>JACGWO010000013.1:19285268-20751769 GCA_034509735.1 Sesamum alatum | reverse complement strand
ACCAAAAAGACTGTTCCTACTTGGAGTACAACTTTTAATCCAATACACTTATTTTTCCTATTTTTTTTTCAAACTTCAAGAGAGAAAAAATCAAAAAATATGAATTTAAGCAACAAATTTGCTCAAAATATTATTAATAACCTATTTTCTATATAATGCAATACCCTAAAACATGTGCAATACCAAAAAATAACGTACCATTTTCCGTGCACATGTTTTAGGGTACTTTGGGCAACAACCAATTGTCAACCGACGCGATTGATACTGAAATAATACTCGTTGATATTATGTTTTCATTCAAGAAAAATGTAATTTACCCTCCTGTGTTAAGGAAATAAGCAATTCACCCCCCTGTAAAAAATAAAACAGTAATTTGTCCCCTTGTATTTATCGAAAAGAGCAAAATACCCCCCCTCGACCCAACGGTGCACTACACGCAACCCCTTGTGCTCTGGAATAATTTTTAACAAATAAAATATATGTTATATATTTAATTATTAATATATTAATACATATATATATTTATAAAAAAATATTTAATGTATTAAATATTATATGTTAGTTATATATATTATATATATTCCTTTCTTCTCCATCTCCTCGTCGTTGGACCACGCCACTTGCGCCCCGCTGCCCCCATCTCCCTCCCATTGCGCCGCAATTGACCCTAGCTATCTCCCCTCGTGCGACGCCGCCAATCCCAGTCCCTTTAGCTCGCGTGCCACCAACCCTCTCTCTTCCCTCGTCCTCCCCATCGCCACCCACTCAGCCCACTGCCTCCTCCTCATCCTCCCTCTCCCCCGCCCAAATCCGCCTACCTCCACCCCCCCCCTGATAAGGATAGACGTGAACCCATTGGATATAGCGATCCAATAACCAAACGTATAAAAATAGGCAGCGAAATCCGAGATCAATGACTTAGTTTGATCGTACCTGGAGCTTGAAAGAACCTTGACCCGTTGCTATATGGGCAGCCAGAACCTTGATATGGTGAACACCACAAGATATTGCTCAAGTATCTTATAAGTTCTAAAACAATTGAAACTCTACAAAAGAATTCAACCTCACAAGAAGAAAGTTTATATTAATTCCAAGTCTGATTTTTACAAATTGATAACCATGGCCTTTTATAGCTTCAAATGGATGCTCAAGGGTCTCAAGAGTTATTTTAACCTTGGGACTTTAGGAGCATTAAAGTGACACTTTTGACCACAATTAACATAACTTAGAAAAAACAAGAATGGCCCTTTGACTACTATGATGACTGTTGGCCTCTAATTGCTGAAAAAAAACTAATTAGACAAAAATATGGATCTTTTTTGGGCTTGGTGGTTGGACGAATTTATGGTCCCCTTTTCTTCAAATGAAGTCTTCAAACCTTGAGCCCAACTATTTAGATGCATTCTAGCCCATCTACTTTGAAGAATATTAATCATTGGACCTTCTATTGATCTCTCATGCATTGGCCCGTGATTTCATCAATAAGAATCATCAAAGCTTGGTTGATTTCTTAGCTCTTGCCCTCGTAATCGTACCCCCATAATTTTCAAAGGATCTTCCTTGCTTTGAGTTGTAAGCTTTGGATGGTCCCCATCATTCCCTTCTTCTTCAGAATGATTCGACCCTCGAATTCTGATTCTGCATCAAAAGGAGAAAGATTAGTCACATAAAAGTAGCACTCACATTGTACTCACGGGAAGGTATAGTTTGTAGGAATTATCGTTGAATCCTTGCAATCACTGAATGGACCGTCCCCCCTCGCTTGCAATTTTGACTTGCGCTTTATGAGGAATCTCTCTCTTTTTCAAGTGCAACCAAACCCAAATCACCAGGCTCAAAATTGACTCGGTTGCGCCCTTTGTTGGCTTGTCTTGCATTAAATTCAGTTGGCTTCTCAATATTGAGTTTACCTTTTCAATGTAACCTCTTGATCAATTCCGCCTTGACTTTTCTATCAAGATTCGTTCCTCATCAACAGGAATAGCACAAGATCAAGTGGAGTCAATGGATTGAAGCCATAAAAATTTCAAAAGGAGTAAATTTAGTAGCAGAATGAACACTCTGTTATATGCAAATTCAGCAAATGGCAAACAATCTTCCCAATTCTTCAAGTTCTTTTGAATCAAAGTTTTAAGCAATTGAGATAAGGTCCTATTCACTACTTCAGTTTGTCCATCAGTTTGTGGATGACAAGTAGTAGAAAATAGAAGTTTAGTCCCCAATTTTACTCCACAAACACACGCCAAAAATGACTCAAAAATTTTGTATCTCTATCACTTACAATTATTCTAGGAACTCATGCAATCGCACAATTTCTCGAAAGAACAATCAGCAATATGAGTAGCATCATCACTTTTATGACATGGAATGAAATTGAGTCATTTAGAAAAATCTATCAACAACCACAAACACAGAATCTCTTCCTTTTTCGTCCTAGGTAAACCCAAAATAAAATCCATAGAGATGTCCACCACTGATCGGTTGTCGAAGCCGTCAAATATAAAAACTGATTCTAAACTGTTAGTAGTCGTGGAACCAGGTCGAATCCCAAGGGAACTATCGATTAATTTCTCGATCTAGATGTAGTAACCAAAATGGGGTATGAATTGAGTACTAATTATGAATGAACTAAATTAACAAAAGCAAGAGTAAAATAACTAGATGAGATTATAGATGAAAAAGTCCAATTCAAAGGGGTTCGTCTCACCCAATCGTTATGTTTATCATAGATCACTAAGGGTTAATTCCATAACCAAGCATTCAACTCTAGAATTCATAGGATAGCCGTAACAAATTCTCGTTTTCCTATCGTAGTGGATTTGACTCAAGCATCTAAATCCAAACTTATTATATCAAGACTGGGCACGATAGCGTTCCATATCACATCAATAATAGCATTTGCATCAATGAAAACAGTTGAATCTAGATCAAATAACCGAGATTAGCTGCAATTATCTAACCTAGTTTTCTCGTCCCCACAAATAAATCATGCAAAGCACATAATAAATTTGCTCGCTACTCATTACCACTCATTCATGACAATTACGGATCACTAAAACTCATGGATAGAATAGAATAATTAATATCGAATCGAATTGTCAGATCTATCAATAATAATCATTCCGTTCACAGTAAATCAAGACGAGAAATACTTGGCGAAATCAGATAAATTCAAGACCTCAAAACATAACAATAGGGTTTAACGTTTCCCTTGAATCGGAATAGAAAATTAGCTACTTAAACAAAAGCATGAATTCAGAGGAAGAGAGAAAAACGATGATGAGAAGATGCTTTTTCTCTGTGTTCTAATCTCCTTTTTATAGTTGAGAGTCCTCGTCCTATGCAACTTCAGAGTCTTCTTTTCGTGCCAACTCTAGAGTCCTCTTTTGTGCCAACTTCTAAACCCGCGCAGATCTGGATGTCGGTTAAGGCGTGATCACGCCTTAGAGGTTGTTCAAGTCTGCTCATTCAAAACTCTTCTTCTCTTCCCGCGCAGACTCGGGTGTCGGATAGGGCGTGATCATGCCCTAATGGTGTTTAGGTCTGCACATTTGTTGTTTTGTTCTTGATCACTTTTATGTCTTTATTTGGGCTTTTTTAACTCCTTTTCTTCACAACGGGTGAATCTCGATCCTTTATTCAAAACTGCATAACTTGATTAAAAATGTGAAGGAAACCTTTAAAAATCATTCGAGTTAAGCATGCATATGAGAGATGAAATGCACCCTATCAAATTCCCCCACACCAAAACCATGCTTGTCCTCAAGCATTTTGATTAAAAAAAAAGCATGGATTATCCAAGTAGCCATACCCAAATTTTCCTTTATGTTAGTGAAGTGTACCCCTTATCAATATGTCTTCACAGTTTAAAAAGAGATAGCAATACTGAGAATAAACACTAGTGGCATTCATATAACAAGCACATATCCCATTGACTTTATCAAACGTGAACGAAACAAGTCTCAACACTCCTCACTAGGATGTCTCTCAAATCATTCAAGAAGTGTTTAAGAATTTTTGTCACACTCAAATCAGGACATTAGAGTGCCATTGCCATAGGCTTGCTTGTGAATCAAATCTCCACCACTGCAAAACGCTTATCAGTGCATAAATCAAAGGGTCTTAACATGGTTGTAATAGGGCTAGGGTCAAGGTGTGTCAAGAGAGGTTCAAATTGTGGCTTATGAATTCAAAAGGATGATGTCAACTTAGTTGCTTGTATTGCTCAGCTCATTGTTTTTTTTCTTCCACATCCAAGTGTTGAAGTATGCACACTTCCGAACATGATTTTTTTGTTTTCAGTTTCACTTTCCTCTTTGATCCTTTTTCTCTTTTTCTTTCTTTTTTTTTTCTCATTCATCATTCATCATTCATCAAAGACTCATTCATTCATCAAAGTCTTTGATTCTCGATTTTTTTTTCTTGCTCTCTTTTTTTTGTTGCATCCTTTTTCATTTTTTTTTCTCTTCTTGGGTCTAGCAACAATGTCTCCCATATTGCCCCCTTGTTCCATTTCTCTAGCTCTTTTTTCGCATCGACTTACAAGCAACCATATAAACATCATTCCCCTTGAAAGGTTCAAAAATCTCTGCAGGCAATAACCAAGAAAGGGATAATCGGCTGAAGATGCGGTTTAACCAAAAAATAGAGGCCAAGGCTCAAATGAGTTTTCTAAGGGTGAGTTTTCGGTAGGCTCTTTTCAAGGTTAATTGGCTATTCCTAAGTGCCCTTCTCATTTTCATACACCAATATGCAAAAATGTGACCTCGAAATGTATTACACAAGCAAGTTCTAGAATGCACACACTAAGTCCGATGCCCTCAATTGAAAGAAATATACGAGCACTATTTGAATGCAAGTGCTTTGGCTCAAAAGCTCACATAAAGGGTTTTAATGTTGATTCTTGAACGTTGTTCGTCTAATGCAATCAATGGGACATCTTTCACACACAATATTTTTTCATGCCACTAGAGTTCGTTCTGCCTACTAATCTCAACTTAAACCACAAATTCCTATTGGCGTCAGGAAACACAAAACAACATGCAAGGAATTTATTTCAAGTTACAGGACAACTCACACATTTCGTTTCAAGATCAACTCATTTCAAGCACAAATTATGGTGTTCATGACATATAATCAGTACCCAAAACAGCATTTCACCCAAAATTTCATCCACAAAAATTAATCCCAAACACAAATATTCAACAATACAAGCAGTACAAAATCACAAGAATTATCAGGCCCATAACCACCATACCAACTCATGTACAAACCTCCCCCACACCAAGTACATACATTGTCCCTAATGTATGCACATAAAACCACATATAACAAGGAATGAAAAAGAGAGAGAAAATAGAGAGATCCCTTAAATATTGGTGACGGCAAAGCGGTTAGGGAGGGGTGGCGGGGGTATAGATACCCCAAAGCAGTCAAGGCCGTGTCGAGCTTGCGGTGCAGCCACGCATCAGAGAGCTCTAGCCGGGTTTAGACGGCCTTCAATGGTGTCCGGAGATGGGGCGCAGGGCGTGCAGCAATGGCGGCGGTTTTGTTGTGGCTAGTTGGGGAAAGAAGATTTAGATTTGTCCCCACATTTAGGCGTGATCACGCCTAAACAACCCTCAAGTCTGTACGTCTAGTGGAAAATCACCGAGCTCGGGCTATGCTTCAGACAGAAGAGACAATGGGATAAGGCGTGATCACGCCTTATCTTCGTTGTGAAGTATGTCGGACCAATGAACACTGTGTTGCATCTGGCATCAAACGGGGCATGACCACGCCTTATATGAATGTCAAATCTGCGGAGGTGAGAAGTAAAAATCCTAAAAAAAGTTCAAAATAAAGCATATAAAACGTTGGGTTGCCTCCCGACAAGCGCAATTGTTTAACGTCGTTATGCTCGACGGAATGCCTTTTTTTTCAATATGTTAACTGTTGGAGTGACGCCAATGCAATACCAATGATGCTTGTGACTTCATCACCACCAAGAAATGGTTTCGATCGATGGCTATTCTTCGTGTTGAGACTTTTAATTCTTGCTACACCATGAGGAAAAACATTAACACTTTCAAAACGACCAAACCAAAAAGAACTCGACTTACCTGGGATAAGCTTCAAGCGAGATTTGTAGAATAATACCTTTTGTGCCAACCTCAAAATAGCTTCTTCAAAAATCATATGATCATGAAATCTCCATGTTTTCTCCTTGCAACTTCTCAATTCTTCTCTTCCATCCAACTTTCGTTCATTCAGCTCTATAAACAGTCCTTTTAAAATCATGGCAAATAATGTCTCTCGTGTACCTAAATAGAGATCTTTTAGATGGTTGGGAAAGTCTTTCAACTTCAGTGGGGATGCCTTCGTGAAGGTATTCATTATCTCCATCTCACGCTCATCCTCCTTTGATTTCGTCATCCTGTATAGGGGAGGAAGATCACAAGTATTAGATGAAGAAAGTGGGATTAAATCAGTCTTTACCTTTTCTTTTTGGACGTCGGTATCTTCGAGAGCCTTTTTCAACTTCATGGATTGCACCGGGTTTGTTCAATTGGTGGATCTCCTCTCCACTCTGAAGTGTTATAGCACGAACATTTGCACTTGGATTTGTCTCTGTTTGTGACGGTAGCTTCTCGGATGTTTGAGTTTCCAACCTACTGATCGATGTCGCTAACTGCGCGAGTTGGTTCCCCAAGTGTTGAAAGCTCGCCTCCGTCCTCTCTTGAAACTGTTGAGTAGAAATAGCAAGGGATTTGACAATATCCTCTAAACTCATACTTGAATTTGATGCTTGAGGTGGGGCTTGTGCGGGAGCTTGCAAATATCCTCCGTCCCACTGGGCGTGCCAGGGTGCCGGTGGGGTGCGGTTAAAGAATTGTAGTTGTTGCCTTGATTGCTCCCCATGACTCCTATAACTGAAGTTTGGGTGGTCATTCCACCCCGAGTTGTAGAAATTGGAGTAAGGATCATATTTTCGTTGGGTTGCCCAGGAAATCCCCCTACGGCATTCACTTCTGCCACGTTCTTGTTGCAACGATAGGCATACTTCGGTTGTATGTCCATGGCCTAAGCATATCCCGTAAACCACTGCTCCTTGAATCTTTCCTGCAGCCATTTGGTGTACATAAACAGTTAGTTCAGAGAGTTTTTCTGCCAAATCATTGGTGTTTACCTCGTTAACTTGTTGAACATCCCAATCTCTTCGAAATTCATATTGTTTATAATTCTCGGCCATGGAGGAATCCACTGTCCTGTTGCCATCTCGTTTTCAATTTTCCCAGAAATAGATTCAACACCAACAGTTAGTCTATATCAAGCACGAAGGTTCCTGCAAACAAAAAGATTAGCAAGGGGAAAAAAAAAGACACAAAACTAGACTAAGAAACTAAAAATAGTTTCCCCGACAACGGCGCCAAAATTTGATAGGTTGTTCGAAGCCGTCAAATATAAAAACTGATTCTAAACTGTAGTAGTCGTGGAACCAGGTCGAATCCCAAGGGAACTATCGATTAATTTCTCGATCTAGATGTAGTAACCAAAATGGGGTATGAATGAGTACTAATTATGAATGAACTAAATTAACAAAAGCAAGAGTAAAATAACTAAGATGAGATTATAGATGAAAAAGTCTAATTCAAGGGGGTTCGTCTCACCAATCGTTATGTTTATCATAGATCACTAAGGGTTTAATTCCATAACCAAGCATTCAACTCTAGAATCATTAGGATAGCCGTAACAAATCCCGTTTTCCTATCGTAGTGGATTTGACTCAAGCATCTAAATCCAAACTTATTATATCAAGACTGGGCACGATAGCATTCCATATCACATCAATAATAGCATTTGCATCAATGAAAACAGTTGAATCTAGATCAAATAACCGAGATAGCTGCAATTATCTAACCTAGTTTTCTCGTCCCCACAAATAAATCATGCAAGCACATAATAAATTTGCTCGCTACTCATACCACTCATTCATGACAATTACGGATCACTAAACTCATGGATAGAAATAGAATAATTAATATCGAATCGATTGTCAGGATCTATCAATAATAATCATTCCGTTCACAGTAAATCAAGACGAGAAATACTTGGCGAAATTAGATAAATTCAAGACCTCAAAACATAACAATAGGGTTTAACGTTTCCCTTGAATCGGAAATAGAAATTAGCTACTTAAAACAAAAGCATGAATTCAGAGGAAGAGAGAAAAACGATGATGAGAAGATGCTTTTTCTCTGTGTTCTAGTCTCCTTTTTATAGTTGAGAGTCCTCGTCCTATGCAACTTCAGAGTCTTCTTTTTCGTGCCAACTCTAGAGTCCTCTTTTGTGCCAACTTCTAAACCCGCGCAGATCTGGATGTCGGTTAAGGCGTGATCACGCCTTAGAGGTTGTTCAAGTCTGCTAATTCAAAACTCTTCTTCTCTTCCCGCGCAGACTCGGGTGTCGGATAGGGCGTGATCATGCCCTAATGGTTGTTCAGGTCTGCACATTTGCTGTTTTGTTCTTGATCACTTTTATGTCTTTATTTGGGCTTTTTAACTCCTTTTCTTCACAACGGGTGAATCTCGATCCTTTATTCAAAACTGCATAACTTGATTAAAAATGTGAAGGAAACCTTTAAAATTCATTCGAGTTAAGCATGCATATGAGAGATGAAATGCACCCTATCACCCACGGTTCACCAGGATTGGGCAAGGGTTGATACAATCCATGAGGCTTTGATTTGGATTTAGCACATTTACAAGTTATGCACCTTTCACAAATTGTCTCAACATCAAAGCGCATACCGGGCCAAAAGAAATATTCACGTAATACTTTTATAGTTTTATGTACACCAAAGTGTCCCATTAAACCTCCCTCGTGTGCCTCTCTAACAAGTAACTCCCGAAATAGAACATTTAGGGATGCAAAGTTTATTTTCACGAAACAAGTACCCCTCATATTTATAGAACTTTTCAAATGTAGCAGGTTCACAAGCTAAATAAATAGACCCAAAATCAGAATCATTGGCATACATTTCCTGTATTGACTCAAAACCATGAAGTTTAGAGCTCAAAGTAGTGATTAAAGCATACCTTCGGGATAATGCATCAGCTATAATGTTTTCCTTTCCTTTCTTGTATTTGATCACATAAGGAAATGATTCGATGAACTCCTCCATTTCATATGCCTCTTGCTCAACTTACCTTGGCCTTTGAGATACTTAAGAGACTCGTGATCCGTATGAATCACAAACTCCTTTGGCCACAAGTAATGTTGTCATGTTTCTAATGCTCTCACCAAAGCATATAGTTCCTTATCATATGTCAGATAGTTCAGTTGAGCTCCCTTCAACTTCTCGCTGAAGTATGCAATTGGTCGTCCTCCTGCATTAAAACAGCTCCTACCCCGACTCCAGATGCATCACATTCAAGTTCAAATGATTTATCAAAGTTAGGCAATGCAAGAATAGACGCAGTAGTTAATTTTTCTTTTAGGAGATCAAAAGCTTGTTATTGTTTTCCTCCCCAATAAAAACCAACTTCTTTCTTAACAATTTCGTTTAATGGAGCAGCAATGGTACTAAAATCCTTTACAAACCGCCTATAGAAGCTTGCAAGACCATGAAAATTTCTTACCTCAGCAATGTTCTTAGGAGTTGGCCAATCGAAAATAGCCTTGACTTTATCCTTTTCCATTTCAATTCCATTAGCACTTACCACAAATCCAAGGAAAACAACTTTATCCATGCCAAAAAGAACACTTTTTAAGATTAGCATACAATGATTCTTTCCTTAAAGTGTTTTAGCACGGCACGCACCTGTTCAAGATGTTCTTCAATGTTTCTGCTATATATAAGGATACCATCAAAATAAACCACCACAAACTTCCCAATAAAGTCACGCAAAACATGGTTCATTAATCTCATGAAAGTGCTTGGTGCATTAGTTAACCCAAAAGGCATCACTAACCACTCATATAAACCATATTTTGTTTTAAAGGCAGTTTTCCACTCATCCCCTTCTCTAATTCGGATTTGACGATACCCACTCTTCAAATCAATTTTCGTAAAGACTACAGCTCCATACAATTCATCAAGCATATCATCTAACCTAGGAATAGGATAGCGGATACTTTACCGTGATTTTATTGATGGCTCGGCAATCTGTACACATTCTCCATGATCCATCTTTCTTTGGTACTACGATCACCGGTACGGCACATGGACTCATACTTTCTCGAATCTTCCCTTTTGTTAACAATTCCTCCACTTGCCTTTGGATTTCCTTTGTCTCCTCGGGATTCACCTTATAAGCTGGTCGGTTTGGAAGTACGGCCCCTAGAATAAAGTCAATTTGATGCTCAATTCCCCTTATTGGTGGCAACCCGTTTGGCTCTTCTTCCAGAAAGACGTCATCATATTCCTGCAAAAGAGACATAAAAGCACTAGGCAAAGATAGGGTTAGTTCGTTAGTGTTCAAGGACTCTTTAAACACCATCAGTAACACATTCTTTTCTTGAAGTAATGCTCTTTTCATCTCACTTGCTTTTGCATAGAAAGTCGACTTCTTTTTACCCTCACATTCATCCATTTTCTTTTTCCTTCTCAATCACACTAAATTCTTCTTTATTTTTCTCTCCACTCTTTTTTTCTTTCAGATTTTTCACCTCATTCTTGCCTTTCTTTTTCTCCGGCTCTCTCAATTTTCTTGCTTGAGATATTTTGAATTGATCTTCTTGAACTTGTTGGGGGTTTAAGGAAACAAGCTAAATGTTTCGATCAGGATGCTTGAGTGTGTAACGGTTTAGAAAACCATCATAAGTCACCCTCCTATCGAACTGTCATGGTCTGCCCAAGAGGATGTGACTAGCATGCATTGGCACTACGTCACGTAGAACGTCATCCTTGTAGTTACCAGTGGAAAAATGACACCAAAACTTGTTTCCTCACTCAAATTTCTCCACAATCGTTAACCCATTGCAATTTATATGGATTAGGATGCTTCGTGGTTGCTAAGTTCATTTTCTCCACCATTTCACAACTAGCAACATTAGCACAAATTCCTCCATCAATAATTAACATGCATACCTTCCCTTGAACTAAATATCTTGTATGAAAGATGTTCTCCTTTTGTCGTTCGGCATCATCCACCTTCATTGCATGTTTAGAGCTCTTCTTACCACCAAAAGCTCTCCATGTTCGGGTGTAGTCCCCTCAACTTGCTCGTCATCGCTGGTTCATGCTCACTTTCAAATTCTACGTCGCCATTTTCCCTTAAGATCATCACTCTCTTGTTGAGGCATTCAGATGCGATATGGCCATAGCCTTGACAACGAAAACATTTGATATCTCGACTTCGGGATGAAGATGAGATAGATTTTCCCTTTTCTACCTCATTGGATTTGGCTTTAGACGCCTCATTTTGGGTTTTGGAGGTGACTCCAAAATTTGTCTTCGAAGCCCCTTCTTTTGCCTTGCTTGGTGGCTGAAAATTGGATGTAAAGTTTCTTTGATTCGATCCCTCCCTCTTCAGTTGTCTTTCCACCTTCATGGTTGTGTGCACCATGTCCTCAAGATCGACATAATGTTGCGGCTCCACAATGTTGGCTATCTCTCGGTTCAACCCCACTTAAGAACCTTGCCATGTGCCTCTCGGTCTTCTTCAACATTTCTCTAATCATAGCGATCTCCATCTCTTTGTAATATTCATCCACAGATTTCACACCTTGTGTCATAGTTTGGAGTTTTTGATACAAATCACGAAAATAATGTGAAGGAACGAATCTCTTACGCATGATGGATTTCATTTCAGCCCAAGTAGAGATAGGTCTCTCTCCATACCCCCTTCGGTTTGTGATCAATTGATCCCACCAAACCTATAGCATAGTCGGTGAACTCAATTGCAGCAAGTTTCACCTTCTTCTCCTCGGAGTAATTATGACACTCAAAGATAAGATTCGTCTTTTTTTCCCACTTTAAATATGCCTCCGGATCACTTCTTCCTTGAAATGTGGGAAGGTTCAGTTTTATGATTCCCAAATCTCGGTCCATTTCATTGCCTTGCCGTCTTCTTCCTCCCCTATGGCCACGATGTGGAGGCTCCACTTCTTCCTCCTCTTCGGACTCCAATTGACGGATTTGAGGACTGTTACGTCTTCTAGGAGTGGGTTGTTCCAACCTTTCCAAACGATTGGTATGCCTTCGAGGATTGCTCCGATTCTTGCAAATTGTTGCTGCATAGCTTGAACGGTAAACTTGTTTTCCGTATTGGTAGAAGTCTCTTCCATTGTAAAACCCTCACAATTCACTCATGTCTCACTCAAAATAATTTCTCACAACACTCGTGTTTCACTCGTAGGCTTTTACCTCCCCTCTAATAAACTCACACTCTCTTGTCTTTTACCACTGAAATTCTCTTTGTAGGCTCAAGAATAGAACCGAACAAGAAAATTGGAACAACTCGATAATGGTTTTTTTTTTTTTTTTACGGTATTTAACAATGACAAGAGATGAATGAATACTTCAATAATTTTCTTTTTTTTTTTTCTTTTTGTTTTTCACGTGGCCACTTTTTGTCACTTTTGTTGTTTTTTAGCCTTCTCTTTTTTTTTTGAATGAATTTTTTTTTTTTGTTTTTTTTGTTGCTCGTTTGTTTTTCTTTTGAGCTTTTCTTTTCTTTTTTTTTGAACTAAATATGCAAGAAGATAACAAAATCATATCACTACCAGATTGCTCTGATACCAAAATGATAAGGATAGGACGTGAGACCCATTGGATATAGTGACCCAAGAATCAAACGTATAAAAATAGGCAGCGGAAATCCCAGATCAATGATCTAGTTTGATCGTACCTAGAGCTTGAAAGAACCTTGACCCATTGGCTATATGGGCAGCCAAGAACCTTGGTATGGTGAACGCCACAAGATATTTCTCAAGTACCTTGATAAGTTCTAAACAATTGAAACTCTACAAAAAGAATTCAACCTCACAAGAAGCAAGTTTATATTAATTCCAAGTCTGATTTTTACAAATGATAACCATGGCCTTTTATAGGCTTCAAATGAATGCTCAAGGGTCTCAAGAGTTAATTCTAACCTTGGGACTTTAGGAGCATTAAAGTGGCACTTTTGATCACATTAACATGACTTAGAAAAACAAGAATGACCCTTTGACTACTATGATGACTGTTGGCCTTCTAATGCTAAAAATAAACTAATTTAGACAAAAATAATGGACTCTTTTTTTGGGCTTGGTGGGTTGGACGAATTTATGGTCCCCTTTTCTTCAAATGAAGTCTTCAAACCTTGAGCTCAACTATTTAGATGCATTCTAGTCCATCTACTTGAAGAATATTCATCATTGGACCTTTTATTGATCTCTCATGCATTGGCCCCTTGATTTCATCAATAAGAATCATCAAAGCTTGGTTGATTTTCTTAGCTCTTGCCCTCGTAACCGGACCCCCATTAATTTTCAAAGGATCTTCCTTGCTTTGAGTTGTAAGCTTTGGATGGTCCCCATCACCCCCCCCCCCCCTTCCTCGCCCAGATCATCCCTCCCTAGCAGTGTCCTCCTCCCCCTCTGCCAAATCCACCTCCTCCCTCTCCCTCATGCGCCCGTCGCCACCCCATCTCCCTCCCCTAGCCGCCCTGTTGGCCCAAATCCGCCCCTCCTCCCCGTCTCTCTCTCTCTCTCTCTCTCTCTCTCTCTCTCTCTCTCTCTCTCTTTCTCTGTATATATATATAGAAATAAATTTTGTTATATAAATAATATAAATATATATTTATATATTCTCAACTTAAATTGTTGATTCGAATTAGATAAAATCTATACCGTTGATTTATTAGTTAAATTTGGACCTTAGATTGATCAAGATCCAATGGCTTATAAATAAAGACATAAATGTTATTTTAAATTTTAAATTAAAAAGAAAAAAAGAAAACAGCGCGTGTTCTTCATGAAACACGTCAGGAGGTATTTTACTCTATTTCTAATAACACGGAAGGGTAAATGGCTCATTTCCCTCAACACAAGTGGGTAATTCCATTCAACCCGTTTTCATTCTTTTAATTAGTTTCCAATATAGACCGGTCATAAGGTGATGAAACTCTTTTAATTTCTCTAGTTTTTAGTTCTATAAATCATCCAACATTCAACATTTCCAACAAATTCATATTCTAGAGTTTCATAGCATTACTTTTCATGAGTTCTTTTTCTTTTTTACTCTTAATTAGTACTCGAGTTTTACTAAAACCGTTGAGTTAATTCGAAATTATTTTCAACCCGAAATCTTCAATTACACGATAAGAACAGACACACGTTCTCACGTCTGCAAAGAATGGTTTGAACAAACATCGTTCATTCGCAACTTGGTGCCTGCAGGCGGTAAGCCTCCGTCGACATTGAACAATCTTGATCACCCACCTAACCAGATGCCCCAACCTTAAATATATAACAAGTTGTGAATAAGATAGGTGTTGCCTGCGTTGCACCAGCTCTTGTTCACTTCCCTTTCCTCCAGGGCACTTCTCTTCTGCAATTACGTATGCTGTCCTCTCATCAGTTCTTCTTAAATATACATGGAAACTTTGTCCTCTTTGGTCCCTTTGTATTTCTGATGACAGATCAGTTTTGGAGGAACTTGGGATTGTAACAGCAGCATTAGGAGATGTATGTGTTATATGGATAGTAGAGTTTCCAATTCCAACTGAAGAAACACGTGGATTAGCTACTATTTTTCAAATTTGGTGGGCTCCTGCTATTAATTCAATACATTACCCCTCCATTTCATGATTGTGAATACATTTTAGGAATAATTACATTTACATCTTTTATCAAAGATTTATTTAGATAGACCATCCCTATACTTTAGAAAATTATACATATACCTATTAAAGACGTCAATATCATGTACATAAACTACCCCTGCTTTTTGAAACATTACACAAACTGCCCTTACTTTTTGACAATTAGGGATAATTTATGTAATTACGTGAAAGATAAAAATAATTTAGGGGTATAAATATAATTATCCCATATTATAACATATTAGCCCTGTATAGTATAGCAATAGAAAGTGAAGTTCTTTCACTATCCCTATATTATTAATAGGGATAATTACATTTACACCCCTAACATAAGGTCTATTTATAAAAATTATTCCTGTCTTTTGCATAACTTCATAAACTACCCCTGATAGTCAAAAGATATAAATAATTTGTGTAATGATGTTAACATTTTTGGGTGGTACATGTGTAATTTTTCAAAAAGTAAGAGGTGTTTCGTGTAAATGATCTTATATTTCTGATGGGTGTATGTGTAATTATCCAAAAGGAATGGGTGACTATCTGGAAGAATTTGAAAGTTAAAAACATATACAAACAAAATCCTCAATTTCAAAAGATAATAATAAGAATCAAATTGTATTGTCTTGAGTCATATTTTACATTAGAAAACTACATGTTGCCCAGACAAATAAAACTGAGGATATGATAGAAATTTCAGAAGCAGAATACACACAAGATGAGAACATTAAATGAGGCCTTGGAAGGAAGTCTAGTGTGCTCTAGAAACAAGAGAAGTTTTTAAATTCTCATCAGCAAAACAAAGGCAGATCAGAGAGGCACATGTGGGGTGTGTAACAGTATTTGTTGGGATTTGATTCAGTAGGGTCCAAAGGCTCTATATGAACTGAATCATTGAGAGTTTCTCTCTAATATTCCAGAGCTTGCCATTATACGGCAGCACTGCACTGAGTTTGGTTCATTAACTCCTGCGGGGCCTTCACTCCTTCCCAGCGAAATGGACAATTCTGCTTAGCTACTTCGATTTTGTCGTGTGGCTTTCCTGCACTCTCTCATCTGATTTGTCACCACAAGAATTCAACACGTCGCCCTATTTGCTTCCTGAGGCCGAAATAGATTGGCTACCGGATGTATGGATAAATTGCAATTTTCAACGACGATGAGTGATTTTGCCATTTCGCTCGGTTGAGATGTCACTAGAGTTGGGACTCTTTCGACTAGATAATCCTTATGTTACAAAACTACAACCTACTTGTGAAAACTATGGATTAAATCAATGGGCTGATGAACTTAAATTAGAGCTGCTAAATAGATAAAAGCTCAAAAGATGATACCTCAGATGTGGTAGCATATAACACAAAGAAAATATCCTTTCTTATTTATTATTCATTGACCTACTTAGGATAAGATTAAGAATTATCTTCGGAAGGCTCACGTTATAAAATGGTTAGTGCCATTTACACTCTAGTAATGATTGTTGAAAAGCAATAAATAGCAACCATTTTGATAGTATATAGTATGAAAGAGGGAAAATATCAACCCACAAGTATCTTACTTTCCAAACTTTCTTTTATTGATACTGTCAAATGAAATAGTATTAAGATAAGAACGGCACTAGACAAGGACCAGCACAAAGACGTAACTTTAGTGGCATTCCCACTTTTTGATGTTTAACAATGTAGTCAAGAAGTACAAACACCAGTGACGGATTCCTAGGTCGAATCTGGTTTTATGTCTACTAAAATAAATGTACCAGTTCCCAGAATATGTGGATCAAAAGCTTGTGCAAGGGAGAGAAAGAGAAGCACTATGTAGCAAGCATAAATATTCTTCTTTTTTAGTACTCTTCTTGCATCAAGTTAAAGAAAAATGGTAAAGAATTTCACTTTATCAAACTCTGTGTATGACCAGATTTTACTGAACTTAACTATGTGGTCTTTTTAAGACCAAACCATTTTTCCCTATAAAAAAGAGTACGTTACAAAGGGCTCCCGAGTTTTTTTACCATAATTACAAATATTCCTTGTTGCGTGAAAAATTAAAAATACTCCCCTAAAATTAATGATCATCTAACAAATACCCCTTGCGATAGTCCATTGCAGGGATATGTAGATTCCAAGAATATTCGTAATTATGGCAAACATCAGGGAGCCCGTTGTAATTTACCCATAAAGAAATTTAGGAGTACTTAGAATCATGACTTCTTATTTTATTTTTTAAAATTACAAATAACATTTGACGTCTCAAATCAAAAAATAAAATCACCATTATGAGACTATGAGACTAAAGAAAGATAAAAATGCGCAAAACCATCATATTATGAACTCTTATCTACCATCCTTGATAAGCTTCTTCTGAAAATGCAAAGGTTAGTTAATAATATTTGTCCAATCAACATCCTTCAGTAAAATAACCTATCTACTCTTCTCCATCTTCCTGAAATTCACTTTTCCCATTTCCATCTTTCCAATATTTCCCCTCTTTTCTGGTTTCAACAGGTATTTCCCGGTTCCCCATCTTGTCTTGTTTTGGTGTTAGATACGTGGCATAATGTTTTCAATACTAAGCAATCAATTTCCAAATGGGAAAAAAACCATCAAATTCTGCTACAAGAGAGCAGTTTATATAACAGCAGCTACCTATCTTGTCACTAATATATTTAATTTGCATACGTCTCTCTTTGTTATTACTTGATACACCTCATTCCTTCTCTCCACCTCCCTCTTATCAGCACTGCTCTCTTCTCTCTTCACTCCTCACTCAGACCCATCCTCAACTCTCTTCCAGCAGAAGATCCCATCAAATAGAGTGAAAATTTTCTAAGTATTCCCCCTCCTTTTAGTTAGCATTTTCTTCTGCTTCACTCAAAGCAACGATTCTTGCAGAAATTCAAGCAAAGTGAGTGAGTTTTATTTCAGGACATCAGCTTCAACCTCCCTCTGATTAGCATTATCTTCTACTTCAGTCAAACCAATACACAAATTTTCTTTGTAGAAATCAGTCACTTTAGTTGCCTTGCCTCATCTTTTCTACTTCAATTAAGCTTCCACTCTTGTAGATTTGAACCAATTAAGCTAAATCTTTTCCAGAAAATCCTCCTCTTACTATTTAGCAGTCTCTTCTAAATTTTACCTTTCTGGGAAAATTAAATCAGAAAGCACTGTCTATTGTTTTACAGCTTTCACAGAAGAAGAGCAGAAACAAGTGTAAGAAATTCAGGTGCCAAATTAGGAAGAAAAAAAAAAACCCAACAAAATGAGAAAAGTACCTTCTTTGGGAGCAGAAGCAGCAGTGGCAATGGCCGAATTCAACATCCACTTGTCGCCACCGATTACCACTTCGGCACTGGCAGCGCCACCTCACTGGCCTCCGCCAGCGCCGGGGAACTGCGACGCCCAGAAATGCCCCTGGTGGCCTTACTCCAGCTCTAAAGATTTCAAAGCAAACACGGCCTTAATCCTCGTCGTCCTCTTCTGCGCATTAATCTGCGGCCTGGCGTTCAACGCCGCCATTCGCTACATCATACGCCTGCATTGCATCCGGCGGCGACAACGAGCGGCTACGGACGAGAAAGCGGACCCCGGAGGCGCCGCAGCGGAGCAGGCGCCGGAAATTCCTTCGGTGACTTACTCCGAAGGGATGAAGCTGACGGGAGCAGACACGGAGTGCATAATCTGTTTGTCGGAGTTCTCCATTGGGGAGAAAATCAGGGTTTTGGAGAAGTGCAATCATGGCTTCCACCTCCATTGCATTCAACGATGGTTGGTTTCCCATTCCTCTTGTCCGACTTGCAGAACCAATTGTTCAACCGAGTCCAGCTCTTTGCCTCCATGAAAATCAAATCAACGAAAAATGGGGCAAATTCTGCTCCAACTTCGTCTGAATCGAAACCATCGCATGAAATGTTCAATCAAACTGAAATTGCGCCTGAACAGAATTTTCCGATTATGACAAATTTTGGTGTGAAAAGCTCTCTCACTCTCTCTTTTTTCTTTTTTCTTTTTTTCTTATGAGTAAAAGCAATAGGGAGATTGTACTCTACTACTTGGATTATGATTGCTCTTCTTCTTTTTCTTTTTCTTTTTCTTTTTCTTTTTTTTTCCTGCATTTTATCCTTTGCTTTCTTTTACTAATTATGTTGAGGAAAGATAATTCACACAGTTGTGCACATCTCTGTTTTATCTTTATTTTCATTTTTTTCTAATTATTATCATTTTTTAAGTGTGTTTTTTTAATTTAATTTTTTGCAAAATAATATATTTTGGATACGAAGTTGTAGGATTGATTTTTCTCAATTACAATCGTACTTTAAACCAAGAATAATAAGTTGTGGTTGAGTGTGATTACATCTCGTCTTATTTTGTTTCATTGAGAATAAATGAGAGAGCATAAGTTTGGTTGAGATAAAGATTTTATTAGAGTATATAATTGGGCGTGAGATAAATGTATAATAATAATAATTGATATGATGTGTGAAAAATGTTAGGGAAAAAATAAAATATAATAATTATAAGAATCAATAGTAAACACCCTTAAAATATGAGGGGTTTTGCACTTTGTTCCTAATCGTCTTTTTTTTTATACTTGACGGCCCTTTGTCAGTTTTTTCACTTTTTGGGTGAAAGGGGAATAGTCCGACTGCATCTACTCACGCGCTTTAGGTAGGCTTAGGTGGGATCACTATTGTAATTTCACACTCTATTTTTTTCTAAAAAAGAATATAGGAAAAAGAACCCAAAACTCAAGGTTGTCTTCTTCATCCCCCATCGCCGACCTCTTTCAATGATGCACCACCCTCATCTTCCAACAGCCGCCCATTCCACCATATGCCTATCTCCATTTTCTCACCGCCTCCCTGCCACCCCACTATCTTCTCACCGCCACCATCCATCTCCATCTTCTTCCTTCACCAGTGCAAATCTTCCTCCAATTTTCCCACTCTCCCCAACAATTTAACCCCATAAGACACCGACCCTCTTGAAATCGAACCCCACAAATCCCTCTTCCATTGTTGACACCGTATCACTGCCCTAACCACCACATAGTACCAAAACCACACATTGCCACACTAAAATCTTGTTCCCACTCATCCCAAAATCATTCCCGACGAATCGAGGCTGAGGAATTCAAGAATAGAAAGAAAAGCATCGAAGTTAAAGTGATCCAACGTGCTTCCACTGCCATTAACTTGGCTCTGTGAGGTTCCATAAGATTCATTCCAAAAGCTTTAATTCCTTGATTTTGTAGCTCTAGGAAATGGGTTCTTAAATTCAAGGTGTCATACTAAGTTGGCTATGATAAATGTGTTCCTAATCTGTAGCTAAAATTGACCCTGATAGAGGTAGGAGAAGATGTGGGATTCTTAAATTGTTCGCGGTGAAGGTGGCGACGATAGGGAGATGAAGAGTAAGACCTTCAGTTGGGTTTGTTTGTTGTTAATTGGGGTGTGAAATTACACTTTTGCCCAACACTAAATCGTCCTTTATTTCCTTTTGTATCAAACTTTACCCTTTTAATTTCTCACAACCACATTATTTTGTATAATCATTCAAATTTGAATATTTAAGTAATGAAAAAGTATCATTTTGTAGAAATACATAAACATTTTAAATTTCTATAAAATAAATTTAAGTACATTTATAAAATGTGCCACTACTATTAGTTATTATTATTTTTTTTTTTCTTTTGGAGGAGAAACTGGCGATTTCATTTAAGTAATCAACTCTGAGTTTACAATAGCAAAAGCTAAAGGAGGTAGATCATCAACTCCTTCACTCGAAACACAACCAGACTTGGCTAAACAGTGAGCAACAGAGTTAAGATTGCATTTAACACAAGTAAATTGACAAAAAGGCAAAGTAATCTGCCATGCGAAGAATGTCAATGATAATGGTCCCAACAGGGGAAAGGTCCCTGCTGGCTGCGCGTAACTTGTTAACCAACACAGCACAATCGCCCTCCATAATGATTGATGTCCATCCATGGGAAGCAGCAAGTTGTATAGCCTCCCAAGCTGCCAGAGCTTCCGCCAATTCTCCACTCCCTCTCTTGTTCACCATCTTCGTCCTCCATGCCCGACATTCCCCCTTTTCATTTCTGGCCACAACCTCGACCCCCATCGCAGACCCCCCATCCAGTAAAGCGCCGTCAAAATTGAGTTTAACGCTGCCCAAAGGAGGGCCTTCCCAAGAGGTAGCTCCTGGCTGGGAAAAGGAGATAGCAGAATCGGCGTTCTAAGCAAGAAAAGCCTCGAGGTAACGCTCAACAAAGGAGATCACTTCCTTTGAATTGATGCATTCTCCAAACATAACCTTTCTGTTCCTACACCACCACAATGTCCAACAAGTACATAGGAAACGACTACTCTCCCTCGCATCCATCAAAGCCGACACCGAGGCCATCCATTGGAGAATAGATGGAGCCCTACCTAGGAGAACACTGGAGTGAAAATGCGATAAGCCCCAGACCACCCTAGCAAAGTGGCAGGTAACCAGAGTATGAAACGTGTCCTCTCCCTCCTCCCTGCAGTGCGGGCAAACAACGGAAGTCGCATGAATTCTTTTGAAAAGGTTTGTACCTGTCGGAAGGGCATTGACACAGGCTTGCCACACGAAAAATTTTACCTTATTCGGAAGCTTGGTTTGCCACAGAGAGCGCCACCACTTCTGTTCAGACTCAGAAGGTTGCTCGAGCAAGGCTTGTCCTCCAAAGAACATGCCAGATGGTAGGCACTTTAAACAGTAAACTTTCCGGATGGTGCATTGTGCCACACAATAATATCCTCCGTGCCCAGTTGGTTGATGGGGATACTAAGGATAGCCTCATGATCAACGGGCCAGAACATGTCAGCAATCTTGGAAGGGCACCAGTTCCCCGCCTCCAAATCAATCAGATCGGATACTCATAAATCAGACAAAGAGGGCGGTAGCGTTGTAATAGGCTTGAAAGAGACAGGGCGAGGCACCCAAGGATCTGACCAAACGTGAATGGAGGATCCCAACCGCACTCTCCAATGGCAGCCCGCACGGAACAACGACTGCCGTCATCAAACTCCTCCACGTGAAAGAGGGACGCCAGCCTAGGGAGGCCGAGAAAACATCACCCTTAGGGAAGTACCGAGCACAGAGAACCCTGCTTAGGAGTCTATCGGGGTGTTTAATGAGTCGTCATAGCTACTTGGCGAGCGTGGCAGTGTTGAAAAAGTGAAGCTGGCGAAAGCCCAACCCCCCTTTCAATTTGTTTTCGCACAACCGATTCCAAGATAACTAGTGAATCTTACAGTTTCCCCTGATTTCCCCACAAAAATCTGCCAACCATCCCTTGGATTTCATTCAGCAAAGTGGACGGTAACCGGAAGCAACCCATAGCGTAGGTCGGGATAGCTTGGATGATGGCTTTGATAAGGACTTCCTTTCCGGGCTTGGGAGAGTAACTTTTCATTCCACCTTGAGATTCGACACCACACTCGGTCCCGGATGGTGTCAAAAAGGTCCCGTTTTGATCTTGCCACCTTTGATGGAAGGCCCCAGTATAACTCTATCTTGTTCTCATGTCTAATATTGAGGTTGCCCGAAATAACCTGGCGTGTTTCCTCCCTTGTGTTCCGACTGAAAGCGACCGAGGACTTGGAGAAATTGATCTCTTGGTCCGAGGCTCGTCGATAGATCTTTAATACATCCAGAATAGCCCGGGCTACCTCCGTCGACGCCTTGCTGAAGATCAGCGTGTCATCGGCGAAAAGCAAATGGGAAATGCTAGGTGCAGACCTACAAATGGATATGCTCGGGATACGCCCCTCAAGCTCGGCATATTGTAACAAAGAACTAAATGACTTTATGCAAAGGAGAAACAAGTAAGGAGAGAGAAGGTCCCCTTGACAGAGACCCCTCTTTGGGACCACGGAACCAAAATGTAAACCACCAAGCAGGAAAGAGTAGGAAATAGTGGAGATACTCAACATAACTAGATGGATAAAAGGGGGGAAAGCCAAGACGAGACATTACCTGCTCCAGAAACGGCCATTCAACTTTATCATATGCCTTGCTAACATCAAGCTTGAGCGCCATGTAACCCTGTTTACCCTTTGATTTGGTAACAATATGCCAAAAGGATTGGAAAAATATGGGAGGCATACCGTCGGGGCCCGGAGATTTGAAAGACGCCATCTGAAACAAGGCTTTGGCAACTTTGGCCTCTGTGTAAGAAAGTATGAGTTTGGCTGCCATGTCAGGATCCACCACCGACCGCAACCATGTTGTCCCCCGGGCTATGTCCTTCAGGTCACTGTGCGAACACCTTCCGAAAGTAATGCTCAATGTGCTGTTGAACCTCCTCTTCGGTATCTAGCCACAACCCATCATCCCCTTTGATCTTTCGAATAAGGTTTGTCTGGAATCTATTGTTGGCTCGACAATGAAAAAACCCTGTATCACGGTCCCCCTCTCGCAGCCATAAGTCCTTACTACACTGCCTCCACTTTGTCTCATTGTATGCAGCGGTGTTTTTCAGCTCCTTCCTAATCTCTAAAATTTCCTCCTACACCTAAACTATTATAAGCCTGGCCAACAAAAAGGCAAGTCTCTTCTCAAGCTGTTTCACCCTTTCCTTATTACATCTAAGGGTTGTTTGGCTCCAAAGCCTGAGCTTCTGTCGACACTGCTCTAACTGAGGCGAGATACCAAACGAAGGCCCTGCTCCCCGCGACGCCCGCCAGCCTTTGTCAACAACCTGTGCACATTGCGGCAATTGAAGCTAGGCCGCCTCAAAGCACCACGGTTTGGACTTCCCTCAGACTAAAGGCTTGTCTTTCTTAAGTTCAATGTAAAAAAGCTTTGTGGTCCGAACAGGCGACTGGAACATGGGTAACTAAGGTTGTCGGGAACAAATTGGACCACCGGATATTTGCACATACAAGATCGAGTCATTCCCACACGGTATTCACCTGATGCCTATTGGACCATGTAAAAGGATCACCCGAGAAGCCCAAATCCATGAGCCCACATTCGGATAGAGCTTCCCGAAAGTTCCGTTTCTGCCAAAATGGACGTTGAGGTCCCCCTAGCTTCTCTGAATGGTCAAGGATTTCGTTGTAGTCCCCAGAACACAGCCACGAACGAGCGGACTACCCATTAAGCCGAGAAAGAAGCTCCCATATTCAGTACCATTTACAGTTATCTGGCTCTCCGTAAATGCCTGAGAAATGCCACCATTCCTTGTCCTCCTCTAATTTCATAGATACATCGATGTGGTTTACAGAAAAACTCTACAACATCACATCTGCTGACCTCTTCCAAAACAAAGCCAACCCACCGCTTTTTGCCCCTAGAATCCACACTAAATCCTTGCATATCAAACTTATGCTTCAAATTGTCGATGTAGCGTGAGGAACACTTGGTTTCCGCCACAAAAACCAAGTTAGGGCGAAAGTCCCGGATGAACTTCCCGAGACACTAAACTGTCCAGGGTCCCCCTAACCCTTAGCAGTTCCAATATAAGAGACTCATGGCGACCGGCGGGCCTTCCCCGCAGTGCCCGCCACTAAATTGGTGATGTCCTGCATGGGTTCCAAGAGTCTGCTAATCTTAAACGGAACTGGGGAACCTACTTCTACACTGGAGTCCTCGTCCAACAATTTGCATTTACGGGAACGGGTCGGAAAGATGGAGGAAGGCTAAGGGTTTGATGGTAGGTGTTTACGAGGGGGACCGATAGAGAAAATACGGGCTGGGGGAGGAGTGGGGCCAGGAGTGTCCTGTGATAGGTTTTTAGGGGAGGGAAGCTAAGTTTTTGGGACCAAGGCAGGAACCTGTAAAAGTTCAGGTTCAGGGGTTGGGGAAGGCACAGATGGAGGGATTTTTAGGTCAGCGAGAGAGGAGGGTATGGGGGCGACAGGCCTCTATTTCAGATTGGTATGGGGGGATAGGGATTGAGGGGAGTGATTATGGGCAGGACTTGGTTAAGGTCTTGAACTTGGGCTTGTAGGTTGTGTGGCTATGAGGCAATGTGAAAGTCCTGATGGGGTGCTATAGCATGGGATGGTCAGGGTGAGCAGGGCAATTGGGCGCAGGAGGTATAGTCTCAAACACGTCAACAATAGCTGACCCACGTCTAGGCATGGGGGAGTGATTAGTCTCGGATTGAAGGGAGCCCGGAGAGCGGAACACAGGGCATTTGGTGAACGGGGTGGCCGTTGCACTCTGGTTTGCTGCCATCCGTTATCTAGAAAAAGTTGGCAGCACTACTCTCAGCCAAGGACCGAAAGGGGTGTGCTCTCCCGAATCACTAAAATCATCGTCGAACTGAAGCTCACACTGTTGGAATAAGTGACCAAGGCGCCCACAGAAGTAGCAAAAGTTGGGAAGCCGTTCGTATGTGAACGTGATCAGTTGCTCATCGCCCAACACAGTCCGCAACTTAAGCACTCGCTGAAGTGGCTTGTGCACATCAATACCCACCCTAATCTGAACAGAGGAACCCCAAGTGACACCCACAACATCCAAATCAGCCCCTCTGAATTTGCCTAGTCTGTTCCCAATAAATTCACACACTTCCTTTGTCATTTTACCCAACGGCAACCTATGGATATGCACATAGAAGTCGCAGAAAGTTAAGTCAACCAAACTGGGATTATTCGCTGGATCCACCGGTGCAAGGATAAGGAGATTTTTATCATAAGCCCATGGACAACGAGCAATAACCATATCCCGGTCCAATGGGTGCAAAAAACGCAGAAGAAAGCGCTTACCCTCTATCATCTTAAACTCCAACCCTTTACCTGGATTAAAAGCAGTTCTGAGAGTACTCTGTAATGCCTCCGGATGAAACGGCTTGTTTGAGAGCAAGCGGCCTACCACATAGAAATCCCGAGATATCGGTTCCGTATGCCATAGCCCCGCAGGAACAACTAATCCCGATTCTGCCTCCTCTATGAGGGAAAGCGCCGCCCCTAATCGATCCAACTCAGAATCCATAGCCAAGGGGACAGAGGTCGCGAAACCAATCGGAGGAATCCCAACAAAGCAGGAGAACGCCCACCCCCTACAAGAAAACCAGAAGCCACAACAAAGCACAGGCGCTAGAGCAATGGACAAAGAAAGAAACCAACCAAAGGGGAAGAAAGGAAATTACAAAAACGAAGGGGAAAAATTAAGGAGAAAGCATAAAACGAATACAAACCATCAGGGCATCGAAGTCCACAGAACGCTTGCACGATGATGCAAGAGGTATGATACCGCCATGGCCCGCAGGAGAAGGTGCACGAGAAAGGGGAAAAGACAAAACCCTAAAATCTAGGGAAAAAGCCTCGATTGGCGAGGGAGGACTCTCATGACGAGAGAATAATACTATTAGTTATCATTAATCGTGTTTTACATGTGTTAATAAGGAGAAAATAAGTAATACATACCTTATACCTAAGTTGGTTTGGGCTCAAAGTACCTTTGTGCTACGCTTGGGCGGGATTAAAGAACAACTACATGCGTATTCACTTTATTATGTCGAAGTATCAAATAATTGATTATTAACAATTAAACAGGGGCTTATAAAATATTTAAAATAAGCTTAGCCAAACGTTCCCTTAATTTATACTAGCTGTCATGGCACGCCTTTCCTGCGTGCATATAATAAAATAATATTGTACGCTTTAAAATATGTTATAAATAAGAGTAAAATATATAAATTAACACATCACATTTAAAAAAAAGGGAAGGAAAGCAATAAAGAAAAACTAATTTATCAATTAATATAAAATTTGAAAAGTTGAATAAAGTAGTTATCATATCAATTGAGGATTATTTTTTACATTACAAAAAAGTGGTGTGGCGGTGTCATTAACCGCCATTTGTAAGTAAAAAATGGATTTCTTTTATATAATAGTATAGATATATTAACTTATCAATGATAGTTACTATAGACCCTTCTTATTTAATTAAAGTATAGATTTACATTTCAAAAAACTCAGATATTGATGGAGGAAAGAACCAGCCAAAATAGGAAAGGTCGTCATTATCGGCAAGGGATTGCTGAAGAAGGAAAGAAGTCAAAAGAGAGAAAAGGAGAGGTTGGTTTACCAGAAATGAAGGTGTCGAAGAAGGAAAGAAGTGAAAGGAAAAAGAAAATATTGACTTACCAAATCAATGAGGATGTATCAGCTTACCGAAATAGCCTTGGCTAATTAATCCTATCCATGTAATAGGAGTAGGTGAGGGATAAAATAGTATTTTACCATAATTTACCTTAATTAGCATAAACATTATATTATTATAAATACCTCCTAGATAGTTGAGGAAAGGGGAGGAGAAAAAAAGAGATTCTTGTATTTAGTGTAATTGTACTAAATTACCCATGTGACTATTTTTTTTGTATCATTAGATATGAATTTTTAACTAAGGAAATATTTGGAACAATGTAAGAATATTGCCAAATAAATCAGAAAATTAAAATATACAAATGTTGGTTGTCATGATTTCTTTTGAAAAACTCGATGAACTTTTTGGTAATTTCGGGTGATTGACAAATCCCCCCCCCCCCCCCCCCCCCCAAAAAAACGGGACTCCATTGATATAGTACACCCTTAAATTATAATTTTAGCAATTTTCACCTTTGAAATACAAGAGCCTCTTTGATTTGCACCCAAGACCAATTCCAGGCGAAATTTCCACTGAAAACTCCACAAATATATAGATATATATAAGTGTTGATTTTGTATTTATGAAAAAGATGAGGTTGAATTTATAATTTATATACTCAAGTAAATGATAAAACATGGCCCCTTTGCATGGAATGTCACTCTTCAAAATTTTCTCAACTTCTTCGTATTCTCCTTCAAGGATTTGCATATTTCTTTCTTTTTTTCCTAGAAAATTCACCCTGTTTTTGTTGTGCTCACGAAGCTTGCTTGGAGTTTGGAGTTTTCTTGGTGACATCGTGGCGGCTTCACTAAAAATCTTAATGTCATTATCTCCCTTGTAACGTTGAGCAATTTTCAACCTCCTAGAATCTCAAAACAAGCACATAAATGGAAAAATTTGAGGCTCAGGATCATGAGCTGCTCATGAGAGGTTAGATTTCCACAATTTAGAGGGAAAAAAAAAAAAACATGATTCAGAAAATTGCACGCACGAATTGTCTTCCTCAAGAGTCCATGGCATTCTCCTCAACTCAGTTCCATCTTCATACAAATTGTTGTTTACGCACTCTTAGAAATTCTGCTTAAATCATACTCTTATTCAGTTTCCCATAGTACTTTATGTTTCTTGATCTTCTAGCACAAAATCATTTGTATTGATTCGGGTCAAGGTCTTCAATGATCTAGTGATGATTAGGCAACGATGTGATAATTACCTGTTGATGATCTAGCAACTTATTAGAGTATGGATCAACTGATTACCTCGATATGGATGAATAAGGATGGCTTGCACACAAAACGTTATGCTTGTTGTGGTGACCCTTAACTAAAAACCTCTATTGCTTAAGTTAGTATTAAGCTCGAGGTTATATGGACCATAGAGGTGCGATCTGATAGTAATAAAAAAACATACCTTGTGAAATAGCTCAACTGATATAAAGGCTTCTGTGCCAGAACCCATATGGGCCATGTGTAGTTTAAATCTCCATCAAATGGGTTGGAGGTCAAAGGTTGATAATTCCGATCATTGGGTATGTTGGGTTGAGTGCAGCCCGACCCGCCAAAAAGACGGACCCATGGAGCATTTGGGGTTTTTCTCATTTTTTTTAGGAAAAATATGTTATTTGAGGCTTAGTTATTGCATTTTCCCTATCATGTACCATTTTCATTGTAGCTCAAAACCTTTATGAGCCTAGGTGCACAAGAACCAAGTAGAAAAAAGGAATGAAAGTTGGAGAAGGAAACTTAGGAAGAGAGAGGGTTTGGTGGAAATAACTTTCATGCTATTTTCCATCATTTCTCATAACAAATATAGAATGAAGCCATAACAACTTTTGTCCTAGGTCTGCCAACGACGGCTACTTGTCATAAGTAGTACTACTAGGTTTGTTTTTGTTTCTTTTACTATTTGTGTACTAGCTCCTAACACATTTTCTTTCACATAATAGCAACAACAATAAGATAAATTCTTCAATAGTAATGGGCTGGTCTCATTTTTTCTCTCTTAGGCCCACCCTAGGCTTCTTTTGGCCCATCATTGCCCTGCCCTTTTGACTGAGCAAAAACAGCTTAATCAAGTTGATTTCTTGGATTCAAGTAGAGTAGGCTTTGAGTTTCTGCAAGCCAGGGCAAGGGGACCTGCAAAAAGAGCGTTAACACTTCGACGCGTAAGTCAGTAAACAATTGTGCAAGAAATAAGCTTGAAGGTGATGAGAAATAATGATAATTCGTGTGAAGTGAGCATAAAATGAGTAGTGTGAGTGTAGAGAGTAGAAAAATATTATTGAACTTGAGGAGGCCGCAAAACTCGTCCCCCCATACCAGCCAAGGGGACTGGTATTATAGAGGAGTTTTTCTTGAGCGAGAAGAACTCTTCGTGGCCTTGGACTCTTGGAGGGTCAGTTTCTCAACCTTCTTAGAGTCATGCGGAACAAGGCCTCCTGACAAGTAGGAGGTAGTTGGCAGGAATCTTGGATGTCATCCCAGATTTTCAGGGAGGCGGTTGTGAACCTCTCTCCCAGATTCAAAGGAGGTGGTTGTAAGATCCTTGCTCGGATAAGGATGGGACTGAATAACCTTATCATTCCTTCGTAACCGGGTCAGGCCCCCTTCTGTGGGCCTTCTTCCCTGGGCTTTCTTCTGGGGGGGCCTGGTTAGGCCTGGTCCTAACTTCCTTCGGGGACCCCTAATCCAATCCTTCACTAGGCCTGGTCTTGACTACCTTTGGAAGTTCTGATCCGATCCTTTCTTGGGCCTGGAGGAAATTGAACCCCTTTGGAGTGTACTTTATACGTTGCATTCCTTTCAGCTTGTGCGATCTATTTCTTTCTTTCGAACCATTTAGGCCTCTTTGGGCCAGCTATTTTTATGTACATCATTCAGTCCCCCGCCCCCCACTCTAAGGGGGAGAGATTGCATTCGATCCCCCTTAGAGTAGGAGTCTTCTGGGGGCCGCAAAGGAGCCTTTGATCCTTGAGACATCGTTACTTATTAGAGGAGGCGTTTTCTCCTCACAGAGACAAGAGACTAGCTCGAAAGGGAGTCCTTTATTCTTTTGCGCCTTCCTGCAAGGGAATATTAGCAGCATAGGTATGCATAGGAAGAGAAAGAGCTTACTTTTGTGTCTGTAGATAGCAGGGCTTTGCAGAAGGTGCATGCTCGGAGCAATGCTTATGTCTCTCCACGGAAGGGGGTTTGTATGCCTCAACGGATGAGGCTCACTATACTTCCCCGGAGAAGGACCTAGGTGCCTGCCCGAAGGAGGGTTTGTATGCCTGTGTGGCAAATAGGGCTTTTTGTGCCTGCATGGAATGGAGCTTAAATGTCCCCCGGAGAAGTGCCTAGGTTCCTACTCGAATGAGGACATGGATGCCTCCGCGAAGGAGGGCTTATGTGCCTGTGTGGAATATAGGGCTTTTTTACTCCTTTTTGTGAGACGGCAGTCCCTGCTTGAAGCAGGGCTTGTCTTTAACGAATGCCGACTATGGAGTAAGGCTTTGTCTTTAGAGGGGCTCCTGCTAGGGACAGGAAAATGTCTTTGGAAAAGGCTTATGCCGGAGGCAAGACTTATTGTGCCTCCATGGGGAGGGCTTATTACTCGAGGGCTACATGGAGTAAGGTTTTGCCCTTTTGTTCATTGCATTTTTCACCAAAGACTTTGTTCTTATACTCCCTAGCCTCCTCCAAGTTAATGTATTTTTGGGTTCGGGCTAGGAGATTATCAAAATTGAGAACAGGCTTCTTTGCTAAGGACTTGAAAAAATCCACATCTTGCAATCCCTGCGTAAACGTACAGGTTAATACCTTAAAGGTAGCAGAAGGGACCTCTAGGGCCACTGAGTTAAAACATTGGAGATACTCCCTCAAAGATTCTCCTTCTTCTTGTTGTATTGAGAAAATGCTCATGATCGTCTTCTGGTGTCGTTTACTATTGGGAAATTGATGCAGAAATAGAGATTAGAATTCTCCGAATGATCGGATTGGTCCTGTGGGCAATTGATTGAACCACTGTTGGGCCGCTCGGGCGAAAGTGATGACGAACACACGATATTTGTTTCGTCTGTGTATCTGTGCAGGAGAGCTGCATTTTCAAACTGGGATAAGTGTTCTTGCGGGTCGGTAGTGCCATCATACTTCGCAGTAGCTGGTGTTTGGTAATTGAGAGGGAGGTCGTCCGCCATGACCTCCTTAGTGAAAGGGATGGCGTCTTGTGCCTCCAACGAGATTCCCATCATCCTATGCTAAACATCTTGCAAACACTTCAGCAAACGCTCTAGTTGAGCCTCTCAATAAAGGGGAGCTTCATTCTGCGCTAGGGAAGGAGGAGCTAGACCCCCTTCCGAGAACACTGGGGGCCTCCGTACCGGGGGAGCCCTCTCGCCTTCTTCTGGACCTTCCGCCACTAGGGGGCTCCCTGAGGCATGGGAGCCATAGCTACTAAAGGTGTTGCAGTTAACGCAGCTAGCTGCGTTCCGATGACGGACGTGATCATCTGTTGAATAGTTGCCAACAACGCTGGGGACACCCTCTCGGAAGAGGTATCTGAGGAGGTGCTATCGCATAGAGAGCCTGACAGTGGATCTGGGGGACCTCGAATAGGGGGTGCCTCAACAGCTAAAGGGGCTACTAGAGGCGTCAGCGCCATAGACATCGAAGGTGTAGAAGTTACCACCGCCAATTGTGTCCGAACGACGGAGGTAATCATTTGTTAGACAACCACCATCAGTCTTGGGGACAACCTATCAAAGGAGGTATCCGAGGGGGTACTGTCCCCTAGGGGTTCCGACAGCGGTTCAAAGAGACCAGAAAGTCCGTCCCCAGCATGCCTGAGGGGGGTCAGCGGGGCGCCCCCCACCACCTACAACGCTGGAGGGTCGGTAGCGGCTCCGGCCGCCTTCTGCTTGTCTAGCCCGTTGTTGGGGGTTTCCATTGTCCTCACGTCTTAGTTCTATGTTCCCACAGATGGCGCCAATTGATATGAGCAAAAAGAGCTTAATCAAGTTGATTTCTTGGACTCGAACAGAGTGGGCTTGAGTTTCTGCAAGCTAGGGAAATGGGGCCTACAAAAAGAGTGTTAGCACTTCTAAGCTCAAGTCAGTAAACAGTTGTGGAAGAAATAACCTTAAAAGTAATGAGAATTCGTGAAATGAGCATAAAATGGATAGTGTGAGTGTAGAGAGTAAAAAAACGTTGTTGAACTTGAGAAGGCCGCAAAACGCGTCCTCATACCAGCCAAGGGGGTTGGTATTTATAAAGGAGTTTTCTTGAGCGGGAAGGACTATTCGTGGCCTTGGACTATTGGAGGGTCAGTTACCCCGACCTTCATAGAGTCTTGCGGAGCAAGGCCTCCTGACAAGTAGGAAATAGTTGGTAGGAATCTTGGATGTCTTCCCAGATTTTCAGGGAGGCGGTTGTGGACCCCCCCTCCCCCCCAATTCGAATGAGGTGGTTGTAAGATCCTTGCTCAGATAAGGATAGGGCTGAATAACCTTATCATCCCTTCGTAGCCGGGTCAAACCCCCTTCTGTGGGCCTTCCTTCCCTGGCCTTCTTTCTGTGGGACCCTGGTTAGGCCTGGTTTTGACTTCCTTTCGGGGGGCCTGATCCGGTCCTTCCTGGGCCTGGAGGTACAAATTGGGCCCCCTAGGGGATACTTTATGCCTTCCATTCCTTTGGATTATGCGATCTATTTCTTTCTCTTGGATCATTTGAGTCTCTTTGGGCCAGCCGTTTTTATGCACATTACCTTCCAAGAGGGCCTTATCCACAAAGCTAGTTTCATCATGGGCCTCTGAAAACCATCCAAACTTTCTCAAGTAGCTTCAAACTCGTCTAACCTACTCCATTAAACCAAAATCTCCTAACGCGGCCCATATGTGGAAATAGTTACTTGGCGGTCCAAAATACGAGCTGGATTCAAAGGCAAGGAAGCAACTAAGGGTGCATTTACCAGGAGGCAAACTTGGGCGTTGGGTGTTCCATAACACGGTTTGAGAAGCGAAACCTGGAAGATAGGATGAATTTTAGCATCGGGGGGCAACTCGAGCTCGTAAGCGATGGGGATAATGCAGTGAAGTATACGAAACAGGTCATAATAGCGCTTAGCGAGTTTCTACGAGGTGCGGTGTTGAACCGAGGATTAGCAATAAGGTTTGACCTTCAAGAAAACACAACCACCTTAAACAAATTGTTGGTCGACTCGTTTGGAGTTAACCTGTTGCACCATACGCTGTTGAGCCCTTTTCAGATTATGTTTAAATAACTACAACATGGACTATCGCTGGGTGAAAACCAAATCAAAGATGTCAAACCTGGCCCTGGAGAATACCCAATAAGAGTAAGTTGTTTGTGTCCGTAGAGCACCTCGAAAGGTGTCATGTTAATGGCATTATGAAAGGAAGTGTTATACCAAAACTTGGCAAGTGGCAAGTAACATGCCCACAGCTGTGGTGCATCGCTCACAAAGCACCGGAGATAAGTTTCAAGACATCAATTGAGAACTTCCGTTTGGCCCTACATCTACAGATTATAAGAGCTACTATAGGCCAAAATAGCACCCAAAAGTCAAAACAATTTCTGTATAAAACAACTAAAGAAAACCCGATCTCGATCACTAACGATAGATCTTGGGGCGCCACACAAATGGAAAACACCAGTCAAGAAAATCGCTCGAAAATCAAAAGGGGCTGCAAAATAGCATAAGGGGCATGTGGGTCATATTTCCTCCATTGACAGATAGTGCATTTCCGGATGAATTTCTTGATGTCCTGAAACTTCCCTAGCCAATAAAAAGTGGCAGATAGATGGGCCAACATCTCATTTATGCCCGAATGTCCTCTCAAGGGCAAAGCATCAAACTCGGCAAGAAGTGTGGGAGCAATCTCAAAAGCTTTTGGGATGAAAAGATGTTGTTTAAATAAGAGAAACCTATCATGTTCGGAGAAATAGGTCTGCATGTGAGGTTCAATCTGAACTTTGCGCAGGACCTTACGACCAGTAATGGTGGTGGTATAAAATGTGCATAGTTGGTCGAGCACGGCAGAAGTTGGGGAGCTAAAGGCTAGGAATTCCTACAGTTCATCAGGTAGTCGGGATAAAGCTTCGGCGACTACATTCTCTTTACCCGACTCAAAATGAGTCTTGGTCAGCTAGTGTGTTGATCCGGAGTTTGAATGGTTTGAGTGACAAGCTCATTGAGGCTCTGATGGTGTGTGTATATATGGAAGGTATGCCACAATAAGTATTCCACCATTTTTTTACGGCCTCCGTAATTGTGAACTACTCACGAACATAAGCAGAAGAAGCTTGCATGTGGGGGTACATTTTCTTGCCATAGAAAGAAATTGGATGAGCCTGTTGAGACAAGAATCAGCCAATAGCAACATTAGAACCATCAATTGTTATATCAAAAGGAATAGAAAAATCAGGAAATGTAATAACCGACAAGGAGGTCATGGCATGCTTAAGAGCTTAGAAGGACTTCAACACAACCTTCAATAAGTTGGTAAGAGGCCCCACAATGCTGGAATAATGTTGTATAAAACGACGGTGAAACCCCGTTAATCCAAGGAAGCACGCAGGTCGGTTAATATCTTAGGCATTGGCCAGTCTCGGATTATTTATAATTTGGCCGATCAGGTTCCACGCTCGTTCCTGATACCACATGGCCCAAATACTCCACTATCCATACCCCAAATTGACACTTCAAAAACTTGACAAAGAATCAATGAGAAAAGAGCGTTTCGAGAACTAAACGAACATGGGTAAATGTTCTGGCCAAGAAGAACTGTAAATGAGAACATCATCAAAAAATACGAGAATGAACCTCCGGAGAAAAGGCCGTAGGTCATTCATCGCCGGTTGGAATGTGGAAGGAGCGTTTGTGAGTCTAAATAACATGGCCACAAACTCGGAATGCCTATCAACTGTGCGGAAAGCCGTCTTCTGGATGTCGTCCTCTGCCATTCGACTTTGGTGGTACCCAAAGCGAAGCTCGAACTTTGAAAAAAAGGTGGCGCTATGGGGTTCATCTAAAAGCTCATCCATGGTGGAAATTGGAAAACGGTCACGGATACGGTAGGAATTGAAAATCAGACACAGATTGTGACAATGTTAAGAGCTCAGTAATCCACACAAAAATGCCATATACTGTCCTTTTTCTTAACAAGAAACATCGGGGATGAAAACGGGCTCGTGTTTGGCCGAATGAGCCCTTCGTGTAACATGTCAGAAATGAAGGTTGTCAAGGCATTCTTTTGACAATAGGGATAATGGTAAGGTCGGATATTTATCGGGGATGAGTTGGGGAGTAAGTGGATGTGATGATCATGTAGTCGACTAGGCGGAAGAGAGGACGACGTATCAAAGACGACAAGGTAGGAGAGGATGGTGGTGGAGTGGAGAAGTGATGGTCAGTCAGCTGGACAAAAGCAACAAAGGGAAGGAGATTGTGTTAGTGGAGAGCAACCACAGAGTTGATGGAAGGATATCGGTGTCACAACGAAAGAGTTTGAACTAGTGAAGGTGGCCTATGAATTTTTATAGTAAAACTACATGGGGGATGGAAAATTGGAGAGAATTGGACCCAAAGTTTGTAGCCATTGACCACGAGTACTATGTCGATCCCATGAATGGGAAGAATAAAGAGAAGAAGAGTGAAGTGGTGGTGTTGCAAGGTTAAGTGCACTGCGGGACAGTAACCCATGCAGTGGATGGTGTCGCCGTCTCCCACCATAAGGGCATAGGGTAGGAAATGTTGTGTATATAAGCGAAGATGGAGGGCGATGTGGGGTTGTATTATGTTGTGTGAAGTCCTCGAATCAACTAGGACCGTAATGGCATGGTCAAGGGGAAAGATCGCCAGAAATGGCGTCAATAGATAAATGGAAATGCTCAGGAGTAGAGGTAATAATGTTATCAAGTAGATAAGAGGGGTGATGAGGTGGTGTGATCGAGAGGTTCGAGTGGAACTCGGAAGGAAGAACAAGACCCAAATTAGAGTCGAAACCATCTTTATCAATAAGCAATAGTAAGAAAAGCTTTGGTTGGCGATGGTGCTTAGGTTGAAAACCGTTCATTACAGTTAAATCATAAGCCCATAGCATGACGGGCTTGCATTTCCACCGGAGTGAGGTGGCGAATAGGTAGAGATGCATGAGGGCCTGGTGGTATAAGTGACTGGGTGAGGATGCCGACAGTAATGGAGGTAACGATTAGGGTGCCACTGACCACAAAGAATACATCGACAGTGGTAAGTGGCGTCCTGGGAATGGAGTATCGGCTAGCTTGGACTTGAGAACTTTGGCAAGGTCGATAGTTTGTGCGATAGAGGTAGGCTGAAGAACAATCATTTCATGCTGGAGATCCGATCTTAGACCCAACAAGAACCAATCAAAATGGAGTTGGGGGCTAGACCACTTGCACGGTTGCAAAGTTGCTCAAAAGCCGATTGATAATTAGAGATATAACATGTTTGGCGGACTCTCAAGAGTGCTTGTTGATGGTTCTCATAGGAACACGACCCAAAAGGTACCTCTAATGCCTGTAAAAAGGCATCCCATGAAAAGAGTAACCCATTGGAGTGCATCTACTTGAACCACCCAGGGTCATTTCCGGACATGTAGCAACCCACCCGCTTAAGACGTTGATCTACGAGGATGGAATAAAAGTTAAAAACTATTTAACATGGAATATCCAATCTAAGGGGTTAGTGCCATCAGATAGTTAGAGTTGGAGTTTCGGGGGCTCAGTCAATAATTCCATAGAGAGTGAGTATAGTAGGGTGGAAAGAGCAGGAGGTGGAGACGAAGATGAGGGGTTGGCAAATAGGAGTTGCAAAGCAGTGATGGCAACAGTTGTGTTTTCATGACGAGTGTCCATGGTGAGTTTAAGATCTTGGACAATAGTGATAAGGGACTAAATGGAGTCATGGAGCTGTTGGAGGTCTGTTTGGGACTTAGAGCGTGTCTGCATGGTGGAGGAGAGAATGTTAATGAAAACATCAGATGATGCAACTTAAGTGCACAATAATCGAGCAGAAAAAGGGAATGACACCTGAAGAAGAAAATTTAGGAGGACCAGAAAGTTTTGTGGCATTAACTTTCATGCCATTTTCCATCATTTCTCATAACAAATATAAAATGCAGCCACAATCATGGTTTAAAATTTTCATGCGTTTCTATCGAAACTATGAAAATGTTTTCCTTTGCAATGTTATGAAAATAAAAATACATGGTAATTTTGAAATTATCTAGTTTTCTTAGAAACACTTCTTTTTTCTTAATTTTTTTTCGAAATCTTTGAGTTTCCTAAGAAATTTTTAATTTTTCCTAATTTTTCAGTGAATATTTATTTCATACTTTTGGCTATAAATATATAAATTCTTGTATTACACATAAGTCTTTCATTTAATGATAACAAATTTAATGTTAAGCTAAGATAGTAATATTATATGTATATATCAACGCAATATAGATATTTTATACCACATAGTTAAATAGACTTTGATAACCCGGTCTACTTTTGAAGCCGAGTTATGTGCGTTAGATACGACTGGTACTGAGGCAGAATGGTTGTATGGGTTGTTACTATAGGATCAAGACACATGGCCTAACGTGTCAACCCTAAAGATCAACACAAAGCCAGTGGCTTGTTGTTACTAATGACGTTGTCACAACCACGGGCTCAAATTCAAGGCTTAGTTCCATTTGACCCGATGACAGCTGACGTTAGATAACTTAGGTAGTGGTTCGACCGGGAGGTACCATTGCTGAAAGCAAGTCACAGAAGCTCGAGTTCAAATCTATAGATTTGTGGGGGATTGTTGTGATTGACATTTTATAATGTTAATTTGTAACAACAAATTTGTTCTGAAATATGGGTTCAATTACATGTGAAATCATAGATTAGATGGTGAGAGAAATAGAGAGATTACACTTGTACCACATAGAAATATGATGGGAAAGTGTGGAGCCTTGATAAGAATAAGGTGTATGTGGGGGTGAGTGTTTCATACTCAACGTTGTCCCACATTGAAGGTTTAAGGATAACTTAAACTTCTTATATTAAGTTCAATGTTCATTTATGTTTGAAGTGTTATGGAGACTAGAGTGAACATGGGATTGCCCCACATGCGTGCCGCCGCCCAGCTCCGGCACGCGCGTGGACGTTAGGGCGAATTTCTCAGTCTCAGTATCTATCTTTTTGCAGCAAAAATATTTGGATTTATCTGATAAAACCCGATGCATTTATGATTGTCAAATGGTTTTTAAAATCTGTTTTAAAACTCGTTTTAATGGTGCGTTAATACCAGATTTTAAACCTGGATTAAATGTTGATTTATTACAAACCTGAAACTCCTGTATCTATGTGGCGGTTTCAGCTGGTTTAATGTCTGGTTTTAATAGTGTTTAATGGTTTTTAAACATGTATTTAAAACCATTTCAAATGTCGTTAATGACTATGTATTTCAGCCTTAATGGTGGTTTAATGCTGCACTAATGATGGTAATTAATGCAGATGTTGTAACCACTGAAAGCCTTGCCTATAAAAGGCTGCATAGGCTCACTTCAAACGATGCACAATGGAACGAACGAACAAAAATGAATTCCTCTCTATTTTTGCTTTCTTCTCTCTGGGATTTCTCTCTCAAAATCCCAGGGTGTTTGCCCCGCAAATTTCGAGTTTTGAGCTCAGTTTCCATAAGGCTACTGAGTGTTGTTTTGAGGTGTTTTTCGGTAATATGCATACCGTTATAACTGAAATCGTCTTATCCTGGAAGAAGTTATATAGTACCCGTGTGCATATTTGGTACGGGACGTATAATTTCTTCAAATCAAGCAGATTATATCTGTGATTCGGTTTGGTGACATTATTGGATCGAGATTTGTTACGATACAATTCTCACTGTAAGTTTTACTTTATCACTGTAACAGTATTTCTAACTGTTTCGTTTAATTTGGTTCCAACGTATTTCTTGTGTTTTGGTTTGAAAACTGTTTGTAAAACCTAATTGTTATTTCAAAATGATTACTACGGTTGTCTGTTTGACAACTTGTTATTCCAACAATTTTGAAGAAATTATAGATTTTGAAAAATCAGATTTTTTCATTGGAACGAAAACAGTTTCTGTTTTGCGGTTTTAAAAATCCAGTTTTTGATTTTTAAAATCTGTGATTTACTTTCGGCCATTTTATTTATTAAGAGGCAGAAAGTGAATAAAGTAAACCCGAACTCGAAAATCATCGATAAAGGCAAAGGCAAAGCCGTTAAAAACAAGAAACTATGGTTGTGGGAGGAACTAGCAATGCTAGCACCTCAGGAGCAACTGAAGGGTATGTTTCAGTACAACCCAAACTCCTTACTATTTATGAACCATTTGATTGGTTGATTGACACTGGAGCAAATGTGCACGTCTGTACTGATAAATCGCTCCTTGTGTCTTATCAAGCCATAAATGGAAGGACAGTAAGCATGGGGAATTCTAGTACTGCTGAAGTACTTGGGATAGGAAGCGTGGACTTGAAGTTTTCTTCAGGGCGCATTCTATCGTTGCAAAAAGTCCACCATGTACCTAATGTCAGGAGAAACATTATCAACGGTTCTGTAATAGTTAGTGAGGGATATGAATTATCCTTTAAATTTAATAAAGTGATAATTCAATTTTTGGTGTTTTTTTTGGCAAAGGATATTTGTCTGATGGGTTATTCAAAATTCGTGTGGATAGCAATGATATTGTTGAATCCGGTTCTATTATTTTGAATGTTGAATCTACTTCTTTGTGGCATAGTAGATTAGGTCATTTAAATCTGGGTTCAATCAAACAAATGATGAATCTTGATTTAATACCTAGTTATGAAATTGAACGACATCACAAATGTGAAATTTGTGTAGAAGTTAAACAAGTTAGGAAACCCTATCATTCAGTTGAAAGGGATTCGGAAATACTTGATTTAGTTCACACTGATATTTGTGAGTTCAACGGGATTTTGACTAGAGACCATAAATGATATTTTATAACATTTATAGATGATTGCAGTAGATACTGTTATGTTTTTCTCATGTGTAATACAGATGAAGTTATAGACAAATTTATTTTGTTTAAAAATGAAGCAGAAACCCAAACTGGTAAGAAACTTAAACGATTAAGGTTTGATAGAGGAGCAGAATATGAGTCGAGTAATTTTAGTGAATATTTTCAAAATTTTGGCATAATTCACGAAGAGGCTCCTCCATATTCCCCTTCATCTAATGGAATAGTTGAACGAAAGAATAGAACCTTTAAAGACATGATTAACAGTCTTCTGTTAACCTCTGGGTTACCTAAGTATTTGTGGGGAGAGACTTTGAATACAGCTTGCCATATTCTGAATAGAGTCCCTCTGAAACACAATACGAGTACTCCTTTCGAGTTATGGAAAGGAGGAAGCCAAGCCTCAAATACTTTCAAGTGTGGGGGTGCCTAGCCAAGGTACTGGTCCCTGAACACAAGAGAAAGAAATTGGGCCCTAAGACTGTTGATGCTGTGTTCTTGGGCTATGTGGACACAAGTTATGCACTGAGATTTCTGGTTATTAAATCAGAAATTTTAGGCATTGAGGTCAACACAATAGTCGAATTTCGTTATGCTACTTTCCTGGAAGATGTATGGGAATACTTCCTAGTATTTCACTTGATGATTCACTTGCCTCGAATTCTATTCCTGAACATGTGGAAAAGATGACAAATGTGGGGGTTAATCCTAGTAGTACTAGTCAGACTCATGAAGAGTCAGATGAACCTAGATAGAGTAAGAGAGCTAGGATTGTCAAGGATTTTGGAAGTGACTTTGTCACTTACAATATTGAGGACGAGCCTGTAACCTTCAAAGATGTTATGGCTTCTTCTGAAGTCAAGCATTGGAAGAAAGCTGTCAAAAGTGAGATGAACTCCATTGTCTCTAACGGGACATGGGTGCTAGTCAATCTCCAGCCGGGTGTACTACAATTGGGTGTAAGTGGATTTTTAAGAAGAAACTGAAACCTGATGGGACCATTGATAAGTTTAAGGCCAGATTAGTGGCTCCGAATGCTCATACGGGAAAGTTGACTCCTCGGGGTTTTAAGCAAAATGAGGGAATAGACTATTTCGATACCTATTCTCCGGTAGCTCGGTTGACTACAATCCGGGTGCTTATAGCATTAGCTTCAGTGTATAATCTTCCGGTTCACCAAATGGATGTGAAAACAGCCTTCTTGTAAGGCGAACTAGAGGAAGAGATATATATGGACCAGCCTGAAGGATTTGTAGCTCATGGTAACGAGCACAAGGCTTGTAAATTTGTTAAGTCTCTTTATGGACTTAAGCAAGCACCCAAACAGTGGCATGAAAAGTTTGATAAAACTATTCTTGCGTTTGGCTTCATTGTGAATGATAATGACAAGTGTGTTTACTGTAAAGTTAAAGAAGATAAAATCATCATTCTATGCCTGTATGTAGATGATATTCTGTTAATAGGATCTTCTTTAGACATTATTATGGAAACCAAGTCATTTTTGAAAAATATGTTTGAAATGAAGAATATGGGTGAGGCTAATGTAATTCTTGGCATCAAGTTGATCAGGTCAACTGATGGGATAGCTATTTCTCAATCTCACTATGTTGAGAAGATAATTGAGAAATTTGGCTATCAGAACAGTAAAATTGCTAAGACACCATATGATCCTTCTGTGACTTTGTTCAAAAATGAAAGTGGTGTTTCTATTGCACAACTAAGGTATTCCCAAATTATTGGGAGTTTGCAGTATCTGGCAAATGGCACGAGACTAGATTTTCATTTTCTGTCTCGAAGCTGGCTAGATACACTAGTTGTCCGGACAAAACTCATTGGAGAACTTTGGATAGGGTACTAAGGTACCTTAAGGGCACAGTGTCACTGTCCATTCATTATGGCTGATTCCCTGTTGTTTTGGAGGGTTACAGTGATGCTAGCTGGATAGCCAAAAACTCCGGAACTAATGGGTGTTCAGGATATGTGTTTACCTTAGGTGGGGGCGCAGTCTCCTGGAAGTCTGCAAAACAGACTTTGATAACCCGGTCTACTTTTGAAGCCGAGTTATATGCGTTGGATACGACTGGTACCAAGACAGAATGGTTGTATGGGTTGTTACTACAACTTCCCATTGTAAGCTAGCCTCTTCCATCTATTGTTGTATATTGTGATAGTCAGACCACAATAACAAAAGTTCAGAGTCATAAATACAACCAAAAGACGAAAAGACACATCTAAGTTAGACTTAAGTCTATAAGGGCATTAGTGTCAGACAGAGTTATAGGCATTGACTTTGTGGGAACAAAGGATAATGTGGTTGATCCTTTGACGAAAGGATTAGATCTGTCACAAGTACAAAAATCCAGATTGGGGATGGGACTGAACCCCTTAGTGATATAACCCAACCTTCCAAGTGGAGATCCCACGAAAAAGGTTCAATGTGGTATTAACAAGTCGTAGGGGATATCCGAGCACCTAAAACTAGACTGACACTTTGTATCTGGAGTATGTTCCCTGTAATTTTGGAAGATGTTGTTACTGCAAGTATAGTAAGAGTTTTAACTCTGAATGAGGTCAAGTCTTTATAGACGAGATGCTAAGCAGTGCATCCCTAGAGACGCCCAACTAAGTGAATGGGGTTGTTTGGCCGCAACTAGGGAATGAGGTTATTCCTGAAAACATTCAACGAACAGGATCAGGACACATGGCCTAACGTGTCAACCCTAAAGATCAAGACAAAGTCGGTGGCTTGTTGTTACTAACGACGTTGTCACAACCACGGGCTCAAATTCAAGGCTTAGTTCTATTTGACCCGGTGACAACTAACGTTAGATAACTTAGGTAGTAGTTCAAACCGGGAGGTACCATTGCTGAAAGCAAGTCACAGAAGCTTGAGTTCAAATCTATGGATTTGTGGGGGATTGTTGTAATTGACATTTTATAATGTTAATTTGTAACAACAAATTTATTCCAAAATATGGGTTTAATTATATGTGAATCCATAGATTAGATGGTGAGAGAAATAGAGAGATTACACTTGTCCCATATAGGAATATGATGGGAAAGTGTGGAGCCTTGATAAGGATAAGGTGTATGTGGGGGTGAGTGTTTCATACTCAATGTTGTCCCACATTGAAGGTTTAAGGATAACTTAAACTTCTTATATTAAGTTCAATGTTCATTTATGTTTGAAGTGTTATGGAGACTAGGGTGAACATGGGGTTGCCCCACATGCGTGCCGCCGCCAGCTCCGGCACGCACGTGGGCGTTAGGGCGAATGTCTCAGTCTCAGTATCTATCTTTTTGCAGCAACAATATTTGGATTTATTTGATAAAACCCGGTGCATTTATGACTGTCAAATGATTTTTAAAATCTGTTTTAAAACTCGTTTTAATAGTGCTTTAATACCAGATTTTAAACTGGATTAAATGTTGATTTATTACAAATCTGAAACTCTTGTATTTATGTGGCGGTTTCAGCTGGTTTTAATGTTTGGTTTTAATAGTGTTTAATGGTTTTTAAACATGTATTTAAAATCGTTTTAAATGTCATTAATGGCTATTTATTTCAACCTTAATGGTGGTTTAATGCTGCACTAATGATGGTAATTAATGCAGATGTTGTAACCGCTGAAAGCCTTGCCTATAAAAGGCTGCATAGGCTTACTTCAAATGATGCACAATGGAACGAACGAACAAAAACGAATTCCTCTCTATTTTTGCTCTCTTTCTCTATCGGATTTCTCTCTCAAAATCTCAGGGTGTTTGCCCTGCAAATTCCGAGTTTTGAGCTCAGTTTCCATAAGGCTACTGAGTGTTGTTTCGAGGTTCTTTGGTAATGTGCATACCATTATAACTGAAACCGTCTTATCCTGAAAGAAGTTACGTAGTACCCGTGTGCACATTTGGTACGGGTTGTATAATTTTTTCAAGGCAAGCAAATTATATCTGTGATTCGGTTTGGTGACATTATTGTACCGAGATTTGTTACGATACATCTCACTGTAAGTTTTACTTTATCACTGTAGCAGTATTTCTAACTATTTCGTTTAATTTGGTTCCAACGTATTTCTTGTGTTTTGGTTTCAAAACTGTTTGTAAAACCTGATTGTTATTTCAAAACGATTACTACGATTGTCTGTTTGACAACTTGTTATACCAACATTTCTTGTGGAAATCTTGTCGGAGATTGGTATATGATCCAAGTTACCAAGGTTTTTGAATTTCAAACATCACTTTTAATGATTGAATCGAGGTCAACTCATCATTATTTATACATGTTTGAATTATTATTGAGTTTAAACTTTACGTTTAAATTTGGTTTGATTATTGATACAAGCAAGCTTTAATTAGATCGAAAATAAGCTTAATTAAAGTAATTTGATATTTTTAAGTATATTTTATTATTTTTGTACTAATCGAATCGAACTTGAAAATTTATCGAATAACAAATTTTGTTCAAGTTTAATTAGTTAGATGTAATAAATTTGATTCAAATAAACTTTTATCTCTAAATTTGTTTCGACTATTGAATAGTTTGATTTAGGGTTGCAAACGAGCCGAGCTCGGGCCAAAATTTTTGGCTCAAGCTCAAGCTTGACTTGGCAAGCCTGAAAAGGTAGGCTCGAGCTCGAGCTCTTTTTTTTTTTTTTTTCTTAAAATAAATTTGGCCATATTACAAGAAGGTTGTGTTGTTGGCGTTCAAATCGACAATTTAGAATTTGAGCAATAATTGGTTCGAGTAATAGAATATTTAAAAGTTGCAAAATGTGAATAAATAAATAAATGAAATAAATTCATAAAGCTTCCTTATTTGAATACATGATTTGATAATATTTTTGTTATATATCTAATATTGGTTTAGCATACATAATTAGTAATAATATAAAAAATATACATCAAATTATCAACATACTTTGAAGTTATATATTTATCAAATGAGAAAAATATATTGTGTAGATAAAGGTTTTATTAATATTATGTAATCTAGTAATTTTAATAAAATACATAAACGTAAGTTATATTCTTAAAGTAAAATGAGAATGGTCATGAACATACATTTTTGAAAAATTAAAATATGATGATGCCAATTGAAATTTTTATATAATTCAACTATACGAAATAACAATAAGAAATCAAATAGTACTTCATACTTATTATGTATATATAAATATATATAGTGAGATAACAATGAAAAATAAATAAAATTGTTCAACCATCACTATTATTATTATTGTTATTATTATTATTATTATTATTATCAATTAATTCATGGAAATCACCAAATTTCCACATGAGTTATAAGCAGTAAAATAGGTTACATACTATGGCTCTTGGTATAAATACTCATAAATAAATATAAAAAAATAGAAATTAATTGTTAGAACTTGTTAATTTATAAAAGTGGAAGAAGATTACAAATTGATATTGAGGTATAACCATATATCCATAGTCATTATACTAAATAGTTATTTACAAAAAAAAAAGACTATCAAAACTTACTAAATCATGAGTAATCTTATTTTTAGGTAGATGTTAGATAATATAAATAAAAGTACCATATTTTATTAATATCTAAAATTAAAAATATGAAACATTGATTATTGATTTTAATATATGGTAAATTTTTTAATATAAACTTGATATAATATTAAAAATATATTAAATATATAAAAATACTTAAAAATAGAAAAATTGAAAACACGAGTTTATTAACAAAAATAATTGAGCTTGAACTTGAAATCGAACCGACTCGCAAATAGTTCGAGCTCAAAATCGAGCCGACTCGTGAAACACGCGAACCGACTTGATGGCTCGACTCGACTTGCACCCCTATTTGCATCATAACAATGGAGTATCCATTGGGAGGGGGTTTTTTGCAAATGCCGATTACCCGAACTTTCCTATTATAATTATGACCGTTTTAAGCGCACAACAGCTGATGCATAGAATACAACCCTTTCTTTTCCCCCAAGTCGTATATAAAAATCCCTCGGGTCTTCTCTCTCGTTGCAACAAGTCAAGTCAATCTCCACACAAACACAGACGCACACTAAATCTACGAAATCTGTCCGTTTGTGTATGTATATCTAATCCACCCAATTTGCAGTAGTAGTAGAAGAACAATGGCTGTGGGAGGAATAACAGAGGAAGTGCAGATTATTAAGCCGCGCAATGATAAACGGGAGTATCGGAGGATTGTTCTGCAGAACAATCTCCAAGTTCTCCTCATCAGCGATCCGGAAACTGATAAGGTATATATTTACGGTTGAATTTATCGGTTTCTACCCGTTTCTTGAGATTTTATTTGGAACTTTCAGTACTTTGTTTTGATATGGTTGTTTGGATGTGTTTCTTGGTGCAGTGCGCTGCTTCAATGGATGTTCGTGTGGGTTCTTTCAGTGACCCCGAGGGACTTGAAGGCCTCGCACACTTTCTTGGTGAGGAAGATATTGAACTTTCAATTTCAAACACTTGATTACTTAAGGGTGCACGGTGCCTTAATTTGAATGATTTCTTGGAGTTACTCTTTGGAATAAATTTGTTTCTAGTTACTTTGATCTTGAGGGACTTGAAGGCCTCTTGCATATTCTTGGTGGCAAAGATTGAAGTTCCTTGTCTGCATCGTACAGTTTCAAACACTTGATTACTTAGTGATGGATAACTGCCTTAGTTTTGAATGTTTGAGTGTCAGTTTTGAAAATATCTTGTGTTTTCAATTTTTCCGGCGACCAAGAGATTTGAAGGCTTGGTACATTTTCTTGGCGACAGAAATTGCATACTTTGCTTGCATCTTTCCACCTAAATCATTCGAAACATTTGCTGGCTTCAAACTTTTCACTTATCCTTAGGGTGTTGAAAGCCTTGCACACTTTCTTGGTGACGGAATTGTCTTGGCTTACATTATTCAATCTAAATCATGTGGACTGCTTAAGGATGCATGCATGCCCTATTTTGTATATTTAGGTTAGTTTTTAGAAATATCTTTCTATTTCAGTTCTCCAGGAAAGGGACGAGGGAAAATAAAACATACTTGCACTTGATCAGTGCATCAAAGTGTAATGTTCATTTAAATGATGCGACACATGTTGGGTTTAACTGGCTTTTTGGTGGCACTGTGACTACTTTCTCACAAATATTTGATGCTTCCTATCTAATCTTAATGTCCTCTCCTCACTAGGATAACAGGAATAAGCAAACTTTAATTGTCTATCCCTTTTATGCATTGATTGAACAAAAAAGGGGAAACTTGTTCATTCCTTTACTAACCAATCAAACAAATTCTTAATTCTATAGGGTTGAATAAAAATTCGCTTGACCTTTTTCTTGATATACTTGCTATGCTTAGTGTGTGACTTGTTGGTTCTTTTAGGGTTGGGATTGAAAAATGACCGGCCCGGTAGTATGAAAACCAACTCATCACTTCGTATTATCTGGATCCAAAGAACCAGTCAAGATTTATCAACCGGTCATATCTTTGTAGCAACTGATTTTTTTTGGGAATAAAACTTTCATTAGTTCTTTATGCAGATATTTGTCAAGTAACTCATTTATGTCTTCTGTGGTATAGTTGTAATATTTCTGTTCCAAGTAATGTTTGTTGGACTTCTTTCTCATGATGTTGTTATAACGCAGAACATATGCTGTTTTATGCAAGTGAGAAGTATCCATTGGAGGACAGTTACTCAAAATACATCAGTGAGGTAATCATCTGCTCTTTCTTGTTGTTCTTGTGGCTTAATTTATCTCGTCCCTGGACATAGAAGTAGACAATTAAATTTGGCCACATTGCCTGTGTTTTGACTGTTTACCATTCCTTGAATTTAAAATAATAGATAAATGTGATTTTGTCTCTATGGTACTGCTTCTGTGCTTTGTGTCATAAAGTGGATGCTTTTTAATGTGGCTAGCCCAAAAATAATCTCTCTGTATGTATTTCATGTCTTCTTTTTCAGCATGGAGGCAGTACAAATGCTTTCACTTCATCTGAACACACTAACTACTATTTTGATGTTAACCCTGACTGCTTTGAAGAAGCCTTGGACAGGTAGCATTGCTTAATAACCACATTTTTTGGGCTGTCTAATACTTTTTTTCCTGGGTGAATGGCTTAATGCTGCTAAATATTCAGATTCGCTCAGTTTTTCATCAAACCGCTGATGTCAGCCGATGCTACCACGAGGGAGATAAAAGCTGTTGATTCTGGTTAGCAATTCTGTCTTGCATATTGTCAATGTTTTAGTTTTTAATTCTTCTTGATGATATTCACTCTCTTCTCTTGTCCCTCAGAGAATCAGAAGAATTTACTCTCTGATGTTTGGAGAATGAACCAGGTACTTATATTTACTAGCTCCGTATGTCAGTATTTGTCAGGATGAAATGATGACCAAAAACTGTATATTCACCACTTGGAATTAAATGGCAAGGTCCTTCTAAAATCTCTTGGAATTGAATGATGCTTTGGAAACAGAAGTCATCAGTTCATGACTTGCATTCCGTAGAGTCTATTTAAGTTCCTTTTGGGGAAGAGGTCAACTCCTTGAATTTTTTTTCTGTACAGCTTCAGAAACATTTAAGTGTGAGAGATCATCCATACCACAAGTTCAGCACAGGTATATCGTTGCTAATCTCATGTTAATTAGACTTGTTTTACTAAGCTCCCTTGCCTGTTATGTCTAGTGTGGTTAGATATTGTCCATATGTCTTCACAGGACCCTTTTGTTCTGTGTTGAACCTTCTAGTGCTAATGTTGTCCTGTGATTCTACTACTTAGTTTCAGTAAGGATCTGACTGATTACGACGTGTTATAAGATATTCATTGTTGTAGTATGCTCTCAGGAAGCTATCATAAGTTCCAATAAATTTTGTGTTTGTTTTTTATGTGGGTTGCACTGTCAAGTTCGGTGATGGTGACCAATAATATTCATGAAAGAAAAATTTGTTTCAGCAAGTTGTTGAAACAGCTTTGGACACTTGTGACTGCCGCTTGGAGTAGAGCTTTGAAGAAGAAAAGAAATAAGAAAGACAAGCAAAGAAGAAGAACGAGCTTCATTATTGTAATCTTAGGAAACTCACATAAAATAACAATCTGTTTTCAGGATTACAAGACATACTTACGTGCTGATGTTGGAACTCTTCGTAAGACTGGTGACACAGAACTTTTAGTACCCAGACCCTTGAGAAAGTTTTTAACCAAGATTGGGATTTTAGTAACTACATCATTGAGAAAGTGTCTTAACCAAGATTCTCCCCAGCTATGTAGTAGGATTTGTAACCAAAGTTGGGTTTTGTTAAACAAAGAACTTAAGGCTGCACAGAATACAGTGACTTTTTTATGCTTGATATATTTACTCATAAATTAGATTGGTCAGAATATTGATTATCATGTGTGATTAAATTACTCACAAACTAGACCCTTGAGAAAGTTTTTAACCAAGATTGGGATTTTAGTAACTAGATCATTGAGAAAGTGTCTTAACCAAGATTTTCCCAGCTATGTAGTAGGATTTGTTGCAAAAGTTGGGTTTTGTTTAACTACTAACTTAAGGCCGCACAGGATACAATGAGTTCTTTTGTGCTTGATATGTTGGAGGTGATGCTTAGATTAGATTGATCAAAATATTGACTATCCTGTGTTACTAAACATTTCTATTGATATTTCTGAATGTTTTTTATCGGTAGGGAATTGGGACACCCTGGAGGTCCGCCCAAAAGAAAGAGGGGTGGATACTAGAGAGGAGCTTCTGCGGTTTTATAATGAAAATTATTCAGCCAATCTCATGCATCTTGTAATATATACTAAAGGTAAGAAGTTGGTGCTATCAGTTGTTGTATGTGATCCTGGCGAGTGAACTGCATCAACTTATTAGGTTGGATTGGTCCAGATGGCCTTGACAAATCTGAAATCTTGGTGCGGAGCAAATTCCAGGATATCCTAAATACAGATCGAAGTTGCATCAGTTTTACTGGTCAACCTTGTGATTCAGAAAGTCTTCAGGTACTATAAACTCAGTCACCTGCTTTCATTAATAAAAAGCAATTTCCTTTAGGCTCTTTCTTTTTTTCCCCCCTCTTTCCTTTTTTCTCATAATTTATACATGGGGAACTAAGCTTTTCTCAAAGATCAATCAACTTGAGCCATTCTAATGCTGTATTCATCTTAAGGAGCATAATTAGTGAACGAAATAATTTGATAGAAATGTTACTATCTAAAAGTGCACCCTCCTCTTGATTTTGACTTGTTCCTTTCTGGCTGGTGTTTTCTTTTGGTCAATACGAATGACTGGTTAAGAGCATCACCAATTTTATGTGGGTGAATCCATATGTCTTGGTTCCTTCCAAGAGAGCTACTTGGATTTAATGACCTGAAACATTGTTTCTGAGAAATAAACTCTGTTACTCAGTTGAAGGATAAAACCATTTCTCTAGGTATCCAAAATGATGAACCCATGTAGGCGTGTGATTATATATTCTATCTTTTTATCTCCATGTGATGGAAAAAGGGTAAAAAAATCTCCAGTAACTAGCGAAGGTTTGAAATTATGATAAACTTGTGCAAACTAGTAAATGGGGAAGGTTTGAGAAAGATTGCTGGTTTTTGTTTTGTCCAGACAATTTGACATGCAATTACTTCAGACTTTAAGTCATGAACTGTTGGAGTAACTTTAGGTTGAGCAAAGTTTGATTGAATGCAGTAAGCAGAATGCTCTAATTTCACTCGATGATGAGGTAATGGTATTATATTTTCACTTCATATTTTTCTGGTTCAGATCCTTGTGAAAGCTGTCCCAATTAAACGAGGTCACAAGTTGAGATTTGTTTGGCCAATAACTCCTGGAATTCGTCATTACAAGGAAGGGCCGAGCAGGTATCTGGGTCATTTGATTGGCCATGAAGGAGAAGGATCTTTGTTTTACATCTTGAAAAAGTTGGGTGGGTGTTGCACTTTCTTTCCATGTCAAAGTCCACGATTCCCCCTTCCCTATATGCTGGTCAAAAAAATTGAGCAGTGGATATCTGTTAAATTTGCAGAAGTCCTTAAATCACTAATTAAATAGGGAACATGGAGGTAATAATGAATGACATTCCTCAGTTTTGAATTGCTAAAGGAGTTAATTAACAGAATTGGATTTTGTTTAGATATTATTCTTCCAAACAAATCAGGGTTCTTACACATGAAGTAGTTCTCCTTTTGTTTTACTCAAGAGTCTGGATTGTCCTAGTTGTTGCTTACTTGGGCTAGCTTATGTGAAATTGAAGACCACTGTTTAAAGTATTGCTTAATTCTTGTGATTGTTTGTAGCAAATTGTGGTGATATAATTGTAGCATTACCCAATTCTGAATTTGTAGATATTTTTGACTGATTTTGGGTGCATCTCTATCTATATAAATACATTGTGCTAGATTTTTGTGTTCGTGCGTCTACGGAATATACATATAGCTAAAGCGTTATTTACATCTGACCTTGCTATAAGTGGAAAAACACAGCATTCAAACATTGTCTTGAGTCAAAGTTCCAAGGATAAACTCTTGTTTTATCTCTCTATTTGTTCACATTAGATTAGAAACTCTAGAGAGAAACATGGTACGAAGTTTCTTATGAACTTAGTTAGTCCTGCATGGCTGGTCTTTGTATTAGATTCCAATAATGGACCAGTTAGAACCCATTTTGGTGGATGCATTTTTCAAGAGTTGCAGTTGAAATGTCTCTCAGTGAACAATTATTCTCTTCACACTAATGTGGATTCCAACTTTCAGGATTTTTCTTGATGTTCTTTGTTAGCTTGGTGGACAGGCTTTATTTTCTATCAAATGATCAACCAATACCCTGTTCTCTATGTTTTTTTGTCTGTGTGAATGTAGCACGTCCAAGGTGTTGAAGCTTATAGTGTGGACATATACTTCTAGAATAAAGGATTAATTACACTGTGCCCCCTTCTTAGTACATCTGCACAAACGTCCGCTTTTAGTTCCAAAATTATAAATGTATTCCTCTGGTCCTTGAAATTTTTGGTCAAACCTGGCGGGACGTGTGAAAGACAAGTTTACTTTCTTTAATTTAATAGTTACTGAGGAAGGGAGGTAACTGTAATGCTCATTAACATGAAAGGAGGCGTAAATTATGTACATTGAGGTCATAAATTATATGGTTCTTTTGAATAAATTGAAATGATAGACACATTTATGCAAACTTTAGATAAGTTAATCATTAGGATGCAGATATTAGATAAGTTAATCATTAGGGTTATGATAAGATGTGTGAAAGTCAAAGCATCCACAGTATTGAGCTATGCATTGATTGTAGAGCATGAACTATTTTTAGGAAAGATGAATCTAGGAGACAAATCAGTAAGTACACTAACTTTAGCTTCTATCTATTAAGTCTAGCAGCCCTTCTGATGTTGCATCTTGTGAACCACATTTTTTATTCAGTAAATATTATTTAAACAATCACTTGTCATGATGTAAATTGTTGTGCCATTTTCTGTCAGTTGGGTATATCTAGCAATGAAAGTACTTCGTAAATTATTAAAATGGTTACAATTTAACCGATGTTGATTATCATGATTAATTTCTGTTAGCCTGGGGGTATGTAATCATGAGATAATCATAAAGGGACCTAGAAGTTAGGTTCATTTTTTTCCAGGGGGTAATTGTATTATGTCATCAAAAGTATGTGATGACACCCCAGGAAATTCTATCAATCAATTGGGTTGCCAAAAGGGGGTGATTGTTAGCCGGAATAAGTAAAAAGGCTGAGCATTAATAAATTCCAATTCAAGAGGGGTGTTTGTGTAATTAGCCAAAGTTACATGCGAGGGGCTCTGTAAGTATGTATCCCTACACTTTCTAGGTAATTTATCGGCAGAGTCATGACTGCTTCATTGGTGATGCACTTTCTCCCATGAAAATTGTTAAAGGATGCACATTTTAGTTAATGTCTGGATATTCCTGCAGGATTATGTTCTTCTATATAGAACTATAGTGTAATTATTAATATTATAAATTCTTAGTCTCTCACTGAGAGACAAGCAGCCAGATAAGTTTCTTATTTTTAAAAGCAAGTTGATTAGTTCAATCATAAATACTTGCAGGTTGGGCTACAAGTTTATCTGCTGGGGAATCAGATTGGACTTATGAATTTTCTTTCTTTAAAGTGGTTATTGATCTAACAGATGCTGGTCATGGTAAGTGCTACATTTTTTTGCATTTGCTTTCAGTTACCGAGAAGTGGGGCTGAGGCCGGTGATGGATGATTTCCTTTTTCTCCCCTCTTTTCTGGTAGTATAGTATTTTCTGGTTCTTTTTGGAGACTTACGGGGATAAAGGACATCTTTCTCTTACCTATATTGCTATTTTTTTCTTCTTTCCTTTTTTGGATAATCACAGAGCACTTTGAGGATATTGTGGCACTATTATTCAAATATATTCAACTTCTGCAACAATCTGGTCCCTGCCAATGGATATTTGATGAGGTAAAACTGATTACAGTTTTTGGGAGCTCTACAATGTATTTGCATGATGCATTCCATGAAAAGAGGGATGCAGAAAATTGGCCGCTCTGACCACTTGGCCTGACTTATGAAATTTTAGCATTTAGACTCTGTATCCACCAATTATGAGATGCACATAAATAATTGTGAAGGTCCCGGATCAGATAAAAGACAAATCCCTGTGGGTCTTAGTTTAATTCGACATATATGGATTTAGTTTAATTCGACATATATGTTTACTTTTATTGATAAAACTTGAGGTTGACTAGCCATGCATATACCAGAAGCTTGTTATATGTACTTTAGAGGTATTAAATCCTAATTTTGATTAGCTCTATAGTATGTACTTGACACACTTGTGGACAATTTCATTTCATGGCAGCCACCCACCCCCTCACCCCCAACAAAAGAAAAAAAGAAGAAAAGAAAGAGAGAGAAGGAAAAAGAAAAGGAACCATTACCTTCCTTCGTCATAGGTAGTGTGGTCATATTGAACAGAAGTTGGTCTGTTATTGTGACCTCTACGGATTAAGTTCAGAATAGCTGATAATCTCGACATATTAGTAGAAAGTCAGTCACTTGACTATTTTGGGATGTGCACCTGATATTCATCTGAGAAGCATCACCATGCTGGTGAGTTGCTATACGTATGTTTAGAATTCTAGCATCTTATGATGTTGAATTTCCCATTAAAGGCACTTTAGAACCCTGGCAAGCAACTATTCACCTCATGCTGCTTTCTGCGAGGCATTTTTTTTTTTGAAGATTTACCTAATGATTGTTACTCTGAGATTTAACTTCTCTCATTTTAATTTGTTAATGAAGCTTGCAGCCATTTGTGAGACGTCCTTCCATTATCAGGACAAGATTCGTCCGGTTGATTATGTGGTTAATGTTGCATTTAATATGCAGGTAACTGTCAAATGTTTATAATAGATGGTAAAGTCTGTAATTTGCATGTATGCGCATGATTGAAGGAGCAACAGTTGGTTTACAAATATATAAAAAGTACTCCTCCTTATCGATGTGCATAGCAGAGTGATATTCCAGTTTAAGCAGTCCATGAAACATCTTATTCTCCTTATTCCTGAAGGCTTAAACTGCATCTCGTTAATCAATAATTTTCGGCCTGTCTTGTTAATTGAACGAAGTGATCTAACACATTCATGGGTGTTGATATATTTCAACTATCTGCTCATATTTGTTTCTTTTTTCAAATCAATAATTTTCAAGTTGTCATGTCAATTGATATAAATGATTGTGAAACTCGTGTTTGATATTGGAAGTATGCTACCTATGCATGCAAGTTGTAAGTAGCCATCTTCTTTGTCTAACTAGGTTTATGTTTCTCTTAGACCTCTCTGTTCAATAATACCTTTTTGTTTTGCTTTCTGTCAGTTGAATTAGCTACCCGCAATTCCTCTTATCATTCGTTGGTTTTATGACTTACATTTCTCGGTGGTTTCTGTAAAACTCTTTTAGTTTTATCCTCCAAAAGATTGGCTGGTGGGATCATCTTTGCCTTCAAAGTTTAATCCTGAAAAAATTCAATCAGCACTGAAAGAGCTCAGCCCATATAATGTGAGGTCAGTTTCACAGAGATTTGTGGAGACTCTCAGTCTTGCTTATAACTTGCATCAATATGAATTTTGCCTCTTGTTGTTGTTCATGATATAAGCATAATATGGTCCTGTCTATCTGACCAATCTATCTATTGTTGTGTGTCAGTGTTCACCTATATGCCCGCCTTTATCCATTGTCTTCTTCTTTCTTAGTTGGCATCAAGTTTGGACAAGAAATTTGGAGTTCACATATCCAATTATCTGATGTCCAATAGTGGTGTTAACTTTTTTTATCTTGATGGCATCATTGTTTGTTGTTTAGTGTTATAAGATTTGTGTTCTGCAGAATATTTTGGGAGTCTACAAAGTTTGAAGGGCTGACTGATTTAGCGGAGCCTTGGTATGGAACGGCATATTCGGTAGAGAAATTACCTGGATCTACAATTGAGGTTGGCTGCTTGTTGTCTATTTAATGATAAGGCATCTTTTCCTCCCACATAAAATCTCAATAGGCTTTTCCACTTGAGATATTCTAAGACTTTGTTGACCTGCAGCAATGGATTAACACAGCTCCTAATGAAGATCTGCATCTACCTGGCCGAAATGTGTTTATTCCTACAGACCTATCTCTTAAGACTGTTTCTGAGCAAGTAAGTTATGTCCGTAACTTCAGATAATGCCATCTGGACTTTGTTTGTCAGACACCTACTGTGAGATCATGATGTTTTGGTGTATTGGACCTTTGGAACAGATAAATTTACCAGTTTTATTGAGGAAAACGCCGTACTCAAGATTATGGTTCAAGCCAGACACAGCATTTTCAACTCCTAAAGCATATGTTAAAATAGATTTCAACTGTCCTTTTTCTGGAAGTTCCCCTGAATCAGAAGTCCTCACTGAAATATTTACACGCTTGTTGATGGACTACTTAAATGAATATGGTAATTGTCTTTTGGTTAAGAAATATTCTTCTCAGACTCACTTCATCGTATACTTTTCTCCTGGTGCTGTAGCCAAGTCACAGAACAGTTGTTTTTCTGCTTTGTTTTCTTTGCATATTTCAGCATACGATGCACAGGTTGCTGGTCTCTATTATGGAGTTTCCAACACCGACTATGGGTTTCAGGTACTTATTTGTGTCTGTATTCAAGTATATGCTCCTGAGTGTTACTTTCCACTTCTTAAATAACATCCTTACTCTCTGGAGTTTAATGCATATAGAAAAGGTTAAGCACTTAATATTTGAAGTTCTCAACATTATATTATAGTCGCGTCAGGTAAACTGTTTTAAAATGTGACGTTTAGATGTGACTTACAAGAGCAACTCCATGTAGTTAACATGCTACTTGGTATAGAATGTTATGAAGTTATTTCACCCACGATTATGCCTAGTTGGAGAGTTCTAATGTATGTGTAAGTTTCTGAAATTAGGTTAAGCAGTTTGTAACTTTAGTGGATCCAAGAGTGAGAGGTTGGGCTTCTTTTTTTCCAACACACACACACACACATCCAACTCAAGCACACACCCAGAACGAACGCAAGACCTCCCGCGGGAAATCTTGAGTCCAAACCGTTGGGCTGTCCCGGGCCCCAGGACAACTGAGGAGGTTGGGTTGTGTTCAATTTGCCCAATGATTGTGTGCATGCTCTCCTGGAACTATGCAATACTCTAGGAGAATTGCATTGGATGTTGTGAAGTGTGGAATTTGTCTCAGATGTTATATCCCACTACAGGAAAGCAGAGAAACTCCATTATAGTTTGTGGGGGTAGTCCAAGCACCTCCTCAAGGAACTGCATTGAAATTTTAGTTCTGCTAATGTGCGGAAACGAGTATTCAGAATACAACTAGAAACTGTAGATGCTCTTAATTTGGTCCATCATATATATTGCTGGGATTCTGATCTCAGCCATCAATAACATTTCCACTTTTGATTTGGTTGGGTTCTCATTTCTGTCTTCCTAACATTTCCATTCTCCATTTACAAACTTGTCCAATATATCCAAAGACTTTGTACGAATCAGTAAATGCGAAGTTCGACTATTATACTTGCTTCTATCCATGTCTCTTATGGTATGCATTTTTAGGCTCATTCCTTCTGTGTTCCCAGTTATGTACACTTCTGAATGTACATGGAGATATATGGAGCTCCCAGTCAGATTATGTTCATATAAATGTACAATCTTGTGCAAGAATTACTTTTCATGCAGCTCAAACTTTCAGCATGCTGTTTGTCATTGCTCTCCTCCTCAGAACTGATTGTTCTTATCTATTATTTGTTCTCCTTTTCCTTACAGGTCACTGTGGTTGGATATAATCACAAACTGAAGATCTTACTGGAGACTGTAATACATCGAATTGCTAATTTTGAAGTGAAACCTGACAGGTTTGCTGTTATTAAGGTACAGGTTTGCTAACTATGTTCATTTGCTACTTTGACTAGCTCAGTTCTCTATGGCTAAGTGCATTTATTTGCCACTAGGATTACAACATTGTCCTACGACAGAAAATAACATAAGATTGTATATAGTGTTAAACTTTTCTGTTGTAGTTGTTTGTGCATGCAGATGCAGTTTGCACCTAATTACACCACTGATTGCATAATTATTTTCTAAGGAAGAAATAAACCTGAAATTTGTTATTGGTAGGTGCATTTATGTCATTTTATTATGTCCTAGCTGTCTAGGTTTTGTGCTTTTGAGTTCATCCATTGTAGCCTGATGGATCTCCCAAATGCTCCATTCGGGGAAAGGATTTGGAAGAGGGCCATGGAACTTCAATCACATTTGTTAGAACCGCCAATCATTCTTTTGGGGAAAAGTTATTTTTGCTTTGGGGGTGTGGGGATGGGTGGGGGATGGAAAACGAGGAAGCAACACTCCTTTTGGGAGTTGGAGAAATTGGGTTCAGAAGATCAAAACACCTTAACTAATTTAGTAAGAACATTGCTGTTGTTCCAGTACAAATTGTAGAGGTTATAGCATCTCTTTATGATACTTTATTAGAAGTCCAAAATCTGCTCCTTCAGTCTGAAATAGAAATTAATGTCCTGTGAATTTTTCCAGTTGCCTTAATTACTATGACTCTACCTGACAAAATAATTGATCATGCTTTCAGATTTATTTGATTACAAATTTTCTGTCATAGAGTTAGAATGTTTAGTGATTGTGCACTCTTGCTTCAAAATAAAGGCCCAACATACAAAATAAACTGCTTGGCTGATAGTTAGATGCTAATCATTCTTACTTCCAAAGGTTGACTTAGATTCTGTAGGTGAAGCAAAGCAAAGAGTAATATGGCATTTGCTCTGCCCGTGTGATTTTTTTGTACCAATTTTTACTGTTAGTTATTGGTAATCTAGAGAGAATTCGTCGAACATTTAGGACATTCCATTCTTGTGAAGGTTTTGACTAACAGCTGTTTGTTGATTCTTTGTTTCGTCTTTCATGCATTTGTTATGCGTATATGCAGGAATTGATCACAAAAGAATATCAGAATATGAAGTTCCAACAGCCATATCAGCAGGCTATGTACTACTGCTCATTAATACTACAAGACCAAACATGGCCCTGGACTGATGAACTTGAAGTTCTTCCTCATCTTGAAGCTGAGAATCTTGTTAAATTTTATCCTCTAATGCTATCAAGGACCTTCTTGGAATGCTATGCAGCAGGTTCTGATTCCTTGCATTGTTGCTTTTTGGCTCACTTGCTAATCTATTGATCGTTCTGTTCTTGCTTGTATGTAGGAAATCTTGAGCCAAACGAAGCAGAAACAATGATCCAGCATATCGAAGATGTCTTCTTCAAGGGTTCTAATCCCTTGTCTCAGGCTTTGTTTGCATCTCAATACATGACTAATAGAATTATTAAGCTTGAGAGGGGAAGAAATTACTTCTACAGTGCCGAGGGCCTAAATCCTAGTGATGAGAATTCTGCCCTTATTCATTACATTCAGGTATGGAGGAAAATGGAGGAAATTAGCAGGAGTTGTCAATTGTTGTCTCAGCTCTTACTGATTGCTAGATTTCTTGCATTTTACAACATCTGTTTGACCATGCATGGCCTAGTTATAAAAGAAGGGGAAAAAGCTAAGCATGTGATTGTTTATGGAACTATGGTTCCACAACCAGGCCACCCCCTAGATCTGCTAGTAGACTCAAGTTGTAGGAGGTGCCACCAGCCCAGTCCACCTTTTAGATCTGCTAGGAGACTCGAGTTGTAGGACTAAGGAGTAACTGGTTGGGTCTATTCTACCAAATGGTTATAGACACCTTGTAAACTTGTAAATCCAACTAGCAACTAAATTTTAGTCAGCCGGCCTTAGAATCTAATCTATTGCCACCACACAGTTGAAGACTGCTTAGTAGACCCCTTGGGCCACCACTGACTTCAATATTATCTTAAGGGCCAGCTTTACTACCACCTTGATATGTTAGGATCATGTCCTAGGCCCAATTTATAAGCGACGATTTATTCTTAATGATCGGCACATTCCACCTTTCTAGACTTGCATGGTAACATGGAACTACTTTAACATTTGGGTATTACAGATGGATTGTCTAGTTATACGGAGTTCTTCTTTTTCCTGTCTGCCCCTCCCTCTCTGCCAGTTGTTTTGCTTTTGATCGCATCTTTAAACATCGAGGTAAACTATTGAATATCTGAATATGGACACTGCAAAGGCATGCTAAATCCATAAATTATATCGGATGCTTTTGTTTCGTACAGATTACAGGACAGGTAGTATATGTTAGAGTCCTAGTTACAATTTTTGAAGATTATATAATAAGATCAAAGTGCTGGACAATGTTTTTACAACTGACAGTTTGACTTCTTTCTCGGACATGTTCCATGCATTCTGATTTTCAGTTCGTTCAACGAGATTCTGAATATAACTGCTTTCAAACTTTATAGGTGCACCAGGATGATTTCAGGTTGAATGTTACACTTCAACTTTTTGCTTTGATAGCTAAACAACCTGCTTTCCATCAGCTTAGATCAGTTGAGCAACTTGGTTATATTACTGTACTTATGCAGAGGTTGGAAAGTTACTTTATTCTAAGTTCTTCTGTTGTACCTAAGCGATTTTTGTGTCATAACTTTTGACTTATTACTGTAGGAATGACTCTGGTGTCCGCGGTGTTCAATTCATCATTCAATCGAATGTCAAGGTATAGATTGCATCCATGATCTAAATTCTGTCTGCAGATAATGTATATCATCTCTGCCTTTACCCATAACATACACAACTATTATATGTCCTCTTTCTTGTGCTTGACAGGGTCCTGGGCAAATTGATCTGAGAGTTGAATCATTTCTCAAGATGTTTGAAACTAAACTCTATGAAATGCCCAGTGACGAATTTAAGGTAACAAACTAGTATGCCAATCTTTTTGTGAATTCCTCCTATATGACAAAATATATGTAGAAACAACTTGTAAAATTAGTCCATTAAGGTTTAACTGGAAGAAGTGATAAAACTACATTCTTTTTGGTATGTTTTGGGTTGAGGTCTAGTATTTGGCTTGGGTTACATGGAGCCTTGATTCGGAAGGGTAAGGGACTAATCTTGAAAAAGGAGTTCGTTAGGCTTGGTGGGGTGGCCCTTAGCTAATACTCCCAAACTTAACTCAATATAGGTTCACGATTAGCAAGGAGGTTGAACAGCTACCAAGGGTTGGTCGGTCCATACCTTGAAGCCTTGGATGGCAAGAGTATTTGTAGCCGTCAATAAGTGCTAGAGAATGTAGGGGAACACGTGGAAAAATCTTGTTGGTTGGAGTCTTGTCAGGATTCAGGGTCTTGTTTCCCAACTGATGGATTGAGGTGACCTTGGGTTGGTAGTGACCCGAATGAAAAGTACATGGATCTTTGTCCAGATATGGCATTTTCACTTCCTTTGGGGCCATTGTTTCCTTCATTGTCTATATATTGTTAGCCCCCATCATGGTATATATAATTTATGCCACATGCAACTTTGTTTTGTGTTGAAGCACTGTTACAGCAGTTGATAAATCCAACCTAATTTATTATTTCACTCTAATAAGATACTCAAAAAGAAAGCTAAAACTGAAACATTACAATTTGTAAATCAAGGACACTCCCATTTGAGCTATAAATTTTATGACTGCTGGTTGATCCTCTACTATTGTTTTATCCATCTTTTCATGTTGTATGGGACTATTAGTGCCGGATATGGATCTATATCCAAACGTGATGCTCATCGGATGTACCAGTGTGTCAAACTGAAAGATTCACATGGCATACATTTTGAGATCTACTCAACATAGAAGGATCTTGCATACTCACCATTTTGATGAACAATTTGTTAAATGGGCCACATAGTCATTATGTGACTTCTAATTTTGAAATTCCTCGACGTTGCTACTTGAAGCTAATTGATGCAACTTATGGAGAACCGAAGTCCAAATTATACATGTACTGAGAAATGCCTTGTTATTAACGTGTAAATCTTGATGCAGAGCAACGTTAATGCACTTATTGAAATGAAGCTTGAGAAGCACAAAAATTTACGGGAAGAATCTGGGTTTTACTGGCGAGAAATATCTGATGGCACCCTCAAGTTTGACCGCAGAGAACGTGAGGTATGGCTTTGATTTTTTTTTTCCTGCTAAATCTGTGATTGTATGCATCAATAAGACCCTGTGAATTTTGTACCTAATTAGTTGCTACTGGTTTCATTGGTCTTGCACCATAATTCATGAAACAGGTTGCAGAGCTGAAGCAACTATCTCAAAAGGAACTAATAGATTTCTTCAACGAGTACATTAAAGTTGGTGCTCTCCGGAAAAAGAGTTTGAGTGTACGGGTATATGGAAACGCACATTCTTCAGAGCACCAGACAGACAATTCCCAACCCGCTAAATCTAATAACGTCCAGATAGAAGATATCTTTAGTTTCAGAAGATCTCGACCTCTTTATGGTTCATTTAGAGGAGGTTTTGGTCACTTGAAGTTGTAAAAGCGCTCTGCAGGTCAGAAATAGAACCAATCTTAGGAGTGGTTTTTCTGTAAAATAGGACAACCCAATAAAGTTTAGCAATGAAGAGATGGAGGGTTGCCATCAATTTGCTTGTGAATTTGCGATATTGAAATCGATAAACATGCATTTGCCTGAAGAGTTCTTGTAGTGTGGTTTACAATATTCACTTTAGAAAATTTCAGCATCAGGATCAAAAGTTCGAAATATCCTCAGATATTTGGAGAAATTTTCTTTTATCTAGCAAGTATATCCTGCCCTTAAGTGATGAATTCAGCAAGGCTTCTGTTGGTTTTCAGTGTCTTGTGGTTTTAGTAAGGAAATGGCTTGCTGTTCTATGCTGCTCATTGTTAAGGACAATCAGCTCGTTGTGTCGCCTATCATTTGAAAAATCTGTATTGTCCGAGGCTCTGATTGTGATTGAACCAATATCAAGCTTGCGGATGACTTGCAGAAGAATGGGTAGCGAGTCCTAAAAATTAGAACCCGCCCGAGTCCGGAGCGGGTTCCGGGTCTGGTAGATATTTATATTTTTTCTTTTTTACTTTTATCATGATAATAAATATAATAAAATATTATTAGTAGGTACTTGTTCAACAATAGATGAATCAAAAAATTGTCCAACAACACTTAACGATGAAAAAGACGAAAAAGTAGTTACTAATGAATAATCGATATGAATAGTTTGCGTTGTTTTATTATTAATAATTTTATTTGTACCTAAAAATATTTTTTGACTTGAATTTAAGTTAGATCAAGAATAATTTTATTCGTAATTAATATATTATATTTTTTTAAAAAAATTTGTAGAACAAATGAAGATAATAAAATAACCGGGTCTATCGAGTTAGATCCGTCTGACGAGTTTTGTGTCGGGGCAGAGCAGGGCGAGTCCCAGGTCGACCCGAACCCGCCACGTTGCCACCCCTAGATAGAATATTGAGTGAGGAATTAAAAGACTATAGAAATCGATTCTGTATAGGTTGTGGCGCATTGCATGGCTCCAGTTTGTTGTAACACAATTTATTTATTGAGAATCTGATTTAAGAATGTGAACCTGACGTTATATACGTTCTTAATGAAGAGCACAGCATCAAGGGTCCATAGCTCAGTGGTAGAGCATTTGACTGCAGATCAAGAGGTCACCGGTTCGAACCCGGTTGGGCCCTTCAATAATTAGTTTTTTTTTTCCTGCTTTTTCAGTGGAACAAGAAAAGAAGACTGAACAGCAGCACACATGGACTTTTTTACATAATAACTAATAATCAACGTACCAGCAAAAATATATCTAAACTGAAAATAGGAAAGACTAGTGTGTGTTGTGTGTGTAATTTGCATGGTTGGAGTAGTGATCTCTTGTCTGATCACACCAAAGAATACACAACAAAGCAGCTGCTGCTGATCATGGAAGAGTAGTAGCTGCTGCTGATATTGCCAGACATTGATGATTCTTCATGACGGTGGTTGAGGTGGCGGCGCAGCCGTTTCTGGTCAGAATTAGGAGGGTGGTAGTACCTTCGAGCAGTTTGAGGGCAGAGAGAATGGAACCTGGCTGCTATTCTCACCCCTACATCAACCATTTCCACGTACTTCCTCATTCACACACCTAAAACACCATTAATCTATTTATTTATTTCAGAATATTTTTCCAATCATTAATTTCTTGCAAGGGAAACACTATATATATATATATAGAGAGAGAGAGAGAGAGAGATAGGTAGCACATTGATATTTACGTCTATGTGGGGCTTACTATGATGTCTATACATGCATGCATGCACACTCATTGTTTTACTTTCAATATAATTAATGGTGAATTACAATGAACTCCAATGAAGTTAGTATAATTACGAATATTCCTTCGCTTTTTTAAAAATTACAAATACCTCATTAGATTTGCAATCGTCTAATAAATAACTCATTTTCATCCATTTTTATGGATAATCTGACCAAAATGCCCTTATGCAAACCGAATTATTTATTTCATTTTAAATTTTTCTAAAAAAATATTGGACTAAAATGCGTGGGGAGAGGTTTCTTACGTCAGCTGATTTTTCTACAATTTAAAAAGAAAAAATAAGGGCAAAATAGATAATTTTAAGCCTATGGTTAAAAATTACAAACCTTAAGGGTTATTTGTAATTTTTTAAAAAATAAAGGGTATTCGTAATTATGTCAAAACCTCATGGCAGGTCATTGTAATTTAACCTATAATTAAATATTTACTTGGAAGTGAAAGAAAAATTTAACTTAAATAAAGAGCACCAGCAAAAGCTTAATCAAAGGGCAAAAAGATATCAACTTTTTCACTTATAATTTAGTGAAAATTAAACAAAGCCATAAGTATATAACAAAGGGCTTTTTGAGTTCTTTGAAGAGCTATTTGTTGCTTTGGGAAGCTAATTAGTTCTTGATTAATTTGAATAATTTTGCAGAAGCCATTCTTGATATCAAAAGCCATTAATTACTCAAACAAATTTGGGATTGTAAGGTTCAGTGCTTCTTGCACAACTAAAGAGCACACTAATTAAGCTATAAAAAGGACTATAATTTGATATGGATATTATAATAAGATACTGATTAAGTTGTGATCACAATATATGCCCAAATGAAATGAACCTCAATTATTTTAAAACTGAACCCTAATTGGTTCAATTAATACTTGAAAAGGAATCATAATTACTACCGAAAAATAACTTATGTTGACAGCAATGGATCTATATTTACACAAAATCAAAGAAATACATGGATTACACTTTACACATAGCTAGGGAGAATATTACCATCTCTATCTAATGTATTTATATCTATTTCTTGTTATATATAAAATGTGAATTAATCTGATTAATTAAGTGTTGGATTTTTGTGATAAAAATGATAATAAATATGGAGGAAATTGCATATTTGGTACCATAGTTTAGGGCACTTTGCAGCCGTCATACCAATATTTTTCACGTAAGCAATTTTGATACTGTAAAAACGGGTCGTTATGCACTGTTGGAACCGCCGTTAAAGTTTTGACGGAATTAGCATGTGAATTGCACGTGGGACGTTAACTAACATCTGCCCCGCCCAAAATCGCACGTGCTTGGCACGAGGGTCTGAGGTAAATTGTTTTTACCTTTTCACAGCAGCAAAAAGAAAAATATCACTGTCTTCCCCAAATCGATTTCCTCTCTTTTCTGCCCTAACCCTAGCAACCATTCTCAAAAATTAACCGATAGAATTGTTAAATCTTGTTTTGTAAAACAAAACCCAAGTATTCGTGTTGGCTTGGAAGGAGGATTAGTGGTGTTGGACCGACGAGAAAATGCTGCGCCCAAAGCATTTGAACGATCGCGGGAAAATGGACTATGGTATGTTTTCAAGAACTTTTTTTGCTTTTTTTACAATCTTGTGCTTTGTGTTGTGGTGTATTATATTTTTTTGTAGTTAGTTTGAACTTTATAAATGGGGATTCGATGTCAGATGTTGGGGTCCCCTTTTGCTGTTATGTGCCTTTCAAGAACTATGTTGTATGATTTGTACTGTATTTTAAGTGTTTTAAATGATGGGTTCAACTTTATAAAATGGAATATGTCAGTCTTTTATTTTTAATGTAACTTGAATATTGTGTTGTGATGTTGTGGTCCCAAAGTTGTGGTCCAATGCAGCCTTTATTGTCCTTCTTTATATTGTATACTGAGACATGTTTTTTTTTTTTAATTTTCCAGGTGAATACAGTAATTTAGCCACAGTTAGAATATTTCATGGGGGTGAATTTGTGCACAGTACCACTGCACACTATAGGGGTGGGACAGTAGGCATTTTTGACTTTGTGGATGTGGATACTGTGTCTTTAAGTTCTATTGGCAAAATGTGTGAAGAATTAGGATATAATGGGGTGAAGACTTTTTACAGAATTGACATGTTAAGAAAATTCACACTTTTGCTATTTGAAACTGATTTGTTTCAGTTATTTGATGGTCATGAAAGGGATGTTTGTATATACTTAGAATCTGCACTTTGTGATTATGGGCCAAAAAATACTGATGGGGGGCATGCAGTTAATGAAAATGATGGGGGGCATGCAGTGAATGAAATTGATAAGAGAAAGGGTGTGGTGATAAGGGACAACATAATTGAAGAGGATAGTGATTTTTTCGATAGTGATTACAATGTCGATTTTGATGCTGATGATGATAGTGATGACAACAACTTTGATGAGAACATAGACCATGGTGTAACTGACACAGACACAACTTCTTCAGACTCTTCAGGGGAAAATGGAATAGAAATTAGCGGTGATGACTTTGATTCAGATTTAGGGTCAGATGAGGATGATAAGAAGCCATCTTATCCTGTTTTCAACCCTATTGAAACATTTGATCCCACTTTTGAGATTGATATGATTTTCAGTACTAAGAATGAGTTTAGGGAGGCAATTCACTCTCATGCTATTAGATCAAAAAGGAATTTGAAGATAACAAGCAATGATAAGAGAAGAATGTATGTTAAGTGTGGGCAAGATAGTTGTGGGTGGCATATTAATGACCTGAAGATAAAAAAATGAAACTTCTTATCAAATAAGAAAGTATGACCCTAATCATCAATGTGGGGTGACTTATCATGTCAAAAATGTGAACTCAGTCTGGCTTTCAAAGAAATATGTTGATTCTTTGAGGGCTGATCCTAAAAAGAATGTGAAGGGGTTCAGAAATGAGGCTATAAGAGAGATCAAGTGTCATGTATCCCCTTTCCAGGCTTATAGGGCAAAGAAAAAAGCTTTAAAACAGATTGAAGGGGATTTTGATGATCAATATGCTAGCTCTGGGACTATGCACATGCATTGAGGATGAAGAATCCTGGGTCAACTGTGTTAATGGGATTGAGTGATGAAACTTATGCAAATGGTAAAAGGAAGTTTGATAGGATTTACATATGCTTCAAGGCATTGAAACAGGGATTTCTTAATGAGTGTAGACCTATAATAGGAGTTGATGGATGCCACTTAAAGAGTCCATATGGTGGGATCTTATTGACAGCAGTCTCCATTGATCCAAACAATCAGTTATTCCCACTAGCATATGTTGTAGTTGGTTCAGAATCCTAGCAATCATGGGAGTGGTTTTTGATGAATCTGAAAGAAGACTTGTGCATTGAAAGAGATGATACATACACCTTCATATCAGACAAACAAAAGAGGTTGATACCAGCCTTTGAGAATGTCTTTCCAGGCGCTGACAACAGGTTTTGTGTCAGACACCTGCATGGAAATATGAAGACAGCTGGTTTTAAAGGATTAGCCTTCAAGAGGGCTTTGTGGGCTGCAACCAGGGCAACTACAATTGCAGAGTTTGACAGAGCAATGAAAGAAATTGGTGCGTTGGATGTGAAGTGTTTAGAGTGGCTGAGTGACAAACTACCTTCTCATTGGTCAAGATCACACTTTAACAGTTATTCAAAGTGTGATATTTTGCTGAAAATTTGCAGAAGAGTTCCCACCTGAAGACCAGGACACTCCTTTGCCACAGCAGCAACCAGATCCTGAAGAGTTGACACAGCAGGCAGATGCTCCCCCATTGACTCAGCCTGAAAGCCACCTGTCTTAGCCCCATTTGTGCATCCTGATGTATCCCCACATGTTTCAGTACCTAAGATGACTGTAAGTTTTTTTATATTCACATTTTTTGTTATGTATTACATGAATCATGACAACTAATGTTAAATCTGTACACTGCACTTATATGCAAGGAAGAAGACTAGTGGAAAGTTGTCAAGGACAAGGACAACAAACATTCAAGATTTTGTTACTGCAGTAAGTAATTTATGTCCAACTTACTATTGTTGTATTCTATTGGTAAACATATTACAATTGCAATTAATCTTAAACAGGGAAGAAGGATTACCAGAAATTCAATTAAAGGTGGTCAAACAGGCAATGAGCAACCTTAAGGAAGTGTAAGTACCTCTTCCCTGTTTTATGTTGAATTGTTAGGGAATCTGTTCAGACTTCAGCTTTTATATAATCTTGATGGATATGTATTTGCAGTCTGTATTTGCACCCTCACCTCCCACAGAATTGCAACCAAGGGTTCAAATAAGAGCACCTGCTCCAATGGCTCCAATGCGACATGCTTTTGTGTCCAACCCTACCCCCAATTCAAGCACCTGCAACTTTCATTAAAGATGGGAAAAAGTTTGTAAAGGTATCAGATTTGGCTGGAGTTATCTCATCATCTTCAAAGGCCAAGATGCAAACTAAGGGAGGGAAAAAGGCTACTTGATTCTTGACTGCAAAACTGGTCCATTTTGGTGATTGAAGAGTAATTGTCAAAGTGAAAATACACATACACTGTTTGTTAGTATTTTGGTGCTTGAAGTGTTTTGGTCATTCTGGTAGTGTTTTGGTGATTATTTTGGTAGTATTTTGGTGCTTCAAGTGTCAATGTCAAAGTGCAAATACACTTTTTTTTTTTTTTGGATGTATTGACAAACAAACTCTTATTTTGTGAATGAAATTCTTATCTCATTCATACTTCAAAAGCAATTACATTACATAATACCGTACCAAATAAATGCATAATTGCTATTACAGGATTAGCTTCATCATAACAGGAAGCCACGATAATACCAATAAAAACATCAATATGGTTTTTCTTCTTCTTAAAACAACTATCTCCTCCTTCATTTTTTTGTAGTTGGCCTCATTTTTTCGGAGCTCTGCAATTTCATCCTCCATTTTGTTGATTCGTCGAAGCAAACCAGGTATGATAGCTCTTGATCTTGCACACATTGGCCAATCTTCCCACTCAAAAAATCCACATCCTTCACCACCCATGGAATTTTCACAACAATGGAACCTCCTACCTGGATTTTCTGTTGTCCATGACGTCTTCAATCTAGCAAATTTTCCACAATAGCATAAGAGCCTTGAAGTTGTAGAGGAAGACATTTTTTGAACCCTTCTCCAAACAAAAATGTCCCAAAAATTATAAAACAACACTCTTTTTTAATTTTTTTGTGTCTAGATAGGTGAGAAAAAGGCATAGAATACCTTATAAGTCTCCATTTCCCGCCAAAATGGAACAGTACTTCATTTTTCCCTCCTAGTACATGTCAGTTAACATCCCACATGCCATTCACGTGGGAATTCCGTCAAATTTTTAACGGTGGTTCCAACTGTGCATAACATCCCGTTTTTACAGTATCAAAATTGCTTACGTGAAAACATTGGTATGACGGCTGCAAAGTGTCCTAAACTATGGTACCAAATATGCAATTCCCTCATAAATATGTATAGTGTAAAACAACATTAGTTTAAAGGCTATATATTTTTCTTCTTAATGAGGAGTTATGTTTTGGGCTATGGCAATATCTTGGGCCTCATCAAATTTATAAATTTACAATTCTAATGATATAGGATGAATTGGGCCAAGCTGGATAAAACTTGGGCTACTTTTTGAAAGCCCAATATAGTGGTAGTGGGAATTTAATGATGTGTATAATGAAATTGGGTTGGATCAATATAAGCCCATCTCTTGGTTATCCCAATGGTAGTCTTTCTACTTTTTTTTTACTAGATGATAATTACATAATTACAAATATTAATAAATTGAGCAATATTGGTTTAAGTAATATATTAATATAACTAAAAATGATAAAATTGATGCTCTCTCAAACATTCACCTTATAAGTCCAAGAACAAGGAGGTGGACCTCTAGCCAAACAGTCCAGTAGACAAAGCACACCTGCCCAAAAAGCAAGGATTCTAACCCATAGAGTAACATTCTGTTTATTAATATGGCAAGCCCAAGAAGAAAGCCCAATACAACAAGCCTAGTCAGCATACAGCAAGAACGTCACGTCATATCGATAGTTGACACGTGAGGACACATCATATTAAAATATCTCAAATAAATTCCCAAAGACCTAATTGGAATTCATGTTTTGTTTAGCAAGTTATTAATTCTCACAAAAGGTGGTAAACATGACAAGACTTAGTAAAATAATCTTATCTCAGTCAATATTTATCCAAATTCTATGCAGTTTTTTCGAGAAGAAAGCTGACTCTTATAGTTTTCTAATGGCATACGGCACTCAGTAAACCCCCCTGAATCTGGCTCCACGAAAAGCTATAAAATAATTATTTGTGCAGTCATTTGTCTAATAACATTTCTTCTATTTATCAATATTCACTCACATTCTCTCTATTTTTCAGCTATTTCAAGGTTATCATACACGAATTATCACTTCACAATGATACTTACATTATTCTCACTTAAATTCAAATTTTTTATTTATTTTATTCAGTAAGAATATTACTGTCTTAAGCATCAGAGTGTTAACCTCTCTTTGCAGGCTATTCCCCCTTTTATGATGGGGGTTTCGTGATGATACCTCAATATTTTATAGTGTTGTTGGATCCCGTTATGCATAAAAAACAAATACACATGTCTGAATACTCGAACTTTTTCATGATATCTCAACTTTAACCACTAAGTTAAAACATCATAATTTTTAGTTACTTTTCTTATTAATATTATTATTTTTAAAATAATATCCATATCTAGAGAAATAATATAAAGACTTCTTTTTTCATATTAAATAAAATGAAATATACACACATTATCTCACACCAAAAATATTCGATTAAAATAGACAAATTAATGCACCACCACATATTATATATAATTAGAAAATGATCATTATTATAAGGAAACTGTCTCTACTTACCTACATGTACCAAAAGATTGTATTGGACCATTATACTCTCCTCCTCTTTTCTTGAAAAATGCATTAATTAGCCTATCATGAATATGTTTCAAATATAATGATTTTTTAAATAAAATAAATAAATAAATAAATTATTATAAGGTTAGAGGAACTGTCACTGTCACATGACCCCATAATAATAAATCAAGAACTGACAAATTAACCTCATCTTCCCATATTGAATAATGTACAATAAAGTTTATACATAGTAAAAGGATTAATTACAATTTTCATCTTGTAATTATAGGTATTTAGTATTTTAGTCCTTTAAGTTTATACAGTAGTAAAATAGTCCTTTAACTTTTCAGTTAATTGCATTTTTCATCCTGTAATTATAGGTATTTAGCGTTTTGATCCTTTAAGTTTCTAGGGTAGCAAAATAGTCCTTTAACTTTTCAATTTTCGCGATTTTCGTCATCTGGTCGTTGGATTTTTTAAAACTTGCCGAAATAATGGCACGCGATTAGGTTGATCTTCTTGAGTGATACCACATTCAGGCATTACCCTTTCTTTCGGCGAGTTTTAAAAAAACCGGCGACCAGAGGATGAAAATTAAAAAATTAAAGGACTATTTTGCTACTCTAGAAATTTAAAGGACCAAAACGCCAAATGCCTATAATTACAGGACAAAAATTGCAATTAACCCCATAATAAAATATGTAATCCCATGTGGTTTATACAATTTGGCAATTTTATTATTCATCTCTATTTACTTTTCTTCCTCATATATTTCAAAAAAATGATTAAAAGTATTTCAAAAAATTACAAATTACTTATTGAGTTTGCTCTATTGATCTTCGGAGTGAGATCTGAAGTTCAAGAACGACGGGCATTAAGTAATTCAGTTCAGATCTTTTATTTTAGTATTGTGTTATATTTATATATGAATAATGCATATTAAATGTATTTTATATTATTTTTTAAATGTATTTTAAATGATTAATATTAGCTAAAATGTCTCTATCTCGTGTCCTTTCCCGTCCGTCCCAACTAATTACAAATATATATGTATATACACTAATATAAAAAATAAAAGCTTTTTACACTCATAAACAGTAATTAGTGATACCGTTGCATCAATTTTTAAAATAGCAATTATACCCCTACTTAGATAATTTTAAAAATTAATTATAATTTTTTTTTTACAAAAGTGACTCCATGACATCTTAACAACGACACATCAACTTATTTGTTGCGTCGATAACATTATTAAGTTAGTTTTCTCTTATTTATTTATTTATTTTTTAAAATATAATTTGTTGATTTATATATTTTATTTTTATTTATAATATATTTTAAAATATAAAAAATTATTTTTATATAAATATAGAAACGACGTGGCACAACAGTTAGTATATATAAAAAAAATCCCTCAAAAATATATGAAAATACCATAAAGGCAAACAATAAAAGAAAATGAAAATGAATGGTATGGTACTAACAAACAAGTCATAATTGCAAGAACAAGACATACTCCCCACTCTGCAAACTGTATAGTTTTAACATTTCTTACCAAACTACTCACTCACCAGCATTAGTTGCAACTTTGGATTCAAGCTTAAGCAAAACCAGCTCCACTTCCCCATTTGCTGTCGGTCACAACCCCCCACCCCCACCCCCACCCCACCCCACCCCACCCCACCCCACCAAAGATTCAGATCAAACAAGAGAACCAGACTCTAGTCAAAGCTTTACTGAATAACGCAAGACTCAAGAGATTAAACTGAGTCAGTCGCCTCGCCAGTCAGCCACCACTCACTTCTTCTAGTGTGTGTTGTGTGTTTGTTTCTTGCTTTTCTTGGGAGTTTCAGTTTTCAAATCAGAGTTTTGAACCACAGAAATGTTGGTCCAAGATCGCATTGTTCCTCCTTCTGATGCTCCGAAGCTCCACAATCAGCAATCTAGAAGCAAGCCCTTTTCGATTCCTTCCAAGAATCTTGATTTCTCAACATGGGCTTCCGAGAATTCGTACAAAATTTTAACAATTCTGCTTCTCATCACCACCGTCGCGGCCTTATTCTTCATCCGGAACTACTCCACCGCCGGCGGAGATGCGGCGGCGCTGCTCTGCATCCAGTCCACTCAGTCGCATACAATCCACCCCAAGTTTCCACAGATTAATTGGAATTCTATCAACCGCATTGTTGATAAATCAACTCCATTTTCCAGCTTTCGATCGGAGAAATGGATCGTTGTTTCTGTTGCGGATTACCCCTCTGATTCTCTCAAGAAATTGACTAAAATTAAAGGGTGGCAAGTGCTTGCGATTGGGAATTCCAAGACTCCAAAAGACTGGACTTTGAAAGGTATTAAATCCTCAGCTTGTGGTAGTTGGATTAGCTGTTTTACTTCTTAAAACGTTCCATTGATAGCTTTAGATGGTTCTTTTTTTCCTTAAATGGCAGCTGTTGATGGGATTGATGCTACAAAATACACTTCTTTTTAAGAAATTACATCAAAGGATCTTATGATAAGTTAAATCTAGTGGACATGATCTAGATTTCTTTTATTTGTTTAATCTCTTAGGCACTCTTGTAATCAGGGATGGATTTTTCATGGCTGTTGATTTTTATATCTTGTAACATATTCTTTAACAGGTGCTATTTATTTATCGTTGGACATGCAAGCTCAATTGGGGTTTAGGGTGGTTGATTACTTGCCTTACGACTCGTTCGTTCGAAAAACTGTTGGGTATTTATTTGCCATACAGCATGGTGCACAAAAGATCTTTGACGTTGATGATCGAGGTGATGTGATTGATAATGATATAGGGAAACATTTTGACGTTGAGTTGATTGGTGAGGGTGCTAGACAAGAGGTTATTTTGCAATATAGTCATGAGAATCCCAATAGGACAGTTGTGAACCCATATATACATTTTGGACAGCGGTCTGTTTGGCCGAGGGGATTACCCTTGGAAAAGGTGGGTGACATTGGACATGAGGAGTTCTACACTGAGGTCTTTGGTGGGAAACAGTTTATACAGCAGGGATTTCCAATGGCTACCTGATGTGGATTCAGTATTTTACTTTACTAGGAAAGCTGCATTGGAAGCATTTGATATCAGGTTCGATGATCGTGCCCCTAAAGTGGCATTACCTCAGGGTACAATGGTGCCCGTCAATTCATTCAACACAATTTTTCATTCATCTGCATTCTGGGGCCTTATGCTTCCTGTCTCAGTTAGTTCAATGGCTTCTGATGTCTTGAGGGGGTATTGGGCACAGAGACTTTTGTGGGAAGTTGGCGGGTATGTTGTGGTGTATCCTCCCACCGTACATCGGTATGACAGAGTTGAAGCATATCCTTTTTCAGAAGAGAAAGATCTTCATGTAAATGTGGGCCGTCTTATTAACTTCTTGGTGGGATGGAGATCCAATAAGCATAGGTTGTTCGAGAAAATTTTGGAATTGAGTTATGTGATGGCTGAGGAAGGATTTTGGACAGAAAAAGATGTGCAGTTTACTGCTGCTTGGCTTCAGGATCTGCTTGCTGTTGGTTACCAGCAGCCTCGCCTTATGTCTCTTGAATTAGACAGGCCAAGGGCAAATATTGGTCATGGTGATCGGAAGGAGTTTGTACCACAGAAGTTGCCATCTGTGCATCTTGGAGCTGAGGAAGTAGGAATGGTGAATTATGAAATCAGGAACTTGATACGGTGGAGGAAGAATTTCGGAAATGTGGTGCTTATAATGTTCTGCTCTGGATCTGTGGAACGCACTGCACTAGAGTGGAGGTTACTGTATGGCAGGATATTTAAGACTGTTATTATATTATCTGGGGAGAAAAATGTAGATCTTGCCGTGGAAGAAGGCCAGTTGGACTACATTTACAAGTATGTGAATCATAATTTGGATTTCTCTCTATCTCCTCTGCTGATGTTTCTTTTTCATAAGTTCATATGGGTAATCCCACGGATGTCAGTCACATAACTGTAGGATAGATAACATGCAGTCTGAGGAGGATCATGCATTAGTTTCCAAAGCAAAATCTGTTCAACTGCATAACTTTAGGATAGATAACTTAGTAGTTACTAGAATGTCTTCCCCGACAAAGTTTATGGCCAAAAATGTTACATAACTTACTAGTTACTAGAATGTCAAAATTTTATGGCCAAAAATGTTGTTGCGCATAAAAATTTTCTTAGGGTAGTATGTGAATAGAGTTTAATCTACTTGTTTATATTGCTGTTCCTAGCTTGATTTTGGTTAAAGTTTATACATATGCTTTAGTTATAACTAAGATTGTTAGTCTTTCCTCCCAACGCCATCACTTTACCTTATATTCTTGTTTGTACATTTATTGATCAAGTTATACTATCATTCGGCATGATCACTTTATATTTGTTCTGTTCTTAATGTTTGTTTGTCCAAGCTTCTTTCTCATTCAGGCTTCTTGTTCAATTAGCTAGGGGGTTAAGTCTGATGAACACCACCAGAGGACCTATGAACTTGCAAAACCAACACTGATAACAAAGAATTCCTCTTAGAGTTAGAGGGGACTGTGTGGCTAACCTTCTACATTTGAGAATTTTGTTTACCTGTAAATACTAGGAAACACTCATTATTGACCTATCAGTTACCTTCATTAAGGTGGTTTCTCTTGGCTTGCTACAAGCAACGCTTAATTACTAGGAAACACTCATTATTGACCTATCGGTTTCCTTTATTAAGGTGGTTTCCCATTGCTTGCTAATGAGCAACGCTCGAAGTGAGGTGGCAAACTGATAGGTAGTTCTCCTGTCAACTATTAGTGAGACAGATGGTTCTCCGTTTCTTTCCTTTTAACTTCCCCAGTAAGTGTCGTGGTGAAATGAACCAATTCTTAGTTTGTTATACAATATCTTCTGTGGACGTGCTCTTTACGGCATTCAACAGTCTAGAAATGTTCTGTTCATTTAACTCAGTAGAAGAGCAACACACACGTGCTAACAGACCTGATTATTTTAGTTTTGAGTCTTTAATTCGTGTATCATATTTCACTGAGTACACGAGCTTCTCAAAGAGTACTAAGGCATTTAGTGCCAGTAATTGGTAATAGGGCCTGTGTATATATCAGTTCAGCTTTAAATATTTTCTTCATGCTTCTTCTTGATTTAATCTCTCGCATTTTCTTCAGGTATTTGCCAAAATATTTTGATAGATACAGCAGCGCAGATGGCTTTCTATTTCTTCAGGATGATACTGTTCTTAATTACTGGAATTTGCTCCAAGCTGACAAGTCCAAGCTATGGATCACAAACAAGGTAAATAGCTTTTGCTCATTAAATCATGAGTTGTGTACATTTTAACTCAAATTTAAATCAATTGGACAGAACTGTAAACGTACATGATATGGTCATACATACAAACACTCATGCCCGTTTTCTATGCTTTATAAATAATGCGTGTAGGTATCCAAGTCTTGGACGAGCGTCTCAGTTGCTGGCAACTCCGATTGGTTCATGAAGCAAGCAAATATGGTGAAGAAAGTGGTAGCCACAATGCCGGCCCATTTTCAAGTCAATTACAAAGAAAGTGTTAAAGACCAACAAAGCCTTACAATCTGCAATTCAGAGGTATTCTATGTTCCTCGACATTTTGTACCTGACTTCGTCGATCTTGTGAACCTAGTGGGCGATCTAGATATCCATCACAAAGTTGCAATACCGATGTTCTTTCTGGCAATGGACTCTCCTCAAAATTTCGACTCTGTCTTCAATTCAATGAGATACAAGCAAAAGCTACAGAGCAATTCTACATCATTTTACTCTGCCGAAGTACCTGCAATTCACCCCTGGAACGTGTCGAGCGAGCAAGACTTCATTAGGCTAATCAGAATCATGGCAGCCGGTGATCCCCTATTAATGGAGTTAGTTTGATGTAAAAAACAAAGACAGCTCAAGTCCTAAGACCTCAAAGAGGGGGAGTTAGAAACATATATACTGCAACTTTTTGTTTGTACTATTCTTTCAGAGGATGGCATTCCTTTCTAGATTTTCTTTCTTTTTTTTTCTTCATCTTTTTCCTGTTTTGGTAATATTGTTTACTGATTGTAGATCCTGCACAGAAACAAAATGTGGAGAAGTATCTTTTGTTCCTTTTCCCCCTTTAGCAGCTTCAGACATGGCAAGTCTTCATTGACATTGTAATTTGTACATTCATATGACATTTTTGCTGCTAAAATATCTGTACTTTGTTTTCACCAATGTTTTTCAACTTTGTCTATTTCAATGTCTGGCTTAGTACTCAATATGGTAAATCATTCAGCTAAACTGCAGAGCCTTAAGCACCTAGTTCTTGCAGATTCTTGCATGAAGATCTGAACATGGTGTACTATGTGTTTTGAAAGATTCTCTTGCAACATCCTCAAACCTTTGAGCAAGTGTCCGTGTTATATATACTTTAGCATTGGGTGCATGAGTAATGCCAATGGAGGTATTATTACATGATGGCAATGGCTGAAAATTGAATTTATGTGAATCAGAGTTTTACAGGTTACAATTCAGACAACCAATCACCCCAGGAAAATGAATACATTGGGATATTGGTGAAAAATTTAGTTCCAATTCTTGGACAGATTCAAAGATCCATCCTACAAGGGAAGGAGAAGCGACCACCTATGTTATTTGCAGTTGACAGTAACTTCTTCGGATCAAGAATCAACGATCAATCCCTTCAATCTTGTCTTCGACTTCTGAGTACAACTGCCTCAATCTCTCGATGTTTTCTGCAGAAGTTTCCCAGTATCCGCGTCCATTGGCCTCCAAGAATGTCTGAAGCAACTTTCTGAAGGAGTTTGGATTCGTGCTCATGAGTCTGTTCAGCATTTGCTCGTCTTGAATGAAGGTCGTGTTTGCCTCTTCGTACACCCAATTGTCGACTTGTCCTGAAGTTGCACTCCAACCAACAGTGTTGGTCAGACGTTTTTCAATCTCACGGACACCCTCATATCCGGTGGACAGCATACCCTCATACCATTTAGGATTCAACAGCTTGGTTCTTGCATCGAGACGCACGGTCTCAGAAAGTGTACGAACCTAAATCATCAACACAAGGAAGTTGTCAGAAAACAAGGTCGCTAACTCTTAGGAAAGATTGTTGCAATTGACCTTAACATTATAGAATTTACCTGTGCATTAGCTGTGGTAGTGTCAGCTATGTACGCGCTAGGCTTCTTGCCGTCCTTCCTGAGGTTTTGTACGAGGTTTGTTGGGTCGGAATCAAAGTAGTGACTAACATCAGTGAGGGAGATCTCTGAGGAGTCGAGATTCTGGAAAGTGGCATCAGCTGTACTGAGAGCCATCTCAAAAATCTTCCGTTTTTCAGTCATGCCCGCACCGGGAGCATCAGAGTCGAATGCAAATGATTTTCGGCTCAAGTACATGTCCTGAAGTTGCTTCTCATCATTCCATGAGGAATTCTCGACAGCAAGGTTAATGTTGGAGGAATATGAGCCTGAGGCGTTTGAGAAGATTCGGGATGCAGCTTCGCGCACGTCAACTCCTAACGTTTTCGCTTGTTCTAGTGCATGTTTTCTCACATAGTTTTGGTCTTCGGGCTCGTCTAGCTCAGCAACCATTTTCACAGCCCGATCGAGAAGATTCATCTGTGAACAGAAGTGAACTTTTATCAGCAGATAAACATTAGGAAATGATAGTATGCAGATGAAAGATAAGCACAAGTCTTCCATTGAAGTTGAGAAAATATCAATACCTGATTAATGAAGAGGTCTCTGAAAACACCAGAACAATTGACAACTACATCAACTCTCGGCCTCCCAAGCTCTTCAAGACTCACAGGTTCCACTTTGTTCACGCGTCCAAATGCATCAGCCACCGGCCTAACTCCAATCATCCACATGACCTGAGCCAGTGATTCCCCATACGTCTTAATGTTATCTGTTCCCCATAGTACAAGAGCAACAGTCTCAGGATATTTCCCTCCATTGTCGATCTTTTGCCTCTCAAGCAACCTGTCAACGACCACCATTGCACTCTGCATAGCTGCAGTTGTCGGAATAGCTTGTGGGTCCAACGCGTGGATATTCTTTCCAGTGGGCAACACTTTTGGGTTTCTGATTGGATCCCCTCCTGGACCTGGCTCGACATATTTCCCTTCAAGAGCTTGTTTTAGACTTCCCAACTCATTGTCAGCCACAACTAACTTCAAGCATTCCCCTAAGTACTGGAACAAGACTCTGAGTTTTTCTCTGTCAGCCCTGTAGAATTTGGTGTTTGACAGGTACTGAATCCACGGTTCATTTATGCCGAATCCAAGAATTGATGTCAACTTGTCAGCAACATCAACAACCTGGCCTTTCTTGTTAGTCGTTCTCTCCACAAATGCACTAATCGCCCCACGTGACGCCTCAGTAATCTGGCGAAGGAGTTCAACGTCCTTCAATATGCCCTTGTCACTTCCTCTGTAGATGTCTTCGATTTCTCTGCCCACAGTCTCGGCCAATATAGAAGGAAGAGAAGAAATTCCATCTTCTGGACGATCCAACGCAGCAATGTTGACAAGTGTAGCAACTGCCTCCATTGCAGATGGAGGCTCGCCAATGACATGAAGACCACAGGGGAGCAAACGGGATTCGATCTCCATAATTTTGGAATACACCTTTCCAACCACAAGGTCCCGCTCTTTGGCAGAGATTTCCACTCCCTCTTCTGGAAGTTCCACGTCCTTGTCAAGATTGCACTGCCTAGCTGTGCTGATGATAGAGTTCACGATTTGAGGGCCACGTCCCGAGTCTTTAAGGGATTGGTAGGAGGATATCAGCTCGCTTAGCTGCTTGAGTCCTTTGTAAAGCCCGGCGTTTTCAGCCGGAGGAGTCAAGTAACTAATGGTATTCGCATAGCTTCGACGCTTGGCAATTGTGGCTTCAGATGGGTTGTTGGCTGCATAGTAGTAGACATTGGGGATGTTCCCAATGAGACTGTCGGGGTAACAAGCGTCACTCATACCGACCTGCTTCCCGGGCATGAATTCAAGAGAGCCATGAGTGCCAAAGTGCAGAACAGCATCAGCCTTGAAGATTTTCTCGACAAACGAGTAGTAAGCAGCAAATCCATGGTGTGGACTTGCCGATTTGGAGAAGAGTAGCCGCATCGGATCACCCTCATAGCCAAATGTGGGCTGAACACCAATGAAGACGTTTCCGTATTGTTTACCGTAAACAAGGAGGTTTTCTCCATCAGAGTTCAAATTACCAGGGGGCTTTCCCCAGTTTTCCTCAAGAGCAGTGGCATATGGAGTCAGATTCTGGTACTCTCTCACACCCATCTTGTATGCTATGTTAAGATTTGGGCTGTTGAACTGAGCCTCTTTGTCGTGAATTATATCTTCTATCAAGACTTCAGCAGTTTCAGGAAGGCCCTCCACACTGTAGCCGTCACTCTGGAGATCTTTAAGTACAGAGTAAATGGAAGCAAAAACGTTCAGGTAAGCAGCAGTTCCAACATTGCCTTTGTCTGGGGGAAAGCTAAATACGGTGATAGCCAGCTTCTTCTCTGCCTGCATACGGTTAAGAAATGAAACTTTTATCCAAAAGCGTAATATCGTATTCTAAGTCTACACTGCATAATCGATCTAGTGAAAGATTGAAAAGCCGAGTAGAGTAGAAAAATATACAAGAAACATAAAAGTAAGAAAACTGTATCTTCTACACATCATTTTATCTTCTTCCTGTTGATTCAATCTATAAGTGGAAAGTGAGGCGACTTTTTTGATCTAGAGATATCATATTTGAACCTTAAACGCCTCTCAATATCTTCTTTATCCAAAACTGTGAAAACTGCTATCTAGAAGCATAACTTGAGACGGCCAATGCTTAAGTAAAGAAATCATGGTAGCTAGAAATGAATCAGGCCAAATTGTTTAGCAAATATTATGTTTGCTGTAAACTTATTGTGTTAACATCTTTACTTAAATTATAACCAAAGACTAATGATTTTCTAATCAGTTTACTCTGAGTCAGATTTCTCATACGAGCTTTTTTTGAAAAGTAGGACACATCTCATGAGATTCCCGGCAGCCCAAACAAGTAAAGCATGCAATTGAAGTGCACCAGAATCGGAGAAACCATTCATAACTCAGAGTTACGTTGATTCCATTTCCTTTCAGACCATTTTGATTTGATAGTTTTGAAGATTTTTTTAAATACTTTGCTAGTTTCGATTAGTCTTTAATAGAACTACTACCATACAAGTTCTAATCTTATATAAAGCAGTAGATACCTTGGATTTCCTCTTGAGCTCACCCCATTTGATGGCTCTGGTGCAGAGCTGCTCCACTCTTTTGTGAAGAGCATGTGATTTTCCTGAAATTATATAGTGGAATATTCAAATAAGTTAGTACATGAATCCACCAAAACTGCAAGATACAGAAAGAAAAGATATGATGAATTAGCAAGTATCTATATCATAGTGATACTGCACAAGAAACTGAAACAATCATTTCTGAAAATTCACTTGCCTGTTCTAGGATCTCGGCCTGCAAAAACAATTGGTTCCATTCCCCCATCAAGCTCCGGTAGCGCAACTTGTAGAGCCACCTGAATCGGGTGGAGGCCCAGTGTGCTGTTCAACCACTCCTCTGTTGTCTGGAACACCAAAGGCAATGCCACAATATAAGGCACATCAAGCTTCATCAACGCCTCGACGGCCCTTGGATGGTCCTGCCTTGCTGGACCTCCAACAAGAGCGAAACCAGTAAGTGATATGACCGAGTTCACCATCGGCTTCTTCGTGATTGGATCAATAAAGTACCTCTCGACTGGACCTGAGAAGTCGAGACCACCAGCGAATATTGGTATCACTTTAGCCCCTCTAGCTTCTAGCTCCATGATCACAGCCACATAGTGACTCTCGTCACCGGTAACAATATGACTCCTTTGCAAAACGAGTCCAATAACAGGCGCATTTGGATTCTTGAGCTGCTCATTTGTATCTCTCCTAGTAGCATACCAATTCAGGTACTCCTTCACATCATCATACATACAGGGAGCCAAAGGGTGCCAAATTCCGCTGTCCAAGTACAGTACCGGATCCGAGTACTCAACTTTCGTCCCTTTTAAAGCAGGAACGTAAGAACCAGAAACCATCTTCAAGAAATTCACCAGATTATCTGGTGAACCCCCAAGCCAAAACTGCAGGCTAAGTATGTACATCCTAGCATCTTGCGCCTTATCACTCGGTAAGTACTTCAAAACCTTAGGCAGTGTCCTCACAAGCTTCAACATGCTGTCAGCAAAGCCCGCGGACGACTTGTTCTTCTTCTTGAATAGCTGGAAAAACGGGCTTTTCGACTGCCCAAGCTGCGACATACTGAATGAGCCCAACTTGTTGAGTCTCATTACCTCAGGCATTGATGGGAATACCAACACAGCATCAAGCCTCTCCCTCTCTTTCTCCACTGCATCCTTAACCTTTAAGGCCAGTTCCTCCACAAAAATCAATGACCCTATAAAGATATTCGCATCCTCGAGATCTTTACAGAAACTTTTGTAGGTATTTGCATCTCTAAGCTCCTCAACTAAGTACCCCACAACTTCAAATGAAGCATACTCTCCACTCTGGTTAAGACTTTGAACTGCAGCTGTGAGGGATGATTGGTACTGAGCTTCTAAAACTACATAGACAACTTTCACAGTGGGCAGGCCTTTTGATGATTTTTCGGGCACGATCCTCCTCACTTCCGGCGTGGTTTGAGTGAACAAACCATTGCCAATTGCAGCACATTTGAACTTATGAGATGATGATTGTGTGTTGGTGTTGTTGAGTTTTTTAGGAAGAAAAGAGTGAAGGAAATAGTTCTTTTGTGAAAATGAAGAAAGATGTTCTACTTTTGAGTTGGGCAGTGTAAATGGCGATGAAACCAAAGAAGCCATTTGATGAAACTCTCAAGAAACAAGAATTCTGTTTCTTGATTATTACACAGAGGGAACTGAAGGTATGTTCTTGCAAGAGAAAAAACACACAATATGTACACAGAGAGCTAAAGAACAGAAAGAGTTGAATCAGTGAAGAAGAAGGTGTGAATTAATGTTACCTTGGAGAAGGGCTTTCTGCTCTGCTGCTTCTGCAGCGGTTCAAAAACTCTTCTCTTTCAGCAGAAGAGGAAGTGTTGTTTTATATGTTTGATAGTGGAGGGGAAATGAAAAAACAGTTGGGGTATCAGTAAGTGGTCAGCAGAGGGACACGTGTCAACAAGGGTAGACACCATTTTGAGGCTGAGTTTCTCTTCATGGGATTTTAGAGAGAGAAAGAAGTGGGATTGTCTTCTATCTGTATGAAGTTTCTTGAATTCTGATTGGTTGGTTTGGATTTCCTGGAATTGAATAGAAGGTAAGAAAGGTTGGATGATGATAGAGGATTCAACAGATAGACTTTAGAGATTTTTATGTCACTATTACGATACCCTTTTTGCTCGTGGAGATTCTTGTTTCCCCAGTTTGTGACCCTCAGTGAAAAGGAACTGATATTTTTTGTGTGTGTATCAATGGGTCCAGGTATCCCACTTCCTTACCACCCTTCACTTCACCAGAAGAAGAAAAAAAACAAGAGTAAAAACAAAGAAAAATCATTAACACTGTGCTCAGCACACACCAAAACACACACACACACACGTAGACCACCTCTTCACCACCAATTCTTTTAGTTCAGCATTGATTTTTCAAGGTAAAATGACAATGTCTGCTGGTTATTCAATTACAATTCTGCAGAAGAAGTAGCTTAATTAGTAGTACTGCAAGTTCAAGAACCTTCTTGTCTCTTCCAAGAACTTTCTTCAATCAGGCTACTCATGAACCCTGGAGATTACTATTACATTCAAACCTGTTTATGTTCTCTTGCTCAATAACATAGTTCAGCTATTAAAGTCGTAATTTCTGTATCGCGACGAACGGAACGAGATTAGATTGAAGTTGCATGTTAGAGTCCCAAACAAATACTAGTAATCTGCAACATTGAACCCCAGGGCATGAACTAGCCAACCCTTTGCAAGGTAGAGAAGATGGGGGGCACAGAATCCTGAGATCAGAGTAGATGAATATTGCTGTTCTATTAACATGTTTCCAAACTTTATAATTAATTCTCTTACAGAAATAAGAAATGAAAATCTATCAATTAAAAGTAACAGCTACCAACTGATATGACTTCCAACAGGGAACTTTCTGGGTCGAATTCCATATCAGAAACTGCTTCGTTCGAGATCTCTTGAAGTTCTTGGAACCTTTGTCTCGTTAGCATTAGTCAATCCTGCAGGTATGGCACACATATCTTATAAGCAGTGATACTCCAACATCATCTATATTTCTACCGTTGCATCTAGAATTTCTCAGCATGCATGCAAGTACAGTGTCTTGGCTCTACGAGAAAATATAAGCAAAAGGCGAGGAATCCTTTGTTGGAAGGATCATCTTCCGTATCTTTACTAGTTGATCCAAAAAATTAAATTACTTTACGGGAGCATTATTGTCGAAATAAAAGGGCAAGAAACCACGGATCAAAAGTTCCTCTGATCCAAGCATCTTCACAAAATTTGGCTGACCAAGAACAATGAAAGAGTTGGGTGTCTCGAGTTTGTTTAATCAGAAGAACCTTCAAAAACCATTTGCTCCCTCAAACAGGGAAATAGAGAAAATAAAAAAAGAGGAGATTCGCCTTGATAGCTCATGAGTGAGCCGTATGAGGTTCACCTGATTTATAATGGTTCAAATTATAGCAAGCATCAGAGCAGATGATGAGTGTACAGTACAACCTAAGTTTGCTAGTGCAGATCCATGAGTAAATGCAAAAGCTCCCATATTTTCAAAGGATAGGATTTGAGAAGGGAATGACTCTTCTGCAGTATATATCGTGCAGCATCAAGATCAACAGAGATGGATAATATTAACTAACCAGGCATAAATGCAGTATCTCTAGCTCTTCCAATTGGCCTGCCATCTAGTCTTATTGATCCAAGAAGGTGATGCTTGTAGAAGTAGAAAGGAAAAAGGGACTGGAAAGGCATTCATCTCCACCCCCTTGCCAATTATCCTCCCCTACAAATAACAAAAATTGCAACACCACAAAACAGAAGCAGAACCAATCAAACCACGATTCACTTCCATCCTTCTTAACGCGTTACGACTGTTCTTGTACTAGAAGCTTTCAACATTTCATAACACATGCATAGTTGAAGATGCAAGCAAATACAAGTGAATGAAGTGGCTCGGATGTTCATAACTCCATTAAGAACTAAACAAATACTGATGCTACATTTTACAACACATTTCTTATCTAATGACTAATTCTTTTGAAAAATAAAGACACGAAAAAAGAGGAACATTTTGCCTTGCATGAAGATAAGCAATTCCATTACATTATCCTCTATTTCTCGACAATTCAATTTTACGAAAACCTGAACAGCACAAAGCACATGATTCCCAATTCATAGCTCCAAATACTTTCCATCCCACAACAATTTTAGGTATTTCCTGATTAAGCACAAAAAGTAAATACACTTTCATAAGAACATCCTATTACAGTCGACGTTGTTCTCGATTTACCGCACAGTAATCCAAGGATACAAACAGATTAAGAATTAGAAAACTAAAAACAGAAGCGCCGAGTAAAGGGAATACGCTGCAAAATCAGGTCTTTGGTTAAACAATGCTCCTAAAATTATATATATTAAAGACATTACCTCGGGTTGGAAAGAGCGGCACAAGAGGGCGGCTTCGCCGCCGTGGAACGGCGGAGGAGGATAAATCCAGAGCGGCCTAGGCGGGTAGAGCTGCTTAGTGGGCTGACCATGGCTGTCGGGTATATTTTGCAAATTGTAGCCAGAATAGATGTGGCCCATTATCCATATATACTTTATTAGCCCATTACATAATTAGGCCCATTGGTAATTAAAATGGCCCAGTAGAGAAAATTGGGCCCCTTCAGATTTGTACAGGCCCATTACAAAATTTGTGAGGCCCATTAGAAGATTAGTTTGGCCCAATTTAGGTTCGTAGCCCATTTAAATCCGTGTGGCCCATCAAATATTTGCTCAAGCCCATGATTAACTCTGTGTGGCTCAACAGAGTTTAATTAGCCCATCACTTTTCTTCTGTTTGATTGTAAAGAGTGAACAAATTGAAAAAGGAAATCACAAAAATGGCTTGCAATTCGGCGAACTGTCAATCCGGTTGCTACGGAGATGAACATTCCGTCAAGGAAGACGACGAGAAACGGCTGCCGCTGCCGGAATACGGAGTTTCCCCACGTGGCGGCGATTCCAATAGCGGCGGCCTCTGCATCAAGTGCAAGGTTAATGAAACCATCGCCGCCACCCACCCGGCTGTTACTGAAGGCGGTGGAGACCGCGGAAGATACTGTGCCGATTGCTTTCGGAGTAATTTTTTCGGGAAGTTTCGCTTCGCCGTCACTTCTAATGCAATGATTTCGTCTTCCGATAATGTTCTCGTCGCGTTCTCTGGTGGTCCTTCCTCTAGGTAATTGCTCTATGTGTGTGTTGAAGGTTTTATGTCTGCAATTGATTGTGCATTGGAGCTGGTTAAATTAAAAGAACCTTATTTCTCTAAGCTTGGATGCTGAGCCTGAATTACCTGGAGTTTCTTGATTTTTATGAGCTTGCCTTGATCAAGTGATGAATCAAGAAACTTTTTCGGAAGAAGTACGTACTGAAGATCGACTCATTGTATAACTTTTTAGGGCTTGGTTTCGATATTTTTGCACACAAATGAGGTACCTCGAAGTTTATTTGAAAAACAAGGTGTAGATTGGGCCAGCTTGAAGTCGCAAACTTTTCAAATGCGGAGAGAACTGATACTCTACTTTCTTTAGTCTGAGTCTTCTTGATAAATGTCAAAGATATGAGCATTAAAAATCACACTTTTATATTTGATTGACTTAGATTTTCTAAGCATGTTCTTTATTTTCAGGGTGGCTCTTCAATTTGTTCATGAGATGCAACTGAAAGCACAGAAGAATTTTGACGCAAGTAGAGATAGACAGTTACCAGTATTTGGAGTTGGGGTCGCATATATTGATGAAAGTACCATTTATCCAGTTTCTTCTCATGATTTTGATGGAGCAATCCATCAGATGGAACTCATTGTGGCAAGTTTAGCACCGCCGGCGAAACAATTTTTCGTTGTTCCAACTGAAAGTATTTGTTCACATGATTTTGCTGCTGGTAGGGACCGATTGACTGAGTTAGTTGGTGCTGTCAGTGATATTACTGGAAAAGAAGATCTACTAGCGCATCTCCGTATGCAATCTTTGCAGAAGGTCTGTTTCTATACCACTTCCTTGATTAAAAATCAGATGATGGACAAAGCAGAAAATTCAGTATGCTGTATCCACTATGCAGGTTGCTCTTGAAAATGGATACACCAAAGTTGTGCTGGGAACATGCACATCCCGGATAGCATGTCATGTCCTTGAAGCAACTGTCAAGGTTAGCCCTCCCCCCCATATGGGAAATTGGAAAAATAAGCATACAAATATGTTGTTCTCCCTTAATGGGTGTTCACTGTGTTCATAGGTTAAGTGATATTAGAAACAGGGAAAGGCTTAGCATCAAACACCTAAAGCTATTTATATCGTCTTCTTTTACCAGGGCCAGGGTTTCTCATTAGCTGCAGATATCCAGTATGTTGATGCAAGGTGGAAGATACCAGTGGTTCTTCCTCTTCGTGACTGTCTATCTGAAGAGTTGAATATGTTCTGCATTTTGGACAGGTTTGCATATGACGTGATCTTTCCTTGATGGTGGAGGGTCTTGTTGGATATTATATAATTTTCTGTGTGTATCTCTACCTTCTTTTCATGAAATTAGTTCTTTATAATGGACCTCTTATTTTTTGTCAGGGCAGTTTAAAGACTGTAGAAGCATTTCAGCAACCTCGCTCTGGCATCAATGGCTTGATATCATCATTTGTTAAATTATTGCAGGTAGGAATCCCTTGGATGTATCTCTTTGTTAAGCTCCAGCAACAATCCCTTTCTAGTACAGTTAAAATATTTCAAAAACATGCTCAGGTCAAGATGAATTTTTTAATGAAAATTATCTATGAGCACATTGGGTATAGTCCAATACAACATTATCAAAACATCATTCAGTTTTCAACTTATTGTGAAAGGCAGAAGTGGAGACCCTTTGTTGCGATCAGAAGTAGATGAAACCTCTAGATAAGTCCATGTGAGTATCGTGATGCGTGGCTCCAAGAACCAAAATTAATAATAATAACAATAATAGTGAAGAAGAGTTTAGTGCCTCTAGATAAGTCTCTCGGGAATATTGTTTAGTGCCTCATTTCTATTCTTCAAGAGCTTATATGTGGATCCACGGCTTTTGCCTGCATTACTCAGAAGCAGGCTACAGTTCCCTGCTAGTGACTCTACTAGTGAAGCCGTTCTTGCTTTCGTTAGTAGAAAAAAATTATCTCATGGCCAAACAAATTCTTCAGCATCATAAGTTGCATGGAAATTTACTTCGCATTGGGAAAGAAATGTAAACTTGTGATAACTTCTTATGTTTTTTGTTTTTCTGGATCAGCATCTGATCAACCTTTACATTCGTTATTTGTTTTGCAGGAGGAAAATCCTTCACGAGAAAGCACAATTGTGAGGACAGCAGGGAAGCTCACGCCTTTCTCTTTCAATAGGATTCCAGAAGTTGGTGATAATGATGGTCATTTGGCTACTAAGAGGCGGCAAAAGAAATACAACTTGAAGCCCAATGAATCTCTACCCCCCGAGTCTTACTGCCTTATATGCAATAGTCCACTTAAAAAACCTAAAAGCACAAATTCAAACTGCTTCCACGATGGGAAAACAAGTTCCGGAATTTATGCATCTACATGCTCAAGTTGCCAATATCAGATTCTTCCAAAGGATCCCACATCACTGGAGAACTTCTTTTCGCTCGTTCCTCAGTCCATATCAGCCCTGGCTAAGGATAGCCGTGACAACCAAAAGTTGCTAAGGTGACATTTTATACCGAATTTTGGGTCTCTATACATCAAGAAACCAATTATATTCAAATTTTGTCTTCTTTTCTGGTGGAAGAGATGCTTGTTATCAGTTTTCATATTTCATCAACCAACGTGTCCTATCTTCTAAATGTTTCTCTTTTTTGTTTACCCCCAGAGACCAAATACAAGATTGTCTGTTGTCAGACAGCGATGATGGGACCTGAATCCATGATTTCCCCCTCCTTAATGTACAATTGAGTGTAGACAGTCTTTGCCATGTTCTCATGCTGGAGCATTAGTCTCTGCTTTCCTTGACTGGGCAAGGCAGTGACTGGCAGCCAGAAGCAGGATAGACGAATGAAGTATACTCCATACATTATTGTTACATGTTAGTAGATGCTTTGTCCAAAATGGAGCCTGAAGCAATCAATCTTGCCTTTTGATGCTATTTGAAGGTGTAATGATTTTAACTCAAATTGTGATTCTAGTGTTCACATAGAGACTGCTTGGCTATGTATGATATTATTTATGAAGGTTATAGAGTTGCTTTTTCGTTAATACGCTTCCTTGTGACGGATTAGCTGTACGCTGGTTAGATGAGAAAATGCTGCAACAATCGGTGCAGTAATTCTATACGTTCGGAAAGAGATGCAGGAGCTGTGGTATCCAGAATGTTGTTGGCTGAAACTCTGCTGTCCTCAAAATAGTCTTACAACTCTCAGAAACAGAGAAGTCTTAATAAATGAAACTCTTAACAGGTTATCCGCTATCAGATTGTTTATGGGAAGTTTTGATAATGTTAACTCCAAAATTAGTACACATCAACAGCCTAATGTAAAAATCTTTGATGCATTCATTGATCCAAAAATGTTAAAATTTACTTGTCTTCATAAGGTAAGATCAGATATATTGGTTTTCTGTGTACCAGGCAGTGATACATGATGCTTGCCTAAGCATAAAACTCAATGCAGGCCACCTGAATTTCACCAATTATCAGGAAATCTTGGAAAAGAATTCCTCTAAATGGCTTTCACTCACTAACACACCGAGCTTTTGGGTCAGTACAGCGTCTATAGTATCAGGTCCAATGCTTTTTACGACATCGGCAGAGGGCATCTCCATGTACTCATTCAGGTTGTGAGCTGTCCCGTCTACAGAAACAAAATACAGTTATAGCATAGGTCATAGATGAAACAACGACATTGCCTGGAAACAACTTTTCATTGAGATGGAAGGGGGGGGGGAGACGAAGAAGATAGAGAGGCGAATCAAACATATAACAAAAAATGTCATGAGATTTATATTGCTTCAACTCTCCGAAACTCCATAGACAAGGCCAGAAGGTTCCCCCTTTCACATATCATATTTTCCGATGGAAAAGAGGGCGTTGTTTCTTGCAGTTCTTCGTTTAGCAAGGCAAGATGAACTTGTACTAGCATTGTTGACACTTGTACAAACTTAAAATGACAAATATTTATTTATCAATCCTACAACTATTTATTTATCCATTATTTGACAAATCTTTATATCTTATAAAGAATGGAAGAGGGGCCAAAAGTAACAACCTCAATCTCTCAACTTTTGCTGATTTATTAAGTGGTAAGTAGAAACTTGAAGCAACTTCATGATCTTAGATGATTAGACAAGAATTAGTTAGATGAAGTGTGTATTCAATGAGAAATCAGAACAACTTTTACCTTCAGCAACAATTACTTCATACGACGGAGGTGGAGAAGTCCAGTTTCCAGCAGAATCTTTCATGTGTCTTCTGTCAGATGCAAAAGATCGCAGGAATATTGGTGCGTGTACAATCCGAAAAACCCTGAAAGTACCAAATTAACCAGTTTCAGACAGAACAAAGAAATTCATTGGAAGATCTTAATGGCTATTGTAAACCATGCTTACAACCGTAATCTACCGCAAGGGTGATGGTTCAAATCCAGTTCAACTTGGACCAAGTACTATTGTTAATCCAGATTTGTTCTCCATGAACCTTTGCATTAACTGTATATAACTGATATGGTATACATTTTACAATTTGTTATATTTCCCTTAAGTATTGCATTTTTGGAGAAATGAAGATGCAGAACAACATAGAAGAATTTTGCTCCACATGCAGAAAGAATTCCATCAGGGACAACAAAGACTATATCTAGCAGAAAAATTCCTTCATGTTTGGATTGATGTATTTGGAGCTACTGATTTCAAATTCATAACAATAAATCAACTGCACTTATTTGGATAGTTCTGTGTTAAAAATTATTTGAAATCCTTCGAGTCTCATATTAAACTATTTTTAATAATATTGTGATGGATTTCAAATTCATTTATTACGGATTTATTTGAAATCATTTCTCCAAATCCCTCGTTCAAACGTAAATCCACACATCCATCCAAATGAAGCCTCAGGGACAACAAAAATTAGATCTAGCAGAGAAGGTATGGTTACAGCTGAAGTGATTTACAGAAACAGACAGTTGATCTGTTCCTGTCAAAGTTACACTGTAGACATCAAAACACCCCATAGAATGTCAAGACAGCATCTAAATATTCTTACCTCTGGAACTCAGAGAATAGTTGAAACGAAGGCCGAATAGTTTCTGCGATATATGTGGCTAATGGAGATGGTAAAGGAAGGCTCGAATCTAAATCCCACACTAGATGAGGCAAGTTGCTATCTTTTCTTTTCTGCAACAGACATTACGAGGCATGACGGTCAAAAGTTTTCCATTTTCTACTACATTTGTTGGCCAGACAATTCTGTTCTTCAATAACAGTATAAGTTTCTTACTTGTACACAGACAACATGATAATCCCAGAGAATCACCCCATCAGCTCTAGGGCTCGCCTTTTGATGCCACAACGGAATCTGATAAAAGATTTAAGTCTCGGTTTACCGACCCGTATACACAGCATTTCAGGAATAGGGGGACAAGGATTAACTTATCACGATCAAACAAAATTACTTGCCTGTTTTTTTTCATTGGAAATGAAAACCACGTATAGATCAGATCCATCTGATTTCGCTATCCCTTCCTCTGAGAGCTTCTTACAGAGCAAATATACATTCTCCTCACTATCAAAATCAAAAAGTAGACAAACTTAACATCCCAACTCTATGAAAATGCTAAACCTAAAATTAATCATACAGTTCATCAATCAAAATTACATCAAGAAAACACTGAGCTCTTAAAACCTAAAATCACACACGATCAACATTATTTCGACAGAAGAAACATCAGTAACACAATACCATAACGCGAATTTTTAAGTATATCAGATCATAACAAAATATCTGACAACATCTGAATTGCATTTCGAGATTTCCTTCTCCTTTTCCCCCTCCATCGGCGTATTGAAAATCTATAAATGCATCGAATAAATTCATATACCGATTCCAACACTGAACCATAACAGCAAACATCACAATAAAGCAATCAGCAAATTACACAAACAAATAACAACAAAAAAGGGTTGCACATTGATATGATCAATCAAAACATGCAGAGAGTTTAAGAACTTAGGGAGAGAGCAAGAAGAGTCTAAATTACCAGTAACAAGGGGTGTGGTGGAAACGAGAAACTCCGGGAGGAGCAGCTGGCGAAGAAGAAGAAGTTGCGTCCAAATCCAAAGTCGCCATCCTTGAGTATATTCTCTTGATTTTCCTCTGATTTCTTCTATACTATCACAGCTGATGGGCTTCAAATTGAAAAGGGAAAATTCCACTTTCCGTCCTATAGACTAAGACATATGCTATTGTATTTTTAGTTTTGTAAAAATAAAAATTATGGTACATTTGGTCCTATTGAATAAAATAAAGAGTTAATCCCACTTAGAACTCTCTAAAAATATAAAATTATATTTTATTCCTTGAAAAATTTTGAAATTAAACTTACATCTTTTTCAAAAAATCTCATTTTAAAATTTTTGGATAAAAAATACTGATGTGAGCAAAAACTTACATAAATTTTTAATTTTACCCATTATTTTAACATTCTCATGTAAGAATTTTATACTTATAAGGGAAAAATTATAATAATATTAACATCATTCCATGTGTATATATCACATTTATCCCCTTATAAGTATAAAAATATACATAAAATATTAAATGAGAGGTAAAATTAAAAATTTATGTAATTCTTTTTGTTTATGTCAGTTTTTTTCGTTCGAACCCTAACGAAAATGGGCCAGGTGTAAATGAAAAATTTTCGAAATGGGTGTAAGTGTAATTAAAAAAAAAATTGAGAAAGTGTAATTTGAAAAAAAAATTGAGAAAGTGTAATTTCACATTTTTATAGGATATCTAAATATAATTAATCCTTGAATAAATTTTTTTATATTTTTTATCTCAAATACTATAATTTTTTATCTTATGAGAATAAATATACTAAGTTTGTAAATTGTGGCCCTAAAAGTGTAACGCCTCCTATCATATACGATTAAAAGTGCAATTTTCTTCACTGAAAAATTCTTTACGGGCCTTTCGGAACCCGAACATTTGGCCCTTGAGTAATTTGCTTATTTGGGCTTTAGTGAATTAAAAAGGCCCATCTCTGTTTTGGGCTTTTCTTTAATAGTCCAAAAGGGCCCAGTAGTTTCCTTTTAACATGGTACTCTTTCCGATCAGAAGACAAGCCCAATGGACTTGCCTGAAGAAGTTGCGGCCGCCACCTCCTCCGGCGGCGACCATCACCAAGCACGGCGGAGAATCTGCACCACCGGCTGCGGCCGCCCTATAAACGTGTGCCTGTGCCACACCCTCCCTTCAACTCCCCTCCCCACGGCCGCAAAAATCGTGATCCTCCACCACCCACATGAGCGCCGCCACAAGCTCGCCACCGTGCCCCTCCTATCCAGATGCCTCCTAAACTGCGAAATTATCGTCGGACGTAAGCTGAAATACGGCCAATCGAAGCTTCTCGATTCTCTCCACGATCAAGCTTGTGAAAACCCCAATTTGCCTCTCGGTCGAGCTCTTTATCTCTTCCCTGGTATGTTAGCTAACATCAAACTGAAAAAGGTTTTTCTATCTGTATGTTTTCCTCACTTTGAGCTAATGCATTTGAACTGCCTCATTTACCTTGTGCGAAAACTCTTGAACCTTGCTTTATTTAAGCTTCTATGATAAACACCTGTGAATCAAGTAGTTTTTCTAATACTGATATTGTCAAAATGGAAAAAAAAAAAAAAAAAAAAAAAAAAAAAAAAAAAGAGAGAAGCGATCCGTAGATAAAAATTGTGTCTTTTGAATGTAAATGGATTTACCTCGTGTTTCTTTCTGTAACCGCGGTTGAGAGTGAGATATGAGGTGCTAATCTTAAAGTTCTAGCCAAGAATAAGTTCAAAAGCCAACGTAGCTCCAATCTTCGGGTAAAGCCCAACTCGGTGTTTGAAGCCTAACAACTTTTTACTTTCTTTCTTTTCTTCTCTTTTGATGTTTGAAGCCACACCATTGTGGTATTGTATTTATGTGGAATGATCAGCATGATATAAGGCACAGTGCTTGAATTATTGGGAACTTTTTCTTTCCCTTTTCTGCTTCTTTCTATTATTTCCTATTGATATGAGTACATGCAAAACAAGTCACATGCATATATGTGTTTCTGGTGTTGATGGGAGTACTTTATTAGGTCCAAATGCCTTGCCATTTGCTGAAGTTAATCGGTTTGGTTCCTCTCTTGATCCCGTCGGCAAGGATGATCTCGTTCTGATTGTTTTTGACGGAACTTGGAAGCACGCTAAGGAAATGGTGCTTGCAAGTTTACCATTTTTATCCAAGTTTGCCATTCAAGTTTGTTTAGATTTTGATGCTGGGGTTGATGGTGGGACTATTTTTGACTCGGACTTGATTCTGAGGAAAGAACCATTTGCTGGATGTATGAGTACGATGGAGGCAGTTGCCAGGTGTTTACGCGTCCTCGAGCCTAATGGTATTGATATTGAGGCAAGGATAATTGAGGTTTTAAAAGCTATGGTTAGTTTTCAGGCTTGCTTCTTGAAGCCCATGAAGCCTAGACCAAAGTTAATAAAACCTAATACGGGGAAAAATGACAAGAACGATATTCAAGTTTCCTGTTAAATCCTTTCTGTTAACAATGTTGTAGTTCTCCGAAGAAAAATGCAGCTACCAGTTTAATAACCTGTTCTTTAACGTAATGTTTAATATTCTTTGGTGATCTCCAGAGATTCTTAATTTGAAGTATACAAAAGTATGAGGCTCGCTTAGAAGTTTTATTTTCTTCATTTTTACTGCTCTGTTTCTTACTAATTGTAGTTTTATTGTTTTGCATTTCATATACTGATGGGTGACATTCTTGCAATGACAACTTAAGAGTTCAGCACCTAAAGTTAATGTCAAGCCAGAATTAGTTAGGAGGAACAATAAAAATATGGCAGGCTTCAAGAATCTAAAAAATTGTAACATTTATGATGAAAATACATACATATGCTTAACTATAAGTATTTGAGTCCCTTCATTTTGGAACTTCATGAGTTTCTCTAAAGCTCAAGTTGTTTAATTATATCTACTATTCGAAATTATGCTTTGTGGCACTTTTCTTTTCCTATTCCATATGTTATAAATTCTCAATAATTTAAGGCCAGATCTTTTCGGGATATGGTTGAGACTGATTAATACAATTCAAAGACAGACATGTTCCTTTATTGGAATTGAGGGCCTGTGTTGGTAATGTCAGGCTGGTGGTGGGGATCCACATGTGCTTTATCCTTTCTTTTATCCCATGATAAGTGTGCTCTGGACTGACCTCCATATCCTGGTCAGCAGTTCTTGTCTATCCATCTTTATTCTCTCTCAGTTCTGGTAGATTGCCTCAGAAGCATGCAACTACTGTAGAACATGTGAGAAGCTGAAGCCAGAAGCACCCCGGGTTTCGACTTTCTGTATCTCCCTTCTTTCTGTTCATAGTAAAGTATTGTGAAATTCTAGTCTGAATCAGGTTTGCTCGAATATAACCAATCATACGACAAGTGAATTGTACTTGTCATGTGATTGGCATAAAGTATAAGAAAAGTGATTCATCGCATAGCAAGTCCAGTTGTGGTTAGTGCAATTTGGCCAAAGATGATAGGAGTTAAGCATTTTTTGTGTTGGATGCCAAAGTTGATAATAGATGGATTGTATAGATAAGAGTTTTTGAGCATATCAAGAAAACTATTTGTCGAATTTGCCCAAGTAGACTCTTCTTTTATGTTTTCTACTGCACAAGAGACATTGTTGCAGCAGAGCCACTTGGTATGCTTGTTTTTCATTTTACGAGTTGTTTATGGTCCTTTGCATTCTTCAGTTTTGCTATGTCAGCTGCAGTTGGTGGGCTTGTATTTCACTTTACCAGTACTGCTTGTGGGGTGCTTGTTCTGTATTTTAAATAGTGGTTGTGTATAACTGCAGATTCCAAAGGGTCTTTGTGGTAAGTTTGTGGTGTGTAATTATGAAACGCTAAGCTGTTCAATTAATGTTCAAATTTCTCTTAACTCGTATTTCTAGGGCACGATTCAAACTTGCCCGTGGTTGATCAGGTTCGACTAAACTAGAATATGCTAATTCGTGATTGTCTTATATTTATTTCAATTTTTATAGATGTTAAAACCTTTTTATTGTACGATTGTGGATTTTGCACCTATATTTGGTAGTGGAAATACGATGAATAAGCTCCAAAGAACGAATTTGCTCTCTAGAAATGAGAAAGATCACAAACATTCCATGAGTCCGCGTCCTTTAAGCAGGTTGGGTCGCGCCAACCCACTTAACCCAATGACTTGAGTTATCAACTATAAATCTCCAATCATCATATGGCTATTTAAAAGACATGTGCTGTGTATGAGTTCTAACACATAAACCTTTATAAATAGTTATTTCACAATGTATGTATTTATTTACTATCAGGTCATATTCTGCTACCATTATAACCTTGAATTCAATACTATCTTGAAGGTTCTTAATTGGGGAGTCATCCCAATCTAACATTTTTAATTTTTTTTTTTTTTTTTTTTTTTGCAAATCAATCTTATTCGTCCATATTGAAATAATCATTTGGATCTATACTTCAAGAAGTCGCAGATCATCGCCTACTCATCATTAGGTCACAATAATTTTATTATTTTTTTTTTTGAAAGGGGTCACAATATTGTTATCAGGATATGTTTGCAAATAAACACAAAAAAAATAAAAAAAAAAAAAAACAGTGTTTTCTTGAGGTTGATCATAATTACAAATATTCATCGTTTTTATAAATTTATAAATATTTTTTAAAATTAATGGCAAATATTTTCATAACAGTCTATTGTAAGTGTATTTATTAGACTTGATGTTAATTTTAGATGGTATTTGTGATTTTTTAAATAAAAAAGAGTATTGGTAATTATAATAATTTTCATAGGAGCCCATTGTAATTTCTTTTAGAAAAAGAAAAGTATTGTGTGTTTGATTTAGGTTAGCCGTCCTTGAGAACAATCCCTCCCTTTGTTTGGTTTCATTTCCCCAATGTTTTTGATACACTGAAAAAACAAAATCAAACATAATATTACTCAAAACATCTTTATTGGGTTTTGGCACGTTCTCCCATATATACATACATCCACCTATAAATAAATAATTATTATTATATATATATATACATTTATAAAAATATATAAAGAAACATGATTTGACAATGAATAGTATTTTTTGTCTCCTAATATACAACATAATACATATAAAAAAATAAATATTACTATATACATATATAAAAATATATAAAGAGACATGATTTGACAATGAACAGTGTTTTTTGTCTCCCAATATATAACATAATACATACAATATATTTTTACACTATTTGAAATTAACTCCAAAAATAAATCCAAACATACACTATATCTCTAACACACACTTATTTATCTCTATTTTTCTCTCTCTATCTCCACAAATCAAAACAAAACAAACTAAAAATAAAACCAAACACTATGCCTGTGTTTGGTTTCGTTTTTGGAATGTTTTGTTTTGTGTTGTAGAGATAGAGAGAGAAAAATAAAGATAAATAAGTGTGTGTTAGAGATATGATGTATGTTTGGATTTATTTTTTGAGTTAATTTTAAATAGTGTAAAAAATATATTATATGTATTGTGTTGTATATTTGGAGACAAATAATACTGTTTATTGTCAAATCATGTCTGTTTTATATATTTTTATATATGTATATATGTAGATAGTAATATTTAATTTTTTTTATGTATTGTGTTGTATATTGAGAGACAAAAAATACTGTTCATTATCAAATTATATCTCTTTTATATATTGTGTTTTTTATATATAATAATAATATTTATTTATTTATAGGTAATTGTATATATACGTGGGAGAACGGACCAAAATACACAATAAATGTATTTTAGATAATATTATGTTTGTTTTCATTTTATCACTGTATCAGAAACACCTGGAAAATGAAACCAATAAGAGTGAATATTTCTGACATTTTATACGAGAATTTCATAAAGCTGAATGAATAGGAGATGGGGTCATTTCAGAAGCATTATTTCATTTCATAATTTGTGGTCAAAGACAAGCTTTTTTTCCATTTTTTTTTTTTTCTTGGAAATGTCTTTTTCAATTTCAGTTTTTCAAATTATAGTGTCCGTCCCCGGGGCCGGCAAACTGGTAAAGCAACCGCCCAAACCGTCCACTTCTTGCTTTCTCTCTATACAATCTAGTAATAATCTACCCACCTATATTTTAGGTGGCACGTCCAAATATGCGCATATAATTAATTTAAGAATTTAAAATATATTATTAAATTTTCAAAATATATTATTTTAATTAAATATAGTGAAATATAAGTGAGGAAAGATAAAGATATGATGGTAGGCAAGCCAAAAGGCATGCGTTAACAGTCGCTTCACATGAAAAAAACAGAAATGAAAAGTTGATATTGATTGGAATAATGTATGGACACGGATATACGATGATACAAATATAATACGAATTCAATACAAATACAGTCTTTAAACTCATCAATATGAGATGTTGTTCGATTTAATAATGGAAGTAGTTCTAGTGAGGTGATCAGTATTGATTGTTACAATTCTTAATAAACCACTAGATCTAAGATATTTGATATGAATTATTGTGATCGATATATTTAAAACAAATAATAGTTTTCAATCACTTTTTCACTAAAGAAAGAAAGAATACGTATATTTTTGATTATTTTTGGGAATAATACTATCCAAATGTGACGAGCCTATAGATTTTTTATCACTAAATGTTGATATAAGTATATATATATGATATATTTTACAAAACCTCATTATGTATAAAAATTAATTTAATTACATATAAGAAAATTCAAAGCTGCATCAGAGTAATTTTTGAATTAAATTTTTTTTTTTCATGAAATAAGAACTTCAAATATTTCACTAGAAATCCATTGTATTTATGTAGATGATTTTGAGGTATTGTTGCATGTTAAATCTTGTAATAATTACTTTTAAAAAATCATTTTCAATCATTATTAAAAGAAAAATCACCTAAGTATTAAAACCATCGAAATTCTTAATTCAATTTGAGAAATATTGGCTTATTTATATATTTATTATAAAAAAAAAAAAATTACACATTTACCGCAAAAGCGTTAATGTTGCAAAAATATAGTGGGTCGCCAGTTGGGCTGGCGACCCACTATTAAATTTTTTTTTTTTTCGGTGGGTCGCCAGCCCAGCCGGGGACCCACGGTCGCCGGCTGGGTCAGCGACCCACGGTCGCCGGCCCAGCTGGCGACTCTTTTTTTTTTTTGTTTTTTTTTAAAATCGTTTTTTATTATATTTAATTGTTAATATATTTAATAAAATTTATTGATTAAATCTTATTTTATTATTATTTCAACCTAATTATGATTATTCATTAAAAAAAAATAATTGACACTATGATAATTTAAAGAATTATGATTATAAAAATTTAGAAATAAAAATAATACACTAAAAAATTACATAAAAATGTGTATTCAAGTATTTGGTACATTATTTTGTCGTCTACGACCCTGCCTTTGGACGTTACTTTGGCTCGAAGGACCTTGGTTTCGTCGGGATTGACTGCGAATTTGTTGTCGTGCACGAGTTTGTGCCCAATCCATTTCATTAGGTATTCGGGTACTTTGGCGTCGACCCGGACGAGTTGATGTACGAAGAGTATCGTCGTGGACCAATTGAAAATTGGGAATATCCCAATAGTCTTCCGCCATTATAGGTTGAAAAGATTCAGAATATGTCATTCGGTAAGGCATTAAAGCATAATATTGCTTAACCATTGATGCAGCGTTAAGCCTATATGCAGCGCATACCTTTTGAGCATGAGAGCATGGTATTCCAAATTGATTCCATTTGCCATATGAACACTCTTGAGTTGCAATTTTCACAACGTGAGTGTTGCACCCCTGTCCATAATAATGTCTCGTAACCACAGAGGCAGTCTGTTGGATTTGATCGAATGTCATGACCACATGCTCGACGGATCTGGCGGACCACCGTTGGAACATTTTATATGCATAGTCCGTCCACGGTTGATTCTTGTTTATCATTGTAGTACTCGTAGCCATCCTCTCACGAAAATAATGGACTGAGCGATTAAAAGTCATTTCAACAATTGCAGTTACAGGAAGACGGCGTGCCCCTTTTAAAACCCCATTGATGCATTCCGACATGTTGGTGGTCAGAATACCGCATCTCCATCCACCATCATGAGAAGGTGTCCACTTTTCCTTTTCAATTTGCTCTAGCCAGTGGTGTGCTTCTAGTTTTATACTCTTAACCTCTTCCATGGTGCGATTGAATTTTCTAATTTGATATTCTGAGCCAGCTCGCCAACAAAGATCCTTCAATTGCACGTTCTTAAACTGATTGTTGAAGTTTGAACACACGTGCCTCAAGCAATATCTATGCACACCGCGAGGAGGAACAAAGTCAGGAATGTCTTTTATTGCAGATAAGAGGCCAGCATTGCGATCAGATATAAGACACATTCCCGACACCCCTCTATTGATGTGTCTACTCAGCATCTGAAGAAACCATTTCCAAGATAGATATGATTCTTCATCAACAATAGCAAATGCAAGGGGCAATACCTGTTGATTCGCATCCATCGAAGCTGCAATCAACATTTTGTGTTTGTACTTCGTATATAAATGAGTTCCATCTACACTTATGACTTTGCGACAATATTGGAACCCTTCAATGCATGGTTTAAAAGCCCAAAATACATATTTGATGACATACGCACCAATTGAGCGCCGGAATGATTTGTGCTCCCATTCAACAATTGTTCCATCATTCCATTTTTGAAGTGCGCCAAGGTAACTGGGGAGTTTCATTACAGAGCTCTCCCATGTCCCATAGACAGTCTCACGAGCCATCTTCAAACTGTACCATGCCTTCGCATATGATATGTCGAAACCTAATTGGTCCTTCACAGTTTGGATGACATTTTTTATTCCATAAGTAGGGTCGCATTTAACTTGTCCCAATAGCAAGGACGCAACAAATCCTCTATCTAGATTGCAATGCTCGAGTGACAGTTCTGATATAACACAAGTGTGGTCACCTCCATATTTCGTGATCACCCAATGTCCAAGTTTAGCTTTATCTATTCCTCGGAGGTACCACCTACACCACATTTCTGAAAAAGAAAAAAAAAATTAATGAATGTGCATAAGTAAAAAATCGACCAATGAATGTGCATAAGTAAATAATCAATTAATAAATGTGCATAAGCTATTTACGAGTACCTGGGGTGCTATGTTTGCATACGACTTTCCATATCTTGGGAGTGCTCTCTAGAACAAAATACTCACGACGTGCATGTCGTATAGAGTAATCTTTCACAGCACCTATCAAATGTACTTTATTTTTGAAAACCATGCCTACATCGAGCTTGCCTAGATTTTGTGTCATAATATTTTGCGTACTTCAAAGACGGAACATCGATGGAGTCCGCAGGTATCTCCGGAAAAGTTTGTTCAAAAAAAAGGTATAGAACGATAAAACATGTGAGCATTTTCTGGTGTTGGTGTAATAGAAGGCTGAATTGGCGTTTGGTGTGTTGATGGCGTACCTTCTGTATTAGGAGCTAATGTCTCGGCCATCACATTAACGTCAATATCATCCTCGGGATCTAGTGGCGGTATTGGAAATTCTGCTTCGTCGGGCTCGGAACCTTCATCTGAGTATTGTGCAAAACTATCACCTTCCGGATCATTTGCAACTTCATCGTCGTCAAAAATCCTATCGGATTCGTGATAATTTTGTGAGGTCGTGGCCCCTGTGCAGTGAATCCCAATATTTTGAAAGCCTTCGATTCGCGGTAGCCGTATAAGCGTAACTGCTATTATTAACCACATATCTAATATAGAAATCACAAACCACACTCCAAATATTGTTGTAGAATAATATGCACGTGCATTCGCATTATTGTTGCTAGGGGGGGTGATGTGTCCTGACTCATCCGGTAACCGAATCCCTCTGCTATATCTCCAGAAAATGGAGGCGACGCACACAACTCGATCATATAGTTGGGGAAGTGCTGTGCTTGCATTTTTATATCGAGAACTATGCAATGCAAGTTCGAAAGGAAAAGAAGTCATTGCAGGCGCACTACCATTGCTTCAAGTAAGTTTGAGTTATTATATTTATATCTGTTTATTTGAACAACTTCCTCAAATCTTATTATTAATCACTCATCTACTGTTAACAGATTTGGGGATGGTCTCGTATCAATCCATTGAGACCAATTGTAACAAAATGTTATGTTGAGATGGAGCACTATGTTATTGATGAGAACCGTGTCCTGCCATTGCCACCATATGGTGCCTATTGGAACGGAAAACTCAAATTTACATCAACAGTGCATCGGACCGTTCGAGCTATGAGAGAAGTATTGGATTGCATGTCGCATGATCAGGTATTTAAAACGATTTAAACATTTATACTAGCAATAATTAAACTCGAGTGCATAAGTATTTTCTGTATTCCAGTTTTGCTGGCAGCCTTACGACATGAGCTTGCAATGCATTGGAGAGTTGCCACAAGAATGCAACCCACAATTGTGGACATCATCATGTCCTCTAATCTTCTTCGCAATTGTGGAGATGCACCGTCCTGAACGAGTTCTTCGCCAATTCGGGATGAGGCAAAATATCCCAGAAGTACAAAATGACCACGACATGGAATTACATCGTATCTCTCGTTCATCACGAGTGGGGATAGATTGGTATCAGCGACACGTCGAATATATCGTTCGATGGCAGAGACGAAATGAGACCATTGTGCTTCGACCCCCAATATCTAATGAAATAACTGTAGAAGATGGATATGAGCAGTGGTATGATGAAATTACACGTCGTTTCATATCATCATCTGCTCAAAATGCGTGTTGGAAGTGGGTACCAACCTGGACATGCAACATCGTGGCAAATGGTGGTACGTTATCTTGTAAACATACTTATTTCTAATCATATTTTTATATTTTCACACTTTCAAAATTGCACACTTATAATATATTCGGTTCACTTTAGCTTGACCAAATGGAAACTCTTCGAATAAGTTGCGAAACTACACCCGATCAACTAGAGGCATATCGTCAAGCAATGACAACGCATTTGGACATATATCGAAATGTTGTTCAAATTGCAACAAATCAACGAATGGGACAAGGTATCGCACCTCAAAATCGATTGCCACAAGATGATGTTCCGTCCACATCCCACAGACAAACGCGAAGTCGTAGCAGGATATCAACTCGCACAGTAGAAAGAGATACACCTGAGGTTGACATAGCTGGGCCATCTACTGTGCATACCTCTCAATTTTTTACTGAAGATTGCTACGTGCCTGAACCGCCTCAACAAGATGATTGGTTTCAATCGACTCCTTACATGCCAGTACATACTGAAGGTCATTATACAAATATTGAACTTGACATTGGCCTTGGCATGAATCAAACATATGCACCAGTACGTAATGTTTCACCCATCCAATTTCCATCATGGAGTGCATATCGTGATCCAATAGGGTCGAGCTCTACAACATCATTTAGTCATTTTCAAATTCATGCCGATATGATGATCAAGAGCAGAATGAACCAATTGGTCCGGAAATACGACGACCTAGGCGACAACGGCAAAGACGTAATTGTGGTACAGGCGGACATTATTAATTTTGTAATTATATTTTTTTTAATGTAAAATTTTAAGTTTATTAGTTATTTATATTTAATTTTAAAATTGTAATAGCATTATCTTATTGGAATAAATTAATCATAATTAGCTTGAAATAATAATAAAATACGATTTAATCAATAAATTTTATTAAATATATTAACAATTAAATATAATAAAAAACGATTTTTAAAAAAAACAAAAAAAAAAAGGGTCGCCGGCTGGGCTGACGACCCATCAAAAAAAAAAAAATTTAATAGTGGGCTGGCGACCCACTATATTTTTGCAACATTTACCGCTTTTGCGGTAAATGTGTAATTATTTTTTTTTTATAATAAAAATTTAAATAAGCCGAGAAATATTCCCCCTAAATTGACTATCTTTAATTAATTCGTAATTTCGTCTATATTCAACTACTACCTGCAATATTATTACTTTAATAATTTCTCATAAAAACATCAAAAAAAAAATTAAATAAAACAATATTATATCATTTAGCACCGTAACAACGGTTAGATTTTCCATCAATGATCCCTTGTCCAAGCAATGAGGTTGGGATCCCACAACCAAGAGGTCGTGGGTTCGAGTACTATGAATACAGAGTGTTGTTTAAATTATAAGATGTTTGTATTGTTTCTTTCATTAGTATTGATATATGTGGATATGTTATTATACCGTAAACTAAATAGATGTTATACCGTGAACTGAATAGATATTGTTATACTGTACAATAAATATTGTAATAACAATATATCACTTTAAAATAATTATTGTATTTTCAAATTAATAGTTGATACAAAATTGGCAGTTGGAGCTCGCATGGAACATCAAGCATATATAGTCCAAATTGAATTTGAAGTGAAGAAAAGCAATGACCACATGACCCTAAGTTGGAAGCCGTTTTCATCCAATATAAGTGAAAAATGACTTCTTTTATATATATACTAATCCTCGTTGCACACGATCTCCGCAAGTATATAAAAAAGAGCTGTGATGTGAGATGAAAAGAAAAAAAAATGTGAAGGAATGTAAAAAAAAGTTAGTAAGATAAAAAAAAAAAAAGAAAAACATGGAGTGGGGTGAGAGAAACGTGGAATAGTGGGTTGAGAGAAAAACAATAAAATTACTTTTCGGACCAATAAGTTTTTTAAAGAAATAAATGAAATTGAAGGGTAAATTTGGGCATTCAAAAGTTGGTACGCCAACAGATTTTCTTTTATAATAGTATAGATATATTAGTAGTTGTGGCACACTGTTCATGTGTGCATATAATAAATATTCTTTCTCGCTTTAAAATACATAATTATAAATTTAAGCAAAATATAAACTAATATGTTTCATTAAAAAAGAAAAAAAAACTAATTTATCAATTAATATAAAATTTGGATGATAAATAAGATAGTTATATTATCAACTGAAGGCTTTTTGACTTCACAAAAAAAAAGGTGTAGCGGTGTCATTAACTGTCGTTTGTGAGTGTGGAGGAAATTTTCTTTTTACATTAGTATAGATATATAAGGGATAATTATATGATTTCATCAGTATTTCATTAATTGAACAATTCGGCATTACAAACTATATCTATATTGTTATATTAGTATTGTTAATATAACAAACTCAAATAAAGTGAAATAGATACCCACTATATGATTTGAACTTGTTCATGGAACCTCAATTTTAATCAATAAGCGAAAATGACTTGAACCAACCACACTTTATAATTTTTTTTATTTTCGCTCTCTATCCTATTCTATTTTTTATGTGGCGTCTATGCCAAATTAAAAAATAATAATTTTATCGTGAAAAATACATTTAACAACGATACACTACATACTTCATATCCTTCTTTATATATATATATATATATATATATATTCGGCTGAAATTGACATAAATACATTTTAGCTCCTTAGACTGCCGATTTTCAGCTTGACTTTGATAAAATAATTTCAAGAAATAGTAGTATATTTCACTTCTTTCAGCAAAAAGTGCAAAATAATTTTTTTAATGTTGTTACTTATAATACATTTTTAAATAAAAACATATAATTCTCATGGCAAATATGATAAACAATAAAAAGAGTATATATTTTTATTTAAGAAAATATCGCCATCGCGGCCATACCCTTCTTGGATTTTTTCCCCCTAATGTAGCCAAATATAATGTCATTATCAATATTTACTTGCACTCTACGCATTTAAAATCTTTTTCTACTCGTAATATTACCAATATATTTATTTTCAAAAATTAAAATTAATATCAAAATCTTATTTGCATGACGAGTTTTTTTTTTTAAATTATCATAAAAGGTTAATTCCCATTGATATCTCTTATAGTTTAGGTCTTATTACACAAATATTTTATATATATATATATATATATATTTTTTGTAAAAATGCAGGTATATCTTACAAGAAAGTATTTGTATAATTAAACATAAGTTTAATACGTGTCAATTTAATTTACCCATTATGAAAAGGAGTAAAACTTTTTTTCATTAATATCTTAAGAAAAAAAACAAAAGGAGAGTAGTTAAAATTAAATTGGAAGGCAAAATATCAAACTTAAAAATAAGGGTAAATTATAGCTACCTCCCATGAGGTTTGACATAATTACAAATACCTTCTCGTTGTTTGAAAAATTACAAATACCCTCATAAGGTTTGTAACCGTCTTTCCAAATATCCCATTTTCATCAATTTTTATGGGTAAACTGACCAAAATGCCCTTATGCAAATTGATATTTTTTTTTATCTAATTCTTAAAATTTTTTGAATTTTTTTAGACTACAATGCGCAGGGAGAGATTTCTTAAGTTTTTTAAACAGATGAGAAATAATGCAATTTGTCTCGACTATTTTTCTACAATTAAAAAAAAAATTCAAGGGCAAAATAGTCAATTTTAGGCCTTTGGCTAAAAATTACAAGACTTAGGTGGGTATTTGTAATTTTTCAAATAACGAAAGTATATTTATAATTATGTCAAACCTCAAGAAAGGTGGCCGTAATTTACCCTAAAATTAATAATAATAATAAAAAAAGATAGAGCCATTAACATTGGAATATCAAGCAAAAATTACAAAACTAGTCCCAAAGTTTGGGGCCATTTCATACTTGCCTTTACGCTTTATAAGATTTTAAAATTAGCCTCATATTCCGTTAAAAATTGTAAAAAAAGTAAAAAAAAAAAAACATCGCAAAAAAGGGTTATTTTGCGATTTTTTTTTCCTCTTTTTACTACTTTTAACAAAATATAAAATTAATTTTAAATTCCTGTAAAATATGAGGTTAAATATGAAATGATCCTACATTTTACATAATATTACTACATTTTTGTATTTCTCTTCAGTCTCTATACCTATACGTACATATTTTTTGGGATATACTGTCTGAAAAAGAATTATACAAAATTTCTGCATGAAATCACAAAAGCCCCATAAAGTAAAAAGTGAAAAAAAAAACCCAGTGATTTTTAGAGAAAAAAAAATTTGGAAAAAAAAAATACATCCCATAATAATACCATGCAGCAATTATTAATTTCCCTTTTTCTCTCTCATAAAAATAAAAAATAAAAAATTCTCTCTCTCTCTCTATGTCTACTTTTTTCATTTGCCAGCTCTGCATGCGCTTCTCTCCTCCTATAAAGCCTTTCTCCTTTTTCTGCACTTTCTCTCTCTAGAAATCCCCCCCTTCATTCCAAAATTTTGAACAGAGATAGGGAAATTGCAGAGATCTCCCAAAGGTTTGGTAATTGAATTTGTTTGAATTATGGCTCGTTTCAGATCCGGTTTCCCGTATATTGATCTGGTTTCGAGTTATTTGCTTTGATTACGATTTGAGTTATGCGATTATTGGATATAATCTTGTGTTGATCTGAGGTATTACGGGTTATTTGTGAGATGAGCTTTGTTTGATTTTGGCTAATCCTTGATTAGTTAATCTGATTAGAGAAATGATCTGAAATGTTGTCATCTTTATTACGACCTAATTAATGATGAGTAATCGCTTACTGGTCTATTGGATGTTTGGGATTTGTGGTGTTTCGCCTATCAGAGTTGAATTCTATGTTTTTTCATTTTGTTTTTGTTGTTTGGAAATTGAAATATTTTCTTTTGATCTCTTAATCTTTAACGGAATGGTAAAACGATTGGGCCTTCATGGGGAGTTGAAGTTTTGAGGTTTTTATCCATTCAACATCGTAACGAGGGTAATTTGTTTAATTGGGTTTATGAATATGCTTTGAATGTTTTTGTCCTGGACCGTGGGCTTTGATGATCAGCAATGTCTTGGATATTGGTGCCTCTTAATAGTTTGATTATGGGTTGTTTAGTTGGCAATCATGCTGTCTGCTACGTAGTATTATTCTCTTTGGTTGTAAGAAGAATTTACATCAATTAGTTCTTTTGTGGGACTTATAATGATGCTGAAATTGGATCTGTTTGTTCTGCATGGTTTTATTAGATACTGAAAATCAAGGCAATTGTAGCTGTAAAGGTGGAATAGGAAAACTTCCACAGGATTGTGCCCTTTTATTTTCCAGTTCTGATGTTCTGACAATTTTTGTGTTATGACTTATAACTCTGTGTTCCATCAAATTTTGAGGTTGAAAAGTATGAGTATACTGTAAATTTGTATGAAATAAAGCTTTTATAGCACTGTGCCTTCTTGAAAGCATGAGTTGTATGTTGAGGGTATTCAAGAATTCCGAATCAGCTAGAACTTGTGCTAGTAATATATGAATGTAATGGTGAGCGAGCATAGATTGTCATTATGTTGGAAGGACACCAAGCTTATTTTTTCCTGCGGATTGATTTTGGCTTCTTTATATGCTACTGCTACATGACAAGGAATTTGTTGTAAGTAGACTACGTCCTTTGTAGCAAGGTTACTTCCGTGTGATATCATAGTAATGCGAAAGCAGTATTATTGTTAGGCTATATTTGAAGTTCTTGGATATCTCAAACATCATTATGTTTTTACTGGTATAGATTCAATTGCATCCTATTGTTGGCAGGACTGTAGGCGTCAAGTTAATTCATCTTCTTACAGCTTCTTTGGCTTTTCCACTGATGTACAGGTTCTAAGTATAATTTCTAGAATCACGGTGTCCATATTCTATTCATAAGTGTGACCAACTCTTATATGTTTCCACTTTAGACAGTCAGACTAGCTACAGAACTGCTAGACAGAGGAGTCCGTTTCTTTGTGCGTTCAGCCTTCGTACTGCCTTGCTAAACCAAGAAATTGTTTCTGTAATAATGTTATAGATCAACCGGTTTAATTGTCTACCAGTGTCTGGAAACTTCTATTATCTTTTTCTGGGATGGTTCTACTTGTGGAAACTATTGCACTGGCAATTTTACACAGGATAAACAAATTACATTTTCTCTTGGGATTCTATTCTTATTGATTTGAAGAATTGCATTTGAGACGATGTTGGGAATTATTTCATTAGCTCGACAACTGGAGGAATAATGCTTAATATCTATTTTAGAAATAAAAATATTTTAAAGGACTCTAGCTGTTGCGAAAATTTCTCATCTTGTTTAAATACTGATGTACGATCTAAAAGCAGTTTACTAACCAATGGAAGATTCTGTGAAATATGATCTTTTTATGAAGTGACATGGTCTAGATCTATCCTGTAACATTTCATTTTATCCAATTACATTAGTCAAGAGAGATTATTATTACTTAAAATTAATTGATAGCTGGTGCATATTAAGTGTTGAATGTGCGGTGCTGCAAAGACTTAGTCTAATTGTCATATTGTTTTACTCAAATATAAGCAGAATTGCTAGCGTTTCTTTTTATTTGTTATTATTATTATTATTTTTTTAAATGGTGATGTAGATTTTTGTTTCATCTGCTGTATGCATATCCTCTGTTTTGAAGTTCTTCTCATCATTAGAATAATTGCTGCTGCTGTAATAGGGGAATATGAATTCCTCATTTTCACCCCTTTTTGGAATTCTTGCTTACCTCTTTCATTCTTCGTTTATGTCAGCAGTTGATTCTGTGGATTTGAAACATAGTAATAAGGACCTTGAAAATCTTCTTCCCCTTACCCAAATCAAGAATATCACAATGTCTAGCTCAGCAAAATCTCTGGAACCTGCTTTTCAGGGAGCGGGTCAGAAAGTGTATCCTTCATATTGAAACTATGCTTGATTGACTAACCATCTGGCTTGTTGTTTATATTTGTCTCAGACATGAACATATAGGAAATTGATACTTTGTCGATTTTACACTTGTGCTTTTTAGTTTATATTTTACTCTCCTTGTTAAACTTAACACTTCATAGAGGGACTGAGATCTGGAGGATTGAGAACTTCCAACCAGTTCCTTTGCCAAAATCTGATCATGGAAAATTCTACTCCGGAGATTCTTATATTATCCTTCAGGTACATTGGTCTGTTTCCTCAACCATGTCAATAAGATATTTTGCTTATTTTTTAAGGTACTTTTGTTTTGATAAGAAGGAGACAATGTGGGCACTATGTTTAGACATACTGTACTGAAAATGCTATTGTATGCAGACAAGTCCTGGTAAGGGAGGTGGTTATCTTTATGACATACACTTCTGGCTTGGAAAGGATACTAGTCAGGTATTGATCTTATTCTTATCCTTGTTCTTAGAGTAAATTCTTTGCTCCGTAACCTGAACTCCTGTTATTTCCTAGGATGAAGCTGGGACAGCAGCTATCAAAACTGTCGAACTTGATGCCATTCTTGGTGGACGCGCTGTGCAGTACAGAGAACTACAAGGGCATGAATCAGACAAATTCTTGTCCTATTTTAAACCATGCATCATACCACTGGAAGGTGGTGTTGCATCTGGATTTAAGAAACCTGAAGAAGAAGAGTTTGAAACGCGGTTGTATATTTGTAAGGGAAAGCGTGTTGTAAGATTGAAGAAGGTAGGAAGGGAATGCTCAAAACACTATAGTATTATAGTGGAATCACTAGAAAAAAATATTGCGTTCGATGTCATGAGCATCAAAATACTGCATTATTATGTCATATTATATGGAAAACAAATTGATTGATCTTCCTTTGCCTGTAGGTCCCGTTTTCACGCTCCTCCCTGAATCATGATGATGTTTTTATACTTGACACCAAAGACAAGATATATCAATTCAATGGTGCAAACTCCAATATTCAGGAAAGGGCCAAAGCACTAGAAGTTATTCAGTTTTTGAAGGACAAGTACCATGAGGGGAAGTGTGATGTTGCCATTGTGGGTGAGTACACTCAGAATCTCTAGTATCAGCCCTTTTTTTGTTCTCTTTTATGTGTATATTTTTAGATCTTGTTTGATAGTATCTTCATTTATTGTTTGTAAATCTTATTCCCCTCTGCAGATGATGGGAAACTACAAGCCGAAACAGACTCTGGCGAATTCTGGGTCCTCTTTGGTGGGTTTGCTCCAATCGGAAAGAAGGTTGCTACTGAAGATGATATCATTCCGGAGAAGACCCCTGCCCAATTATACAGGTAGATATTGTTCTGTACATTATTCTATGTTGTCTCTGAGTTAGACCTGTTGGTTGCCTTGCAAATACCATAGGTGTCTATGTCAATGGCAATTGATAGATGTATGAGATATGAAACAGTATATAGTCAGTTTATACGATGTATGTGAATACATTTTTGCTTAATCAAAGTACGAGTGAACTTGTTAATGTAATAAGTTGTGGTGAGATTAGACTGCCTTCCGTGCTCCATGTAGTTGAAGAAAGACAGTCAAATTCAGACATGTGAATCTGGCCCTATTTTCCCATTTTGGAAAATTTGCCTTTACGTTATGAGGAGATCATGTAGCTCATGGTGTCCTTCAGATGCATCTTTTTTGAATCATAGGTCTGAAAGTTAATGAAAGAGTGGAAGTTTGAAGTATGCTATCTGAGTTATTTGTGATGGATTCTTAAGAGGTAGTAGGTGAAATATTTCCACTTTGGGTTACTTTTAGTTCGTATTTATCGAGATGATGAAGTTCTGCTGTGAATGTTCCGAGAAGAAATCAGTTTGGTCAATGCACCGAGGAGAACTCAGATCGGATTTATTTATGCAAATAACGAATTCTCTTCTTTCTTAACCCTATGTAGTCTGTACAAATTCGTAAACTATCAATTCACTACAACATTATTTGAATATGCAAACCCTCAGAATCAGTTTTCTTTTGTTTTATTAGTTTTTTTTTATTTTTTTATGAATCTTGAATTTGCATTCCTATATAGGACAAGAAATTTCTTTCTGTTCCTTGAATTTTCCTTTTTGCTAAGGTGTCTGAAACAGGATTTGATGGGGTGGTTATCAATTGTCTAGATTTTGGTACTTCTACATTCTGCGCGCTGGAATTCAATAAGTTATATTTGGATGTCTCAGTGTTGGATATGAAGAACAAACCTCGCTATAAGAACCTTCCAAGTTACAAACTAATGTTTGGGACTTTTTAATCTGAAGTTCACCACCACGTTGCATATAATTGTATTATATAATTGCTTATATGTGTGGCTTGGTCTGCGTTGTTAAACATTTCCTTCTAATACAGGGACTACTTTTGTTTTGTATTAGTTGACTCCCTTCTTTTTTGCATTTCAAGCTGATTGTTTGTTATATTCGTGCATGCTTTCTTATTTTAAAATTGCACACTTAATCTTTTCTTCCTGGTGTAAGTGATTCTCTTTCTTTCCCCCAATCTGAGAACTAACTTTTAGTGACCACCCCTTTTTTTGCTTCTTGCAGCATTATTGATGGTCAAGTTAAGAGTTTAGATGGTGAACTTTCTAAATCAGCTCTGGAAAATAACAAATGTTATTTGTTGGATTGTGGTGCTGAGGTATTTGTTTGGGTTGGCCGGGTAACTCAAGTTGATGAGAGAAAAGCTGCCATTCAAGTTGCAGAGGTAAAATCTTATAGGCTTTCGTATCTTCTACTCTAATATTTTGTTTTGAATCTCACATCCAAATGATATTTCAGGATTTTGTTGCTAGCCAAAATAGACCAAAGTCAACACATATAACTCGGCTCATTCAAGGTTATGAAACTCATTCATTCAAGTCCAATTTTGATTCCTGGCCATCAGGATCAGCTCCTTCTGTTGCTGAGGAGGGAAGAGGGAAAGTGGCAGGTATCCGTCAATCCTCAGTTGTTTAAACATATTTTCTGGACATGAATGCTGAACTGTGAGAATGTGCTGCAAATTTTTGTAGCTTTGCTAAAGCAGCAAGGTGGTGCCATGAAGGGAGCTAATAGAAGTGCTCCTGTACATGAGGAAGTCCCTCCCTTGCTTGAAGGAGGTGGAAAGACAGAGGTCTAGTTTCTGTCATGTGTTTGCAATCGATATGTAATAGCACCAAATTGTTTGGAGTATTAATATTACATGTTTCCAGGTTTGGCGCATAAATGGTAGTGCCAAAACTCCAGTGCCGAATGAAGACATTGGTAAATTTTATAGCGGGGATTGCTATATTGTGCTCTACACATACCATTCTCATGAAAGAAAAGAAGATTACTACTTGTGTTGTTGGATTGGGAAAGACAGTGTTGAGGTAATATAAGTGGCTACTGGCTATATAGTAAAAGCAATCTATGCTTACTGGATACATGCTCTCATGCCAAAAAATTGTCAAATTAGGAGATTTGGTTTGAGATAGAGAAAAAATTTGGTTTGGTGATTACATTGTGATTCCGACTGATTTAACCTGCCTCAACTGTCAGTGCTATCGTTATTATAGTGAGTGGGGATTGGTGGATTTTGCTTTAATCATGCCTTCAATATGTCATGGTATAATTTTGTGGATTCAGAAAATCCTACTTTTGATTACATCATTTAAATTGACTTCAGAGTACAGAACCTTTTAGCATTATCATCAGTGATTGAAACTGAGGTAGTGATTATATGCGAGATACTGTACTTGTTACCTACTTTCAACAGATCACAGTCTGATTTTGTTGATTCAGCAAGGCGCTGCTCTTATTTATCTGAAAACTTTAGTCTTAAGACTTTTGGCTGTACTTCAAAGATTGGAGTGGCTCAGAAATGAGCTAAAAGGTGATTTACTAATTTTCAGGAGGATCAAAAGATGGCTGCTAAATTGTCCACCACAATGTGTAACTCTCTGAAGGGGAGACCAGTGCAGGTAATGACAAACCTTATTGTTTTACAATAAGAGACAATGAATAGATAGTTGAGATATGAATATGCTTCCTCCAGGGTCGGATATTTCAAGGGAAAGAACCGCCACAGTTTATTGCAATCTTTCAGCCTATGGTGGTACTTAAGGTGTGCCCCCTTCACTACTTTGAATAAGAACATAAAGTAATTGTAAACCAGAAAAAAAAGAAAAAAGTGAACGTGTGAACCATTTCTCTGACATTATAGTATTGTTCTGAAAGGGTGGACTGAGCTCTGGCTACAAGAACTATATAGCTGATAAAGGTTTGAATGACGAAACATACACTGCTGATGGTGTTGCACTCATCCGCATATCTGGAACTTCTCTGCATAACAACAAAGCTGTTCAAGTTGAAGCTGTAAGTTTATCTGAATGCTTGCTTATAGTTATTTCCGTCTTTGTTTTTCTCTATCCTCTGGCTTAAATTGTTATTGCGGTACACATACTTTGGATGCTGTAATTGATCACCCTGTGCCTCCTTACATTTGTAATAATGCTTAAATGTTTCCTTTTTCCATATCATGCACCATCGTCTGCTTCCGTGTTTGACGGATCCTTGACTTTGCATAAGTGTTTAATTGACTTAAACTGTAGCAAATATTGAGGGTAAAAGATAAACAATGGAAAAAATTCATTCACAGAGTTGAGAAGGGAAAACGCTTATACTATATAGGATTGTGCTTACTGGTGCGACATGTTATGGAGGCCATGGACATGGGATATCTCTTATTTCTTGGAGATGTCTTTGCCCTGTGATTACCGATAAATTCTTTTTGTGCACAGGCATGCTTTATTTAACTCAAACCCGATTCATCTTGCTGGAACTTTTTAGCTTTGTCTTGCCAATAGTAGTTCAACTATTAATTCTTTTGTTTTTGTTTTGTTCAGTCAGAGATCCATTTTCCTTTTGCACCTGCGCCTCCCAAAATTAGAAGAAAATTATACCTTTGTTCTTTCCTTATACTATCTGATATGCAGGATCTTAGATTTATACTTTAGTTCAATTGTCAGAAAAAGCAAGTGCTTATATTTCAACACTTCAAATTTTAAGGACCTGGTAAATGATTGGCTGGCAACTATGACAAAACTAAGAATACATTATTTTTGTTTGGGTTGCGTGGAAGTGAGTGTCAAAACTGGAACTTGTGGTGATTCTATTTTAATTCAAACCTACAATTCCTAGGAACCAAAATGAATGATGCTCACAGAACAATTAACTTTCCCCAATTCGACTTTTATTACCAAGGGCAAGAAATTAATGCTGCGCCCTCGGTGTTTAACCTGCTGGAACCTAATAAAGACCTTTTTATGCTTGGGTGAATTTGTCTGATCTTTAATCAAATTCTGTCATACTTTTTAGGCGGCAACATCATTGAATTCAAATGATTGTTTTCTGCTGCAATCTGGATCATCAGTTTTTAGTTGGCATGGTAATCAAGGCACCTTTGAGCAGCAACAGTTAGTAACCAAAGTTTCCGAATTCCTGAAGGTATGCATTTTTCGGAAGTTCACATCAGGTGTTTAGTTTCTTGTTTAAAAATGATTTCCGAGTTTGTAAATATCATTTGCTCTATCTGGGTTATCATTGAATGATGTGAAAGAAATAGTACTGGTTGGTCTATGCGAATAGCTTTGTATTCATCTGTAGCTGGTTTTAGTTTGATGTTGATACTTTTCATTTTGGTTAGTGACTCAACATCTTAAAATTCGGCTTGAATCTCAGTTATGTTCTTCTAATTTGGGCTTGAAACCATGGGTTGTGTCAAATAGTTTTTTCCACAAACTGAAGCCTAGGTTGTATTAGATATTCTCCATGAATAAAATTCTGGCAAGCATTGCAAACTTTGAGGCTTGTTCAGCCTGCATTGATGTGGTGGTGGAAGTGAAAATTTCAATAGTTCATGACGGATGTTTGCTAGTGGACTTGTGTTGATGTGAGTTAGTATTGCTATTAAATCATTTGGTTCCCTGTGCTTTTATTTGAACTAGCAGTCTGAATGCCCAAATATCTAACTGCTGAGGGCTCTAACTAATGGGCATTAGGAACTTAACTGACCTTTTTATAGCGTATCTAAGAATTGCGCCTTCTAGATGTTTATTTGTCTCTACTAGTATTTAGTACCTTCTGTTGTAATTGACAACTTTAATTTCCTACATCTTCATGAACTCAGCCAGGATCAACCATCAAGCACACCAAAGAAGGAACTGAGAGCTCATCTTTTTGGTTTGCTCTAGGAGGAAAACAAAATTACACCAGTAAGAAGGTCTCTTCTGAGGTTGTTAGAGATCCCCACTTGTTCGCGTTCTCCTTTAATAAAGGTAGCAGTCTTATATTATGCTTGTTTTACGCCTCTCCTTTAGACCTAGTTAGTATGATTTTACTGACATGTTCAATCTAGTAATTTTGTTTCCCCTAACTTTTTTCTCTTTTGATGCACATGCTGCCACATGGACCCCCAGGGAAGTTTGAGGTATACATTGTATTAGGATCAGTATAAAGTTTCCTGAGCCACTTATTCATTATAAACACGTGGATCCCTAAATAATGTTCATTTGTTAGGTGGAAGAAATATATAACTTCTCTCAAGATGACCTTTTAACTGAGGATATATTGATACTTGACACGCATGCTGAAGTGTTTGTTTGGGTTGGCCAATCAGTGGATTCGAAAGAAAAGCAAAATGCTTTTGAAATTGGACAGGTACTGGACATTTTAGATTTCCATTGCTAGAGTTGTTCTTCTTTATGTGCCCAATTGACCTGAAGCTTATCACAGAAATACGTGGAGATGGCTGCGTCCCTGGAGGTTGCCCAAATGTTCCATTATATAAAGTTACTGAAGGAAATGAGCCTTGCTTCTTCACCACATATTTCTCATGGGATCCCGCTAAAGCTAGTGTATGTCACAGTTTCTCTTAATCTTGGGGTGATCATGATATTTCTTGTTTATTTTGGCATGTTTGTTGCCAACCAACCTTTGTGACATGATTTCCATGCCTCTTAATTTTCAACTTATCAGTGTGGAGTAGGTCGCATGTTATTTTTCAGGTACTGGTGAGAGATGGTTCCACTTGCAGGCATTATTTATGCCTTCAACTTTTCACACACTCAAAAAAATAGTTGCCTCTTTTCCATGTAGATGGTAAAGCTGAATGTCTTAAACCTGCATGATAACTTCTGATGCTTACTGGCACAAATCCCATTATATGCCACCAATTGGTCATGAATTCTTTTAATATTTTTGGGATAAAATTCCCAGGTCTGTTTAAGCATTAACCGGATGCTTGAATTAAAAGATACTAGTGTCTTTTAGAATAAATTGTTGGCCATTGACTACTTGAGATCATGATGTACTTGATAATGTCTTTATCATCATTTCTGCTGGAAGAGATTATTGTGCTTTTTTCAGTTATAGAGAAAAGTGATTTCCATATGACATTTATCCCATATATGCTCAGTTAACAAAATTTTCCATTGTCTTTGGTAAAATAGGCACATGGAAACTCATTTCAAAAGAAAGTCATGCTACTCTTCGGTGCTGGTCATGCTGCAGAGGTAAACTAAGAATGGTTTAGTGTTATCTACTTGATTGTTGTGATTTTCTATGTTTATTTTATCAAGTGCTTTTTCTGGAAATTGTGTTATTCTGTTCCTTGGCTAAAGTATATGTTAAGCAGAAAGGGGGCTTGGGAAAGGGATCAGAACAGCCCCTGGTGCAAGTTGGTATGGCAGTGCAGTTTTGTTTATTTGTCATCTAGAGCCTTGTTAGATATATTGGCTGCTTTTGTTTTAGATAGATGTTCAAGAATGGCTTTGCATTGTGAACATGGACGTTTAATATAGTCTATTGTCTCTTGCCTGCTAAATGCCAATGTTAATTGCAAAATTTCAATTTTCGTGTTAGCATTATCTTTGTCAATTGCAACCTATCAACTTCCCTTGGGTGAGAGATTACCGGCTTTCTGATTTTTTATTCTAGATAGTTTAAAAATGTCTTTGCATCTTGAAATGTACGAGCAATATAGTATATATTCTCTTGTCTGTTATTGATAATTGGAGCCTCTCAACTTTCTAGCTCTCTTTATCCTCTTTTCTAATTATAGTAGTTCAGTTAATAGAATTGCTCTATGTTGGAGCTCATTCTGCTGGGAGTAGAGTTTTCAGTTAAAATTATAACTGGATTTTCATTCTATAAGTTTATTCCCATCTTTAATTTTGCATTTATCCTTGTGCTTACTGCACACGGCTATCTCCTTTTGCAGTAGGGATGTTTTGGTTTGTCGAAATATTGATCTTCTTTTTCTCTATTGTAAAAATTGAGTTTTAGGATTTTGCTTGATATTGATTTGAAGTAGTTTAAGCTATTCTGTATATCAGGAGAAATCCAATGGTACAAATCATGGGGGACCAACACAGAGAGCTTCAGCCTTAGCTGCTTTGAATTCTGCGTTCAGTTCATCTACATCTCCAAAAGCTGCTTCTAACCCAAGGCCAGCAGGGAAAAGTCAGGGGTCACAGAGAGCAGCTGCAGTGGCTGCTTTATCAAACGTTCTGACTGCTGAAAAGAAACGATCATCCTCAGTCTCTCCTGCTCGGCCAAGTAGAAGTCCACTTGCAGAAACTAGCTCTCCTGGTACTATGATTCTTTGAATATATCCTGGTTTCATGTGTCCCACTCATTTGAGTGAAGTTAAAGCACTTTAGATCAAATCAGTAATAACAGTTGATCAAAGCAGAACTCGCACTGTTCTTATTTAATGACTACAAACCGCATTATGAAACATGAGCTAAATATGTCTCAATGTAGTTGCACTTGTAATAGAGAGTTTAGACACTCCATATGAAGTCAGACATCTTCTCCTATCACTTTCAATGCTCTACTGTGTTAGTCACACTCACCCTCTGATTTCTAATCCATTTTGTCGAAAGATCTGATTGGTTTACCCCAAATGTGGGTTTCTGGAGGCTAACCTTAGTTTGTTCTCTGACCAGAACTGACGTGTTTTCCCTTTGGTTTCTACCTTTTGATTAGTACGTTTGATGTTTTCAGTTTCTGTCAAAAGTGAAGATGCTGGTGAGGTCGAAGACACCAGAGAAGTTCTGAAAGTCAAGGAAGCTGGGACTGTTGAGGCGGCCCCAGAAACTAATGGGGGTGTCTCAGGATCAAAGACAGAGAATGACCAGGAGGAAAACGACTCTGAAAGTAATCAGACTACATTTAGCTATGAACAGTTGAGGGCTAAATCGGACAACCCTGTTAAAGGAATTGACTTTAAACGAAGAGAGTTTGTTCGTGATCCCTTTTTATCTATGTTGCTTTATTGTGTCATAGCAACACTAATTCTTTCCTCCGAAACCTTCAGGCTTATCTTTCTGATGAAGAGTTCAAGTCTGTGCTGGGAATGGCAAAAGATTCGTTCTATAAGATGCCCAAGTGGAAGCAGGACATGTATAAAAGGAAAGTCGACCTCTTCTAGAAACGGATTTGCAAACTAAGCGCTGTTTTCCCCTTATACCTGCAAGTTTTTGTTTGCCTCATCTATACTGCCGGTGCAGCCTAGTTTTATGGGTCGTGAAGCCTGGACCGTGCATCTAGATTTTTGCAGTCTGCCGTACCATGCATCAAGTTGTCGGTATTTGTTTTGATTATGTGGTGTCCGCCTTGAAGAGTGATTTACTTTTTTTCCGTCTCGTCTTCAACTACTTCTGCATGTGCCATGATCCCGGATTGTAGTTCGAAAACAGCAGGCAGATTATAAATTCTTTGATTTGGTTGGTATGTATCTCAGGTTTGTCAACACTTAATTTTCTCTCTCATTTCATCCTTTTAATCATTTGTTTTATTTTATTTTCACTTAGGAAGAGGGTGTATATGTATTGCATTTGTACATGCTAAGGAATGTAGATGAAGTTGTTTGCCATTAGATTCTATAAATATTGTACTTTATTGAATACTTTGTCCTTTGTTTCACCGGTTCTTGAATCCCTTTGAAATTTGAGTGAAAATATTGGCTTGAACATTATGTCTAGTATGTTTTGTATTTATGCAAGAGATGTTTCCTCTTTTTCACACTCTTCATTCTCCTTTTATGGAATAATACTTGATTATAGGTGCAACTTGTGATGGGACAATTGATAACATAGAACAGGTCATAATTTATTAAAAGGTAAGTTATATCAATCCTCCATGAGGTTAGGTCTAAATAAACAAGCATTCATGTCTTTTGTAAAATTGCAAGTACAACCCCCGACAGATGTTAAGATAATGTTTCTCAAGGGTGTTTGTGTAAGCTTTTGTCCATAATAGTAGTGTAGTTGTAATTACATCTACAATCTTAAGGGGTGTATTTGCAATTTTGTAAAGGATACGGGGTGTTTGTGTATTTTGATCTAATCCCGGGGGTGTTGATTTATTTTACCCTAAATTCAAACAAGAACCAATCTCATGTTTATTTCTCACTTATTGAATTTAAGTCTCCATGTTCAATTAAAATTGTGATGAATTCTGTATTTATGGTTCGATGTATTCAACATTCTTGATTTATTTCTAAAAGATTCTTAACCTAGAAATCTGAAATTTAAACTATTCGAGACCACTAAACTTCAATTAATTTCTCTTCAAAAAATTGAATAATTTATTTATCTAAATCCAAATTAATTAGAGCATCCACCAAAGAATTAATGAATCATTTAACATTAATCACGACAAAATATGGTGTCCCAGCCATCATTATAACTGATAAGAAATACAGCTTGTGTGTCCCCCCACTCTAATTATTTGAAAGTGCACACTTTGGAGGCATCTTCATCCAAAGGTCCACAAAATTTTTATGTTAATCTTCTCAATCTCCTATTAAATTTTGAGGGTTTCTTTCATTTGTTTTATTGCAATTAAATATTTTTGTGAGGGCCCTTTTCTAATTTTTCAAAAATTGTGAGGCATTTGTTTCTTAAGTTGAAAACTTTAGCCACACCAACCATCATTTCATATGATTATTATCCTTAGCTATAATCACTCTTATAAATTTCTAGCATTATTGCTTCCTTTTTGGTTGGCATAAGTCATCTCTTTTGAACCTATATATTCATCCCTTATATCACTATAATTCATCCGCACTGAAGAATATTTCTGATGTAATCATGACCATCTCAATCTCATCAGGATATAACACGTTAAGGATAAAGTACAACGGGCTCTCTTAAGATTATCATAATTATAAATATTTTTTCATTTGAAAAATTACAAATACCCCTAGAATTAATGATCATCTAACAAATACCCCCTACTATGGAGCTGTCACGAGGGGGGTATTTGTTAAACGGTCATTAGTTTCATGAGGGCTATTTATAATTTTTTAACAACGAGAGGGGTATTTGTAATTTTTCAAATAAAAAGGAAGAATTTGTAATTATGATAAACTTTAGAAAGACTCGTTGTAATTTACTCTAAAAGGAAATAAAACTTGCAGATTCACGATAATCAACTGCTCTATCTTTTCTTTTTCTTTTTTAAAAATTATATATATAATCTATAACTCACTCAAATGCATTCCAACACTTCATAAAGACTAGCATTGCAATTTTTTCACTTAATAATTAATTATTCGATAAATATAATTTCAAGAAAGTGGGATATATAATTGGGGGGTGGGTTTTCTTGTGGGTAATATGAAGAACCCTACAAATTGATTAAAAATGAGATTTAGGTCCAAATCACACGACATTAGTATACCTAAGGACATAATTTGAACATATTCATATGTATTATTGAAAAAAATAAAATATTTGTGGTTGGTAATTAGGGAGGTGACGTGGCCAATTGGGTTCACAGGACAAAGTGCATAAAGATGTGTTATATCATGTGAAATATACAAGTGTAATAAAAGTAGAACCCTAACCTATATTCATATGCCACCCGTGAGATTGAAGCCATTATAGTATTATTACACCACCAATAATAACCATTATTCGCATCTTATCTTATTCTAAAAGTTGAGTTCTCAAAAGTTCTTTCAGTTGTGAAAAGAAATTGGACTCTGATCTGAGTCGGAGGTCAAGATCATTCCCTGAGCAATTTGGATCGAGTGTTTTAAGATATGAGAAGAAAAAATATCATTAAGTTCAATGGATACTTCCCAATAAAGATACTCTGATGCTTAAGTCAGTGCGAAAGATCAGGAGGAAAGCCTGTAAGCTAACTAGTGTGGAAATAATAAATGATGAACCGACCTAAAATAATTATGCGGCATTTATAAGGTCAAATGTCCGTATTTGTAGGAGTTCACGTGATATGATCTCGAGCTTTCAGGTATAGTATCGAATGGCTTCAACTCCCGGTTATTGGGTTGGGCCGAATCGAGTGCAACCAGCCTCGAGTGAAAAATATGCGAATTTTGATTTTGAGTGTGTATTTTGCTTTTGAGGTGGGGAATATTCTGGTCTTGTAGTATTAAGTCTAATATATCTTCATCTGACATCAATTTTATTTTAATAGTGAAAGTTGTATGTTCGATTTAAAATAATTGTGTTGAATTAATTTTTTGATGTGTTGATTTCTCTCTTTAAAAAAATTATATTTTATGTTTTTAAGTACATAACATGGTACAAATAATTTTCCTTCAAGTGACTCGTATCCGTCATGAACTCGATATGTAATTATTTTTTTTTATATAAAAAAACAAGATATGCACAACTATTTAGATAATAATTCTTAATATTAATCAAAGAAATTAGGGTGCGCCACGTTTGAAAGATCTCGATGATTCTAACAAGATCATGTGATGAAATTAACAATCTTGTGATAATTGTTGTTTTCAGCTTGTGGTTCTATCATGGTATACAATAATTTAATTAAAATTATTCAATCATCAAAGTTTAATAATTAAATTAAATTTAAATTACTTATTTAGCAAAGCTGCATGTCAATACATTATTGGTTTGTCTTCGCGTGTTTTGTTCTATCTTACATATAACTTAGTCCAATAAGATTTTATCCCATGATCGGTACATCTCCAACACAATTTCCAACGATGATCGTCTAGTAAAAAGAGAGATGATACTAATTAAACTTAGAAAATAAGAGTAAACTGAAAATGAGATATTGAACGTACTGATTGAGAGGAGCCACGAGCCGGGGCTCGGGCCAGGACCGAAAATGACCTTACAGTACTCGACAACAGTCGATGACAGCCTGAATGAAAGTGAACTAATGACAAAGTCGAAAAACAAGAATGATAATTTGTTTGGGGGAATCAACAAATAGTATATGTTTGACAAACCTGTCAATTCTTGATATTTTATTATGAGTTTTTTCTATTAATTTTTTTAAACATATGTTATTTTGATCCTTTTTTGTCGAAAAACTTGAGGAGATATTGTAATTACGCACTTTTCTAGCTATTGTAGGGTTATATAAATCTAAAGTGAGTAACTTTAATTTTTAAATTATTAAGAATATATTTGTAATTAGAGCAAATTTAATGAAACTTACCCTAAATTAAATGAAAATTACTTGATTAGCAAATTTTTTATTCCTCTTCAATCATTTTCACAATACACACACACTCAAGTGGGGCGGCTTTGGATTTTCCTTGTCCTCCTTATGCACAAACTTTCCATTTTCCTTTTTCAATTTTAATTTATTTTATTATTATATATAAAATATCAACTGATGCTCTCAATTATTATTTTTGTTTCTTCACCAAATTAAAATGATATATATATATATATATATATATTGAATATTGAAAAACAATGGGGCCAGAAAGAAAATAACTTGATGATAGTCTTCTAAATCGTGTGGTTGATAGTCATTAAAGGGCATTGAATATTGGAGCATGTTATTAAAAAATAAAATATTTTCGAATTTATGATTTCATAATAAGTTAATCATACAGGGAAAACTGCAAGTAACCCCCTGTGATATTACAAATGAGCAAATTACCCCCTATAAAATAGTAATTTATCTTCATGTGTTCTTTAAAATGAATTAATTTATCTCATCGTGTTCTTTAAAATGGATCAATTTATCTCCCTATAATTAGAGATAAATTGCTCCATTTTAAATAATACAGTGAGGTAAATTGCTATTTATTTTTCATAGGGGGTAATTTGCTCATTTGCAATATGACAGGAAGATAAATGCAATACCAAAAAATCTTAAAACTTGACGTAATATATATATAATTAGTACTTTTCAGTTTTCATCAATCGATATTCCATCTATAAGAATAGGGTAATTCTTTTCATTTATTTTCTTCTATAATTTATTTATTTTATTTACTCCATCAAATTCAACTTTGTAGTTAAAAAATTCATGAATAGAAAAAAATCATTGTCATACCAAAAAGCAAAGAGAAAAAAAGATATGTCCAAAGTAGGTAGAAATGAAGAAATGTGGAGTATAGGTTTAGTTCTCTTGTGCCTAATTAATTAGGCACAATGGAAATTTCACTCCCTTTTGGCCGCATTAATTAGGGCAAAAGCAACTTTATATTGTTACGAACTCATTACAGACATGCTGATATAAATAGTTGATGAATGAACGTTTATTGAAATTTTACAAGAATCTGTACATATTAATAAAAACAGAGTTTTATTTATGGCTTTTTGCGCATACATTTGACAATGTGTCAAATAATTTTGAAACGAGGTAATAGAAATAGTATGTAGTTAGGGTAATCTTGAAATAAAGCTCCCTTTAAATTGAAAATAATTATGTAACCCCTAGACGGGGATGTGAAATTACTACTTTATCATTGTTGATTTTTTTATTTTTTCAAAAAAAATATAAAAAAATTTGAGGGTGAGTAAAATAAATAATATATAAAGAATATTAATCCATAAAAATATTTTTAAAATTTTTTAAAAATATATAAAATTATGATTTATAATTCAAACGAGCATGTCAGGCAGTTCACTATGAAAATTGGATGGAAATCTAACGAAATGTGATCGTTGTAAGATGGACGTTAAAATTAGAGGAGCATTTATAATTTTTCAAACAACGAGAAAATATTTATAACTATGTCAAATTTCAGGGAAGATGATTGTAATTTACCCTAATAGTATTGTTATAGGGGTAGTGGACTAGTGGTAGCACCCAATGCGCCATTTTAGCTTATGGTCTCTATCAAACCATTGCATCCCAAGAATTAGTGGTCATTCACAAACCAATTTCAACTCTCTCTCTCTCTCTCTCTCACACACAAACAAAAAAAAAAAAAGACGTTTATGTGTGGGTGCTTTTTATATAAGGGTGGCAATTGAATACAGACCTGCGAGAATTCGCCCCAAACTCGCTTCTAATAGGGCGGACTAGGGTAAAATAAAAATGGAGATCAGGGCAAAAAATGGGGTCCTAAAAATTAGGGCCCACCTGGGTGTAGGGCCGGTCTCGATTCCGTGAGGACCCGCCCTGAAACCTACCTCAGAAAATCGTTGTATGTAATTTCTATCTTGCCCAAGGACCCCAACCCCAAATTTAACAACAATTCACAAGGAGAAAGATGAAAAAATTGTTACTAATGTGTAATTAATATGAATGGTTTGGATTTGAAAACTGTTCTGAATTATGATTTGTTTGGATTGCTATCAACAATCTTATTTATACTTGATATATATATATATATTTTAAACTTAAATATTTGAGTTGTTTCATTTTTAAACTTAAATATTTGAGTTAAGCGATGAAACAATTAGTTTGTAATTGATATGTTGGATTTCCCTTTTCTTTACATTAGTGGAACAATTGAAATTTTCAAAAACAAAAACAAAAACAAGAACCGAGTCTACCCGATTAGATCCACTCTGAAGGGTTTTGTGATAGAGCAAGGCGTGGCAAGTTTCAGGTTCTTCCTGAAGATGGTGAAGCGGATCCCGAATCCACTCTAACTCGCACCATGCCACCCCTAATTTTTCTATACGTCCGTAATTTTGTATTTTTACGTAAAAACACACTCTCTTTCTCTGACATAGACAAACACACTCGTGTGTGTTTGTCTGTGTGTCCAAGATGGCATATTGGTAGATAGCTAGATTGGGTGGTTGGTGATGTCATGCAATAACAAATATGGCTCTTCTTCTAAACTCCACTCATCATCAAAGGCTTTGGATCCCTATCTTTGTCCCCCACAATTTAGGGGGAGAGATTATGGAGTCTATGAATGAGATGAGGACACGTGGAATTCATTATATTTCAGTCGGTGGATTTGTCTTCTTACAATGGTTGAATGTGTGATGAAAAGGCCATCATGATGTGCTTATAGAGAGCATGAGCAAAATAATTATAATATTTATTTTGCCCAAAGGAAGAAAATATCACAAATGTAATTCTAATTATTAATGAAAATAAAAACCCACCTCAATTTATGCAGGGGAAAAAATTGGAATATAGGCAAAAATAATATGTTTGCAATAATTGATGGTAAAATATATCATTCGACTACCGGAAATAACTCAAACTCATAGTAATTTATGTATTAAAAGATTACAGTCAACCATCATCCCATCAAACCTAACGAGATTTCCTCTTTTCAAAATTTACGCTACCAAAAAATAAAGCATTTGTTTCAGTTTAGCCGTAGCAGATGCTTATATATTAGTATCTATAGCTACAGAAATTATTGTAGCTATTTCCGAAACTTATACCTCTGTAGCTAATTTTGTCTAATTTATTTAGCTATTTTCTAACTACCAATTCCTGTAGCCCTTTCTGTAGGTATATAATATATGTAGGTTTTGTAGCCAATTTTGTTGCAACAATGACGAAATATTTATCTATGGCGAATATTTAATAATTTTTATAATCTTAACTATGGAATTTTTATTGCTATATTCATAGTGTCATGCCCCCATCCAGGTCTCACACGCGTAGCACTTTGTCCCGCATAGCACGTAGTTCCCGACTTTGCTTGGTGATTGGCTCTGATACCATTTGTCACGTCGCGGGCTCGCGAGCCTGTTGACATGAGAATTGCCTCCAAAACCGTCCGAGTGCATCCTGAAATTCAGTTATGTTGCTGAAAAGGGATATCTAATGAATACACTTGAGTTCTTTGATCAATGTTTATATATATTTTTTTCATCTTATTAGTTAATAATCAATGTAGAATGATGTATCACACATAGTAACAAAAAGTATGTCGCCACTACTATCACAATGGAAATGAAAATATTGTAGTAATTAATTTTTCATGCCATGGCAACCAAAATTATATAGCAATTCTTCTATCAAATTTCCTAGCAATGTTGTCCGTATAGAAATAGAAGGTCTGTAATTATTTTTCATTACTATAACAATGAAAATTTCATAGTCATTTTATTTCCATCGCAAATGAAACTTGGCAGCAATTTTTGCTTTCGGAACTACGATAATTCCGTCGTTCACTTTATAAATTAAAATATTCTATAGTTTTTATTTTCAAATTTATTCTCTACGCAAAACTTTGTAGATAAGTCCCTGTGTGTGTACCATCTTTTTTTTAAAATATTTTTAATACATAATTTCAATGGAATATTCATTGTTAGTCCATCTCATTAGCTACGAAATTACGGTATTTGTGGCCATTTTGTTGCTTACGTATTTATTTAATAATTTGTTATCAAAATATCCATTATATTAGTCCATCTCATTAACTAAAAATTCATTTCATTGCAATATTATTCATAGTATATACTTTATTTTTTATAATGTCATTGTTCTCATTTCATTTTTCTTTAGGAGAACAAATTAAGAGGTAAAAGAATGGAAGCTTCCAACTCAAACAATTAATATTAAATTACTATTTGTTGCCCGCCATAATTAATAACGAGCATAAATTGCGCATGATTAATTATTAATTAATTATAATTAGGAAGAAGATGATTTTCTTGGATAATTCCTTTCACTAATCTCAAAAAGCCCTAATTCAGAATCAGCATGAAGTGAAAGTCAATCAACACTCCCACTTTTTGTCAGCCTTAAAATAAAATATCAGAATTGGGACTTGCAAATTAACCTAACACCATAATTTTTTTATTTGATTTGAATTTGATTAGAGTATAAGCTAACATTATTTTTTATTTTTATTGGTCAACTTAAAATATTCATAAAAAACAACAATTTAATTACGTTTCGACTATGATTCATCGATACATATTTCAAGATAAGTGATCAAATTAAAAAATAATTGGTTAACCAGTCGAGCCTTAATTACTCTTAACTTCTTGTATAAGAATAGTGCATGTAGCACAAATAATTTATCAATTAATGTAAAACTAAAATATCAACCCAGATCCATTTCAAAATTCATATGTGCATCATCAGGTAAATAGATTTATTTCATAGAATAAGTATATTCTTTTATTAATTGTTATTATTATACATATTCGCAAGCGTTAATGCACGTGAGGATGTACATTTTCATTATTATGAGCGTGGTTTGGTCAAAATAGAATATAATTGACCTGTGGTAAGTTAATCAGGAGTAAATTGTGAATTTTCACTCATTTTTGTGTTAATATCCACAAATTTCGTGGATTTCAACTAATGAATAATTCTATTTGTTGGACAAAAACGGACATTATGAGTTCTGGCGTAATTTTTTAAATTACATAAAATTTAAATGTAATTACATCAAACTTCATGAAAGAACGGTATAATTATCCCTATATTTTTAGCTATACGAATATTCGCCGTCCATATATACACAAAACTGAAAAATTAATTGAATATTTTAAAGCAATCCTTATTTATTTATTTTTTTTTTCCTTGAGCTGGAACTAGCTTGATTACGGAGGTAACTAGGGTTTGCTTACCTCAATTAGCAAAAGTGAAAAGGTAGGTAAATTAAGGGTTATTGCACTTATAGCCCCTTTAAAAATATAAAATTACACTTTCTCTTAAAGAAGTTTTGAAAATTATATTTACACCCCCTCTAAAAATTATTCATTTACATCTGACCCCCTTTCATTAGAATTTGGATGAAAAAAAAATTTACGTCAACAAAAAAAACTGCATAAAGTTTTAATTTTGCTCCTTATTAACACCTTATGTATATTTTTGTACTTATAAAGGAATAAATATAATGTATATATAAAAAGAGTGAGGTTAAGATTATCACATTTATTCCCTTATAAGTACAAAATTATTACATGGGAATATCAAACTAAGGGTAAAATCAAAATTTTATTTAATTATTTTTGCTAACATCAATATTTCGTCAAAATCTTTACGAAATACCGTTAAGTGTCAACGGTGAATTTTGAAAAACGTGTAAGTATAATTTTAAATTTTTTTAAAAATATAATTTTATATTTTCAGAGGGAAACTAGTGTATGAAAAAGTGTAAAATTGGGGTAGTAGGGATGGGGGAGAGTAAGAAAAGGGAAAAGCAAGAGGGTATAAGTGTCATCACGCTTTAAAAGGGAAGAAACGCGGTAAGGAAGCACGTGGAATGAATGAATGCGGTCTCGCCTCCCTACGCCGCCTACGCCTAGTTACTTCACATTACCTCCGTGACTTATGCCCCCATCTCAATACAACTTTATTATTTATTAGTATCAATAACTTTAATTATTTCTCAATCTATATAATATTATTTTTTACACTCCCCTCCGCTGAGATTTGGTGTAATTATACGTAGACCTCATGTAGTTTGAAAATTTACATTTAATACTCCTGAGGTTTGTTTCTGCCTAACAAATAGGTTCATCCGTTATTTCAAATTCACCAAATTTGTTGATATTAACAAAAAAAATTGAATGAAAATCGATATTTACCCTCGATTGGCTTATTAGTGACTTAATGTTGATCAAACAAACTTTTTATGACTAAATTACCCTTTAACGGTGAAAATATTTCTCCTCTCATGCATTAACGTGTGACGATATATAAGAGTAGTTTGGTTATAAAAAGATTCGTAAGTCAGTAATAAGTCAATTGATGGTAAATCTCAGCTTTAATTCAATTTTTTTTTGCTAATATCAACAAATTCGGTGAATTTTGACTAACGGAGGGACCCATTTGTTAGACGGAAGCAAACCTCATGGGTATTGGATGTAATTTCTCAAACTACAGGGAGTCTAGGTATAATTACGCCAAACCTCAAGGGATGGGAGTGTAATTATCCCTATTATTTACATAAGTAGTTGAAAGGCATTTTTAGTATCACAAAAAATTAGTGCGGTGGTGTCATTAACCGCTATTTGTGAGTGTAGAAGGTGTTTTTTTTATATTAGTACTAGCCGTCGTGGCATGCCATTCCTGCATGCATATAATAAATATTTTTTTACACTTTAAAATATATTATAAATAAGAGTAAAATACATAAACTAACACATCACATTAAAAAAAAATAAGAAAAGAAAAATAACTTGTTTATCAATTAATATAAATTTTGAAAAGTTCAATAAAGTAGTTATCTTATCAGTTGAGTGTTATTTTTGGCATTACAAAAAAGTGATGCGGCGGTATCATTAACCGCTAATTGTGAATAAAAAAAAAAAGATTTTTTTTATATAATACTAGTCGGCATGGCACGCCGTCCCTGTGTGCATATAATAAATAATATTTTATGCTTTAAAATATATTATAACACACTTCAAAAAAATAGAAGAAAAAGAAGAAGAGGGAACGAAATAAAAAAAATAAAAGAAACTAACTTAAGAGTATTGACATAATAAAAAAATAGTGTTGCGGTGTAAATAACCACTTTTTATGAATGAAAATGATATTTTTTTTATATATTAGTATTAATAAATAATTTGAAAAAATATCTGTCAATATGAAAATATATTTTTATGTCTTTTATTAGGAATCAGAGCTGCATGGCAATTAACTGGTTGACAGGCGGTAATGAATGCTCTGTGAAAGTCCCACAGGCAGCACATGTGGCAGAACCAAATTTGCCCTGTTAAACCTTCGGTAATCGCGGACTTGATTTGACTGTCAGCGATTCAAGATGACAGTTGGTCACTGACACAAACTGATCTTTGTTTCATGGCAATTTTCTACTCTTTTTTTTTTTTAGAAATTACACAAGAAAACTTTCACCTTTCCTCCATGTAAATAAATTGGAAATCACTATAATTATTTTTTCAAAATTCATTTTGCACCTTCATGAAAATGAGTTCACATTTAAATAGTGCAGAATTATTATCATTATTGTGCTTTTTATTTACCAAAAAAAAAAAAAACTTAAAAATATCTCCCCTATTTTTCTACATAGTATAAACAAATTATAAATTGAAAAAAAAATTCAATTTGAGTATAGCAAAAATTCAAATTAATTATGTATATAGTGAGTATATTATTTTCATCGTGTAATTTATTTCAAATATAAATATAATAACACTTACAATATAATTGATTCTGAGTTAACAAGAATTTTCCACTACTTTTCGACGACAATAAAACAAAAAAGGATCTGAATACTTCTAACACGAGTGTGAATCATAGAAGGCTACATTCGGACTATTTTCTGGTCGACTATTAATGAATTTTAATACGAATTCTTGAAAAAAAAAAAAAATCTTCTAACAATTTTTTAAAATTCAAATCGTTCGATCCAAACACGAAAGAAAATAAGGGCATGCTTGCATCTCTAAGTTATTACAAGATCAAAGGAAGCCCAAAGCAAAAATTTAACAAAAGTAAAAAGCAATTTGGCAACTCAAATAACCAAAACTTTTTCTTTATTGCAAATGTGTTATGAACAAATCCTATAAAAAAACACCAACAAAAAAGACTTTAATACCCCTTTTCAGGATCATTTTTATTCTTTGACTTCTAACAATCACTATAAACTGTAGAATCTATAGGGAATGAACATATATGCCTCATTACCATAGAATTAATAACATCCAAATTACTATTACCCCTCCTAATCACCATGTGGTTCTTGGTGATCAATTGAAGACTCGATTTTGAGTTCGACCCGCCCGACGAGCTCAAGTCGGGTATCGGCTCAGCCGACACGAGCAAGTTCACATTCTTTAATACGAAGTCATTTCCAACGAGTTGGTTGAAAAGACCCGACTCGCTAACCGCATTCCTCTTCTTGTGCTGTATGGATGCTCGGACTATGTCTGTCAGCATGGCATTTGATAATCTACGAACCCCTCTTGACCCGCCCATTATAATACCCGGGTGAACCATTTTTTGCCGGGTCAGCTGAGTTTTATCCGAGTTTCTCTTCCCATGCTTGCCGGATGTAGATCGGGTGACTAGGACTGACTCGGGGCTCTGACTCCTGATCCGCCCGAGTGGATCACCGAGCACCAACATTTCCTTTAAGTCCACTAACATTACGTGCTTAAAATTTCTCCTGACCCGACCCAATAACATCGGGTAACATGCCCACCTTCTTAAACTCATCGGAACATGATCCAAGAACCCGGATAAAGACTTCTCCGGGTCAAGCTCCTCCACATCAAAACCCACCACCGAGCCGTAACTCGGACGAGTCGACTCAGCTCCACTCTCCTCGCTGAGATTGGCTCGAATTCTTCGGCCCCAGATTGGCTCTCCGCTTTCTTTCTCCTTCTTACCCGATTTCACGAACTGGGTCGGGTCAAAACCATCCGGAGAGCGAGAAGTGTTACCCGAATTCTCACTGTACTGAGCCAGGAGCTTCAAGAACGAGTCGTTCTCTAAAAGAATCGCATTGTCAAAATCAGCGGTTTTTGATGGGAAAATGAAGAGAAGATCGGATCTTGAAGCGAGAGTAGACCTGTAAAAGAGTCTGAGGAAAAGCTTCAGGTCGTGTAGAGAGAGAGACTCAAGTGCATGAGCCACGACGAGGTCGCTCATCGCTCTGGTGCCTCTTCTGTACAGAGTCCCCATTCCTTGCAATGCGTGCGACAAATTCGAAGGTGAAGAGGGAAATTCTTGCGGTGTTGAAGAGAGCTGGCGTCGGGGGACTCGGTAGAGGCGGCGGGCGGTGGTGGTGGAGGAGGGGAGAGTGGAGAGGGTGAAGAGGAGAAGGGTGGTGAAGAGGAGGAGCAAGCAAATGGAGATGGTGGATTGGGCTTTGTGGAGGAGGTGGGTTGAGTTTGTGCGCTTGAGAGGCGAAGACGAGGAAGTAAGATTGAAATTGCTGGGCTTTTTGGTGGGGGTTTGAGGTTGATGGTGGTGGTTATGGTGTTCCTCAGGGAAGAAAACTAAGAGGAATCCCGTTCCCCACCCTTCGCCGCCGCCCCCGCCGCTGCTCTTGCTCTTGCCTGTCAATCCCATTCCCACCATGGCTCGCTCTCTCTCTCTCTCTCTCTCTCTCTCTCTCTCTTTCTCTCTCGCACACAAACACACAAACTTGCACACACACAGACGAAAAAGATTCAATCTTTAGTACTTAGGATTCTTCTCATGAGCTTCGCTTTCTGAATGGCTCCAGCTTCTTCTCTCTCTTCAGTCTCTCTCTCAGTCTCTCTCTTTCGTATCACATATAAGGAGCTTTTGGGGTGTTGGGAGATTAAAGAGGGTTTATGATTAAGATTAAGCAAAAAACTTCTGTGGTAATTAAGAAGATGTACTGAATAATACTGATGTTCATCTTCTCTTCTGTGTTAATAATAAGAAAGGTGGGAACTTTTCTTAAAGAGAAAGCGCGAATTTAAAAGAAACGGGAATAAAGTGCTTTTAAGTGATTTTGACTTGGGTTTCAACTAATCAAACTTACATTCATATAATACTAAATGGAAATCGCATTTCACACCACCACTTTCCTATTTCAACACATTTACTCTATAAAAGATCATCTAAATTTACTGTATATATAATAATAAGGGATAATTATAAGAGTTTAATGCAATTTACTCTCATGTGATATTACAGATTAACAAATTATCTCCCTATAAAAAAATATTGTAATACTCCCATGTGTTCTGCAAAATAAAGCAATTTACCATCCTGTCTAGGGAGGTAAATTACTTCGCAAAATACAAGGAGATAAATTGCTTCATAATAAAAAATATAAGGGGGGTAAATTGCTACTTATTTTTTTTTATAGAAGGGTAATTTGCTCATTTGTAATATCACAGGAGGGTTGCTTGCATTTGTCCCGATAACTATACCGCCAAAATTTAGTGCAATTACATATAAATTTTCTATCGTTTGTTTTCATATAACAAATGAATGATTCTGTTTATTAAAATTCACCAAATTAAGCTGATTTTAATAAAATAAATAAAAATCTATATTTATACTTGATTGACTTATTATAATTTATGACAGGTAAAATAAATCTTTCTCATACCAAACTATTATTATACATATTCACACACTAATATATGTGAGTAGATATATTTTCATCTTTATAAGCTATATAAATTGACAAAATAACACATTCCAAAAAAAAAAGGAAAAAGAATTTTCTCCACTTTAAAAATAGAAGTATAAACAAAATAAATGAAATAAAATTTCAAAAAAAAAAAAGTCGACAAAGCCCTGTGAAAAATAAATGCCTTGAGCGGATCGAGCTGTAATAACAGATTGCAGCGTCGGTGGTAGCCGGTAGGTGGTGGACAGGACTCGAGAATAATGCAATTGGGGCGGGGCAGCACAAGGTACAACCTCTTTATGCGTGAGCAACAAAGACCCTTGTTTTGGGCCTTTCCCCTACGATTTTAGGTTTTTGTAAATATTAAATGGGCCATGCTAAAAAATTGTACTTGCTCTTTTCCAATTTAAATTCAACTATAGTAACTATATAGACTTCTCTAAGTACATATGAGGGAACAATTTATACTAATTAAATGATATGATTAAATAAGCTATTAATATTGTTTTTTTTTAGCTGATTGGTAGTTGAAGGGTTCAGTTTATTATATTATCATATTTTCTTGTAATAGTTTTGTACCTACAGTCTATCTGAAGCACTATGTCAATCATGAGATTTGTAATTTTACGACGCTTTAGTATAAGTAGTTGATGGATGATTTTCTTTTATAATTCACAAAGAAAAATATCCTAGTATGATTTGAACAACCATGAACATTGATTCGGGATAGCAAGTCGTATGTCGTCTCAAGAATATTCAAGACAGTTTTGGAATCTGAGAGAAAAGCAGATCGTCAGGCTTGCTGGGATGTCCCCAATTCAAACGCTTTGGTGCTTAAGTCAGCTCGAAAGTTTTATAGAAATATACAAATTAGGTATATTTAATGCTGGTTGAGTGTATTAAATGTCTTACTATGAATAGATCATAATGAATGTATTTATAAGATCAAATGTGCCAACTTGCCAGATCCTGTGGCGGGTCGTCGGGTCGGGTTGGGCAACCAACCCGAGATACGGGGCGTGGATCCTAAGCCCACTATGGTCATTCTTGCTTAGTAAAGGGGTATTTATGTCATTTAGCTTATATTTATTATAATACCCCATCATTGGACATAGAACTTTTTTTTGGACCGTGTAAAATATTTGTATCATGTATGCAATTTATTTATTTTTACTTTTATGTGTTGATTTTGACAGTCGATTTCTTAGAATCTACCGTCTCCACTAGGTGACGATTAAAGAGTTGGATATCATATAAACTTTAAGATACTCTTTTCATGTATACATATATCTTTTATGGATAAAATCATAAATATTTTGACCAAAACATAGTACTCAGAATGGACAGGTGCAGTACATGAAAACACCATGGGCATTATTTGAACTACAATAAATTTTCATCTACCAAACTTTAATATATTGAACAAACAATTAATTATTAGGGTGAATATAAAAAATAATAATAATCACACAAACCTAACATGGTGTTCTCCATAATGCCGCAAAGACTTCTCCCAACATATGCGGTAAAGATAGAAAAAAAAAAAAAAAAAAAAAAAAAAAAAAAGCTCTATCAGTTATGATTATTAACCTTGGACTAATGAGTAGTATCATGTGACATGTTGTACCATGTTTTGTGTGGATTTTGACTAAGGAATAGTTGAAATTCTTCATCAAACATGTGCCAACATTCCAACCATGTGTTGCTCTTCATCCATCAATTGTTGTATTCATATTAGTGTAACTGAATTTTGTCTTAAAATCAAACCCAATTTTTATAAGAGAGTAGTATTTTTTATTTACGTTTTCCTGATCTTATGTTGTAAGGGAGTAGTATTCTTTATTTATGATTGCGGTAATCTGAATTGTAAGGGAGTAGTACTCCTTATTTACTGTGTTTTGGACATGACTAGTGAGGTAACTCTTCCCGTTGTAAAATTTCTTTTTGATTGATTTTATATAGAAGGGACAAGGACCCCGAAAAACCCCCCTCCCCACCCCGACCACCACCTTAGGGTGTTTTTTCTTAAAGAAAATTTTTGTTGTCTACCCTATCAACATTCTAAATATATCATATATTTGAACAATCAGATAAAACAGTACATGATTCTTCGGTATCGCACAAATCGCAAGTCAAGAATGATTTACAAAAGTTATCAGCAGTTTCTCCTGCTAAAAAAGTATACAATCAACAAAAAGTTTTGATAATCGTGCACAAGAATTCAAATTTGTGATACGAGACTCATGTAAAAATATACAAGAGTAGTTTGATCAGAAAAAAAAATATTTAACCTCCAATAAGGTCGTAATAAATCATAGGTGGTAATATGGGTTTTCATTCAATCTTTTTGCTGATATCGATGAATTTTGACGAATAGGTGAATCTATTTGTTAGACGAAAACACAGTTCAGAGATATTAATTGTAATTTTTCAAACCACATAAAAGTTACATGTAAGTACACAGGAAAAATGCAATTACCTCCCCTGTGTTAATCGAAATGAGCAAAAACCCCCCTATGTTAAATAAAAGAGCATTTTACCCCCTTGTATTTCTAAAAAAGAAGCAAAAAACCCCCTATAAGAGGAGGTGGAACACACGCGCGGCTTTTGCGAATTTTTATGATTTTGTAAAAATAAGATATATTTTTTATATATAATTATAGAAAAGTATATTTAATATCTATATTTAATATATATATATATATAATTTTATAATTAACCCACCCCCACCAGCCACCCCACCCCTACCACCAACGCCCTCCCCCCCAACTGCCATCTCGAGTCGCCACCACCAGCCACTTCCTCTTCCCCTTCAGTCGCCACGCCACCAGCCCGCCTCTTTCTGCTAGTCCGGCGCCGCCGCCCCCCGTTCCCCCTTTCCCCGATGCCCCCCTCCCCCACCCAATTTCTTGATATTTTCAGGTGGGGAATTTTTAGGAAGGGGTTTGTGGTTCTCAGCATCATCCATGGCAGTTTCGGGGGAGGATTTTTTAGAAAGGAGCTTGTCTTTATCAGCATCCATCAGCCCCCAGTCGTCGGTGGCTGTCAACCCCCCCCCCCCCCCCCTATCTCTCTCTCTCTCTCTCTATATATATATATATATATATTACATATACATAATTTTAATTATATATTTTTTAATATATAAGTTTAATTATAATTTATATATTTATATATATTATATATACAATTTTAAATCTATACCGTTGATTTGAATCTAGTAAAATTTAAACCATTGATCTATTAATCAAATCTGGATCATAGGTTCTAGTCAGATCCAACAGTCATTAAATAAGAATATAAATATATTTTTAGAAATAAAAATTAAAAAAAAATAAAAAATAAATCAAATAGCGCGTGTAATACACGCAAACGCATGAAGGGGGTTTTTTGCTTCTTTTTTAGAAACACAAGAGGATAAATTGCTCTTTTATTTAACACAGGAGGATTTTTGCTCATTTTGATTAACACAGGAAAGGTAATTGCATTTTTCCGTAAGTACACTAAACCCAAAGAATAGCGGTGTCAATCACCATATTCGAGCTAAGGGTGAAATATTTATGCATTTTATTATTACCATATATAAATATCCAAATGTTCAATTTTATCTATTTTTTATTTTGTAGAGAATGGACAGAGAAAAGTGATGTTTAAGTTCTAACCATATTGTAATAAAGGTAGTGGGCCCCATATGCCAAGATCTTGAATTATTGCAGTTTTCGTACTAGTGTTCGATTGTTCTGTAATGGAAGGACAATGTCCACCTTCCTACCCCTACCCCCACCAATTAGAGAACCCCACCGTATACATTCACGCATATAATAAATATTCTTTTTATATTTTAAAATATAGTATAAATGGAAATAAAATATAGGATTACAATGATCTTTCATGATATTTGACATAATTGAGATATTCTCTCGTTGTTTGAAAAATTACAAATATCTTGCTAAAGTTTGTAATTTTAAATCATAGGCCTGGAATTGTCCATTTTGCCCATGATTTTTTTTAATTATAGAAAAATCAGTCGAGGCAAATTATATTATTGCTTCTTTATGTAAAACAACGTAAAAAATCTATCTCTACGTATTTTAGTCCAAGAATATTAAAAAAAAATTAAAAATAATTCAATTTGCATAAGGACATTTTGGTGAATTTATCTATAAAAATGGATGGAAATGAGTTATTTGTTAGAATGTTACAAACTTCGTAGAGGTATTTGTAAATTTTGAACCAATGAGGGGGTATACATAATTATGCCAAACTTAGGGAAGGTTGCTGTAATTTACCTTAATATATATAAATCAACACATCATTTTTTTAAAAAAAAGAAGAAATAAAAAAATCAACTTAATGGTATTATTGACACAAGAAAAAAAAAATAGTATAATTGTGTCACAAATTGTCTCGTGAGTAAAAAATGCCTTTTTTTTTATATATTAGTATAGATGAATCACTGTTAGTTGAAGATATACCTTCAGACATTAGCATGTGAAGATGTATATAAATAGTTTGGTCAGAAAAAAATAATAATTATTTGACCTGTTATAAGTTAGAATAAATCAATCGAGATAAATACAGATTTTTATTGTTTACGTACATAAAATATTCTATTTAAGTATACATGTGACACGAATTGTGTATAGATAAAGTACAATATAAGATGTTATATTGTTTTATAATAAAATATCATAATTTGTAATGGCGAGCCATTTCTATTTATATTAATTAAGATTCTATTAAAGTTCCGATTATATATATGAAAAATGAAAAAAATATATAAATAAGGCTAAAGTTTTGGGTATTAATTGAGATTTATGAACTATTGGTACGAAATTTATTGTCATATGGACAGAGGTCCCCCAATGATTACCAATTTTTATTTGACTCGGCAACAAAAGTAAATGTCAATTTTTTTTTATTTTATGAATATTTAGATTTGATTTTGTCGAATTTAAATTAATTATACATAATGTGTTTATTATTTATATTCTTGCTGTATATTTAGTGTATATAATTTTTTTCAAAAATCTATTATATGAAAAATGTAATATTTAAATCTGACGTGGACCAAATCATGAAGAAAGAAAAAGGGCAGACATAAGGAAGTGACCAAAAAAGTTGAAATTTTTCTATACAAAATGCACTAATAATTAGTATGAGTGGATTGAATTTAATGTAAACCCACCATCTTTTTAGTGCGAGAAAGCGACTTATTTTGCTTTTGAAATTTAATTAGTTAGTAATTTTATAAGTTCGAGTCGACTAATTTAATATTATATTTTTTATTTTGTTTTGGGCTATGCAGGGGGTGAAAGCCCATTGGAGGCCCATGAATTACTGGGCTAGACTTTACCAATTCATTTGGATTTGGTTCTTCAATTCAATTGAAATATTTATTTTAAATTTTTTTTTGGGGGGGAAATTCGGGAAACGTAAAAATCATTAAATATAAAAAAAAAAAAAAGAGTAATAAACAAATAAGACTGTCAATGTCCTATCACCCAAGCCAAACAATACAAGGAAAGAATTCCCACTCCATGCTATCTTTCAAATTCTATATAAAATTACGGTTTGTAAACTAAGTTATAATTCGTCGCTCATGATCCGAATTCTAACCGTTTCAGTAACCCTCTTAACCAATCTATTTGGAGGGTTGGACTCGTGTGGAACCATCTAGCATTCCTCTTCGTCCATATATGATAAACCATGAAAGTCAAAACTGCCTATATGTTGCATTAAGGAGATGACCTCCTATCCATCCACGGCTGGCTTGAAGGATGCCCTGGTGCCAGTTGAGACTTCGCCAATCAAAACGAACAAGTTGCTTAAGAAGTTGCAGGCACCTACCAGCATATCCACAGTTGAAGAACAGATGGCCATGCGTCTCCATCTCTTGCCTATCAAAAAGTATACAAACCCACGAGTATAAGTACACGAGGCCTTTTTTCGGAAATTGTATGATCATGCGTTTCATTTTTATTCCGCCTGTACTCGCTACAATTGGTTCTCGTGGGCATATAAAAAGAATTGTGCATGAGATGAAAAGAAAATAAATTTATGAAAAGAAACAATCGTGTTGTGAGGGGATGATAAAGAAAAAGGTCTATGAGAAAAAGAAACATAGAGTAATGTGAAATATAAAAAAGTAAAAACTGTAATTGTAGATTTATTAATAATATAAAAATTTGCGAGAAAAATAAATATTGATAAGTAAGGTGGGAGAGAAAACTAAAGTAATAGGTTGATAGGAAAAAGAATTGTAATTGTGGGATTATTAAAATATATTGAAATTATCATTTTGCACTATTTTTAAAATAAATAACTGAATTAAAGGAAAATTCTGAGTATTTAAAATTTTTATACAATGAAATATTTTATTTTATAATAGTAGTATAATTTATTATTAATTATTTTTCTGGCCAATAGTTTCAATGATGTGATCATTGTTCTTGTGTGTGTGTTTTTTTTAATTATTATCAATTATTTTTCTATATTTTTTCATGATATGGTGGAGTATTATATTTTTCGAAAAAAAATAATAATGTTTTTAAATAAAACATTTTAATTATAATGATATATCGCCAAGTATTATAAGTTGATATTTAATTTAATAAATATATACTTATAATGTGATTAATATAGACTATAGAGTTATTATTATCTCAATAATAAAATTTGAAAATAATTAAACTAAAAATTGAACAATGTGAGACAATTTCAATTAAATAATTGTTTGTGGTGGAAAGTGGAGGAGAAAAATTGTTACTTTTTTAAAGCTAATAATACCGCGCATATAAAATGCGATTCTTTTGAACGATTCTCCAAAACCCTTCGTCATAATTCATAAACCCTATATTTCACCTTCTATTCTCCGCCACCGCGACGGCCGGGGCCGTATCAAACCCTACCGCCGTAATGGACGATGACGCCGTAGAAGCAACGCAGTCCTTCACTGCAAACGCTGACATATGCCAACAACTTCTAACCCGATATGCCCGCTCCTCAGCCGCGCAGCACCGTCACCTATGCGCCACCGCCGCCGCCACCCGATCCATCATTCAGTCCTCTTCTCTTCCCCTCACTCCCATATCCTACTTCGCAGCTACCATCACTTCTCTTTCCAATTCCAAGGCCCTGGACTCCAATGCGCTTGGTGCGCTCACGTCTTTCCTTTCCATAGTGCTTCCGTTGGTTGGTAGAGGCGAAATAAAGCCGGAGAAAGCGGCGGAGGCTGTCAGGATTTTGGTTAGAACAGTGGAGGGCAATGGGGGTAGTTTGGGAACTTCGGGTGTTAGGGCTGTAGTGAAGTGTGTGGGTGTTTTGGTTGCGGAGTTCTGCGATTTGAAAGAATGGGACTCGGTTGCATTAGGGTTCGAGTGGCTTGTGATGTTTTCCCTTGATAAGCGGCCCAAGGTTTGTATTAGTAGTATTTCTCAACAGTACAAAGTTGTATGGAACTCTATAATTCATTTTGGATGCAGGATAAATATAGAGCGTAGTTCTAGGCGGCTTGTGGCTTGCAGGGAATTTGCAATTGCATGGGAATTGGGATAAAGTTACACGCTCCATAGCTTTGTTAACTAATTATTAGCATTGTATGCTAGTTGAGTTGTGTTAAGTTGGAGGGAATTGCTCTAACTTGTCCACTATCCCATTAGTACTTTGATCCTGTTCAGTAGTATTTAACCACTGACAGCTGATTTGATACTTAATCTTTGATAATGTGAAATGGAAGCATAAATAGTAATTGGGTCAATTTCTAATGTTGGTTCAAAATTAAGCCTGATTTGGTTTTTTGGGTTGGACATGTTATAAATTTTCCTGGGCAATCATTCTCCTTGACTTTTTACCGATTTGTTGTCTTGTTTCAGGTGAGGAAATGTGCTCAAGATTGTCTCTTGACAGTTTTCAAGTCGTTTGAATCCTCCGGTATCTTCAAGAAGGCAAGTAAATCAATATACTTGTTGCTCAAAGATCACATGCCATTGGCTATAGAAATGACCACTTCAGGAATTGTTGATGGATCTAAAAACGAAGCAATGGCAATATCAAGACCTGAACATCAAGAAGTTCTTCATTTGCTGAATGTGATAAAGCATGTGGTTCCGCATCTCTCTCCCAAAGTCCGCATGAGAATGCTTTCACAATTATTAAAAATATTGAGTTCCCATTTCTCAGTGTTGACAAGACATGTCTTTGATGTTATCTCGGCTATATTTGAAACTTCAGGGACTGAAGTTATAACATCTAATGCTGAAGGCATCTTCAGGTCACTGGTTTCCTATATATCTTCAGAACATAAGAATCCAGTTGATAGTGTATTGTTCGCTGCAACTTTAGCTAAAACCGTGTTACTTCATGATGGTGATACAAATGAATGGACCACCTATTTCCCTATGCTAGTGGAATCCTTAGCAGGTATGCTTTCTATATTTTAGATATTTTTATTTCTTCTTTTGCTAAGCTTTTCATTTGGTTGACAGTTGCACTTGTTGTCTGACTTGGTGCCTAAATTTATCTGTTGTATATATCTACCATCATATAACATGTCGGCATTGCTGGTTCTGGGCATTTCTTATTTACTTAAGAGGAATTAAAATTCATCTGGAGAGAGTCTGGTGCGGCAAGAATTAATGAGAAGCCAATCAGTGTTGTCCGTATGAAACTGATTAAGTATTTTGCAACACCATTACATATAGATGTTTGTCCTTTATCTTTTCAATGATGTTCAACATGTTCAGTAGTGTTTTTAGCTGCTATGTCTTGCAGGTTCTACCTTCTACATGACAGATTTGATTTACATTTATTTCCTTTGTAGAAACATCGTTCGAAACTAACTCTCTGTATGCTCCCATCAGGCCTTCTGTCTTCTGAGGCTGATGTTGCTTTACAGGCTTCCAACATGCTTAGAGAACTAATAAACCACCACATTGATGGAAAAAGCTTCTTGAAAACAGAAAACCAAGATATGGAAGATAAGGCAACTAACAATGCAGAGATCAAAGCAGTAGAAACTATTTGCACCACATTCTACAATTTGCTGAGTGCTTCATCTCAAATTCCTAGTGAACACTTCTTTTCAGTGGTAGCTTTTCTATTCCTCAAACTTGGTAAGTGAATGTTAAGGATCTTTCCTTTGAATAAGGTGGCAATACAAGAATATTCTCACTTCCATGTTTTCTGTGTAGCCAATTTTGCTGCCTGTTAATCTTCCATTTCTGGGGGACTGTTCACCTTTGTATTACATCTTCAATTTCTCCTCTGCATTTTGGGGTGCTGTCATGTCTAATTTCTAATGGTCTTTCAAAATCACTTTTTATTCTAGGTGAGGTATCGGACATATTTATGAAGCATATACTTCTTAAACTTGGTGATTTGATGAATGCTACATCTGCCAGTGGTTCAGAAACTAAACACGTGAGTATTCAACTATTCATGGAACTCTACCTCTCTCTCGTGTTGACTAATGATTCTGAATGGGAAATCAATTAACAACGATCACTTTTTTTATATTTAGTATCTTCTATGAGCAAGTCAAACTATTTGCAAGTTGTACTTGTTTTGATTCTTTTTCCATGTTGGAGATGCATTCCACTGCTGTTAGGTTGTGTGAAATCTGATTACTCATAATTTGATTTGATTATGACCTACTTGGTTTGGTAGGGAATGGCATTTGATTTGGGAATCTGACTACTTGTAAAGCTAGTGCTCTGATTAATATGTAAACATGGAAATGGGAAAAAGACAAATTATTGTTTTGTTTTTAACTTGAATGTGGACGATATTTAATAGAATCTACATTTTATCTTCTGTTTTCTGCAATTACATGTGCCTTTGCCTGTTTCCCGTGATTGTTCTTGCTTTCTTCATTTTTGCAGCTCCAGAACTGCATTGGATCAGCTGTTGCCGCCATGGGACCGGAGAAATTACTTGGATTGCTCCCAATTTCCCTCAATACCAAATTTTTTTCCTGTTCAAATATTTGGTTAATGCCTATTTTAAAGAAAAATATTGTTGGGTCATCACTGCGGTTCTTTATGGAGCATATTGTACCTCTTGCCGAGTCCTTCGAGAAAGGATCTCGAAAAGGTACTTACCTATTGAAACAGAAATCTTTTATCCAATTATTTTGTGGTTGTCCTAATTCTTAATCTTAATCTTAATTGAAGTATGTGATGCTATAACCATAAGAAATCTGCTTACTCCTGAAAATGAAAAATAAGTGATCTCCAGATTGAGATATCTAAAGGGTTTGCGTTTTCTCAAGTCAGATGTGTTGTTACCCATGATTACTGCCGGAAGATGGTTAAATATTGATTTTGATTCTTCACCTCATGCACTCTCTCACTCAGTCAAGGCCTGACTTCAACAGTTGCGGATCTGGGCGTATAAAATATTAAGATGAGGCTGTCTTACAGCCATTGCATAATGTGTGTGTTAAAGATTCTGAATTTTGTGTGATGAGTTGAGCATATGACCATTATATATATTATTGTTATAATTACTCCTAAGTATACTTTATCTTTTTGCATCTGAATTTTATTAAAGATGTGCATGTATCTATGTTTATGTCATCTGCAAATTCTAGTCGTTCTCTGCTTTAGTCTAAATATATTCACTTGTATGCTTGAGCCTTGTAGAACTGTGATTTTTTTTACTATATCTGGAATTTATATTTGTGCTCCTTTCCAGTTAAAAATTCAGTAATTGGCCAAGATCTGCAGGCTTACGCCCATTGCTGTTGGGATTTGTTGCCTGCCTTTTGTCGCCAACCAAGTGATACTTATCAGAGTTTTGGAGCTCTAACCCAACTCTTAATCCGTTTTCTCAAGAAGGAGTCATTTATACTTGAGAATATCACTATTGGTTTGCAGGTGTGGTTCTAATTTCCTGACCGTTCTCTCTACTCGAAAACCTGCAGTCTCTTTTCTTAACATCTCTGTTTGTATGTTGTTAATAGCCTGATAGTCTTGCTCGATGGTTTGTCTTTTTCGTGTAGGATCTAGTAAATCAAAACAAAAGTGCACTTGCCTCTGAGCAGGGATCTGTGCAGTTGACGGAAGTTCAAAGTACAGGAATGCTTAATGAGTTTGCAACAGAACTTATTACGAGGCGTTTCTACTCAAAGAAGACAGCGAGCAAAAATCTTAAGGCTTTGGCTTCAAGCAGCAAAGAGTTGCTTCAGGCTTTAACTAATGTCTTATTTGAGAGTCCTCCAGAGACACGCAAACACCTAAAGGTTGACATCATTGTTTAATTGTTTGAAGTAGACATGTTCTTCTCGCTGTTCCTATGAGTTAAATCTATCTAATCATCCAAATTGAGAATAGCAGCTAAATCTGTGCTCATTTGCCTGTTTTTATGGGTATGAATTCTGTTACATACAGTATAGTACATGGTTTCCTGGTTGCAGTCCTTTCTGACCTGCTCTTTTCTCGACAAGTGTTACTACTGGCATCTGAAGAATATTTCTTTCTTTTCCTTTCTTAATGTTAGGGTGCAATCAGATGTTTGGTATCCGTGTGTGATGCTTCAGTAACAAAACAGATATTTGTTGATTCACTTGAGAAGTTTCAACTTCTGGATGATATTGGTGAACATGGAAACGATGATGGTTCAGCCAATGAAAAAGACGACAGTGGAACAGATGCTAAGAGGTGAAACAAAATTCTTTTTTCAGTAAAATGGTGGTGCATACTTTCAACCTTTCATCCTTCTTTTGTTGCAGTGCCATTTACTTATCCGTGTTTATGTAATATGTTCCAGCTGTGGAATAAGGAAGAATCTTCTGTGACTATATTAGTTTTCCATATAAATTGTGAAAGCATCATTCATGATGTTGATCTGTCTTCTGTGAAGGTCTCTAATACTGGATCTTGCATCTTGCGTTGTTGAAGGATCTGACAAGGATATGGTTAATCTACTCTTTGCTGTTACTAAGCGTGCTTTGCAGGTTTGCTACTGCCCATTACTTCGTATCTGCAATATTCATTATGTGGTTATGACAGTCTGTGTAATTTGGATTCTAGGTGAGTGGTGAGGTTGGCCAGATTGAAGCGTATCAAACTCTCAGCAGAATACTTGAGGTTTTCTTTCTCTTAAATTCTTTCCATTTTATTTTTTGAAAAAAAAAATCTTTCATTTATCTTATGCTACTCTTTGTGCAGAAACATTCTTGGTTCTGCTCTTCGCAATTTGCTGTAGTGATGGATTTGTTAAATGCGGTGAAGTCTTCAGCTAATAGCACACTGCTTAAGGGTCGCTTTGCCTGTTTGCAGACCTTGTTGATTAATGCGTTAATGGTAGACCAGCTGTTCTAGATCTTTAGCAATTGTTAAGAGCTATCTTGCTGGACCCTATAATTTATTTATTCCTTGACAATCCCCTTTAATTGGATGACATTATTGTAGCTTTGCTTTTTTGTGGATTTTTATGCTCATAAGATGAGCTCTTATGCTTAATTTTTTATCCTTTTCTACAGCAGTAGTTTCCTGTTTTTTCCATGCTTTGTTTGAATCTTGATAGACTTCTTATTGTGCAGAGAAATGTGGATGAGGAGAATACAGATGCATTCCTTATCCTGAATGAGATTATTCTCATGTTAAAAGATGTAGGCACTACTTCCTGATATTTACTTCCATTCTTCGCTCAAGTTTTATGGGTTCTAGTGATTTATCCTTAGTAATACTTAATTCTTGTTACTAAAACCTATGTGATTTCAAGTTCAGTCCAATGAAGAAGGCAGGAAAGTAGCTTATGATGCTTTGTATGGGATAAGTTCCAAGTTGCGGAGCTCATCAGATGCTTCTTATGAAGGACTCTATCATAAACTTCTGACCATGGTAAGTGCAACCATATCCCATCCGACAAATTACATCTGAACCTTCTCTATGAATGTTATGCACACAATCATATGTATGATAAATGCAGCAAAAACACATAAAGATAAAGATTTCTGTTGCATTGGCCTGAATTGTTTGTGATGTTTATGGCTATGCCGACAGGTGGAGGATCTTTGTTGATTTATTTGAGTCAGCTAGATTGGATCTTTATATGTGATAAAACTCTGCTTTCTTTCATGGTTTATCATTAGGCCTGTCGCTTCTAATTTATCCTATGAAATTGGCATTTATTATTTGATAGAGCCACATGTTTATTGAATTGACTATGCACTCCCAATTGTGGGCAGCAATCATGCTTACGCATGTCACGTAGAGGAAATAAGCTTTATGATGATGTTGCTCTGCCCAGATTACAGGTTACCTTTCTGGCTCCTCTCCCCATATAAAGAGTGGAGTGGTGTCTGCACTCTCGGTATTAATTTACCATGATCCTGATATCTGCCTTACGGTGCCTGATATAGTCCCCTCTGTTATGGAGTTGTTACACAGCAAAGCAGTTGAGGTTATAAAAGTGAGTTTATCTTGCTTTCCAGCTTGAGCATTATGTTATTCTTTCCTTTATGCTGATGAGGTTCTTGATCTAAATTGAACAGGCTGTTCTGGGCTTCGTGAAAGTATTGGTTTCGTGTCTTAAACCAAATGATCTGCAACATTTTCTTTCAAACATCATGGATGGAATTATTCGCTGGTCATCTGTCTCCCGTCATCATTTCAAAACAAAGGTGTGTGATCTTTAGTCTTTCTTACTTCGGTATTGAATGATGATGCTAGAACTGGGTGCAGGTATGATTTGGTGTCAAGAAAAGAGATATTTCTTCATTTTGTTAGGGTGTGACTGACCCCAGATTAGATTTCTATTATTGTCACAGTTTCTGATAGCTGCTTAATTTTTATGATGCCGTGGAATATTGCTCTGTCTTCAGTATCTTTCGCTCGCCAATATCAGTTTTACCCTTTTCCTTGACTTAATTGCATATCCAAATATTATGTATTGCTCAACCAGAAAAGAGATTATGATTCTAGTATGCGGAAATTGAAATTATTCTTGAAACTATGTGACAATGGGATTGGGATTGGAGTAACCATCCGATGGGGGGTGATGCGAGTAGCTTACAGCTGACTATACTGCTCTTTGAATATATTCTCCCCAGAAGTGCTGTTGAGATGTTTCTTTTATTTTACTACAGGTCGTTGTGATCTTGGAGATCATGATAAGGAAGTGTGGTTCTGCTACAGTGAAGGCACTTGCACCTGAGAAATACAAAGATTTTGTTCAGGATGTTGTGGTGGTACTTGTCTTTTGCCTTCTTCAGCCTTTTGGTTTTCTATTGTTGATTTGGATACATGTCAGGATGCTTGGTAGATTGTGGTGTTGCTGTTAACTTCATTAAGAAAATGGCTGGGACCTAGTTTTTATTTATATAGTTGATATTTATGGGAGGAATATTGGTTCAGGCATAACTGTGTTTGGTCGCATATGTGCTGCAATATATTAGCTGTTGATGGATGTCGCCAGATTTTACGTTTACTCACAACATTCTTTTGGTTAATGTGTAATTTCATAATGCTAATGATTTGAGATTAAAGTGTAATTGTTCAAAGTAGAAGTATGGATAATTCTCAACTTGTTAGTCTCCCCTGGTTCAGATTCTATGTTGGTTCTGTTCTTCAGCGTGGACTTTGTATTTCTTCATTAGTGTCCACGGCTAAGGATCCATTGAATTCACTATATTATGTCGCTGCAGAATCGTCATGGCAAGATGAATTCCAAGGAAGGTGGAAACAATGATGCCAGGCCAGAACTTTCTATTGCATCCCTTAAGGGGTTTGATTTCTTCTTCCAAACTTCAGTCCTTATTTCTTCTATCAGAAACTCTGATCAGATTATTATTCTTGACAATAATCAACTTGGTTATTTTTCAGGCAGCAGAAAAGGAAACGAGATGAATCGACCATCTCAGCCAAGGAAGAAGGATCTGCCAGACCTTGGAAAAGGCAGAGAGACAAGAAACAGAATGCTGGGAAGTCGGTGGGAAGGGGCCAACGTTCTTCTCATCACGGAGACCTGCAAAAGGGTAAGCCAGTTAAAAATCAAGTCAGTGAAGCAAGGGACTTTAAGCCGAAGCTTTCTGGTGGAAAGAAACACAATAAGAGGATACTAACAAATAGGAAAGATGAAGGAAAAACTTATAAACCAGCTGTTGCATCCAAATCTTTGAAGCGTAAAGGGCAGGGAAGAAAAGACGGAAAATCAACTGCTCAGAGAACATGAATGGACTATGATTAAAACCGGTCGGAGATTTGAAACCAAAACATGTAAGCAAATTATCCAAAATCTCGGATATGGTGCAGGGCCACAGACTTGAAGTCTTCGGATGAGTACCGCGGATGAGCAGATACATGTGATATTTTCTATAGGATTTCCTTGGAGCAGCTGGTTCTCAATTTTTGACCCTGTGCTGTGCTGTGCATGTTGCTGAGAATGTAGTTTATATGTATAAATTACACACAAAGTGCTTGTTCAGAGAAGTCTGGACAATTTTTCCTTCTGGCACAGTTACTGTAACTTGAAACAAGTAGGACTTATTTTCTTCCAAAATTTTGGCGATTTTCTTTTGCAACAGGGCTATGTATCCTTAAGTTTTAGTATTTAGTTGTTTTAGATTAATATAATTTACTCTTCGGTTTTTTAATCTTAACTATAACAAACAAAACAAGCATGAAGTGGATGGTGGATATCTACTATCTAACTCAAATCATTTTGATGATGAAAAAACATAAAATATGAAAATGAACTGAAATTATTATTGATTGCATGAAAACATAAATAACAAGGTCCCTCCTGATTCATTGTAAAATTTAGAGAATTTAGTGTTCATTCATTGTAAAATTTAATGAATATTATTAATCTACTGATTTTAATATAAAAGCAGCAAAAATAAATTGAGTCCATCGTCTAAATATCCACTTGTGATTTGGATTTTGGCCTACCAAGTTACAAGATTGGTGATTGGTCAAACTCAGGTTTCGAGGTGCACTTGGTAATCATAATAATAGTGTGAATTGGATGAATAATTACGGACTTCAACCTAAGGAAATAAACTTTGGACTAACGTATATCATTTACTCCAATTCAAACTAATTATTTGAAGTAAACATGTTTGAGTTTCCATTCTAACTTTGGTGGTTGACACACACAGTTTTTTAAAGAAGCGCTTTTAGGTGATATAAACGGCATTTAAGCAAAACGCTTTTACTTGTATAAATACATTTTCCAACGGTCATCAGAGCCGAAGGCGCGGGGTCTTATCTTCATCATCACCTCCTCATGGCCACCGTACACCACCCCCCTCCTTTATTCACCCCACCCCCAAAACCCTACCCACCGGCGAGAACCACCGCCTCAGCAATCCATTGCTCCACGCCCAAGAATCCTGACCCCTTCAAAGAGACGAAGCAGGCCCAAGTCGACTACGACGCTGGGACCCACAACTTGTCTACCAGAATCTCCGGTATCCGGAAGTCCGACCTCCCAAAACGGTACCGCTTGAAGGTCGAGGGCGAGCGGTTTCAGAAAGACTGGTCTATATCCGAGGTGGTGGAGAGGATAATGAAGCTTAACCATTGGGAGGACGTTGAGGGTGTGCTGAATCGGTGGGCTGGCAGGTTTGCGCGCAAGAATTTTCCGGTTCTAATAAGGGTAATATTTTTTACATGTGAGTTTGTGGTGGTCTAAATTTTATGCTGGGAGCCGGGACTGTTGTTTAACGAGGGTTTATCTTTTTATGTGAGTTGGTAGTGTTTGATGCTGGTATTTAGTAATCAAATAAAATAGAAAATTTATTCTATAAAGTTATCACTTTGAAAGTTCTACGTTATCTAAAATCTGAATTTTTGTGAGAATTGCATTAGGTCAGTTAATCAAAAGATTAGACTACATCACACAATTTATATAGTACTAGCAAGGAAATTTCGGTTCTTGTGGATCCAGTAAGTATTTGGCTTATGTATGTCGCTTTTTGTTGAAGGGCTAGGAACGATCAAGGTAAAATCTTTGAACAATCCTTTGTATATTTATGTGGTAGAGCAAGGTGAAACCTCTATAGCTTATGTAGGGCTATGTGTATATATATATATATATATATACCGCCAGAGGGATGTGGAAAGATTTTTGCTATTCTCACTTTTGGACATGGATGTTTTTTTGGCTAGGCCTGTTGGGGTTGTAAAATGTAAGGTCAATGTTTGTCAACTGCTGGCTTATTTTACATTTTTGGTTTTCACACTTGAACTGCTTAAATGTCTTCGGTAGTTTCTCTTTGATACTACTATTTTGGTGAAGAAACTGTACTCTTTTGCTGTGCAGGAAATGACGAAGATGGGTTCGATAGAACATAGTATTCAAGTATTCAATTGGATGAAGAATCAAAAAAACTACTGTGCAAGAAATGATATTTACAATATGATGATCAGGTTGCATGCTAGACATAATCGTATTGACCAGGCACGTGGCTTATTTTTTGAGATGCAAAAGTGGAGGTATGTTGGCCCTCTCCATGTTCATTGCATTGTCTTTACGATGGTTATTAGTTCCTCTGTTGTTGAGACATCATTTTTCCTACTCCCCATCTCTTGGATGCTCAACAAGATGCTGTGTTGACCAAACTACTGGAGAACTTCCTTTTTGTTGTTGGGCTGCTGAGTTATAGTTCAAAGTTCAAATGTCTGATTCAAGTAGCTAGTAAAATATTTCTTCAGAAACTGAGTTGTGTCAGAAATAAATCCTTGTATGATTGCATTGTATCAGCTGACATCTTATCTTTTTTTCGTTGAAACAAAGAGGAATATTTATCAACAGTTCATTGGAGCATGATTTTATGGTTTGTTCTAGGTGCAAGCCTGATGCTGAAACCTACAACGCTCTCATCAATGCACATGGACGAGCTGGTCAATGGCGCTGGGGACTGAATATCATGGAAGACATGCTTCGTGCAGCTGTGTGTATTTACATTTTTCCTTCCTAATCAATCTTTGTGGTTCTGATGTGAGCTTCCTTCTTTTCATCATCTTTAACGTTCAGCTGACTAATCCAATTTTCGCATTAGTCTATTTTTATCAATAAGGGAACTGGTGTCAATTTCTACCTAACTTTCTACTCCATTGCATTTTCTTAACCTTTTTTGTTATGAAGGTCTGCAAACTGATCGAATCCAGTCCACAAATAAACTTCTGCCATGTCTTTTAGTTGTTCGTAAATTTGGCATTGGTTGTTTCTTTCAACTGCACAGTTTGCCCAGTGAAATGTCATATAGAAAGTTTAATTAGTTGTGAAACACTGGGAAAAGATTAATTAATTTCTCTGTATGTGATGGTTTGAAGCTGCATGAGTGTCTTTGAATTCAAGTCTAAGAAATTTGTTCCAAGGTAGACTGTTGGGTAGTCTCAATTACTTTAAATTGGAAGGAAAATGGTATCTGTGATATATGCTGATGTGATGCTCATATTCTAAGTTTGTAATGGAATTTGATATGTTTGAACTTGATCTCTGTTGTCTGCCAATGCAAGATGCAAGTCAAAGAATAATTTTTTATTTTTGTTATAACTTAGCTATGCTGGCCTTTCCAGACCAGAATTACTCTTCTCACTCTTTCATATTTGTAAGAATATGCCAAAGCCAATTTTTTCAAATTTCTGAGCAACAAAGAAAAGACAGTGTGACACAAAGTTATTATGCTTGTATTTTACTACGTTTCCCTCTTCCACATCCTCCCCTGCTGTTGCACTCACTTGGAATTAAATATATCAACGTCTCTCCGCTATAACAAGTGAAGCTTTTAAATGAGGTTGCAACTTCAATTTTTACATAACAATGACCATTTGCCATCTAGCATTTATGCATTCTTAAGGATTGGGTTTCCTGAATGGAAATTGGTTGTGTGCATTTTTAAAGACAAAATTTAACTGTTACTATCTATATTTGTTGAATTCCAATGCTGGGACATATGTGCCTGTTTTTCAGTTGTCATGTGCTGGTGTATTGTTGATACTGTTTTACTGTAAATCATTTTGATATTGTTTCATGTCTGCAGATTCCTCCAAGTAGATCGACATATAACAATTTGATCAATGCATGCGGATCAAGTGGCAATTGGAAGGAGGCTCTGAAAGTTTGTAAAAAAATGACGGACAATGGAGTTGGGCCTGATCTGGTGACCCACAATATCATTCTATCTGCATATAAAACTGGATCACAGTTTTCAAAAGCACTCTCATACTTTGAGCTAATGAGGGGTACAAATATCCGCCCGGATACTACAACCCTCAATATTGTGATACACTGCTTGGTTAAGCTTGGAAAATATGAGGAAGCTATTAAAGTTTTCAATTCAATGAGAGAGAAAAGATCAGAATGCCGTCCTGATGTTGTGACTTATACTAGCATCATGCATATGTACTCTATTTGTGGACAGGTTGAAAATTGTCATGCTGTTTTCAACACATTGATTGCAGAGGGTCTGCGACCTAATATTGTTTCTTACAATGCATTGCTTGGTGCGTATGCCTCACTTGGCCTGAGCGAGCCAGCCTCATCAGTTTTTAATGAGATGAAACAGAACGGGATCCGCCCAGATGTTGTATCTTATACCTCTTTACTCAATGCCTTTGGAAGATCGCAACAGCCACAGAAGGCTAGGGAAATATTTGATATGATGAGAAAAAACAATTGCAAACCAAATTTGGTGAGTTACAATGCACTTATTGATGCCTATGGATCTAACGGCTTTCTTGCTGAAGCTGTGGAACTGCTTCGTGAAATGGAGCAAGTTGGTCTACAACCAAATGTTGTTTCAATTAGTTCCTTGTTGGCAGCATGTGGTCGCTGCTGTCAAAAGGTGAAGATTGATTCCATACTGAAAGCTGCTAAGTTGCGAGGCATAGAATTGAATACAATCGGATACAACTCTGCTATTGGAAGTTACATGAATGTCGGAGAATATGAAAAAGCTGTAACTTTATATAGGTGCATGAGGGAAAAGAAAGTCAAACCTGATTCTGTTACTTATAATGTTTTGATAAGTGGCTGTTGCAAGATGTCAAAGTACTGTGAAGCACTCGATTTTCTTGCTGAAATGAAGGATCTTAAGATTCCTTTGTCAAAGGAGGTATATTCTTCTGCAATCTGTGCCTATAGCAAACAGGCAAGTAAGTAAGAAAGTGAACCTGTCAATCCTGCTGCCACAACTTGTATTAGTCCTAATTCCCCTGTTCCCCCTCTCCCTCTTTCTATGCCAGGGTCAACTTGCAGAAGCAGAATCAATGTTCAACATGATGAAAATGGATGGTTTGGTTCCAGATGTTATTGCATATACAGCGCTGCTACATTCTTATAGTACTGCGGGTGAGTTCACATTTTAGTGTATCAATTTTAAAAGTGCAGTTCAAGGCAATGCGCTAAGCTTGCTTGATACAGAATACTGGGATAAAGCGTTCACAGTGTTTCAAGAAATGGAGCTGAATGGTGTCCAGCCAGACACAATAGCTTGTGCAGCTCTTATGAGAACTTTCAATCGAGGATCTCAACCAAGCAAAGTCCTGCTTCTTGCTGAGTTTATGAGAGACAAGAAGATCCCATTTACTGATGCGGTGTTCTTTGAAATGGTTTCAGCATGTAGCATGTAAGTCTTTCTTGTTTAAATGTTTTGTAGAGTGAGAACTAGGTCACTACACTTATTCTCCCTGTCGGTATGTTCATCCTACATTTGATCTTGCGAACTGTTCTTTTGCAGTGGAGATGTGTTTTCCTCATTGACTGTATCTTCAGGGCCAAAAATATGGATCTTGAACAATGAATTGAATTTATGTTTCTTTTATTTCCTGTTCATATGATGATTACATGTAGTAAGATGTTTATTTTCTGAATTAATTTCGAGTCTTGGTTTAGAGCAGGGTCATTACTCTTCTAAGAAACTGACAGTTGTGTTTTGTTGAAGTTTGCGCGATTGGAAGACGCTAACTGATGTTATTCAAATGATGGAGACTTCCCTTCCTCTTATCTCAGTCGGAACTCTGAACCATGTACTTCATTCTTTTGGAAAAGTTGGAAAGATTGAAACCATGATAAAGGTAATTGTAATTGGAATGCTCTGCATTCTGTATCCTGTTGCATTTTCTAGGAGTGTCTGGATCGGGTATTGATTGTCGCAACATGATTGACGTTTCTGGATGATTAATACTTGGAGATAAGATATGATATTTAGATTCAACGTGGTGAGTGATAGATTTCTTCCTTCTCGTCATTTCTGCAGTTGTTTCTGAAGATAGTTGCATCAGGTGCAGAAGTTGACTTGACTACCTACACAGTTTTGTTGAAGAATCTTTTAGCTGCCAGGAACTGGAGGAAATATATTGAGGTTAATTCTCAAACTTCTTCAGAAAAAGTATTCTGGTTTTGAATTTTGGTTGCTCAACCATTTGACATTTGTCTCATTTGAAACTCTCTGATCACTTTTGTATTGAATCAGAGCCATTTCAACAGTTGTAGTTGGCAATAAATTATCTTGCAAAAAATTTGAACATTAATATTTTAATACTTCTAATAGATCAATCTGTCCACACTAAGGTTATTTTATGTGATATAATGAGTAGCTCTTTCCCCTTCCGCATCAGTTTTTCTTTCTACTTAGATTTCCTTAGGTTAATTGGAATACTACATAATCTCATTGAAAGAAAGTTTAATTTTTTCTTCATTAAGGTCGTTCATGAGGCAATATAAATTTAAACACGGACATCTCAATCTCCTTATGATCAGAATCTTAATCGTTTCCTCCAAACTACGGATGGAAGGAAGCCTAATCTGATACAGAAATCACTCATGGTAGCAGATATCTTAGTGCGTGCATTCCCAGGTGCCACCTGGGGTATTAGAAGTCTGTCTTCCCCTGCCACTAAAAAAAGGTCCCTACTTCCACTGCCAGCCTATTGACAATCAACCTTTTCTTTGTTTCCCTCTCCCTTTGGACTGATTCATCTTCCCCACTTCTTCCACAGCTAGATTGTTCTTGAAATATCTTTCTGCTTTTCTATGTACTCCATACTTCTTCTTAAGTAAACTCGTTCACAAATAGGAATCATAAAGTGGATAATCAATCACCGTTGATGGTTGCATCCAACTTCAATTGTGGTGAAGTGAAATGAGGAAGAGACCCTGAGTTGCCAATAGCATGGTCGGACAATGAAGGAACTTATTGAAATGATTAGGTGTATCAAAGACACCTTTGTCCTTATATTCGGATGGCACATGCAATGGTTATTAAGTGGTTAATGATGGTGTCTGATAAGTAGGATCTGACATAGTTTTTCATCCCTCCTTTTTGGCCACATGGATTGTTACTTCAATTTACTGGTACATTCATGATGTTAAAACTTTGGGCATGATTTTCTTAGACTTGTGTTTTAGACTTTTAGTGAAAGAAAATTTTGCAGATAAATATCCATTCTACTGAAGTGCTATCTGTGTAGCTCAAAAGTGGTTGGAGCCCTCGTGTCTGTAGAATATGACTAAGAAAGTACTAGTAGATCCTAGGTAGGAATGCAGGTAGGTCAGGTATTCATCTACTGGGTAAAGGGTAGGTTCTGGTTAGATGAATAGTGGGTTTGTTGCCATGTAGGTAAATTTGATCTTATAGTTGAGTCGTACTCTAGACTGGCCCAAACTTATTATACATGCTGTTGCAGAACTACTGATATGCAGCATTCTGCATGGGTAGGCCCGTTCACTCCTAAGAGTGTGCCTATCAGAGATGGCCTGCTTTCTGTTTGCACCAACTAGTATGTAGGTCATACGATGCAAGAGTTCCATCTGCATTTCATTGTGAAAATCAGTGGCAGCTCTTGCAGCTTGTGACCAGCTGAAAACTAGCTCTTTCTTAACGCTGTGCATAATCAAAACAAGTTTTGATGCAGGTGATGCAGTGGATGGAGGATGCAGGTATCCCACCTTCTGCCCAAATGTACACCAACATACTATGTTTTGCTCAAACAAGTGGCAGTGAAATTGCTGCAGTCATAAGAGAGCGAATAGGTAAGATGGCAATGATGGCAACGGATCTTTTATTTTCCGTTAAAGAATGGTTATTTATGATCCAAGTGTCTTCAGCTCTGAATATTCCCCGAATGCCTAGCATTGTTGAGCACTCTGATTTTTTGGTCTCACTCAACGTGAAAGAGTAAACTAAAGGCATGAAATTTATATTTGGAAAACATCCAGTCTTCTAGTGCAAGCTCTCTCGGTAACCACTTGCGCACACAGTTTAGTACTTGTGATTTTGTGAGATCTATCTGAAGCAGATGACATGCTGAGTGTTCAATTTCCACCTCAGATATCAACCATTTGTTAACTATTCTACTGTTATGTTTTGTTTTGACAGAATCCTTGAGGAGGAAATCTGGTTATCCGATTTTAAACAGCAGAGAATATGGTCCTCTGGTTCAGACCAATGAATTGATCAGTAGTACAAATGAACATAGTGCCAATTATTAGAGGTGGCAAGTTCCAGAACATGTAGCAATATGAACGACGTCCAGATTCAGAAAGAGATGAACCAATTGCAGGAAGCTTCTTTATTCATAACACTTATCCAAAATGATTGTTGTAACTGATGAGCTGGTAGCCCCGGCTTGTCTAAGTCAGTTGTAGATTAGTGAGCTAATGTCCCTCTGGATATGGCATTAAGTTTACAAATATAGTTTTTTTAAGCATGCTGAAGAAGTTTCTAAAGAAATCACCAAAAAAAAAAGTTGTACTTAAAGATACTGCTTCCAACTGTGTATATGAAGATGCTCAATAAATCCTGAAACTGGGCTTGGAAGAATTTGGGTTCTCCTAAAAGAAGAATGTACCATTTTGCATTGGTCTCCCTGTGATTGCAAAATTTCTGTTCAGTAAGCTTAATTTATCTACCTTCAATGTCATAAAACTGTATGCATCATCACTTGAAGAAGCAAATCAAAATTTTAACCATATGCAGTTGAAGTTCAGTATGCCAAGAAGCAATACTGAAGCAATTGCAGTTGTAACTCCAGCTGGAGCCTTTCTACCCAGGAAAAATCTAACAAAATAACATGATTGAGGTACCAAGCAAGTATCTTGGGCACCGTGGTGGAGGCCCGTTCAAAGTAACAAGCTCTAGTATTGGCATACATCATTGCAAAGCAAAGAACAAAACAATAAGCACTGGTACTCTGGAAGACCAGCTATAGGACAATTTAATGTGCCCCATACCAGCATTCTCCAATCTCCAGAAGACAGGAAAAGGAAAAAAAAACGATGGAAAACGCAAACTTTTTTCCTGTATTCTGCAAACCTTCGAGTCTTTGACATTGCCATAACTAACATCATATCTATAGATAAAACATGGAGGTCATTCTTTAAACCAACAATATGTTAAGACTGCCACTGTTGAGTTTCTTATAAAGCAGCAATTGCTTCTGTAAGCTTACCCCTGAAGATGATAAAGAATCACATAAATGGATGCTTAGTGGAACAGAAAAACTCCAGGACAAATCTAGACATGGTCAGAGACAATCACAAACTACCAAATGAACTTGCCAACAAGCAATAATTAATACAAAGCTACAGCTTACAGACTTTCCATCATGCATTTATTTTGATCTGAGAGAAAGAAAGATAAAAGAGAATGAAACATGATCCCAAAATAAGCAATCAGGCCGTGCAGTTTAACAATCAAATCGGAAGTACTATAAACATTGATATCAAAAACAATTTCTGATCTTATTCATCTTTACAAGACAGGAGAGGGTTAAGTACAAGTGACAAAATTGGGATGGACGTGGAGTGTCTAGTCCTCACTCCTTTCTGTAATGTAACATACCTACTTAATATTACGAGGACTGAGTACCTCATCAATGAGGAGTATAAAGCTAAAAAAGGTCAGCAGCCAATCTAACAAGTCTCAACAAGTTGTACAACATCTCTCATGATTTAAATAAATAAAAAAGAAGAAGAGGAGAAGAGTATGCTAGCTAGGTAATTCAGAAGCAAGAAAGAAACTTCTCAGGTCTATAGGTTTGACACATTCTCCATTTTCCTCATCCTATAATGCTGGTGTAAAAGGGATTTTGTATTTCGATGCAGAAAAGAATTTAGGTCATAACCCATAGATTTCATTTTGTCAAGAAGCTCAAAAGCAAGTGCTGCTTTATCTTTTGAACAGAGAAGAACTTTAACTAAACTGTTACACACTCGAGGCATTAATCGGTAACCTTTCTCCATGGTGTAGAGAAAAATATCAACTGCCTCGTTGAGTTTTTCTTCAGAGCAGAGAGCATGAATCAACTTTACACAGCCAGGAGCAGACACAGTGACATCGAACTCCTCAAGAATGGAAAATGTCTTCAGAGCCTCCTCCACTCTGTCTGCCTGACACAGTCCAATAAGCCAAATATTATAAGGTGCTGAATCAAAATCTGCCAATTTGGTGTCCATTTCCAGTAAGCTTTTCACAGCATTCACCAAGTCACCTTTTTGAAAAGATTTCTCAGTCAATTTTAATGCTTCACCTTGCCGGCCAGATAGATTCGTGAGGTACTTCAACCAAAAACCAAACGCAACAGAAGTCTTCCTCCTTCGGCAAGACCAAGTCATAAGTGTTTTATACACAGATGAGCTTGGTTTACATCCATTTTCTGTCATTTGTTCAAAGAGCTTAAACGCATCCCCTTCTCTATCCACCCTTTGGAGCCCCTCTATCAGCGTCCCATATGTTACTGAATCAGGGAAATGCCCCTTGAGTTGGAGCTCCTCAAAGAGCTTAAGAGCACCATTAACCTGCCCAGCCTTGCACATACCATTAATCAAAGTGTTGTACGTGGTGATGTTTGGCACAACACCACTACCAGCAAGCTGCATGAGGAGCTTGTAAGCCTTAACAATTAAGCCCGAGTTAACCAAGTTATCCACCATTTTTTGTAAGCTTGCGCTGTCAAGGATGCGATCAGCACCTTGAGACAGCCGAAGAAACAATGATGGGTTTTTCCCAATCTCCATTTTGTAAAGCATTAGGTGAGCTTCCTCCAGCTTGCCAGCTTTGGATAGCCCATCAATTAGGGCATTAAAAGTCACAGCAGAAGGAAAACAGCCAAGCTTTTCCATGTCATTGAAAATCTGTTGGGCGTCCCCCAGCAGACCGTTCCTGCACAAACCACAAATTAGAATAGTGTAGGTACAAGTATTGGGGAATTGATTGTGCTGGGAAATCTCTAGTTTAAGAGATCGAGCTTGGTCCAACAGCCCTATGTCACAGAATCCTTTGATTAACACATTATAACATTGAGTGTCAGGCACAACACCTTTTCCTATCATATCCCTCAACATATTTGTTGCATCTTTCATCCTTCCGGCTTCACTTAATCCACGCATCACAATCGTATATAATACAAGATCAGGTACAACACCCATATCATAAACCTTCTGAAACAATTCCTCTGCCTCACTAAGTCTTTTGGCTCTTATCAAACCATCAATCAGACAACTAAACCCTCGTATCGCGACGTTATACCCATCATTTCGAAATGACTTGAAAAGCGCAAAGGCCTCGTCAAGCTGGCCACACTTACAGAACCCATCAAGCAAAGCATTATATGTAGCAGCATCTGGCCTACATCCACTACTCTTCATCAAATTAAAAAGCCTATGAGCATCATGCGTTCTCTTTTCCTTGCACAACCCGGACATAATCACGGTGTACGTAATCCTACTGGGACAGATCCCCCTCTCAGTCATTTCGTCGAACAGATTGAGCGCATCTTGAGTCATCCCACTCTTGCACAACCCATCAATCAAAACGTTAAATGTGTCGCAACCAATTGTACAATTAGACTTTAACATCATGTTGTAAACCGCCAATGCCAACAAAATCACATCTTTTTTAACCAAGACATGCAATATCACATTGTAAGCAGCTAAATTCGGCTTACACTCATAATCCTTCATCCTCCCAAACGTTTCCACCGCCTTTTCCGCCTTCTTCAACCTCCAGTAGCCCAATATCAATACCACAAACGCATCTGCCGGAACGGGCAACTTCTCATCCCTCAACTCATCAAGAACGCTCCAGTACAAACGAAACGAGTTACCACTTTCACCGCTCAAAAGCATGTCAACTATTAAAGTATGCGAAAGCCCACTTCGGAAACGCGCCTTCTGAGCTGCCCAGATGAAGAATCGAAAGCAAATCCGTGGGTCTTGCTTCAGTTGGGCCTGAGACTGAAGGACTGAAATTATAACTTCTCGATTGAGAAAAGGAACTAAGTTTTGGAGGGCGGGTCCAGTGGGGTGTACGGAGTTGATAAGGGCGAGAACTTCATTCGTAATATTCAAATTTTCGAGAGCATTGTCGGACAATGAACAGAAGGTGGAGGACGGGGTGAAGTATTGGGGTTTGATTGAACGGAAGATTTGGGAATGGAGGAATTTCTGCATAATGGCGATGGAGCAAATGGAATACTCATTTTTTACCACATTTGTGTGCGTGTTTATGCGAGTGTTTTGGGTTTAGCAGTGGTTTGTAGTCGGAGAATGCAGCCGCGGTGGCGGCGGAGAGAATGCAGAAAGATTGTGTGTGATTCTACGCTAAAAGCGCTATTGCTCTAACAGCGATTCCCTCTTTTGGTTTTGGGCCTACTTGCTCTCCGGAGGCCCAGAGGATTAACTTGAATGGACTGGACTAGTTGAGTTGAGGCCTGGCCCAATATGGCTTCTTGACATACGCTTTTTCCCTGATAAATTATTCGAGTCGAGTTGAATACATAATTTTTAAATTATTATCGATATTCAAAATTTTTGTGTGAATTTGATTTAATTTTTGATATAATCAAGTTCAAACGAGTTTTAATTAAATCAAACACGAGACGAACTTGAGTTAATTGATAAGTATATTTTATTATATTTACACTAATCAAATCAAGTTCGAGCTGAGCTCAAATTGAGTTCAAATGAATTTTAGTATTAATTTCAATCGAGTATCAAATAATTTTAATTAATTTTCAGTCTTGTCCTACTGTTGATACAAAAGGAAGAAATCGTGCGGAAGATCGAAACGATTTATGAATAGTCGCTTGTTTGATCTGTATGAATTACTCAAGCACTCAGCAAAAATGTAGCTGACGTTAAATGAAACAAAAAATACTTGCAGAAATGAAAAATGAAAATTAAATCAACTGTGCAACTGGACTCTTGCTAGTTCCAAAAATTACCAATAGGTAATATAAAGTTTTTTTTTTTTTTTTTAAAGTGAAAGTGATGAACTATTATTATTTGAATTAAATCGATTACAATCATTCTTGCCGAATGCTAATCTAACAAAGACAATTACAACAATCATATACTGACCAACATATTAGATAAATTACATCTAAACAACACCTACTCTTAGAGTAGAATACCACAACTACTATACGATAGACAAATATTCATCTTAATACCAATTCAAATTTGACGTCCAAGCGGCAAATTTCAGAAGAAAATTACATGGAATCTGCATAAGCGAAACCAACTGCTGTCAAAACAGCACAACGGGCATTTGCTGGAGCCTACAATGACCTCCGGATGCTTTCTGTGTAACACTTGCCGAACCAATCCTAAGAATGAGGTCTCTTACAAGCTGAATTAGTTGTAACATAACCTCATGTTCAATGTTTCTGATAATCGGATCTGTCTCACACTCTCAAGGGCTAGCCGGCCTACTGGTTGCCTGAAAATGTGAAGGAATTGGTCCACCTTTCCCAACGATGAAACGAGCTAGGGAAACATTAGCATTGGTCCTCAGCTCTGATTGAGCAGCAAAATGGCCAGGGATGGATAGGACGAGGATCCTCCTGAAATGGAATCATGGGTCCGCTAAGCTGCTACTCTCCAGGAGCAAATTCGCACAGTGAAGGAAGTTACAGAAAGGAGGCTGCAGTGCTGCATGAAGAAGGTATATTACATATTCACAAATTTCAAGTGCAGCATACCAGACAGAGTTCAGGTTTTATTTGAATTATGGTAGGCACAGAAGAAAACCCGATGACTTGTTAACAGTAGTCAAATTTTGCTAAAATGTACATCATAGTAGACGCATAACATACTAATACGGAAGATGCACGACATAAAATATAGAATAAAGCCATCAATAAAACGAAAATCAGAGAAACAGGACCGTTACCATGATCGGCTATGCAACCCACTATTTCTTCTTTATTTAGTCGAATATATTTTGTTTTATAGAAAACCCTTGCTTCAATTCCAGAAAGAAAAGTTCATTATGATTCATAATCAACCCACAATCTACATGAGTGCCAGGTAACGAGTTTGGGGCCTTGGGCAGGGGGATGATAATGATATTACCACAACTAAAGATGGACTGTGACAGGCATGCGTCGTGACTCTGGTGGTAATTTGGCCGGAATATTGGGTTTTGGGGCTAACTGCTACCTAATTCAATTTTAAAGGGATGGTCCATTTTTGGGTTTCCATGGGTCTAATGCAACAACCTGAACTTTCCAGGGGGCATTTTGCCCTAGAACTTATCACACAATCTGGAACAGTGCGATTGTTGCTTCCATCTTGTCACATTTGCATTATTTCAACTGATTTAGGATAAGCAAAAAGAACTGCCAAAGAGTCTGAGGAAGAAAAAACTCTCTGAAACAAAAGCAATTAGAACAATAATTTGTTTTGTTCTAGAGAGTGGCTTAGATTAAGAAAGGCAGGAAGCATAAGGAATTACAGTTTTTTCTTCAAAAACTCACATTTCTACCAATACAGCAATTAAGATGAAAGATTGTTGCTTCAATGCTACTCCACATTTCATTTTATGTAACTCTCAACTCCAAATAATTCAGTCGGAGTGGGACTAAGGAGCCATAATTGTGTCATTGCGTCTACAACACTCAATTAGAATCTCTGTGGACCTAAAGTTAAAGCATGAAATAGAAGAGTTTAAACCATCCATTCACAAAAGCTATCATCTTTTTGTCATCGTCTAAAACCTTCATGTTTCCTATGTACTAAGGGCTTCTCTCCATACAAACTAGAGGTTTCTTCTTAGTTATATAGATTAAGAAAATAAGGACTCAAAGCATGTTTCACTTAATAACGGTCGCATATGAAACAACTCATTACTAGGATAAAGTCCAATTAACAGGTTGTAATTACTGACCTCTGGAGCTCAGATGTTAAAGTTGTAACACAGAAGACACTGGGATTACAACTCCATATCGCAGGTTAATAGCCCAAATCAAATGAAGAGATGTGATTGTCTTGCCAATGTATTACCCAAAATATCTCAATCACACAGAGGTTCTTTCACCAAACGGTTCATCTTTTCATGTAAAAATTCAAGGACATCTTCTCTCCCTTCCTTCAGAAGTAACTGTCTCAGCCTGCCAAAGGTATGTCTTCCTGGGCGGATTCCTCTTTCCATCATCTCTTCCATTAAGACACAAGCCCTAGACACATCACCCTTGTCACATAATCCATTAATAAGTGCAGAAAATGTGTGCATGCTCGGAGCAAACTGCTTCTTTTGCATATACTTCCACACCTTGAGAGCTATCTCTAGTTCCTCTCTCTCACAGAACATCTTAATCATCATGGTATATGTGTCTGCATCAGGTTCGCAAACTTTGGTCATCCTGCGGAACACTTTAAAAGCCTCATCAGTCTCCCCACGACCAATCAAGCCATTTATAAGAATATTACAAGTTCTTGAATTGGGTCTCACCCCCTTTTTATCCATCTCATCCAAAACCTTGTAAGCATTTTGGAATTTATTTACTTTGCAGAAAGCACTAATTAAGGCGTTGTAAACTGCCACATCAGGCTCTACTCCATTTCGCTCCATTTGAAGGAATGTATCAATTGCATCCTCAATTCTGTTTTCGATACCGTATGTATGTATCAAAACGCTATAAATAAACGATGTGGGCTGACAACCACTGAACTCCATCTCATTTATAACCTCAACTGCTTCATCCGTCCTTCCTGCCTTGCAGAGAATGTCAACCATGATTCCATATGTTACAATATCAGGATTGCAGCCTGAATCAACCATTTCCCTAAAAATTTCCCTGGCTTTTGGAAAATTTGGAGCCCTTCCCCATCCTTCAAGCAAAATACTATAAGTTTTTGAATCGGGACAAAACTGATTTCTCATGGCATCAAAGATCTCCTGAGCTTTTCTCACATTCTTTGACTTGCACAAAGCACTCAATAACCCATTAAATGCAGCCAGATTTGGAGGCACGTCATATTTTTTCATCATGTTAAATGTATAAACCGCCTCATCCACTTTTTGGGCCCGTGCATACTTCCGCATGATAATACAGAAGGTCTCAATATTCAGTATGCCCTTGCTCCTCATGCTATTCACGAGATCCCACATTATCTCGTACTGCCTTATCTTCGCCAATGACTCAATCATGATATGGTAGGCTCTAATACTGTGCACATAATTTCGATGCTTGCCAGCCCACTCGAAGAACCGGTGTGCCAGCATTCCAGCATTTTCGAATTTTGCAAGGACCTGTTCAACTACATCTTCAGAAACCCGGATACCACTTTGGTCCAGCGCAACATCGAGGCCTAATTTGGGGCAGGACATCATAATTTTACAGATCTTTTTTGTAATATCAGATGAATCTTGCACTATTTCTCCTGAGCTGTACAACCTACCCCCCACCAAAAACCTCAAGAAAAATTTATCGCAACCGCGAATTCGCAAGATCATGATGGATAAGTAAATAAAACTTCCAGAGTCACCGCCTGGAGAATAATGATGAGCAATTAACCTACACCATTACACACAAACAATCAAGCAATCATTTCATCAAGCACATGATACACAAAGCATTAATGCACCTTCCGCTTACTCAATCAACCTCATCTATATCATTTTGCAGGCGAACACATATTCTACAACACACACAACGTGTCTCATCCAACAAAACGAAATAACAGTATTAAGAATCAAAACATTCTTTCCAACTTTAATTTCTTCTCATAATCAAGAAAAGCAACTTCCGAATCCCACTATTGGTATCTAACCCTCCCCACCCCACCCCACCCCCCCCCCCCCCACCACACACACACACAAACAGAATAGAAAGAGTACCTGAAGTCTGAGATGAAACGCTGTTTTCCTTCTCTTTTTCTCAGTCTGTCTTTGCTCTGTTTCCTCTCTCGCTTTCACACGGAAGAGAGGCGGACTGTGTGTTTATTGGGCCGTTGAGTCTCCGGGCCGGTTTTTGGGCCCTATCAAATGGGCTTTTAATATTAGAAATAAAAATAAAATATCCAATTGAGCCCTAATTTCAAGATTTTGTCACATCAAATTTATTTAATTTCTCATTACATAAAGGTGTCAATAACTTTAGGTATTTTAATTCTCATCATCATCACGATTTCACGACCAAAAAATCACACAATTGAATTTACTAAGATATCCTATATATAATAATTGCAGATGAAACAAGTGGGATTAACGTATTAAAGTAAACATGGTGTTGATAATTAGTTTAATGCGAGAAAAACGACAACGATTTATATTTATTTGGTTAAATATATTAAAATTCTTCACGTAATTTATCTTGATTTAACTAATACGTCAAATTTTTTCCTGTGACTTTGATAGTTAAATTGTAATAATTAAGTTAATCGTAAATATTTTTATACTTCACGAAAGTTTCTCTTGTTGCAGAATAATAGATTATTTTTTATATTATAAATGATTATAAATTAAAAATTATAATAATTATTATAATTTTAATTACAACCAAAGTTCAAAGGAAAACTGTAGCCCACTCACTTGGTTATGGTCCCAAATCTTTAATAGCACATTTAATGCTGCAATATTTGCATTGCCTTTTTTTTTTTTTTTTTTTTTTCATTCCTCAAAATGCCAATAAAATACATGTCTAGACTTTCTTTTTTCATTTAAATTCTTATGTAAATTCACACTTGAAGTTTAAAACTAAATTTATAGTATGTAAATTACGTATTGCCCCATTGCACGAGATATTATTTACTTTGATTTTGTATGAGCCTCACAATTTTATCTTGAAAAGGCGTCACGCTAGGAAGATGAAGCTTGTGGCTTATAAGTCGTTCAAACTTTTCGTTTGCGACCAATTTATGACAATTGTCTACATTATCAGCCTCTCAAACGAGGGGCTTGAGATGGTGACAATACCATATCCCCACAAACAACATCAAAAGATGTGAATTGCGACTCAATCAGTTACTTGCTACGCAATGTATTGTCCATTATGTATTCGTATTGTTAGAAAAATAAAAGAACAAGAAAGAAGCAAATAAATTTAGACTTGAGGCGTGGAGAACACACACTTTCCGTAAAGTGATATTTGTCTCTACTATAACTTGTTACTGAGTTGATATGACAATTCACTTACAGAATACAACAAGCCTCTTGAAGTCTGTGAATAGCAATTTCAAAGACTTCTTTCAAGAACAAACAAAACATGTATTTATTTGAACATAGAATTCAGGGGAGGAATCTATCATTTGACACTTAGTACTTATAGACATGTTGAGCCTTTTCCCGAATCATTGCAATGTTTAAATTGTAGACTGGTTCATAAGCCATTGTAATGTTTTATACAGAAACCCTGCATAATTTTCAACCATTACAATATTTCACATTATGCATAAAAGCTGCATAAATTTTCAGAAGAAATGTTACGCTCACATTTCTTCAGTTTTTGCCGAGAAATTCAAAATTCAATTTCTACAAATTAATTAAGATAATAGTTTAAAAATAAATAAATAAATAAATTATTTATTTCGTTTCAAGCACGAGCACTATTTTGAAATTTAAGGATATCTATACATATCTTTATAAATTATTTTAGATTTATGTATTCTTCCTTTACGGGGACAAGACATATTCATATTTTTATTTACAAGTTATTTCCATCACGTACAAGCCCTCGCGGTTTTATTTTGAAGATGGAGGCCTTGAGAATTATAAGTTGGTCAAGTTCTTCATTTGCAATCAATGTGAGACGTTTATCTACATTAGGAAAATTAAATGAAGTCCAACCTACAAATCATTTGAGAAAAATATAATCATCCTTGTTCACCAATTTAATATTATTACCTATGTTTAATAAAATTTGAGGTGATTACGTAATTCCATTACAATAAGAGAAAAATGAATATTCACATAATGAAACATCAAAATTGTCATTTACTATTTATATTAGGTCATAATGCTGTTTATTTTATCAGAATAATAATTTCTAAAAATTTATAGCTACCGAAAATATGTAAGAATAGTTATAGTCATTGACCATTACTGATAATGAGTACTAATTATAATTTAGGACAAATTACATTGACACACTCTGAGGCTAGGCCTAATTATACAAACTTCCCATGTATTTTACAAAATTACAGATACACATCCTGAGGGGTGTTAGTATAATATTTTTTAGGGGGTAGTAGTGTGCTTTGTCTTTGAATGAAGGGTGTAGTTGTAATATAATTACAACCTCGGAAGGTGTAGCTGTAATTTTAACAAAAACAGAGGGTGTTTGTGTATTTTGGTATAACCTTAGAATAATTGTCAAAACATCAGAATAATTGCGTGACAATATATGCACTGTCAAATAATTGTCATATTCATATACTATCGGTATCGGTTAAAATATTAAATATTAAATTTTTCCTCTATAAAAGTTTAAACATTACAATGAGTTGATCATTTTATATGCTATTAGTGCCACGACAGACAATATGTGATAAGTTTAAAGTTCATTGTCGTATTAGATATTAAATGATTTCATTCTCTATCAAACCAAGTTTTTAGATGAAGTGGTCGTTTAATATTATCAATATTAGTAGTGGTAATTTAAAATACGAATATTATTACCAATGGGGGGACTTTCTCCACATCCCTCCGCCTTTGAGCTCTTCAGGCCATGTCCTCCGCATGTGGGTTGGTCCGTCTTGCTTGAAGGGCCTGTCAAGATCTCCCGGAACTCGTTTGTGCTTTGATTGGCTATTCAGAGCAGCATACGGGTGCTCACTGTGTGTTGTATGGGATGTCAGGGATGGAGAGCCACCAACATCTGTTCTTTGACTGTGTATACTCGAAAGCTTGCCTCTGGTTGTGTCGTAGGGATGTTCGATTTTCTTGGCTCTTTGCTGATTGCAGCGTGGTATTGCTTGGGCAGCCCGACGGTGGTGAGGTGCTCATCTGCTAAATGCCTCGAATCACTCACTTCTTGCCGGCCTTGTCTATCACTTATGGATGGAGCGGAACTTGCGGCGCTTCCAGCAACTCTTTGGTAGTCCTGAGGTTCTTACTGGTACTATTATTGACCAGATCAAGAATATGATACTTAGCACCCCCGGCCCCCTACATTGCAGGTTTGTGCTACCTATAGGTTTGAAAAATTGCGTGAGAACAGTGTACAACACGACCGTGTACCCATCAGCACACGGCCGTGTCCCCCTATCTACGACCGTATTATAGAGCCTGGCTTCCCGCTTTATTGTACTTGTACTCTATCTTTATTTTAATGAAAGTTTACATTCCCAAAAAAATATTATTTGATAAACTATAAGCATATGGAGTCGTATGCGATCAAAATAAAAATTATAAATTGGAAATCAAACTCGAAAAACACAATTGTATTCCATCGTTTTTTGTTTAAGAAATAATATATGAATTTGAAAACTTCAATGACTTTAGTTGTGGATAAGGCTACGTAGGAATGCATATAAGTTGAGCTGCATTAAATAATGCACCGTCTCAATCTAATTTGGATTTATTAATGAATATGGAAGTGTGCTTTATGAACGTACAAAACATACTTTAATTGAATTAATTAGAATTTTTCTTTTAGTAATTTAATACTTATCTAATTTAATCAATTTTTGTAGCCCTTTTCTAAAGGGTGTTTATAAATTATTCATTAAAATCATCAAATTAATAAAAGAAAAGCATATAATATAGAGATTAGAGAAGGGAGCAGGTAGGCCCAGTTGGTGGGTGGGGTCCATGGCCCCTTAGTGGGCCCACAAACTGTCATTTTATGGGTAAGCCCACCAAGAAAGTGTTAAAAAGGAATATTGTTTGGTTCACTTTCTACTTTGCGTATGGTACATAATTTGATTTATGAATTTTAGCAATTGTACTTTTCCACTCATTGCAAATGTCAATTACCAAAGTTCAAGATAATGTTTTTGAATATGATCGTACGTATGGGTGTTTATCTCATTTTTGTATAAGTTGTTATAATTTATTTATTATTTTTTGATTTAATGTAATTTATTTATTCGTGATATTATAAATGAGTAATGGAACAATTTATTTTAAAAAATATAAGAAGATAAATTATTATTAATTTGCTCATTTGCAATATTACAGGGGGTTGCTTGTATTTTTTCATTTTTAATCATATTGATGTATTATAATTTATTAATTATTTATAGTCATATTGATGCATTGTTTAATTTATCGAGATATTGATATAATTATATATGTAATTATTATTTAAGAAACGTCAAATAGAAAGATGAATAAATAAAGAGAAAAATGAATTCGTCAATAGCAAAATTTCACTCTCAATAATTACATGTATAATAATAAAAGAAAAAAACACTTTAAGTTGGTATAATTATTGATACAAAATTTCACCGTCCCGAAATTATTTAAAAATTTCCTTTCAAATTTATAATATGTTTGAAGATCTTATCCGTTTTTAGAAATAAAAAGAATATGATCATTGAGTATATAATCTTACAAGTAATATAATTTAATATTTGATTATGTTGGGATATTATTTATTTTTAAAAGTGGATATTAATATATTAGTTCAAAATGTAATTAATATAACTAACCCTTTACTTAATATTGGTCGAAGGTAAATTGACCCTTTTAGCCATAATAATTGACATTCACCTAACGTTAAATTAACACAATTGTAACGGTAAAAATAAGATTTTCAGCAGGTGTAGATATTTTCAACGGCAAACTGATTGTGACGTCGCGAGCCGCCTAAGCACGCTTTTGACCGTTTTGCACTTCTGTTTTTCGGGTTAATTTGCAATTCCTTTTTTTGGATTTTTCATAAACGCTCGCCCCCCACCGTCCTTGCCTCACTTTTTCTTCAGTGTGTGTGTGTGTGTGTGTGAGTGAGACTGTGAAGAAATTCTCCGAGAGTTTGTCATGGAGAAGAAGAAAGAGAGAGAGAAAGAGAGGGAAAGTATGAGGTCATCGAGGAGACAGTTGAAGGCTATGCTCCGCAAGAACTGGCTTCTCAAGATTCGCCATCCCTTTGTCACCTGCGCGGAGGTCTCTACTTTTTCGCACATACTTCCCACTGTTTCTGTGAATTGCGTGCGGAGATACGTTCACTGTTCCGGCATATGCAGTTTCTTGGTGTTGCATGTTTCTTGGGTTTTATTTTTCCTATTTTCTTGAATTTTTTGGTGCTAATAAGAGTTTGCTTCTTGATTCTGCATGTTTCTTGGATTTCAATTTTCTGGTTTTCTTGGAATTTGGTGTCGTACACGCAGTTTTCTTGATCTTTCATGTTTTCTTGGGTTTGATTCTTCTTAGTTTTTTGAAATTTGGTGATAGTGTACACAGTTTCTTGGCTTTGCATGTTCAATTTGGTTGGGAATTCTGTTTTCTTTTCTCATCTGATAAATTGGGGTATTTGAATTGGTAATTCTGAAGTTGGAAACCCACTTTGGAATTGCTAGTCTTGTTAAAATCAAGAACTTGATATTTCTTTGAAACTATGCAAGTTTCTCACTCTGAGTTTGTATCTTAAGGTACTCAACACTGCCATATAATCTTGTCAAAAATTGCCCAATTTTACTAAATTTAAGACTGTCACATACTTGGAAATTTCATCATCATTAGGGTACTCTGAACTTTGGAATTTTATTTCTCCATATGGTTTTGGTTGGATTCTATTGGATAGGATTTTGAAATGGCATTATTAAGTTATTATATTTCTGATGTATACATACATGTATAGAGCCACATCTATTTGTGTTCTATGCTTGTCTTTCTGCCTTTGTTGTTATTGGACTTTGGTTCAAGTAAGTTGAGCATTATATGATTGATTAATGGCCAAATTAAACATTTTCATGTTGTTTATGGAAAATTTATCCTCGTGTCACTTTAATGCTGGTTTAGGTATATATCAAGACTGACTTATTCATTTAGTATCATATCAATGTGGCAGATTTTGCTTCCAACTGTTGTTATGTTGTTGCTTATAGCCGTAAGGACAAGAGTTGATACACAACTACACCCTCCACAACCGTAAGTTCTATTTTTTTTTTCCTCCTCTAGAGGTTCTATGTGAAATTATCACTCATTGTTATTTCAAACTTCCTTTATACTATGTTTTCTTGCTAAAACAAATTGAACCTTCCAAGCAAATGAAATGGTTAACAGCGCATGGACAAATTCCATGTATCCTAAGATTTAAAAATATCGACACTTTGTCTTGCAGTTCAAATTATATATGACTTACTTCACTACCAAATTGAAAGTTGATGTATAGAGGTTGAAAGAGAACAACCAAATATGGATGCAAGATGCATTTTACTGTCTGTACTTAAATGTAAATGGAAAATATTGATATATTAAATTTTACTGAGAATGAAGGAGCCTGCTGCAGATATATTAGAAAAGAGATGCTTGTGGAAGTGGGAAAGAGTGACAAGTCTGCACCTTTTGACCGAATTTTGGAATTATTATGTGCCAAGGGTGAACATCTAGCATTTGCACCTGATACAAGTCAGACAAGGATGATGATTAATGTGCTGTCTATAAAATTTCCTTTGCTGAAGGTACGCACCAATACTTTCTTTCATATGCTCAATTATGATTTTATTTGTTATTTCCGCCTTTGAAGCTGTTCATATTGCCGTTGTATAATTCATGACTTGCCAATTATTAGGTTATGGTTTATTAAGATCGCCATATGTTCTGGTGTTCATTGATGGTGTTTGTGTTCTTATATATGTTTGCTAGGTTATAATGGCTTAGCTTACTTTAGCCTATTTGCTAAGAAGTTGCAGCTGATGGTAATGCCACTGGCCCCATCTTCCATGTGTCCCTAGATTTCTGTTTTTTTGCTTGGGTATCATCCTTGGACTGTTTCTGGACATTTTTCTCATTTGAATTGCTAATCTCTAGGCCTTATTTTGGTTGGGTTATTGGCACTAGTTGCTTAAGACATCATCTGTAAGATGACAACTAGTTTCCTGCATGGTTCTTTTTAACGTGGATGATGGTGTAGTTTGCGCACAGTTTTTCTTCAATTAATCTGAATATGTTCCAGATTGCCGAACATCTAGTGAGTGGAGAGGACTAATGGTATGAAAGTAATGGGACTGAAAAGTTATGTTTTGACCAAATACAAAAGTTGGTTGTTCCCTTTCCTTATCTGCAAATAAATAGAGAAATACCATTCACCCAAAATTCCATCTCCATAACAAACATTGGATTGAAATCTGTAGGAAATATCCCTTGAGGAAGTGCTTCTGATAATTCAAAACATATTGACGTTTGAGAAGAAAAAACCAAAAAGGAAAACCAACCCATTGGAGTTACTCCTTGATTTTCTTTAACATCTGAGCAAGTAGTGGTACTAATTCTTATTGCATTTTTGTTATTTTAGTCTCTATATTAATTGGTTCGACATGAATGTTTGCCTAAATATAGAAACAAGTGGCATATTTTTAGATGCCTCTGGCTAGTTTCTACTTTTGTCTATATGGATAGCTTTTGATTTTCTAGTTTCCTTTACTAATAATGACTATACTACAATGTAATCCAGCTGGCTGCCAAAGTTTACAAAGATGAAGAAGAGCTTGAAACATACATGAAGTCAAATCTTTATGGTGCTTATGATAAAGTGAAGTGAGTTTTGATTCCTATCATTTTCTTGCTTTCTTTTTAGTGCAAGTCAAATGGTGCTGATCAGCCTACAAGTATTATTTTAGTTGCTTACTGGTGGTAGTCCACTAATGACATTCTTCCTGTAGTTGTTAGATTTTTAACTTAACTATATTCTGCGAGGCAATAGGGTCTTGCTTTTGAGGTATCGGTGATGGTTCATAGTAGTAGTGACTCAACAATGCTGGAGAGAGATGGGAATTTGAATTGGAAGGGGCAGGCGTTTGACTAAAGTTTTCTCTATTTCTGTTTATGCATTGGGAAATATATTGTTAGATGCATTAATAAATTTTAGCAACCAGTGTTCAGGAGGTTCTTTGAATTTCACTTTAAAAATGAGGGCAAAATTAAGTTCTTCACTCTGTATTCGATCAACCCTTTACCATATGGGATTAGTACGGACAAAAGTTTCGGAGACTTCTTTTCCATGTTCAAGTTTTCTTTTCTTATGTACTGGCTTACAATATCCTGAATTGGTTTATGGAAAGAAGGGAACTTACACTAACTTTTTCTGTTTGTAGGAATTGCACGAACCCGAAAATCAAAGGGGCAATTGTCTTTCATAATCAAGGCCCTCAGTTATTTGACTATAGCATACGCTTGAACCACACATGGGCTTTTTCAGGATTCCCTAATGTTAAATCCATCATGGACACCAATGGTCCTTATCTCAATGACCTGGAATTAGGTGTGAACATAATACCGATATTGCAGTACAGCTTCAGTGGATTTTTAACTGTATGAACTCATCATCCTTCTATACTTTCTGAGGAACTATCTGCTTTTCGCAATTCACTATGTGAATTACTGTCTAGATGGCTCAAAATCTTCTTTAATACAAGATTGTAGGTATAATGCAATCTCGATATTATGTTAAAGCAGGTTATAGCTTGTTTCCTTCGTTCAGCATACTTGCAAAAATCAGTAATGGTATTAAATTTCTAGTTCTTCAGCATGATGGACTTAATGACTAATGAATTCAGTGATTTAAATGCTTTCAGTTTTAAATGACTAATGAATTCAGTGTTTTTAAATACAGTTACCACCCCTGAAGTATTCAACCCACATCAATTACCCCCCTAAAGTATTAAAACCTTCAAAACCCCCCCCAACCTTCTAACTCCTTTTATTTTTAAGTTCAAAAAGTCCATTTTACCCTTACTAAAAATTGTCCTTTGAAAAAAAATTAAAGGAATTTTTAAAATACCAAAATCACTCTTTTTTAAAACTTTGTCTAATTCTAGTTTCACTTGTTCGTCGAGCTCTTTTTATTTTCGTAATCCTAAAGTACTTGGAGCTCATTTTATTTTAGTTTTCCTTGTTTATCAAACTAAATTAAAAATAAATTTATACCTTCATATATATATGTACTCAAAAAAAATATACAATTAATAAAACCGAAAGAGTTTATCATGAGCTAATAAGAAAATATACAATAATATATATTTATATATATATGGTAATTATATAAATGTGGTAATTATATGAAAGTATAAATTTATTTTTAACTTGGTTTGATAAATAAGTGAAACAAAAATAAAATGAGCTCCAAATACTTTAGAATTATAAAATAAAAGGAGTTCGATGAACAAGTAAAAATAGAATTAGGTAAAACTTAAAAAAAGAGTGATTTTGTCATTTTAAAAATCCCTTCAATTTTTTTCATAAATCAATTCTTAGTAGGGGTAAAATTGGACTTTTTGAACTTCAAAATTAAAGGTGTTAGAAGGTCAGGGTTTTTTTTGAAGGTTTTAATACTTTAGGGGGGTAATTGATGTAGGGTGGATACTTTATAGGGGTGGTAACTGTATTTAACCCTATTTTTAATTAAATTGAAGATATCTGGTGGACAGTGTAAGGGAAATAATGAATCATTGTGATGTCTATGTAACTAATGAAATATCTAGTGGTAAGTTGTGAACTTTAAGAAAACAAACTCAAGTTTGTAGTGGCTAGAACTGATGTGGTCTTTGTATTTATTATAGTAAACTTAAGACACCACTGCAGATGGGGAAAAAGTTACCCTACTTAAATACTAAAATTCAGGAGAACATCATCTTGTTATTTGTTTAAATTGCACATGTTCTTGATTGCTAACAACGTTGATTGAGAAATACCCCAGAAAGATAAAATGTTTTACTGGCTCCTCCTTTTCTTAACAAATTGTACCTCCTTGCTTTGAGAGAAATCAGTTTTTACTTATTTATTTATTTTTTAATGTAAAGCCAGGTTTTGCAGGATATGTATTTGCCTGATTATTGGTATTCCATGCGTGCCTATGAATGATGGCCTTTTCTTTATCTGTATCTTTTCCCATTTCCTTTTTCTTTTTTTGGGTTGGTTTGGACAGCAGGGGTGGAAGTGAGGTGGCTCAAATAATTGGTTGACCTTTGTCAATGTCTAGAGAGATTACTGGTTGTATGGAGATATCTGGCGTAGTGGGTAACTTGGCTAGATCTTGTGTGGAAGTTGCTATTTCGATGTTATCATGTTGCCTTTGAAGTAGTAGTTTTTATCAGGGTTTTGGATTAGCAAAAGCTCTGGCTGTATGGACTACCTTGGGACTATCCTTCTCTAATCAAAGGTCATTTAGGCATGAAGTCTAGTAAACAACATTTCACAGCTCAATGCAGATTGAATGATATTGACAATAATAACATCCCGTAATGCACTTTAAATTTTGGCTTCAAGAAACTAGATCGATGGAGGCCTTTCAAGTTTCTTAGTTGGGACATAGAACACTTCTTGTCCTCTTTGATGCTGTTACTCATATTTATTTAATTCCACTTGCAGCTTCAGCAAGTTATGGATTCATTCATTATATTTGCTGCACAACAAATGACAAACTCGGACACCAAGGAGCTGCTGTCATCACTGGACTCAACTTCATTGCGCACACAACTCGAGATACCCTGGACACAGTTTAGCCCTTCAAACATAAGACTTGCCCCATTTCCAACTCGTGAATACTCAGATGACGAATTCCAGTCCATTGTCAAGAGAGTCATGGGAGTGCTGTATGTGTTCTTGTAGACATTTGGTTTCCTTGACATTAGCTTTTCAGCATTTTCTACCTATGATGGCTAATAGTTTGTGCTTCCAGGAACCAAATGGTTTTTAACTTTTTTATCCCATTGCTGAACAGTTACTTGCTGGGATTTCTCTATCCAATCTCTCGTCTGATTAGTTATTCTGTTTTTGAAAAGGTAGTACATGATCTTCTTTTTCTTCTCAAGTATGAGTTGTTTCTTGACCTTGATTTAGTGGAATCACCTGTTTTCCTGCAATCCTTTCTGTACTAAGCGCTCTTAGTTGCTGATACACCAGGAGCAGAAGATCAAGGAAGGTCTCTATATGATGGGTCTCAAAAACAATATGTTTTACCTCTCATGGTTTCTAACATATGCGCTGCAGGTTTGAGTTATACTATTATATTGTAAACTAAAATTTATACTATGTGACATGTACATTTTCTTCCTTAATCTGAAGGTGAAATTTGTTGACTATATCTACAACACAGCACATATTAGTCTACTCATGTCTGTATTAGTATATATGTGCAGGTATGTTTCTTATAGATGCATATAGCATAGTCTCTCGCGTAACATGCAAAAATACAACTGATAACATAAACACTTCTATTAAATTGAGTATTGACAAGAGAAGAAGATTATAGCTCATCTTTAAGAAGATCACTCATACTTTGGAAGCAAATACGTTTAAGCTTTTGAAATCCTTCAAAATCATCAACTAAACTGCCTCTTAATTGTACTGGTGAAATTTGTTATGTTTTACTGTAACGGCTGAAATTAAACCGTCTTGTTAACACCAAGGGAGTTATTAATTCCTTCACATTTTTCTGAAATTACGCAACCATGAAATTTTACATTATAGGTTGTCTTTCTTTGATTATTTACCATCACTATAATCTTGCCTTGATATATAAATCCGAATTAGACTGTTGAAAAGTAAGCAATTTACAGATATTTTTGGAAAGGATTGAGCCAAATTGCCTCTTTACATTGTGGAGGATAAGCTAGTTGAACTTGGTCTAGGGTGAAAAAATTTACTACTGAAAATACAATATCTATTTAAGTAGAAATGGATCTGAGGCCTCATAGTAACATGGTTGGAAGTTGGAATGTTCATGTCAAAATTGAATGATTTTGACTATTATAAATCTAAGACATAGAACTTCTAGGTGCCGGTTGTGCTAAGAATTTCAAATTTAAGAGAAATTGTTGGGTAAGTTGTATAGTTTCAAACGTGTTCGTGTTTAATATGTTACTTTTTATCCACCTTATATGAACTTGCGCAAATCAATCAATTTTTCCATGACATATTTGGGAATGTCTTGGCATTATAGAAGCATGTTTCTTTAGATTGTTTCTATACCGGGCCTAAGATCTCACAAAGCTTTTCACTTGTTTGCTTCTTCACAGTGAGTTTCAAAAGAAATTGTTCTAAGTGTTTTTTCACTTTCGCAGTTTGCTGTCTCTTCTGGAATCATCACTCTTTGCACAATGGGAACCCTTTTTAAGTACAGTGACAAATCTCTGGTGTTCGTGTATTTCTTTTGCTTTGGACTGAGCTCAATAATGCTATCATTTCTGATTTCAACATTCTTCACGCGAGCAAAAACTGCGGTAGCGGTTGGGACGCTTGCTTTTCTGGCAGCCTTCTTCCCTTATTATTCTGTAGATGACGAGTCTGTGTCAATGTAAGTATTATATGGCAAAATTATAATACGAGTAGGTAATGTCTTTGGTGGTCTGTAAAATATCTCGTTTCTGTATGTTTGTAGGCTATTCAAGGTAATGGCTTCTCTTCTTTCACCCACAGCATTTGCCTTGGGGTCCATTAACTTTGCTGATTATGAACGTGCTCATGTTGGACTCCGATGGAGCAACATCTGGCGGGTATGTGTTTTTATAGACTTTGTTCTCTGTTTACTTCAGTTTCAAAGAAGTCTCAAGTTCAATGTTACTACAGGATTCTTCTGGGGTTTGCTTTTTGGTCTGTCTTCTGATGATGTTGCTTGACACTTTCTTATACTGTGCGATTGGTCTATATTTAGATAAGGTATATCTTCTCATCTTATATTTTACTGATCTTCTTTTCTTCCCAAATGCTTTGCACAAACTTGGTCATCTGACAGTGATATTATGTTTCAGCATTTAATGAGAACTCTCATCTCCTTGGCTATGGGGAAGAGCAAGTCTCTTTCAGTTAGTCATATGATATTAAACTTGTATCTGTTACTATGAGATCAGGTCCTTCATAAGGAAAATGGGGTGCACAAAACTTGGAGTTCTATGTTTTTTAAGCCCTTTTGGAGGAAAAAGAGTTCAAGCGAACAGTTTTCTTCCAGTTCAGTTGGTAAATCAACTTATAGCGACCTTGAGGAAAATGCTCATCTTCTTGAAAGAGCTGCATATAAACCAGCTGTAGAAGCAATAAGCTTCGAAATGAAGCAACAAGAACTTGATGCACGGTGAATATTTTACAATTGGTACCTGAGTTTGCATGCAAACGAACAGGAAAAGACATATATTCACGCTCATTTTATTTTAATTTGTTCTCCAGATGTATTCAGATTAGAAATTTGCACAAGGTGTACACTTCTAAGAAGGCAAGGTGCTGCGCTGTCAATTCTTTACAGCTGACACTCTATGAAAATCAAATTCTCGCGCTTCTAGGTAACCACATTATTGTTTGCTTTTTGTGGCATACCGTTACCACTAAACTGATTCATATGTAGGCTTGTAGTTCCTTGTTTCACTTATATCTTGTCTTGATGACTTCTATGTTTGTTTGGCTAGGTGTAAACCTATATTGGTCCTTGAAACCATTGTTCAGGCATAAGTGGTCTCACGATTACTCTTTGACTCTGTTTTGAGTTTTTAACTTGATACCCTGACAATCAGCTCCATATTTGACAGTACACTTGTTTTTATAGATAAATGATCATGTTCAACCAAGAAACTCAACCTAAGTAGGAATATACTGGGTCCTATTAGTGCAATATGTATGTTGCCCATGTTTCTGTTGATACATTATTGGTCAAATGATCTTGTCAGTCAAGAAACTATACCGCAGTGGGATAGTATCTGTGGTCCCCAAGCCCTGCCAATTGCCATTACTACCCTAATGCTGCCAAGTAACAACTGTTGTTCTTTGAGGTTAATAGCTCCTTTTGTCCAGATATTTGTTTCCCTCCTCCAGAAAGCCCTCATCCTCAACCAAGATTTGCGTTCTAATATTTCATGTGTCCAACACCTCTGGGATCTCATTTTTACTTTTCCAAAGTTAGCTAATTCATAAGCCTTAGCTACGGGCTTTGTCCTTTAGTTTCTCACAACACCACCTTTAGGTTCTCAGTCGTCCATTTTCACATCTGGTCTAGAGTACCGTTGAAGTTTCTAATGGTCCCTACTACATCATTTTCTTGTATGTACGTCTTTCACGTCCTGGGTTTACATACCACTACCCCTTTCTGACCGCTTGCAAAAATGTTGAATTCCCAGTTATTTGCTTGATATATCAACATTAATACCCTGAATTTGTGAGGTCAAACCCTCTTCATGGATAATTTTGCCTTTTTATTTTTCTAGCCAAGAAAAATACTTGCGTATCTTGCTCATCCTTACAAATTATCAACTGATCATCTCCATCTCTCTGAATAAGTTAACAGTTAAGAGGCCAAAAGCCATAGAGAATCTTTCTTGCTGCACTTCATAAGGCATCCTGTGGTCATGGTCTTAACAATTTGCCTATCATACTTTATATTTCCATACACAAATACATACTAAAGAATGCAAAAGCAGCATTATTACGACTGTGTCCTTTACTTTTTTATTTCATTTCTATTACAACGGTAATTTGCATGTTACGATGATTGACCTCAATTATATATTCCGCAGGACATAATGGAGCTGGTAAAAGCACAACAATGTCCATGCTCGTTGGTCTTGTTCGCCCTACCTCTGGAGATGCACTAGTTTTTGGGAAGAACATCTTGACTGACATGGTAATATTGTCGATTCTGTTTTGTGTATGTTATATTCAATATATTGAATGAGCAACTGGGAACTTGATAGAAGCAATTTCTCCTGGCCTCACATCTATCACTATTGGAAATAGAAGTTCTCGATATGATTTCAGGACCTAGAAGGGTCAAATGTTCCAGTTATGAATGGAACAAACTAATACTAGAACCAGTGAAATTAGTGAATCCTAGCTCCTTAAAATTCTTTTGGGAAAAAGGATATTTGCACTGCAAAACCTCTTAGATAACATGGTCGTTCAATATGTATGGTTTGAGCCTCACTTCCACCTACTTGTGGAAAGGAATTCCTCGTGATAGACCTTAGGAGAAATAAAAATGGCCTCCGCCTCTGGAGGTGTTAGAGGCAATATATGTTAAAAATCTCACCTTTCTCTAGCAGTCAATATAAACCTACCAGAATATGATCTTGTTAAAATGCTGATTAGGTACACTGCCTTAAAATATCCTCTTACGTGGACTATTCACTCTTGCTCAATCCCATTATTAATGAGGTAGCCTGGGATAAACTGCATTGGCCTTACATTTTGGGTTGCTGTACCCTTTCAGAGCACTAACTAGAAGAAAATCCTCTTCTTTATTTCCATTCTCCTTTCCCTCCTTTCTAAGCCCTGCTGAAGCTAGTTGTATGCGATACATCTCTATATATATATAATTACGACCTCTTAGCATTCACGGCATAATTTCAGTAGCTAATTCTTAACGCTGTTTTAGAAACATGTTATTTGAGGAACTTTTAAGTAGCCATACCAGAAGTGAATTTGAGTCTCTTTGACAATTTTAGTTGTCAGTCGATCAATGTTCTGAAGCACCTGCAACTATATGTGGTGTGGAAAGGGTTGATAGTTGGATTAATGTTCTTCAGATTAATGTTGATGTTGCTGCTGCACAGGCTAGAGCTCTTGAAAAGTATAGAACAATGACTGGTGGTCATTCTTTTATCCATTAGAGCGATGCTTTAACGTATTTGACTGGTTTCATCAAAGGAACAGGGTCAGAATGATCTAATTGTCAATTATGTTCTCCTTGATATTGATTGATTATGTTCCCTATCGGTGCTCACTATTTTATTGCTTATCCAAATTGGTCAACATGAAGCTGCATGGATTAATTGATTCCAAGAGATGCAAAATGTGAGGCTCGATGTTCTTTGAAACTCATTTGTGCTGAGCTCATGAAAAAGAGCTGAAATCCCCAGAAAAGTAGAAGAGAGTACAGACTAGCTAGAGTGCAGTCCTCTATATCCACGACCCCTCATTTTCAGAATGGTATCTATCTGCATTTGACATGTTAATGTACTAATGTGGTGTCTGATCAGATGCTATAACATGTCTATAGCCCGAGAAAACTGTGACAACTTGTCACACTCTGTACTTGTCTCAGTCCAATCTCTACTAGGACCGACCTCCCTACACCCTCGGCATAGTCTTGCTAACTTGCTTTGTCAGCCGTCTTTAGAAGTAAAATATTTTCATAGTTTGTTCACATGTGCTGTTCTTATGCAAGGGGAAACCAGATTTTCATCTCTAATTCTGAGTATCTCAGTTCCCCTCAATTGGGAGCTGAAAGGTTGTGGCTGGGTATGAGGCATTGCTTATACTGACTTATTGCTTTTCATAGTTTGTTCATATGTGCTTGCCTTGATGATTTTAGATCAAGAAAAACTGACAGATAGTAAACTATCTCTTCAGCCTCACCGCGCCCTTTGACAGCATGTTATCTATCCAGATTTTGCCCTGGTTCTGGAAGTTAATTGATCGCAGTTTATGTTTTATTATTACCTGAAGGTTTTTGAGTACTTTGTGTCATGATAGGTAAAGGGATTGTCTTTCATTTTAGTAAATGACTTTACTGACAATCTCAGTTTACTGTATCATAACATCAGTAGGAATATATCCAGAATTTATTTCCTCAGTAGTTCAATAAACTTCCACTGGCACACAGTATTATTATCTTTGTAAGTTGGATACTTTCTTTGTTGGTTTTGCAGGATGAAATACGCCAAAGTTTGGGTGTTTGTCCGCAATATGATATTCTTTTTCCAGAATTGACTGTAAGACAATTCCCTTGTCATCTTTGCCAATTTTCTTTTCATTTATTTTATTGTTTCCAGTTTCCTTTTGATGCTTAAACAAATTCAATGCTCTTAGCTTCACTTATCATTTCTGCAGAATTTATGTTCGTTTCCGTTACATTGTCTTCAACTTCTAGTATTCCTCCGTTGTTTTTCGAGGTCATATAATACTTGTTTGTAGTATGTAGATATGACAGACACATGATAAATCCATCTTGCTGCTCCTAATACAACCAAAAGTTGAATAGTTGTGATTGGAGTCCCCATAACTGTAATCCATCTCTATAATATTGTTTTCTGCTTGGTCTCTTTGAATTTTTATTTCAATCTTGGAGAAATAAAAGGCCTATTTCTTGTTTCCGTTCTTTTTGAACTACTGTATGAATTGAGAAGAATGTTGGCATTTGCTTTTCTCAGGTGAAGGAGCATTTAGAAATATTTGCTAATATAAAGGGAGTGAATGAAGATTGTTTGGAGAATGTTGTAACTGATATGGCTGAAGAAGTAAGTTTCTTTCACTTGGATGGCTAATGCAACTTATTCTCAACTTCTGTTCTATAGTGATGAAGAACCAGCTTACCTGCTGTTTTTCTAATCTCTTTTCTTCATCTATTATTTACATGATGGTTTAAACTAATATTTCTTGATTGCAAAGCTGCATTTAGTCTTTATGCCTTTTCTGATTACTGCTAAGAGATATTTTGTGCAAATAATCTTTAATTAGGTGGGTTTGGCAGACAAACTGAATACTTTTGTAAGGGCTCTTTCGGGAGGTATGAGGAGGAAGTTATCTCTAGGAATTGCACTCATAGGAAACAGCAAGGTTTGTATAAGTTTTGAACAATATCGGCTAATTCTCATCATTGATGCTAAAATGAGTTCTTAAGTAATACAGGTTATCATCCTTGATGAACCTACAAGTGGAATGGATCCATACTCGATGCGGTTGACATGGCAGTTAATCAAAAGAATAAAAAAGGGAAGGATAATACTACTGACCACTCACTCCATGGATGAGGCAGATGTTCTAGGAGATCGGATAGCTATCATGGCTAATGGCTCTCTTAAATGCTGTGGAAGGTTCTTGCTACTCAAATTTTATATTGTTTCTATGACTAATTTCATAAATAATTTACACATGTAGAACTTTTGCTAGAAAAAGAATATCATATAATAATCCCCCTTCCCCAGGAAAGATAAAGAAAGGGAAAAAACTAGGAGGGAAGGGAGTGCGGCATCAGATAGAGGATTGACATCCAAAACAGAATAATGATGCGTAAAAGCTGGGTCTATTTCATGCAATCTTATAGTCTCTTGTCTATATTTCAACAGTTCCTTTTTCTTAAAGCAGCAATATGGTGTTGGTTATACTCTTACTCTCGTAAAGGTATGCACCATCTCACTTTGCTTATGTTGTTAGAGTTATTATTTGGCCTTTTAATATTCTCTTTTCATGTCCATTTATTTGTCTTCAGACTACACCAAATGCTTCGGCAGCAGCTGATATTGTTTACAGTCACATTCCATCAGCAACATGCGTGAGCGAAGTATTCTTCTAAATTTAGATCCTATGTTATTCAGTCATCCAACAAGAGCACTTTCTCCATCTTTAACTGATTCGTGAAGGGGGCTGTTTTCATTGTCTATGTTATGTAAAATTCTGATCACATGCACTTTTGGAAATAAAAGCATACTACTCGAGAACAATGCCATGATTACTATGGCATTTCTCAAATAGTCACTTCCTTTCTTGTGCCTTTGTAGGTTGGTAATGAGATTTCCTTCAAGCTCCCTATTGCATCCTCGTCATCCTTTGAGAGCATGTTTCGGGAAATAGAGCGTTGCATGCAAAGGTCAAATCCTAGCTTTGAGACTCCAGATGTTGGGGACAGTACCTTTCTTGGCATCGAGAGTTATGGTATTTCTGTCACAACTCTGGAGGAGGTATTCCTGAGAGTTGCTGGAGGTGATTTTGATGGAACTGACTACGTTATTGATGAGAAGCCTCTAACCACACCTAATTTGGATGTCAATCAACACAGCCAAAATAATGCTTCAGGAAGAATCTTTTGCTCAAAAGTCTGTAAAAATTATATTGAAGTTATTGGTTTTATATTCTCCATAATGGGGAAAGCTAGCAGTCTATTTTTGGTGACTACACTGCATGTCATAAAGTTCCTCAGTATGCAGTGTTGTTGTGCTTGTATACTTTCAAGGTCAACTTTCTGGAAACACTCAAAAGCTTTACTGATAAAGAGAGCAGTCTCAGCTCGGCGAGATCAAAAAACGATTGTTTTTCAGCTGCTAATTCCTGCCATCTTCTTGCTGTTGGGTCTTCTTATGATCAAGCTAAAGCCACATCCTGACCAGCAATCAGTGACCTTTACAACTTCTCACTTTAATCCTCTATTAACTGGTGGAGGTGGTGGTGGTCCAATTCCTTTTGACTTATCCTTACAAATTGCCAAAGAGGTTTCTGAAATTTATATTTTCTTACTATGTTTCATTCATATGTACAGAAAGATTTCTCATATCAATTGTTTTGCACATTCCACAGATTTCCGAGCATGTACATGGAGGCTGGATTCAAAGATTTAGACAAACTACATACAGATTTCCTGATCCAGGGAGGGCATTGGATGATGCTATTGAAGCTGCAGGGCCATCTTTGGGTCCCATTTTACTTTCAATGAGTGAATATCTGATGTCTAGCTATAATGAATCCTATCAGTCGAGGTATTTTTTATGTCATCGCTTTCCATTTGTTATTTCACATTCCAACCTTGTTTTGAGAATAATTCCAAGAATCAAATGTCTAACAAATTTGAACTACTATGGGTTCCTGTACCAAGCCCAAGTTGCTTGAGGTCATTTTATTATTGAGGGATTCTGGATCCATTTCAATGATGTTGACCTCCTTACCACAAATATATTGTGGTGGACCACATGGGGGCCAAGCAGACCATCTAAAGAGACATAGATGCCACAGGAGTTGCCTAAGATTCAAAACATCTAACATTGCAGAGGTTTTGTACATCTGGAATTATTTGTCACTCAGTCCACCCAATGCGGAACCAAGTTGATCGATAACTCTAATGGCTACCTGAGGTCGTATAGTAGTTCTGAGGGATATATGCACTTATCTGACTCGAGAATTTTTATTTTGGCACCAATATTGTCATCCATTCTCCTTTTTTAATAGAAGAAATTTATTTTGGAGCTATTCTTTCAGTGCAGTTGGGATAGTGACATTCCTAGTATCTGGTCTTGGGCCTGAAGTGCAAGGCTCAGGAAAGGCCAGCTCACTTCTCTACCGTCCTTTGTTTTGTCTTTTTCCTTATCTATGTTCACCTGTGTGACAAAGAAAGCTGAGTAGTAGGTCTTATCTTGTGCGCTCCTTATGATGATTATTGAGGTTGTTGTCCGCATGAGTTCATTGTGTTCTGTCTTCTAGTTTGCTGAATTTGATGAGTTGTTCAGGTAACTTAGCTTTGCAAGCCAGATTGTCTCCTCTGCACATAATCTTGCTTTAAACCACTATTTTGGTGTATATTAAGTCTTTTAAAAAAAATATTAATAGATAAATACTGTTCCCTAACTAGAATTGACTAGAGCTTGTAATAATATATTTCTATCGAGCAACTTTTCATAGTAATACTAATAGCTTTAGTTAACAATTCTTTATTTAGTTCTTTCGATTTTTTTTGAAAATTTTCTTTTTCTATTAAGTTGGTAGGGATTCAACAAAGTTTTGATAGGATAAGATTGACCTGCTGAGTTTTTATTTCTTTAATACTTTTTTGGGGGTAGCTAAGCCAGGTACAGAATGCCTGGTTGATTTCAAATGCATAAATGCTCGGAATTTTGTGCAATTACTCCATCCAAAATTGATTCCTTACTTGTTCCTTGTGTGTGTGTGTTGTGTTTGTTTGTTTGAAGATTGAAATTAATTAAAAAAAGTTACTTCTTGGTTTGTGGTCAGCTATGTTGTGAAGGTCATCTACAATATTTGCTTTATTTTTGCATTCGATTTGTTTCTAGAACTTTGTTGAAGGTGCTACTTGTTAATTTTTGGAGAGCTATCTGTTGTACTATCCTTGCAGTTTCATGTTTACTGCCTATGTGCTTATCTACTGTGTTTTCCATTTTGTTTTTATTGCTTGTGTACAGGTATGGAGCAGTAGTTATGGATACACAAAGTGACGATGGGAGCCTAGGTTATACTGTTCTTCACAACAGTTCTTGTCAGCATGCTGCTCCGACCTATATTAATTTGATAAACTCAGCGATACTCAGGCTCGCTACTCTTAATGAGAATATGACGATTCAAACACGTAATCACCCATTGCCCATGACAAAGAGTCAGCTCCAGCAACGCCATGTATGTTTGGAATTGTTTTAAGTAAACATATTCCACTTTTGCATTTTAGGATAAGTTTTAACTTTGAATGACAAAATCAACTCAGTCTTGAATTGATTTTTATGCTTCTGCTTGGGACATAATAACCAATTAATTAAGCTTTTAATATTTAGTCCTTTCAATATCATTTGGGTATCCCTAAAAAACTTGAACTTTATTAATCTGCTGTTGCCAGAAGGAAAAAACTCATGTAACTTCTCGTGTTTCACTGGTGTCTCGAGTTATTGTAGAATTAATTCATGTGGCTGTATGTGCTGTACCTGCTCGTCTGATAAATGTTTGTTCTTTTCAGTGACTGTCTTTTGAACTGCTACACATATTTGTCGTATTAGGTTTGATGCTTCCAATAATTATGTGCAGGATCTTGATGCCTTTGAAGTTGCTGTTGTTGTTACCATTGCTTTCTCATTCATTCCTGCTTCATTCGCTGTGGCTATTGTGAAGGTAAAAGTTTAAGTTTCTCTATAACAGGAACACAACCTCTTTATTTGTTTATTATTTTTTGTTAATATTTTACAAGCAATATGAATGAAGAAACATTGTTTCTTTCACCTATGATTAAGATAGCAACATTTTTGGAACTCTATTATATAGGTCTAAGTTGCAATTATGTTCTTTCTGGTTCCTGTTTAGACTTGGTGCTTTCATATTTTTAGAAAACCATTCATTCACTGAGAGGATGAGGTATAGTTAGCTCACATCTGATGCACTAATTTTCCTGGCTCCCTAATTTTATCAAAACTGTTGTTAAAGATTTTTTCAGATTTTTGTCTTGCTAAATATTTATATTTTTAGCAAAAACTCATTTTAGTACTGTTTTTCATTATTAACCAATACATGCCAACATTACGAGTAGTTGAATTTTCAAACTTCTTCTCAACTTGGTTCCAAATTCTCAGTAATGTAACACAACAGCGAAAGGTTCTCTTTTGACTACTTGCAACTTCTTCTTACAACTAGCCCCATTATCTGTTGAAAGTTTCTGTTAAAATCTTGAATATTCAATATTGTTCAGAGTCATGCTCTTTTATAGTTAGCATAATGAATCTGAAAATAATGGGAAATTGAGGTTATGGTGATAGGCGTGATTTATTGGTGACTATCCAAGATCTCAGTGCAAATCAAGGTTTCATGTTGTACAAGTTAGCTGATTTTGTTAATTTTTGCCGTCTGGTCTGGTTTTACATATTAGAACTAAGAAATTATTTTGATTGAAGTGGCTGAAAATGGGATGTCATATTTATAGGAGGCTCAGATTAGGGAAACACTTTGAAATTTTTATCCCTGATTGTGGCCATGGACAGGACAGTGAATTAGTTTATATTGCCTCTTGGAGTTTGGACTTAATAGAAAGAAAGTGATGAGGCTCTGCCTACTGTCTTGACTTTGATATTGGAAGCTATAAGAACGAGCATCATATTGGATATACCTACATCTTAATGGTGGCAGAATATATTCAGAAAAAAAGTGTTGGGCAGAATATGCTCTTATAATTTCTTGTCTGATTATAGATTATGTCATGGTAGTCTGTTTATTTTATCAGTTCTGATGCAGGAACGTGAAGTGAAAGCCAAGCACCAGCAACTTATAAGTGGGGTATGGTAATTTTCCTTAAGAATGTCCGCTTCTTTAGTTCTTTCAAGGTTCTCCGAATTGACAGTATGTTTGTTGTTTATCCTTTTATCCCTTTTTAGGTGTCTTTGCTGTCATATTGGGCTTCCACATACCTTTGGGACTTCATCAGCTTCCTATTTCCTTCATCTTTCGCGATCTTCCTCTTTTGCGTATTTGGTATGTTCATGGACTTTGTGCAACTTTGTGTGTTATATTTTTAGTGATAATATACTTTTCGTATTACATGCTTCTGCTTACTTACGTATGTGGACAGTTCACAGAAATTACATAATAGGATAATGAAAAATTTTCAGGAAGAAAAGAATTTATGTGTTCAATTTCTGTGATGAAAGCCACCTGAATAAAATTTTCCTTGTCTCAAGTTGTCAGTTTCTCAATTTAAAACCTCTTCGTTAGATGATTCTGATGATCCACAACTTTCTTCAAATTCATTTATGAAGGGCTAGATCAATTCATTGGAAGGGACTCTTTCTTCCCGACCGTCCTCATGTTCCTGGGATATGGATTTTCAATAGCATCCTCTACTTACTGCCTCACTTTTTTCTTTTCTGAACATAGCATGGCACAGGTATTGATTCCAAACTTCATGTGTATCAGGGATTTTTACTTCATTCAGTTGCTGAAAATTTTTATATATGCCTGCAGAATGTTGTCCTCTTGGTACATTTTTTCACTGGGCTCGTTCTTATGGTTATATCTTTTATAATGGGGCTTATAGAGTCAACTGCAGGAGCCAATTCTCTTCTAAAGGTTAGAATTTTTCTCCTTTCAAATAATTAGGTCGTCAGCAGTGATATGTTATTCATTGAGGTGGTTCAAAAATGATATGTATGAGTTTGCCTTTTGGTTAACGAATATTTTGTATTGATTTTGTTGTTTAAAAGCTTTGATTTCTCTGTAAAAGCAAGCTTCTGCATACCCCCTATTAGAGCTTAATTGTTGATATCTGCCTGCTTTCAAGTTTGATAGGGACTAAATTTACTTGTATAAGGTGATCATATTTGCGTGCTCATCTCAAATAGGAAGGACTTAATACTTCATGTATCTATGCTTTATTAGTCTTTCTTTTGGATTCAGATGTGACCTAAAACTGTTTTAGATGCCTTGCTTGTAGAAAAATCTGGTTAGTGCGACTAAGTTAAATTATGTCATGTTTGTGTAATTAGATGTCTGTAGGGGATAGTGCGAAAACTATAAATTACTCCTTAGGATAGTGCGACAACTATAAATTACTCCTTCTTAGGATAGTGGTATAGTCATTATGGTGATCAATTATACGCTCCGGTTACATGTGAAGGTTTTACTTTCAAACGTCTTCTTGCACATACTGCGTTGAATGCTGGCATGAGGAATGGATTATCATAATCATCTAAGAAGTGATATTTTTCTTTCAGAATTTCTTCAGATTGTCGCCGGGGTTTTGCTTTGCTGACGGATTAGCTTCATTAGCTCTTCTGCGACAGGGGATGAAAAAGGGATCTGGTGATAGTGTTTTTGACTGGAACGTCACCGGTGCTTCTATATCTTATTTGGGTGGGGAGGTGCTTCTCTAATCTCATGATTTGGCTCAACTTCGCAACAATTCGGGTTTAGTTGCCAATTTTTCTTTCTTTATTGCATAAAATATATCATATACCGCTTTAGCTCCTTTTTCAGGTTTTAATCTATATTGGTTCTTTAGTATTTAAATTGTCCTTACTGTTAAGTGATTTCTTTGTAGTTTTTTGGATATTAATTGCTTCCTTGACTTTTCCTGCATGTTCTGCAAGGGAATATGTTTCTGTAGTCAGTCTTCCTATGACATAATCCTACATATACATTTGTCATAAATGCAATTAGCACTTTGAGAATAACTGCTTTCATGGTGTAGGGGATCATTTACTTTGTCTTGACACTTGTACTTGAAGTCCTGCTTCAGCACAAGATGAATTTTGCAACAGCCTCGGACTTGTGGATGAGTATAAGAAAAAAGGTTTATGCACCTTCCAGTGGCTCTTTAGAGCCTCTTCTTGAATCATCCTCAGAAGAAAATTGTGATTTTGAGGAGGACATTGATGTAAAAGCAGAAAGAAATAGGGTACTATCAGGTGGAGTTCGTAATGCAATTATCTACCTGCGTAATCTTCGAAAGGTGCTCAGCACATTGCAACCTTCAATGGTGTGGTTAAACTCTGATTTTGTCATTTCTAAGTTATATGTTTCTGGTTTCAGGTGTATCCAGGAGCAAAGCAGCATGGTTCGAAAATTGCTGTTCATTCACTGACTTTCTCAGTACAAGAAGGAGAGTGTTTTGGGTTTCTAGGAACCAATGGAGCAGGAAAAACGACCACCCTCTCTATGCTGTCTGGTAAAAGTGTTTGTTATACTTTTTCTGCCTTATTTTTCACGTCTTTGATGAGTACTTGTAATTTTACCAGAAAAGAGTAATTAATTCATGCCAATACATGTCTTGCTGAATACCATGCTTAACTACATTGATTACCATAAATTTGACATCAAATTAGTTTGGAGTCTTCTGTCATAAATAGAGAATGAAACATATGATGTATCGGAAGCAAATCTAAATTCCTATCTCTATATAACATATTGTATCTTAAAATATATATCTCTAACACTCCCCCTTAAGTTGGAGCATATATATCAATCATGCCAACTTGTTACACAAGTTATTGTACTGTTTTCCCCCTAAAGCTTTACTGGAAGGTCCGCTCTTTGCTGTGAAGGAGCAAAAGAGTACAAACTTTTCGACTCATGACTGTCTCTCTGACAAAGTGGCAATCAACTTCAATGTGTTTCATTCTCTCATGCAAAACACTGGATTATTAGCAATGTGAATAGCTGCTTGATTGTCGCAGTGCATAGGCTATGCACTGGATCAGTATGTGTAAATCCCGATTCTCCAAGTAGATTCTTCAAGCACAGTATGTAGCAGTGTGTGCCATGACCCTGTATTCAACTTCTGCACTCGATTGAGCAACTGCAGTTTTTTTATCATTCTTGGCACCAGCATAGTTTGTGTCAAAAATAGGCTTCTATTTTGACATGTCCATGTCGTTTCAATAACAAATCTTTACCAAGAGCCCCTTTTATGTATTTAAGAATCCTAAGAGTAGCTTCCCAATGAATAGGTCGTGACTGGTTATGAACTGACTAACGAGGCCAACCGCAAAGGAGATATCAGGCCTAGTCACGGTTAAATAAATCAACTTCCTACAAGCCATCTATGTTTTGCCTTATAATAGTTACCATCATTATTCCAAAAATCAGGATTCAAGTCCATAGGAGCGTCCACAGACTTAGTACCAAAGAGACCAGTTTTTTCAAAGGAGACATGCATATTTTCATTTCTTCTCAACTGCTAAAATACGATGTCAATAAAAGAGAATGGAAATGCCGTTGTATTTACCGGAGGAAACCAGTCCCTATATATTGGACTTACAGATCAACAATTAACCTACCAAACATAACAATCCTAGGAGCTATATACAAATGACCTTCTAACATCTTCCATTGTCATGTTGCCACCAATGGATGTCATTGAGGAGGATCTCTTGAAGATATTTTGTTTTGTCATTGTACATTTCAGAGCTTATATGAATTGAAGTATCAAATAAGGTATCAATCGTTATTAGTGTGCCTTGGCCCTTGTGTTTGTTTTCATTTTTAAAATATGTTGAACATGCCCAAAAAATAAATATATTTCTTCTATACAATGAACAATTGCCAATGATGATATTTTCTTTATCTAATTGTTGAGTGCAGGAGAAGAACGGCCCAGTGCTGGAACTGCATTTATTTTTGGTAGAGATATTAGATCAGACCCGAAGGCTGCTCGTCACCATGTATGTAGTGCGGTTCCTGTTTCTTTTCCGTTTCTGTTTTGGATTGGGTAATAGGTCTGTTTTTCTCAGTTTATGTAAATATCATCTGATTGATATCTTTCATTAACTTTTACCTCTCAGATTGGATATTGTCCTCAATTTGATGCTCTGCTGGAATTCGTCACTGTCCGGGAACATCTTGATCTTTACGCTAGAATAAAAGGAGTGGAAGAATATCAGCTTGACCGTGTAAGCGGCCTTCGAACATTTTTTCCTCTTAATGTTTCCATCAAATGTGAATTCTTCATAGATGAGAGCATGAAGCTGCTTTGCAGCATACTGATAGCTTGTGCTTAATGACTTAATGTGCAAACTTAGGTTTATACATTGTCATTACAACACCCGTGGTCTTTGCTGCAGAACTACTCATCCATTTTGTCCATTAGCATCTTTATTTATTTCCTTGTGAAATTTCTATATCGATTTCGATTTTGCTGGACTTAGTTGTCCAAAGATTAGCTATAGAAGATTAGCCTTCCTAATACTCCGTATGAAGACAGATTGCAACTCCTTGAAACTTGTCTTCATTTTTTTTCTTTGAACACCAGAACAACTTCACCATTTATTTATAGCAGATCAAATGGCATTACAAAAGGGGAGGACAAACTTGTCTTAATTGATACATATATTTTATACGTATTGTGCAGTTTATATGCATATTAAACAGTAGTGATTGATGCTTGTGATGAATACAGGTTGTCACGGAAAAGTTAGTTGAGTTTGACTTGTTGAAACACGCTGATAAGCCAGCATATGCATTAAGTGGGGGAAACAAGCGTAAATTATCTGTTGCAATTGCGATGATTGGGGATCCTCCGGTCATCATTCTTGATGAACCATCTACTGGTATTTATCTCTGTGATACGCCTTTCCTCTCTATGCCATCTTGGTTTTTACATTGCAGAAATGTCTCAAAATGACTTAGACAGAACTTGGGTGTTATGCATGCTATTTTATTTCTTTTGATGTTGTGTGGCACCAACAGCCAACACCTAGAACGAAATTAAAGGAAACTTGCTTCATAGTTTAACTCGGAAGATGTCAAAAGAAGAAAAGTGAAAAATCAAGTGTCCTTTAATGAAGCATAATCAGGATAATTTAGAATTGGATTATGTGGCAACCTTTACCTATGCATTTGATGTGTCACAAACAGTTGAACCTCCACTGAGATGATGTCCATTTTATACGTCTTACTGGAAAAACTTGTTCATGCGTGTATCTTCAGAAAGATAAGTTTCAATCTTAAACTATGCTTAGACCAAGGAAATGTAGTATGAAGGGAAACACATATGGAGAGTTATCAGGAGAGGGAATTAGAGAGAGAGAGAGAGAGAGAGAGAGAGAGAGAGAGAGAGAGAGAGGGAGGGGAGTGTTTGAAATAACTATGGCTTACTAAATTAGTGAAATTATTTCTCTCCTATGGCTTTACAACACCCTTCATGAATAGAAGAAGTGGTTACAGGATTCTATAGATTCTTCCTGAATGTTCTTCTTCCATGAAAGCCAGGGCTGACATAAATACCCTTAGGGTGCATTTGGATTGAAGGATTTGAATACATGGATTTCAAAACTTAATAACAAATTCTTTAAATTCGTTTCTATAATTCCACATTTAAAATATTTCAAATCCTTCCATTCTAATTTTGAACTATGTTTTGATGAATATGGATGGATTTCAAATTCTTTGCAAATGTAATCATTTGAAATCCTTTCTCCAAATCCTTACTTCAAATCCAAATCCATCAATCCAAATACACCCTTAAGGTGTTGTAAATACTCTCTTCACTCTCTTCTTGAATGCCTTGTAGATCTTTCATATTTTTACATTAGCATGATTATTAAAAACTTAAGAAGCAGCCCACATCATGATATTTTAGGAATGGATCCCATTGCGAAAAGATTCATGTGGGAAGTTATATCACGTTTATCAACCAGACAAGGAAAGACTGCTGTTATTCTAACAACCCACAGCATGAATGAAGCTCAAGCTCTCTGCACCAGGATTGGTATAATGGTATTTCTCTATACATTTACCTAGACTGAATTTTCATTGTATTATACAGAAGTAATATTTTTTCTTCTCTCAAATTTCATGTACTCATAGGTTGGAGGCAAGCTAAGATGCATCGGGAGTCCTCAGCATCTTAAAAACAGATTTGGCAATCATCTAGAACTTGAGGTAATTTTCCTTATCTCTTATCGTAATAGCCCCAACATGCTCATAATTTTTAAAATTTCACACCTTCAGGTTAAACCTACTGAAGTAAGCTCTTTCGACTTGGATTCTACGTGCCAAGCAATTCGGGAGACATTCTTTGACCTTCCTTCTCATCCACGAAGTATATTCAGTGAACTTGAAGTTTGCATAGGGGGTATTGAGAGCAGGGCAGCTGATAAAGCAGCAGAGATCAGCTTATCAAAGGAGATAATTTTAGCAATTGGACGATGGTTCGGCAATGTTGAAAGAGTAGAGAGTCTTGTATCTGCATCTAGCAGCTCTTGTGGGGTCTTTGGTGAACAGCTGTCCGAGCAGTTGCGCCGTGATGGTATGCCAACTCCTTGCATCTCATTGCATAATGGAGCTTGAGAAATAATATCTAATTGTTGTTGTTTGGGATCATAATTTCCTAGGTGGTATCCCACTGCCCGTATTTTCAGAGTGGTGGTTAACCAAAGAGAAATTTTCGGCAATTGATTCATTCATTCAATCTTCCTTTCCTGGTGCTACTTATCAAAGCTGTGACGGGTTGAGCATCAAATATCAGGTAAAGATTTTGTCACAGTCGAATGTTACTATATTTTTTGAGAATGGACAATTTCAGAGCTTCCCATCACTGATGTTTACAGCTGCCGTACGCTGAAGACCTCTCACTCGCTGATGTTTTCGGACATATGGAAAGGAACAGGTATGAAAAAGTATCTTGCTTTTGTATGTTTACTTGCTTTTATTCCTTCGATCATCACGATCGGTGCATCTAAACCTTACCTTCTGCAGAAATGCACTCGGTATTTCAGAGTATAGCATCAGCCAATCGACACTAGAAACCATTTTCAACCATTTTGCAACTAACTCATGAGGTACAACCATTTCCGCCTTTTGGAGAAAGGTACTTCTGAATTTTACCGGGAGTTTTGTGACCGTAAGCAGTAGAACTGTACATATGGTAAAAATGTATGTACAAATACAAGAATTTTAAATGATGTGTCTCTTTGTCTAACTTGTAATTTCTTTATGTGAGTAGTGAGTGATTGATTATTACAAGAAGTCAGACTAAATTTGCTTCAAATGTCATAGGTTAAGACTTTCGTGAATTATATAGTATAGATCATGTCATGTCAGTATCGTGGCCTACGTTCTGTTGACATGACATGATATATACTATTCAATATTTTCTAGTACAATCCTTATAAAATTAGAGCAATTAAATTCCCCTCCAAGAGGACCAAAAGTATGCAAGTTTTTTTCTTTGTGCCACTATATGAACATCTTTTTTCTTTTTGTTATTTAAATGGGAAAAAAGTGTAATTTTACTGAGATCTGAACTATCAATCACACTGACCATACCCGCACAAATAGTGCAAAGCCCACAACATTTTGAACGTATTGCACCGGATGACCCCGACACAAGGGACCAAAAAGTCAAAACATGACCGTGCTTCAAACCATGAAAATGTAAAACTTTATTGTTTATGTGCAGGCAGGGAATCAACAGAAGAAACAACGCAGCTAAATTGAGAACCATACATCTACACGATCGTCAACCTCTCTGTTGAAGATCAACCAACTGTAAAACCCAATGCAGAAGGAGAGAGAGTACCAATCAAATAAGAAATGCAGAAGGAGAGATAGTACCAATCAAAAAAGAAATGCATAAAAAGCGTTGCATAACAACCACCAACTACGTTTTACAACCACAACAAACGATATAGTTTCATGTTATGCAACAAAAACAAACATATTGCATGAGAGTGTCCCCAACACAAGGGATTAAACAGTCAAAACAATTGCGTTTTAAACCACGAAAGCGCAAACTTGCATTGTTATATGTGCGCACGGGGAAACAACAGATGAAACAACATAACTAAACCGACATCCACACAGACCACACCACCGCCAATCCCTCTATCGAAGATCAACCGGTTGTAAAACCTCCGATGTAGAAGAAGAGATAGTACCAACTAAATTGAAATGTATAAACTACCGGTTGTAAAACCTCTGATGCAGAAGAAGAGATAGTACCAACTAAATTGAAATGTATAAACTGACTGCATAACAACCACCAAGTACGTTTCTATAGCCACAACAAACGATACGTTCCTTAATATGCAACAAAAACAAACATACTGCATCGGAGTCACCCTGACATAAGGAATCAAAAAGTCAAAGCGATCGTACTTCAAATCATGAAAGCATAAAACAACGTTGTTTTATGTGCACGCAAGACAATATTAGTAAGTGGACCTAATGACACTGTAGCAGAGATACATGGCCACAAGGAGCCAGAACTACCAAAACATCCGTGCTTCAAACCAATAAGTCACAAAACGTGGTTGTTTTATGTGCACGCAGGGAAACGATATTAATTGTACCAAAAGATACTGCAACGAAGAGGTCTCGTCACAAGGGGCGAAACAATCAAAATGACCGCACTTCAAGCCGACGAAGTTCAAACGTCGTTGTTTCAAGTGCACGAGAGGAGAAAAAATAAAACTAAAGCATTGATCAAAATTAGCACTATTGAAAACCCACCTCCACATTTATAATTGTAGTAATTCATACATTATGGCCATGTTTACTGCATCGTATTAGCCCAGATATCTGGGTTAATACGACCTTATCCGGTGTATACTATCAATATGGCCGACTCGCTATAAATCCGTCGGTCCGCTATTAACCCACACAATTTCCCATACTATAATCTCGGCTCAAGGGTAGATGTTAGCAATATGTGGACCCCACATCAATTTGGACTAAATTATTTTGTTTTAATTGCCCCTCATATATGCATCGAAAATTCCTTTTCTGACCCCATTTTTTAATTTAATTACGCACTGTATCAAATGTGGTATTAAATGTTGTGTCAAGGGTAGGTGAACACTAATGGTTCGAAATTATCAAGTTCCTTCTTTCTCCACATCCCCAAAATATTTCCTCTTTCTCTTCTTTCCAAACTCCATTCCTCCTGTCTCATCGAGACTTGTCAATCCCTCGTCGCTTCTGGAGCTGAGAGTCCCGAAATTCTGCAATCCGGAGCCCTGTCGCAAGGCACTCCCATGTAGATGATCATGGAAAATATTACATCTCAAGCTTTTCTACATACAAGCTATGAGTTTAGATAGATCTACATAGCCAAAGAATTACTATATATATAGACATGAAAGGAATGGCTCACAAAACTAGAGATCAGTAGAGGGAATTAACTTAGTTGTGGATGGGGAACCTGGTAGTTAGAGAAGAGCGCATGCCGACAATGGCAGACGGATCTGCTCCCAATTTGCTAGCCTCTTTACTTGCCCTTATGAACCTTGAGATGGCACCTCTTACACATTCATGTGCTTCCTTAACATTCATCTTCCCCATTTTGCCAAGGAAGCTGCTCAGGAAATGATCGCCGTTGATAACAATAGCTAATTGCCAACTAGTGGTATAGTCGAAATAGGTATTGAAGAAAGAAGGGAGTAGAGATTTGGGGATGTGGTGGGAACTAGTGGAATGGGGGTCGAGAGGGAAGAGTGAGGGAGAAGAGTTGTCAAAGAGAAGGGTGGTGAATTCAGCAGGGTGAGGGTGATAGAATAATGGATTGGGAGCCGGAGCGGTGATGCATTGTTAATGAAAGAGTCGGGCTCTAGCATGGACCTGAAGGACGAGAGAGAAGACTTTGATAATTACGTTTTTTTCCTTCCTTAAGTCTTCTTCCTCAATCCAGCATGGTAGATTTGGTAATAAATTCGCATTTATTACTCCACATGACTGATTTGATAGTTATTTTATACCATGGGCAAAAATATAATTGCACCAACAATATGGATTGCAGTGGATGGTAGTAAATACCAGATTATTTGTTCTCCCAGATTAAAGCCAAGATAATTGAAACGAAGTAGACACACGATGATATGATATAGTATGGAAAAGTGCTATAGATAGTATGGGTCTACTATAAAATGGGCTAATACAATATGTTGCGGTAAACATGGCCTATATATAGAAATATACATATATATATATATTTGGTATAGTTAGAAGGACAAAAATGTCAAATCACAGTAAAATTTAACATGTTTTCTTTTTTTTTTTGTTAAAATATTGACTGGTGGGGCAATTGTGCCCGGAAAATACTTACAGGGTGGTAATTATTTGAAAGGCAGGGGTGGTTTGTAAAAATTAGAGGATAACAAATAATAAATATGTACTAACTTTAAAAAAAATTAATGTGAAAATTTGTAAAACTTGAGATAATTTTTTAATTGAAATGTATAATAATTATATCATATAAAAATATAATTTTATATTCTAATTATTAAAAGATGTAATTTTATGTAGAGGTTCTATAAAAAAGAAGTAGATCAATAATAAATATATACTAATTAATATTTTTTCAAGATTAAAAAGGATAATATTATGAAACTTAAGTTTAATTTAAAAATTGGTGTAGTAAATAAAAGTTGATATGGTGTCATATTTTTATTGTACCCAAAACATTATCGTAACACCCCTTTGAGGTCTGGTAATTACAAAAACACCCTTAAGAGGTATTTAAGTTAATGAAAAAAAGTAAATTTATGTTTTATCGGTTCAACAAGGATATTTTTGGGTTTTCATTCATTTTTTCTATGTAGGCCACCCTACTTTAGAAATAATTTACTAAGCCCTAATTAAGTGCTCAAACAATTGATTAATGCCGAATAATTTACTGGAATAAATTTTTTTTATTCAAATCAGGTCTGGTTGAATCAAACCACTCACACAATAAGTGTGAGATACTTTTAATGTGATTGGTCATTTTTCTTGAATTATACATTAATCACATGATGAGTGTACTACACTTATTATATAATTAGTTGAAATACGACCAAACCTAATTTGAGTTAGAATTCCACTTTACCGAGTCCAATTAATTGCTGTTTTGCGTATAGATGAGCCGAAAATCAAACTCACCCATCCATGCGAAGCCGATCACAAAACTAATCGAAAACCTATTCTTTATGCCACCATGCATGAGCAGCGCCAAATCCCTTAACTTTCACCACCGTGCCGGTGACGACGAAGATGAAGACGATAACAATTCTGCAGCTTCCGCCACCGCCACCGCCCCAAGCAACGGCACCCCTTCGGCCACAAGTAAACGCAAGAAAAGGTCCTCTCAGCCCCATTCTAAAAGTCTCCTCTCTTTCGCCGCCGCCGACGGTGACGAATCACCATTTTCCCGCCCGGCCCCCAAGCTCTCTTCTTCACGCCTGTACAAAACATCAGCGCACAAGCTCACGCCCTCTAACGACCGACTTGCTCTTCACCCTCCTCATGGTGTTAAGGCGATTGTTGGTGGGTCAAGAAGAGGATTTCGATTAGTTTTGGGTTTCACAGTTTCTACGTGAACTAACAAATATTTGATTATGCTTTTAAGAAATATTCTTTCACTGTTCTATGTGAACTACATCAATCACTATATTTGGTTTTATTTTTAGCCTATTTTTGAGATTGGCTGAAAACAAAACCAAATATGATCGTACCCCCAAAACACCTTCACTGGGTGATTTTGACCCAATTCCCCATGAAGTATCAGTTTCCATATAAACATACACACAATAATATATTATATAATTCAATTCACCCACAAACAAATAAATATTAATATATATATATATATATTTATAAAAACAATAAAGATATGATTTGACAATGAATAGTATTTTTTGTCTGCCAATATACAACACAATACATACAATACCTTTTTTACATTATTTTAAAGGTAAATTATATTTTTGGTCCCATAAGTGGACCTATTTTCAATTTCGGTCCCATACTATAGACGATTCGCGCATTGCGTCCCATATGTGCATTTTTTTTCCATTTTTAGGACCAAGGAGGGGAACTGTTAAATAGTTAACGGCGTTTTTTTCCTATTAAGTGGACGGTCGTCAGTTAAATCACGTGACTGCACATGAGAAGAACCTAATTCCAATTTATTTTTTTTTCTAGCAAAAGGAGATGAAGTAAAATGGAAAATTTTACCTCAGTAAAACCCTAATTCTTCCCTCTTCGTTCAACCTACCCTCTTCGCCTCTTCCCTTCTTAGAAATACCTCTCTTCCCGATATCTGAACCAACATTGTTGAAGGGTTTGGCCATTGTTGAAGGAAAGAGCTAAGCGATTGTTAAATGGCTCAACACGACCCAAAAGAAAACGATAACCCTCCTCCAGATTACGGTATGTATATCTTTAAGCCTATTTGGATTTCTGTTTGTTTTATAGAGTAGGAGAGTTTTGTAGTAGTTGTACTTTATTCTGATTCTTAGCCCGAGGTTTATTATTTTTTTAAATTTTATTTTATTTACTAAAAAGATTCCTTGACCATGTGTTTTTTGTGGGGCTTGATGCTGTAGTTTGGCTTTTTATGTTGTTGTTTGGTTAAAAAATCGAGCTTTTGTTGTTGGTTTCACATGGAAACAGTGAGGTGGTCCCTCACTTGATGTATGTTTTTATAGTTAAAGCTTTTGGCGACTTTTCCAGCTTTTGTGTGTGTGTATATATATATTGTACATGTGGTGTCTGAGGATGATATTTACTATTTTTCTTTAATTATCATTTCAGGTGATTTGTCTCCAGTTGTTACTTTGAAATTGCATCATGGTGGACAATTCTGTAGTAACCCTGTTCCTGCTCATTATAAAGGGGGGTGATTGCTGTTTATGACTATGTAGACATAAATTGCATTTGCCTAAGTTATTTAGATTAGTTGTGCGTGAAGTTGGGGTATGTAAATAGGTATAAGATGTACTAGGGCAAAATATTTTTTTAGTCCCATTAAAAAGGGTCATTATCGATTTTAGTCCCACAATTCTTGCAGGTGTCGCTTTTAGTCCCGTTAAACCCCAAAATAAGCCTTTTTCAATCCCAAAATGCCATGTGCAGTGCACATGACAGACTGGCGCCGTTAGCTGCCGTCAACCCCCATTCTTGGAGGGAAAAGTCACGTGGCACAGCTGAAAAAGGAGGGAAAATTGGCTTATATTAGGGCTTTCATGACCACAATTTCATTTGCCCCTTTTTCTCTTCCATTTTTGTAGCTTCTTCTCTTCTTCTCTTCTACTCTCTCTATTTCCTTCTCCATTTAGCATTTTTGGTCGATAAAAAATGTCATCATCCTCGTCTACACACGCAAGATGTTTATGCTATTGTGGGATACAAGCTCGCATGAGGACCTCATGGACAAACCAAAATTCGGGAAAAAGATTCAACACATGTATGAACTCGATGACACAAAACAAATGCAATTTTTTCGAGTGGGAAGATGGCCCTATGCGCGAAAGGGCCAAGATTCTGATTCCAGGTTTACTACGCAAGATGAACCAGTTAGAGGATGAAGTGAAATCAAAAGAAAAGGCCTTGAAGAAAAAAGATGAAGAAATAGACAAGTTGAAGATGAAGCAAAAAAGAATGTTTATATTTGTTACTATTTCTTGGATTGTTATTCTTTTTTTTTTTTAAGTTCATGTCTTGATCAGGACCTATTTAATGTATGCACTTTCTTGTTTAATGTATGAAGTACAAATGAAGCAAAAGCAGAGTAAAAATCGACAAAACCCAATGCACAAAATATCTGCATTGCAAAGCATAATTCAACTTCAGTTTTATAGGCTGTAAATTACATAATTTAGCCAAAAAAGGGGGCTGCAAATATATATTCGCCCACAACATACTGCCAAAAACATACTGTCATAGGGCTGGAAATGTTGTGAAGTCTCCACACATAACAACAGCCAAAAACACCCCAACCTATATCCCCAAAAAGCCATACAAAAACTATCTCCTTTTTTGCCTACATCTTTCTCTTTCCCTTATCCTTACGCTGTGCATTTTGAGATGACATTACAGCTCGCAAATTTGATAAAGTGATATATTTTTTGCCATCATTCATGATGATCTCCCCAGGTTCATACGGCAAACAGTACCTTTCAAATTCCATAATTTTTGTAATTAGAAACAATATAGAGAAATAACAACAAAATCTTTTTTATCATTAAATTGTTTACCTGTTGTGGGGCGAGAAACAAATGCAGGAGAGTGTCCAACCATAGGTGGTGGTGCCTTGATATTCACTCTTGGATACATAAAACCTGGTGGTGGTGGTGGTGGTGGATTAGCATCATGAAACTGCATTGTTTGCTGCACCTTTTTCTTACAACAAAATTAATGGTGGTGGTGGTGAATTAGCATCATGAAATTAAATACGTACGGACTAATATGGACAAGTATAGTCATAGGATAGAACTTACTTCTCTTAAGACATCTTTCCCTTTATCTCTAACATTCTACACAGGAACTACATCAGCCACAGTGTTATTTAACTTATCACCCTCATTTACGGTATAATCCCTGTGAATTTCATCAACAAATTTGCGGTTCCTAATTGCATCAAGGTATATCCTAACCTCTCTCCCATTTCCATCTATGAGTCTGACAATGTCTGTTTCAAAGCATATTTCTCTAAACTTCTTCAACATATCAACTCTAAAGTACTTTTTCTTATCCAAGTAGCCTATTTGTTCACAACATTTGTCAAGTATTACCATTGAAAAGTTCCATTATCAACAAAGTCGAACACACTTTCCGTACCCCCAATATACTCAGTTGTGGGTCGAATCTTAATTTACCCCCATGGTGAGTTCTTAAACTAATAAGAAAGTCATATTCACCTGGAAATAATAATAACACCAATTAACCATCAACAGAAATATTATAAAAAAAAGAACAGGAAACAAAGCATTCCCCACTTTAAACAACATGTACCCTACCCCTTTATAATTTATTCAACATGTTCCATCAACAACGTATGTACACATGTGATAAACCAACAAAATAATGTGTAACTCGGTTTTAGGGGGAAAGGGAAGGGGACCACATTATATTTTCAGCACAAAGAAAAGGGGACCACGAACAGAGAGCAAAAAAATAAACCTTTTGAACTCTGTCCTTCAAACTTAAACAATATGGCAAATGATCCAAAACGACACCAACATCAAGACAACACAAACAACACCATCACCATAAAGAACCCAACAAAAACCGAAAGTTACAGAAATTTTTTAGAAAAGAATACTCACCATAATCGGGCACGCTGGAGGACACCAACCAAGCTGGTCGAAGGAGGGGCATCAACGCCATAATAGTTGTTTCTATGCTCTCAGATTTGAAGTATAAATTTTGGTGGGTTTCTCTCAAAATCGCGATTTGAGGTTAGGGTTTTTCAAAGGAAAAGAGGGTTCTTGCACAAATGTGTGAAAAGGGAATTTTTTTAAGTTTCCTTCGTCTGCAATGGTAAAAGGAGGGGCAGTCACATGACTTAACGCCCGTTAACGGACGTTAACGGCGTCAGTCTGTCATGTGCACTGCACATGGCATTTTGGGACTAAAAAGACTTGTTTTTGGGTTTAACGAAACTAAAAGCGACACCTGCAAGAATTGTGGGACTAAAACCGATAATGACCCTTTTTAACGGGACAAAAAAAATATTTTACCCAATGTACTATAAGTTGGGAAAACATGGATTTCAACTTATCTGTTCTGCAGATGGCTTAGTAACTATTTGTCTGGATCATTATATTGATATGGTGGTTGATGTGTACTTAGATATAAGGGTAGATGATTTGGGGACTGAAATTGGGTTTTCCGGTGTAAGGGTTGATACTAATGAGGGGGTTAACACTGATTCTGAAGAGTTTGAGGACTTTAGTGATAGTGAATATGAGATGGGGGAGAGTGAAGAAGAAAATGATGATGAATTATTCTATGGAAATACAAACATGGATGCAGAGTGGACTGAAAACAATGATAGGGATGAGGGAGGTGAAAATGATGGTGGGGCTGAATCTGATGCTGAGGGTAAGGAGAACAAACGATCAAGTGATGAAGATTTTGATAGTGGTGAGGATTCTGAAACTGAGCAGCGGTCTAAATTTCCTGTTTTCAGCAGTGTTGATACATATGACCCAAAATTTGAACTTGGCATGATATTCTCTAACAAAACTGAGTTTAGGTTGGCTGTCCATTCCCATGCAATAAAAACCAAAATGACTCTTAAGATAGCAAAAAATGATGGGAGGAGAATATATGCTAAATATGTTGCTGAAGGGTGTGAATGGAGAATTCATGCTCTGAAACTTTCAAAAGAATGTACATTTCAGATAAGGGAGTACTGTTCTAAGCACAGATGTGGGGTGTCATTCAATGTAAAAAATTTGAAGTCCACATGGTTTTCAGGGAAATATGAAAGCTCATTCAGATCAGACCCTAAGAGAAATGTTAAAGGCTTCAGAAATGATGTGATAAAAGATACCAGAGTCAGTGTGTCTAAGTCTCAAGCTTATAGAGCTAAGCATATGGCACTTGAAAACATTGAGGGTAAGGCAGAAGAACAATATGAGCTCAACAGACTTGCATTTTGAAATTTCATGTTATGATGGTTCAAGATATATTGTGGATCTTGGAAAACATTCATGCATGTAGAAAATGGGATTTATGTGGTATCCCTTGCAAGCATACAATGTCCGCAATTTGCAGTCAAGTAAAAGACCCAGAAGACTATGTTGACAAGTTCTATTGGGTTCAGAACTTCTCCAAAGTGTATGAGCATGCTATATTTCCAGTCAATGGGCCTCATTTATGGAAAAAAAAAAAAAAAACTCAGTTGGAACAACTTATCCCTCCCAATCCTGGAAAAAGTGTTGGTAGGCCTCCTAAAGCAAGAAGATTGGAGCTTGATAAAACCTGTTAGAAAACACAGAAGAGGGAGGCCAAGGGAGAACACTTCAGTCAAGATGAAGTGGCAACAATAGATTATTACATGTGGACATTGTAAGGAGCCTAGTCACAACATTAAGTTCTGTAAGAAGAAAAATCAACCCAATTTGACAGAACCTGTGGTCAGTTTTTCAGAAATTTTAAAAGCTAAATTTATTATAACTTGTTGAATTTATAAACTTAACTTGTTGCCTTATATATATATATATATATATGCAGGTTTTAGATGATCAACCAATCTCTCAAGGTCCACCTCTGAATCATGATTCTCAAAATTAAGTGCAACATCTTTTAAACCACTGTTGCAGTTTCAAACCTCTGTTAGAAGTATTGAAACATTTTGATTTTTTGTGGGTTCAAGCAACTGTTGGAAGTGTTGAACCAACAAACCTCCCGTCACCAGTACATATCACTTGTATTTTGCTTTATATTTATGAATTATATGAACTTAACTTGTTTAGTTTTCATCTATGTATAGGTTCATGAAGATCAATCCATTTATGAGTGCTCTCAAGTTCCACCCATGACTCAAGAATCCCAAAACTCTAAAAAATTAATAGTAAGTGGAAAACCTCCTTGCTTATTCAACTGAATTCAAACATACAATAATATTGACTCTTATTTCAGGCTAGAAAAAGAACTTGCACGGCATCACAATACAAGGAAAAAACCAAGAGAATTGCAATGCCAACAATCACCAATCAAGGAATGCAAGCTCCTATGGCTGGACCAATCTCCTCACTCAACATAAGAGCTCCTGTTCCATTTGCTGCAAACCATCCAGTGGTTCCTCCTCAATCACACTTCAAATCAAGTTTGAAAGGATTGGTCCCAACTTTGCAAAAAGATGGAAAAAAATATGCTAGCATGAGCAATTTGGTATCACTTATGTATCCTAAAGCCAAGAAAAACTTATCAGAAAGTAGTATTGTTTTGGTTTGTAAATGTTGGCAGGAAACTGTGCATGTTTGTTGGTTGCAGATGTCGTGCAAGGTTTTGTATTTTTGCTGAAAACCTTCGCATTTTGCAGAAAATCTGTACTGAATTTCTGGTGCCAGTAATTGAACATCAAAGTTCTATAAATGCAATTTATGATTTAGTAATTATTGTTATATTTTTTGTATTTGTATTTCTATTTTTTTTCGACCTAAAAATTTGATTTGTACAAATAAAAATAAAAATATATAAAATATATAAAGAAATTGCAGCCATTTTAAGGTATATTTTTTAGTAAATATGGAAGAAATAAGAAATAAATGAGTTCTTATAAGAGGGAAAAGAAGTGGGTCAATTTTCCTCCAAAAATGGCTCAAGGGTGGTCAATTTCCCTCCAAAATTGGGCAAGTTAACAGAGATCCACACTTCTGTTAACACCATTAACGAAAATTCCCAATCAGTTCTGAAATTGAAAAAAAAAACCACATATGGGACCTAATTCGTGAGTAATCTACAGTACGGGACCAAAATAGGACATAAGTTCACTTATGGGACCAAAAATATAAATTACCCTATTTTAAACTATCTCCCAAAACAAACCCAAACATACACCATATCCCTACCACACACTTATTTATCTTTGTTTTTCTCTCTCTATCTCCACAAAGCAAAACAAAGCACTCTAAAAACAAAACCAAACATAATGATTATGTCTTTGATTATTCTTTTAATAGGATATTTGAAAGAGGATCAAAAGTACCCTAAGTTTTGAAATACTGGGACTAGATACGAAAAAATATTTTTTTAGTCCTTTAATTTTACTCAATATAACTAGTTTTAGTTCTGTAAGTATGCTCATTTTTTATAAGTCCTTTAAATTTAAAAGTTGATGTATTTTAGTTTGAATTAGGGTTTTGTACTCATTTTTCTTGCTAGATTTTGAAATTAAGTCGAAACTTACCAACGTAGCAAGTAGTTAGCCGATTTTCGGGCGACTTATACATGTGTACAACCACGTATAATGATACGTGGCAACTAATGATGATTGGGCATCCTTGGAGGGAAAAATGAGAGCACAAGCCTCTTATGCAGTAAAGGCTCATATGTGATGGCTATTTGCCCAAAATTCCCCCAAACCGAACCCTCTCCTTCCCCAAAGTCGAACCTCAACATCTTATGGTTGAAAGAGACCGAGAAAAGCAATCAACCATGGTGGTTATATGAGATTCGACCCTGAATGATGATCCCCCAAAATACGATAGGTGAGTATGTTCTGGTTGTTTATATTTTGTTGTCTGTTTTTCATGTTTGACAAATAATGTTGTTAAATATTGTCCAAATCGAGAACATTCTGCAAGCAGTCCAGGAATTACAGTTCTTGCCCTAGCACACATATGTGATCTTCTCAAGCAAAAAGCCACACCATTCTCTCTGATAACTAAAAAAAATCAACAAAATAAAAATGAAGTAAATTGAAAAGAGGAAAAATTTGAGCACATTACCTTGTAATCTTGACAAGAGTAAAAACTTCCTTCCTGGGTTTTCATTAGTCCAAGAAGTTCTATCCATTGCTTTCTTTCCACAGTTGCAAAAAAAAGGTCCTTCCATAGGTTAGGAAATGTGTTTTGGAGGGAAAAAGGGACATTTCTTCCATACAAAATATGTCCAACACGTTTTCCAACTCATGTCCAAAGCCACATAGGACTTTATCCAAAAGATTTACAAATTTGATCAGTTAAATCGGTTAGGGACACAATCTAAATTTATTTTGATATTAAATAATACTTTTATATTTTATATTTAATGATTTTATTTCTGATTATTTATCTATTACTCATTTTATTTTAAAGGTTGAATTATTTGGAATATTTTATGTATTTATTTATTTTGTAAGAACAAATCCTACTTTCTTTGATTGCCATAATTCGATACTCTTTGAAATTTTAATTTGCCACATAAAATAGTGACATTTATCTTATATTGAAATTAAGATAAGTATAGCAGTGTTTGTCTTTATTCAAAACATTACTCATTCGATTTTAGGTAAATAGTTAGTAAAATAATTTAAATTCATTTTTGTCTTCAATATAAATTTGTATTTTATACTGTTAATTAATATAAATTTTAATTTATTTATTATTTACTTATTTATATATTTAAAGATTTTTTTTATAATTGTATTTACTTATTTTTTAAAAATACAAATTTTCCTAGGATAAACTATTGACTATTATATGTCGTATAAATATATATTTTGGACAAATATGTTTTTATATACTTAAAAAAATGATAACAAATTATATTGGGGAAAAATGCATGCTACCCCCTGCGATATTGGATATGTGCAATATATATACCCCATTATGAAAAAAAAAAATCAAATACCTCCATGGTTTATAAATAAAATATTATTTTTATATAATATATTATATGTATAATTTATTAATATTTATAATATATATAAATTTTTATTAAAAACTGAAGAATACTATTTCATATAATATAAAGTATTTTTTTAAAAAATATATATTTTTAATTATTGAAAAAACAAAAACCAAAAAGACCCCCCCCCCCCCACCAACGGCCATCGCCACTCGGTCCCCTTCCCCCTCCAGTCCCACCGCCTCCCCGCCCTCCACCTCGTCGCCGACGTCGCCGCGCCATCCCAACCTCGTCGCCTGTCGTCGCCGCCCCTTCCCTTGCGAGCGTAGTCGTGTAATGATTGTTTTCCACAATAGGTTTTTCCCGTGCCTCCACTTTCATATACAAAGAAAAGCCCACCAGTATTTGACTCTACAGCTTAATGACATCATCATAAACTTTCTTTTGCTAAAAATTTAGGCTACTGTAAAGTTGAGTGTGTTCATTTGATAGTACATCTCTATTATAACTCAACTCCTCTGCAATTAATGCATTTCTTACTTCATGCAATAATGCATAGTTTGGGTAAGGAATTGTTGGAAATTCTCTCAAAGACCTATTGTTTCCATTCATCAACTTTTCAATTTCATACGTGCCAAGGCAATTGTACCTAACAATTCTAACAATCAATTTCATTTATAATATTTAGTAAATTATAGTTATTTTTCTTAAAGTATGATATGGTGTATAAACATCTCTCTCAAATAGAAAATAATTATGTAGTTTCTGAATGGTAAGGTGGAACTTACTATTTTACCATTTAAAAAAAAGTTAAAAAAATAAAAATTTGAAAGTAGGTAAAGTAAATAATCTATATAATATATAATTAGTTGATAAAAATAATTTAGAAAAATTAAAAAATATATAATTATAATTTATTACCCAAAAGTGTATTTTGAGCAATTCACCAAAAAAAAATGGATGGAAATCTAATGAATACTAACGGAATGAACTCTTTGCAAAACGAACTTTAAAATAAAAGGATATTTATAACTTTTTTGAGAAAGTATTTATAATTATATCGATTTACCGTAGAAGTGACAGTAATTTAGTGATATTTGTTGACTGTTAATTTTAAACTGGTCATGGTTGTTGAGTTTGCTTGTGACAGACTTGGCTGATTCAATGTAATAATTTACATGAAACTTAACATGTCTTTGGATGCTGATATGTTGTTCTGTTTTCGGACAACCTTTAGTCTACATTTGTCAGCTTGCAACTAAATTCTTGGTCATGGTTTTTACATGTTTTTCAATGTTTTTAAGGTTGCTAAAAGTCAATCTCTCTGCACCAAAAATCAAACTCTAATAAATAAAGTTTTTGCGGTGCTTAAAAGTAATTGACTTTTAAAAATTGATGGCTTCAAAGGTACTCTTTCAACTTTATGTTCAAATGTCAAATTTGGTTTTGATTCAATTAAATGAAATTAACTTTATTTTATTATCATGGGGGCAAATATATTTGTGGGTTAAGATAGTCTTTTGGGATGAAGGGAATTAACAAATTTAGTAAATATGTGAATATTAATTAATGATTTAATACCCTTTAAAAAATACTAATGGGTTAAATAATTATTAATTAATAATGGGTTAATAATAACTATTGATACAATAATTCGAACTCATTGCCTCAAAGTTAATAATCTAAGTATTATGGAAAACTACATTTATACCTCCTGATCTATATTATATTTACCAAACTATCAATGTATATTATGTAATTATATAAACCACAGTCAGAAAGTATGGACAATTTGTGTAATTATGTTGACCTTTATGGGAGTATACGTATAAATTTTCAAAAAACATGAGCGATTTGTGTAAATGGTGTTGACGTTTCTGGTGAAAGTAAAGATAATTTTTAAAAAATATGAATATTTTGTGTAAATAGACCATAAATTAGAGGTACAGATATAATTATCCCTAATTATTAAAACATAAAACTTTTTTTTAAAAAAAAAGAAAAAGGAAAAGAAGATAACGAAGTATTTCATTGCAATACATATATATATATATATGTACATGTACAAGTTATGATAGACTATGAACTGTATCTTCACAGCTCTTAATTTGCATGCATCACACTACTTAATATTTGCCTTTTGGGTTAATTGCAATTTTCGTCCTATAATTATAGGTATTTGATGTTTTGATCCTTTAAATTTTTAGGGTAGCAAAATAGTCCTTTAACTTTTCTATTAATTGCATTTTTCGTCTTGTAATTTTTAGTATTTGGCGTTTTGGTTCTTTAAATTTCTAGGGTAGCAAAATAGTCCTTTAAATTTTTAATTTTCACGATTTTCGTCCTCTGGTCGCTGAATTTTTTAAAACTTGCCGGAATAATGGCACGCGATTAGGTTGATCTTCTTGAGTGATACCACATTCAGGCATTGTCCCTTCTTCCGGCGAGTTTAAAAGCCTCACGTGTAAATCGCGTGCCATTATTCCGGCGAGTTTTAAAAAATCCGACGATCAGAGGACAAAAATTAAAAAAAATTAAAGGATTATTTTGCTACCCTAGAAACTTAAAGGACCAAAATACCAAATACCTATAATTATAGGACGAAAATTGCAATTAACCCTTTGCCTTTTTACCCTATTATTAATGCTAATTTATAAATCAACCCCACCCCACAAATTTCATTATTTGCAAGATTGGGACAAAATAAGCCTAGCACTCTCACTAATCTCCCTCTTTCTCTTCTTCTCTAACATTTCACCCTCAACCTCCAATCTCACACCAAAGAGCTTTGGCCCCTCATTGTTCTCTTCTTCTTCTTCTTCGTCATCGATATTCTCCGATTTCCTTCCATGGATGGCCACCAAATCAAGAAGCTCTTTGCATTTCCTCTTCATGATCCCGAGCTCGGAATTCAAAACCCCATTTTCTTTCTTGAGCCTTTTGTTCTCATCGACGAGAATGGTGAACTCTGATGAGGATGAGGTCGATGATGATTTTTGGTCGTCGTTGTCCGATGAGTCCTTCTGTGCTGCTTGGAGTTGTACGTTAGGTTGTGGCTTGGTTGACCATGCTTTCCTGCGACGGATCTCACAGAGTCTATCTCTTTCACCCTTGCGAAACATGTCGTTGCTGAACTCCCACCGGTTCGTTGCAACTTTGCGGAAACCCTAGACATGGTAGAGAGACTAAAGGTTAATTAATTAAAGTATGGACCCTTGTTTGCAATAAGATTTTTGTGGCACATTGTTAATTTGTTCATAAATAAAATTATATTTTTAGTCATGTAACTTTAGACCATTAACATTTTGGTCCTATAATTTACTCCATTTACACATTTAGTCCTTTTTTTGACGAATTTAGTCCAACACATCAGATTTAGTCCTTTTTGGCAAATTTAGTCCTGTGTTAACAAATTTGGTCCTGACAACATATAGTTACAAGACAAAAAATGAGATTTAATCGAGTGAGAATGGAATCAAAATTTTCAAGACATGACTAAATTGGTGAAAAAAAAGGACTAAATGCGAGATGTTCAACACCAAATTCGTCAAGAAAAGAACTAAATGTGTAAGTAGAATAAATTATAAGACCAAAAATACTAACGATCTATACTTACAGAACTAAAAATATAATTTTGCGTTTGTGCAAAATAATTGTTTAGAGACGAACGTAAATACGTAGGAGGAATATATGTTTAGAGCCACCAAATCAAATACCTTGACCAAGATTTGAATCCACATTAGTTATGTGCAAATGTTCAATCCTTGACCCGCAACATTAAGGGTTTACAAGAATTTAATTCGATAAAACGCGACTATTGGAGAAAAATATACTATTAATTATGACTCCACCTATAATAATCAAGATATTTGTACTATATATATAGTACATGTAATAATAAGGGTAAATTATATCGACATCCACCGAAATTAGATCTAATTACACAAACACCTCCTGTCTTTTGTGAAATTACAGCTACATTCTTTGAGAGGTGTTAGTGTAATATTTTTCAGGGGCTATTAGTGTAAGTTTTGCTTTCGAATAAGGGTATAGTTGTAATACAATTACAACCTCGGGGGGTGTAACTGTAATTTTAACAAAAACAGGAGGTGTTTGTGTATTTTGATCTAATATCAATGAGTGGCACTGTAATTTACCCTAGTAATAATGACTCCACCTATAATAATCAAGATATATGTACTATATTATATGACTTGGTCATAGGGTGTGGGCTCTATATATTAATTTGCATGTGTGAATGCATGCATTGAGTTTAATTACAAGTATACTATGTACGCAATTATATATAGTCTAAGATAATCATCTAGAAGTATGTTAAATTAATAATAGAATACTATATATATATAAATAGATATAAAAAAAATGTTAAAAGTATAACCAATCACTACTTTTTAATTTAAAAGAAAGACATCGAATTAATTCATAATCATTATATTATTAGCATACATACACACACATATATAGCATTAATACTCGTCATAAATCGAGTGGAATTATTTTTATTTTTTTTTCTATATTTCTTTGCCTGAAAGCACCAGAAGAAAATTCACCATTGACTACAAATTTATTGACTACGAACTAAAATCATGGTAAATAATTATTATTAATCATGGTTAAACAAAAACCGTTGTAAAAACCTAAATTATCCACCATGAAAACTCTTTTTGTCATGGTTATGAGCCATAGCAAATATTTTTGCCATGACAAATGTTTTAGTCACACTCACAAATACCACGGTCAATAACCGTTGTATGACCATGATGAATGACTATTCACTGCAACTATTTATTTTTAATTATGATAATTAATCATGATTAAATATTAAATTTTTTCAAGTGAAGTTGGATCTTATATATAATAATTAGATGATGATAGGTCACCCCAAAGCACATGGATACTTCTAGCTTTGCAAGAAATGATCGATTAATCTTCTTCCTAGTCTTGTCTACTACTTTTTTTTATTAAAAAAAAACTCCATGGTAAAGTACAATTATTTGATGTTAAGTCACTTGTAATTAAATCGTATAAGCCCAAAGTTAATTTTCCATGTAAAAAGGATATGTATTTAATACCAAATATTGATGTATTTTATGTTTCTAGTAAGAAATTAGCATTTAATGTCAAATATTAATTACATATCTATATCCCATATGTATAAAACATATATACGTACTAAAAATTAATATTTCCGCATCGCAAATAAATAACAAACTAATTCTTAAAATTATGCTAATGAATATCGAAATTAAATCAAATATATATGAATTATTAATTAATACATATATAAAATAAATAATGAATGATGAATTACTTACGTAGGTGTTGAGCTGCCTAACAAAGCTGGAGAAATTGCTGTGCTTGAAGAGCGTAGGTAGCAAGTCCCTGGCGAACTCCGCCGGCTGCCACACCACAAACGCCGTGCCGTCGCCGTTCCACGATATAACCTCGTCCGTCGCCGGCTCCTCCACCAGCATATACGTCTTCAGCAAGAAGGGCGGCGCCGCCGCCGCCGCCTTCCTCATCACATGATATTCCACCAAACCCTTTTCATGATGACTTTGATGATCACTGCTCTCCATATATATATGTATCACACAGATTGTAATAATTAGTAAGCTAATTAAACTTTGTAACAAACCCCTTAATTTCTTTCGTGTATATATATTTATATATAACTAATCGTTTTAGAGAGAGAGAGAAGAGAAGAAGGGAGTAAGGAAGTCTCCAAAGCCCAGCAATAGAAACCTAACACGACTGATCCACAGTTCATGAGAATTGCAAGATCATCAGCTTTCTCTCACCTCATCTCTCTCTCTCTCTCTCTCTCTCTCTCTCTCTCTCTCTCTCTCTCTCTCTCTCTCTCTCTCTCTCTCTCTCTCTCTCTCTCTCTCTCTCATCCCTTCTACACTTATCACTAAACAAGCATTAACCAAATGGCCTTAATTATACGTATCTCCTATTATATATATATATATAGATACATGCCTATTGCCTGTCTGGATTCTTTCTCCTCCTCCAAGCTAATTAATATTTAGAGTGAATTACATCCACGTCTCCTAAAGTTTGATATCATTACAGATACTTACTCGTTTTTTTCAAAAATGATAAATACCCCCTAGAAGTTTGTTAGTAATTGTCTAACAAAAAATTCATTTTCATCCATTTTTATGATTGAACTGAACAAAATGTCTTTATGCAGACTGAACTATTTATTTAATATTTAGAGTTTTCTGAAAAAAAAAATTTAGACTAAAATGCACGGGGAGAGGTTTCTTATGTTTTTACACAGAGGGACAATAATATAATTTGCCTCGGACGATATTTCTAAAATTAAAAAAAAAAAAAACAAAGGCAAAATGGACAATTTCAAGCCCTTGGTTGAAAATTACAAACCTCAGGGGAGTATTTGTAAATTTTAAAAAAATCAGAGAGTATCCATAATTATAACAAACCTAAAGGGAGGTCATTATAATTCTAATGTTTTGTCAATATGCCCCCCAGACCAATATGCCCCCCAAACGACATGTTTTGTCACGTCAAACTCTAATTATATATATATATATATATACATGTAAGCGTGTGTTTTATCCGGTCTGATCTTATTCGAGTTTGATTAACCTATTACTTGATATATACTAAAGTATATATATGTGATTTTCTGAAATACAATCTCATATATTAATTTTCATTCTTGGTTTCTATAATTATTTACAATATGGGCTCTAGCTAGTTATTTACTAATTTAAGTATTGAATGATTTTTTTTCGATGACTACCTTTAATAATTTTAGTTGATTTTTTGTGTTTTGACTTTCATCTCTATATATATATATATAAGATATATTAATTTCATAATTGATTAATTGAAGTTAGGATATTAAAATGGAATTGGTGAATTTGGAGGGGGGATGCAGCTAATTAACATATAAATATTTTTCAGACCTAGCTAGGTCAAAATTGCAGATTCATATTTTGAAATGTATTCCACATTCTTAATTTACGTATTATTTAATTATTATAGCATTAAATAGATAGGTCATATATATAGCCTATAGGAGTATATATAGTGTCACGTGGACGTTGAAGTAACAAATTCTTACTTATTCATTTTACTATTTTTAGGGTACGTTAGACTTAGACTGCATTAATTCAAAAATTGTGGCTGCAGAATTTTGGTATATTTATAAATATACTCTTTCATATTTCAAATACAACTTTTGACATCACTACATGCTTCCTAAAATCTTAAATACTTTTCCCATACGACCTTGTTGAATTAAGAATCGAAAAATTATAACTGAAACTTTTTTCGTATCGTTTTTAGGATTTCTTACCTTGCAGAACACGTTAGAACATTCTAAATTTACATGAGTATCAAACATATATAGTACTTTTATATCATGAAAAATTAAAATCAAGGCGTTGCATGTGATGAGTGGTGCAGTTTTTACTACGGAAGAGGTTAAACAATACTAGAAAAAATTCAACATTTAACCATAGTTAATTATTATGATTAAAAATAAATAGCCGTAGTGAATAGTCATTCACCACGGTCATACAACAGTTATTGACCGTGGTATTTGCGAGAGTGTGGCTAAAATATTTGCTATGGTTCATAACCATGGCAAAAGAGTTTTCTTATTTAACCATGGTTAATAATAATTATTTACCATAGTTTTAGGCTTAAATGCATTTTTGGTCCTATAATTTAGGTCATTTGGCGTTTTCGTCCTTTAACTTTCTAGGGTAGTATTTTGGTCCGTCATCTTTTTAATTTTCATGATTTTAGTCTTTTTTTCGCCGGAGTTCACTATTATCGCCGAAAAAATGCATGTGCCTCTCACGTGACATTTTTAAATTGGAGTTTTTGTTCCTATTGGCCCATTTCTGCCAGTATTTTTATCCTTTAACTTTTAGGGTAACATTTTGGTCCCATATCTTTTTAATTTTCGTAATTTCGGTCCTTTTTTTCACCAGAGTTCGCACTTCTCGCCCACGGAGGTGAACTCCGGCGAACAAAAGGATTGAAATCGCAAAAATTAAAAAGATGCATGACCAAAATGCTACCCTATAAAGTTAAAGGACGAAAACGCTAAATGATCTAAGTTACAAGACTAAAAATGCATTTAACCCATAATTTTAATCCGAAGTCAATAAATTTATAGCCAATAGTGAAATTTTTTCTAGGGAACGGAAGAAATTGGAATTTGGGTGGGCCTTGCAGCTCAGCTTTTTTGACTCCCATTCTTAATTTATTTCTTTTTATTATTCTTTAATTATCCATATTAATTAATCTGTATTCAACACTCATCTTTCAATTTTTTATATGGTTCTTTTGTCTAACCAACTACTCTTGATTTCACACTTGAGACCAAAAATTATATTTATGGCCATGTAGTAATTTTAGTGAAATTAATTTGACATATGGCCAAGATTTTTAATTGTTTATTCGATATTCTTGAATGATAAGCAATTTCAACTAGGACTGTAAAATAAGTCGAATCAAGTCGAATATATTATTGTTCGAGTTTGTTTGGATCAACTTGATAAATTACATCTAAACTTGATTTGATTAATAATTAAAACAAACTCGAACAGAATTTAATTAAACACAAATCAGGATCGAATTCCAATAATATTATGTTTTTAAATATATTTTATTATTTCTTCATCATTAAATCGAACTCGAGCCGGGCTTTAAGATTTATTAAACAAAAACAAGTTTGGCTTGCTAAATTAACAAATTGAGTTTTTAAATTGAATATCGAGTAGTTTTGATTATTTTTTTTAACCCTAATAACAACCTAATTTTTTGCATTTATTTCAAAATTGGGGAATTTCGCGATCTCCATATAAAATGGAATTGGACCGTAACTGGGCCTACCGAAAATATGGGTCGAAATTGGGCCTATAAACAAAGCCTGTTATGCTTCATTATTTTTAATTAGTGGATAAATAAAAAAATATTTTTTATAAACTATATTTTTAATTAGGGTAAATTACAGTTACCTTTATGAGATTTGACATAATTATAAATACTCACTCGTTGTTTGAAAAATTATAAATACCCCATTGAAGTTCGTAACCATATAGCAAAAAACTCATTTTCATACCAGACCAAAATGCCCTTATGCAAATTGAATTATTTTTAATTTTTTTTTGAACTACAATCGCAGGAAGAGGTTTTTTAAGTTTTTTTATATAGAAGAGCAATAATAAATTTGCCTCGATTAATTTTTTTACAGTTTTAACTAAAAATTCAAAGGCAAAATTATTAGTTTCAGGTATTTGGTTAAAAATTACAAACCTCAGAGAACTATTTGTAATTTTCTAACAACGAGGGGTATTTATAATTATATCAAATTTCAGGAAAAAAGACTGTAATTTACCCTTTTAATTATTATTATCACTTAACATAAAGTCCAAGAAGCAAATAAGAATGAAAAGTTGAATAATTATTTTATATTATTTTATACTTTTTGATATTAAAAATAAAATAAAATAAAGATGTGATATTAATAGAAATTTCCGAATATCGAGTGCGTGAGTGTGTGAGATGTGTTTAAGAGGATATCGTATTGTCCGAAACCAATGGCAGTCACTCCCCACCCCAAGATAACAAGCGGCCTCGTATTCGGAGCCGGAGCAGTAACCGGAAACGGAGCCGGATTCGGAGCCCCATCCTGCTGCAGCGCTTCACCTCTCTCTTCCTCAATGGCTACTCCTTCTACTCTCTCCAACGCTCTCCTTCCTTCTCGCAACAATTTACTCTTCCTCAAAGGCGGATTGACCCGCCGGCGAACTGTCCGGTTCGAGGCATCTGGTTTTTCAACTCGTTTGAGTCACCGCCGCGAGATTGGTTCGGCGTTCCGCGTCTCCGCCGTGGCAACTTCTGCAGAGGAACAGCCTAGCTCTTCAGGTAACTCATTCTTCGAGCAGATTGAGATTTGCGTCACTGCGGATGTTGATTTCATGAACTTTGATGAATTTACGCAAAAGCGGTTGAATAACTTTGTAAACTGGGAATGGAAATGAACTGAGTGCGAAGACTTAGTTTAGAGAGATCGAATATACTGCATGCATTGGTGATTTAAAGGTGTTTCTGTGGTGACCTGTTTGTTATTTATGCTAATTAAGTAGCAGATAAGCTGTAGGATACTGTCAGATTTAAGTCCTTTTGAATGAACTTGATGCATTTTCGGTTACTACTTGTGGTTTATGATTCGGTCATATGGACAAAGTGAAACGTAGGTGGAGTTTGTGTCCCTACCTCGGCAACTTCAAGCGAGCGTGGCGAAAAATTTGAACTAGGAATATGCTACTGCGTTGTTTAAATTAGCTACGAGAGGCAAAGGTTCTACAAATAATGTTATGTTTAGTCATGAAAATCAGCTTGAATAGCGAGGTAACAAAAATTTCAAATTTTCTGGTGTTGATATGCATTGTTATTGGGTTTGTTTTATTATTAGGGGCAAAAAGTTACCAATGAAGCAGTGATTTATATGTTATCTTTACGCATAAAATGTACCTGTCGAGCTAGTGAGAGGAGAGAACCAGGCATTGCTGATGTTAGCGTAGACTGTTGTCTTAAAATGTATGGCATATGTTGGAACTGAATATCTAGTTGCTTTAGACAAGAACGGGAAGATGTCTGTTGACAACATTGAGTATGCTATTTAGATGCATATCTTAGCATTAGTAAAAATAGATTGTCAAACCATTTTTTGACTGATTTTACCACCAAGCTTATGTACTTAGTAAAATTGTCTGATTCATGCTGCTCAAGCTGTCCCACCAAAACATGAATTCCTCTTCAAGCGGTTTGAACTTTTACATGGATTCACCTATGCTTGGTTGTTTAAAGTGTTATGGGACATTTTCTTTAGACAGATTTTCCATTATTTGTTCAATACCGCCCTAAAATGCATTGAATCTTTCTCTTTTGCAGCTCAGGGTATTGAGAATGTCGTAATTATAGGATCAGGCCCTGCAGGATACACAGCAGCAATATATGCTGCTAGAGCCAACCTGAAGCCTGTAGTGTTTGAGGGTTTTCAAGTAGGTGGTGTTCCAGGAGGACAATTGATGACCACAACTGAAGTGGAGAATTTTCCTGGGTTTCCAGATGGAATAACAGGCCCAGACTTAATGGATAGGTATTTGGATTCGTCCTACCAATATTCTCTAAGTTTCTTCATGACAGAATGACAGAATAAATATCAGAATCTTGACATGTTTATTTCAATAGGATGCGACGACAAGCTGAGCGCTGGGGAGCGGAATTATTTCAAGAAGATGTGGAATTCCTTGATGTGAAAAACAGCCCTTTTACAGTGCGAAGTAGTGAGCGTGAGGTGATACTTCCTTGCATGGCTTGTTATCTCTTTCTTATAGCAAAAATATCTGTATTTTCTTGTGAGGATCATCCATCTTGTGATTTCAACGTCCCAATATAATATCTGAACTTATAGAAATTATTAAGCCTATGGTCAAATAAATTTTTCTAGCTGGAGTGTCTTTGGCTAAATCTTGATGTGATATGTTAATGATATACTTTACTTCCTAGACTTGCATTTACTGACTGATCGAGGGAATTCTTTGTAGTTAACTTACAGGTCATGTCTTTGTGATTTATTCTCAAGATTTTATCGGCAGAAGTTAGCTATGCAATTATATGGGTAGTAGAATTAACTGCATCATGTGGGGTTTTAGATCCCATTATCTACACATTTTAAGTTACACACGCAATAAGCCCTTGTAATTGCTTATGTATTTGTGGATCCATACTTTTCATATGTTCCTATTATGCATGTTGTATGACATATTCAATTCAGCATTGTTTATAAATCATGATTTCAAGAGACATGACTTTGTGAGTGGTAGCTCTGGATTTAATACAACATATCAGTGAAAACAGCTTGCTTGTTTAAAAACCTTGAATTGAATCAGTGCTTACTTGAAAAATTCATCTTAACTTTTCAGGTAAAATGCAACAGTATTATCTATGCTACAGGAGCCACTGCAAGGAGGCTGAGCTTGCCTCGAGAAGATGAATTTTGGAGTAGAGGAATCAGTGCCTGTGCAATTTGTGATGGAGCATCTCCATTGTTCAAAGGTCAAGTTCTTGCTGTGGTTGGAGGAGGTGATACAGCCACAGAGGAAGCTTTGTACTTGACTAAATATGCTCGTCATGTCCACTTACTTGTTCGTAAGGACCACTTAAGGGCATCAAAAGCAATGCAGGATAGGTAAGTTGATATGTCATTCTTGCAATTTCTTCAGTAATTGAACTAATTTGCAAATTATTGCTGGAAAATGATTGTCTTTGCTAAGCATTGTGAAGTTCTTGGGAGTTGGTATAAGAAGGAAGATATTTGTGATTAGAAAAACGTGTCATGGTTTCCTTCCTCGTTCATCAAAGTTGGTTTGCAGCTTGGCAACTTACAGAAATAAAGCTGCCAAACTGTTGTGATCATTTTCTGTTCTTCACGTAATTTCAGTTATATGTTTCTTTTAGAATGAATCACATAACTTTTCTCTTGAGCAAGTATTTGGTAGTAAAATAAACATTTGTTTATTTGACTACATATTTAATAAAGGACGAATTGGATTGATGTATATGATGATAAAAATAAGTATGTCAAGTAAGGATGATTATTTAAGAGTTATCATAATCGAAAGAAATTACTGAATAGGGTATTGATTTTCATTGACCATACTTATTTATCTCCTTCACCTAAGGTTTCAGCTTCCTTTCTTTTCTTATTGATTCCGCTTCTGTAGCTTTCATTCTTGTCTTCTAAATCTGAGACTGTTGAATCATTTTCAAACAAATTGTCTTTTCCATCCTATTCCTATCATGGTGTAGCAATCTTAATGTTTATGGCTTATCTTGTCAATTAAACATTATCGTTGGTTCACATGTCCCTGCTTCTATACTCTAGCAACCTCCCTACGTGTAAATGGCCGCTAGTTATTTTGTTATATCTCCATATTACAAGTAGGACCTAAACTTGGTAAGAATGGGAAAATGTCACAGTTCATCACTTGAATTTCATTTGTTGGTCCTCGTTTGCCTTTCCCGATCCTATAGGTTTTCCACCCATTTGAAGGTCATTTTGCATGTCTTCCATTATTTCTTGACTGTTTTTTCAGGTCAATTGAATTACTAATGAACAATGTTGTTTAAGTTTCAACTCCCTGAATGTTTGTTTAACAGGTTAATTATGGCGAATGTTTCAGAGTATTTAACAATCCAAACGTCACCGTCCACTTCAATACAGAAACGGTGGATGTTGTCAGCAACACAAAAGGGCAGATGTCAGGCGTGTTGATCAGAAAGGCTGATACTAATGAAGAATCTGTTCTGGAAGTGAAGGGCTTGTTTTATGGGATAGGTCATTCTCCAAATAGTCAGTTGTTGGAAGGCCAGGTTGATCTTGATGCCGCTGGCTATGTTTTGGTCGAAGCAGATTCTGCAAAAACTTCAGTTGAGGGTGTATTTGCTGCTGGTGATGTACAGGTAAAATATGGCATAGGTTATTCGTTTTCTCATGCACCCTATCTATACCTTAAGACCATGCCAATTGTGATTCTCCACATCATGTATAGTCCAGTTGCATTAATCTTAGTTTTTCGTGTTTCTTGTTTCTGAACTGTTGTCTACTTGTGAAAGTCATGGGCTTCCTGATGGACCCCAATCTTATTTTGTTATCTGTAAATAGGACCATGAATGGAGGCAAGCCATAACTGCAGCTGGATCAGGATGCATTGCAGCTCTGTCAGTTGAACGATATCTTACGAGCAAAGATCTATTGATTGAATTCCACCAGGCATGTGACTTCTTGTGGCCTGACTTTTACTTGTCGTGATTTTCTTTGATTTAATTTCTGTGAAAAATGAATGACTGATATATCGACTCCCTATTAAATCATAAGGAACTCTATTTACACATCTCCTTGAGTTTGAATGTTAAGTCTTCACCGTAAAAGGAGGGAATCCTAAAAGTAGTAAAGTTATCTTATATCTCTGCTGCATGCAGCCTGCTACTGAAGAGGTTAAGAAAGAAATTACCGACAGAGATGTAAAAGAAGGTTTCGATATCACGATGACAAAGCACAGGGGTCAGGTATGACTTACTCTAGAGAATCTTATTTTTACAATATTGCCAACCTAATATAATGTAATGTTTTATTTACTGAGCCCTTCGCCTTTGTAGTATGCTCTACGGAAGCTGTATCATGAAAGCCCAAGACTTGTGTGTGTCCTATATACGGCACCAACATGTGGTCCTTGTAGGACGTTGAAACCAATTCTTAGCAAGGTATAGTATCTCATCCCAAACTTTATTTCAAAGCTATAAGCGTCAGTACTTCGTTTAACTCTCCAAGTTTTTAACAATTTAGTCAGTGCACAATCAGCATTTGCAACATAGAACTTAGTTACTCAACGCGATTCCTTAACCTGTTCACCATTGGACAACATATTCATGAACTGCTCCACTCTGAATCTTGTCTGGCAGGTAATAGATGAATTTGACCAGAATGTCCATTTTGTCGAGATTGATATTGAGGAAGACCCTGAGATTGCTGAGGCTGCTGGAATCATGGGTACACCATGTGTACAATTTTTCAAGAATAAGGAAATGATCAGGTTCGTTACACTTTGAGCCTCTTGTTCCGTATAGAAAGAAAAGCATAAGTATAGGACGATCGTCCTAGCTATCAGGCTCTTCGCGTTCCTTAAAATGCTCCGTGAAGATGCCAAATAGCCGTAGCATGAGTTGTTTTAATTGCAGAGGTATAGGGAAACGGAAGAGCTCGCTGCAGTTCTTAACTGTATTACAAATATAAGTTGATACCGACGTTTTTTACTTGAATCTGCAGGACTGTATCGGGTGTCAAAATGAAGAAAGAGTATAGAGAATTCATCGAAGCAAACAAATAATCGCTTGCTGGAGGAGTGGAAAACTGAGCTTCGTCTCTGTTCCTTCATTCATTCGCCCAGGTACCTACTTCTATCAATTCATTGAACATGCAATTCAATTTTGACATGTAAAATTGTATTCAAATATGCTTGTAATTTCCCCATATTATCCTCAAAATAATGAGATTGTACATTCAGAATAGTCTCAATGAAGCATGATTGTATTCTCCATTGGCTTTCCCAGCGAGTTCCAAATTTACCTTTCAAAAAGTCAAAATTTGACCACATTTTGTCGGAAAATGGTCAGATGGACCAATACGAGACTAAAACTAAAGTTTAGGAATGTTACTGCCAAGAAATGAACTTGAATTATTAAAGTGATTTTAAACGCAAACATAAGGGACCTATTGGGTAAATTACTATCACCTCCCCTGAGGTTTGATATAATCACAAATAACTCGTCATTGTTTGGGAAATTACAAATATCCCCTGACTTTGACTTATGTTTAACAGCGAATCAATTTTATTAGGTTTGCATTCAATTTTTATGGTGAATTGTCTAAAATGTCTTTTTGGATTATAATTTATAATTATATATATATATATATATATTTTAGAATTTTTTAAAAAATTTTATGAACTAATTTTGTAATTTTTCAAACGATGAGAGGTTTTGTAATTATACTAAATTTTATGAGAGGTATTTGTAATTATACTAAATTTATAAGAGGTAAATATAAATTGATTGCGGCAGATCAACATAGGATTTTCAACAACAGAAGCAACAACTAGGTATTTAAAGAGGCTCTTTCTTTGAGTCTAATTCTTGCGTCCATTGTTCTTTACTTTCAAGTCATAGTATTCAGTTGTTATCCTCTAGGACCTCTACTCTTACAAACTTCAATTGCATGTATCATTTTTTTTTTTTTAAGTGAAAACTATGAACTATTATAATATAAAGTAAATTAATTATAATTATTCCTGTCGAATATTAATTTAACAAAAACAATTACAACAATCATATACTGATCAATAATATGAAATAAATTATATCTAAATAACACATACTCTTACAGTAGAAATATCACATCTACTATATAGTAAACAACATCTCATGTATTAATGGGAAAATCTCAACGGCTAAGAGATCGTTGGTACCAATTTTTCATGTTTAGAGAATTTACAATTAGATGCTCTCATAAAATTCCAATTTTCCAATGTTAATTAACCACATGACTTTGATGTAAACCCACCTAATCCACCACCTCTAACATCATCAGTTATATGTATTTTATTTCTCTTTGATTAATTAAGTCCAAGAAAATCCTCAGCCTCTACTTAGGTTTGACAAATAGAAAAGTCTGTCCTTTTCTATGCTCTGGTAATAATCAAATAACAAATAGCCCTATTAAGAGTAAATTATATTAACACTGTCTTAAGATTTGCTCTAATTATATATTATCATATTAGATTAAAAATTATAATCACCTCTCTTAAGGTCCGTAAAAATACTTAAATATCATAACTCTTTTCTTATAGAAAGAAAAAAGGCTAAAATTTTAAACAAAATGTAGCAAAATGATCAGAATATAAAATAATATTAAGCACCTATTTTATTTCTTTTCTATGTCTCTTTATACTATTTCTCTCGTGTTGTCATATTTAGCTGTCTTTTTGTCACTCTGCCTTTGGCAATTTTTATAGTATGACATCGGAGAAGTGACCTAAAGATTTGATCCAAAGGAGATTTAGTCCCAAAAAATTAAAAAAAAAAAAATGGTTAAATTATACTCAAAATTTTAGTTTGTAATATCATATATAAAAGGGTAAACTACAACTACTTTATCTGAGGTTTGTTATAATTATAAATATCCTCTCGTTGTTTGAAAAAATACAAATATCCCCTGAGGTTTGTAATTGGACTAACAAATAACCCATTTTAATCTATTTTTATAGGTGAACTGACCAAAATGTCTTTATGCACTGAATTATTTTTTATTTAATTCATAAATTTTTCTAAATTACAATGTGCAGGGAGAGGTTTCTTAAGTATTCTATACAGAGGAGCAATAATGTAATTTGCCTCGCCTGATTTTTCTACAATTTTAATATAAAAAAATTCAAGGACAAAATGATCAATTTCAGACCTTTAGTTAATATTTTTACAAACTTTATGGGGGTATTTATAAATTTTCAAACAACGAGAGAATATTTATAATTATGTCAAATCTCACGGCGGGTAGCTGTAATTTACCCTATATAAAATTCACCATAATCCTATCTAATGAAATCATGTAAGTTGGAACAAATTTCAAGAGAAGTAATTGTAGTTTTCAATCAAATTAATAGGGATGTATCCATAATTAAGCTAAATCTTGAGGAGTGTGGATGTAACCTATTCTATTATTTTAGAATTATTAATATTATGGAAAGGTGTGTACCCATTTATTTAGTAACTATGATAGTGATACTCTTCAAATGCGAAATGATAATTAAAAGGGGCGGTGTGTTTTTTAATTTGAAGCGATGAAATTTATTAATCAAAAGTAAAGTGGTTATATTCAGTCATAGCGATTATTAATATCAAATAAAGACAATTACCAACAATCATATCAATAATATCACATAAATTAATACCTAACTCTTACAACAATAAATAATATCTACTATACAGTAGAAATAACATCAATCCACGCAAAGATTCGAATCCTTAACCTCTAGAATCGTGGGATCTCACCTTTACCGACTAAGCTAGGCCTCATCGGCAAAAGGGGTCGTGTCTTATCATTATGTAAAATCTTTGCTTCAAATTTCCAATTTGGATTCCTCATCATAAACTTTTTTGTAGGTTTTAATCATATGGTTTCTTCCCCCATCCCATGTTTTGGGGGATAAAGTTAAACCCTCTTTCATCAACACTAATGCACCCATATATATATATATATATATATATATATATTAATCCTTGTGTTTCCCACCATCATTAATCTCAAAATCCATTCATGTCTATTACTATTTTCAAATTAGTTTCACCAGACTATTACTATTTTCAAATTAGTTTCACCAGACGTGGTTTACGACTCAATTGATATTTTATTGTATTTTACTTCTAATTTTGTATATGCTTACGTACGATTTTATCTTTATTTTTAATCTCATATCTTAAGATCTATTTTTATTTGGTCTCATTTGTTGTATTTATCTCATATTTAGTCCCATTTATTCATTTTTTCTCTCAATTTGATCTCAAACAACAATTCTATCAAATTGTTAACGGAGCCGTGAACAGTGATAGAATCTTGCCTCAATAACAGACTTGACGGTTCCATTAACAATTTGATAGAAATTGCTATTTGGGACCAAATTTGAGAAAAAAAATTGAACAAATAGGACTAAATATGAAACAAATACAACAAATAGGACCAAATAAAAAAAAAAACCTAAAATATGGGACCAAAAATATGATTTTCCCATTTTATCCTAAAAAAATATATCGTCGAAGGGAAAAGGTTTGAAATTTATTAAATCATTTGTGTTTCTTGTCTGCAATCGACGTGCAAATGCTTCCTATATTATAATTATATAGTAATATATATCCTTTGTAAAAGCCTAAGTATAGTTAAAGAAGTAATAATATAAATATATATATAGAACTAAAGCAACATTCTAATATTAATTAAAAAGTATAAAATACAAGTAAAAAGTTCCCTCCCCTACACACCATAAATTTTCCCATTTTTTAATTTTATCACACACACACACACACCTCTATTTATTAAAATCTCCCAAATTCCAAAATCAACATGTATATGGATTATAATTAAGTAAATATATATATATGTAATAATTAAATTCTAAGCAAGAAAATACTGAGTTCGGGTCCTCCATTTCCATCCGGGTTCAACATGTAAAAAGCCTCCGAGTCACGGCTCCCCACCACCCTCTCGAACCGGGCCCTCATGTAAAGCAACTCTCCCTCCGCCGCCGCTTTCCCCCCCTCTTCCACCAACGGAATCACCCCCGCCCCCACCGATACGCTCTGCACCGTCCTCAACACGTGCCAGTCCGATTCCGTGCAATTTCTCGACACCGCGTACCCGCACTTCCTCCCGTTGCAGTACATCGTCCACGCCGGCTCCCCGAACAGCCGCACCCCCGCCCTTCCTCCGCCGCCGCGAGGCTGGTGCGTCTTCTCGCACTCCAGCGCGATCCTCACCAGCCCGGAAGACATTTCCTTCACCAGGGCGGAGGTTGACACCGCGAGTTCTATGATCAAAACGGGCTCTGATCTCGGGTCGTCCTGCACGGCGAAGCTGACGTGGCCGCGCCGGTGCCCGAAGAGTGTCCCGGTGACTTTCCGTCCTAGCGAGGGGGTGACAGAGAGTTGGGTGGGAATGCTAAGCCATCTGCATGTGGGGAGAATAGAGGGGAAGGTGAAAATTGAAAGAAGTGATCGGAGAAAGGTGGAGAGACCACCGCCGCCGCCGCTCCGGGTTCTTGTAAGGCGGGAGTCGGAGGCACGGCGGACGAGAGGGCGGTCGAATCCATGAAGAGGTTCCGGCGGGGGGTTGATGGCGGAAGTGGATCTTATATAGTTGGCTGGAATGATCTTGCTGGTGCTCTTGCAGCTGCTGGTTCTTGGAAGAACAGTGGGAACTATGTGCTGATCATATTGTCTCATGATGGAGCCCATAAATTAAATATATATAATATTATGTGATCAAGAAACTTAACTAGCAACCCAAGAAAACTGTGTAGTGTGTGTAGTGTGTGTGTTTTTGAGAGAGAGAGAGAGAGAGAGAGAGAGAGAGAGAGAGAGAGATGAGAGTATATATTGAGGAAATCTTGGAAAATGAATATCTCAGAGGAGATTGAAGATTAGGGTTTTTGTGATAAGGGTCAAGACAAGAGAGGGGATAGTGTGTGTGAATTGGAGTTTCAACGAAGAGAAAGAGATGAAAGGATGAAAATGAAATGATGGTGTTGGGAGGTTTAGGCAAATATAAAGGCAAACTGTGGAGGTTTGTGCTGCCTCTTCATCATTGCAATCCACTCATGCCTATTTCTTCCTTTATTTTATCATCAAAATTCTAGTTTTGATTATACCTAAATTAATTATATGATCGTATTATTGGAGTACAGTTTAAGAATAGTTATTAGTCAAATGGTAAGTGTGACACATTTTTCGTGTGATTGGTTTGCTTCGACTTAATCTTGTTTGGATATGGATTTTTCTTTATTTTAAGAGAGACCATATACATATTCATAAACGACGATTTGTGAAACTGTTGCACTGCTTTTAAATATGACAATTATATTCTTAATTAGATAATTTAAGAATAAAAAATTGTAATTACTTTTTCTTTTAGAAATGAATCACGTTATTTAACATCGCTGCAATAATTCGATAAAATTTTGAAATTAATGTGATTTGTTGGTTTATGTATTTTATATTAATAATAACCACACTGAGACGACTTGCCATGTCGCTAGTTATTTATATACAAACCCATCATTATTCTCCATTTTTCTTTTCTTTTCTTTTTTTTTTTTTTAAAGAGATGACATATATAAAAATTACATATGGACCCTCCAAACTCATTACCAGATATACACGTGCAAATTTTCAATGACATTTATCTGCTTTAGGGCAGGAGCCTACGACTCTTGTTCTTTTAATAATTTAATTAATTAATTAATTAATTAATTACCGCACAAAAATTAAAAAAATAAAAAAGAATTCCAAGGATCCGTCTTGATCAAGAACTGAAAAATAATATTATCTTAATAATAACAATAGTGGAGTATGGAGTATACTATTTTTTTATTTTTATATTTGGAATTTTTAATGATATTTGGGACAGCTTTGTTGTGGAAAAATTGTTTAACATGATTGTTAGAGCATATAAAACACATAATTTATATATGTAATATATGAACCAATTTCTCAACGGATAATAATATTATATATCTCAAAAATTAATAATGGGTTGTAGATTATAATTTGTGAATAAATAAGTATTGACCTATGTTTTCTTTATAAATATATATAATAGAGTTTATTCATGAGACCCCAGTCTTAAACATTATATTGAAATATAAGAACTCGTAAAGTGTTCCCACATTGATCTTTTAAGAAACTCTTTTTTTTTAATCCGAATTAAGCCTAGTGATACTATCAATCAATCATACTGTAAGTACTATGATACTTACCATGTGATTGGTGTACTGATTAAATTTATTATCAAAGTCTACTCATTCTTGGCTCATTTATCTTAACGGTACATCAATCACCCGATAAATATAATACAGTCGTCGTATAATTAATTTTAATTTGATTAAACTCTAATTTGGGCTGAAAATTTCAGACCCTTTGATCACTCCAGCTGAAGTTTGTCAAGATAATGTATTCTAAGCCATTTTTAATGTCAATAATTGCTTGATGACCATTAATATTAGCATCACTATAAGTCAAAAGGGTAGTTAAAAATCGAAAGCGACTCTAATTAATAATTAATTACAATTCTAAATATTAGTAATTATCTTTAACATAAACTTTAAAAAAATCAAATTATTTGCACCTCAAATTTAATCATAAATTCTCTTAGCCGTTGAAACGTGAAAGAACACCCCAAATGAAAGCGATATTCGGACATCGACCGAATAATAAAATTTCTAGTCAATTAAAAAAAAAATCATGTGTAATTGGGAGGTGACTTTGTCCCATCTAATTAAAAAACATTGTGCTTGATAATTAGGGTCTTTAATAAAAAAAATTATTCAAGATCAATTTTATCGAATCAAATTAATTACAGAGCAAGTGTGATATATTTATTATGTAATTGATCATTTTTTTTAGATTATATGTGAATCACATGACAAATATATTATATTTATCATGTAATTGATTTAGTTCTACTGAATGAGGTTTGGACTAGAATTTTTTCATTCTTAATTCCTCCCAAGAAAAGTTAATTAATTAATTAATATTAAGAAATATTACTACGCCTTCCTTTGAGATTTTATGTAATTACACGTAAACTCCTTGTAGTTTGAAAATTTTCATCAAGTCGCCTGAGGTTTGTCTGACCTACAATAAGTTGGTAATAAGTCAATTTGGCGATAAATATTGATTTTCATTCAGCTTTTTTAATAATATTAGCAAATTCGATAAATTTCGACTAACCGACGAGGTATATCTTCACTAGTTTGATATATATATATATATACTTATATATTTGATCTGCAATAAGTCAGTAATAAATCAATAGAAGGTAAATATGATTTTTCAATCAATTTTTCTTTTGTAAATATCAGCAAATTCGATAAATTTTAACTGACGGGGATATTTATTAATTAGACGAAAAAAAATTTTAAAAAGTAAATGCAATTTCTCAAACCACAAAAATTCTATATGCAAGTACATAAAATCTTAAGAAAGTGTGGCGTAATTATCCTATTATTTATTAATTCATTAGGGTGAGTATTTAAAGAAATTTAAATTGGGCCGGTTCCGAACATCTTGAATTTTTGGGCCTTAGCGGATCCCATTGGTTGCCAACCCGTTTGACTGCTGGGATCCGTTTACATAGACCGCCACGTGGACGGTTTATTACCACGAGCAGACATTATCATTGTTCTTTAATGTTTACTTGTGTCAGCAATAGTTTTTTTTAATGGTAATTACATACCTAATTATATCAAAATAAATCTACATTATTATATCATAATAAACTAAAAAATATATTAATTCAATCGCTACATCAATATAACTAAAAATAATAAATAAATTATAATAATTCATAAAATCACATAAGATGAGATATATACCCACACATTCGGTAAAACGCAGAGGATCTCGAACTTGTTCAAGGGAACTGAGCAGCACAATCATTATCATTGACACGAGTGTAATACATTAATACACCCACACTTATTGATAAGGACGAACTACTTTAAGTTACGTAATTGTGAGTTCGACACTGATGTATAGTCCGTGTTGGTGGATAATTCGTAAGTATTCTAATAAAAAAACTTATGATCTTGGGAGCATACTCTACTGTCTGTCCCATGATGGTGGCCGAAATTGGGAAAAACCACTCATTTTTTTTATACACAAAAATAAAATAAAAAATAATTATACACGAACACTCTAATTTTCGAGCGAACCCGTTACAATTATGTCATCAATTTCAATCATAAAGTAGACCAGCAACCACATATTTATGGAATTTAAACCTATGTCTTCAATTTCTCCAATTAAATTAGAGTTTATTCGCAACTTTAATTACTAAATTATATAGTTGAAAAATACTAATCATTAGTGTAGTGATAAGTAATGTGCTTTTGATCAGATTAAAGAAATGGATTAATAATTATAAAGTCGTCACAAATTAATAGTCTGATCATTAATTGACTCCTAATAAGAATAATTAGTGATTCCTAAACTATGTATGATAATATATATATTTATAGTTGATTTTGAGTGTGCAGGTATTTGGACCACAAGATATGATTCCTAGCAACTATATGTAGTATGTACAAATTTTCTTTTGGCCATCTTCATTTTAATTACATATATAATAATGCGTTTTGATATATTATTATTTTATTTAGATTAATTAAATTATTCTTTTGTGATGATGAAGGGCCATAATTATGTGATAGTTTTTCTGTTTTATTGAAAATATTCATAGGCTCTTATACATTTACATAAAAATATAAATATTCATGAATTTTTTGGCTTTTTTGTTTTTGTTTTTGCAATAATGTTGTTTTAGGAAAACCTATATACAAAGTAGCTTAAAATAATAAAGTTTATAAAACATTAAATAAGAAATACTTTCCTAAATATAACATGAGGGTTTCTTGGATTTATTATTATATGTTAAACTATCTTATTAATTATGATAATTTGTCAATATTCAGCACGTCAAGAACTGTTTTTATCAAGTTGTTAATGTGTGAAGAAAATATATATATATATATATATATATATAAAAAAAAAAAGAATAATTGCAGCACACAAGATTTATGTGGTTCGAAAAATTCTATTAGATAGTTAAATTTACAGTCGTCGGACCTAAATATAATGTTGGGTAGGGCGGGTTTCGCACTCCAACACATCCCATCATTCACTTTCGAAATATCTTTTTATTAATTAAATAGTGTGCTACAATTTTGTGTTAAATTAACTCTAATTAAGAGAGGATTAAAGAAATGAAGCAACTTAATGCTTTTTGATTAGATCTTAATTCCATCATAATTGAAGCAGGACCACTAATCCATAAACACGATTCATCATATGCTATGATTTTTAAAGTCGTGTGATGAGTATGTATTATTCCTCCATTGTCGTGATCTCGCCTCATCATCACAGTCCTTGTACTTGTGCTTGCAAACAAACTGATGAAATGAAAACACGTTTTTTGCTTGAGAAAGTGAGATTTGGAACAATAAAGTTGGAGATTTGGATGGACCACTCATCAAATATTCAAAACACAAATTGAGTCCATTATTTTATTTCGGATACATTTATATAAATTTATGATATATTTATATAAATTACACCTGTTTTTTTTTTGTATAAATATAGAAAATCACCTTTGACAAATAAAAAGTCTGATAATGTTGACGGTTTTTTTTTTTTTTTTTGTGGGAAGGGGGTTTATGTGTAACTTTCCAAAAGGTAGAGGGCGGTTCGTGTAAATAATATTTATATTTTTTATGGGTGTATATGTAATTATCCAAAAAATAAGCATAATTTATGTAAACAAACTATAGATTAGGTTGTGTAAATATAATTATCCCTTTTTATTTATATATTTATTTGAAAATTAAATAAATTATGTTGTTATATCAGCACTCATGTTGAATTCATAGTTACGAGACCTCAGTTTCACTATTAAACTATAGACCTTATAATTGTGCCAATTGTTTGTGTGTTCATGTTTGTTAAAATATTAATAGTAAATTATTCTCAGCTCTAGATTAGCAACAAAAATTTTACCTGCTAATTAATTCAACGTTGATTTTAACAATAAATTTTTTCGTTGCTATCAAGTTATTTTCTTGTAGTGGAGTCGCAAGTCACGTCTTTTAATAAAAGTAAATAACCAAAAAATATTGGCTTTAAACACTCATAATTAAGACAGTAACATTAACTTCGTTAATTAATTAATGTGGTCTTAATAAGCACTTAGCCTTTTAAAATCGCATTGAAAACGAAAGCGACTTGGAATATAGAAAATTATGTACGTAGGTCGGTGCCTATATTTGATTTTATCAACTTTAATTTGTGGTCTTCACCTCTTAATTAGTACAAATTAAGTGTTAAAATGGTCAATAGAAAAGACATTTGACTAATTAATCTTCTAATCATACAATAATTAAAGAAAACTTAGGTGAAAAACACTTCACTTGGTGTAATTAGAGGAATTGAACCACAAATATAAGTTTTAAAGTTTTACAATATTTGACATCACACGTTAAAATGTTGCGAATTGATTACTTAAAATTAATCGAGTTTTTTTTTTATCGTAAATTAGTGTGGTATCTTCCATATATATATATATTATATTCTGTATGTATAAATTCTAAATTATTTGTATATTTAAGAAAAAATTATACACGTGTAACACAGATTTTGACTAGGATTGAAGACGTAGAATCTTTTACCCATTACTTATTATGGGTAATTAGGTTAAACATGTAAATTGCACAAATATTAATATTCACATTATAAGATATTAGGATAATATATATTGTAATTGTCTTTTGGTATTTTGATGGGGACAATATACATTAATATAGATATTCTTAATAATTGTCTCCCTTGTCTTTTGGTAGTTGTATGGGGATATATACATTGACTTATTATGCATAAACTTAATTAATACAATTAAGCATCAAGAGATGGGTAGTGAAGGGACAAAGAGAAAAGTCTTAGTTTCTTTTATTAGCAATTAATCTTGTTAGCCCATTTTTCTTTATGTATATAAGTTAACATAATTTTTCAGCCAATTTTGCTTCTTTTTCCTAGTGAACTTAGTATTCTTGAACCCGACATACGGGAAAAATTGTATTTTACATCCAATAAGTTAGTTTTTTTTTTTTTTTTTTTGTGATTTTGGTTCCATTATTTTTTAACTCGTTACATTGCACCTCATAACTCCAAAAGTTTACAATTTTAGGCTCAAATGCATTGCATGATCATTGTCAATACCTCTTAAGACTTAACGGAGCTCGTGCTATGCACGTGCTGTTTTCGTCAGAAATTTAACGAAATTAAGTTTGAGACCAAAAATGGCAAATTTTTTAGAGTTATGTGATGCAATGTGGTGAGTTAAAAAATAATAAAACCAAAATCGCAGAGAGACTAATTTGTGAAATGTAAAATAAAATTTCTCCCAAATGTATGTATATATATATATACATATCATCTCTAAAAGAATATGGGTGCAGATAATTATTTAGTTGTATCGATCATATATTGATGTAAATTTTAGGTCAGGATTTTGTTCGAGCCCAACTCAAATTGGACTCGTTTGACTTTTGTACTAAATGGGAAAAAAAAATTATCAACTGACATAAATGACTTTTTGTTGTTAACAAATAATAAAAAAAAGAACCACACAATCTGATTGTCCTGTCAAATTACTAAATTGTCAATAGTGAACAAACAACAATCACATGATGAATACGAAATTGAAAATTAAAAAGGTTGTTCAACCAAAGTTAAAATTTGAATAATTCTAACAAGAAAATAAGAGAATGTTAATGCATTAATTAGGAGGAAGAAACACAGAATTAATGCAGCAAACTTGGAGAAGGTAGCCATGCATAATCAGTCCACTATCATCGCACTACTCTTGCAATCCTTGCTGCTCTCCAGCTTTGGTATTTTGGGCTTTGGACAAATATCCACAGACGAAAATCTGTAATTTAAAATTATTAAATAATTAAGATTAGCTTTAAAGTATATACACAACAACAACAAAAATAATAATAATAATTACATTTACCATCTTGATTTATGATTTATATACATAAACAATTCTTGTCTTTTGTATAATTACAAAAAATTATTCTTGACAGTCAAAAAGTAGGGATAGTTTGTGTAATAATCTTAACATTTCTTTGGGGGGTGGGGAGGAGGGGGGTTGTATGTGGAATTCTCCAAAAAGCAGAGATGATTTGTGTAAATAATATTGATATTTTTAATGGGTGTATGTGTAGTTTTTCAAAAGATGTAAATGGTTTGTGTAAATAGACCATAGGCCAGGGGGTGTAAATATAATTATCCCAAAGATATATATATATATATAATTGGCTACATTATATCGACATCCCATGAGGTTAAGTCTAATTACACAAATAGCCCGATCCTTTTCAAAATTATAAGTATGTCTCTTGAAGTTGTAGTTGTAACTACAAGTACATCCCATATTTAATAGTGAAACTTTACACAAACACTCTGTGTACACTGCAGTACACCCATCCACTAGTTTTTTTAATAAAAGAAAGAGAGTATTTTGTGTGATTAGGCGTAATTGAAGGTATCGATATAATTTTGGTCTCAAAATATAGGGTAGTTTGCAATATTGGTCTCATACTTTTTGAAATAGCCAACATTAGTCTTATATTTTAGAAAAACATAGCAAAGTTAGTCCCACCCTAGCAATATTAGTCTCACACTTTAGAAAAATATTGTAAAATTAATCTCACATTTTAGCAAACTATTGTAAAATTAGTCCCAAAATTTGTCTGAAATGTTGTAAAGTTAGTCCAGAAATTTGCATTTTTTTTACTGTGGGACTAATTTTGCAATATTTTCCTAAAATATGAAACTAATATTGATTATTTTAGGAAATATGGAATTAATATTGCAAACTACTATGTATTTTGGTATCAAAATTATAATTTTCTCATATATATATATATATATATATGTGTGTGTGTGTGATGAATTACTTACCCTAGGCGCAAGGATGTATCAGAAGTCGCATCTTTGTCAGATGTGCGTTGTTGGTGCATGGAACTTGAACTGATGCACGACTCTTTGCTCATGTGCACACGATTCTCATTGCCGCTCACCCTTCCTTGCTGTCGTCGAAGCTCCTCAATCTGCATTTATTTTTGTATTTATTAATTATTATTAACAGTGTGATCATAATAATTAGCTATGATAATCATCATGACATCAATCATTGTGGTAATTAATATATATAATTAATTTATATATACGTGATTGGATGGATCTTTTCAATTAATTAATATTACCTTTTCCAGGAGAGCTTCATTTTGCTGCACCACTTTCTTTTCCTATCCAAAAATAAAAATAAATGGAATTAATCATTTGATAATTGGGTAGCAATTAATGATTAGTAAAGAGAAAAATATATAATTAATTTGCAAAGATGTTAATTACTCTCTCTCTCTCTCTAAATATTTATATATATATATATATATATGTTAAAGAGAAATTGTATTTTTTATTCCATAACTTAGAAATATTATATTTTAAGTCTCATTACTTACGAAATTCTCGAAAGATGTGGTTCTTTTAACTTTTAAGAACTCTCACTTTCAATCCTCCTACCAAGGGGAAATAACATCTTTGGTCTCATAATTTAGACCTTTTTCACTTTTGGTACCATTCGTTACAGGATTAACACTTTTGGTCTCACAATTTACAAAAATTAACAGTTTTCATCCTCCCTCGTTTTTTTGTTAGTTTTTTAACGGAGATGGTCATTTGGCTGTTGACTTTTTCAGATTGAAGGAAAAATGGCGCCCTTCTTTAATAAAAAAGTAAAGGTGATTTTTATCATTTCTCACAAAAAATAATCTTTCCTTGTTTAATTTTATTTGTGATGAAATTTTTTATTTTGTACGAACTTTGTAAATATTAGAACAAGTGTTGACCCACAAAAAATTCAAGTAACACAATGTAAACACATAAAATTATATAAATTGCATAAATTACAAAAAATCAAGCACTTGTAATTGAATATGTACTTGATTTATGTAGATATTCAAGTAGATATTTATGCAAAGGGCACCAATTTTTCCTTCAATCTGAAAAAATTAACGGCCAAATGGCCATCTTCATTAAAAGACTAACGGAAAAATTGGGAGGACGAAAACTGCTAATTTTTGTAAGTTACGGGACCAAAAGTGCTAATCTCATAACGAATGGTACCAAAAGTAAAAAGGGGCTAAGTTATAGGACCAAAAATGCTATTTTCCCTCCTACCAACTTCAATTAGGAAATTGATGGAAAAAGTCACGCGCAAATGCAAGTCACGTGGCCGTTTCCTTCCAATCTGAAAGATAATGGCTACATGACTTGCACATGATTCTTTTCCGTCAATATCCTAACAGAAGTTAACCGAAGGGCTAAAAATGAGATATTTTGTAAGTTATGGGGCAGGGGGACTGTTTTCAAGAATTTCATAAGTCATGTGACTAAAAGTATACATAATCGAAATTATAGGATGAAAAATACAATTTTTCCTATACATATTGGACTAATTTGCTGCCTAATAAATACCTGGAGTTTCGATTTCTCCAGCTGCTCCAAGAGTACCTTCTCCTGAAATTGGTAATAACATATAAAAATTATTAATTACGCCTAATTAAAGTTTTTTAGATAAAATGAAAATTAAACAACGAGGAAAAAAAAGTTTGATATAAGTAATTAACCTCTTTGTTGAATTAAACTTTTGAACAATACTGCATTATTATTTTGTAATATTATTTTTTTCTTCATCATATTAAACTAAGTAGATAAATACAGGTACGTGTCTACAATATGACAATATTTCTAAAAAAGAAATATTTTTCGATAATTTGGTTAGAAAAAGAGTGGTATTTCAACGTAAATTTTCTTTTTTTAAGAGATAATTCATGATTACATTAATATATCAATAAATTGAACAATACATCGATTCAATTAATACACCAATATTTGATCAATATATCAATACACCCCCTGATCTATGGTCTACTTACACAAACCACCCATGTCTTTGATTTAATTATAAAAACCACCCCTGACAGCAGAAAATAAGGAGTAGTTTGTATAATGTTGTTGACATTTTGCGGAAGTGTATGAGTAATTTTTCAAAAAATAGAGATGATTTGTGTAAATAATGCTGATGTTTCTTAGGGGTATGTGTAATTTTTCAAAAGACATGCATGATTTGTGTAAATAGACTAAATGTTAAAAGGTGTAGACGTAATTATTCCAACAAATAATAATAAACTCACGTATGTAAAACAATACTCACATAAAGTGAGACAACAACCACAGACATCAGGTGACACTCGAACCCATGACGTCAATTTTATTCATGGGACCTCACCCTTAACCACTATGCTAAGATATCGTACCTTTCTATCTTTGACAGAGAGTATTCCTTCAGTCAGCTGTTGCTCTAAGTTATGCAGTTCATTATACGTCAACCCTTCCAACTCTTTCCCCATCATTCGCCTTCACAATGCAATCACAAATTAATCTTAACTTTTTATAATTAAATAAAAATTATTAAAAAAAACCCGAAAATTATTCTCTTTTTCTTTTTTCAATAATTTTTGACATTATAAGATAATTCAAATGAAAATGGAGAAAATAAATCGGATTGAATATCTGTACGTACCGGTGCATCAACTGAAGCTTCTCGATTTCATCCTTTAGCGCGTTTACCTCAGTTGTCGGCTCGTGCTTGAAAAATTAATTTTCAAAATGAAATTAATACCATGCTTAGTTTTCAATTATATTTCTCTCATCATAATATAAAGTAAGAACATAATATATCACAAATTAGTAATAACATTATTTTGGGATAATTATATTTATACTCCTAATTTATGGTCTGTTTACACAAATCACCCCTGCCTTTTGAATAATTACACATCACCTACTAGAATGTAAGTCAATTTTTTTAGAAAATTACACTAACACCCCTCAAAAGTATCGACATTATTACACAAATTACCCTTATTTTTTGGCTATCAAGGGTGGTTTCTGTAATTATGCAAAAGGTATGAATAGTTTGTGTAAATAAAATATTGGTCGGGGGTGTACATGTAATTATCCCTATTATTTTTTGTAGACCCTAAGGTGCTGATGGAAAATAAACTTAAATTGCATTTGAATTTGATGGAAATTTTTAACAAGGAGTTAATTAATTACCTGATCAGCAGCATGCTCAACCGTCGCCAGTTCAGGACTTTCGTGGTTCCTGTTGTACCTAGCTAATATTTGCTCCATGCTAATTTTCAATACCAAAAATATATCAAATATTTGAAAATATAATATAATCAACCATACTATTACTTTTTTTTAAAATATATCGATATTCTAAATCAATCAACATATTATTAGTGCAACATTCAGTACGCACATCAATATTTCTAAATCAACCAACAAATTCAAAGTAAACAAAGAAACAAGATATTATTATTTAAAGTAAACTAACTACCTATATCTGTAGGATTCGAACTCACGACCCCAGGTCCATACACCAATTCCAAGACCCATATCCAAGCTCTGTAAATACTATTAGATCCAAACCCAGATCCAGACCCATTAAAAATATATGGATTGGATTTGGGTTGGGTCTCTACCCAATTTGGACCCAAAAAAATATTTTTAATTTTTTTCTATAATTGAATTGGATTATTATTTATCAACCTATCTAAATTCAAGTAAAAAAATCTAAAAAGCTTAAGACATTATAAAAATATTTATCGTGTAATTCTAACCATGTACATTTTTTGATAATAAATAATTGAATAATTAGATATATAAATATATCAATTGTGCTAGGTATATTTTTCAACATCTTGATAGACAATAATGTGTGGTTGAAGTGATAAAATTGAAGCTCAAAGTTCTACAATATTAAATTCGATAGCAATTAAATATGTAGATTTAATACTTTGATTAGATTATTTTTAAACGATACAATAAATGATATATTCTTTGACAAAACTCTATCAAAAAATAGTTATTTGTTAATTGATTTTAATAATCCTGAATTTATTGATAAATTCTATGAAAAAATAGAAAATAAAAAAAATAAAAATATATTGATAAATCTAATATGTATATAGTAAACTATATAGTAAATTATTGTTAATTCAAAAACACTTTCTATTTTTATAATCATTTATTCTAATGCTCAAATAAATAGCTAATCTATTTTGTCTTACTTTGATGATTTTGATCTAAGTAAATTGTGTCGAATATTGATCTAATATATTTTATTATTTTTGTTTTAGTTTAAAATTTATTTAATCTTTTTTTAATTATCTTATCTTAACTAAAAATATAAAATATTATCCAACAACATTAAGAAGAAATAAAAATTATTGGGTCTAAATCCTACCTGAACCTAAAGAAACGGGCCCCAAATAATGACATTGGGTCTAGAGACTCATTGGGTCTTGAGGGGGCTGGGTAGGGTATGGGTATTATTTGATAGAGTGAGCTCTATTGAGATGAGTTTGGATAGGATAAGACCCTACCCATTGACAGACCTACCTTTGAATTTTAGCCGAAATCTTCTAGTACATGTAAGTGCAAAATCATTTGCCGTGAGAATAATATTTCAACAACAATAATTGATTGAAATATTACAAACTATTTGCCGTATAATTAGTTAGATTTGATTTAATTGATACTTGAAAACATTGTTTTTTGTTTTTTATTGAGTAGTATATAAAGTTAATAACTCATTTATAATTCAATAAGAACATTAGAATAGCTAAAAAAAATTACATGATAAATTTTAATTATATATTTGAAAAACTTAAGGACACAGATCGAGTGTTTGAGCCATATGCTACTTCCTATAATTCATTATGAGGAATCTTTTAAACAAAATAAAATTAGATTTTATTTAAAATTTTATTAGATTTGAAATTCTTCTAAACAAAATAAAATCAGATTTTATTTAAAATTTTATTAGATTTGGGAAACAAAGGAATCAAATTATTTCAAGAACAAATTTAAGTCTACTTAAATGCAGATGTTTGTAACTCACCTTAATTACATATATATATCACATTATGTATATGTAATTATTTATATATTAGATAGAGAAAAAAATTAACATAGCCCTATGAAGTTTGTTGCTTTGTGCAAGCCTCAACCTCCAGAGACAAAAACATTTGGGATCTTAATTAATTAATTAATTATTGTTTTAAAAAAATGTTGTATATCTATTTTCTTATAATTTTCACGCGGCATTAATTATCATATGATAAATAAAACTCATTTCAGTTAAATTTTAAATTAAAAAGTTTGAACTTAAAAATTGATATCTCAATAAATAAAACTCCAATTTAAACTAGATTAAACTATATATCAATTTTGATATATCACAACATCAACAAAAAAAAAAAATTATGCATAAAATTCCTGATTAATCGCACAATAAATGGTACGTACGTCCTACTTGAGTCCCAAGATTCCGAACCCAAGAATTATTTTTTTTTTAATTTGAAAATGTATTAATATTTTTAAACCAACCAACGTATTAAAAATTAAATTTCAATTTAACAAAAACCAAATAATCGCCCCACATCAGTAACATTTTTTTCACCTTCCAATTAATACATACCTTTCTCAAATAAATTAACCAAAAAAAAATAAAAAGAATTAAAAGATTTAGCAAGAATGGTGTAACTTACCGGGAACTGGCAAACTCATACAGCTTTCCGGTGCCGGAAAAGATAATGACGGCGACCTGAGCATCACACAACACGGCCAACTCCTTGGCCTTCTTCATCAATCCGCCGCGGCGTTTCGAGAACGTCACCTGCCGGCTGTTGACGTTCTCAATCTTTTTTATCTCTATTTTACCCCTCCCCATGTCTTCACAAACAAACGACGTACTACGATCTAATGAACTATGTTGTCTTGCCACTACCGTCTGTCGACGAAATATATGTGTCTGTGTGTGCGTATATATATATAGAAGAGTGAGGGTGCAAATACTATGAATGCAGTTGTCCTAAATATGGAGATAGAAAAATGGGCAGGAGAATTAGTGATGGGTTTTGGACAACCTGCGAATTTAGTAATGGTAATTGCCTCATGGTTGAGGGTTACTATGTATGATGTATTTCAAGAATTCTATGTATTTATATATATTACAATAAACCCTTTTTGGGGTGTGTAATAATGGAGGAAAAGTTTGTGAGAAAATTGGAAAGGAAATATAAAAAGGGTGTGATTGGATTACTATGTGTAGAAATCTTACCTCATGTTGTAAGGCTAATTACCTTATGGTGGTGGGCAATTGCCATCTTTGGAGCAAGTATTTTTGGGTGGGTAGGATTACTATGTTCATTTCAACAATCTTTTCTTGAAATCGAACTGCGCAGATTCGGAGATTGTTATGTGAAAAGGGTAAGCAGCAGACGTTACGAGTCCTAACTCGTTTTAGAATTACAGCGTCAGGATTGGGTGGAATCACACAAAATGCTCTTTTGGTTCTGTAAGATTAGGTCATTATTTGTTTTGGTACTACAACTTAGGTCCCAATATATCTGGCGTTTGTTTGGGAAATAGACAGGCGTATGCTGGTGCAGGTGTGAACGGGACTCGTAACTGGTGCCTGCATGCTCAACACGTGTGGGTGAAAAGCTGGACGGCTTTTTGAATGGGGCGAGTTAATGTGCGTTGTCTGGTGAACTAAAGTTGTTGTGCCAGTAATTTTTCTTCTGGGATACGACTGTGTATGTACGTAGTCCAGATTTTAATGCTTTTGACCGAGAATTGATGTTTTCGAGTTGGAATTTGCCTCCCTATTTTACCCCCTCACACAAAACCAATCCAATGATTTATAACATTTTTATGCTTTTTATTATAAGTGAAATAATAATACATCAAAATAGGGTATAAATATATAATAAGTTCATATGCCCTTTTTGGCTAGTTAGATGAATTTCCCCTTGTGGTCTAGTGAGGGAAAGGGTGTGAAAAAGAAGGAAAGAGAATGACTAATTTAGAAATTTAAAATCGGAATTGAAATAAATTATGGGTTTGAAATAATCCCATTTTGGTAAATTCCCATTTGGTAGAAGCTTACTATATGTGATATTTTATGTAAGGAATCCGTAGTCTATGCCAAACTAGCAAAGGCAAAAGGTGAAAATTTTTGGAATAAGAAAACATGGATTGCTATATGTGGGAATTTTACACATAATTGTCACCCCCAAATTACCCTATCGTATTGGGATTTCCGAATCAGGAATGCAATATTCCTAGGGAGATTATCTGGTGGTTTTAGGTTGCAATTAGAATTATATTCTTAATTTTGATGAATTGTGTATAATATGTATATCATTTCTATATTCTTATAATAAGGTGATTAAATGAGTGTAAGTTCATCGTAGTAATTTAGCATCTACATAAGTCGAAATTTACATTAATTAGGAAAAATTCCTAGGAGGCCTCGAGATTTAAAATTTCTTGAATATTCGCAATTATTTCTTTTACAATGAACTCCACGACATTTGTTCCGTAATATGAATGATTATGATTATTTAAAAGTTCGAAGTGTTAGAATTTCCTATAAATAACCTCGTTAAGTAGACAATATTGTATTGCTGAATTTATTTAAAATAAACTCTTGATGTGTTTGAATAAATTAAGATTAGGAAGGGTGTAAGAATTAGTAATGTCGATTATATAATTAATATATATATATATATATTAGCAAAATAATAGTGTAAACGCTCGGTATGAAAAATACCCAACCGTAAGAATTAAATTAAACCATTTTAACAACGGAATCTGCCTGATGCTGACGATCAGTCGTGATTCACACCATTCAATGCACTCGTCTTATCAATTAATGAATACATATATACATGATATATATATATATATATTAATACATATGTCTTAATTAACCCAATATATATATATATATATATATATTAATTGGGCAATAACTTGCAAGAATTTATCTTGTGTAACTTTCTTCTCCAATGGTCTCTAAATGGAAAGGGTGACCAAATGTGGAAATTAGAAAAAAAAAAAGATTAAAAAAAGTAAAAATGGTGGAACTAATTTCCATATATAGAAATTCTCCTCCATTGTCTTGGTGCTGAGCTTTGTTTGGAAAGTTTAGTATGATTGCACATTTTCCACGGATACTCCTCTTTTGGGATTAGCTAACAAATTTTACATTATATTAGTTATTATTTACCAATTATATTAATATATTTACAATCAATAATCATAAAAATATTTTGGTATAAAATAAGAGAGATCACTTACATATAATTGATATAGACACGTTTAATAGTATTCAAATTCGAAACTTTCTATTTGTGATTACAAAAAAAAAAAAAAAAAAAAAAAAAAAACATAACCATTTTACTCAAAATTATTTTTTAAAAGTCATTTGAGCTCGATTTATTATTAAATTTAATAAAAAAAATCCTAAACATTACTTATTTACTTGTAGTCCGGTATGAAGTTCAATTCAAACTTGATTAAATACAATAGAATAAAATATATGGAAAAAAGGGTAATTATATTTACCGTCATTGAACTATAGTTTATTTATACAAATCACTTATGTCTTTAGTGTAATTACAATAATCATTCATGACAGTCCAAAAATAAAGATAGTTTTATGTAATAATGTTGATGTTTCTGAGGGTGTATGTATAATTTTTCAAAAAATAAGGATGGTTTGTGTAAATGATGTTGATGTTTCTGGTGGAGGTATATGTTATTTTTTAAAAGATGAATGATTTATGTAAATAGACCATAAATTAAGGGGTATAGATGTAATTATCCCTAATAAGAGTATTGCCGGTCGAACGAAGCTCATTCAAACTTTCTGACAATTGAACCAATTTCAAATACAATTTCAACTTTGATGAGGATTTGAATCAAACTTGCACAATTATGTTATTCGGCTCAACTCAATTCATTTACATGTTTAGTTATAAAAATATATTTAATGAGATTCGAACCTGATGAGATCGACTGGACGTATAGGTAGGAGTGCTCACGGTGCGGTTTCGATTTGCGTAAAATTATTTTCAAATCGAATTGTCATTGACGGTTTTATAAAATAATTTTTCAAATTGTCACTTTTAAAATCAAAATCAAAGGTGAAATTTCGGCGGCTCAGGCGGTTAAGCAATTTTAATACTTATAACTAAAATAAGACGTTGAAACTAATAAAAATCAAGAAGTATAAAAGACCAACATTATGCATCCTAACCACCAACACTCTCCACAACTTTATAGATTAATATAAGAACATATATAGTAATTAATTCCTGAAGTCATGAGTTTGATATCAATATAGACAATCTAGAAATTAAGCAACAGGGAAACACTTATCGAACAAAGGCCAAGGGTCGGTTATGGACATATTAAATATATTGCAAGAAAGCATATCAAATTTAATTAATCATTAATTAATATTTGATAATTAATATCAAGTAATGTTCTAGACAATACAATTCTTATTATCAATATTCTCCCAATGCTTATTGAATTTATCTCTTATGCGAATAGATATTGATGCCATGTGATAGTCTCGCTTATTCATCATAGTAGACAAACTCACATGTAAAATTGCAAATTCACGAAAAAATGCATTTGAAGTGATATAAGATGAACGAAAAACTTCAACATCACATTATAAAATATTTTCAAAAACTTCACAAAAATTATGCGGCGGGGCAGGCGGAGCTAGCAACGATGTTTGGTGAAGACAGTAAAGGTCTGGCGGATGAAGGGGAGAAAGGGAGAGGGGAAAAGGAATAAAAGAGAAAACGTCAGAGAGAATAGAGAAAAGTAATGGTAGCGAAGAGACTGGGAGAGAATAGAGAATAAAAGCAGCAAAAGAGAGAAAAGATAGAGGAGGGAAAGGGGGAGTGAAGAAAAAAAAAAGAGGGAAAAAAACTAATGAGAAAGTGGAAGAAGAATATAATGAGCTTAAAATCCTAATGGGCATACAAAATTAAACACATTTTTTATTAAATTACTACGAATTTTGGGCTTATATAATTTGGATATGAAATTCTTCTAAACAATTAATTATTTTATCAAATTATTATATGTATAGTTTAAAAAAAAATTATATATTTAGCTGTTCGGTTTGATTTTTTGCGGTCTTTTAAAGTTCTAAATTGAAACCAAACCAATAGTGTGGTGTGCTTTTACTCTAAATTTAGAATCGTGGTTTGAAAGATAAATCATAAAGCGATTTTGGGTGGTTTTAAATTTTTTTTGATCACCCCTACGTACAGGATCACCTTGAGCTAGACCTATCAATGAGCGGGTAATACCCAGACTCAGACCCATTACAATAACTAATACCTAGACCCGGACCCAATAATTTTATATTAGACCCATACTCGAACCCATACCCATTGAAATAAGTACTTTGGGTATGGGTAATGAACAGGTAACATCTAAAAATTCATTGAATTTGCAAAAAAATTTATACATCAATTGACTCGATTTACTTGTCATCTAAAATTAGTTAAGCTCGACTAACATATGAAACTGATAAGATTTGTTTGAATTTAAATTGTAAAAAATTCATGAAATTAAAGTTGAATGCTTTTTCAAATCGATAAAAAAAATATTTCAAAGTTAAAATATGGTTTTCATACTTATTTTTTTTTCCTACCGTTCTTCAATCTCTCTTCGTATTTCGAATGTATGTAGATTGTGTAATTGATTAATGACGGTCTAATATTTGAAAAAAGTCAAGATCATTGCTTATATTTCAATGATGTTTAATTTGTACATGTTAAAAAGTTGAATAACTTTTAATTTATTTTATCCATTGAAAGTTTATGAAATATTTTTATTAAATTAATTTAGTAATATGTTCTGGTGATATCGTTACAAAAAATACATGTATAATGCTTCATTCATTTTACCATAGGTTAGACCTAATTTCTGTGGGTATACTATGGGTAAGACCCAACGGGTATTGCACGGGTAGGGTATGGGTAGGATTTATAAATAATAATTATGAGTATTTATTGAATTTAGATTCAGGTAGGATAAGACCCGCCCATTAACAGATCATATAGTCATAGCTAAGAACTACAGTAAAATAATTTATGATACCTAAATATTCGATTTGAGAGTTATTTATACCTTGCAACCAATGTACTGATGACACTGAGATTATAGTGCCACTGCCCAGGATCCAAGCGTCCAAAAAGGTGGGTCTCAGGGTTAGATCGGGCTGACCCATTTTCAAAACACACGGATCACATCTAAAATGGGTCTTTTGGGTCTTTCCCAAGGGCCACAGTGGCAAATGGGCTTTTACCCACATCAGAACGCAAGGCTTTAAATTAATGAATTGAAAATATACTAATCTTAACGTAAATGCTACCTTTCCAGGCCCAGGGCCAAGCCCAGTCATCTTGTATTGGGCTCGAAACTTGAATAAAAGCCCAACTTTGTGGGCTTATACCCAATTTTCCCAAATAAAAGAATTATTAACCAATAATTAAATATAGGGGTGGGCGTCGGGTGGAGTAGTGCGAGTTCGGGTAATTCGGGTCGGGTACCCAAACTTTCGGGTAGAAATATTGACTATCCGATCCCGACCCGAAATTAGTCGGGTACCCGAATTTTTACTTATTTAAAAAAAAATTTAATGTCAATTATTTTCAGAGACAAATTTTGCCTCTGAAAGCATGCATTTAGAGGCAAAATTTTTGCCTCTGAATACATGTATTCAGAGGCTAATTTTTGCCTCTGAATAAAAATAAATTACTAATAAATAAATAAATAATAACATTCATTTGACAATTAATTAAATGCACAACTATAAATAACATAAGTAAATAACAATCCAAGTTTTACAATCAACCAAAAGATAATGAACACATCATTCAATGTTTACATTCATCCAAAATCAATAGTCTTGACAATCAAATATAGACAATAGAAGCATGTCCAATCGCCAATGGTGTCGTGGAGTCTTACATTATTTGTACTTTAAAATTAATAAAAAAAAATATTTTTTTTTAAACTTCGGGTACCCGATCGGGTAGTTCAGGTAGGGGATTCCTACCCGAACCCAGACATGATGTTTTAAGATCGGGTATCGGGTAACCCAATATCCAATTTTTTTTAATAAAAAACCCGGGGAAAAAAAAAATCCGAACCCGTTCGGATCGGGTCGGGATCCGAAGTACCCAACCCGAACGCCCACCTCTAATTAAATACATGAGACTCCCACACAAATTAAACCGTATTAATCTACTTTGCTAATAGTTTAATCTTATATCTCTATTATGAGATTTAGATTTATAATTATGTATAAATTAACTTCTAAAACATTGATACATAAACTAATTATAATAAATTAATTTCTATAGTACTAATTAATAAATAGGAATAATTATACTCTCCTCCCATGAGGATTTGGTGTAATTACATGTAAATCTCCTGTAGTTTGAAAAATTACGTTTAGTATCCTTAAATTTTGCTTCCGTTTAACAAAATTGGTCCATCAATTAGTCAAAATTCACCGATATTAGCAAAAAATTGAATTAAAGGTGATATTTACCATGGATTGACTTATTGTTGACTTCATGTCAAACAAATATTTATGTGACCAAACTACCCGTATATATCTCCACATGTTAATCCATGTGAGGCGGTGTATCTTCACTATTATAATGGTAGTTTAGTCATAAAAGTTTTTTTTGACCTGCAGTAAATTATTAATAAGTCAATAAAGGGTAAATATCAATTTTCGTTCAAATTTTTTTTTAATATCAACAAATTTGGTAGATTTTAAATAATGAAATGACCTTTTTGTTAGAAAAAATAAACTTCAGGGGTATTAGATATAATTTTCTAAATCATAAAAAATTTATATATAATTACATCAAGTCTCAAGAAAGAAAATCATAATTATCCCTAATAAATATAAAAACTCCCCTCAATTGTTTTGACTATCAAATATAGAAAGTTCACCAAAGTAAAAGGAAAAATTAATTTAATTAGGCTGAAGGGTTGCAATTCCAATCTTTGATTTTCTTCTATTAATGGAAAAAATCTTAGTTAATGAATTAAAATTTAAATTCCCAAAAAGGATAATAAATTAATTATGGAAAGACAAAAAAAGTTCTCGTGGGTAACAAAGGCCCAAATCCCAATCCCAAGCCCAAAAGTAAGCCCACAGCAGAGCTTATGATCCCCTACATTAGAGGATTGGACGGCTCAGATCAATCCGTCCCCACCAAATTGAATTCAAATTTTGCAGAAGTAACGTTACGATTCCGGAGCCTCAGGTCTGGAAAATCCGAACCTAATCTTTTTTTGCCTAAAACAAATATATATTCATTAATATTAATTAGCACAGCAGCACTCACATTGTCTTCACCACTACTGAAAGAGAGAAACATTGATTACGAACTCCATTGCGCTCTTGATTTTCTCTCTCTAGAATATAGGGAAAGTTTTTAAGTAGGGTTTTGAATTTGTTTCTATGTGATCAGGGATCAGTTGTGGAAAGAAATCTTGGAGTATGTTCTTGGATTATTTTCCTTTCTTGATTAATACTTGTGGTTTGTGTGATGGGGAATGATGAATGCGGTTTTTGTTTGATTGGTGATTTTGGAATGTTTGCAGGTTTGATGGGGGATTTAACAAGAGTAGGAAGAGTGGGTGAGTTGAATTTGGCTTCGAGAAGGGCTGAAGAAGCAGGTATGTGTTTGTTTGTTTGTTTGACGTTGATTATTTCTTCATCTGTTACTTTATGTTTGATTTTTTTAGGTTTTTGTATGATTAGTTAATGGATGGATGCATGCATGATGAGTTCTTGTTCACAGTAAAATTTAGGGTCATTAATGTGGTTAGTATAGGAGATGGGGATTTTGTTTATTTTTCTGAAAACTGCTTTCTTTAGTGCATTTTGTCCTTTCGACGTTTTTTTTGTTGTTCTTTCAATTGTGCTTAGTATCTTTTGGATGACTCCAACTTGTAGCAAGAGTAAGCAAACGGGCTTTAAGAACTGAAAATGTCGATTAGTTATTGGTTTTGTTTTTGTATACTAAGATTTTCTAGGATGTTAACTTTTTGCATTTGGAATTTAGGGGCTGTTTATAGGAAGATTCAAGATCATTATTTTGTTGCTTTGGATGAGTGTGTGATTTAACTTTTCAAGATTAACTGTGAATCGGATTGCTAATTAATTTTGTCGCATTCGCCTATTGAATTCATAGCTTTGAGAAGATATCAAGCTGTCCACTGGCTAGATTATCTGGTGGGGCCACTTGGAATACCGAGCCAGCCGTCCGAGAGAGAGTTTATTTCTTGCTTGAGAAATGGCTTAATCCTTTGCAACGTAATCAACAAAATTCAACCTGGTTCAGTTCCAAAGGTATATAATGCTCTGAATGTCCGAGTTCATGACCACATGTGTGGTCATTCATCTCACCCAGTTCTTAAGGACTTCACACATTTTGATTTCTGATTGCTTTGCTATTATTAGGTCATAGAAACTACTACCCCTTCACAGTCACTCCTATGGGATTCCCAGCCATTGCCAGCTTATCAATACTTTGAGAATGTTAGGAACTTTTTAGTGGCTGCGGAAGAACTGAAGCTTCCTATTTTTGAAGCTTCAGTTTTTGAAAGGGTAAGAATGGAATATCATTTTTGCTCAATCAACTAAAACGCATTATCAGTCTGCAAATTCTATGATCAATTGTATGTTGTTGCTCTAGGAAAATTTGGACGAGGGGTCAGCTTCTAAGGTTGTTGACTGCATCTTGGCGCTGAAGGCTTACCATGAGTGGAAGCAAATGACAGGAGGCAGTGGACCTTTTAAACCGCCCAGATCACCTTTGGTTGTGCATTCAGCTGGTAGAATTCACGCACGTAGCCCAGCTTTGGTTTCTTGTGATAGTTCCAGGCAATTAGACATGTCAGGAGGCAGCAAAAAAGCAATTCCATCAGTGAGTGATATCAGGAAACTTGAAGGTAGTTCAACCGCTTTCTCATTCACTACACACTTCATATCTATACGAAAATTTGTTGTCATTACTTAAGTCCGACAATAGATGCAGCATTTTTAATAAACAAAACTCTGAAACATTTTTGGAAGACCTAATGCTTACATTGTCAGACATCCTATAACAAACTATTAAATGTGATATTGCTATTGCGATAATATCAGTGGATGATATTAGTCAAATGAGTATATTTTCCTTTGAACTGCCTGCTGAAAAGAACAATTGGTTGACAAAGATTTTGTGGACTTCTGTTATAAGTGAAAAATCCTACCAAACTATTGGGTTGAGTTTCATGAATTGAGGGATGTTTGTCTTGTGAATGCTGTTACATGTTAAAGAATGGCTACTGACCTGTCTGTTGTCCCTAGAAGACTAGAACTGTCATTTACTTGAATTCTTGTGGTTTTTTAATACATCTATTTACTAACACTGGTTTATGCAATTCTACAGATACAATTGTCAAGGCTCTTGCAGAACACATGGTCGATACTAAGGAGAACATTGACAATAACTCAGTGGCTTCTTATCGTAGAGGAAGTGTGGTGTGTGTTGTTTGATATTTTTAATATTTGTTTAACGATTAAGAAATATCAAAAATTTGCTCATGATTCTGATTCCTCCTTTGAACAGGATTCAGTGAAATTCTTCAGCAAGATTCTCTCAAGTTGCTTGGAGGAACAATTTCGAAGAACATTTCCAGAGGTGAGCAATTAATTGAAAGACTTACTTACCAAAGTGAAATTTACTAGCTCATCAATGTAAACATGTATCGAGTAAGATTACTCAGAATTTCTTTCAGTAACATTCTTAATATGATTTTGTGATAGAGATTATGCTCAGTAAGAGTAAGACACGACAAGGGAACTAGAGATTCTAATTAATAGAAAGACAGAGAAGGAAAGATGAAAAGATGGAAAGAAAAGAAGTGTCAACCAATTTCCACTATTTTTTCCAGAGTCTCTTTGTTAGTGCAAATATAATTCCCAGAGAGTAAGTTGAATTAATTCTAATTGTAGACTTTCCATTTGAAAAAGCAAAGCACCAATCTGTAATGCCGACCACTTGGTTCCTTTCCATGATTTTGTGGTTGCAATGTGAAAGAAATTATTTTATGTTCAATCCAGTTTGTTAAATTGTAGACAGTAGACACTTAACTAAAGTCTTTATTTAAGGTATAGGAACAAAGTTTTGGCATAGATAAAAATAGAATGCAGGACTTCTTTTTTGGAAGCGGGAATATACAGACATCCTTTATGGGAAAGGCTTTTATGGGCCTGTTTTCAGAACTTTCCTTAGACTGGTTAACAACCAACAATAACCAAACTGATTTACCACAACTGCTACTGCGATACAGTTGTGGTAAAACCTGGATGCGTTCAGGTACATTTCAGCTTCCAGAATTTTTCGAATCAAATTTACAACATTTTTAAGGTTGTGGCAAGTCACTTTTGCGCAAACTCTATTGATGTATAGATACTTTGTATATGGTCAAATTGTTTTTGTCAGTGTGGTGTTATAATGGATGTATTGTGTATCTTCTCATTAATTACAGTTTGCAGTCAAACTTTCTCCAGTCATGTTTGGCACTTTGACTTACTTGAAATGAAAAGGGTTCAGAACCCATAAATTTTTCTGTCATTTTTTTTGACTTGGTAGTTTTCAGATGCCACCATCACCATTAAAAAAATTTCTTTTTCTTCTACATGCTGATGTCGGGGCAACTCAAATGAATCCACTGAATATCTTCTAGTGTGTCTCGTGTATTTGCTGATTTAAGATTGAAAAATGTGGCATTTTCGTGTCCAAACCCAGATGAAATCAAGTATTTTGGACCATTTAAGAGAAAGAAGCTGCTCACCTGTGCATCCCACATCTGTGTCCCGGGTAGATCTGTCCAATCTGGAAAACCGCAAGGTATTTTCTTGATTACTGAACTAGTTAACTTCAGCGGCTGCTTCTTCGCTCGTTAATTGCTTCACTTCAGAATTTCTTATGGATTGCACTTACACCTTTTCTTAATTTCTTACATGTGTCAACTCATAATTTTTGTAAGGTTGTTTTCACTTGGCGGTTGAATTCTACTTATTCCAATTTGTTGTAACATAGATGAATTATTTGGTCAATAGTGTTGCAGAGCTTGCTTGAAGAAGGGTAGCTGCAATCATTGGAATCTAGTTGAGCAGCAAGAAAAAGAGCTTTCAGTAAGTTCTTTTTTGTGTTTTAATGGTTCAGTTTCAACTCTAAATATTCTGCATGTCATTTCACACTCTGATATATCAAATGTTACAAGATTGATTTTCTAATAACATTACGATAAGGTTTTGCATTGTATTTGAGCAGCTGTTTAGCTGGATATAGGCACATTCTAACCAGCGTTTGCCTATCGATAGGAGATCCTCTCTCCCCGATCCCCTCTACAATCTACTAAATTTCTTGCTCTATTAAATTGCAAATATTTCAATTGATTATGCTGTCAAAAACACCAACTAGATCATAAAGAGTATATCTTTCATACACTTCACATGAAAGATCAACATATCTCATTGTTGCAATCGATCTTTCTTATCATATTAATCTCAACTAATAGGGCAATCTCTTTTTGCTCTGCTTTTGTTCAATATGGATATGCATCATATAGTTCAACAAATTTAATGTGATTGAATTCCATATTCTGGTTGCAGAATATTAAACTGTTGTTATCAAGCGCAAAGCAAGAGGTTGAGAGCCTGCAATTTCAGCTTCAAAGTGATTTAGAACAACTTGGTATGTTTCTATTCTGAGGACCTGGTTTCCTTCTCCTTCAAGAATGTTACCTGCATGTGCTTGCTCGCTAACTTAATACTTAGCCTGTAACCACAAAAGTGCTAATAGCACATGCAAATGCATGCCCCTTATCCCAATGTTTTAATATAATTGCTGAAATTTGCTTTAGTGCTGTGTTTTCAATTTAACAAAAGGAACGCAAAACCATAAATTTGCCTCAAAATCTTAGTAGTTATCTGCTGTTTTTTTACATGGTTTCAGGAGATCAAGTGATTGAGATGTCCGCTGCTGCTCTTGGTTATTACAAGGCTGTAAAAGAGAATAGGAATCTGTACAACATGGTTCAGGATCTGAAAGGTTAGTTAAAGACAGTAGTGTGTTCCACTACATGCCAGTAAGAAATTCAAAAGTTTTTTGACTCAGCTAAGTTTGTCTTGTTTATTCAGTCTTTTACTGCTCACGTGCACAAAAAAAAAATGCTATAGCAATAACAATATGGGAAGTTCACAACTATTAACACAAGAGTCTGATTAAGTATAAAAATGAAGGGCGGGCTTAGATCTTTTTGAGAAGCCTTTTTCATCCATTTTACCAAGGATTTATTTATCCGACAATTTCTTGTTATCCTTTTTCAGGAAATATTCGAGTTTACTGCAGGATTAGACCTGTCTTTAACCCAGAGGAGCAAAATGTTATTGATTTTATTGGAGAAAACGGCTCACTAGTGGTCGTAGACCCAAAACCCCTAAAAGATGGAAAGAAATTGTTCCAATTTAACCGTGTGTTTGGTCCAACAGCCACTCAAGGTAATTGAGAATTTGTTAGATGTTGGAAAGATCATCTTAGAGTTACTTTGTAGATAACTAATTCTGATCTTTCAGACGAGGTGTACAGAGACACGCAGCCTCTTGTTAGATCCGTGATGGATGGTTACAATGTCTGCATTTTCGCTTATGGGCAAACTGGATCTGGCAAAACATATACTATGGTGAGGATATTAAGAGTCATAGCACTGCAGATGCATGCATTATTTACCTCTTGTATTAGTACACAATTTAAATCTCCATATATTTATATGAACTTCTGGGATTTTAGAAAAATTGATGGCTCAATAACATTTTTTGTTGACAGTTGGGTCCAACAGGTGGATCAGCCAAGGATTTGGGAATCAGTTATTTGGCTCTTAACGATCTTTTTGAACTGTCTGACCAAAGAAAGGACATCACGAAGTATGAAATTCGAGTACAGATGGTTGAAATATACAATGAACAAGTTCATGATCTTCTTGCAGAAGATTTAGGCACTAAAAAATATCCTTTCACATTTACACATTCGGTATTCTACTTCGTTGTCATTGGATGTTTATTTAGGTTGTGAAAACCGCATCCGAAAAGAATGAACAGAATGTACGGCTTTTCATCCTTGATACATGCTGTTGCACAGAGTTGGTTTCTTAACTGTTTGTAAATTAGAGTTCCGGAGTTGTGCAAGTGACAACGGCATGGCTCTTCCAGATGCTACATTGCATCCTGTGAGGTCCACAGTTGATGTCATAGATTTGATGAAAATTGGTGAAGTGAACCGTGCAGTTGGTTCCACTGCCATTAATATTAGAAGCAGCCGTTCACACAGGTCAACTTCAATTTCTCATGTTTGTTTATATGTCATCGTTGTCCTGAAACTAACTCTGGCTTTGAAACTAAACACTTCTGCAGTATACTGTCTGTCCATGTGCACGGTGAAGATGCATCTGGAAGCTTATTCCATAGCTGCCTCCATTTGGTGGATCTGGCAGGTAGCGAACGGGTTGATAAGTCGGAAGTTACTGGGGATGGACTCCGAGAAGCACAGAACATAAACAAATCTCTTGCTTGTTTAGTAGATGTTATCACAGCCTTGGCACAGAAGAACTCTCATATTCCTTACCGAAACAGCAAGCTCACTTTACTTCTGCAGAACTCTCTAGGTACTATGAATGCAATTACGATACGGTAAATTACATTTACAGCCCCTGAGGTTGGATCTAATTACACAAAACACCCCCTGCCCTTTGCAAAATTACAAGTAAATTTAAATCAAAACCCCTCAAGGGCAAAAACTTATATTGAATTCCCTGAGTTAAATTACAACAACACCCCTCAGGGAGTATATTTGTAATTTTGCAAAAGGTGGAGGGTGTTTGTTGTGGTTAGATCGAATTTCAAGGGGAGCGCATGTAATTTACCCTTACTGATTTTACTTGTGAATGCTACAAGAACTTGTAACCCTTCGATATGAAATGCTTGATTATCAAGTAGTCGTCTTTTCTTTTTCTTCCATTAGTCGGCGTGGCACGCCGTCCCTGCGTGCATATAATTAATAATATCTCATGCTTTAAAATATATTATAACACACTTCAAAAAAAAAAAAAGAAAAAAAAAAGGAGAGAAAGAAATAAAGAAAGAAAAGAAACTAACTTAGGGGTATTATTGACATAACAAAAAATTGGTGTCGCGGTGTAAGTAACCGCCTTTTGTGCTTGAAAACGTTCTTTATATATTAGTATAGATATAGTAATTGTTTATATTTTCAAAGCATGGTGGTGCCATGTTGTGCATTTGTTTACACAATATACTGATTGTAGTTTTCATGAGCAGGAGGAAATGCAAAAACCTTGATGTTAGCTCATGTAAACCCAGAAGGTGATGCTTTTGGAGAGACAATGAGTACTCTAAAATTCGCCCAGAGGGTATCGTCTGTAGAACTTGGTGCAGCTCGTGTAAATAAAGAAAGCAGTGAGGTCTTAGAGCTTAAAGCACAGGTAGATAGACTGACTTGCTTTTTTCTTTTACAGGAAGGATACATTAGTTGCTCTTGCAGCCAATCTGAGTTTTCGATCTTGATTTGTTAGTATGAATGAGATTGCTTGACAATTTTACAGATAGAGAGCCTCAAAAAGGCATTGGGTAACAAGGAAGTCCAGACTCCTCTGACTAGAAAAACAAAGGAAGCAGCAAGAACACCATCAGAGAAACCTAAAACAATGACTGAGCGAACGCCTCCACGCCCCAGACGCTTAAGCATCGAAAATGGCAAAAACATGGCATTGGAGAGATCAACAAATAATGGCAACAAACGGGGAGCCATAACCCCTTCTGGAAAACCTAAACAATTGACTGAGAAAACACCTCCACGTGCCAGAAGGTTAAGCATCGAAAATGTCAGCACGGCACCAGTGGAGAGATCAATCAATCACATTGACAAAAGAGAAGCCAGAACCCCTCCTGCAGCACAAACTCGCTCTCGAAGATTAAGTCTTGAAGGGCCAAGAAATCTGCAGAAAGATTCTGACCAGATCAAAGTACCAGAAATGATGAGCAAGTCTATAAAGCCAGATGAAAAATGCTTGCAAAATCACAATCAGCTTGAAGATGGAAAGTCAATCACAAATACAGGTCGACAAAAAGAGAGCAATGGAGTTTTGCTGAACCAATCCAATCAAAGGGCTCCTCGTAGTCCACTAAGTTCTGCTCCCAAAAGTCCAGTGCTTAGAATTGATACAGCAACAATGAAGGCTCCATCATTTCAAATTCCCAAAACGCCTGAACCTCAAATAAAATCAAGAAATGAGATCCAAAGAGTGCTGCCAAGTGACCATAATATCAGTTCAGGAATCCAGACGCCTTGCTCAATTCAGGGAAAAGGATCTCAGATAAGAAGATCGCTTCGAACTATTGGGAAGTTGATTAACGGATCAGAGAAGAGGTAGGCAAATTGTTTTCCTGTTCACTTGCATGCAAGTGATTCACTTGTAGAAGATCAATTATAAGGGCTTCTTTTAAGTTAAACTGTTACTTCATGTTGTAACGAGTTTAACGTTGCTTCAAATTGAACTTGCGAATTGCAGGAATCAACAGAAACCGACTGGAACAACAACACCATTGCATGGCGTTGGTACCATACCCGATGCAAAGTCACCGACTTCAACTGATGGAAAGGCTTTGAGGAGGCGGTCAATAACTAGCATACAGCAGCCAGAAAGGTCGAGACGATCTTCGCTTGGAGGGGTTTCAACTGACTCCTGTGAGTGAAACTAAGACAAGCCTTATTAATTTTTGGCTCATGTTAGTTGACAACAAGAACTTTTATGAATTTGGATGCCTTTATTTTCATGCAGATGGAAACGATAACAGGAATGCAAAGACACCCCCCCAAGTTCGCGCTTCAATAAAGCTAACAAAACGCTGGCTTTAGAATCGTTAAGGTTGCTTGAACAGGGTAGGTTTTGCTTTGACTCGAAGCACGCCAAAAGAACTTGACACACAGTTTTGCTGAAGTGCAAGGTTCCTTGCTGACAAATTAACTAAAACTAGTAGTTATACAGCCGTTCTTGTATAGAACCGGGGTGTCGGGTGGGGGTGGGGGTGGGGTGGGGGGATGAATTCTTGATTTCCTGGATTTATAACTTGATCAATAAATGATACCATATTTCTGTCATTTTGACTTAGTTTATGAAATTTTTTATGCATAAAAACATATCATATGTTGAAATGTTGCCAGAAGAACTTTGATAAAGGGAAAGCTCTACTGTTTTATTGTCCAGAAAAAAAGCAGGGCATGTGAGCAGCACTTGACTTTTAAGTTCAAAAGCAGCACCTCACTGCCGAAACTCCATAATTGCTTGCTTTTTCCCTATTTTAGAAATAAAAAGAATGGATAATTACATTTACACAAATTGCTTGTCTATATGGCCTATTTACACCTCATTTTTGTATTTTGTATAATTATAAAAATTATTCACGGACAATTAAGAAGCAAGGTAAGTCTGTGCAATCATGTTGACATTTTAGGGTGTGTGGAATTTTACAGGGTTGTTTGTGTAGCGTTTTTTGTGGGTGTATATATAATTATTCAAAAGTGGGGATGATTTAATTAAATAAAGTATAGGTTAGGAATTGTAAATATAATTATTCCTAAAAGAATTTGCAATGGAACATGGTTGAATAGCCATGAGAAAAGCCTTATATGGCTTCTATGTATGATTTTTTCCATGAAGAGGAATATATTTCAAATATTTACTCGGTAAATTATGATTTTCATCAAAAACCAACAAGAAACATTTCATAATGACTTATTTGGAGTAATTACAATGAATTTAATTCGATTTAATATTTGTTGAAAATCCCTCCTAAAAGTGACAATTTTTGCAGGTTTAAGTCATTGGATAGTCAATTTCCAAGGCAGTACTAATGGCCCTACTTAGATGCTCCAATCAAATAAAAACAAATGCTGCTTTCTCTTTGATCAGATATCTCTCCTTATTACATCCTTTTCATCTTTGGGAACCCATCAAGATCAAGAATTGCAATTCCGTGCAAGAAACTTGTTTTTTAAGTGAAATCCTGAATTCAAAAGACCAAACTCATTAAAGGGTTATTCTCATTTTCCTCATTAATTACTCAATTTTGCATATTTATAAGGAGAATCAAATCCTTACCAAAAATCACTAACTAAATTGGTTCTATAATTTACCCTTTTTAGATAGCAGCTCATACCTTGCATCAAGCCAAGGAGAGGGGAAATTTTAATTCGGACCTGGTTCAATACCTAAACCAATTATATGACAAGTGCAATACTCTTGTCGTGTGATTGGTGTATAATTCAGCAAAAATGACCAATCACATAACACACTTGCTCTATAATTAGTTTGGTTCGACCAAACTTGGTCGAGACAAGAATTTTCCCAAGGGAGAGCTAAATTCTTCATTAACGGTCATCGACCCACGAATTGAACTTTTTATTGCAATTTCTGTTACATCTAGTATTTCAATTCATACACAGACGTCGTCACATGTACAAAGATTACGTGGACTCAATCCAGTTTGCCCAACGGTTGAAATTTTCAAAATCCCATATCGCTATAAAGAACAAATACATGTCTGAATAAATACATTCAGTATGTAGGAAAAAGAAAGGTTTTATTCTTTTCTGTTTGATGTACAAAAACACAGTAATACACTAATCTCTACAACCATTTTCTTCCTTCTGTAGCTACTGATTTACAAAGTGGAAATGCTAAAGAATGTGTTAGAAAAAATGAGCTTAGAGCTGAGAAGTTACTCTGATTGCCGACGCAAACGCCCATTTTTCCGAGCAACGGCGTAGTAGTAGGCACGAAGCAAGCGCTTCTGAAACCTTCTCAAGTCCAACCTCACCGTTTGTCGATCAAGATAGATTTTCTTAGTGAATTCCCATCCCTTACGGTTAACGCTGCTCGGATTGATCAAGATGGGGTCGTTCTTGTCGTAATCATCGTACAATGAGCTCTCGTCCGGGAGGATCTTGTAGCCGATGTATCTTAACCCGAATTTCCCAGCTGGTTCTCCATAGTAAGTTTCTGCTGCCCATTCAGTGCCAAGAGGTATGACTTGGATGAAAACGGAACCGGGCTTCATGAAGAGGAAGTGAGTCATGGCAGCACCATGGACGCCAATCATAACGTCGCTTGAGTTGAGGACTCGATAGATTTTTGCAAGCTCGGTGGTTCGTTCAGGCCTCAAAACTTCAACTAGAAACCCGATACCCTCAGCCATTTTCACCAGTGAATCTTCGTTGGTTATCGCCCTTGAACCGTTCCTAGATACTATAACCAGTTTAGGTTGATCCAAACCTTGTTTTTCGGTCTTTGTCTCGATTGGATTAACCACGGATGGCGACATTGCCAGTTTCGACTGAGCTTCACGTTCCTCATCCTGGATGAGACTACTAATACGAGGCCAGTAGGCTCGGTCCAGGAGATCATGCAAGTCTCTAATAGTCTTATTGCCCTCCATCAATGAAGAATCAATAGTGAGCTCATCATGGATTCTTAAGCCGACTATCGCTTCTGGGAAGCAGTGGATCCTCTTATCCCCGGTGAAATCTACAGCTGGAAAATCCGAGAGCTCGGAGAGTATGTCACCGTACTTTGTGATCCACCAATTATGATATTCAAGCATGACGAAAACAACCTTCTTGTTGAAATGTTGAGAAGTGATGTACAGAGGCAAAATCCCATCGTTGAATTCGTGGTAAAGATTGCCCGTATAGCCTCCAGTTGAGAAAACCACTGCAGGAACGTCGTGCTGGACATCACACCTCTGATGAACGTTCGACTCTCTCCTTACAATTAGGTCTAACTCATCAATTGTTCCCATCACACTGGTTTCCCATTTTCGCGTATACGGCCTAATCTTCTCGTGCTGGATCACCTCCCCCTCATCAACATGACCATCAGATAGGCCTGGACCATAATCGTTCAAACCAACAGTATCATACAGAACGATAGACGACGAGGCAGAGTGAGTTCTTACATCCCCTCTCATTACACATATGTCTGTTCTTATACTACTTCTGTCACAACAAATAGTACCTGCATCAATCAAGAATTCACATTCGTCTGTCACAAACTCGAACGGCTGAAATAATCCCTCCATTACATAAGGTATAAACACATGAAAAAATACAGCAGAATTTAAGGAAAACATGGATCATAATAATGCTGTCAGCCTGATTAAACATAGTGATTGTCCCTACCCCACTATCATAGGACCCCAAATCCCGCTCCTTCTCTCACGCCTTCAAATCCACAAACAACATATGGGGCCAAAAGCACAAGAAGAAAAGAATAAAACAGTGAAGAAAGAATTGAAAAGAGAAAAGGAAAACTCAAATACAAACACATCATCGAAGAATGGAAAAGATTTCGACAAGAACAGGCTTGTAGTAAAAAAAACAAGAATCTTACTAGTATTCTATGTTCTTGGTTGGTCTAAACTATAGGACAACAGAAGTAAATCTTGTTCAGACAGAGAAAACAAGATTCAGAAATAGAAAGTTCAAGTTAAGTTATCGAAACAAAAACATCCAAAATCTTTCTAATTTCATCTACCAAAGGAAAAACATCAAAAACCCACACCACCTTTCCCCGCAAAACACACATAAAAGAAGATTCAAAACAGAAACACGAGCTAACACACCATTAGGAACAGCTGAGCAAAGGAAGCCATGTACATCAGCTCCTGAAGCACGGCCTTCTTTAACAGATGAATCTGCAAAACAAACAAGAACAAAAAAAAAATAAAAAAGTAAAAACCCATAAAGAATCAAAGAAGAAAAACATATGTAGTCCCAGAAAACAACAGGGGAAAAAATACTCACGGAGCAAGGAGAGGTTGGAGGTGGAGAAGAAGAACAGGGGTGTTAAAATCAGGCAGCAAGAAAGCAGAGAAAGCAAAGCGAAGTAGAAAAACTTGGGCTTGGTTCTTTTCTTGGAACAAGCATGGATTAAAGCAAGAGGGTATGAACAAGATTCTTCGTCTTCATCAACCATGTAGTAGTAGTTGTAGTCTTTGCTTTTCTTCCACTGGGTATACAGATTTTTCCTCTGGTACTTAACCATTCTTTCAGGAAAGCTGGGTTGAGGAGGAAGGTTTCTCCTTTACAGGAAGAGAGAGAGAGAGAGAGAGAGAGAGAGAGAGATGAGAGACAGAGAGTTGTAAAGGAGGAGAAAGGTTTGTATGGGAATATGTGTATGTCTGGTTTGCTTAAGGGAAGGAAGGAAGGAAGGTGTTTATGCCTTCTCGGGTGGCTCCTCTCCTCTGTTTATTCTTCATTTAATTTTATTTTTTTATATTTTGTAGTAAGCCTAATTTATTAAATATTAATAACGCGTATTTTTAATTTTTTTTAATAGAAATAATATAATCTTTGCATGTTTGCTATATATGTGTATATACTAACAGTCGTGACATCATTCCTGCATACATATAATAAATAATTTTTCATATTTTAAAATTTATTAAATAAGAATAAAATATATAAACCAACAAATCATATTTTAAACAAAGAAATCAATTTAACATATTATCGACCAAAAGAATTGGTCTAACGTATTAAAACAACATAAAATCACGTTTGAAAAAATAAATAAATTATAATTAATTTTTAAATTTATCTAATTAAGAGTATAATTATTATATTTAAAAAATCAGTGTGGTGGTGTCGTTAACCATCACTTGTCAGTGCAAATGATTTTTTTTTTAATATTAGTATAAATATTAATGAAACTAAAAACTACAATCGAATTTAAAATAAAAAAAAAATTCACTCATGCAAAAATAATGTGGAAAACACGCAGAAAATAGTTTACCTGTATCGGTATTTTTCTTGGTTATTTCTTGGAAAAAATGTCGATATCATTCACATCTTTTTTAATTTTTTGCTAGTAAAAAAACATTTGTTGCCAATTTATCTGTTAGCTTTTAAATTGTTTTATTATTTTTCTTTTCCAAATATCCACAGAAAATAACAATAAATAATAACAAGAAAAGACGGTAGATGACGTCTTTTAAATAATTATTTATGTTTTCTGTATGTTTATAATTGTGATTTGATTCGGTACGACAGTCAATATTAACCCTTATATATATGTGAATAGATACTTGAAATATTTATTTTTTTTAAATATATAATTTTATTTTAATAATAATAATTATTATTATAGTATATTTTATGTTTTAAGAAAGATTACTATAAAGGTTGAACGCGTTGGAGGCCACAAGTAGTAGTAGTATGTTGGAATAAGCATCTTAATAACACGGCCAACAGCTAATGTCTTTGAGGCCTTTTCTGGACTATTCTTTTTTATTTATTTATTTATATATATACATATATTTAAATAACAACCAAATTAATAACCAAAAATAAAACAATGTGGCCCACTCAAACTCTCAAAAACTTGCAACATAGGCTAATAAATTTGTTGATTTTTCTCCCTTAATGTGAAATCACTACCCACCCCAGAAAAGAACTTAAGTGCTAATTTTAATATTTTATATATTTAGTGACATAATTTTATTTTTTTTTGCAATAATAAATTTTATGATTTTAATACTGAGAATTATTTTGTAAAGTTTTTATTAACATGAATCAATGACAGAAAGAGTGTGTATAAAGTTGTCACTAAAATAATTAATTAAGACATATATATAGTGAAAAACTAGTGATGTAAAATGATTATTGCCGTTTATGCATATGTTTTTGCAACTCACTGAAAGAAATTTAACATTTAACCATAACTAATTATCATGGTTAAAAATAAATAGTCGTGGTAAATAATCATTCACCACGGCCATGCAACGGCTGTTGGCCGTAATTTTTACGAGTGTGGCTAAAATACTTATCATGACTCATAATAATGGCAAAAATAGTTTTCATGGTGAATAATCTAGGTTTTTGTTTAAGTATGATTAAGTTATTTACTATGATTTAGTTCATAGACAATAAAAGTGTCGCCAATAGAAACTTTTCTCTAGTGACTAAAGATATTTTATTAGCGACTTGAGGTTATGTTTGATTTAATTTTGATATATTATATTCTAGAAAAGTAATATGGATATAGTATAAATATTAAATAAAACAAAGATAAGGATGTGACTTTATAATAAAAAAAAATCGGACTAAAATAAAAATCAATTTCGTACAGATATTTCATAATCATGGGCTAATATATCTTCCTTTTGAAGCCAATTTTTGCAATTACAATCCAAACCCTAGGAATTTGTCATGTGGAATAATATTGGCTGCGGTGACAACTTAAGTCAATAATTGCGGCAATTTAATTTCAAATGTGTTGTCCACAGGCCTTATCCTATGATTAATTTTTAATATTTTAGGGGATCCTATGATTAATTAAGTGCTGACTAATTATTCTACAAGGCTTTCATTAGGGTTTTGGTGGGATATATATATATATATGATTCAACATTATAAGGGTCAAAATACGCTCAACTTGATCTGGGATTCAGATCATTCAATGTCTTTGTACTTGAAAATTTGAAATGATGACACGTAACCCATACAAGTATAGACAACTGACCCTATATATTCAATTATTTTGGGTAACAGTACGTCATTTATTATGTTCACATTAGTTTATAAATTTTCTTTTCGATCCCTCAAACTGATTTAAGCATTAGAGGGTATTTACTGAAGACTAGCCAGCGAGCCTAATAATCTTCTTTCTTTTCAGGTCCCAAAGTACTCGATCCGAGCTACTTTGTAGGTGACCTAAACCTTCTACCCAGATCAGATTTATTATTTGGTTATGCGCTAAGCATTATCAAGAATTAAGTGATTATTAATCCATTGTTATTATTATTATTATTAATTAGTTTTAGAATATATAGATGGAGTGAAACAAAAGTGATTAATTTAAGATGAAATAGGATATCTCCATGGCACTTCAAGAATGAGGATATTTGATCCGCCCGTAATGTCTTAACCTAATAGTTAAAGTTGAGGTTATATAATCAAGTTCGAGGTCATGAGTTTGAGTTCCCACCAAACATATATGGTATTGTTTCATCTTATGTGAATTTATTGTAATTTGTTGCATTGTTCTCAGCTATAATAATGTATTGATTGACATTGATGTATTAATTAAATCAATGTGTTGCTCAATTCATTGAATTATATGTAATCATGTAATTACCGCTTCAAAAAAAGAGAAAATTTGAATAGGTTGAGAATGCAAAGGGTATTTATTGATTGGAATAGCTACATTTACACTCCATGATCTATGGTCTATTTATACAGACCACCCACATCTTTTGTGTGATTACAGAAATCACTCTTGGCAATTAAAAAGTAGAGGTAGTTTGTGTGATGTTCTTGACGTTTCTAAGGAGTGTAAGTATAATATTCCAAAAAGTATGAATAATTTTTGTAAATGATATTGACGTTTCTAATATGTATATATTTACTTTTCAAAAGATATGAAATATTTATATAAATAAACTATAGATCATGGGTGTATATATAATTAGCTCTTATTAATTAATAGAAGGTCGTACGTGTGATCATAATTAATTATGAATGTAAATAAAAAGGAGAATGTGGATGGGAATGTGATAAAGCAAAAGAGAAGAGTGAGATTGTAAAAAAAGTAGGTTTAGCAGTCCAACACCACTAATTAATGCAGATTGCAGACCATAGGATATGGCCTATATTATTTAATTATTATTATTATAGATTCGAATTCAAATGTTATTTTATTTTTCACTTATATATTCTGTTTTTTTATATTTATTATTCAAGTTTTGATTCAAGTATATATGTATATATATCTATTTCAATCGAAGCTTATGATGAATATATATTTCAAATAATTTGGATTAATAATAATAAATAATCATATTTTTAATTAATTGTTTCTGAGGCAGATTTAAACATAATATTGCACATCAAACAAATTGACGTGCCATCGGACTCTGTGGATCTTGAATTTATTTTTTAATTGAAAGCGATGGATTTTATTAATCGAAAATAAAGTGATTACATTCATTTCTATCAGCTATTAATATGGAACATAAACAATTACTATTATCAATAATATCACATAAACTAGCACCTAGCTATTACAATAGCAAATAATGCTTACTATACAATAGAATAATATCAACGCATGCATGATTTCGAACCCCGTGACCTCTAAGATCATTGAGCCTCAGCTGACACTGTAAATCTTGAATTACGATGGACTTTCTTCAAATATGTCTTGTATTGCAAATGGATCTGGTCTCAAAGACAGAGTTAAACTATCTCTTTGGTTCACTAATTCTTTATTCGTCAAGAGAAGACAATATTTTATTCAACGTTACGCTCTAATTTTCCGAAGTTATTTAGTGGGTTTTCAATAAACATCAAATCGTATTTTGAGTGTAAGATATTCTAGATTAACTACATGATTGAGAGAATACAATAATTGATATTTTTACTTGAATTTATACATTTCGTATTTGTAATAGAGTCACATATACTTGTAATTTACTTTAAACTCTCTTTTTGAATTACCATCTTATTAATTGTATGATAAGATATTCAGTAAATAATCATAATTTGCTGTTTATGAGATTTAATGTTTTGATCGATATAAAATTATTTATATATTTAGGAGTATTTAAATAAATTTTATCACAAATACTTATAAATGCTTTTTTAGAGATAATGACACTCTCTTTCCTGAAATTTGGTGTAATTACACGTAAATCTCCTGTGGTTTGAAAAATTACATTTAGTACCCCTAAGGTTTGCTTCTGTCTAACAAATAAGTCCCCCTGTTAGTCATCATTCATCGAAGTTGTTGATTCGCAAAAAAAAAATGAATTAAAGGTGATATTTTCCATCGATTGTCTTATTACTGACTTATTGTAAGTCAAGCGAATCTTTTTATGACCAAACTACCTTTATATATCGTCATACGTTAATACATGAGATGAGCTATATTTTCACCGTTATAAGGATTCTTTAATCATAAAAGATTTGTTTGGCCTGCATTAAGTCATTAATAAGTCAATTGATGATAAATATTGATTTTCATTCAGTTCTTTTATTAATATCAACAAATTCAGTGAATTTTAACTAATGGGGAGACCTATGTGTTAGACAGAAATAAACTTCAAAGTACTAAATATAATTTATCAAACTATAAGAAATCTACATGTAATTATATTAAATTTTATGGGAAGGGTATAATTATTATTATTATTATTTTTTAATAAAAAGGAAAGCCAAAATTGGCGGCGCCATCCAGAGGCCAAATTTTGATTTATTCACACGCACTAAAAGGTGACAACTCTCGCACAGATTGCGATGACACTGTCAAACTTTTCTTTTAAAATTAAATTATTCATCGTGGAAAAACTAGTAATTAATATAATCATGCAAAATTCAATTTCTTCTATCTTTCTCTTATTCACATATATACAAATAAATATATTATATTGTATAAACAACGACAGGATAATTTTAATATACGTTTAAAATAGTCAAAATTTGAAAATTGAATCGAAACATAACCCCAATTTGAAATATATGATATTTTTATTTTTTATATTTTTGTTCGGACTGTGCCTGGTATGTTTACATATATACAAACAAATACGATATTGATTTTAAATATTTTATGACATAATCTTTAATTAGAACATGTTTTAAGATATCAAATGCGTAATATTTAAAATAAGTATTTTAATTACCTAAATATCTTACGTTAGGATCAAGTCTGATTGATCTCCTTTTAAAGGTATCAGTACTCGACTTTAATATCCCGCATTTCATCTGCTATTTTATCACAGTGAATTTTTGTCGAATATAAATTTTTTTCAAAATTGGAACAAAATAACCCGAAAAATAAAAAAAAAGATAATGATACGAAAATGTACTTAATGAATCATCTAGACACAATTGGGCTCATAGATGAGCATCTAAGTACAAAACTAGTGATGCTGCTCACGTGAGTTTGTACCCATATAAAATATTAACTGTTAGATCACACATGATATCATCATCTTGCGTTATTTCACGACTTATGTGGATACAAATTCACATAAACAGCATCGAATTTTTCGGTCTAATATAGGCCTCCCAATTAATGTAATTGGCACACTACATATGTGCACATAGTCAAATCTTAATAAATGCAAGGGGCTTATGGTAAAAAATTGAGGAGTTTAAGGTCAGCAGCTCTGGCCCATACCTAAGACCACAAAACCAAGGTGACAAAGTAGTGGCTAATGCATGCTCAAAATCTACTCTATTTTTTGAAAAAAAAAAAACTTATTTTTTATTTATAAATATATATATAGATGTATGTGTGTAATACATAAATTAATATTTTATTTTATAACATCTTTACAACATCGAGAAGGACGAAGGGCGGAACCTCCTGCCCTGTTCTTATTGATGATTCAGGTAAAATCAACATAATCTTTTATATGATCCCAGACATAAATAAATGTTTGAATAGATCAATAAGCCACATTATTTCGTTCTAGCTACATTTAACCAAGTCCAAATAAGATGGTAACACGAAGTGAGATCCATTGACGGCAAGGCGCACGCATAACAACATATGGATGAGTCGTGGTCATAGCCGTACTATAATTCATTTATATAAATACTATGACCAAAAGTCAAATTAGATATGCATTTATTACACACCCAATTTCTAACTCTTTATATCGACCAATTACTGACTTGGCCCTCGAAGAGTTAGAACAGGGTTTATTCCTTCTGACCTTGATCAGTTTTGTGTCCTTGGATTACACCCTGTGAGAAATTTTGAAGACCCGATTCCTATTGAATGACTCAGACTATCACAAAAAATTTGATCCGTCAAAATTCTGCATTCTATAAAATTATTCCCTTCTTCTCGCCAAACGTAAAACATCTTTAGTCCACTCATATGAAGTAACTATTTTGTTTCATTACTATGTTGTGATTATCCACAAAAAAGTTAGAAACCTTGTCAAGAATAATCTTAAGGCATTATTTTTACTACTTTCATTATTTTTTTTATCAGTTACGTCGTCAACTGCTCATAAATTAAACTAAATATCAAATAAATAAGATTATTAGTACTCTTCCCAATCAACTCTCATGTTCATAGAATTTAGTGAATTTATTACATAATGTCCAACTCCTAATTTTTATACCATAACTATGAATTTGAAAGAAAGAACAGAACATTAGGCACATTTACTAGTGGCATCACACGACCCAAATTGTTTAACAAAGGCTGCGAAAATAGAATGAAAAACAATTTTTTTTTAAAAAAAAATAAGATAATAACTTATAAAATATTGAGAATTGAGATCAACTGATGAATATGTCAGCAGGAAATTCTGACAAGCGATTTTATATACATTTATTTTATTTTATTTATTTGTTTAATTAATTTTATATTTCTGACAAGGGGCGGACCCTTTGCTTTAGTTGGAGCAGTGGGTGACAGGGAGTCACATGAAATGCTATCTACTACTACATGTCATGTTTTAGACATCCTACTTCATACATTTTTAATAGGATGGATTACACTTACACTCCTCTAAAAATATCAAATTATGCTGTTTTTTGAAAAAAAAAATATTAAAATTACACTTATAGTTTATTCGAATATTTTTTATTTATACTTGACCCATTTTTATTAGAATTTAGATGAAAAATGCTAATTTTTGTTAAAAATATTATATAAATTTCTAATTTTATGCCTCATTTAACATTCTCTTGTAATATTTCTATCCAATGACTATAATTTAGGAGTAATATTTTATTAGATTTACATCCTTTTGACTTTATATATATATATATTATATTTACTCTATTATAAGTATAAAAAATATTACAGTGGAATTGCGAATAAGGGAGAACATTGGAAATTTTTATGTATTTTTTAAAACGTCGGCATTTTTCATTCAAATCCTAATGAAATGGAGTCAGGTATAGACAATGAGTTTTTGGAGGGGTATAAGAGTAATTTTAAAAATTATTTTAGGGAAAGTATAATTTTAAATTTTTGTAAGAAAAATATAATTTTATATTTTTAGAAGGAGTCTAAGGTCATGTCTACCGGACCATATTGTATTAGGTCAGATTATAGTAGACCCCTACAATATATTATATTAGAATGTATAATATTAGCTCATAATTTGTTTACTTTGCATTGGTTATATGGGTAGTAGTCCGAATACAATTTTTTTTGAACGTTTACTATCAACCACTTAATTCCGGATTGAGCATGAAATTACCTTTTTCCCATTGCATTTAATCACTATCACATCTAACAATGTGATGCAATAAATGGTGCGGCTTGTGTGTTTTTGTAGGACTAATACTAGAAGGTTACGCAAAGCAATAAATGTTCACCTACCTACAATAAATGACACCTTCCACATTTCAAAAAATTAATGAAGATTGTCAGTGCAATTTGGTACAAATTGAGGGGCAAATTCGACTCTATACACACACTTTATGAGGACAATAAAGAAAACGAAAGTTAGTAGGAATTGATATGGGTCCCACATATTAACAATATGAGACCTAAAAATTGGATTGATGTAGTGCAAACAGTATGGCCAAGTAGCGGGCTTTGGCAAATAGTAGCGGGCTTCGACTTTTACAAGTAAACAAATGACACGTCCCTATTAACCCGGATATATAGACTAATACGGTCCGATAAACACAGCCTAAGTGTACTCAATCCTTTTAATGAATGGTGATGGATGTCTACTACAATATCATTTTTATCTAACATATTGGAGTTTAATTTTATTTTAGCGAACAACATTGTACTAATGTATTTTGGTACGCTCCATGATCGTTTGTTATTGTTGTAATGTGCAGATATTCGTTTCCACAGTGAATTTTTTGTCGAAAGAAATTAGTATTTTTTTTTGTAATGTTTGGAACATATATCCTACGATACATTGTGTTCTAGTAAGACTATATATAGTTGCATTATAGGCATCGGATTCAATTTTTTTTTTCCAAGAATCATATGAATGTGCACATATATGAATATGTCTGAAATATTCTTGCAAGAGATCTTATAAAAAGATGGCAATGTATTATAAAAACATGTGGACCTCTACTTCCATGTTACTTGAAATAAATGAGTTTAGCTGTTAACATATAAAAAAATAATAGAAAATTAAGTGAATAATTTGCTGGTGGAAAATAATAGAATTTTTTTAACTATTAATATATTTATTTTAATTTCAGGAGGGTTTTGTATCTACGTAATTTTGACACATTATTGGGTTATTATTTTTAAATTTTCTTTATGAATTATTAAGCGTGTATAACTTATCAAGATTTGATCGTCTAAGTACATATATTCAAGCTAGTGTTTACAGCGTATGTGTATGTGCATATGTATATTTGTGTACGTATTTTGTTTATATGTATACGTCGATATACTTGATCAACGTGTATAAATACAATGATCCAAGAGAGCGGGAAGGGGTAGGTATAGTCGACAATCACTTCCTCTTGAAATTTATACGAGCAGTCTATAAAGGCCTTTATGTTATGTATAAATTTATTAAAAATAAAAAAATTACGCCTCTAAAATTAGTAAAATTATATTTTGCAATTAAAATTTCTTGCTCCACCCCTTTATTTGTATACCATGCAAATCAACTTTAAATTAGTGGGCATTTGCAACAATTAAAAATTAAGTGCTTTTATTTTATTTTATTTTATTTTTATTGAAGATAAGTTGAAAGTTTTTTTTTATAACTTATGCTTTTGAATTATTTAAACTAAATTGATTTAAACAAAAAATTATAACTGCATATCCACTTGTGCAGTTTATAAATAAAATTGTAAATATTAAGTTGCTATTTCAAACGCACAAACTTTCACTTTTTTTTTTTTCCAATTCCTCAGTTCTGTTTACGAGCACTCTCTCTTCACCCAAAATTTGATGTCTGTAAAAAATAATTACGAGACAAAAAATATATGGGTGAAATAGAATTTATTAATTTAAATTAAAATAGTTGCAATCTCTGTGAATGTAAATAACCCCACAATTTTTCTCTCTGAATGTAAATCTAAGGGTTTGAAGCGTGTTTCAAGATGTTGATGAATAATTTCCTCCGGACTTGTTGAAGAAGACCACATGCTACCTAGAGATAGAGTACCAAAATCTTGAGATTGCACAACTTCGTCGTAGCACAAAGTTTTAGGACTTGCTTTTTGCTGCGGATTTGTTGCGTGTAAGTATGTAATGTCTTGTGTGGTGGGGGCCCTATCATAGGCATGAGCGAAGTTGGGTAGTTTGGGCTCACTTATATTTTGCTTGAACGCCGTAGACATTGATGTGGATCCATCATTTGACGGGACGTACTTAAATATTTTTGTAATGCAATTAATCAATCCAAAATAAAAAAATAATTTTATATTCTATCTTCAATCTATCCATGCATAAGGTTTTAAATTTAATATGGACACTTATGCAGATTTGTTTTGTAATCATTTAAAGCTTCAATTTATTTTGAACTTCAATTTGGAATTTAATTACTAGTGAATTTGTTTTAGACTTTCAATTGATATTTTATTACAAATTTTTAATGTACAACATGCGAGTGCCCACTTTGAGAAAATATTAATGAGGCCCAATGCTCCTGTCAACTTTAAAGGGCTAAAGCTAGAAAATTGAGGTTGTAGTATAGGCCCATCAGAGTTATGGGCTATCCATGTTTCCTCAACAAATTCATTAATTATAAATTTCTCTCACTATTTTAGATTATGTTTAAGGGTAAATTACAGCCACCTCTTATGAGGTTTGACATAATCACAAATATCCCTTCATTATTTAAAAAATTATAGAAACCCCCCCTCAAGTTTGTAATTCTAACCAAATGCCTGAGATTGACTATTTTGCCCTTAAACTTTTTTTATTAAATTGTAGAAAAATCAGTCGAAGCAAATTATGTTATCGCTCATCTGTGTAAAAAACTTAACAAACCTCTCCCTATGCATTGTAGTCCAAAAAAATTTTAAAAATTAAATAAAAATAATTCAGCATGTAAGGGCATTTTGGTCAGTTCACCTATAAAAATGGATGGAAATGAGTTATTTGTTAGACGGTTACAAATCTCAAGGGGGTATTTGTAATTTTTTAAACAATGAGGGAATACCAAACCTAAGGAGAGATAGCTGTAATTTACCCTATATTTAATATGATATATATATATATATATTTTTAACACTCATTTATCCAATACACATGTACACATTCGCACCCATAATTCTCGTACCCTTCAAATCCCAGATTTTGATTGTGATTGTGATTGTGATTGAGAGGATTGAGAGGACAGAAACAATTCCAAAATTGAAAAATGTTCGAGGAGAATTACTGTGGAACGAAATAATCGAAATAATTTAAAGTTATAAGATGGAACGAAGAATGAGTTCATGTGGCAGGTAGTCAGATTTGCATTTCAAAACTTATATTCTTTCGAAAATTTTACTTAAATTCTTTTTTACTTTCAGTTGATTTCTTAGTCTTCAGATTTAGCTTCAATTCTTTTAATTGTTAATGGAATTTGATCTGAGAAAAATGAGAATAATAGAAATATTGTTAATTAATTACTCGAATTTAAACAATAATTTAGTTTGATTGTAAAAAACCCTATAATATAAATGAATTTAATTGAATCAAAATTGAACATATAGGAAGTGATCCCCCTTAGGACTTACTTCCTGCTTTGTTTCATGACAAAAAACCTTCTCACCTATACTTTTTATTTTACTCCCTAAAGTATATTTTATTAAAAAAAAAAATTTCCAAAACTACTTTTTGTGATTTAAAATTTTACTCAAATTTTATTTAATTTTTTTAAAAACATTTATTGCATTTTATAAATTATGTAATACAAAAAAAATTTACAAGCTCAATATATGTAAATATATTTAACAAAGTAATATTATAGATTTTCATATTTGACAGTGTATATATATGTATGTTCGATGTAATATTTTAAAACTGTATTGATAATTTATTTTTTTAAAAAATCTTAATATATATAACAATACAAGCAAAAAATATGTAGATTTTTGAACAATTATGTAAGAAGTATATGAATTGTAAATTTATAGAGTTTATATAGATTCTATACCAATTAATAAAATCATAATTTTAGGTAGTATTTATTTTATATAACTTTCTTTGTAATAATTTAAATTATGTTTTAGGGGAATGATTGTAATAAACATATTTTAGGGGGTCTGATGGTGTGAGATTCGGGAGGTGATTAGCCTAAGCACATTGCCTCGAGTCAACGCAAGGAAATGCAAAGACAGAAAAAGTAGAAAGTAGAATTTTTATTAATGATTCAAGTCCCTTACAAAATGAGATTCACCCCCTATTTATAGTAAATTTCAGGGGGTGAAAATACAATATTATCCCTCAACCCTACGATCTAGATTAAATTGGCGAGGGCACCTTCGTCATTCTGCGTCCCCCACTTCCTTTGCAACTTCCCTCAAGTAACCGCCGCCAACCTCCTTCGATGGCATTGCCGCAATTTCGTTGACATCTTGAGGGCATTATCGTAATTTCTCTTACTCTAAGTTCCTATCACTATCAGTAGCCCCCCAACTTCCAAATATTTCCTCGGAAATTTGGAAGTTCTAACGGGTAAGTTGATTCTAATTCAACTTCTTCTTTTTAATAGTAGATAAGTTGATTCTCACTTTGCTTCTTCTTTTGACAGTATTCTCTTGCTTTGCAAAGCCTTTTTCCACTTGGGACTCTTTTGTCTTCTATGTAAACCTGGTGGGATACTCCATCTCCTTCATCTTGCTTCGTTTTATCTGTCTTCTCGATCTCAATCATCTTTCAGAAAAATGTCGAAATGTGTCGGTTTGGGTATATAGCTCTTTATCTCTTTTCTTGTAGTAATTTTCGCTTTTGAACTTTTAGAGGTCATCCTTCGTCAATCCGAAAAAATAGAAACAACTCGTTAATTTGAAAGAATTTTAAGACGTTACGCACTCAAAAAATATCCCAAATTCTTGCATGTGCAGCCTCGGCCCCAGCTTTCTGGCCGAGGCGGTCGAAGCAGGCTGCCTCGACCACCTTTGGCCGAGGCGAAATGCCTCGGCCAACTTTGGCCCTGATGCAATCCCGTTCGACATGCGCTCGATGCATCTTGCATTAACATTTCTTTTCAACTGTGATGGCCTGCCGCTTGAATAAGTATGTCACTCTATGGCTGTTTTGCAAGAAAACTTTTTAATTCTTCCTCACAGAAATGATTTTGATGTAGGGCACCAGGAATCCACCCGAGCGTTCATCTGATTCGCTGGATTTTTCCAAAAATTGAAGCTAGGAAAAAAGCTTGGAAACTCCTCGATTCCCTTCAATGGCACAAGCTCTTGTTTTAGACCTTAATGTCGCGCGTCAACCGCTCCGCTCCTATTTCTTTCACGCACTTTGAGGGGTTTCTTCCGACGTTTTCGGGATCTTGGTGTACCTTTCTTTCTTGAGACTTTTGATATTTCGTTGATCCTTATAAGAGTTGTTAAGGACTCGTTCTTCTAACTTTTCCTCTCAACTGTTGTAAATTTTTTTAGAGTGATCCATTTTTTCAACAATCCTCGAAACGAGAAGTTCTGCTGGGGCTTAGTGTGATTACAAGCATGCTTCGCGAGTCCGTTCTTGCCTTTCATCAGGGAAGTAGGACAAGGTTGCTTGCTTACTAATCCTCTGCAACTTCGTAGGTCGCCATGGAGGCGAGGGGGTCCTAGCCCACTCGATGGCTGTTGTGTCTGTGTTGAATTTGTGTCGCACCATGTTTGAAGCACTTTCTGCCGCGATGCGTCATCTACCGCGTCGCGTCAAGCTGCGCCGCGTTGCAACGCATCCCGTTGAGCTCCTCGGGAGCTTTGTAGAAGTTCCCTTGGTTGGAACACATTGGAACTTTGTCGGAGGTCTTCGTCGTATGGGGACTTCGTAGGAGTTCCTTTTTATTACGTTATCTAACTTTGTTTCTCTATTGCTTATTATGTTAGTTGTTTTTTCTCAAACTAACTTTCAAATGTAAGGGGCAATCCCCCTCTTACAAGCAAAATATTAACCCAAATACTTATAAGTTGAACTAAATATCAAGGTGAAGGGCAAACCCCCTCTTTTCTGGATAAAATGTCAACGTGAGGGGCAATCCCCCTCTTTCAAACAAGATATTAAGGTGATGGGTCATCCCCCTCTTTTAGATGAAATATTACTGTGACGGGCAGTCCCCCTCTTATAAACAAGATGTTAAGGTGATGGGCTATCCCCCTCCTCTAAATAAAGTGTCAATCTGAGGGGCAATCCCCCTCTTCTAGATAGAATATTAATGCGTGGGGTCATCCCCCTTTTTTAGATTGAATATCAATGTGAGGGATCATCCCCTTTTTCAGATAGAACTTCAATGTGAGGGGCAATCCCCCTCTTTTAGATAGAATATTAATGTGAGGAGCCATTCCCCTCTTTCAGATAGAACTTCAATGTGAGGGGCAATCCCCCTCTTTTAGATAGAATATTAATGTGAGGGGCCATCCCCCTCTTTCAGATAGAACTTCAATGTGAGGGGCAATCCCCCTCTTTTAGATAGAATATTAATGTGAGGGGTCATCCCCCTCTTTCAGATAGAATTTCAATGTGAGGGGAAATTCCCCTTATTTAGATAGAATATTAATGTGAGCGGTCATCCCCCTCTTTTAGATAGAATATTAATGTGAGGGGTCATCCCCCCCTTTCAGATAGATAGAGTGTTAAATGTATTAACGCAATAAAGTATAGATAGTGAATCTGCAACAAGTAGATAGAAGATGGGCATTTTATTACCGTAATTTTGGGTTACAAAGCATTTGAAAAAAGCAATACAAAGCATTAAATATAACGTTTCTTGAAGTCAGCAATATTCCACGTGTGTGGATATTTCTTTCCCCTTCATTTTCCACGACTTGATGCAGTCATAATTATTTGGCGTTCACTTTGGCCATGTTTCCTGTCTCATTGACTAGATTGAATGGGGGCTCTCCCGTACCTCGTCGCGGGGTTGCTCGCTATTCTCTTAGGACTCCCGGGCGTCCTTCCACCCAGCTTCTTTTAGTTTCCTCTAGCCTCGTCCTCAAATCTTGGATGACTATCCTGCTGGTTACTTCTGCCTACCCGTCAGAATGGGGAGTTGCGAAGGTCCATACTCTCTGCTGGAACGTGAATCACGTCGACATGCTCTTGGCACTCTCGGAGTTCTTCACTAAGTTCCGTGCATTTCTACATGTGTCCTCGCTTCGGGGCCTGACATGCTAACACTTTACCTCCGGAGTGATTACGCAGCCTCCCTCCTCCTACTCTGCTTAATCCTCGCCGACGTATCCAAGATGTGGTTTGCAAAAAGCCTCTCTTATGCAGCTTATTTCTAATTACCATGAGTTCTGCTGACCTAGCTCGAATTACCCTTGCTTCCTTGGGGTTCCTTGGACTCTTGAAGCAAAAATCCCAAATTCTCAATCTTCTTCCAGACCTTCTTCCCAGCTTGATGAAACGCTCTTCACCATCAAGGCTTCTTCCCACACTACGTCCACTTCGTGTTGCTCTTGACTCAGTAGGGTTATTCTCTTGCTCTCCGAAGTAGCCAATGAGCTGGCTGACTTAATGAGTCCGTTCGTCTCTTTCTTGCATGACCACGGGATTTGTTTTGGGGTGAACTTACCGAACTTCCTTCTTAACGCTTGGATGTTTGCTAAGTGCTTGGTCATTTGCTCCCCTAGCTTCGCAGCCTCCCTCTTACTGCTTGACCACAAGTTGGAAGTCGCTATCCGCCCTCGCATATGTCACTCCTGCTTTCTCCCCCTGCATATGTCGCTCCTGCAATGCAAGTCAGTTTTCTCCCCTTGCATACGTTGCTCCTGCGACGCAAGTCAGCTTTTCTCCCCTTGCTCAGCGCATCACACTCCAACTTGTTTTTGGATCCGCTGGCGACACTACTGCCTTCTCGCCAAAGATGATACGGTTTGGCATCGCGTCCTATTGCTCTCACCAACTCCTTCAACTTGCCTTGCTCTCTGAGCGACTCTTGCTTCGTATCCCTTCCTATTGGGCTTCCCGAGGTAACCCTCATAACTCAAGCAGTTGGGAAGTTGTCCCTGCTAGCTCATTCTGCTTCCTGCTTCACTCCCACGTGCTACGTGCCTGTCTCCAGGAGCGGTTTTCTGGAGCTCTTGTTTCCTTTGTCCCACGAATTCTCGTAAGTAATTTCTTCGGATCAACTCCTCGACCTCATTCTCCAAGTAGTGGCATTCCTTCGAGCTATGGTCTCGATCCCTATCCTTGTCGCTTGGCTGCATCGAGCGTTTGAGTCCGCAAGGTCCGGGGGGTGTATTGAGCTAAATTCTCCGGGGGCACATGTCCGCGTTCACGCTTACTTTCTTCGGCCAATGGGACCCTTTATCTTCCTCTATGGCCCTTCCGGCGGCTTGGGCGGATGCATCCTCCACCAACTGGCGAAGAGTCTCGAGAGTTATCTGAATAACTGGGGGTGGAGGTGGAGCCTCGACCTCTTCCTGCCTCTCTTCCTCCTGGGTGCGCAGGTGGATTCTCCAAGGCGTGGCCTTGCTCCTATTGGGGGGGAGCCTCGACCTCTTCCCGCATCTCCTCCTCTTGGCGGTGCACTGGTGGACTCTCCAAGGCGTGGGCCTCGACCTCTTCCTGCCTCTCCTCCTCTTGGCAGTGCGCCAATGGACTCTCCGAGGCGTGGGCCTCGACCTCTTCCTGCCTCTCCTCCTGGCGGTGCGCCGGTGGATTCTCCAGGGCGTGGTCTTGCTCCTCCTCTCGGTCTTTTGGCCTTCGCGCTGGGGGATTCTCCTGGGCGTGGCCTTGCTCCTCATCTCATCTTCCTCTTTCGGGGTCTTCTTGCCCCACGTTCGCACTCCTTGCTCTTGAACGAGTGTTCATCTTTGATGCTTAGACTAGTTTCCCACAGACGGCGCCAAGCTGATGGTGTGAGATTCGGGAGGTGATTAGCCTAAGCACGTTGCCTCGAGTCAACGCAAGAAAATGCAAAGACAGACTAAGTAGAAAGTAGAATTTTTATTAATGATTCAAGTCCCTTACAAAATGAGATTCACCCCTTATTTATAGTAAATTTCAGGGGGTGAAAATACAATATTATCCCTCAACTTCCCTCAATCCTACGATCTAGATTAAATTGGCGAGGGTACCTTCGTCATTCCGCGTCCCCCACTTCCTTTGCAACTTCCCTCAAGTAACCGCCGCCAACCTCCTTCGATGGCATTGCCGCAATTTCGTTGACATCTTGAGGGCATTTTCGTAATTTGTCTTACACTAATTAAAAAATTAGTTCATATCATGAGGGGCCATTTTGGTACATTTTATAGTTTAGGGGAGTAAATACACTTTATGCATAATTCAAGGGTGCAAAATGTATTTAACCCTGAAAAAATGACTTTAAAATTCAAACGCCAAGAAATAGGGAAATAATTAATAATTTTGTCGAGAAAATCAAGGAATACATGAAACCAAGCATGCAGGTCTCTCCTGTCAACAAAATTGAACAAGCAAATGAACGAAACCATGTGTTTACATAACAACCTATTTAGTTATATTGCTATTTAATTATTGAATTTTCATTAAATAGACGGCTTTTACAATATTTGTTCAAAATTCATTAAGTTTAAGGGATAAATGCAATTTACCCCCTTGTGGTATAAGAAATGAGCAAAAACCCCCCTGTGAAAAAATAATTAGCAAATTACCTCTATGTGTTTTGAAAAATGAAGCAAATTACCCCCTATCAAGAGAAAACACAGGGGGGGTAATTTGCTTCATTTTAAGATCAGAGGGGATAATTTGCTAATTATTTTTCCACATGGGGTTTTTTGCTCATTTCTTGTATTACAGGGGGGTAAATTGCATTTATCCCTTAAGTTTAATAATGAATAGGATCTTTTCATTTACAAAATATTTATTAAATCTCTCAAAATCATGTTTTTGAATTTATAATATACCTTATACTTTTACTTAATCAAATTATTTATAATCATTTTATCGAGATAATAAGCATTACGCGCAACGCACATGGTTTATATTAGTATATATATAAGTATGACTTCATGGATTTTATTTTGAAAATTTTTTTATACATATGGCGCGTACTTTTATTGATAGGAGGTTGACGACATTTTATGATAATCTTATTCATGTCTAATGTTTCTGTTCTAAACTTGGCATTGTACCTGAGCATGCACCAGGAATCCTCTACGGATCGTCAACCTCCTGATCACCTGTTCTAAAATTATAGAACATTACGAGGCTATCTAATTATAATCCTCTGTGCCAACTCCCCTAAACCTGTGTGTACCTGAGCGTGCACCAGAAGTCTGGTCCATTGTGAATGCAAAAGAATTCATTAACTGGTTACTTTGATCGATCACAAAACATAGTCTTCTTTTACATCGTGCATGGTAATAACATCATTTTCCTCTCTCGTTCCCAGAGACGTTTCTGTTCTAAACTTGGCATTCTAGGGAATGACTACTAGAATCCAACTCTTTTGACTAAACTTATCCATTGAGACTGCCCTATCCGATTTTGACCAAGCCAAACTCTATCCTATTTCTTTTATTTGATTTGATTCAGCCAGATTCTATAATTGGTTGAGAAAATTTGCTGAGAATATCTTATAAAGCCAAGTACTGTTCGCTAGAAATAGGCTTGTCATTTCTTCATTTTAGATTGATACACTTGAGAATCGAGTACTCTTCACTCATCTTTTGTTTCTTTCTACATTCTGAGTGTAATTCTAGTATGCTATTCCAATTTTCTGCCACGGGTGCACGTGTTAAAGAGTAGTTGTGTTAACCTTGGAGAGCAAACGGATTTTACGATTGCACCACGGTCGTACCGAAATTTCACTTTTAGGGCAATGGTTTTCTCAACGGCACAACTTTACATATAATATTTTCAACAATTTGAAAGCCAAACCCTATTTTGTAATGGTTGACCTGAATGCCCACCAAAACCTTAGGCTGCACGCACCATTTCCATTGCTGAAATTCACTCCTTGTAGTAATACTGGAATTGCTTCAGGACTGCGAAGAAATCGGCGGCGGATATCACGCTGTCAGACATGATAAACCACCACCTCAAATTACTTATCGTGACTCTCATAAAAGTAAAAAATACCACTTCTTACCAAACTTGGGAATACTTTATTTGAATTCCAGCTTATGCAGACCACTTAACAAAATAAAGAATTTTCTTGGTCGCCGACGGCGACCAAGCTCTACGGCATGCCGAATAGCTTCACGACGAAACACGTTTGGTTAGCCATCCTCTACAAGTCCGTCACTCTCCACTTTGTGCCCTCTGGTGCGCACGAGAGCCTGACTCTCATCTACAAATCTGACATCGTTTTCGGCTCCGTCGAGGACATACTCCGTTACTTGGACACCAAGTTCCTGACCCGCCATTGACTGTCACCATCAACACTACTAGTAGCATCAGGGGTTGGTGTGGCGAAACGACGTCGTTGGTGGTGTGGGTGGTGGGGCTGCAGCATCAGAGCTTGACCTGGAGCACGCGCAGATGGAGGAGACGGTTCTCTTTCAGTTCCTCGAATTCGTTGACTGAGGTATTTTTTTTAATTTTTTATTCTTTCTGTCTGGATAATGTTTGTTAAATGCGCAAAGTACAAGTATTGTTGTTAGGTACAATGCTTCTTTGAGGTACCACCGACTTTATAGCTTGCACCATGGTTTGGTAGATTAATCTTGTGTTTTGTCCTTGTTAAGTTAATGTGGACCATTGTCTGTGCAAGCCTTCTTTGTGTGTGTCTGTGTGTTTAATTTATTAATTTTTCTTTTCTAATTGGGATGAAATATTTATGTTTGATGCTTCTTATGGAGTGATTTAACACAGTGGGTACGAGGCCCTCAACTTCTATTTAACCTGGAACAAGTATTGAAAATTTTGTTAGTGTACCTCTTTGTTCATGTATAGATCAGCTGGTATAATTTGGGCTGGTAAATTGTTCAGTTTAATAGTCCATAGTTGATTTGGAAGAGCGTTTCTACCTAAATTTTTGTTCCCAATTGACTGAGTTTGTCTTGGTGAGTGTTGTAGCACAGATACAATTTGCATAGCTTGTCTAATTCTTGTTCATTGAGGGTGGTTAACTAAGCCTGTATCAAGTGGTTCTATTGAGTCATTTGTATCTGCACTATGTTTCTCAGGCTGCCATTGAGATTGCCAAAAAGTATACATACAATAGCAAAAAAAAAAAAAAAAAGACATATTCACAGTGAAAGACCTCTTGAAATCTCAAGAGCATTGGGGCTCAAACCCTTGGACTAGTGGAATATGGTAATAACCATATGAGAATGATTGAAAGCACTAAATTCTTAGTGCTTGAATCCATAGCCCTATATATTGGGTGAACCTAACAAGGACTTGATGGATGATCCTGACAAATTATGGATCATGAAGATAGCTTTATAGCTCAGATGTTGAGTGGTTTGTAGTAATATAACTTGATGAAGCTATCTAGATGAGTGTGAAGGGTGGGTCGCCTTCTATATTGCATGGCCATAAACAACGCTCATAGTACATATCACGAAATAGCAAACTTCAAGGAAACAATACGTGTTGTGGGGGTCTCAGCTTCAGCTATCGAAAGTTCAAGATTTATTCACTTTCTTTAGCTGAGTTGTTGCCTCACATCACTATGCATTAATTCAATCGAAAGACATTAATGTTTAAGTACATTCCTTTCTTCACTCAGAATCATTATCCTGTTTCTAGTTAGTCATTCATAGGGGAATGTAGGGAATGACTACTAGAATCCAACACTTTGACTAAACTTATCCATTGAGACTGCCCTATCCGATTTTGACCAAGCCAAACTCTATCCTATTTCTTTTATTTGATTTGATTCAGCCAGGTTGTGTAATTGGTTGAGAAAATCTGGCTAAGAATATCTTCTAAAGCCAAGTACTCTTCGCTATTAATAGGCTTGTCATTTATTCATTTTAGATACACCTGAGAATCGAGTACTCTTCACTCCTCTTTTGTTTCTTTCTACATTTTGAGTCTAATTCTAATATGCTATTCCAACTCTCTGCCATGAGTGCACGTGTTAGAGAATAATTGTATTAACCTTGGGAAACGAACGGATTCTACGATTGCACCATGGTCTTACTGAAATTTCGCTTTTAGGGTAGTGGTTTTTTCCACGGCGTAACTTTACAAATAATATTTTCAACAGGCATGAGCCACGAGGACACTAGAACTGTCGGAGAAAACCATCCACAACTTAGAACAACTTGACATAAGGTACTTACATTCTTGCACAACTCGTGCCTCATCAATACCATCATGTCTAACCTGTCGTCGTTCTTACAGGAGGAGTCCTATATCCATTGCAGCACCCGTCATTTTCATGATCAACCAGCTAACGGGCTCAACGATTTCTCTTACAGGTTTGATCATAACTCTCCAATCTTAAATTAATTCTTGCATCGTTGCATACTGCTAAAGTACTATATATAGTTTTTCATTCAATGTCTGATGGACTTGGGGGTACATTAATGCAAATATTGCTAGAGTGACGATCAAGAACACTTACAAAGATCTCTAGATATGCACATAGGATACTACCCGAACGCTATGCAAAGGGGCGGGATCTCAAGAACCTCGGCCCTATTAGTGCCTAGACTGCGAAGAATGAGACTAGAACTCGTGCTGGATTGAGGATAACATGTGGTAATTGTTGTAGTATTATATTTACGTGTTGGGCCATTGATCTTATGGGCCCTCATATATATAAAGTAGGCCACTTTAGAGGAACCTAGGGCCCACTTAGGGCCTAGAAAGCACAAAGATCCCCGAAACTGGGATTGGCGACACATACAACATCCTAGGAACCAAGGTAAGACTTTCTGTACGAGTCATGTACAGGTATAAATAGCCCCTTTCCCCCAGTTATTAGATTATCACTGTCAGCATTCATTTACCCTAACTACCTTTCACCATTATTGTCCGCCACTTGACTTGGGCGTCGGAGTGCTCACGCTGGGCCTCGACCTAACTCGTTGTTCTGTGTGTAGGTCTGTAAGGTTCTGCAAGATCACCGGTTGATTGGAGGCGTGGTCCGACCGGCGACCCAACCCTGCTTCAACCCATATCAACCCATAACTTAGGTTATTTGGCATTTTTGTTCTTTAACTTTTTAGCCTATCATTTGATTATGCACTTTTCTAATTTTTGCGATTTTAGTTATTTTTTCGTCGGAGTTCACCTCCTCGGCTAGAAGGGTGATTCGACAGAAAAAAAACCCAGCTAAACTTGCCAAAATTCAAAAGATGCAGGACCAAGATGCTACTCTCGAAAGTGAAAAGACAAAATGCTGGGACAAATGAGCTAAGAACAGTAACACCAATTTTAAAAGGCCACATGAGATGTACATGCATTTTTCCCGGGAGAAGGGTGAACTCCGACGAAAAAAAATGACTGAAATCACAAAAACAAAAAAATATAGAACCAAAATATTGTTCTAAAAAGTTAACGAACGAAAATGCTAACTGACTAAAATTACGAGACCAAAAATACATTTAATCCTCTATTTACGGGTGTTTTAGATTTTTCATTAGTATAAAGTTATCGAGTTCTTTCTAATGTAAGTAGTCAAATAAGTTGAGCGGTGAACTTATAACTAGGAAGTTAATTGCACATCCACCCCTAATAGTTGAAAATCTAACATTTAGCACTGTAATAGTTGAAAATCTAACATTTGACACTACAATTGGGTTCGAAACCCATACGCAGGATTAAAAAAAAAAAAAAAAAAACCAAACTCAAATTAATTACACGCCACTTCCTCAATTATATGTTTTATAATAATTATGATGGGACGTCGTTATTTATATTAAAATAACTTTTAGTTAATCGTAATGTTTGAAGACGTTTGGCAATTCCAATTGTAATTGTTTTTACAACATTTTGATATTCTAAAAGTTAAATATTATTTAATAATCAATAATATTTATAATTATCAATTAATGTATGATTAATTATATTTTCTAGAGAAAATTGGATCCTATATATTTTCTAGAGAAAATTGAACCTTCCTTCATTTTATGGATATAATATTCCCATGAAAAACGACAGTCATAAAAAATGAAAGGGAAGATGGGAATGATAATGAATTCTGAACGGTAAATTATATTTTTGGTCCAAAATTAAAATTAATTTTGATCCCTAAATTTTTTAAAACACAATTTTGGCCTCTAATTTTTACATATATTTCGATTTTGGTCAATTGTTAAAATTATGGTTAAAGATGTTAAGAATCAGGGAACCAGATGGACGAATATTACAACAATTTATAAAAATTAAGAACTAAAATCATATCATGAAAAGTTTAGGGACTAAAACCAATTTTGGCCCAAAATATAAGGACCAAAAGTGTAATTTCTAAATTAATAATGAAAATGGAATGGAAAGTCGAGAGAAGCCACCCAAAAATAGCATGTGCCTATTTCAATATCTTGCAATTGCAAGGTGGGTGGGCCCTACCCGACCCGCCCCGCCCCGCCCCACATTGGTGCCGATCCAAATACATCCCCTTTTCTCTGTATATATATATGCCCCTTTGAGTCTCTGACCCTTTCCTCCTCCATTGCTACTCTGGTTTCTCCAGTTCAGATTCTTGGGGAAGAGGGTAGAGGCTGAGCAAGAGCTCCAAAAATTGCCCCCAGAGCCCAGATAAATCGGAGCCTGAATTGACGGTATTGTGGAACCGATTCGGATAATCTCCGGGTTTTTGATTCGGAGAATCCGGTGGAAGTGATGGACTCCTACTGTTCGGATTGCAAGCGGAACACCGAGGTGGTGTTCGATCACGCGGCGGGGGATACCGTGTGTTCGGAGTGTGGGCTCGTGCTGGAAGCCCGCTCCATCGACGAGACCTCCGAGTGGCGAACGTTTGCGGATGATTCGGGCGATCATGACCCGAATCGTGTGGGTGGACCAGTTAACCCGCTTCTTGGTGATGCGGCTCTTACTACGGTTATTTCTCGGGGTGCCAATGGCTCGAGTGGGGATCCGACCCTGTCCCGGTTGCAGAACCGGGGCGGGGATCCGGACCGTGCTCTTGTCTTGGCTTTTAAGACCATTTCTAACATGGCTGATAGGTCTGTGACTGTGTTTTTCTTGTTCTTTTCTGATGATTCGGTGTGTTTTTGGGATTTTGAGGCGGTTATAGTTGTAGCCCTTGTAGGGTTTTGGTAGGTTTTTTAAGTGGTTTTGTTGAATATGATGATAGAATTAAAACCCTTGAGCACTTGATGTTGTGGTTTTTTGGGTTTGTTTGAAGTGCTTGGCTTTTATAACAATCTTAATTGGCATTTCTGGAACCAAAACTAATATTTGAATGGTATAAACTTCACCATAACAGAAACAAGATAAGGAAAATAATGTGGACTAGGAAATTCTTGGTTTGTTAATGTGCCTGTTCATGGATGAAACACTGAATATTAGCTCTAGTCTGAGGGGAGTCGGTTGTAGTTCATCATCAGAAATTTGGTACTTTTGTGTAAATGAAGTGTTGTTTGTTTTGAATAGTTCGGTAATGAGCCGACAAAAGGCAGCATTAAGTTATTGTTCACATTCCTTCTGAGGGATGCTTATCACTTTATGGAGTTCTTTTCTTTGGCGTGTAAAATGCGGATTTGTTTGTCACTCTTTGGACTTGAATCTGCTTCCGCTGAACTTTGAATGTAACAGTATGTCGGTCTGTCCATTTCTGATTGCACTGTAGTGCGTTGTTCCAAATGTGTTAGACTGCTTTTGTTGTTTAGTTGTTTACGATTTGGTAGTTTGTATGTATATGTAGAATCTGTCTCTAATGAGTTGCGCCTGATAGCGTCAAAGAATGATGATGCTTCATTGTGTAGTTATTTATCATGTTAGATGGAAGGAAAGTTAATTGTTATCTTTCCAAGTCTGTTGAGATTATGAATGGATAGTGAATAGCCTGATTCTATTGATGATGAAATTGTTGTGTGGTTATCTAGTGTGAGCAAATTTGTTACTAGTGCCAATCTAAGTTGGTGCTTTCCTTGATGCTTTACTTTTATTGTTATTAGACTACAATAGAGAAGTTCTAACAAATATGACTGACATTAATTGTTTCTCCTTGTGTTCCAGGTTGAGCCTTGTAACCACCATTAAGGTATGTGTCAAAGCTTGTGAAAAGCAATACAGACTGCAGCGTGAGAATTAGCTCATCCTTTGTTTTCTAATTTTTATCTCTCTTTTATCTTGGACGACACTTACACACCACCCTTCTTTTCCTCACTTTTTCTTGGCTTACCTGTGTGCCTTTTTCTTTCATTTAGAGAGGGCAGGTTTGGTGGCGGGTGATGGGTGTATTTGGTTCAGGGTAAATGTGCTTGCGGCAGAAGTTTATTGGTGATATATGCTGTGAATGGTTTGGGATGAAATGTTTCAATGTGATTGTTGTACAATATTCTTTATCCAGAAAATTTATCTCCAAGATCTCTCAACAAACATGAGTGTGACTTTGATGTATCAATAATCTTAATGGCAATCGACATTGGTGAAAATTTGTTTGCCTTAAAAGAAGTTGCGAAGTTAACTTTCATGTAATATGACAATACCAAAACTGGTATTTCTCAAGTTGTCGTCTTTGCATCCGAGGCATCTGCTTTATAATCCGACTTTGTTTCCTAATACTGCTTTTAACCTGAAGGATCGGGCAAGCGAAATATATAAAAGGTTGGAAGATCAGAAGTGTACAAGAGGAAGAAACTTGGAAGCTCTTGTGGCTGCCTGCATTTATATTGCTTGTCGTCAGGAAGGCAAGCCACGCACTGTAAAAGGTGCCACCTTTAATCACTTGCACGTTGATAATTGTCATTTACTATTACCCTTTTTGAAGTCCTCTGAACCTGTGGGCCTCAACTAGAAATATGCTCTATTGTTGCTGGGGCGACAAAAAAAGAAATTGGGCGGGCGAAAGAATTTATTGTGAAACAGTTGAAGGTTGAGATGGGTGAGTCAATGGAAATGGGTACCATTCACGCAGGTGACTATCTGGTGAGTTTGCATCTGATAATAGTTAAAATCACAGAAGCTCAGATCTTTAGTTGTTGGCTTTCAATTGCTTCTTAGATATTTCTGCAGCAACGACCTCCCTTTATTTTCATTTTGATGCCTATATCATCACCTTTTTTATTTTTTTTAAGAGGCGTTTCTGCTCTAATCTTGGTATGAGCAATGAAGAGGTCAAAGCTGTCCAAGAAACTGTGCAGAAGGCAGGGGACTTCGATATTAGGTGCTCTTTGGTATTCTTTGCATTTCAATTATTATTCATTTTCATAATATATCTCTTTAAACTTTTCGGTGCATTCACGGTTCTGGTAATATGTAAGGCAGGATTATTTTAAGCTTCCAAAAGGCTATAATAATAGGAACTTCTGTTAACCCTAACATTTGTTGTTAGCTTTAAAACATAGCTGCATCGCCAAATTGTTTTGTAGCTGAATTTGGAAATTAAAATTAATTCTGTGCTCAGCCTCAGTCTAGCAATGTATAAATGAGGGAAAGGTAGCTTGTGGACCATTTACTCTCCAGGATGAAATGTCCAATGTAAATCACTAAATCAGAAAGAACATAATGTGAAAGGTTTGCCTAATTATGAACATGGTCCCCTTGTTACCATACAGGGTGAAAACCCTTTATCTCTTTCTCAAAGATGAGCCGAACTGCATGAAAAGAGAAGGTTTTGGAAAAGCAGAAGAACGGGGTCAAGGCAATGCGTTATGTTCATTTGCACATCTGAACGAAATCATCTTTTGATAATGAATTAAGCATAAAACCCTTGGCTTTATATGGGACTTGAATTGTTCTCAAGCAACATATTTTACAAGTAAACCAGGAGCACGAAAAGCTGTTAAGGGGTATTTGCGAATTGTAACTCAGGTTTCTACTCTGAACTATGGTTACCTTAATACTTATATTGTCCTTTTATTTCAGGAGGAGCCCTATATCTATTGCTGCAGCAATCATCTTTATGATAACTCAGCTCTCGGATTCGAAGAAACCCCTGAGAGGTTCGAGCTTTTACCATCTTATTTATTTTCCCTGGACCCCGTGCACACACAATTCTCAAGGTTTTTGATCCCTGCATTACCTTCAGACGCGCCCCATAACATTGCTAGTCTTCTGCAATTCACATATTCCAAGTCTTGATTTTATGTCTCACTCATTTTTTGCTTCGTTGAAATTTGTAAACGGTATGGTTGCAGACATTTCAATTGCTACTACAGTCGCAGAAGGGACTATCAAGAATGCCTACAGGGATCTCTACCCCCACGCTGCCAAGATCATACCCGAATGGTATGCTAAGGAAAGGGACCTGAAGAACCTCTGCAGTCCTAAAGCCTGAACTAGAGGTTTCACTATCGAGTGTTCTTGACTCGATACTCGGGCATCATTGGAATGAGGACACAGAGATAAGACACAGTTTTACTCCCAAACTATTAACTCCCTTTCTTACAGTCACGAATTTCCAACTCTGGAATTTGAACGACCGGTCTACAATATTTCACACAAGTTAATTTATTGAATGAATGAGAGCTTCAACTGTCGATCCCTTCTTTCTTGCACGTTGCTATCCTTGATATCGTGGCTTCTATTGTAAGACACGCTCGTATTGGAAAAAACACTTGCGTTGTGTTTGGTTCGAGGAGCGATGTCTTGCCACTCTGTTTATCGGTCATCGTCCATGGTTATAACTTCATTAAATCTGGTACTCTCGCTTATGCAGAAAGTTCTTTGATACGGATGATAGTTTTTACACACTTTTTCTTTTAAATAAGAAAAAAAAAGGAAAAAAAAAGTGTAAAAAAAGGGTTATCTGCATGGGGTCTTATTGCTTTATTTCCATTGGTTGTAGGCGAAGAAGGCTCATCTACAGGATGTCCTATTTTGTTTCATCCCCAGACAAAGGACTGACTGCTGGATTTTCAGCGAAATTGTTTACTTATTTCTTCATTTTTCAAGCACAAGAAAGATATACAAACACCCACTCACACACACCAACAAAAATGCCTCTTGATCTATGGTCTATTACGCAGGCTACTCGAGTTTTTTTGGATAAAAATACATATAATAATCAGAAATGTCAAATATCGTTTCACAAACCATCTTTGCTTTTTGAAGAACATACGCTCCTTAAAAATATCAATATTGTTACATAAATTATTTTACCTTTTAGTTGTTATGGGTACCTTTTGTAATTATACAAAAGATATGGGCGAATTGTGTAAATAGATCATAAGCTAGGAGTGTAAATACCAATTAACAATCTATAGTTCTACACCAATGTTTGTTTATCATTTTATTTTCAATAGAAAATATGCGTTTTTTGATTTTGTATAGATGTTTGTGTGAAAATGAGAATATGTTTTGTGTTTCATATTGAATTGTGGTGTCTAATAAATATATCTTCAATAAGAATATGTCTAAACAACCATGGTTTCACCCTAACTACTATTTCAAAAATTGAAAATCGATAAGGGTAAATTATATCTACATCTCTTTGAGATTTGTCATAATTACAAATACATCCTTGTTAAATAAAAAATTACATTTACCCTCTATGAGGTTTGTTCCGTTTTACACGTAGCTCCATCAGTAGGGTTTCGCTGAATTTATCACATTATTTTCAAAATTTCCCTGATAAAAGTTTGAATATGATTTGACCAATTTTTCAGATGAAAATGCCCTTTGGACCAAATTGCAATTATTTTAAACTATTGAGGGGGTTAAATATTATGATCTCACATACTTTGTACTTAAATATAATTTTTTTTTTGCTAAACCAGCCATTTTTGTCCGTAAAAAAAATGTGGGGATTATCTCATGTATTATTTACCCTAGTCATCCATCATCAAGGAACGACCATATGCACTAATATTTAATAATAACTTGTGACAATAACCTCTAATATAAATTATACATAAAAACAATTCTTAGAAGAATATATTCAAATTTATAAATAAAATAAATATAAGATAATATAAAAATAAACACAGGGCTTACAAATCAAAAGGATATTTCACTAAATCAAATAAATACAAGCTAATATAAAAATAAACATATAAACACATATAATTCATAATTTTAAAATCACACATCAAATAACTCATATAACACATATATCCTTCACTAAGATTCTAAATTCAAAATTTTCAAGATCCCACGTAAATAAATACTTATTACTTAAATAGTATGATGCATGAACTAGAATATGGGGACACAGATACGAAACGATGCGAGTACTGCATCATAAAATATCTTAAAAATTTATACGATCTTGTAACTACATAACTATAATATATATTTTATTTTATATCCTTATCTAAATATATAATACTTGAGTCTTGACACTGTAAAGTAAAGAACAAAAATTCTAAATTCTTAATTTCAAGTACAAGACTTAAAAAAAAATATAATTAATTCATTATTAAGTAAATAGAATTGAAATATATATTCAAATTTCTCTTCTAGTTAATTCTCGACAACATATTTTTTATTTTAAAAAAAATAAAATAGGACACACAAATGCCCTATCCGACATCTGTCCAATTTAACCTCTTCCTACCATCGCTATCGATGGTGGTTGTCTAAAAATTTTTCATGGATCTTGTGATGAGATCTCGGGCCAAGGCTTTAGCCGTAGCCTAGTTGTCAATATCAAAGGTAACTTACTGGTTCGACTGTGTTAGGTACCATATCCAACCAATGGATGCGGCTTTCATTCAAACCACTTTCCAAAAAAACGACTTCCAAAGTCACCATACATTCAACTTTTATGTCGTGATGCCCCACTTGGAACCTCTTCAAGCCACCACACTAAGTCCGAACATACGTGGTATTGAGACTAAACATTATTTATATGATTTTGAAAACTAGTATCGCTATAACCTTCCAGAATCAACTCTATATAAATTGTGCATCAAGAACACTTCTTTAATCCTTATTCAGGTATTAAAGACTGCTCTCAATAACTGTCTACTGTCTCCTCGGTACGCACATGATATCCGTTGTTATGCCAGAAGCATAAACAACATCAAACCCGGTGCACTGAACAATATTCACATGCTGCCTACGACAAAGATGTAGGGGATGTCTAATATCTAAACTTCCTTATCTGTCACCTGTGACTGAGAGTCTTGGACAACATAGCCCTAATGTGGGAATCCAATTCTCTTCATGGAGAATTGCATGAATAATGCTCATGTTTCAATATTTCCTAACATCTTAAATTCATTCTAAACAAATAAGACGTTACACATTAAACCCTTGGAACACAACTATACTCCCACTAACCCTAAAGCTCGTTACTGATCGAGTCATACGTGAGCTCGTCAAAATGAATATTCCAATTACATGAAATCTCAAACCTAGGTTGAATTTCATGACGGATCCCACGGCTCTAAGCCAATGATACGATCCCGATGTCAAGCATCGCTTCTCCTTGTGTCTTTTGGATTATAATCCAATTGACCAGTTAGACTCAAAAACCTTTACCTATCAGGCAATAAAGGCATTCTGGTCGTTACTCGGACAACTGGACTATAGTCAGTGGATAAAACCCGATTGCAAATGATGTTTGCATTATCCTGCAATTCACCTGCACAAATCAAACCATGGGTCTAGTTTTTCTTCCACTAGTCCCTTGACATTGCAGGACCATCCCATTTAAATGCAAAGTATGTGAGATCATAACATTTAACCTCCTCAATATCTTAAAACATTATAATTTGGTTCAAAGGGCATTTTCGTTCGAAAAATTGATTAAATCATAGTCAAATTTTTATTAGGAGTATTTTAGGAATAACACGTGATAAATTCACTAGAACCCTACGGTAGAGTTAAATATAAGACGGAACAAACCTCCTAGAGGAAAAATATAATTTTTGATCCAACAGGAATGTATTTGTAATTAGTCAAACCTCGTTGGGTGTAGATGTAATTTACCCAACTTATAATCTCATCCTCTGCGCAAAAACAAGATCACCAAACACGGCCTTATTGACCATCAAGTACGCTACTCATAATCTCACATTGCTAATGTCAGAAATGAAAATAATAAAAAAGCTTCGCTGATCCGAAACAACAAAGGATTTTTCCTTCTTCTACGGATAATGTGAATAAAATTACAATGAATATGAAAGCAATCCCACCAATGAGCAATCCATGAATCCCACATGACCTCTCTACCCCTCAAAACCTCTATAAATTCCACCCACTTCTCATTTCTCCAGCGGAGAAGGAACGAACCCAAGAATCACATTCCCATTTCATGCACAATTCCCAGTTAATTCAGCAAGAAAATTTAGTGGGCTTGATCGGAGAACAGTAATGGGGGATGTGTACTGCGCCGACTGCAAGCGGATGACGGAGGTGGTTTTCGATCACGCGGCGGGGGACACCGTGTGTTCCGAGTGCGGCCTCGTGCTGGAATCTCACTCCATTGATGAAACCTCCGAGTGGCGGACCTTCGCCAATGAGTCCGGCGACAACGATCCGGTTCGTGTCGGAGGACCCACGAACCCGCTTCTGACTGACGGTGGTCTCTCCACCGTCATCTCCAAGCCAAACGGGACCACCAGCGATTTCCTGACATCCTCCCTGGGACGTTGGCAGAATCGCGGCTCGAACCCTGATCGATCGCTCATTTTGGCTTTCAAGAGTATTGCTACTATGTCGGATAGGTGAAAGATGTTTTTCTTTTGTTATTTCTGAAACTTTGTTGCTGGTGTGATTTTATCATGCAATTAAGGGCTTGTTTGATGTGGATTTATTCTTACTGTTTTCTTTTGACTCATTGATAAATCATTGATTATTAAGGGATCAATTTATTAATGCTTCCTCGTTTTGGTTTGATGTGATGCTAAAGGATTAGCTTTTTTGTTGGTGGGGCTTGTTTAGGATAATGTTTATTTTCTTGATTGTGGTTGAACATAGTAAATCTCAACATTGTTTCTTGAAGCATTATGCTTTGGGGGGTTGTTTGTTTTATATGATTTTTCAGAAGTTCCTTTCTTCCATAGTGATTATTCCAGTGAGAAATTTTCGCAGTTTTTCTGTATTCGGCTAAGTATTGGAAATCCGGGCTTGCATCCGTTTCGTATTCTCAGTCTCATATATCAATGTTTTCTTTGAAATTTGAAGTTCAGTAGACATTACTGCCTCTGTGAATGATCTTGGCGATCTCTCAGTAAATGTTTGAGCACTCGTTTGTTCGTTTTGGAACGTTGTTCTGATCATTGCAATAGTGGTAATGTATCTGATGCAGCTAATTTTCTTTCAGGTTGGGTCTTGTTGCAACTATAAAGGTACGTTTTATACTTGTTATGCACATGCTTACGACACCATTGAGCCATGCAAATATTTTAGTGAATTAAACTCGGTGACATGTGCATTTCTGAGTGCCAGCCTCAGGTGTGCATTTTTACATGATTATAATCTGAGGATCTTGCTGCATTTTCCTACCATGATATTCTCTGCTTTTAGGTTCATTTCCAGTTATCTGTTCGAAGGTATTTGTTAACCATTCTCTACTGCTTGCACCGCTTGAACACGTATTGCTGCAATCTTTATGTTTTGTTATTCTTTCTCTAAATCTTGCACGTTTCTGGTTTACTCTGTATTTTCCTTGACGGTGCTATAACTTCAGGATCGGGCTAATGAGATTTACAAGAAGGTGGAAGATCAGAAATCGAGTCGAGGAAGAAATCAGGATGCCATATTGGCTGCTTGCTTGTACATTGCTTGCCGGCAAGAAGACAAGCCCCGCACTGTAAAGGGTATATAGCTCAGTTCGGAAATTTGATTATGCAGATGCTTTGTTACTTATCTGCGAGTAAATGACGATTCTTGAACGTGTGGAATTTAACTAGAAATATGCGCTGTTGCCAATGGGGCAACGAAGAAGGAAATCGGACGAGCAAAAGAATACATCATGAAACAACTAGAGCTTGAGAATGGTCAGTCGGTGGAGATAGGGACGATACATGCTGGGGATTTCATGGTGAGGTTTTTATGAAGCAACGACCTCCTAAACCTTTAACACATTCAAAAGGAGGAAAAACGGGAAGAAATGATTGCAGCGGTTGGATAATCACAATGATTATAGCGATCGTGCTCTTTATACCCCACCTACTAACAACTTTATTCTTTCAGAGACGCTTTTGTTCTAATCTTGGAATGGGAAATCAAACTGTTAAAGCTGCCCAAGAAGCTGTCCGGAAGGCAGAAGAATTCGACATTAGGCATATTTTTCTTTTCCCTTTTTCTTGCTTTAGTACATTAGTAAATATTGCTGCATAACAGTTGATTTGAGTCTAAAATTTGAAGCTTTTCTCATGCTACATGGTTTAATTCTTCATTTATCTTGTTCCTATTCCGTCAAACAAACTGAATGTGTGGCAGTTGTGTGCATTGGACATGCTTCTTGGGCATAATCGACCAAATTAATGCTGTATAGAGCTCAGCTCGTTCCTCCCATGTTTGTAACACGGCTTTTCACACTCCGTTTCCTTTCTGCTGATACCTAGTCATATTCTTGGTGATTTCAGGAGGAGCCCGATTTCCATTGCTGCAGCAGTTATTTACATAGTCACTCAGCTTTCAGACGACAAAAAGCCCCTCAAAGGTGGCGTTTGTCGCTGATCATTACCAAGATGTTTCATGATGCTTTTGCCTCTTTCATTACCAGGTTTTCCATGTTTATCTGACTCCTGTCCTAATATACTGATCCAACAGATGTATCGCTTGCAACTGGAGTCGCAGAGGGGACAATAAGAAATTCATACAAGGATCTATACCCCCACCTTTCAAAGATCATACCAAACTGGTACGCGCAGGAAGATGACCTCAAGAATCTTTGCAGCCCTTGATACATTTTCAGCAAACTATGCTCGGAAAAGGCATTTATACTATTTACATGATACTAATATCTTTTTCTAACGGACAACGGGTACGGGGGAGATTTACTTCAAGTTAATTCTTTTTATCCCAGTATAATTACATACCATATATATAAACAGGTTCATGTTATTCTCATTTGCTGAAAGCAATAATTTATGACAAAGGTAAAACATTTTCTCCATATCGATAGATGAACGTTTTATATATCGATGCATTTTCGTTATTCTTCAGCTCTTCTCCTTGTCTGTATTACTGAACTCTTTACTACAAAGCTACTCAAACAAGCTAGAAATGGTTACTGTGGACGAGGAAGAACCGGACGCCAAAGACCAGAGCAAATAGAAAGAAAATACTTGCTATAATATCTCTGAATCTTGTCGAAGTCTTACCTCCTCGTATAGATTTGCTCGACTTGATGACAACTTTGGTCTCTTCTATTTCATTCTGGTCTTGATTGTTCTTGTGCTTTTGAATCCTTCGGCTTTTGGTTGTTGCATTGTTATGTTCCAAGGGACGATGCCCCGGTGGTTTCTTGGCCTTGGAGCTCAGCCGCTCCTCCACTGCTGGCGACGGTGGCGGCTTCTTGGAGGCCGGTGGTTGTGGGTGGTGCTCACTCTCAAGAGTTGTCCAACTTCATTGCCATTGCCTGAATTCTAACTATAAATGAATTTATTGAAATGAATTCTTCCCTCCTCTTGAATAGAATCTCGACTGATGTGTGTTTATATATATATATAATATATATATGGGTAAATCGTAGTGACACCTCTTAAAGTTAGGTTTAATTACATAAACACCCTCGGTCTTCTTGGTGTTAGTGTAATATTTTTCAGGGGTATTAGTGTAAGTTTTTTCTTTGAATAGGGGGTATAGTTGTAATATAATTATAAGCTCAGGAAGTGTAGTTATAATTTGCAAAAAACAGAGGATGTTTGTATATTTTGATCTAATATTTAGGGGAGTCACTGTAATTTACCATATATATATATATATTGAGCTAACTCTGCTAACAAAAACATTCATTTCCACTGATACTGGGACTTTTTATTTTTATTTTTTACTATTTTTGCGATGGATGAGGAACACGAGGAAGATTTATTTAAAATCAATTTTGTTTTTTCCCCATGTGGTTGGCCATATGCCAACTAGCTTGGAAACCTTTGAATTTTGATGCTCTTTGCCTTATATTTATATTATAAATGCATATAATATATATTAGAAAAATATTTTGGTGGATATTATCAAGTTGCATAATTTCTCAGAGTCCAAGAAATCTACCTATTCTACTTGGCTGCCAAAACAAAAAAAGAAAAAACATTTATGTCTCTTAGTCTATGGTTTATTTATATAAATTATTCATGTTTTTTACGTAATTATAGAAATTATCCCAGATAGATAAATAACATGGTAAGTTTGTGTAATGATATTGTTGTTTTTAGTGAGTTTATGTGTAATTTTTCAACAAGAGGGAGTGTTTCGTAAACGGATTATAGACTAGACCATGTAGGTGTAATTATCCCCAAACAAAAAAACACATCAGAAATGGTTGAGAAACTCAAAACGATTAAATGTATTTTTGATCCTGTAACTGTACCCCATTCTCGTTTTAGTCCTTTATCTTCATTGGGTTTCAAAAAGGTCTAGTAGTTTTTTAATTATCACGATTTTGGTCCTTCTTTCACCGGAATTTCTGGAAATGTCTGACGTGGTGACTCAAATTTCAGACTTTTACAGTGACGTTGAAGAAATTCAGGTGAAAAGAGGATCAAAATCGTGACAATTAAAAAATTACAGGACTTTTTTGGAATCCTAATATTATAAAGGACTAAAATGAGAATGGGGTGTAATTACATGACAAAAAATGACTTTAATCCTAACTCAAAATATGTTCCCTCTATTTCCATACAATGACTTGAATTTCATACATATTTATTGATTGTGCATTAATACACAATCACAAATGGGGAATTTTAGCTCAAATCTGGTTCAGTCAAACTAAACCAATTGATATACAGTTAAGGAGGTGACCATGATTTAGGTTTAATCAAACTTGGTGCGGGACTAAGAATTTTCCATCGCAAAGTATTTGAGATGGGCAAATTCATCTACTAATATGGGCAATAAAATCATCCATCTCCATGTTTGAAACCCCTCCTTTCATCACAGACTTCCTAACAGCATCCCCTAATTCTTGTGCTCTTTTCCTAATCTCATCTCCCTCTGCTGATGCCATCAATCTCCTCACACCCTTCTCTACTTCCCTTGACGATACAACTTCATCTCGACGATTCCAATCCTTAATCTCCACGCCAATTCTCAGCACCTTCGTTATCAGGACAGCGTTCCTCGGCTGGTCCGAATGCATCGGCCAAGCTGCTATAGGCACGCCCATGCTGATGCTCTCTATGCAAGAATTCCACCCGCAGTGACTGATGAAGCCACCGGTAGACGGGTGGCCTAGAATCTCCAGCTGCGGTGCCCAGTCCCTCACAATCAGCCCACGTCCTTCTACTCTTTCTTCGTATTTTCCAGGCAGTGGAGCTCGTCTAACTTCCCCTTCGAAAACGTCTCCTTTGTCTGCATCTCTCAGCACCCATATGAACTTCTGCTCGCTTCTCTCCAGGCCGAGAGCTAGCTCAGAAATCTGTTCATTGGATAAAGAAGACGTGGTTCCGAAAGAGACGAATATGACAGAATTCAGCTCCTGTTTGTCAAGCCATTCCATGCATTTGCCACTGATATGATCAATGTCCTTTCTCTGAGGTATTGAAACTGGATTGAATGGTCCGACAGCCCAGTTTTTCTCAGTTCCGGTAGTCTTTTCTTTTGCCAGCAAGTCGACGAACAAGCCTTCGATCACTCGGGACGTGTTGTAAAGGTCGCCTGAGTTGAAATTTCGGGCGTTTTGTTGCAATTTCGATATCTCTGAAAACTCAGGTGGGAAGCAGCCTTCCATGGATGGAACTTGTCCGACGATCTCGGCTTCAGTTGGTAGAACTGGTTTTCCTGTGGCTTCCCAGTAGAATGAGTACAAAGAAAATGCTGATATGCTTTGGAAACAATAGGATTCAGCGTTGGGAATGTTGTAAACATCTTGCACGACATAAGGCATCATTGAATCATAAACCACGACCACTCTTCCGACCGTGGCGGAGATTCCTTGGACGAGATCATAAACAGGCTGACGGAGGAGTGTCGAGGCGCGGAGTAAAGGGAGGATCTGTGTGGGAAATTTCATGTCCGAGTTGGGGTCTGGAAGAGGGTTGCTGAAATGAGGTGTTGGGAAGTCATGGAAATGGATGTTTGTGATGGCTGATGGGTGGCAGCCGTGGATCGGAGCTTGGCCTGGCGGGTTGTGCGTGGTGGTAGCTGACGAAATGGACGGTATGTTGTAAGGCGGAGACGAGGCGGGAGAGGTGGAAGGAGCTGGTTGAGATGGCCTTGGCTGGAAGCCGGCACCATGACACTGCCACCCGGGACATTTTCAACGCTTTTTGATCATTGTTTTTCCATAGCAAGATGATTTGCCATTGAACACGGTCGGTCGAGCGGCTTTTTGGCTCTGCGGACAACCGTTGTCTTCTGCGGGACCTTACTATAATGACATGAAATCGATCATGGATCCTTCCATATGTAAGATGACGAGACGATGATTTTCTACTCACAGAGTGGTCTCGGAGCGAGGGAATTATCAAAACAAATAGTGTGTCAGATTTATCAATGATTAATCGAGCATATGTTCTATAGCAAGCTCAAATAAATAATAATTAAATAACAGTTATTGAGTTATTTCTTGCCAATATATTCTACATGAATGGATATTCACACTCTATCCTTCGAAGGGTACAATGATGGATAAGTTACAAGAAGAATGAGATCCTACGTAATAATAGAAACAACTTCTAATACTCAAAAATTCTGAACTCATACCGATAAAATTTTTAAATCAATTATATGTACAGTAAGTGGGCAATACACTTGTCATGTATTGGTGTGTATATTTTTAGTAAAAAGTGATTAACACACAAAATACGCAAATGGTAATCACACTTGGTTCTTTGTTCTTGGTATGATTTGATGAGTTTACGGTGCTCCGGGCGCAAAAAAATTTTTCCAGTACATATATATGGATATAATTAAACTTGTTTTAATAAATTGGATGAAAATAATTTTTAATAAAATATAAAAGTGTTATTTTAAATGTAGATAGAAGTTCTCAAAAAAATATAATATATTATTATATAATCTCTCCCGGTTTATGGGAAAGCAAAAATCAGGCAGGATCATGTAAGTTATAGTAGTATTTGGGATTCTCCATGTTAAGTCTACTTGAGAGATATATTGCTCGCTCGCTTTGTCCTACTTCCGGCTATACCGGTTGTAACGTAACATATATTATAACTACACAACTTAAACATCATTCTAAGTATATCCTATACTGTATTTTTTTTGGTTATACAATGTTCAGGACACAAATGAGAAATCTCCGCTGTTAGTATACTTGCTAACGAGTTGATGCTAATTTCTGTTAAGCGGTGACTGTAAAATTTGGACGAAAAATGATTGAGTAAAGGCTTGTTTCTTTTTCTTTTCTTCTTTTTCCTTGCGTCATAAAATGAGCCGTTTCATACGCCTGTTTGTAAATGCGATTACTAAGCATATTAATGCTCTTAAATTGTCCCCATGGAATGTAATGCGATTATAGTATATAATATATATATTGTCATAATGCTTTAATAATCGCCTACAATTCATCATCAAATTGAAATTAAATGTCGCTTGAATTATTAACTCAGTAATGAAAATTAATCGGGAAGTTTAAGAATTTGCAAGAACTTTTGCAGAAAATCTCAGATACCGTTATTTAAAAAAAGTAACAAGAAACAGCCAACTTCGATCAACAAATTAACAGAATAATATTTGGAATACCAAATAAGCTAGCATTTTGTAATTGGTGTTAACATCCAACTGTTTTCTAATGCCGTCGTTGTGTTTTTGATAAATTTTTGAATTGGAATACTAGATATTCGTTGTAATTGCGCAGTTTTTGGTTCTGTGAATTGTAGATAAAAATATTTAGGCATCATTATTAACGATAACAAATACTACTGACGCATATATCTAAGCATACGATTACAACTTATATCCATCTATTAACAATACTCATAATACTAACAACCGTAATTATTATACCGCCAGTCAAAAAAGAAAAAGAAGAGAAACAAGCCTATTTCGCACCAAGTCGTTTCCTCCAAATTTTTACATCTATTTAATTAGACTAGAATCAACTTATTAGAAACATTGATAACCGAAAAATCCCCTGTTGTCCTGAAATTGAAAAAGAAAAAAGCAATGAGTACACATATAAAGATGTCAATATGTTATATACATGCAATGTAAAAATATGAGACCAGGAATTTAAAAAGATAAGCGTCCATTGTGTTCTTATAGAGGACAAAAATATGTTTAATGTACACACAAAAATATGGATAATATTATGAATTGATAACTTGGCATTAGCTCGGCTTGAACGCGTTGTGTGCCATAGGTCGGGCACTGTTTGCCAAGCGCCGTTTGACGCACCGCGGGAAGGGGACTGCGAATTTTGTGTTATTTAAGTGTCTGTTATACTACCTTAGTCTATCTTATTTATTTGTGTTGTGATTTTTTGAAATATAGGTCTTCTCTATGCCACAAAAGCAACGATTCAAAAAATTCATTCAGTCACTCGAGTCTTTCTTACGATATCTATAATATCCATGTAAGATGTTGGAAATTGGATGGAAAAACTCACGTGCCAATATTTAGGCATGTGCCGTACGTGTCTTCTGGTTCGGCATTAATCGTCTGAAAAGGATATATGGGCTTGTTGATTTTTTCGTTATCGTTTCGTTCGTGGTTTTTTTCCTAAATTCTTCCGTAACCAATAAATACTCATCCTAACAATGTTTTGGTTTGCTAATCGAGAGGATATACTTCTCTGAAAATGAGATCTTCTTTACAACGTTGTAAAACTATTGCCGGATAATCTCATACGAACACATGTAGCTCGAAAAAATAACTCATTGGGCATTGGGGACATGAAAATGAAAATTTCCCCCATTTATGCACTGAAATAAAACTCCGGCTACCTTGAGGATTAATTACAACTTTTTTCGTACCCTATATATAAGTCACCATTCGATTTGTGGGCCGCTTCAATTCTTGCATCCTATAATTGATTTGGTCCTTACAAGCTCTCATTTTTTATATATAAATGTGATTGGATGTGCCCCGAATGTTAGTTTGAACCCGTGCAAATTAATGATGTGAGGCCGGTTGTCTAACACGCTATCTAGTCCGTCACGTGCGTGCGTGGAGGTACTACATACTTGAATCCTTGGATCACAGCACTCGTCACTAGGAACGACTTTGGACACTCCTCAACTACCTCTCTTCGTCACCCGTTTCTCCCAAATCTCACTCGAAACCCTCTCTAATCTCTTCCCGGCACTAAGTTTTCCCCATCCTTCAAATTTTCCCCATCAGTCACTTCAATATTACTTTCCAATCCTTCTCAATTTCCATAAAAATTCAGCCCTCCGAACACTAACAACATTCCCTCATCTGATTGTCCAGGCATAAAAAATTCCATAAGGGAAGATATATTTTTTAACAGTTGTCGACCTTGTAATATAATGCATAAATAAATGCGGAAAAGAATTTTTTTTAGTCCTGTTAAATAGGGTCAGAATTCGTTTTTTGGTACTCGAATTATTTTTTGTAGGTGTAGGACTTTTGATTCCTTGTTATACCTCATTTTCCAGATGACTCTATTCGGTCCCAAACAGTTCAATGTTGCACAACATGCGTTAAACTCCGTCATAGCTAGCCGTTAAGGGCGCTTTCTTGCTCTATTTTTGGGAGGGAAAAGGTCAACGTGATTCTGGCCGATGGCAAGGTGGGTGAAAAATTATGCCACATAATATTTAGGACTCCAACTCCCCAAGTTTTATTCCCCCCTTATTTCTCTTCCCATTTCTTCACTCTTTATGCTTTCTTTTCCTCCCTTCTCCCACTTCATTCTCCATTTTTGCCTACTTATAGTATATATATGTATAAGTTTTGCAACAAGCAAGATGTTTTTTCTATGTGGTGGGATATCAAGCTCGTCTTAGGAACCTATGGACAAATCCAAATACGAGCATTAACTATAATCCCACAATAGCAAAAAAATAATCTTGCTTAGTGCAAGAGTCAATGAGGAGGAATGATTGCATTGCGTTTAACAACTTATAATATTATATGCTTTGCAAATATATATATATATAGTTTGTAATATAGTAGGCAAACTGAGATGAATGTGTGGGAGAAAGGGAGAAAAAGTAATATTAGAAAGTTGAAGAAATGGAGAGAATTAAAGGGGGAATGACATTTGGGGGGAGTGGAAGCCTCTAATATATGGGGTCAATTTTCCGCAACCTTTTTGCATAATCACGTGAGCTTGTTTCCCCCGCGAAAATGAAGACTTAATTTGATCATGCTAACGGGTTTTAAACACAAGCCATGTACGCTGGCAACAATTGACTGTTTTGGGGACTTTAATAGGGACCAAAAAGCTGATACCTGCCAAAAATAATGGTACAGAAAAAGCGAGAAGTCTGCACACCTATTCTAAACGGGACTTAAAAAAAAATATGTGCCCTGCATGAACCCTTATTTAATTGGAGGATTAATCAAAAAATTTTGAGGATAAACTGAGTTGTGGAAGGAAGACAAGTTGTGAGTGGATGGGTAGGAAGTAAGTATAAGAGATGCCCTCAATATTTCACTCCAAATCATGGTGATTCTCAGATCTTCCTTCATTTATTGAAAAATTATTATTTTTTTGGGGATTATTATCTGGAAAAATTAGGGCTTTATTTTCAAATATTGGAGCACGAATTTTGGGGCTTTCTCTGAAAGTTACTAATGGATCCAAATTTTTTTGAGGGTTCCCCTAGCTTACGCCCCGCGAAGATTAGGCTCGAATTTACTGCTTATTTTGCTGAAATTGGGTTGAAAATTATGTTAATTAAGCTCAATTTATGTTGGTTACTGTGTTTTTTTTTTTTTTTTTTAAATTTAGGGCTTGAATTAGGGTTTCCATTAACTGGACGCCTGAAATAATAGTTAGACAATTTTAGGGGCAAAAAAAATAAAAATTTTAGGAACACATCGATGATGCAACTTGTGAGACAAAAATTCAAATTAATGCAGAGTCGTAGAAGAACTTCTGGTTCAATGAGTGAAGGTAGCAATTTCGTAAAATTCATGGTGTACTAATATTTCATGTTGTTTCTTGTCTTGTAGCACGTATACTGGTGGATTGCCCAGGCCTACCGATGGAGAAATCTTTTAATAGCTACACAACAACTTGGTTGCACCAAATATTCTTAGACGCTCGAGCCAAAACTATGTAGCCCAAATGGTTGGTAGACGACCTCTGGGCTGTGCTATAGGCTATATGGGCCACACCTGACTTCTAGGAGAAGTTCGACCAAGATCAATGCCACCTGGGTAGCAAATGTTGCACCGGCTAACACCGTTTATCACGGGGGGTCCTTCTCGATCAACATGCACAAGAGGAAGTTGGTAAGTAACTTAATTACAGTTATGTTTAATAATAATTATTCCAAAATTTATAATATCTTTTAATGTTTTTAAAAAAATCTCTATATAGAGCTCAGCTCGGTCAGCTGCCTTATTGAATAGAGGTACTCGTTGGCTGCTGCCAAGAAGAAAGCAACGATGCTGGAGGAAGCCACATGTCGAGAAGTGGCAGTAATTGTTCATTACTTTTTTCTAAAGTTATTTATACATTTTTAATTAAATACTAACTCTTATGTAATTTATTTTCAAGAGGCCTATCAGAAGCTATTGGAGGAGCGTGCCACACAACCGTCACCAGGGGACGTTGCCTCATTGACCGCCAATGTCCCACAACTGCAAGAGGACCAACTGTGGGCCGAGGCTACAGGGACGAGGAAGAGGAAGTAGGCAGAGTTTTCGGCATGGGCTCTAAGGCGTACACCTCAAATGTCGCCTGCCCGTGGACTACAGATTTACAACTCTCCATGTCCCCCCTGGCTCCATACCCTGATGTCGCGTTGCAACTTGAGCAAATTCAGCAATGCTTGAACTTCATGTGCACTTGCATGAGTTTCTTTGACTTCTTCATGGACGTGCACTTGATGCCTCCAACCCGGGTGATGACACCGCAACCAAGAGACAAGTTCAGCAACCGACCGAGGATGCTGACACACACAGCGCCCGTCGATAAGCATGACGACAAGCCATTTTATTAGAATTTTTATAATATTTTTAAAGATTATTCAAATTTGTAAAAATCTACACTTTTTTATGTTTATTAATTAATTATAATTTACTTTCTCGAAAAAATTTGTCTTCAATTTAAATTTATAGAATATTAAAAAAATTGAAAATAAAAAACAAAAAAAAATATTTTTTTTTCAAATATATAAAAGTTTAGCGATGGATTTAGAGACGAGTCTTGTTGGAAAATCCGTCAAACTTAAAATACGAGATCAATTAATTTGGGGCGGAATAAAAAATCATTGTAAAATGATAAGCTATCTTACGGATCGATTTTGCGACACAGGCTGTCCCAGAATGAATCTCACCTTGATAATGTCTCTCGATTGGCGTAATCGATGGAAAACCATTCCAAATTTTCTGAGGCATTTCTCAACGATTTTGCTGTCAGAAAACCATATTGAAAAAATGGACCAATCATCAGAAATAGTCAGCATTAATTCGAAAACATCCCAGATATTGTCTGTAACTCTGTCGAAAACTAACATTTAATTTTTGGTCCCCTCGATGGACGTTCCGACAACTTAGATCAAAACCGTCGAAATTTTGTTGCAAACTCTTGACAGATGTCTTCTGCGTCAAAAATGTCGTTAGAATATTATTCAACTTCACTTTTGAAGGTGGATCCTCATCAATCAGTAATCGTTCTAATTTCGTTGGAAACAAAAAAGTGACAAAATATCATTAAAAATCCATCGTAACTTTCGTCGCTTAAAATGACTCTTTCTTTATAGTATATTATACAAGGATGAAAAATATAATTAAGCCCGCTACGTGACATAAAAGATCAACCAAATGGCTCAATGTCACTTAATTTATAAGAATAAGGTCACCACCCAAATAGATTAATATCCATTAGGTAGACATTCATGATTCATCTTGAACAGGACTCAATATTATAAAAGGTAATGACCTTTTCGAGACTCCCTTTATTACAATTGGAAATTTGTTTGTGCAATGTGTATGTAGCATAAATAATCAAGTAAGTTTGAAGTTTAAAAATATATATATGAAATCGTGATTGGCACTCTCATACTATGTTTATTAGGGGCCCCGGGGCAATAAATTTTTCCTGGTATTTAAGTCCGACATGCCTTAATTATTGAGGCAAGTTGCGTAAGCAGATGTACACCTCGATATCAGGCTGCTTTCATGATCTTCATTTGTATATACAGCTAGCATATGAAAGTGCACTATAGACAAATAATTGTTGTTTCTTGCAGATATTACATCTATGGAGATAAAATACTTTAATCTAATATGATAATCAAATATTGCAAGAAGTACATTTCATGCTTACAATTGCCTTCTTGAGATGATCCTTGGAATGATGTATACATAAACATCATATTTAGGATAAAAAAAATTTTTTTGGCGAAAATGCTTTTTTTGGTCCCATAAAATTAGGGCATTATTTATTTTGATACCATAACTTAGGTAGGTGGGCATGTTTTAGTCCCATAAAATACGTTTTTTTCAGTTTTTTTTATCCCATAAAATATGTTTTCAGTTTTTTTGGTCCCAAAATAACAAAAACCAGCAAAATTTTGGGACTCAAAACAACTAAAAAAACTAAAAAATGTATTTTATGGGACTAAAACAACCACCTACTTAAATTATGGTACCAAAACAAATAATGCCCTAATATTTCGGGATCAAAAAACATTTACCCCAAAAATTCTTAATTTGAACTATGCTGCAGTACGTCTCAAAAACTATTACAATGTTGTGATTCATGTAAATAATTGTTTCTAAATATTAGGGTAAAATTACAGGGCTTCTCCTGAGTTTTTTTATGATTATAAATATCATTTCGTTATTTGAAAAATTATAAATACTCCACTGAAATTAACAATTTGTCTAACAAATACCCCCTTACAATGCGTTGTCGGGGGAAGAGGTATTTGTTACATGATCATTAATTTGGAAAAGGTATTTATAACTTTTCAAAAAATGAAAATACATTTACAATATGACAAATTCTCAAGGAGCCGGCCCTAAATAATTATCATCGATATGCCTTGACTATGAATTATGTTTATGCAGTGATGTGAGCAATGAAGGAATCCATCTCCTTGCGGACAGCTCCTCCCTCCACCGATTTTCTGACAGCATCCCCTAATTCTGCAGCTCTTTTCCTCACCCAATCTCCCTCCTCCGACATCATCAATTTCCTTACAGCCCTTTCGACTGTCACCGACGAGACCAATTCATCCTGACGGCTCCAGCACTTCACCTGCACACCAATCTTTAAAACCTTTGTTATCAAGACAGCATTGCCGGGCTGGTCGGAATGCATCGGCCAGGTTGCCATCGGCACTCCCATGCTGATGCTTTCTAAGCACGAATTCCACCCACAATGGCTCATAAAACCGCCCGTCGACGGGTGGCCAAGAATTTCCAACTGCGGCGCCCAATCCCTCACAACAACCCCTCTTTCTTTAACTCTCTTTTCAAACCCGTCAGGCAGTTCAGATTTCCTCACTTCTCCTGCGAAAATGTCTCCTTTGTCTGCGTCCCTGAGCACCCATATGAACTTCTGCCCGCTTCTTTCAACCAACGCGATTTCTCGATTTGTTCGTCCGAGAAGTGACGATGTCGTGCCGAAAGAAACAAAGATCACGGAATTCAGTCGTCCCTGTCTGTCGAGCCACTGTAAGATTTTGTGACGATTTTTGATGTCCCTTTCTTCAGGTACAGATACAGGATTGAATGGACCTATACCCCATAGCTTCTCTGCTCCATTCCTCTTTCTTTTCTCGAGTAAATCCAGGAACAAACCTTCTATTTCTCTGCACGAATTGTAAATCTCCCCGGAGAAAATCTTCCTCGTCCCACTCTGTAAATTCAAGAACTCAGCAAATTCCGGCGGGTAGTAGCCGTCCAGCGATGGAATGTCTCTCAGAATCTCTGCTTCAATCGGTAAATCAGGCGAATCCAGGGCTTCCCACGAGGCCACAGCGAAAGCCGATATGCTCCGGAAACTGTAACAATCAGCATTTTGGAGAGAATCGATGTCCTGGACAACATAAGACATTAAAGAATCGTAAATCACAATCACCCTTCTGAATGCCCTGGAAATCTCCTCCACGAATCCGTAGACGGGCCGCGGAGAAGCGTGAAGCCATGAGTGAAGGAAGAATCTGTCGGGGAATTTCGTTGGTGCATTGGGGTCAGGAGGAGGATTTTCGAAAGGAGTTGGTGGGAATTCGTGGAACTGTATGTTCGCAACGCCTGACGGGTTCCAGCCCTGGACTCTAAGCCGGGCCTGGCGGATGTGGGTGGCGGCGCCGACGTAATAAACGGGGATGTTTCGGGCGGAGACGAGGCGGGAGAGGTGGAGGAGCTGGTTGAGATGGCCCTGCGCCGGTAGCGGCACCATCACCACCGCCACGTCGGAAGATTGTGGTTTCTTGCAACCATTTTGTTGGGCAGCATGATTGTTGGGCATATTGATTGGACAAGTTTGTTCAATTAAGAATGTCTGGAGGGTTTATGGTATCTTTCCGAGGAGTGCATGAATTTATAAACCCAATGAAGAAATTGGCACTGTTTTCTGCTGTCTTTTCTGTCACATGCATTACCCACACAACAGAACGGATATGTATTTAAATTAGAATAAGGGTAAATTGCATTTAGCTACCCTCAAATTTGACATAATTATAAATACTTCATCGTTGTTTAAGAAATTATAAATACCCCTTAAGTTTTGTAACTGTCTAATAAATAATCTATTTTCCATTTATTTTTATAGGTAAATTGAATTATTTTTTTATTTAATTCTTAAAAAATTTTGGATTACAATGCGCAGACAAATGTTTCTTAAGCTTTTTACATAGAGGAGGAATAATGCAATTTGACTTGAGTGATTTTTCTACAATTTTAATAAAAAATGTAAGACCAAAATGGTCAATTTCAAGCCTTTGGTTAAAAATTACAAACCTCAATGGGGTATTTGTAATTTTTTCAAACAACGAAGGGGTATTTTAATTTATGTCAAATTTCAAGAGGCGGTAAATGTAATTCATCCTTAGAATATTACATTTACATTCTAATTTACACGATTTTTTACAACCGCATCTCTATTTTTAAAAATTTATACATATATTCTAAAAAAAATCACATATTATTTACACAAACTATTCACACTTTTTAACCATAGACTGCTTTATATGATTATACAAAAAATAAAAATAATTTATATAATTAGATCATATATCGTATTTGTAAATATAATTATTCATTATTAATTTTCTATGTTAATTATGTGACACGGAAATTTAGAGACACAATCCAAACGGAAAAGAAATTTTTATTTTGACTACGACCCTCTTAATTTTTACGTAGGTCAAAAGAAATAATCACAACGAATCGTATGCCATAATTTACTAAATCACAGTATCTAATCTTATGTAATATCCATAAGACTGATTATAATGTTAATATAAGTATTATTATAGTTAATTTTTCTTAAATTGTACACGATTAAATAAAATTCTGTTTGAGAAAAAAACAATAATTATATTTAATCAGAAAACAATTTGATCACGTCTTTTAATAATATCTTAGATTACAATAATGCGCCGTGTCTTCTCTTCTCCCAAAAAATCGTACCCCCTATACTCATATTTTTAGGTATTTATTCATCAAAATAATTATATTTTATTGGTAATTAATTATACAAATATACACTTTGTCCTCTAATGAATTGTCAGGTTGTCGTCTTTTGGCTGTGGACATTAATCATTTAAAATCGGACGGTCATATTCTAACTTTTGCTGTCAGTGAAAAATCTGTTAGAATCATAATTTTCTTTCTCCATCAGTATGCAGTTTATAACAAATATATACCACTAATAATTTAATTAGTTTGAATTTTGACCAAAATTTCGACATGAATCGAATTTCGTGGATATTTAATGTAATTATTATTATACGAGGTACGTGAGGTCTCACAATCAAGAAGCTCTGACTCTACGAATGTAAGTATTTAGGTATTTGGTATTTTTATAGTAATATGTGAATATTAATACTGTATTTGCTTTGAAAATGTTGTTGATAGATTCAAAATATTATTGTATTGCATACTGAAGCGTTGTAATATCTTATTGATTGATTTAGGCAGATTGCTATATTTTTTTAAAAAATGTATTATTTTTGTATGAATGAGCTTGATTAGGTCAAAAGGTACCCGTGGACTTTTGGGGGGTTTATTTTTTTTCTCATTTTATTTCACTCGAAGAAATATAATTTTTTATTATATGATCAAAATAAAAAATCATGATGAATTCAAATTAACTAACGCTTGTTATTAATTTTTGCAAGTGATATTTTTAAACATAGCCAAAAACTATAGCAAACAACAATTAATCGTGACAAAAATTGTATTAATCACCACAATTTTAAGTCGTGATCATTTGTAGTGTAGTAAAAAAATTAATTTTTTTATAGTGTTTTCACCACACGTATTTTCATCCTATATTGAAAATAAAAGTAATCCTGTTAATTTGAAAATGATGTAACTCTCATAAATGTAATTTTAAGATTTTAAACCCTACTCGTTAACAAGAATCCAGCGTAAAATTCAAGTGATTTATCACTTAACCAACAAATAATTGGTGGGGTTCCTTTGTAGTAGTGTCACATCAGGTGGATCTGTTTGTGATTCTAGGTTGAAATAGGCTTTTTTTTTTTTTTTTTTTTTAAACAATAGAAATAGGGTTGCTTAATCAGTTAACAATTTGAAAGATTTTATTCTGCCACAAAGATTTGGACAACATATACATCTTAGTCCATGAATATTTTGGATAGGATTCTCTTGTCTTTTTTCTTACTTTATTTATGGTTGGTCAAAATGTAAAATGTATCACTTGCAAATATGAAATTTGTTTCTTGTTTAACCAAAATTGTCTTGATAGGCCTGAATCATACAAGATTTTTCCTACATTTTGATTGTCCTAATGTGGATAATGACCTTTAATGTAAGAAAAACATCATCCACATATCTTTCCGGCTAAAGAATGAGGAATCTTTCTCCAATTATATGAATTTAATTTTTTATTTTATCATAAAAAGCCATCTTTTTCTTAACAATGTCTCTGTCATTTGATCCTATAAGCGTGTTGTAGATAGGAATAAAGCTGATAAATACTATAACTTCTCGGATAGAGTATTAGAATAAAAAGATCCATTAGATTGAGTTTTCATATAAATATATCAAAATTAAAATAAAAGACATAACACTAATAAAAAAACATACCTATAGCAACGAATTTTTGCAACGTATTTCATGAAAAATTCGTTGCAAAATAGATTGCCACGGAAACTTTGCAAACGAAAAATTTTCCGTTGCTATAGGTACCGCTATATAGCAAGCAGATTTTTTGGTCGTTGTGCAAAATATTCGCCACAGATTTATTTTATCGCGTTGGCAAAAACGTCGCGTTGAAAAATTTGCAACGACATAGATTTAACTACAATTCGGTTGGCCAAAAATAATTCCCATTATATAATGACTAATTGGCACACCGACAGATTCCGTTGCCATTTTACCGAGACGCAAATTGCAAGACGACAATATAGTTGCCAAAAGATTGATGAAATTTCATATACAGACAGATTTCAGAGAGAAAACGAAAAAATAATTGTATTCATAGATAAAAATATATTTTAATATAACTCTAACAAAAAAATTACAAATGTGACAATATACTTCTCAGGGAGCAAAATCTTATATAAAGGATAAATCAATATTCCATCCGACCCAATATTAAAATATCTCAAACTTTTAAAAGCATACAAATCTTAAAGGTGACATAATTCTTTTCAACAAAGTGTTGTGAAGGGCTGAGGGTGGATACTGGTTGGGATATACGCCGACCTAATCTTCAGCAGTCGCTCCATGTGATGGACACTATTGAACTTTTGGAATCCCCGTACAAAGTATCAAATGAAAATAATATAAAAAATATAAAAAAACAATTAAATATAATATTTTTTAAAAATATTTTTAAAAACAATCAACACATTTTAAATTTTTCTTTACATGATATAAACCCGGAGGTAATGACATGACATTTCAATGGAGTAACTAAGTTTTTAAATTAGTTTTGGTAAGAGATTTTAAGTTGAAATTAACGCGAAAAATTTACCATTAGTGGAGTTTAAGATTTTTAACTTGTGATTTTAGACGAGGTAAAAATTCAGGTTTTATATTAGTTTTACAAATATTACACGTTGTTTAGTTAATATAGTTAATTATATTGTGGTTTGGAAAAGTTTTTAGTTGTTTTTAGGGTAAGATGTTAAGATTTGAAATAGTTAACAAAATTTACGACTTGTTTTATTGTATTTTTTACTTGTGATATAACTAAGTTTATGCGGGTTTAGTTTAGGTAAAGGCACTTTATACCTAATCGACAATTCAATAACCATACAACAACCTCATGCACCCAACCTCATAATACAATTATTCATTCCCCATTCCACGCTCAATATACACATCACATTCTCGAATATACCAACAAATTACATTTGTCATACAAAATTAATAAACACAATACTTAAATATACCAAGCAAACCAACTACTCAATATATTCTTAATAGTAGCAAGTCAAATATCAATAATAATCCTCAGTATATACCAACAAATATCTGAAAAAAAGATAGAAGATTGAATGCTATCTTAAAAAAAAAACTGTTAATACGACCTTCCGTCAGGCAGGCGGCGGGCGGTCCGGCGGCGGAGTGCTGAACAAAAAATGAAGAGGGACACCAAACTTAAGCTTAAGCGAGATTTAACTAAAAACTGGAAAAAAAAAAAAGTAGAGAAGCAAGAGGAGGAAGAAAGAGAAAGAGAAAAAGGCGCAGGAGAGATAAAATACGCTCCAAGGCGGCGGGTCGGCGGCAGGCGAGTGGTGGCGTGACCTTGGAAAAAGACCTTTAAAAATTGAGAATAAAAAAGAAGTGAAGGAATCAGAGGAAAAGAGAAGAGAAAAAAGGAGGATATAAGAGAATACCTCAGACGCGCAGGCCCCCGGCGGGTGGCGCGGCAGTGGCCTCTGAAAAAGTGAATCAAAAATTGAAAAAAAGTAGAAAAGAAATAAAAGAGGAGAAAAGAGATAAGACTAAAGAAGGGGAAAAAATAAGCACGCCGGCCGTTAGCGGCGGCGGGCGGCTCAAGAGAGAGAAAAGGGAGAAGGGGGGGGGGGTCCGCAAATGTTGTGCCGAAATGAGGAAGGGAAGGGGGAAGAATAGAGGGACGGCGAATAGAGGGAGGGGGTGGGGCGGAAATTAAGGCTGAAGATAGAGAGGGAAAGTATATAGTAAAAATCTAAATTATTTTAAAATTAATAATTTTATTTAAAATTAAATGGAGATATAATTTATTCAATTAAAAAGAAATGAGATATACTATTCAATTAAAAATAATAAAAAGTAAAATAATAATTTTTTAAAAATTAAAATGGAAAAATGATTTAAGATATAATTTTTAATTAATAAATAAATAAAATTATTTACAATTAATAAATGGGATAAATGATTTAAGATATAGTTTTAATTAATAAATTAAATAAAATATTTAAATTAATAATATTTGAAATGATATGAGATAAATGATTTAAGATATACTCTTCAATAGTTAATGAGATAAAATATCATGACAAAAATCATCAATAATTATGTTCAATTAATAATCATCATCTATCTCTTCTTCATCATCAGTTGTTATCGTACATTCTTCAAAAATGTCCAAATGTGTTACTCGTTGCACTAACGTGATATCATTAACGGTCTAATGCAAAGATTTATTACAAAATCGGTTGTGTAGATGGAAGGAGAGAAGATGATGATTATAAAATGTGTGAACTAGAATGAGGGTTTTCTTATATATATTTTGGATTTTTGCAACGGATTTGCAACGGACTTTGCAACGAAATGATATAACCGTTGTCAAATATCCGTGCTGCACAAACATATAGAATTTTAAATAATGGGTTACAGTTGTCACGGTCCCGCGCCGGGGTTCGTTAAATATCATTTGCAGCACGGGCACAAATGCCGTTGCCAAAAATCGTTGCAATTCACGGGCTTACAACGGCGCGCCCGGCGGGGGTCAATAATTAATATTGCTTAGGGCAAGCTGCGGTAGATGTACGGGGTGTTTCGCATTTGCATACGAACGACTTCAAATACTACGGGGTTCGTTTGCCTAAACGCCTACCGTTGCAAAAAACGGTTTGTGTTGGCAAGGTCGCAAGTGGACTTCTCGTGTGGCAACGGCTGGCTTGAACAGCGAACCGGAACAGCTATCAAAGTTCCGTCGCTAAATCCGTTGGGCAAATCAGAATATTCAACATCTGCACCACAGACAACGACGATTCACGGACCAGCAATCTCGGGGATTAATGTACAAATTTCGTTGCAAATTATTTTATAGTGACAGAATTCTAACTAGCTTTGTAATTCTTCGTTGGATGCAGAAGGATGCAACGAAAGAACGTCCGTTGGCAGAATACCTGTGGCAGTCTTTGCAACGCGAAAAGTGTTGTTCGTGTGGCAATACTTCGCGCATTTTCCGTGCGTACCGTAGACGTTTGCAAGCGGACTTTATGTTGAATGTGGGCTACACGTCTGATAAAAAGTTGTGACCCAAATTTTTAATACACACGGAATGTCATGCGTCACCCCACGGATAGATCCGTTGGCAACCTAAATAAGTCTATTGGAATTTAATTTTGCAACATGCGAGATTGTGCAACGCAAAAGTGCCTAAAAAAAGAAAGTAGAATCTCGTTGCAAAGCATAAGTCAGTGTAGCGCGCAAAGGGCCATCAACAGTGTGCTTCCGCGGCTAAAGGCCGTTTGTTTTGCAACGAAATTTTGGGGTCCTTGCTTTTGGCGGGGCGTTGCAAAATATCTCCGTTGCTATAAGCAGCTAATTTTTTTTTGTAGTGTTAAATACTGGTTTATAGAGATCATATAACTCAGCTAAGGTTTGACCTCATTATTTATTTTTTTATAGTTAAATTTTCGTGGTAGCGTTACTCTCGTAACAATATTAAGAGGTTACGTTAGTGGTATTCTTAAATATAAAAAGATAATGTTATTATTATTAAACGAATTGTTGAGACCAAATTAGTAAATTTGATAAATTAAGATTAAATTTTATATCTATCGAATTAAGTCGTGACAAGTGAGTTGGTTAATAAATTAATATATATGATGCTGCAGATCAGTCACATGAAACTCGGTAACCCCCACCCTATGATGGTAAGAAGAAGTGAATGTTCGCATTAAATGATGACGATGTCCAAATCATCGATCCACGAGAGTGATCTAATCAAATTCGAATATCTGTGTGTTAATTTTGGTCTGAAATGGATCGTATGATCCATTTGGGTGAAACGATGTGTCCATTAGATTGTGGGTGAGAAGATGCGTAAATGGTCTTTTGGGTGAAATGAATGCGTCAATTCGTATGAAAGTCTAACCCCGCTTGGTCAAAAAGAACAATCTTTGGTCATTGGACATTGCTGACACGGTCCCATTAACATCATGATACCTTTTTCAAACTAAACTATTAATCCCCCCCTATCACTTCCCGTCGATTATTTATTTCATTCTTTAAGTTTCCAAATTCATTCTCACAACATTCCTTAAGGCAGATGAAAAAATATTATTGCAAGTACACAGCTTTAGTAAGAGATTTTCACCAATATTACTTTTTCAATGGTTCGGAACTTTGTTCTATAAAGGTTTCGTGTTTGTTTTAAAAAATGCTTACTATACCTTGAGATTTTTAAGATATACTTGATCGTTTTCAATTCAGCACCAGAGCGGGGACAATAATTATTATAAAAAGTAAAAAATTCTCAACTCTTTCCATCGGACTTGCATAATACATAATTCCCACGTACCCTCATTTTTTTCCAACAATTGCGTAGAATTTGATAATAGTTGGAAAAATTAGAATTTGAGAGCTGAAAGATTAATATTGGCCGAGATGAAATTTAACATGCAATATCTGTTTGGGCCATTAGCCCAAGTTGATGAGACTCTGGCCCAAAATGTGTCCAAGTTGTCCGTATATGAAGAAGAGATCCACATTAGGTGTCATGAAGCCCATTAAGTTTGTCAAGTATTCTTCCAGTAAGCACAAATCTTCTATCACACTTTAATGTAATATATATTGACAACGTGTTTTTGTCTAAAATTTGAAAAATATAACTAATTAAATTATAATATGTAAAATGGGAAACCCATACCATAAATAGTATTAGTCTGACATTGTTGTACACTGATTAATGTTGAATAGAAGATCTTTCACCCAAATCCTCCACCATCACGCAGAACAAAATAAATACAATATTCTGAAGAGGAGACGAGGTATTTTCCAAAATTTCTTCTTGTGAATTCACATCTCAAGATGCGTAGTGAGCTGGGTTGGGCCGAAGCAGACCGACTCAGACTGAATTGACCCAATAAAAAAGGGGTTGGCCCAATTTGGAACTTGGCATATCTTCGATCGGTCTTAGGTACTGATACTTGGGACAGACCCAACGCAATAGCCCAGGATGTCTTGGTCTTAGGTTGAGCCTAGTCTGGGCTAGCTAGTGGTTGGCCCAATGATCAATTTTCATTAACAATGCATGATATTATCATCTATTTTATTCTTCTAAGTTGCTTAAATAAGTAGGTTTTTAAAAATTTTGAAACTCTAAAACTTGTATCTTTATTTTACATCTAAATTTTTAGTACATTAATTTATTAATAATCTTTGTTTATCTTTTTCAAAAATTTATTCAAGTCTTTTTTGGCTCGTTATTATCTAAGTTTATTATGTATAAACAAAACAGGCCTAATCAGACCTAATATAAAATTGGCTAGTTATAAATTTTGTTTAATTTAATGTATTTTATTTATTTATTTATTTCATAAATAATAATAAATTTATGTAACTTTTTCATAAGATACCTCAGTTTTATTGCCAGGCAGAGCTTGGGTTTAACTATTATTATCATTAATACACACAAAAATGTGGTCTTGCTAACTTTTCAGAGTATTAGTGAATGAAGTTGTCAAGGAATGGGGCAAGTGTGGGTCCTGTCCAAGACCCCCAATATTGTCTTAAAATGAAAAATGTTGGATTCTGAACATGCACAAACATGTTAACACTTCATTCCTTAGTAAAACAAATGTAAACTAGGTGATTCTGTATAATCTATAGTCAATTAAATTTGCTTCACAGTCGAGACTTGAGTGATAATACTTGAAAAAGAAGTGATGGATGGATTATATAAAAGGTAAATTAAATTAACACTTCCTGAGGTTAGGTTCAATTACACAAATACTTTATTTTTTGTTAATTACAATTACATCCCTGAGAAGTGTTAGTGTAATATTTTTTGGAGTATTAGTGTAAGTTTTGCCTTTAAATAGGAGTGTAGTTGTAATACAATTATAATATCAGGGGATGTAGCTGTAATTTTATAAAAAATAAAAATATTTATGTATTTGGGTCTAATCGTAAAGAGTCTCGTCATAATTTACCTTTTATATATATATATATGATTTTTAGACAACAATTTGGAGTGGGATTCACGTGAAACAGAAATCCCACATGGTAATAGTCGTGAATTCTGATGGTAGGGTCTCAACTTTGAACAACTCATGAATCATGATACATAGTTGTCTCAATTTTTGTTTGTCCAACTCCAACATATATATATATATATATATATATATATATAACTAGTTACAGCCGTGCCTTTTCCATGAGAGAGAGAAAATATATTAAAGAGAGAGAGAGAGAGAAAATATATTAAATCATGAGCCCGCAAGCAATCGCAATGATCGTATATGTGGCTGCCGACATACACCCGACAACCCCTACTTATTCATCATCCATCCCTAAAATTTCCTTTCCATTTATGCCTTTAATTTCCCACTAAATGTCTCATCAGTAGTCATGTTAGCATCAATACGGGAAGGTAATTTATTTAGGTGAGCAAAGTAGTATTGAACTTGGACGTAGAAAAAATCAACATAGAAAAAGAAAGGTTGATATTCCAGAAAAATGGCAAATTATAATATAATTGATATGAGATAGTAGTTTCCGTTATTAAGTGATTAAGGACGATATAAGTAGTATGATTGTCTCTAATGCATGAAACCTAAAAATTAGTTCGTGCTCAAAAGGATAATGTATGAAATCTAAAAAATTGTCCAAATTCAAGAAGATCATGTAGAGGTTACTAACAGACTGATTCCAATGAACAAAGCCCAAAAAGGAGTCCAGATACAACGCAACACAATCTAAACACTATATAAGTTATATAAGAAGATAAGAAAGAGGGGAGGGGAAAAAAAAAAAAAAAACTTGTATTAGATTTATAATGTAATGGTATTGAATAATACCTTTAATTAATAATATTTATCACTTTCACTTAAGAAATTTTTTTTTTAGAAAAACATGTATGTCGGGAGGTAGCTAAGCTAGTCTATTATTTTTTTTTTTGTTTTTGTGCGATTGAGGTCGGCAAATGAATCTAGAAAATGAAAGGAGATGTTGAATGGGTCCAAAAATTGAAATGGGTAGAAGAAAAAGGATACTTTTACTGTATAATATACGTACTACTTGATCATGTAGTAGTGACATTATTAATTATTGAACTTTAATATTAACAAATTTTTATTGATTTCTATGTAAAACAATCATGAGAGTGGAGGATTATTTAGGGATTTGATGCAATTTACCTTCATGTAATATTGTAAATGAGTAAATTAGCTTTCTATGAATTAAAAAAAAGCAATTTATCTCCTCGTGTTCTTTAAAATAGAACAATTTTCCTCCCTGTATTCTTTAAAATGGAGCAATTTACAGGGAGGGAGGTAAATTGTAAATTGCTCTATTTTAAAGAATACGGGAGAGTAAATTGCTATTTTTCTTCATTAGGAGGTAATTTTGCTCATTTGCAATATCAGTGGAGGTAAATTGGCAGAAGGAAAGGTACATTGCTCCATTTTAAAAATACGGAGAGGTAATTGATTAATTTTAAAAAATGAGATAAATTGCTAGTTTATATTTCATAGGGGGTAATTTGTTTATTTGCAATATCACAGGGGGTTGTTTGTATTTTTTCTTGATTAATTTAGTATTTAGTATTTTAACACGTTGCCTCACATGCAAGTGGAAAAAAATGATATTCGAACTCAAATCGTTCGAATGATACTGATACCATATTAAACGATCACCTTATTTAAAAATTTAAATTATTAAAAATAAAAATTATTTAATTGTTAATATTTTATCAGTATCATATGGATTTTATTACGTAAAGATCGGTTTCGAAATTATACATTACAAAAATAATAATAATAATAATAATAATAATAATAATAATAATATTATTATTATTATTTATTATTATTATTATTATTTTCAAAAATTAAAAGAAAATAAATTAAAAAAAGATAATTCAAAGCTTACCGCCACCTCCCCTGCCCTCGGGCCGCTCCAGTCGCCGTCGGCCTTCTTCTTGTAGCATCTGGAGAATAACTACATCTGCTTGACTGGCCGACTGAGCTGCGTCTCCTGTAAAAACAAAAACGGAACAGTTATTACAATTTTTAATTTAATAATGATGAATACTTTTAAAAAAATAAATTTTCTTACTATCTTCCTCTAGTGCATCCCGACGGAGGCAGAACCCCCGCGGTACATAATAGAGGATGCGCCTAGGTTGGCGGACTGGTTGGCCTTGTTTTTGGCGCACTTGTCCTTGAACTCCTTGTTGTCCCAGTACAACAAGAGCTGCCGGCAGACTTCGTTCGCCAGCCAGAGAGGCTTCACCAGAAACTGTCTAGCAAGGACGAACTTCCTGCGGAGGAACTTCCATGGAAGATCTTGAACATGGACTCGTCGTCGCAGCCCCACCAGTACGTCATCTATAAAAAAAATTAAAAAATTGGTAAAATATTTAATATAAAAATTTAATTGATACCGTTTAACTGAAATTAAAGTATATTACCTTTAGGTTCTTGAAACCAGAAATGTTGGTGCTCTGGCGGCACCTTGCGCAAACAGTCCCAAGGGTGGGGATAGTGTCCTCGCACCACCGTGTACATGCGCTCGTGTATCTTCTGCTCATCCCTGAAATTATATAATAATTAGTGTGATATAAAAATAATAATTTAAATTTCAAAAAAATATTTAAAATATATATATATATACCTGGCATCGGCGAGTGTGATATACTGACGCGCGGATGGTGGGGGAGTGGTGGGGCAGGTGGGGTGGTGCAGCCCATGGACGGGCCATATCTACCGCCGGTGCGGGAGTAGATGGTCCGGCAACCTCCTCGACAGGTGCAGTAGTAGACGGATTGGGTTGCTGATCCGGCCGTGGTGCTGCAGGTGCCTGCTCTGCCGGTGAGGGTGGGTGGGGGTGGTCGGAATACTGCTCCCCCCACCCTGGGAAACAACACCCGCCGATGGTGTGGCCGCTAAGTGATAAGTGTCGAATCCACCAAAAATAATTCCTACACAAAAACTTGCAGAAGTAGTGAGTAGGGTCGATCCACAGAGATTGATTCTAAATTAATTCCTTCGAGTGAAACCAAAATAAACGAGAGGGTGTTTTTGATTAAAAAATACTAATTAACTACGAGATAAATTCGAAAGGATGAATAAAATATGAGAAAAGATTTCCAGTTGAAGATAGGTTCATGCTTGATTCCGCGGTTGATCATAGATGCAAAGATGACAATCGTACAAAGTAGATAAATGAGTTATGGTCATTGGTACGACCTAACGACCTCACCTTTCCTTACTGTGTCGTTAGCCAAGGAACGTCCATTGGCTAATTCCTTAATCAATAGACAACCTTGGGAATGTCCTCAAGATTTAATTATCAACAACATTAATAACTAGAAAGACCTAGTTCTAACCAACAAATTCCTACGAGGATTCGTTTAGGCTAGATTGTGCATTCCCCACAACATAACCGACCACTACGACATGATAAATTATGTTGTGTTGCTACTAAGTATCAGACTAACAAACAATTACCGATTTGCAAGTCTAATTAGCTAGGCGAATATTCTTGATAATGAACAATGGGCCCTATCATTCATAAATCAAATTATTCGTGATAAAAGCATAGAGAATAACACAAATATCCACATGAAGGAAGGTATGAAACATAAATTAGATCTCACAACATGCGTGAATCAAGCAATCACTGTAACTTCAACCGAAAAATAAAGGAACTAGCCTAACATGCTTTTGAAAAAACACATAAAAGGAAGAGAGAATTTCATAAAATAAATATAGAGAATAATAGATGTCTATGTCTTCAATTACATCTCCTATTTATACTACTTAAAATCCTAATAAAGTTAGATACCAAAAGATAGATTTCTAATATAATTCTAATTTCTATCCAATTAGGGTTGTTGCCCCAAAATATGACTCCTAAGGAAGGAAAGACTTCTAAAATTCGAGAAACTATCATGTATCAATCTTTAAAGTCCAGAAAACTCGAGTTTCTTTCCTTCCTTTCGCTGGCTTCTCTGTGTCGTTAGACGTTGGCACATCTAGTCGAACTTTCAATTCTGTCCCTCATTTTTCCTTCTAGAACTTTAGTTGATCTTTTTCTCTTGTTTTGCTTCATTTCTTCATTCATGCTTTCAAAAGTCACTTTTTAGTTGCAAACACTATATTTCACATGGTTAAGAGTCATTTAATATACAAAAGGTGGTTGAAAACACTACAAAACCATGTTGTTTTAGGAACTCACCACTGAGCCACGACCGTGGCCACTACCACGGCCGCAACCACGTCCGCCTCCTCGAGGTGGGAAATCCTGACCAGACATGAGCTAAATGTTTTTTTTTAAAAATATTAGTGGTATGAATATTTTTTTTAAAAAAAAGTGTCAATTTATTTTTTAATAATGATAATTTTCTAAATTTTCAAAATAAAAATGTAAAGTAAGACCCAAAATTCTATACTAAGTCCCAAAATTAATCTAATAAATGGATACTAAATCCCAAAATTTTATGAAATTTTCCCTACAATGTATACTAAATCCCAAAATTCTTTCCTAATGTATACTAAATTTTACATATATTTCCTAAAATATATTCTAAATCCAAAAAATTTATCCTAAAATTGCACTAAATCCTTCTATTTTTCTATATACTTATACTAAATCCCAAAATTCTTTGAAAAAAGATAATTATATTATAATTAGTACCAATATTTTCCTATATCCTTACAAAACGTTATACGTAATTACACATGAATTCCAAAAAAATCACAGAAAATTCAGAATTTATTACATAATGTACTTTTTTAAAGAGAAATCCTCTCATATCACAGTAATATATGAAAATATCTTTTAAATTAAAGTATTCAAATATTAATATTTTTGTTTTTCTAAAAAAACATTAAATCAACTTCTGCACCTTCTTTTCTCTCTCATATGATATAGCTTTCTCTCTCTCAAACACAACACACACTCAAGCGGATAATAATAATTCAGTAACCATAAAAATTATAACAATTAATTATATATATATATATATATCACAAATTACTATGAGAAAATGACATCTAATCATAGTTAATTATCATGATTAAAAATAAATAATAGTGTAAATAGTCATTGGTCATGATCACAAAACATTTGTGTTTGGCAATAGTTCTTGCAAGTTTGACTATAATATTTGTCATAACTAAGAGCTACAGAAAATACTTTTTTCATGATGGATAAAGCTAATTTTTTAGAATGTTTAATATTGTGTGATTATTATTAAGTAATAATATTTTTTATTAAAAATATATTTTAATAATAATTAATTTAAAGAAATGGTTGATGTCGTTATTTCGAGTAAAGTCACGACACAATATGATTGATGTTAATTTTTTGTTCACAACATTAATTAATACACAATATTACTATTGTCAAATTTTTAGTACACAATATGAATAAATATATTAAATTCATTATGAAATAATAATTAAAATCTTATTTTTCATGAAAAATACGTTCTGTTAATAATTTAAAAAAAATATTGATTGACGTTGTTATTGTGAATAAAGTCACAATATAATTGATATCAATTCTTGCGTATACAATATCATTAAAAATATTAATTTTTTTAATAATTAAATATTTTTTATCAATAACTAAAAAATTATTATTAATTAATGACTAAAAAGCCACAAATTTTTTGAATAAAATAAACAAAACTAGAAACTATGGAAGTAGTAAACTTCCATAGGTTATTTAAACCAAAAAAATAAATAAATTGTGAAGTCGTCAATTTTTTTTAAAAAAAATTGAAATCGTTTTCTCGGAATAATTCCAAAAAACTCATGAAGACGACTTCACAAAAAATTTAAGAAAAAATAATATTTTTGTGAAGTCATCATTCGGAGTAATGATTTGTACTAATACTGCAAACTTTTTCAGTTAATTGATCAAAGTAGCAAACTAGCAAAAATACAATAATTTTCTGAAGTACTTTCTATTTTTTATTGGATTATATTAATATTCTTTCTCTTGCCCCCGGATAAAATTTAATAATTTCTCTCTCTTGCCTATGTACCTTATTAATCCACATGTCAATCATCTGTTAAATGGAACAGGAGATGAAACACTCTTTTGGGGTCTCTTCGACCCTTAAGCCGGGGTTGTGCACCGAGTGGCAATCAAATATATATATATATATATATATATATACTTTATTTAGTTTTTATATTGTGTGTCGATATATATTGTTAAGTGCATTTAACTTGTACAATAATGAAATAAATCTGAGTGAATTTTGAAAAGTGATAAAACAATATCATTTTAATATAGTAACAAAAATTTAAATAGTTTCTTAAAAATAGTGAAAATTTTAAATGTGTCTTTACAAAATAATAAAACGAACTTATGGGTGTTTAACAACTGTTAAAACTTTATGTGCTTTTATACCACCATATAATGAACTTGAATGGGTGTTTAGAAATAGTAAAAAAGATAAATGATTTTTTATAATATAACAAAATAAACTTACACGAGTTTTAATGGTACAGAAAAAAAATTAAATGGGTGCATGTATAATGCCATAAATTGAAGCCTTGTCCTATTTTTATTTCTATCATGAGCAGAAGTTAAATTTTTTCAATTTTGAATTTCTTTTAACAATTTTTAAACACCAATTTAAGTTCATTTTATTATTTTGAAAGGATACATTTAAAAATTTCATCATTTTTAAGAAATTATTTAATTTCTGTTACTATATTAAAATGTTTTTTTATCATTTTTTAGAATACACTTAAATTTATTATATCATTTTACAAGTTAAATGGACTTCAAAATTATATAGATAATGCTACAGAATGTAAAAAGAGAATCAAACCCATTGATTATGAAAAGTCATATAATTACCACCCGGTGCACAGCACCACGTCTAGGGTCGAAGAGACCCCTTTTTGGAATAGAGGATCCCATGCTTTTACTTGTACCCAAAATATTTATTACAGTTTTTAGGTTAAAATATATGAAATCTCCCTTTATTTTGAAAAGTCGACGAAAAAATCTCCTCTTTTATGAAAATAGACGAAAAATTCCCCTATATTTATAAAATTAAGTTCAATCGCCCATCTCCGTTAAAAGACCCTAACGACGTTACTTTTTTGATAAATTGACTGTTATGCCCTTACTTATTATATATTATTTCTTATTTTAATGATCGTTGAATCTTTATTGATTACATAAGAGCCGTTAGATCTAACCAATTAATTTTGACCGTCAGATCTTAAACTTATAAAAAAATCAACGATTAGATTTAATTAACTTTTAAATATATTATAAAAAATAAAATTACTTCTCCCCCACCCCACCCCCACAACCGCCCCTCCCCGACCGCCCCCTCCCCACCCCCAACCCCACCCGCCGCCTACTAGAGAAGTGGGCGCCGGCGTCTGAAACTGGGCGACAGCGACAACGAAATAACTAAAAATTAAAATTAAAATAACTAAAAATTATTTTTTAGTTATTTTTTATTTTTTATTTTTTAGTTTTAAATTTAAAATAACTAAAAATTAAAATTAATTACATTAAAAAGACAATAAATTTAAATAAATTAAAAATGAAAAAAGTATCTTCCAAATATTTATAAATTTAAAATAATTAAAGAAAAATATTAAATTTCAATTCAATACATATACAATTAATTTAAATTTAAATATTGTTTATTTTAAATAAAGATAATATATGTAAATATTTTAAATAAATAATAATTTAAAAATTACTTATTAATATATAATTTTTATAAATATTAACATTATATTCATTAAGATATTTAAATTTTAAAATTAAATTTTTTATATTAATATTTGTACTATAATTTTAATTTAATATTTCTATTTAAATTATAAAACTTAAAAAAATCATATCTTTTTTTGGTATTTTTAGATAAATAGATTTTTTTAAAAAAACTAAATTTTTTAGATGAATGAAAATGCAAAAAAAAAAAAAAAAACACTCAAACAAGTAAAAAATGCTCAAATTAAATATATACACATCATTGGGGCATTTTAGTAAAAATCACACAAAATTTAGGTCAAAATCAATCAAAAAACACCCCAAATCACGTGACCAACGCGTGTAATGCACCTTCCGTTATTTACTAACGGAAGGGGTGTTTTTTGCTGAGTTTAACAAAACACGAGGGGGTGGTTTGCCTATTTTCAAATTACAGGGGGATTTTTAATTTTTTCAACAAAACACATGGGGGTAAATGGGTGTTTAGCTCAGTTTTTAATTGTAACAAATGTTTTGACATCACTTACAGAAATAAATAGCCTTTGTGTAACCGTGACAAGTTAGTATCCGCTATAATTTTTTACTTTAGCTATGGTTATTAAACATTTATAAAAAATTATATTTCTTCTAGCGACGTGAGTAAATTTGAAAGATACTCTAAAGAATCAAAACCCAAGTTTCATTCCAGGATTAAATGCATTTTTTGTTCTGCAACTTAGGTCATTTGCGTTTTCGTCCTTTAACTTTCTAGTGTACTATTTTGATACTATATCTTTTAATATTCGTGATTTCAATCTTTCTATACGTCGGAATTCACCTCCACTGGCGAGAAGGGTGAACTCCGGAGACAAAAAGAACAAAAAAATTGCAAAAATTAATAAAATGTAGGAGCAAAATCCACCTTATAGAGTTAAAGAAATTTTTTTTTACAGAAATAGGCCAATAGGAACAAAACAAAGGCCTCAATTTTAAAACGTTACATGAGATATATATGTATTTTTCTGACTAGAAGGATGAACTCCAACAAAAAATATTAAAATCACGAAAATAAAAAAAAATTACAAAACTAAAATGCTTTCCAAAAAAAATAAAATACGAAAACACGAAAAAAACTAAGTTACATCATAAAAAAATGCATTTAAGGCTTTCATCCCTAGAAATTATCAATTGTGTTTTTAGTTCTTTGAAATTATCAATTATGGGAAACAAGAATTTTGTATCTTGAACAAATTCCGAACAAGAAATTTCAAAATCTTATTAAAACCCTGGACCAACATCAATTGCAAAGACATACAAACATCCAAGTTCCAGGAGTAATCTCAACAGAAACGAAAACCCTGGTCCCATGGCCTCCAACCCCCACCTGAACCACCGCGACGCCAAGAATGGCTCAACACAATCTCAAGTGGCGGTGGTAATGGTGCCTCTACCGGCACAAGGCCACCTCAACCAGCTCCTCCACCTCAGCCGCCTCATTGCCGCCTACGACATACCCATCCACTTCGTCTCCACCGCCATCCACAACAACCAGGCGAAGCTCCGCCTCCACGGGTGGAACCCACTGGCCGCCGCCAACATCCACTTCCACGATTTCCCTGTCCCGGAATTTCAATCTCCCATCGCTAACCCCAATGCCGCCAACAAATTCCCTTCACATCTCCAGCCACTGTTCAACACCATATCCCACCTCCGGCAGCCGCTCGCCGCCCTCCTCCAAACTCTCTCACACACTACACACAGAGTCGTCGTCATCCACGATGCGTTAATGTCATCTGTGGTTCAAGATTTGTTCTCCATTCAAAATGCTGAATCCTATATTTTCCACAGCGTTTCAGCTTTCTCCGTTTTCTGGTACTTCCGGGAAGGCCTGGAAAAGCCTTTCCCTGTTGAGAAGGACCTGGAAAAACAGGTCCCGTCTCTTGATGATTGCTTCACACCGGAATTCATGGAGTTTATCGTCGCTGAACAGAAGTACATGGGCTCGTGCTCTGGATATCTCTACAACGCCTGCAGAGTGGTCGAAGGCAGATTCATGGATTTAATTGAAAAACTTACTGGAAACGAAAACAAGAAACATTGGGCTATAGGGCCTTTCAATCCGCTGGAGCTGACGGGGAAACCTGACGGGCCACGGCACGAGTGTCTGAAATGGCTGGACAAACAAGAACCAAATTCCGTGCTGTTTGTTTCTTTTGGCACCACGACTTCACTGCCCGACGAACAAATCAAAGAGCTGGCAACTGGGCTGGAAGAAAGCGAGGTGAAATTTATCTGGGTTCTGAGAGATGCAGATAGAGGAGATATTACTGCAGGTGACGACGGAAAAATGAGAAAGGCTGAGCTGTCGAAAGGATTTAAAGAGAGAGTTAAAGAAAGAGGAATTGTTGTGAGAGATTGGGCTCCCCAGTTGGAGATCTTGGGGCATTTTGCAACAGGTGGATTTATGAGCCATTGCGGGTGGAATTCGTGCATGGAGAGTATCTCCATGGGTGTGCCGATAGCGGCGTGGCCAATGCACTCGGACCAGCCAAGAAACGCAGTTTTGATTACTGAAGTGTTGAAAATTGGCTTAGTTGTGAAGGATTGGGCACGGAGGGATGAGACGGTGGCGGCGCCGACAATTTCCAGGGCATTGAAAAGGTTGATGGGGTCGGGAGAAGGGGAGGAGATACGGCAGAGGGCCGAAGAGTTGCGTGCTGATGTCAGGAGAGCGGTGGCGGATGGCGGCATTACGCGCCTGGAGATGGATTCTTTTGTTGCTCATATTAATAGATAACTTGCTGTGTAATTGATTATTTTTCCTTAAATGTACATTAGTATCACATGATTATTGTTTTGCACTTTTGTCATTTAATTAGGTCCGCTTAACGTGATTTGAGTTGAAATTTTCGATAATTAATCGTAAAACATTTTTTTCTTTTTTTTATCATCCAATCAAGATAAAGAAAAACAAGTACAATGTAGTAATGAAAGAGTTTGATGGGATTCGATAACTCTAATGTTAAATTTTAATTAATTATATGATAGCATATGAAAATGGACAAAAAATTATAACCACATCAAATATATATGGCTGGGATTCCACCCTGACAATCACATTTGCCACATTTTTCAAGGTATATGGTTAAGGATACAACATGAGACATTAGCATTAATTCCTTTTGTCTCCTTTTACGTTTTCACACAATTGGACGAGGCATGATTTAGCAGGCCAAGCTACATGGGATATTTTAGGGTTAAATGTATTTTTTGTCCCATAATTTCGGTCATTTCATGTTTTCATTCTTTAACTTTTTAAGATAATATTTTGATCTTGTATCATTTTAATGTTAACGATTTTCGTATTGTTCTTCGTCGAATTTCACCGTTTTTGTTAAAAAGTTTTAGGATCAAAACACTGCCTAAAAAGTTATGGGACCAAAGTGTATTTAGGCTAGACATTTTCATTATGAATGCAATAGTGCTAATGCGCCTCCAAGAGTTTAGAGCATCTGAAGATGTCAAATGAAAAGTACCCATCTTTTTATCAAGCATGACATATAAAACAGTCTACTTATGTTGTCTTCGACGAGGCTATATATAACAAGCTTTATGAGTATATAGGAGGGGATGAATTTTGTTTATTTTTATATCATAATATTGTTATTTATTCAGTTGATCCTGAACTTAACTGTAGTTTAGTACACATTGAAATATTTTCCAGCCAAGTTTCTAACTCTTTGAGTCAGTCATCAACCTCAAAATTCTCAAATCACTTTTAAGTAACATAAATGTTCGAGCCAAAGTTCTAAATTTTTTTTCAGATCAACCTGATAGGAAAAATGTTGAGATTTATAAATTGCACAATGAAAACGAAGAAAGCAAAAATAGGAGGGAAAATCATGGTGAGGAATTTGTGGGAAAAGTGTTTTCTCAATTTCTGTGTGTATTGAGTCAAAATCAGCAATTAATGAGCTGAGGGCTCCTTAAATACAATTACAAGGTGGCAAATTACAACTAATCCTTAACCACTTCTAGTTACGTCAACCAACAAGTGTGAAAGAAAGAAAGAAAGAAATGCTACAAAGGCAAACACGATTTTATCACTATACAAAAAAGTTCAAGTGACGCCTTTGGACTGAGAACTGCTGGAAGTGTTTGCATCTTTCATCATCCCCCGTCAAGTTGGACATGCGGAAAGGGAATCAAATCCAGCTTGGACAAAAAAGAGGCAAACACAGGGCTCGACAGCAACTTGGTAAACAATCTGCGAGCTGGAGTTTACCCAAGACATGAGAAGGCAACACAAACCCAGCTTTATACTTAACACGAACCAAATGGCATTCAATCTTCAAATGCTTAGTGCGTTCGTGATAGATGGGATTGGCAACTATGTGTATAGTTGTTTGGTTGTCACATTACAGTGGGATGGGAGTAGGAATGATGATGTGCAGGTCCTGCAGCAAATAAGATATTCATTGGAGTTCACACACTGTTGTCCCAAGGCTCCTATATTCTGCTTCCGCTATGGACCGAGCAACGGTCATTTGCTTCTTAGTTTTCCATGAAATCAAAACTGAACCTAGAATAATGCAATATCCAGTCAAGGATCTCCTGGAGTCAACACACCCCGCCCAATCTGCGTCACAATAAGCAGTGACAGTAAGAGAATTCGAAGAAGGAAAGAAGAGGCCTTGATTAGGACACCCCTTCAAATACCTCACCAAGTGGAGAGCAACTTCCTGGGTTGGTTTATGGATAAACTGACTAAGCTGTTACGCTCCAAATGAAATATCTGGCCTTGTGAAACTGAGATAGAGAAGCCTTCCAACCAACCTTCTATAAGGTTCAGGATCAGCCAGGTAGGAAGAGACTTGTGTGCTGAGCTTCAATCCCAAAGGTAAAAGGGGTGGTAGCAAGCCTAGAAGATGCAAGTTAAATATCATGGATAATATCTCTAACAAAATTGTGTTGAGTCACAGACGTACCAGCAGCTGACCGAGCTATCTCCAAGCCAAGAAAGTACTTGGCATACCCAAGATTCTTGATGGTGAATTCTGCATCCAAGAACCGTTTCACCTTGTCTATCTGTGCCTCTAAAGGTCCAGTAAGTAGCACATCATCCACGTATACAAGCAGTGCTAGCAGACCTTCAGTGGTATCTTGGACAAATAAACAATGGTCATGGGGAGATTGAGAGAAGCCATAACCAAGAAGCTTGTGAGTTAAATCCAGGTTCCACTGCCTGGAGGCCTGTTTAAGTCCATGAAGTGACCTTTGTAGACGACAGACTTTACCAGGCGGAATAAGGTGACCATCTGGAGCAATCATGTAGATGTCTTCATCAAGATAGTCATGCAGGAAGCCATTATTGATGTCCACCTGATGAATGTGCCAAGAGTGACTGGAAGCAACATCCAACAAAGTTCTCACTGTCACAACCTTGACCATCGGAGAAAATCTATCAATGTAGTCCACCCCCTCGACTTGATCATAACCCTTTGCAACTAACTGAGCTTTATATTGCTCAACACTTCCATCCGGGTTCAGCTTCACTTTATACACCCATTTGATTCCAATGGGCTTCCTTTCCTCAGGAAGATCTACAACTTCCCAAGTATCATTTCGTTCCAGTGCGTCCAACTCCTGTTTCATGGCCAGGTTCCTGCACTATAGACAAGGCAACCAAAGAATCCATGTGTGATGATGCAAGAGTGGTGTTGTCAATGAGAGTATGTGAAGAGGAATTGCAGTGAAAGTCATTGAGCCAAGCAGGGGGCTTAACTTGTCTCACTGATCTTCTAAGAGGAGGAGGAGATTCGGTGTGAGAAGATGAAGTGGGGAGGATTATCAGACCCCATAGGAGTTAATGTTGGATGAAGCTCATGAGGCAAATCAGAATCTGGAGTTGGAATAAGAACTGGAGAGGGCAAAGAAGAGTCTAAAGATGACTGTTGGAAAGGAAAGACATGCTCATGAAACACAACATCCCTAGAAATGAGGATGACTTTGTTATCAATGTCATATAGTTTGTAGGCCTTTTGACCAGGTACATAGCCTACAAAGACACATTTAAAAGCTCTAGGGTCAAATTTAGACTTGTAAGGGGACACATTTGAAGCAAATCATAGGCAACCAAAGGTTCTAAGGTTGTCATAGGATGGAGAGGTTTTGTGTAGTAACTCAATAGGAGACTTCCAACCAAGAGTAGGAGAGGGTAGTTTGTTGATGATATGAGTGGCAGTGAATATGGATTCAGCCCAAAAATATCTAGGGAGATGGGACTGAAACATGAGGGCTCTAGCAACTTACAACAAGTGTCTATGTTTGCGTTTTACTACACCGTTTTGTTGTGGTGTGTAGATACAACTTTTGTGATGAATGACACCATGCTTTTGTAGTAATTGTTGAAAAGGGAGACCAAGAAACTCTGAACCATTATCAGTACACATGGCTCTAATTTTGGTGTCAAATTGAGTATAAGTTCTTGTGAAAAAGGAGGACATAATTTGGACGGTTTCAGATTTGTGTTTCATGATAAATGTCCAGGTTACCCTGGAGTAGTCAACATGGGTTAATTCAAATGGTTCACGAGTATGAGATTCACTCAAAGGAAAGGCCCTCCTTGACTGTTTAGCTAAGGGACAAACAGGACAAATGTGATCTTTATTGATAGCATTAATGTTTAGTATAGGGATGCGACTTATCACAAGAGGACTAGTGAGGCCTGGCCTTTTATGCCACAATGTATAAAGTTGTAAATCAAATGTAAGACATGCCTTTTGAGCACTACAATGTCTGGATAAAGGAATAGAAACAAAAGAGTTATTGTCCAAATAGTAAAGCCTCCCTATTTGTTTGCCTATGGCCAGGGTATGCTTAGATACCAGGTCCTGCAAGATGCCAAAGGATGTGAGAAACAGGAAACTAACAGACTGTGACTTGAATAGTTGAGAAGAAGAAAGCAAATTTATGTTTGAAGTTAGGTACGAACAACACATTTTTCAGAGTTAGATTGGAAGAGAGTGTGATGTCGCCACATTCTGTGGCTTGCGTGCAACTGGTATCAGGTAAATGGATGGTTATGTGGGGTTGGAGAGGTTTGAGTGACTGGAAAACATGTGCATCACCATACATATGACTAGTGGCTCCAGTGTCTATAATCCAAGAGCTAGCGCAAAACTTACTAAAAGAATTCACCCTAACCATACCTGTCCTCTCATCACCTTGGGAAAAATGCACCATCACAGGGTCCTGAACTATTCCTCTCTACACAATCTTCAAAGCCTCCACGAACTTTGAAATCAGGCTATTTCCAGATGCATTCGTACCCATGGTTGTATTCTGTTGAGCCTTCTCATCAACAGCATATGCCCGTCCTACACCCCCATTCCTCTTCCGTTTCTCACTGAGGTCCTTGTACCAATCAGGTACTCCGTGAATTTTAAAACAAGTCTCCTTGTTGTGCCTCGGTTTATTACGATTCTCACACAGTAGCTTCTTCTTGTCCATGACCCCTTTCTTCTTCATATAACTCTTTGTATTATCTCTGTGCATATAAACTTTCACTTGCATTGCAGTGTTATCTCCAGTCTCTCTCCACACGAAGCACCATTGAGTATGCTTTGTTTACATGTGGCAATGGGTCTAGCACCAATATCTGACTCTGTATGTTGTCGTATGACTCATGAAGCCCCATAAAAAACTGGATGAGTTGATCTGCTTCCATCTGGTCTATCTTAGCTTTGTTACACCCACATGTGCACTTCCCACAGGTTCACATGGCTGGTGGCATCAAACACACCAGCTCATCACACAACTGTTTCAAGTTGGTGTAATAGGCAGTTACACGGAGGTTACCTTGTGCCATATAAATAATTTCTCGTCGGATCTTATATAACAAAGGTCCGTCACATTCTCCATAGCGAGCCTCCAGTTCTAACCACGGTGATCTCGCAGCAGTCGCATACATATATGCATTCACGATGCCCTTGGATATGGTACTTAGTATCCAAGTTCGCACCATTGAATCTACTTCGTCTATAGGCCGCGTACAGGATCCACCTATAAAATTGAGTTTATTCTTCCCTAGAGTGCAATCTACACTGATCTGCTCCACGATAACCAATTGTTACCATTTAGAGGAGCTAAAATCATCACCAATCCATGGTGATCCGTTGTTTGAAGTCTCGTACTCACAAGTTCACCTCCAGATCCAACTCCACCAGTCGCTGTCTCTGGAATCGCGTTCAATGAGCTCGCCATCTCAAATCGTTACAGTAGCAAACATGTGAAGTGAAATAGATCTAACACTAGGGTATCCAGAGACCATCAAACTGAAGGCTCTGATACCATGTTGAGCTTTATAAATTGCACCGTGAAAACGAAGAAAGCAAAAATAGGAGGGAAAATCATGGTGAGGAATTTGTGGAAAAAGTGTTTTCTCTATTTCTGTGTGTATTAAGTCAAAATCAACAACTAATGAGCTGAGGGCTCCTTAAATACAATTACAAGGCGGCAAATTACAACTAACCCTTAACCATTTCTAGCCACGTCAACCACCAAGTGTGAAAGAAAGAAAAACAAAGACAAACACGATTTTATCACTATACAAAAAAGCTCAAGTGACGCCTTTGGACTGAGAACTGCCGGAAGTGTTTGCATCTTTCATCAATACAATAAATAAACTTCAAAGAAAGATTTGCCCTTCAAAAATGAGAAACACCCAAGAAACTGTAAGGGTCTGCATACGACTCGTCTGGCCCAATGACCGAAATGGTCAACGATTGATCTTTAACAATTTGATGGCTATTTACTCATCAAGATCGAGGTAATCACGTGAATCTGTACTTCAAAAATCTCCAAGTCACCATCATTTAATCATCTAGTCATCACCGGATCCTTGAGAACCTTGATGTGGATCACAACCGATACTCGTGCCCATTCGAATCGACTAAAACAAGTTGAAGTCGACCGTTTTTATAACTTTGAATAATATATACTCGTACTCCCTCCTATATATGGATTAATTATTACTAGACAACATACATATGATGAATATTAATCCTACAAGTCGGCATGTCTAGTTTGCGGCTGGAAGTTTCCCCGCCCGCCATACCCATTCAAGATAAGACTGATTCCTCTCTTATTTGGCCTTTTTCCCAACAAGGATGCGTGGGAGTTTCAGAGTACAGATCCGTTCCCTTTGCCTTATCTTGTTTCTGGAAAGTCGAAAGACGTGGTGTGCAGTGCTAAAGGGCCATGCAAATATCAGCACGAAGATTCCATTGAGATTGGCTTCTTACAACATTGTATCAACTTATAATTTGGTTCCACATGTACCTGTTTATATCACTTATGTTTTTTTCCAAGATTGCGATGTGGGGATTATCTTACAAAGGTCTTCGAAAACCTTAAACATGGTGTTTGTTGTTCATGTATAATCGTACAATTAGATAAAGTTTATAATAAGCCACCTTCAACGTTCCAGGTACAATTTTTTATTTTTTTTATGTACAACCCCAGAAAAAAATTTCTAATTTTTATAATTTCTAAGCAATTTTTAATTTTTTTTAGTAAAATCTGAATGATATTACTTAGCCAGAAATTGTAACTCATGCATGAGGCGCCTAAATCACGAAGTAAAATTATAAAATAAATAGGTAAGGGGAAATTACAATGAGCTTCCTGAATTTTTGTCATAATTATGAATATCTTCTCGTTGTTCGTGAAATTTTTAACAGCCTTGATGTTGATGAAATCATGTAATCCTTAGACGGAGGTTTGGAATTGCCACTTTGCCCTTGTTGTAATTTTTTTTTTAAAAATATAAAAATTATTAAAAAAAAAAAAAAGAAACCGTAAAAATTGGATGGGCAATTTTGAAAAATTGTAAAAAAGTTGTACATTGTGTCCATTCAAAAGTTCAATAAATTTTAAAAAATAAGTGAAATAATAATTCATAGTTCCCAAAAGTTCACAAAGAAAAGTGTATGAAAATATAACAAATTGAACTAGTTCTTGAATGACCATTAAGATAAAAAAATATCGATAGTTTATCAGAGAACGTATTTTATATCAAAATTTTAGAAGAATTCGTAGGGATAACGATTATACTTTGTTAGCCCATGATACATAGCTTTTGTCAGACAAAAAAATTGGACTCGACCAACCAGACCTTCACTTGATGCAAAGACAACAACCTAAACACATGCCATAAAAGGAAAGTATATGTGTCTGTGATCTTTAGAGTTGGCATTTGGACAGAACTCCTTGACCCTTTGCTCTTTTTTCAGTTTATCCAATTCCAATTCCAGGGTTCTTATCCGAAGAGAAATACAGACAACGTCTGGGTATTTTTGTTTTGTTTCTGAGTTGTCACTTTTTTATTTGTAATTGATGTGAGAACGAAGATAAGTTACAAAATTCAATTAATTCGCATTGATAGTAAAAGTTGAGAATTTAAAATAGTCGAATTTGTCATCTTGTTTTCAACAGTGATAAATTTTTCGGATATTTTTATATGCGTTTCTGAATTGTAAATGATTGTCAATTTGGGTGAACCTTCTATGAAATTAAAGGCCAGTGAATCTAGCTTCTTCTTCTTCTTTTTTTTTTTTTTTTTTTTTTTTTGAATTAGAAGCAACAACAATATAATATACCTACTATACAGTAGCAACAACATCATCCCATACGGGGGGTTCGAACCATGACCTCTATGATCATGGAGTCTCAATTTTGCCAACTAAGCTCCGCCGTATCGGCCTGTGAGTCTAGTTTCAAATAGTACAGATTTCAAGTCCATTGGAAATTTCTACATAAATTATGACTGTTTTACCAAAAGCTGCTGGAAATTTAACTATTTAGGTTCTATTTTGCATTTTATGTGTGTATGAAATTCTATAATTGTTAGTAGGTGTTTAAACCTATAAAAGGACTTATAATTTGAAGTTATTCAAGTGAATAATATGAGCAATTTATAGTAAGAATTTCTAAGATATCTTCATTTTCTCTCTTTCTCAAAAGTGTCTGAAATGTCGTTAAACCCACCGTAGTTTCCGAAAGTAAATTCATGATTTGACTCAAAGGCTCAGTTTGGGATGTTTGAAATAAGTTGTTTATTATTATTATTATTATTATTATTATTATTATTATTATTATTATTATTATTATTATTATTATTATTATTATTATTATTTTGGGAAAATTATCAATATTTCAATTATGATATATATATGTGTGTACTATTAACTTTTAATCACGACTTTAAGAAATTAATTATAAAAGAAATATTTCCTATATTATAAATTATTACTTCTTAAAAATCATGACAAGTAAATACTATTGATGGGGAAAAAATCGAGAAGTATGATCAAAGCACGCTTCACACGTCTTAAGTAAAAAACTCCAAGCCTCTCTTTTTATCGCTCTTCCCAAAGTCCCCTTTTGACAATGAAGTTATGGACTATTTGTACTAAACAAGTCATAAATGTGAGGGGGAGGCGTAAAAACAATTTCGCCCCCTTCCAAATACTAGTTAATGGATATAATTTAATGACTGGGGATAATTTCGTAATTACATAACTATTGAAATTATGCGGTTTTCATTCCTTCTTACTTTGTATGGAAAACTTTGACTTTTTTTCTTGGATTGATCTTGTTACCATCAACTATCTATCACGACATTACAAAACTAATGTAAATACTTAAGTTTTGATCACACTACAAGAAATATAACCTATAATCATGGTTAATTGTCATGGTTAATATTAAATAGTCATAGGAAATAGTCATTGACCACAGCCCCGCAACAGTTGTCGACCGTGGTTTTTGCGAGGGTGGCTAAAACATTTGCCATGGCTAAAAGCCATGGCGAATATTTTTACCACGACTTTTAGCCGTGGCAAATAAGTTTTTCATGGTGAAAAAGCTAATTTTTGCATCGATTTTTATTTAACCGTAGTTAATAATAATTATCAACTACGATTTTTAGCCATATTCATTAAAAATGTAGCCAATAGTGATTTTTTTTCTAGTGCCAGGGTTAATAAACATTCACTATTGTTTTAGCTATAGCAAAAATATTTACCTTAATTTTTAGGTATAACTAATGTTTTCCCATTTTCTGTAAAAACAACGGCCAATAACCTTTGTAGAGCCGTGATCAATTAATAGTCTCTACGATTTTTTACTTTTAACACGACAAGTCATAAATCTTCTAGTGGATTGTAACAAAAAATTAGTTACCCGCATGCCTAAATTGGTGCATATAATAATTCACATTGCAATTTTAAGTAATGAAAGGTATCCTTTTCATAACAAAAAAAAAAAAAAAGAACATTTACTAAAAAACAACAATATTTTATCGAGAAACGACATACTATATATATAAAAAAAATGTATATTTTATCCCAACTATATGCAGCAAAATTTTGTGCCTTGCCTATTTTTGGAATTGTCCTAACCATTTTTCAACAACTAGATATGTCCCATTTCTCGGCCAACTTGCAATTTTTGTGATCTCAATTTGACTCTCAGTTTTAGTTCCAAACTTTTTCTGGTGAGAAATAAATTAATGTATGACACTTTTGGACAAAGTACTAAAATGGACCAATCACACTAAATATGTTGTCCAATTTAATTTCACTTTTTGATAATAAATTCATTTCAATTATTGGACGAAACACCACCAGCTCATCGAAACCATTGGATGAAAATGCATTGCGTGGCCCTTTCGTCCACTAGTCGTCACTTCAAGGTTTGTTGATCTCGAAAGATCCACATAATTGATCGTGTAAGGTTTACAGTAGACCCACAACATGAGTGTTATAGATCTTTAAAAATCAGTTGATAGCAAAAGTAGATAAGAACTTTTGATTTAAAAATGAGATCGATTATAATATGTTAATATTGGATCGTCGAAAAAATATTTTATTTTAGTTGAGTCCCTTTAATAATTGTTAGCTCTATGTTAAAATATTGCATTCACATTAATTATAAGTAGATATATGTATATAATTGATGTTTATCCACATCCAGCTCAATGTATAGAGACTTTTCAAGAAATTTCTCAAAATTTGTAAACTTAATGTGATTCGTCGATTGATTTTTAAGTACTTTAAATGATTCCATAATAATCGATAAATATTTTAGCCAGTGATTAAAATTGAGGTTTCATGAATAAATTCGAGATCATGAATTCAAGTCCCATCAGACGTATGAGTGATACGAATAATTGCATACTTAATATTGATATTAGAATATTTTGGACTAAATTATCAATTTAAATCTAAATAAATTAATTGCAAAATAAAAATTCACAGTAAATTTGGGTGTTTCATATTTTCAAAACATTAAGTTCATAAGTCCACGCTTGATTTGGGCTTATACATTTTATGGGTAAATCCAATAAGTGTAAAACTATTTTTTTTTATTTTAGATTGGTTAAATTGTATAAAAAATATGTTTAAATACAACTCATCAGGAGACTGATTCATGTCGAGCCCGTGATGTTCCAAGCCTCATAGAAGTGAGCTTAAACTACCTAAGCCATACTCACGCTTATAAAAAGGGGACTTCACTACACAACAAGTCATTACATACAGACATCAAATCCATATCCAGAACAAGTTTAAAAGTTTTATGTCAAGACGAAACTCTGCTAATACCTCAAAACCTTAATAGTTAATACTCTAATTCAAGGTAGTACATGTTTTTTTTTTTCTACAAGTCCGAAGGACATTGCACATTTAATTCAAGAACAAGCGTCAGTTCTTAAATTAATATTGGGAGCAAAGAATTAAGGGCTTATAAAATTCATTTGTCCACATTTTTCATAACTCGTAATTTATTTTTGGAGACACGAAATTATTTGAACACTTATCACTAAAAAAACAAAAAAAAAAGGGCCGAGGTCCCAAACCTTTACCAAGGAATTCTTTTTCTCTTTCTTCTATCTTTATGGATAATATTGTATATACAAAATTGAAGAAAATATTTATTTTTAATAAAAACAAATCTTTGAAACTTTATATTAATTATTTAAATTTAAAAAAATGGGTTTTGCAGGAATTTCATAACGAAAAACGTTGAAATTATTACAACTTTCTAGGAAGTGATTCTCCTGGATCATGAACTCTGGTGGTCCCTTTTTTCACCCTGTCCCAACTACTCTCCTGATTCCAATTTCCAACCACTAGCAGCAATTTTATGGATATATACGTAGATTTCAAATTCAATTGTTTTCTTGTCCCAACTCTGACAGGATTATTACACTTTATCTTATAATGTAAGAAGATAATAATTCAATTTTTCCATACTTAAGGTTTTTAATTCTCTTACTTATATGTATTTGTATACACATACGTCGAGGAACAACACCACGCGATGCACGATTAACCCCCCCCCCCCCCAAAGGAATTATTCTTGAAACAAAATTAATTTTTAGGACGTGGAAGTCACATTGATCATAAATCTTATCTCGAATTACTTTAAGTTTTTCAGTTCTCTTACATATGTATGCTGGTAAATATTAAGTGATACGTAGGTTTCGAATGGTGGGATTCCAATCGATAGGTTAAGCTAGACTTCATCGACGAAAAAACAAAATTTTAAAGGGTTTGAATGTGGTCCTGACGACAGTACCGTCTGTTTGAAATTAAGAATAGGTACTATATTGTAAAATAGGACATGTCACAATAATTTCATAAAAGTAATTAGCTAGTTGTCTCTGTCCTATTTTGCGTATTTATTAAAAATTTGACCTGGACTATTACAGGCAGGTGAAGTGTTTCACTTGACAACATCTATGTGATTGAATATTTCATTGGACACACTCCATCAGTAATAAAAACTGACAACCTAGTTCCTTAATTTATTTATTTATTTATTTATTTTTATTTTAACAATGTACTCTACAGAAAATTAGAAGAATATTTATACCGTTGCCTCCAGACTTGCAAGATTCACGTATTTTCTTGTACAATTTTCAGCTTAATCTAATTAAATTTTGTGTTTTAAGTGTAAAACGCGGATTTGTGTTTGAATTAATTGATAATATTATGATTAATTTGAACCCCCATTATTTATAATGCGTGTAGGATATAAATTAATAACTTTAATAGTAGGTCATGTTTCGTGTTTCTTTCATTTAAATGAATTTCGGATATGAAATATTTATGTATTAATTATTCAGTATTTGATATATTAATATATGTATATTGTGATGCCTACCGAAATCCAATAGCATCACGAAGATCAATGAATTTTCGTAAAAATTCTAAGATCATCTAAGGACTAACTTGAAAAATAGAGGTTAGTACTCCGATATATAAGTGAGTAACTGAATTACTACGAATGAAAATAAGTTATGATAGCTTGAATGATCGTTGCAAAGTCAAACTAGATCTCGAAAGTGGTAATTACTATTGGTTTGATTTGGCCGATCCCGCTGACATAGGAGGAGTTATGTGACACCCCTTTCGTAATTACAGTCTATTTTATAATAAATTCACCTTTAAGTCTAATAAGATAATTCCTATTTTCACCAATATATTACATAGAATATTTTGGACTAAATTATCAATTAAAATCTAAATAAATTAATTGCAAAATAAAAATTCACGGTAAATTTGGGTGTTTCATATTTTCAAAACATTAAGTTCATAAGTCCACGCTTGATTTGGGCTTATACATTTTATGGGTAAATCCAATAAGTGTAAAACTATTTCTTTTATTTTGGATTGGCTAAATTGTACAAAAAAATATGTTAAATACAATTCATCAGGAGACTGATCCATGTCGAGCCTGTGATGTTCCAAGCCCCAAAGAAGTGAGCCTAAACTACCTAAGTCATACTCACGCTTATAAAAAGGGGACTTCACTACACAACAAGTCATTACATACAGACATCAAATCCATATCCAGAACAAGTCTAAAAGTTTTCTGCCAAGACGAAACTCACTAATACCTCAAAACCTTAATAGTTAATACTCTATTTTAAGGTAGTACATGTTTTTTTTTTTTTTCTACAAGTCCGAAGGACATCGCACATTTGATTCAAGAACAAGCGTCAGTCCTTAAATTAATATTGGGAGCAAAGAATTAAGGGCTTATAAAATTCATTTGTCCACATTTTTCATAACTCGTAATTTATTTTTGGAGACACGAAATTATTTGAACACTTATCACTAAAAAACAAAAAAAAAAAAAAAGGGCCGAGGTCCCAAACCTTTACCAAGGAATTCTTTTTCTCTTTCTTCTATCTTTATGGATAATATTGTATATACAAAATTCAAGAAGAGATTTATTTTTAATAAAACAAATCTTTGAAACTTTATATTAATTATTTAAATTTAAAAAAATGAGTTTTGCAGGAATTTCATAACGAAAAACGTTGAAATTATTACAATTTTCTAGGAAGTGATTCTCCTGGATCATGAACTCTAGTACTCCGATATATAAGTGAGTAACTAAATTACTACGAATGAAAATAAGTTATGATAGCTTGAATGATCGTTGCAAAGTCAAATTAGATCTCGAAAGTGGTAATTACTATTGGTTTGATTTGGTCAATTCCGTCGATATAGGAGAAGTTATGTGACACCCCCTTCGTAATTGCAGTCTATTTTATAATAAATGCACCTTTAAGTCCAATAAGATAATTCCTATTTTCACCAATATATTACATAGACATCAGATAAAAATATTGTATTTAATCCTCAACTTTAGCATATATGAATATAAGTTAAGGGGAAAAGTGTGGTTCTAGATATTAAACAATTAAAAACACAAACTCACTAAAAGTCTAATATATATGTAATTATGTAGTTCGAATCCCCAATTCAAGACGATAGTGTTGATCCACCCAATAAGACTGGCGGCACGGCTTATAATCCATTTTGGTTAGGCACGGCTTATTTCCTAAAAAATATATGTGGCAAGGGATGAGCTGCATACTCAATAAATATAGCTAATTAGCTTATATATATACATAAACATGCGCATCGGAGAAATTCCATGCAATTGACACTAACCAACAATCATTTATCATGCAATTACCACATAATCACAAAATAACTAATATTAATACTCATAGATTGACACACAACATAATATACTCAAAATTAGTGCTTATTCTCTTAGGGCCCTGCTTATCCAAATTGGAGCGCATCACTCAATGGTCTTTGTCGACTATCATCACTTTCATCATAAGATCTCATTCTTTTTCTCGATATCACACAGCACACAACTCGTATGATACCTTATCATCGATGATACCACATAGCACACATCTCGTATGATATCCCATCATCGATCATATCACACAGCTTGTATGATATGCCGCATCATCTCCATTGATCAATGACAACAGACAACTCGTCATTAATCATATCATCGTAAGTCATTGCAATATGACTCCCAGTTAGGTAAGCCATCTGTTTATCTCAATTTACAATATTCTCATAAATAATCTCATCATTCACTTTCATTCGACAATCAATTCATTAGCAGTAACTTCATCATTTAATTTCATCCAACAATCGATGATAATATAATGCAATCATTTCCATTCAAAAATTAAATAGAATATCACATATCATTCATTCGTCTTTATTACACGATAATGACAAATGAGCACATAATGACAACATCACAGGACAACAAGGTAATCCAAACAAATAACTAACAATTCACGATCAAGTATACAAATAAGTGTATATTTACATATATTCTTATATATATATAAATCCAATTGACTATATATACTTACTTCAAGCCAAAATGATTACGCTAGTAAAAAGAATTGTTTAACTCTCTACTTTATCTTCACGTCCTATAATATGTATAATCACTATATCAAGAATATTATAAATTCTAGATAAAATATTAAATAATATTTGTACATTTTCCATCAATCTTCTAATATTTCATTTATGTTGAAATTCAAACCTCCGTTCCATTTTCTTCTAAATAACTAGATATTCTAAGTTTTCTAGATATATATCTAATTTATCTATTAATTCGTAAGAGCTTATTTTATCAAATCCCTCATATTTTTATAACTATCGTTCTCTATAACATCCCTGAATATAATTATTACAGAAATCTCATCATCCTTTTTAATAAAGATAATATTTCTCAAATATAATTTTCTAATATTTTTAAAATATAATTTCTAATGTTTTTATTAATTTTTGTTAATTTCAGTAATTCATTAAACAGTATACACATATAACTAAGTATTTGCTTAATAAATTCGACGAAATTGAGTAATCAATTATAGCAATAATTAAATCTAACTAGTAATATAAATAATATAATAAATTAACTATGACCTTCCTAATTCAAATGAGATATTGAATCCCTAATCTATAAATAGTTAAACTCATAAAAATTTTCGATTAAACATTTTTATAGTGCTAAGCATTTCTTTGGCCTTCATATATATAAAAGTGATGTTGGTTATGAAATGAAATTACCGTGCCCTTATCTATAATATTTATATTGAATGTATAGAAGAAGGCGGTGGTAAAATTGGCTAACTTTTGGAAATTGTTGATGGCCCCATGTGTATAACTCCCAATGAATGTGTAATTTCCTCCTTTTTTTTAAAAAAAAAAAAAAAAAAAAAAAAACTTTAGTAACTTTTGTAGTAATTGCAATCTAATCCCCTAACTTTTAAACCAATATAATTTTGACCCCAAATATTTGCTAAAGCTTCAAGTTAATTTTTGATGTTTAATATATTCAAATTTCCGCATAAAACTATTTGTAATTAAATTTAGATTTTTTTTATAATAATTATCAATTAGTCTTTCAATTATGTATAAAATCTTATGGACTTTTGGCAAGTCCAACCTATTTTGGACCCTGCCACATCAACTTAAATTAAGAGTGAATTACAATAACCCCCCTTAAGGTTTGACATAATTACAGAGACCCTCTCGTTGTTTCAAAAATTATAAATACCCCCTAAGTTAACCGTCACAAATAACTCATTTTCATCTATTTTTATGGGTGAACTGACCAAATGCCCTTATGCAAATTGAATTCTTTTTTAAAATTTTCTAAATTTCTTTAGACAAAAATGTGCAGAGAGATGTTTTTTACATTTTTTTAACAGGGGAGCAATAATGTAATTTGTTTCGGCTGATTTTTCTACAATTTAACAAAAAAAAATAAGGGAGAAATGGACCATTTCAAACCATTGGTTAAAAGTTACAAATTTAGAAAGAGTATTTGTAATTTTTAAAATAATGAGTAAGTTATTATAATTTTAAATTAAAAAATATGGACTTGATACCTTTCATCAGGCCAACGGGTTAAAAAAAATGTAATGGAGTTTATTATTATGTTCATATATATATATATATATTTGTGGGAAATTAGATCGAATACCAATGTAAAACAAAACTAAAATAACTAACAGAAACAGCCAAATAAAATCACATGATGGGCACCTAATACGTTGGTTTCCTAAATGCAGCAAGTTGAGATCGATCTTGTTCATTATCAAAGCTTTTTTTCCTAAACCCAAGATAAGGTTGTAATAATCATGTCATTATCATTACCAGTACAATCATCCTTGCACATGTAGTGTGAGGTTTGACACTGACCATGAAGATCACGACTACCCCCTCAATTTCAAAATTATTACATCATCAAAATTAAAATTATTTCAGCATTTCAAACAGTCCTCATATACTAATTAATATTTCGAATTAATACTAGTATTTGTTTCAATTATATAAACCTTTGAAATATAAAAATTCACTTTCCAACCAATCGAAAATTTTTGTTATTCGAATCAGATTTAGTTACAATTAGTCAATGATATTATTGTTTTAATAGGGTAAATTACTGCTACCTCCGTTGAGATTTGCCATAATTACAAATACTTTCTTGAAGTTTGTAATTGTCTAACAAATAACTCATTTTGATCCATTTTTATGGATGAACTGACAAAAATGCCCTTGTGCACTGAATTATTTTTAATTTAAATTTTTTTAGAGTACAATGCGCAGGGAGATGATTGTTAAGTTTTTTACACAGATGAGTAATAATAAAATTTGTCTCGGTTGATTTTTCTACAAATTTAATAAAAAAAATCAAGGGCAAATTGGTCAATTTCAGGCCTTACGTTAAAAATTACAAACCTCATGCGGGTATTTATAATTTTTCAAACAAAAAGAGGGTATTTGTGATTATATCAAATCTCAGGGAGGTGGCTGTAATTTACCCTATTTAATAATTATATATCAATCTGATTTAATCGTAGCTGAATATATCAAATTTTCTAATTTAAATTTTATTCCAACTTTTATTTCAATTAATATATATACACAACGATATGAATATATTAAATAAAATAGAAGATAAGACATGATTTACGATAGAAAATTCAATCCTGACACGAAGTCTCTAAAGTTAGTAAAATCCATAAAAGCTCACTATCAATAATTAATTACAAAAGTTAAGTTGAGCACACTATAAAGCTGGCAACAATCCAACGTTTGGTACCAACCATATCAATTGGAACAGCGCAGGTAGCTACCTAGATTGCAAAAATTATCGAATGCGATGGGTTCCAATGGCCTACGACCGGAAGAAGTGGTGGTGCTGATGGTGCCCTTCCCTCTCCACGGCCATCTCAACCAGCTCCTCCACCTCTCCCGCCTCATCTCCGCCCACGACGTGGCCGTCCACTACGTCAGCACCGCCGCCCACAACCGCCAGGCGCGGCGGAGGATCCACGGCTGGAACCCTCTATCCATATCCAACATCTTTTTCCATGATCAATTCCCATCACTTTCTTTTCCATCTTCTTTGCCTTTACGGCCCCAGCCGCTGTTCGAGGCCTCGTCGGCCCTGCGACAGCCTGTCGCGGAGCTTCTGCGCCGTCTGTGTGCCATAAACCGTCGAGTTGTCGTCATTTATGACTCTCTGATGGGATCAGTGGTGCAAGATTTTGTCAATTTTCCTAATGCTGAGTCTTACACTTTTCACAGTGTGTCGGCGTACACGATTTTCTTCTTCTTGTGGGAGAAAACAGGGCGGCCTTTCGCCATTGACAAAGAAATCCTGGAAAATCTGCCGTCCCTGGAAGGGTGTTTCAGTCCTGAGTTCGTGAAGTTCGTCAGAAACCAGCATCAGTATATGACCCTGAATTCGGGCAGGATTTACAACACATGCAGGGTGGTGGAGAGCCCGTTTCTTGAGCTGTTAGCAAAGCCTGAGATCAGCGGAAACAAGAAACAATGGGCTCTCGGGCCTTTCAATCCGGTGGATACAGAATTGGTCGGAAGGAAGAAAGCATCAGATTCCCGTCACAGATGCTTAAAATGGCTTGACAGGCAGGGCCCGAACTCAGTAATCCTTGTTTCTTTCGGGACAACATCAACATTGTCGGACAGACAAATCCAGGAGCTGGCGACGGGCCTGGAGAAAAGCCAGCAGAAGTTCGTATGGGTTCTTAGAGAAGCTGACGGGGGGAATTTTTTCGGCCGGGAAGTTAAAAAAGTTGAATTGCCAAAAGGGTTCGAAGAGAGGGTGAAAAATAGGGGAATCGTTGTGAGAGATTGGGCTCCACAGCTGGAGATCTTGGGCCACTCTGCAACCGGCGGGTTTATGAGCCATTGCGGTTGGAATTCGTGCATGGAGAGTATCTCCATGGGCGTGCCCATTGCGGCCTGGCCGATGCACTCCGACCAGCCAAGAAACACCACTTTGATAACCAAAGTGTTGAAGATTGGGTTAGCTGTGAAGGATTGGGCTCGTCGGGACGAGTTGGTGAAATGTTCAGCCGTGGAGAGCGCTGTGGCGAGGCTGATGGCGTCAGAGGAAGGGGCGGAGATGAGGAAGAGAGCGGTGGAGTTGAGCGGTGGTGTCAGGAAGGCAGTGGCGAAAGGTGGAGTGACGCACTTGGAGTTGGATTCTTTCATTACACATATTACTAGGTAGTTTTGTTTCTCGTACGTGTCTTAAGTTATCTGGAAAAAAATGGAGAAATTCGTATGAATTAATAATTATGATAATGTCATATTAGCAAAATATAGATCGTTCTGTTTGCTGACGTGTTTTTTTCTTGAATTTGATGGATGAACGATCAGCATAACAATACAATATAAATTTCCTCTCATTAGATCTTTCTAGATCTCTTGTACGAGACCAATGAATACATAAGAGTAAGAATTATACGAGTTTTGTGAATTATATTGCCCCAAAAAAACAAAGAAGTAAATATGCAAGTTGTATGAATTTAATGCTACCAGTCGAGTGCATGGCTTAAAATGAAACGCAACAAAGAATATGCTCTCTTGGTTAAGGATAAGAAAGTTGTAAGTGGAAACAAACATGAAATTCCTGGACTTTGTCGAATCCCCCATACAACGTTCGATCATGAGTTGAGATTATTACTTCAAGTTGTTGAAAGAAAACAGGCCGCCTTTCCTAGGCAAGTGGCAGGTTTTGTCCAAGATTTCTCAGCCAGAGCCATGTTATTATAAGGTCGAGAGACAAAATCCCTGGTGGATATGTCAGTTTCCAAAATAAATTTGAACTCAAATTGGATTCGTTCTGATTGATAATCGTATTTCGAATGTTGTGTGATTAATGTGTAATTCAAACGTACCCTCAATCGTAACAATTACAATAATACTTATAAATTGTAATACAATTAATCTAATTTAACCAAACACAAAAAAGTTTAAAGTACTCAAAATTTGGGTTCGTACGTTTAACGGGGTCGATTGCATTTGACTAATAATTAGTTAAGACATAAACATCAGTTCAGGATTGCAGTTGCTCCCTGTCCTTTTTAAAACTACAGGTATACCTCTGAGAGGGTGTTGGTGTAATGTACTTCAGAGGGTGTCAGTGTAAAATTCCGCCGTTGGATAAGAGGTGTACTTATAATTTTACAAAAGACGGATGATACTTATGTAATTAAACCTGATATTGGGAAGTGCCAATATAATTTATTGTATATTTTATGGTTAAATTACATTAACATCTGTTGACATTAGGTCAATTACAGAAACACTCGTTGTCTTTTGCAAAATTATAGCTACACTCTTTAAAGGGTGTTAGTATATTAATATTTTTCAGGAGGTGTTTATGTAAGTTTTACCTTTGAATAGGGGTGTAGTTGTAATACAACTGCAAATACCATTATTTTTTGATTTTGGATCTTCCAAATCATTCCCGCAGGAGATCCGGACCCCTTTTTTTTTCTGACCCTTCGAGAAAAAGATTCATTCTTTTCATAAAAAAAATAGGAGGTAGAACCAATAAAAATTTCTTTTTCGATTCATCCCTAGCCTCATTCAAGAATGGTTTATGATCCAATCTGTAGGAATCAATAGAAAAGGCAAATCCCTTATGATACACCAGATCCGGCTCGGTTATTGATAGAGTGAATAAATCAGGAAGTCCAGTTGTAATTTTACGAAAGATAGAAGTGTCTATACATTGGCCTAACCTTAAGAAATGTCATTATAATTTACCCTACATATTTTATACGGAATACAATTTATTTTTTTTTTAATTTAACTTGGCCCAAAATTCAAGAGTAAAGATTATATGTATACACATGTTTGTCATGGGATGCAATTTTGTGCCGGTTTTAGCAATCTTAACTAGAAACAAACACAAATATCTGTCGACATGCCCACAATTGAATTTTTTCGGTTAACAATACTGAACCAAACTCTTCATCCCTATTGGTGGGACCAAATAAAAAGTGTGAATATATATATATATATATATATATATCAATACATTAGTATTGAATTGACCTCCAAGTCAACGGGGCATCAAACAACACTAAAATAATAAAATAAAATTCCTGACCCAATTAATTATTCTATCGGAGAATTGTATTTTTGCTCTTGTATGAATTTATTTTTGTAGTTTGGTCCTGTAGTTTTTTAAATTCATGAATTTAGGACGAGTTCAACCAATTTTACTAAAAAATCGCATGTGTTGTGCACAATTGCACATGACATACTAATTGAAGATTTTCGGCCAATTTATGAATTTTTGGTTAAAATTCTCCTCAATTTATCAACTTTTTCAATTGTAGAAACAAATTGCAGAAATAGATCAACAGGATCAAAACTGCTACTCCCTATATTTACATGACTAAAAATTGCTACTTTTTACAAGTTTTTTGAGGATAAATTACCAATTAGAAATCTAAATAAATTGAGTAATAATTGCATCATAAATTAAAGTTCATATTAAAATTGGGATTATCAATTTCTCAAACGGATGAATCCCAAATGAAGTATGAAAATTATTTATTTATTTCATTAGCTAATTCAAGCAAGACATATTTAAATATGCTCCATTAGGAAAATGATAAATTACAGTGACATTTTTTGAGGTTAGGCCAAATTACATAAATATTTTCTGTCGTTTGTAAAATTATAGCTACACCCCCTGAGGATGTAATTATACTACAACTACACCTCATATTCAAAGGCAAATCTTACACTAATACCCCTTGAAAAATATTACACTAACACCCCTCAGGGGGTATAGTTGTAATTTTGCAAACAAAAGAGAGTGTTTGTGTAAATTGAGCCTAACTTCAGAGGGTGACAATGTAATTTACCCTTAGAAAAATGATCCACCAAATGGTGTTCATACCTGATAGGAAATGAGCTCCAAGCCGAAATAAGAAGCAAATACCACTGATTTTGTAACTTTATATCACACCTTGTGATTAATTAAGGATATAAATTTGGTAGCTTTTAACTTTTGTTAACATTTTACAACCCTATTGTTGGCATCAAAAAAGTTTGAATAAATTTCAATTTTTATCTTGTATTATAGGGGTGATAATTTTGATCCAGTTGAAATGAATTTGAGCACAATTCTGGCTAAAAATTCATTAAATTGGCTGGAAATCTCCAAATTAGCATGTCATATGCACAACACATGCGATTTTCCAACGAGATTGACCAGAGTTTATTTTGAACTCACAAATTCCAAGAAAGTACAGAACTAAATTACAAAAATAAATTCAATAACACTAGAAAGAATTTAAATTTAACCATGGTTAAAAACAAATAGGCGTAGTGAATATTCATTCACCACGGTCATACAACGGTTATTGGCCGTGGTACGTATTTGCGAGTGTGGCAAAAACATTTGCCATGGCAAAAAAATTTTTCATGGTGGATAATCTAGATTTTTGCAACGATTTTGATTTAACCATGGTTAATAATAATTACTTACCATGGTTTTAGTTCGTAGATAATAAATTTGTAGTCAATAGTGAATTTTCTTCTAGTGAAAAGACCAAAACAACCCCCTTCATACTTACAGGATAAAAAATAGCATTCCAATACTTACACGATTAAAATTATAATTTTCCATTTTTATTTGTATGGTATATCATGCATGAATCTCAGAAAAATGATGATCATTTTGGAAAGTTACATAGTTCATACACTGAATTTTCGGGGGCGTTGGGAGTCCTAAGTCCTGATCAGTACAGTACTATACATTTATTACAACCTTTTTGGTATGTGGCTATTCTGGGAATGAAGGTTTGCCGCTTTTCAGACAGATCTGCCCCCACATATCTCGGAGCACTAATCACCCCATCTATCCACACCACATATACATTTAAGACACACTTTTATATAATTCCACTGCTTTTTCTTTTCCTTAATTTTTTATATTTCTGGGCCCAATTCATAATACTTACAATATGTACCAACTTTTTTGTTTTTCCCTTGTGGCTGAATTTGCAGTTTTAGTCCCTAAATAATTGAGTGTCGACGTATGTGATGCATGCACACTGATACAATGACACAGTCGTTGAGATACGAAAAAATCTCAAAAGTTGTAGATAAAATGATATCGTGACATAGTTGTTGAGATGCAAAAAAATTTAAAAATCTTAGACACAATGATAGAATTATAATTATACATATTTTGTTTTTACATACATTATCATGAAATTAAAGTATGTAATATTTTACACCATAAAGGTATGAAAAAAAATTAAAGTTAAAATAATATGAAAATTTCATAAGTTTAAGTTCTTAATTTCAAGGTACATATATAGCTATAAAAATGTACATAATTAAGTCGTTATTATAAGCAAACAGAACTTGAAATATAGATTCAGACTTCTCTTCTAGTAAATTCTCCAGATAAAATAGATAATGATGAAAAACGATTGAAAAAAATTAGATTGGGATAAAGCTGATGGAATGAAGGGGAAAAAAAGAGCGTTTTTACAACTTTCACGAGTGAAAAGTCATGTTGAGTAATTTTTTCCTTACCCATCATACTTAAAATTGTAAAAAAGAAAAACCCTAGTTGTCTTTGTACGTATCGGCGTGATTGACACCGTGTTTATTTTTTTTCAACTTTTAGACACACAAATACTTTATCCAACATGTATTAATGTCCAACATTGCACGGAATAATTTATTGAAGTGCCAATGCATTATAAGTTGACATCTTCTACTTCAAGCACAAACAAAGAGGACCAAATAATATATATCTTTTGGCGCTTGAGGAAAATTTGCTAAAAGATAAATAAATACAACGCGAGAAAATGTCCTCATCGATGTTCTAGGTGTTTAGGTTGGACAAGATACCGATGAGATCTTGATTTAATAATTAAGGCTGAAATAAACATCATAAATAATTAAAGAAAAAATTGTATTTTTAGTCTCGTAACTTTAGGTTGTTAGTACTTTTGGTCATATAACTTACTCCGTTTACACATTTAGTCATTTTTTCGAAAAATTTAATCCAACACATATCGAAATTTGGTTCTTTTTTGGTAAATTTAGTCCTCGGGGGTGTTCTGTAATATTTATGGTGATCATAAATACGTAGTATGATCCCATATTTTTTTATTTATACGAATATTTAATTTAAGTTTACATTATTTATTAAAGTTTTTAATTGAATCTGAATATAAAATTACACATTTTAATAATTAAAATATTAAATTATTCAATTAATCTATTAATAAAATTAGTTACTAATAAGTTTAAATAAATAAATTTATCACACTTGTATAAATTATTTAAAATTATTAAAATAAAAAGATTGTTTATCCTCTATCTTTATTTATAACTAAAATTTTATTAAATTAATAAATTATAATTCAAAATAATTTATGTATTTTATATAAATCATATAAAAATCACTAAAAAAAATAATTTATTTATTAAAAATATATCTTAAATTATTGAATATTTTTTCTAAAAATTTAACCACTTTCTTCCCCAACCCACCATCATGCCCCACCCAACTCGGGTTGACCCTAGCCCCGTCCCCCCCGTTGTCGCCCTCGCCCTTGCCCCGTTTCAACCGTCCTTGTCACCTCCCAAGCATTCGCCCTCCTCTATCTTCGTCTGCCATTGTATCTATATATAATTTTAAGAATTTAAAATAATTTATACATGTATTATAATTTTATAATTTAAATTTATAACCTAATAACTAATTTTTAATAATATATTAATTGAATAATTGAATATCTTAACTATTAAAAACGTCTAATTTTATATAGAGATTTAATAAAAAAAAAGTTAATGAAGCAATTTAAAGTTACATTTATGATTAGTATAAATCATAAAAAAAAATTTATGGGGTTATATTACTCATTCCCATAAATATTACCTTAGCATCCTCTCTACCTTTTTATAATTACAGCATCACCCTTAAGAGCATTTTTATTATTGAGAAATTATGTTAAAGTTAAACTAGGTCAACAGGGATATTCTTTTATTAGACTGTGAAGGGTGGTATCTATAATTTTTTAAAAGGTATGGGTGACTTTTGTAAAAATATAGATGAGGAGTTTAAATGTAATTATCCCTTTTTTATATCCTGATTGGGGGTGCAGAACGGATACTGTCTACTAGTTAATAAACGATAAATTACGTCGAGGTCCCCTGAAATTCAATATAATTATAACAATCTTCTCGTTATTTGAAGAATTATTAATACCTCCTGACAATAATGTCCTTCCAACCACTGACCCATTCTGATAACTTAACTAGAGTTTCATCTAAATTTCGTATTGAATTACTTAAGATGCCCCTTTTTTTTACATTGAATTATAATTTTACATATTTTTAATTATTTTATATGTAATAACATCCGTCCCAGATCAGACTTTTATAGTTCTTTTAATAACAACATCCTCCCAGCATCAGATTTTTATATATATTTTTAATTTGAAAAAAAAAAAACAGCAAGAGTAAAGTCGACAATTCCACCTTACCGTCCAAAAATTACATGATTATCTCACCTATAAAAAAATATCTATAATTTCTCAAACAATATTGAAATATTTTATAATTGTATTAAATATTAAATTTTAAAGGAACTCAATGTAATCTATTCAATTAATAAATGATCTTAAAGACGTAGAGTTGATAGGACTAGTGAAAAAGTCATACTATTCGTCGCCACGCAAAAAGCATTTTTAACGTGATACTACTACATTGAACATTTATTTTTTTTTTTAAAAAAAAAATTAAATTATGTATATATGTTGATTATTACTTCTAATTAATAGTTACAATTTTAGCTTCTGTTGTAAATTGTCAAATCCTATATAGTAATTCAACACAACTACAACATAGCTAGGATATTGCCACAACAAATAATTGAACATCTACACATATGTGTTTAAGATGAAAAAAATTCAAATGTGTGAATGACTTTGGTTGGACATGTGGTTCTTGATCTCTACATATTAGCTAGACCACCTAGATGATACTATCTACTAAGAATATAGACACCACAAACACATGCCTACTTTATTCTATTTGCTTTTTTTTTTTCTTTTTCATTTTTTTTTGAGAGAATTTAAGTAAAAATTATTAAATTGATATTGAAAATCGAGGGAATTGAGCTAGATTAAACTCGATAGAGTGTGTCAAACAGAGTTAGGCCTCTATTTGAGTGGTAAGATTTCAACTCAATACACCTTTGAATATGTTACAACCAAGAAGTCGAACCATTACTAGTTTGGACGGCGGGCAGTTGCCCGAACTCAGGATCAATAAGTATGAGATCTAGAGTTGGGCCGAGCAATTTGATATTCCGCGTGTTGATGTTTGCTCGTCAATTGTCATCAAAATTGATAATACGAGTCATTATGGCAATTGAGTCCTAATCGGTCAAGACTGACTTTGAGAAAAAAGGGGTGAGTTGAACAAAGTAAGTCGTGCATGTATAAAAGCAGAAAGCGTGGCGTTAATCAAGGCGTGTGGTTCCAGCTTTTGAAGTTCTTGATTTTTCTCGGGAGCTTCTTGTCAAAATTCTGACTTAAGTATTGAAAGATTTTATTAGAAACAAACGTAGTGGCTGTTAACGATTTTGTCGGGCTTGTCGGTCTTTGACCCAATTCAATTGTAGTGGGCCAAGTTCACGGGTCTTGGGAACTCAATGAATGAGTGTAAGTGAAGGAATAGTTGGCTGGTAATGGGCTAGACCCTTCGGCCCGGACCTCTTTTAAATATTTACATATTTCATATGAATGAAGAATTTCAGACTGATCTGATCCGGCCTGTCATGCTCAGTGACAGCAAATGCCGGTCCAAATCATCTTACGACAATAACTAACGACATGACACACAAATCCAAGAACAAAGCAGCAATTTAGGGCCTCGAAAATGGATCCATCATGGGCCAAACAAAGATGACGATTTCTTCAAGAATGTATTATTTATAGATTTGATCAAGAATCTGAGGAACAAGATCAAGCCTGTACCTTAGATATAAAACCATAATTATTACATCAACAACAGCAGCAGCAGAGAGTTTCCTCAAATCATAGATTAGTACATCTATCTATCTGCTAAAATCATCAAAGCCAAGAGGTAATGGAATCAGGTGATCAAGTTGCCGTGGTAATGGTGCCTCTTCCGGGCCAAAGCCATCTCAACCAGCTTCTTCAGCTCGCGGGCCTCATAGCTTCCTACGGCCTTCAGGTTCATTTTGTTGGCTCCGCCACCCACAACCGCCAGGCCAAACTCCGGTGCAATGGCCTAAAACCTAATTCAGGAATCCAATTCCATGATCTTCCAACTCCTCCCATCGCCGCGCTGGATCCTAATCCAAACACGTACGACAAACTACCCGTTCACATGTATCCAGCCGTCCAGGCCTATGCCAGCTTACGCGAACCTATTCTTGGGCTTGTGGAAGAGCTGTCCCTGAAAACAAGAAGAGTTGTCATAATCTACGACAGGATGGTGTTCGAAGCTGTTCGGGACGCTGTCTCAGTACAGAATGTGGAGTCTTATGCATTCAACTGCGTGTCAGCTTTTAATCTCTTCTTCGTACTATGGGAAGCGATGGGGAAACCGTTCGAAGTAGAGGGACCACTCAAAGACCCGCCTCCTGTCGGGGAATTTATGCCTGAGGGAGTTATCCAATTCATTGTTTCTAGTATGTTTAAGGGGAGAGCTGGAGATATCCATAATACCTGTAGATTGATAGATGGTACTTATATTGATCTACTATCCAGGGAGGAGATCAGTGGAAGTACTAAGCCGCAATGGGCTATTAGACCGACCCTCCAGGCAGATTCTACTGCAAATAACGATAGAAAAGCCCGGCATAAATGCCTGGAGTGGCTAGACAAACAAGCACCAAGATCAGTCATATACGTCTCTTTTGGAACCACAACTTCGTTTACCAATGAAGAAGCCGGAGAGATCGCTATAGGGCTGGAACAAAGCAGGCAGAAGTTCATTCTGGTGTTGAGAGATGCCGATAAAGCCGATATATTTGCCGGAGAAGACAGAAAGATTGAGCTGCCAGAAGGGTTTGAAGAAAGAGTGCAAGAAAATGGAATGGTGGTGAGAGATTGGGTTCCACAGCTGGAAATTCTGGCTCACAAATCGACAGGCGGATTCATGAGTCATTGCGGCTGGAATTCGTGCTTCGAGAGCCTGTTGACGGGCGTGCCTGTAGCAGCCTGGCCGATGCATTCTGACCAGCCACTTAATGCTCTATTCTTGACAAGAGTTCTGAAAACAGGCCTGGTTGTTCGGGAGTGGGCGCAGAGGAAGGAGCTGGTGATAGCGTCGGTGATTAAGAACGTCGTGGAGAGGTTGATGGCGTCGGAAGAGGGGCGCGAGATTAGAAAAAGGGCGGAGGAGCTAAGCGCCGCCATTAAAGTATCTATGGATGAGGGTGGTGAAGCTGGTTGCCCGGAAATAGAGAGTTTCATTGCCCATATTACTAGATGAAAATTAGTGTTGTCCCTGCTAAATATTCGGACTGGATTTTTATGTTTCCTTTTATTTTAAATTTACATTTAATATATACATGTTACATATATATTTAATTTTATTTTAAATAAATAAGATGTCACGCTCTTATATTCAAAATGCAACATGATTCCAAATGTTTAGCCTTGTTTCCGAGATGTTCTCTTGATGATTTAATATATTTCTTTATTCATATTAAAAATGAGGATAATTGCAATGTCCTTCCTAGAATTTAGTCTAATTACATGTGGCCTCCTCAAGTTCAAAAAATTATATTTAAGGCTAAATTACTTTTTTGATCCGATAAAGATGCTCGTTTCACTTTTTAGTCCCACGCTTTATGAAATTTCTTTTTTGGTACCATTTTAAATATAAATGCTGACGATTCCGTCAAATGTTAACGGCAACCATTAACTTCTGTTAATTTGCTAACTGACACATGCGCAAATGTTGCATGCCATAGGTGGGACAAATTGACGCCCAAATTAACCTCCATTTGCAGTTTTTGTACCTGAGTCTTATTGCTGTTTTGGTACCTGAAGCCCTTCTGTTTTTATGTCAAAAGATGTTACTATACATTGATAAATCTTTTAACAACAATGTGGATAAAAAAAAAAATAGCCATAAACATTCATTCTTCATTACTGAAACGTTGAAAAGTGAGCATAATGCACAATACACAAAACATAGAGTAATTGTGAATACAATTTCGTTTTGAGTATTGAGCATGACCAAGCTACTGTTGGTAAGCCAAAAGCAAGACAAAAGTGGCAAACAATGCTATACATTCATCCACAAAAACCAACAGTGAATCTGTACAAAAAAACCAACACCTCCTATGTGCCGAAAAATCAATTGTGAACATGTATCAAAAAAACAACAGATCTTATGTTTACGTGTTTCTTGCATCCTACTTGAACTTCATTGCTAAAGGCAAGTTGCTCAAGGTTAGAAACTTTTTACCCCCCATTCCTATTAGGAACGGCCATTGGAACTATTCATGAATGGAATCATGCCACTGACCTCACATTTCTCTTATATTCCATCCTTTGTTTTCGAAACGGTCGGACCGCTCCCAAAATTGTTCTAACCCTTTGTTTTTGGAATGGTCGGACCATTCCAACTCGATGCTGATTAGAAGTTCGACGTCTTCCTAAAAAATCTCTACCCAGATTTTGATGAAAACGATAAATAATCACAAAAGTAAACAAGTAATGAAATTTTTTTGATAGTTCGTATCTTAATGAGTACTTGGACGAGAACCAATTTACCACGGCCCAACTCATTAGAGATTGATATATATAGTGCAATTTTACTAGTCGACGATGTCATTTTTTCATTCTTATGGTTTGTATAATAATGTTGATTTCTTGTTCTTTGGCTCTTTCATAACTTGGGTATGATATAATGATCAGAATCAATGGTCGGAGATCAAAAATTCGGAATTCTTATGCTTCTGCACTCGATGGACTTATGATTTCCCCACCATATTCTTATATTCACTCCATATTGATTTTTTTACATGACGCATATAATATTGATTAAAATGTAACAATTGATTTCGTCGCATGTTTTTTTAATATTATCATCCTAGTTTTTAATTTTTCCCACTTATTTTTTAAAAGGAGTCAAACGAGATTATGTTGGAATTCTATTTGGAAATAGAGGTGTGCAAAACCTGACCGGGCCCAAAAAACCCGATCGAACCAAAAATTCTGTTCGAACCGGAAATCGAACCAAAATATTGGTTCTACTTTCAGTTCAGTCTGGTGTATATGGCTCGGTCCATCGGACATAACTGAAAACCATTTTTTTATTAATTTTAATAATGATAATAATATTATAATTTAGGGTTAATTACATTTAGACCACATCTGAAAATGCATAATTACACTTTCCTTCAAAGAAGTTTTGAAATTACATTTACACTCCCTCTAAAAATTCTTTGTTTACACCTGACCTCCATTCGTTAAAGTTTGGGCGGAAAATGTTCATTTCAACAAAAATAATTACATAAATTTTCAATTTTACCTCTCATTTAACATTCTCGTGTAATAATTTTGTACTTATAAGGAAAAAATATAATAATATTGGCCTCACTCCATACATATACGTTACACTTATCCTCTTATAAGTACAAAAATATATATGAGAATATTAAATGATGGGCAAAATTGAAAATTTGTGTAATTATTTTTGTTGACGTGAACATTTTTCGTCCAAACTCTAACAGATGGGGGTGAGGTGTAAACAGAGAATTTTCGGAGGGGGTGTAAGTGTAATTTCAAAACTTTTTTGGGGGAAAGTGTAATTATACATTTTCAGAGGGGGTGTAAGTGTAATTAACCCTATAATTTATAATTTAAGTTTTCAATTCAATTTCACTAAGACACTAACTTCCATTTTCAAGTTTCAAACTTCCAGTCTTCAAAGAGAAGACTTCAGAGCAACAAAACAAATCATAGAGAGAGATCGAGACTTCGACTTCGACGGTGAGAGAGAGAGACGACACCGACGAGTCACCGACTGAGAGAGACCTCAGCGACGGCGACTGAGAGTCAGAGAGAGTTAAGCGGGGGCGACCATGTTCTTTTTTAGCAAGAGAACCACAGCGGTGACTGGCCGAACAATAAAGGCGGAAAGAAATTCCGGCGAAGCGGCGACGACCCGACGACGAGAGAGGATGGTTGGTTTCAATTCAGTTAGTATTTTGGTGTTTGGCGAGTTTGGTACTTTGGGTATTGTTGGTTGTACTTTGTGTATTGTTGTACATTGTGTTGTATTTACTATTTTTATAAATTACTGTAAATATTGGGAATATTGTTGTAATTTGTAAATTTCTACTTTATAAAATGAAAATCGTAAATTGTTTCGATTTAGTTTGATTTTCTTTTTCCATGGATGTGAGTCTTCGATGAATGGTTGAATGCACATTGCAAGAATTATCTGAATTAATGAAGTGTACTGACAGGTGCATATTAATGGTTGAATGCACAAAATTGTAAATTGAATGAATTATTAGGACAGGTGCATATTACAATTTACAAGAATTAATGAATTGTACTGAATTCAATGACTTGAATTTATACAACAACATTATTTGTAGTGAATTGTACTGAAATGAATTGTACTGAATTAATGAAGTCTAGTGAATTGTACTGAATTCAATGATTGTGTGTATTTGTAGTGTTGCGTAAATGAATTTGCCCGAGGAGAGCGAACGAGAAGAAATGATGTTGGAGGATGAAGGGATTTTAGACATACCACCTCTACCTCCACAACCACAAGAAACACAAGCACACAGATCCAAAAGGAAGGAGACATGCAAAAGAACTAATATTTGGGATCACTTCATCGGGTTAATTGCAATTTTCATCCTGTAATTATAGGTATTTGGCATTTTGGTCCTTTAAGTTTCTAGGGTAGCAAAATAGTCCTTTAACTTTTCAGTTAATTGCATTTTCATCCTGTAATTATAGGTATTTGGCGTTTTGGTCCTTTAAGTTTCTAGGGTAGCAAAATAGTCCTTTAACTTTTCAATTTTCGCGATTTTCGTCCTCTGGTCGCTGGAGTTTTTAAAACTTGCCGGAATAATGGATGCGATTAGGTTGATCTTCTTGAGTGATACCACATTCAGGCATTGCCCCTTCTTCCGGCGAGTTTAAAAGCTCCACGTGTGAATCGCGTGCTATTATTCCGGTGAGTTTTAAAAAATCCGGCGACCAGAGGACGAAAATTAAAAAGTTAAAGGACTATTTTGCTACCCTAGAAACTTAAAGGACCAAAACACCAAATGCCTATAATTACAGGACGAAAATTGCAATTAACCCTCACTTCATTGCCTATAATGATAACGAGGGAAAGCCAAGAGGTCGATGTAAGTATTGCAAATGAACTTATGCGTCTAATCCTTCTAAGAATGACACTTCTACAGGGAACAATTATATGAGACAATGCAAAAAACATCATAATAATCTAGCTTCTATTGCTGAGAACCACACAATAACTAGTTTCTGTCAGAGTGTAACGAGGGATTTAAGAGAAATTTCAACTCTGAAGTTTGATCAAAAAATTGTTAGATTTCCCTTAGCTCGCATGATAATTATAGATGAATTGCCCTTTAAGTTTGTCGAAAATGAAGGATTTAGGCAATTTATCTCTGCCGCATGTCCACAGTTTAGTGTCCCTTCAAAAATCACTAGAACTAGGGATTGTTATAAGTTGTTCTATGATGAAAAGAATAAGTTAAAAACTTATTTCAAGAATTCGGGACAAAGAATCTCATTGACCATGGACACATGGACTTCTAATCAGAGACTCACCTATATGTGTTTGACTGCGCATTACATTAATTCTGATTGAAAAATGCATAAGGTTATCCCTAATTTCATCCCATGTCCTACTCATAAAGGTGATGATGTTGGATTGTTGATTGAGAAATATTTATTCAATTGGGGGATTTATAAAGTGTTTGTTGTAATTGTTGACAATGTTTCCTCGAATGATACAACTGTTGCTTACTTTAGACGAAGATTTGTTAATTGGGGAACTGTTGTATGTGAAGGAAAATATTGCATATGAGATGTGTGGCTCATATTATCAATTTAATATTCAAGGATGGATTGAAGGAATTGAATGATTCCATTGAGCGTGTTCGAACAGTTGTTAAATATGTTCGTCAATCACCGCTAGGACCAAAAAATTTAGCGATTATGCTGTTGAGGAGAAGGTTCAAAGCAAAAAATCATTGTGTTTAGATATCCCTACAAGATGGAATTCAGTTTTTACTATGTTAGAGACTGCTATCATATTTCAAGGCATGTTTGAAAGATATGAAATATATGATGCTGATTTTCGTGGTGATTTCTTGTCTGATGGTCCTTATGGTAGAATTGGGTTGCCTACGAAAAATGATTGGGTTATGGTTGAAAAATTTGTAACGGTGTTGCGACATTTTTATGAGCTAACCAATCGAGTCTCTGGGTCTTTGCATGCGACATCTAACATTTTTTGGATGAAATAAGTGATATTGGCAACTTATTGAAGGAATGGATTAGGAGTGATGATGATTGTTTGGTAGATATGGCTCGACAAATGAAGCCAAAATTTAATAAGTATTGGGGTGGTATCGATAAGATGAACATGATGTTATATGTTGTTGTTATGTTTGATCTTCGGAAAAAGTTCTCTTATCTTCAATATATTTTCAACAATATGTATGAGCTACAAGCAACAGCGATGATGGCAAGTATAGCCAAAGATGCTTTCTATATTGTATTTGAAGATTACAGCAAAGCATATCCTTCGACAACATTACATCCTTCTACCACTTCGTCGACATCTAGTGAATCAGAACAGGATCATGGTGTTGTTGGTCCAGTAAAGGAGGTTAGTGTTAACAGGATAAAGAGATGGAAACAAATATTATCTGATATTGGACGTAGGCAAAAATCAAAGACGCATTCATATATAAACGAAGAAATTGTGGAAGATGAATCTCCAAGTTTTGATATCAAAGAATGGTGGAAAGTGCATGCTCTGAGATTTCCCATCTTATCACGATTGGCATGGGATGTGTTAGCCATGCCTATATCTACCGTTGCGTCGGAATCAACTTTCAGTACTGGAGGTCGTATCATTGATGATTTCAAAGCATCATTGACTCCAAAGATGGCACAAGCTTTAATTTATTGCCAAGATTAGCTACGGCACGCTCCGGTGAAACCAGTTGAAGAGGACTATGACATGATCGGGAAAATTGTAAAAGGTATATGTTAATTTAATATTTATTCATTTAGTTTATTCATTATTGACATCTTTTATTTAATAAATTAAAATTTTGCTCTTCATGATTTATCTTACACTTGTAGATGCCGTATCAAGTGTTGGCTTAGAGTCGACCATCATCGGATTATGATGTCATATGTCATGCAAGTATGATTTTTTTATGCACTTTATAGTTTTATTTATAATTTTTCATATAATTTCTTCTTCTTTTTTTTTTTTTGTTTTGTTTTTAGTAGTAAGATGATGGCTTAGAGTCGACCATCATCAGTTTTGTCATATAATTTATCGTATAATTTCTTTCTTATTTATAATTTATACTTATCACTATTTGTTTTTAGTAAATTAAAAAAATAGTGATAAGTAGAAATTAACCACGGCTCCGTAACGATGTTGGCCGTTGTTTTTGCAAGTGAAGCGAAAACATTAACTGTAGCTAAAATCATGACAAATGTTTTGGCCATATTCAAAAATCATGACAAATATTGACTAATTATGGTAAAATTAAAGTTTTCGTATTGATTTTGGTTGACCGTGGTTAATAGTATTGATTTACCATGATTTTTAACTCGTAGTTGTTTATAGTGTAGCAAAACATTAATTTTCTTTTTATATGAACGGTTGTCAAAGCCGTCAAAACTAATTATTGATTATAAAACTGTAGCAATAGTGGAACTAGGTCAAATCCCTAAGAAACTATGGATTAATTTTTCAGTCTACTTGTAGTAACCAAAAACAGGGGGGGTGGGGATGGGGGATATTTGAAGAATGAACTACTAATTAGTATAAACTAAATATAAAGTAGAAATAAACAACTACGATGAAATCAATAGAGACAAATTTCAATTCAAGGGAGTGTATCACCCACTCGTTATGTTAATCATTGGTCACATAAGATTAATTTCACAACCAAGCATTCAAATCTATTAGGATAGCCATAATAAATTCCTATTTTCCTATTGTAATTGATTTGACTCAAACATCTAGATCAAAACTTATTATCTCAAAGATTGAGCACGATAACGTTCCATATTGATTTTAATAATGGCATTTGCATAAGTGGAAACGTTAAACATAAATTAATCAAACAATTGAGATAACTGAAACCTAGTTTCTTGTCCCTACAAATCGATCATGCTAAGCACATAATCAACTTGCTTGCTACTCATACCAATCATTCATGATAATCATGGATCACTTAACTCATGGATATCAATAGAATAATCGAACTGTCAGATCTATCAATAATATATAATTATTCCATAAACAGAAAATGAAGACAAGAAATACTCCACTACAAGAAAAACACTAAATAGCAACAAAAAAATGAGCGTCGAGCTAATTAGCAAGTAAAATTTTCGTTGCTAATGCATTATTAATATAAGAAATTTACTTGCTAATGAATTTAGCAACAAAAATTTACTTGCTAACAAGTTTAGCAACGAATTATTTAAAATATAAATTAAGTAGTGTAAATTAGCAACGATAATTTTACTTGCTAATCAGCTCGACGCTGATTTTAGCAACAAATTTTTCGTTGCTATTAAGCTATTTTCTTGTAATGCTCGGCAAAATCATATTAACAAAAACTTCAAAATATAACAATTGAATTCAACTTTTCTGTTGAATCAGAAAAAAGGATTAGCGACACAACATGTTCGTAGCAAAACAAACAGTTCTAAATGAAAACATAAACTAGAGAAAGAGAAAGAAAAACTAATCGACAAGGCCGATGTCCTTCAACTCCTTACTCCAAGTTCCAAAATATGAATGATCTTTTCTCCATTGCTTCTCCTTTCAATCTTCAGCTTCTGGCACAATTTCCCTTCCTTTCACGTTTTCTCCATCAACAAGGAAAGGAAATCTTCACAAGAAACTTTTCAAAATTCTTCTTTCTCGCAAACATACTCGGATATCGAATAGGGCGTGATCACGCTCTAATGACTGCTCAAGTCTGATTTGTGTTCAACTTCCCTTGATCATTTTTCAATTTCATTTGAGGCTTTTTGAGTTCATTTTCTTCATAACAGGTCAATCTCAATCATCCATTCAAAAGATGCCTAATTATTATCAATGTAACAAATTAGTTATAAAATACTCGAATTAAACATACATTTAAATGATAAAATACATCGTATCATCACAGTGCCGTAAACTTATTCAATACTGCTTTGACTAAAATCTTATCTTTTCAAACCGAGGCCTGAGTCTGACTCAGCTAATTAAATTCACCTACTAGCTCATGTTAATTTAATCATCTTTACTGGATCCTTAATTTTCTTGAAATATTTGCCCGAAAAATGAAAGAAATAACAAATAAAATATAGATGAAGTAATCATGTACGTGTTATCATCTAATATGGGAATAGCTAATAGTAGAGATCAATAACCAAAAATCGGTCTTTAACATTTTTTATTTAAATGTTCAAAATCCCAAGAGTATATGTTTGTGAAATATATGAAATCTTGGTATCACATTGAAAATGCAATTTTTCTTTTTGGCATGACGATTAGTTTTGAATATTAAATATCTTGTTGCATTTTTTAAAAAATGATGACATATTTTATTTAAAAAAATATACATATAGAAGATAAAATTAAATATAATTAAAATTCAATCTGAATATTTAGCAAACAACAATAATTTTCCTGAAAAATCACTAGAAGAAAATTTTCAATTGGCTACAAACTTATTGGCTACGGATTAAAACCATGGTAAATAATTATTATTAATCATGGTTAAACAAAAACCGTTGCAAAACCTAGATTATTCGCCGTGAAAACTCTTTTTGCCATGGTTATAAGGCATAGCAGATGTTTTTGCCATGGCTTATAACCATGACAAATGTTTTAGCACACTCGCAAACACCATGGCCAATAACCGTTGTATGACCGTGGTGAATGACTATTTACTATGGCTATTTATTTTTAACCATGACAATTAGCCATGATTAAATGATAAATTTTTTCAGGCGAATTGGATTCAGGTTAGAATTGCGTTCATTTTCATCTGGTAATATGGGCATTGAAATTCTCTATTTCCCAGCGACTTTCACCACTTTCCTTAGATATTTTAATGGCGGCGGTCAACTCCTCCGCCCTCTTTCTAATCTCATGGCCTTCTTCCGACGCCATGAACCTCTCCATTTTAATCAATATTATATGCGTCATGTAAGAAATAAAAATGGAGGGAATATAAAAATATGGTGGGGAAATCATAAGTCCATCGAGGGCATGCAGAAGCATAAGAATTTCAAATTGTTGATCTCCGACCATTGATTCCGATGATTATAATTATACCCAAGTTATGGAAGAGCCAAAGAACAAGAAATTAACATTCCTATACAAACCATAAGAATGAAAAATGGCATCGATGACCAATATAATTGCACTATATATATCAATCTCTAATGAGTCGGGCCGTTGGTAAATTGGTTCTCACACAAGTACTCATAAGATCAAAATTATCAAAAAGTTCTGATAGTTTATTTTTGTGATTATTTATCGTTTCATCGAAATCTAGGTAGAGATCCTTTAGGAAGGCATCCAACTCCTAATCAGCATCGGCATCATTGTCGATGATTGAGGCTGATATGCCGGCAGATCTTTGTATTAATGATTGTTTAATTTTGTGATTATTTATTGTTTCATCAAATCTGGGTAGAGATCTTTTAGGAAGACGTCAAACAAATCTGAGTATAAATTTCAATTTTGATCAAAAATACCTGTTAAAAATATAGAAATATAAAAAAATTAACAATTGACACAGTACGATACGAATACCATTCCATTCATTCAAATATGCGCATTCTATTTCTTTTGGCCATAATTATTTATTGTAACGAGAAATTATATTTTTTCTAGTGTGGCCAAGGAGCCGAACTACAATGAGTTCGGATGGCAGGCCCCAACCCAAACTTAGGATCGATATTGGATATTTTTTTATATATTAACTAGATATACTAGAAAAAATATGATTTATCGCTACGATTAATTACCATGTCAAGCGAATAAAATCATGGCGAATACAAATTAACCACAATTTTACAACGATCATTAGCCGTTGTTTCTGCAAGTGTGGCCAAAACATTAGCCATGGCCAAAACCATGGCAAATATTTTGATTACGACTAAAAACCATGGCATATATTGATTAACGTGGTAAAATTTTAATTTTTTGTATTAGTTTTGTTTTACCGTAGTTAATAGTATTGATTTATCTCGATTTTTACCCGTGATCATTTATAGTGTAGCAAAAAGTTAATTTCTTTGTAGTGTCACTGTGGCACGCAGTACCTACACATATAATTTTACTAATATTTTTATTTTATTGAATCTCATAATTTCTTCATGTACAATAAAGTTTGTCATTTCCTTATAACCTCACATGCAAAATGTAACATCCTCAAACGTTAATACATAATTATTATTAATTAGGATAATAATATGTATATATGGTGCGATAAATTATATAATATTTTTGTTCAATTAGAGATTAAAAAGAATTCAAGATAAATTATTGTAGGCATTTGAACAGTAATAGTACAATAAGAATTGTGGAGGTTAAAATAGAAAACTTATAAAGATAAGGGGAGAAAATAAATATATTTCTAGATATATCTAATATATATATTTATATATATACACCTAAGTCTATGTATCAGTCTTAGAATGTTATATAATGTAGTAGAAACTTACCAAAAAAAATAAACAGAAAGAACGAAAAAGAGGTGATGAAGCGGTGGAGTGAGAGCAAGGAATAAATAGGACTTGAACTTCTTCATTTTATTCTTTCTTGTCTTCTTCAATAACTCAAACCTAGAGCCTTCTCAACTGATATTGATAAAATATTATGTTTTCAATATGTTTTATTTCAATTTTGAACCTAGATTTATGTAAAACAAGGAAAAAAAAATGAATGAATTAAATTAGAGACAGGGTAACAGGATAGGCTCTGTGCGAACAGCCTCTGTATTTTCACAAAATCTTGAATTATACAAGTCAAAATCTAGTGAATTTTGTCTCTATGAAAACCTTGGGATGTCTGATTTTGTAGTTTTGAGAAGAAGCTAAATCATTCGTTTTAATGGCTAAATCGGGCAGAACATTATGTTGTCCTGTTTATACGGTAATCCCGACTGAGTGTATTAAAACCCTTTTAACTTGATCTATAATGGTTCAATTTGTATGGTTCTTTCTTAAAATGAAACTAGACACATATGAGATTATATTATGAAAATATCATAATTTTTGAATGAGTATATGAATTTTGATAGAATTTTAAAGTAGAGGTTATGAATTTGTGACAATACAGAACAGGTTGTGCTAAAATCTGAATAACTTATTATATACAAATCAAATTCATATGATTATTGTTGAAAATGAAAGTAGAGACATATGAGAGTATTTTGAGTAAAAATAATTCTTGTATCAATTATATTTTAATCTGGAGAGAATTTATAATTTGGTACAAAGCATCTGTCAAAGAAAGCCATGTAAAGGAGTAAGAGGGATGTTAAAACTGATTCCTATTATTTAATATACAAATTTTACATCATTAGAAAGCCTAGGATGTCTAGTTTATCATACTAAAATATTTTTTAGATTGGATCATTATAATTATATGGTATAATTAGTGCGCAATGTTCATGCTGGCAGGATTGACAGGTTAGGGGGGGGGGGGGGGGGGTTAAAGGAAATTCTTAAAATATAAACACCAATTTTAATATAGCAAGATATATACTATGGAAAGATAATTGAGTTTACTCTATGTAGAAAAAAATAGAATAATTATCCGAATTTTTTAGAATAAGATATTAAAAGATTAGTGAGAACTTTCTGAATATTATCTAATGCTTTATTAAGGAATTACAATATTATCGATATATTGACTATACGTCTTATAACTTATTGTACGATACGAGAACAACATACAAGACTGAACACGTCATTTTATTAAGTAAATCATTGTGGAATTGAGGTAAGTATAGCTAATTGGATATATATATATATATATATATAATGCATGTTTATTTGTAATCATGATCGTAAACAGTCATATGATTAACTGGATTATATGGTTATCTTGTGAAATTATTGTTACGTGTTGTGTCTATGGTGCGGTGTGATGCATATGGTAAATAATTATGATGTACTTTGATTTTATTGTTGAACAAAGATGAATGGTGGAGTGGTCCGTAAATGATTGTGACATGCTTCTATTTGAATGTCGATTGGAGTTGAATTATGAAGTCGTTAATGTATATATGATAAATTAAGATGAAGAAATGACTTACCTAACCTAGGGCATATTCAATGGTTTACGATGATGTAATTGATGACGAGTTGTGTGTTGTCAAGATGATGTGAATGATGTTGTGATATATGGTATGAAAAATGAATATATAGCTAGAAACCATGGCGCGAAGGGGTAGCGGGGAATATCCTATGCTGACGGCTAAATACTGGGGTGGTGTGGGGGTGCCACGTTCGGTGTGACATCCTGTGCTGATGTTGCTACACACTTGATTAATGTGGGGATATCAAATACGATGAGTATCTTGTGCTGGCTATTATATGACATTGATTGAGATGATGAGAACCAGTAAAACCATTGAATATACTCCAATTAGGCTAAGCAGGGCCAAGATAATAAACCATAATTATGTGTGTGGGGTGAATTACAATGACTTCCCCTGAGGTTGGGCATAATTACGGATACCCCCTCATTGTTTTAAAAATTATAAATGAGGTTTGTAATTTTTAACCAAAGGCTTGAAATGGTCCATTTTACCCTTGATTTTTTTTTTTTTTAAATTATAAAAAAGTCAGTCAAGGCAAATTAAATTATTGCTCATCTGTGAAAAAAAAGTAAGAAACCTCTCCCTGCACATTTTTTGTCCAGAAAATTTTTAAAAAATTAAAAAATAATTGAATTTGTATAAGGGCATTTTGGTCAATAAACCCATAAAATTGGATGAATTCGGGTTATCTGTTAGAAGGTAACAAACCTCAGGGGGTATTCGTAGTTTTTGAAACAACGAGAGAGTATCCGTAATTATGTCAAACCTCAGGGAGGGTCATTGTAATTCATCCTTATGTGTGTATTATGTTGTGGTTGATGCATGCTTCTGATATTTGTTCCACGATGATGGTTGGTATTGATTACTTCGTGATATTGTGGATATTGCATAACGAATATTGGTTGATTGGTGACATTGTCTGAAAATTGGTCTTCTGTATATCTGTTTATATGTATATATATAGCTAGTTAGTTATACTTACTGAGTTGGCAACTCACTTTTTGCCATGTACTTTTTCAGCAGATAGATTGCAGTGACTCATCTTGCTACATCCTAGCCAGTTGTCAGCCTTATTAGGTGGGTCAACAATATCATCATGAGTCGGGAGCTCTAGGTATGCATTTGCGATAATATTAAACTCTGACTGAATTGGTATCTTAAGTTTTGTAATAGTTAGAAACTCCACTTTTGTCGTTTTCATATGCTATAGTGAAGTCTTTTATACAAAGATTTTTGATGAGGTATTTAATGGCTTGAGGTAAATATAGAATATTGATATAAGATGATTAATCTAGTTGGGGTTAAATGTGAATTATTTTATGAGATGAAATGTGATTATGAAGGGGGTGTCACACAAAAACTGTGTGATAACTTTTTCTAATACATTAATTATTAATACATAAAAATTAAAACTTTATACAAACATATATATATATATCAATAGCGATGATTATTTTTACATGCAATACAAATACTAATATATTATTTTTATTTTAATTAACAATAAAATTAAACAAAAGGGAGTAAATTTAATTTGTGAGCAGGGGCGAATGCAAGCCCCGTCTAGCCCTAACGGCCGACAGACCTTGGTCCCTATTCTTATACATTATGCCCCTACCCCCACCCCTTAAGGAAAAAAAACCCACTTTCTATATTTTTTACCAACAAAAAGAGAAAAGAAGAAACTCAAAACCCCCATCTCATTTTATAAATCTTTCTTGTATTTTATATTGCTAAAAGTTTAGGACAAACAAAAAAATTGCACGCATCCTTGTCTCATTCCCCATAATTTCCTTTTTGCTAGACATTGGCAAGGTCTATCACTTTGTTATCTTGATTGTATGTTTGTGAAATAATTTATTTAAATTTTGAACATAATTGTTCATCATATGAATTTTTAAAGTAGTTGTTCATTTTATTTATTAAGTTTTTCATTCAAATCTCAAGATAAATAGACAAGCTTATATGATTATACAAATACAGGTTTTAAGTTTTAGAATATGTAGATTTCTAGATTTCAACTCACTTCTCAGTGTTGTAATAATAGTTGTAGATTGTTGTATTTGTACATTATATGTTGCATTCAATTTGCAATTATTATTGTACTAATTTAAAACCCACCACAAGAGATATAACATTAGAGGTAAAATACCATGTGATAATTTTAAGGGTGAATTACAATGACCTCCTGAGATTTGGTATAATTAAGGATACCCCCTTGTTGTTTTAAAAATTACAAATATCCCCTTGAAATTTATAACCATCTAATAAATAACATATTTTCATCCATGTTTATGGGTGAAACTGACCAAAATGCTCTTATGCAAATTGAATTATTTTTTAAATTTTTCTAATTTTTTTTGACAAAAATGCGTAGGAAGACGTTTCTTACGTTTTTTACATAAATGAGCAATAATGTAATTTGCCTCGGCTGATTTTGTACAATTTTAACAAAAATCCAGGGAAAAATGGACCTTTTCAGACCCTTGGTTAAAAATTACAAATCTTAGGGGGGTATTTGTAATTTTTGAAACAACGGGTATCCGTAATTATATCAAACCTCAGGAAAGGTCATTGCAATTCGCCCTCATTTTAAAGTTGTCAGTAAAATAATATATTAAGTGACAACGATTTTCATCCTGTCATTACATAATTATCACTCTGAACAATTTGTACGAAGTTATCACTATAAATAATTAGTGACACATCTATATTGACAACTTAGTAACAATAAAATATAATTATGAAAAATATTTATTGTCAATAAATTCTCATTATATATGTGTCTAATTTGTGTTTCGTGAAAACTTTATGCACTATTTTTTGTTACTAATTTTATTAATAACAACTTCTAAGAATAATCACTATTGAAATTATAAAATTCATCAATGAGGTAGAATAAAAGTTCTTGTCTTCTTGTCACTAATATATATAATTAGTGACTAGTAAAATTGTCACTTACTTTTTTTTATAGTGATTTCAACGAATTTAATATTTTATTCAATAAATTAATTAATTAAATTATGATAGGACTAAACTATTTTTCTGATTTTGCCACTGTTTGTGAGTGCAGGTAATTACATGGAATTAATTATCTAAAGGGTCGTGATTTAGTAGATAATTGAACATGAGTTGGGAAGTTAAATTGGCCCTATCAATTAAGAGCATTTTTAGTATTATAATAATTGAAAAAAATACATGCTACCCCCCGTGATATGGTGTATGTGCAAATTACCTCCCTGTAAAAAAATAAATACAAAATTACCCTCTTATCTTTTTCTAAAATGCAGCAATTGTCCCCTTTGATGTGGTTGTGCTCGTTCAAAAAAGAAGATGAGGTGGTGTGCTTCACGCGCCTTTGGTGCGAATTTGATTAATTTTTTAAGAATAAAATATTATTTTATATTTAAATATATAATAATAATAATAATAATAATAATAATAATAATATATGATATATACTGTTTAAATAATATATATTTACTCAAAAAATAATATATATATATATATTATTTTAAAAAAATTAAACCAACCTCTACCCCCATCAGCCCCTGCCGTTGAAAACCCCTTCCCCCATTCCCATCGTCCCCCTTTCCCCTTTTCGCCCGTCCCAATCGCCGCTCCTTTCTTCCCCTGTCCCTTTCGCCCGCGCCATGCCCAAACCACCACCTCTTGCACTCCCCCTCGCCACACCCAAACCCCCTCCCCAACCCCCCATCATTGTGTCTCCCTTATTCCCTTGTTGTCGCGCCCAAACCACCACTTTTTCCACTCCCCCAAGCCACACCCAAACCCTCTCCCCTAATTCCCTGTCGGTGCGCCTCCCTTCCCCCATCATTTTCCCCATCGTCGTGTCCAAATGATCTCCCCTAATACCTGATCGGTGCGCCCAAACCCCCTCCCCCAACTCGCCGTCGCTGCGCCCAAACCTCCTTCCACTCAGTGTCGTGTCGCCGCGCCGCCTCTATGCCTTTAGTTTTTTTTTTTAATTTTTTTCGTCTAACTTTCCACTCCCCTATTATCTTTTAATAGTTATTTTTTTTAAAATATTTATCCATCTTTTTTCGTCACCATTTTCTTATTAATTTAATATGAATGTATTATTTTATATATATTAAATAATAAAATTTAATAAATATTTTATCTTAAATAGTATTATATATAGAAATTACACACACATAGGGTGTGCCACAAATTACTAGTATGTATAAATATGTATTAGGTAAATTTATAATTTTAAATATAGACCATTGATTTGAATTAAGTAAGATCTAAGCCATTGATCTACTAATTAAATTTGAACCTCAGATTCAAATCAGATCCAACAGTTCTTAAATAATGTTATAAATATAATATTATAATTAAAATTTAGAAAAAGATAAAAAAAAACAAGTAAAAAGCACGTGCACTACACGAAACCGCATGAGAGGGTAAATTGCTCTATTTTCACAAACATGGAGAGATAATTTGATTTTTTTTCATATGGTGTAATTTGCTCATTTCCAATATCATTAGGAGGTAATTTGCATTAAACCCTATAACAATTTGGTGTAGTGGTATCAAAATTACTTCTTTAAATCTAAAAACCCTTTCCTTTTATAATAACTAGCCGTGTGGCAAGCTATTCCTGTGTGCATATAATAATCTTTCACGTTTTAAAATAAATATAAATAAAATTAAAATATATAAACCATACATTACATTAAAAAAAAAAACTAATTTATCAGTTAATATAAAATTTGAACAGTTGAATAAGGTAGTTATTTATCAGTTGAAGGGTTTTTTTTGCTATACAAAAAATCCATACTATGGTGTCATTAAGCACCGTTTGTGAATATGAAGGACTTTTTCTTTTATATTAGTATAGGTATAAATATAGATATAGATATAGATAAAACAGTTAATGAGGATAGGAGCTTTTTGGGCTCCTACCCAATTAATTGAAGTGGGCCAAGAACTGTAACCTCTAACTAATATAGGGGAAAGTATTAGTTTAGTCTGTTAATTTTACCATCTATTAATTTTAGTCCTTTAAGTTTCTCTGTTTTAATTTTAGTCCTGTAACTTTCAAAAATGAGTAATTGTGGTTCTCTGGCAGTATTTCGGACAATTTTACCCCTTTTGTAACTTTTCTTGAACACTTTAGTCCAAATTGTGTTCCTTTGATAAATTTAACCACTGCTCACCCAAAATGGTATCAGAGCCTAGGTTTATTGAAAAAATATTTGTTTATATTATATTTTGATATTTTACCCTAACGAAGGAGATTTTTAGAAATATGGAACCGAACGAAAGTTCGAGTTACATTGAAAACAGAGAATATTTTCAGATTCTGAAAATACAGAAAATGGAATTTCTTATGGAAATTCTTAGAACCATCACCAATAGTCCAAAGTTGGTTGATCCATCACTTCTTCCAAAGGAAGAAAAAGAGGAATGGCATAGAAATCGCCATGTCCAACAGGCGCTACCAGGAAATGCGGTGAGACGTCTACAGGGAGCTGAGATCCATGGAAGAATCTCAGCCAGGAGATCCAGAACAAGTAGATTCCTGAAAAAATACAGTTTCAAAAATAATGACTAGAGGAACTGATTGGAGAGAACTCGAATCGGATACCTCAAAGTACTCGCAGGACCTTAGGGAGGTCCAAAAGACAGTTCAAGACTACGGGCATAGGCTAATCCATGTACGTATGAAAATAGACCTTTTGAACCAAAAGATGGATGAGATCCTAAGGATCCTACCAGATCTACAGAAGGATCTTACAGATCTGAAGGCTGAAGTCACAGATCTAAAAAGAAATTAAAGGAATACCCCTGAGACATCCAGATCTCATCAGGAACGCATCAGGGACGCCCTTGGACCGATATCTTTCCTACATCAGAAGGGAAAAGCGAAGGAGATCTCGAAGCCAAAGACACAAGAAGAACAAATCATCGAGATCATCAAATCCATAAACTAATGGAGATATCAAGAGTGAATCTATTAGATCTACAAGAGTTAGCTGAATCCTTTTCCCAACTTGGGATTGTGGATTTAGTCAACATCCAAACCAATGAGGTCGCTCCAACTTTACCACCGCCGGAGGGAAGCACAGGCTCAAATGATCCTCCGCCAGATCATCTAATGAGAGAAGGTACGGATTTTCACACCAATGCTACCCCTACTTTCGTAGAGACAAGATTGCGAGAAAATCCAGGAAGGAATCCAAGACGAGCGCCTGAAAACACACCATGGGCAAGGACCATGCTCCAGCCCTTACATCCATATGGCACTGTTCTCAACCTAGATGTTATCGACTTCCAAAACATCGAGAAACTGATAGATGAATGGGTTGCAGCCATGAAAATTGCAGCAACTATGTTGGAACTAAACAAGGATAACTTCATAAAACTTTTGGAGTTAAGCTTAGAAGGGTCGGTAAAGATCGGATGGGATAATACCCCAGAAGAGACCAAAGCAAGCATCCTTGAAGGAGAGTCTAAAAGTGCAATCGCGGATAGGCTCGGAGGGTTAATCAAGATCCACTTCATCGGAGATGGATACTTCGAAGGAAGCAGAACGGAAAAGGCTAGGGAGTATGCACAAGCTCTGTTTGGCCTCGAATTAAGAAGTATCTGTGCAGTAGATGAATATATCTACTGGTTCTGCAAATACTTTTTCCAGAGCGGGGTAACAACCGAAGTAGCTGCCCCAATGTTCTTTGCAAAGATCTGCAGCCCATGGAGGGAAATGTTGATACAATCATACAAAGTACCTGCAGGACAACTAGATTCAGTTGCAAGAAGGATGTCTTTCCTCAAAGACAAACTGAAGGATTGGTGTTACCAAGCATCCGTCCAAAAGAACATGAAGAGACTGAGAGGTAAAATCAAAAGAACCCCTATCTGTTGTGATAATAACGATTTTCCAACTATTATAGGAGAATCAAGCGAGCAAAAGAATAGGAGAAAGCAAGGTAGCGACTCTTATTCCAGGAGTTCCAGAAAATCCTCTTTCAGAAGGAGATCATGGTGGTCCAAATCAAAAGCTAGATCATACAAATCTGGACAAAGAACAGGACCAACAAGGGCTTCATCCCAAGGATCTAGACGATCAGAGGCAAAATCCACAGGACGAACCCCTACACGAAGAACTTTCAAACGAGCCCATACCCGAGCTAATGAAAGTTTTAAGGATTGCAACTGCTGGACGTGCGGAGAAAAAGGACATATCTCCCCAGATTGCCCGCAAAAACATGGTGAATTACGCCAGTTTGAAGCCACAAACGACATCCTAGATGCAGTCTACTACGGTAATTTGGTACCAATCTACCAATTCGAAGATCTTCCATTAGATGAAAGCATCTACGAGGAAGAAATAGAAAGTGATTCGATGGATCTTCAACCGAATCAGAATAATTACAGCGAAGGAGATAGGCTTCAAACCTCAAATAGCCTATCAGGATTCTTTTCAAGGATGACGATGTCAAACAAAACAATGGAAAGAATCATGAGACAAGACTCTAATCTCAGCCAATATGACGGTTCTAGGATTGGAGGGATCGGAAGAATCCTCAACCATATAGGACTGAACCAAAGGAAGCATCACATAATCTACAAAGTAAGTTCAGGTGAGTTTGCTATCCCTATGGAACTTACTGGTAATGTGATGGAAATGCAGCTTATTCCTAAAGAAGAAATTCTTGAAGAATTAAGTAAACTCAGGGAAAAAGTAGCAGTTACTATGAAATGGATCCACATAGGAGCTATTGAAGTAGTAATAAAAGCAACTTGTAAGGAAGGAATTAATTCGGAAATACATTTGTCAATAATGGATAGAAGAATCAATAACTTAAGAGATGGTTGTCTTGGGACAATGATAGGAAATTTGTATGCAGGAAAACTGATGTTTGATATTCATCCTAGGATAGCATACAACCTAGCAGATCAAGATTTCAGTAGAGTCTTGACCCTTCATCAGGATTTTAAAAGAAAAGATCTTATGAAAGATGGGAATAGACCATATTCTATAACATATAGAATAGCTTATGCCCTTTCAAACACACATCATTCTGATTTGTTTCTTAGGAAAGAGTATATTGAGATTTCCTAGAATTTTCAAGGAATTCGCTAAGGTAATGACACCAGATCCTATTAGAATACCTAGAATAGGTGGTGTTGATATCTTGATTAAAGATCAACCAGTTTTAGATCGAGCCCTTAGTTTTAGAACTGATTTTAGTAGCAGGATGTCCTTTTCAGAAGATAGGATTATGGCCTATAAAGGAAATGAATCAGAATTGTTGAAGCCCCGAGCTATCAGGGTTGATAATGTGAAACTCCGATGCCCAGAAGGCTGGAAACAAATTCAGGTTATATTTGACATCACTGAAAAAGAAAAACTATTTTCCTTGTGATGACTTATATCATTTGCAACAACCTGTTATGGGAAAATACGAAGTAATGCTAGAAATAGCAGGCCATGAGATATTTGTTGTAGGAATTGCAGGACGAGAAAATGGGATAATGACTTTGGGGTAAGTTTCCTCGAAGATCATAAACCATGGGGAAGAAAAGGTAATGATATGGAATTCAGTCTAGATGGTTATACCATTAGAATTGAATGACTAGCCCCTTTTCTATATACATATCTGTTGGTATGTTGTATGAACAATATAAGTCAGAATATTTTGCAGCTTATATTGACTCAGAATCAGGGATTTGCACGGCAAAACCTGATGTGTTCCCTAGCGAAGCTATGGAATCCTTACCCATTATTGCAGGAAGGGATTTTTCACAAAAAATTCTTGTACTCAATAAGGGTATACGAGAAGCAAAAATCATGATTGGAGGAGCATTTGGAACACCTTGGTTCAAGGTAAAGACGCCTCCTATTTACTTTCATGATACTGGAGCAGATATCTTGCTAGGTAATAATTTCATCCAAACCTTCGCAAATTATGTTCAGGATAACCACAAGAATCTGTTGATTTTTACTACTAACTGTGGTAGCGAGATACAAGTTTTACGTAGAGAAAAGGCATTTAACAGGATAATGCCCATATATTTTCGCAGCAAATGTGGTGATGATGCCAAATTAACTCATCCAAAAATGCAGGATAGAAGAAAATTTGGTAAGGCTCTTTTGTCTTTCAGGCAACAGGATTTTGATGATGCTTAGGAAGAAGATCTTAGGATCTTGAAGGAAGCTATACAAGAGTGCAGGTTAATGGACATGGACGGAGAAAGTAAACTTTCCCTCGAAAATGTCAAGAGGCTTATTCAAAGGAATTTCAGTGAGAATCCTTTGGCATGGTGGGATAGAAATAAGATCGAGGCTACTCTAAAGATCAAAGAAGAATGCAAGTACGAGTATGTCCGATACAAGCCTATCCAAATGAACATGGAGGATAAGAAAGATATGTAGGAGATCATTAAAGAGCATATCAATCTTAGACTCATCGAGCCTGGTGTCTCGGCCAATAGTAGCCCTGGTTTTTTGGTAAGAAACCATGGTGAGATAAAAAGAGATAAATCCAGGTTAGTTATTAACTATCAAGGCATCAATAGAATATTACAATTTGATGGTTATTACATCCCAAGTAGATAACACTTAATTGATTGCATTAAAGGTGCTAAAGTGATTTCTAAGTTTGTTTGCAAATCTGGATTTTATCAGATTCAGATGGAAAATGATTCAAAGAAATACACTGCATTTTCCACACCTCATGGACAATATATCTGGAATGTACTGCCGATGGGACTTGCCAATGCACCCCAGATATTTCAAAGAAAGATGGATAATCTTTTCAAGGATTATCTAGAGTTTATGTTTGTTTACATAGACGATATCTTGATTGCATCTAAAAATATACAGGATCATATTAAACACCTTGAAATATTTTCTGATGCATGCCATAAAGTGGGATTGGTGCTTTCTGAAAAGAAAGCTATCGTAGCTGTCAATAAAATTGAATTTCTAGGAATTCTTATTGACGAAACAGGCATTGAGTTGCAGGAACACATTGAAGAAAAGATTCGCAATTTTTCTGACATTCTTAAAGATAAGAAGCAACTTCAAAGCTTCTTGGGAGTCGTCAATTTTGCAGGAATCTTTATAAAAAGACCTTGCAAAATACAGAAAGGATTTCCGTCCACTTTTGAAAGAAACAGAGAGCTCAAAATGGAAGTGGGAAGAAATTCATACTCAAAGGGTTCGTGAGTTAAAACAGGTCTGCAATAACTTGCCAAAGCTTGCAATCCCACAAGACGAGGATGAGTTGGTAGTCTACACGGACGCCAATGATTACAGATGGGCAGCAGTGCTCATGAAAAAGACAACTACGAGTGAAGAACCTTGTAGATACACAGGAGGGTTGTTCATTGAGCAACAAGCCAAACTATGGCATATCAACGAAAAGGAATTCTTTGCGGTTTGGAAGGCTTTCAAGAAATGGCCTTTGTTCTTACTAGCCAAAGAATTTACATTAAAAGTTGATAATACGAATGTTAAAGCTTTCTTAGAAAATAAACTTGAATCAAAGAATGAGAAAGCTCGTATTATTAGATGACAAACAGAATGCTAATATTATGGTTATAATATTGTCGTTATCAAATCTCATGAAAATGTTCTTGCAGATTTCTTGACAAGAGATAGAGGCAGCTGAAGTAGACTCCGTCATCATCAGGCTCAGACACCTCAGGGAGAACCTTGAGGAGATTGATAAGAGATTTGGGCAGCTAACAGTTAAAGCCCAAATAGCTGGCCAAGTCTAACGAGCTGATCTGGACACTGTCCAGAGCGCCATCAGGAGTACCAAACTTGCTGCAAGCTCGTTATGGGACAACCTACTGGAACTAATTCGAAAGGCATCATCTTCGGTGATAGCCCGAGAATTAAGAGAGCAAAGGTCTAAACCTGTAATTAGAGAACAGGTCTCTAAACCTGTAGCGGCAGATTCAAGTACTGCTTGCACAAGGTCATCGCCAGACTCTGGTGAAAAGGCAAAGGTTGAGTTACAAGAAGTGCAAACTCGTGATAATTCAAGTCAACCCAACACCTCTGGGGTTAAAGAGGAAGAGATTAACCTTAGGCCAATGACGGGCACCTCTAAGGTTAATACTAACGAGGCTTTATCTCCTGTTTCCGCTTTGCAGGATTATCAGAGATCATGGGAAAAACTTATTTTCCGTAAAGGCATCATCCTTGGCAAAACCATCGTAGATACATCCGGAAGATATAACAGAATCTGGATGCTCGAAGGGTCTAAACTAGAAGAGGTACGAGAGTGGTATGATTTTGGAGCTCTTGCTTCAGTTCATACTATGTCACCAAGCTTTTCGAAAATCTCAAAGCTTCCGGAATGGATCAGTGGGGCGGTATATGATGCATGGCAAAACAATCCCCACCTTAAGCGAGGAGATATTTTGGAGCTCAAGTTCATTTCCATAGCTCCAGAAATCGCAGGAAAAGGGTCTTATCCAGCATTCCATTTCATCAAATTGTAGAGACTAGACATGGTAGCATTCAACCGAGTCAAGGCTGCCACAGGAGAGGCTCCCCTAGTGTCTTCCCTTAGTGAAGATGACATATCCACCAGAAGAGCATGGGGTTACTGGGTCTATCTCACAGAGATGGATAAAGTCAAGTATCCATTTAAAATATTTTCCAATAAATTAAATGGATCATTCCTATTAAACTCCATGACAGGAAAAAGCACCGAGTATGCAGAAAGCTTGTTTGAAAAGAAAAGAATGCTCATATGGGAAAATAAGCTGCCTGCAACAAAGAACACAAGGAAGAAGGCATGCAACATGATGCATGTAGGACAATGGCATAACCACCTATGCCCTTGTTGTGAAAAACCGGAAAAACCCTTGTTCGGAACAAAGATTCGGGTAACTCAAAGCAAACCCGAACCAAGACCAGAGAAGGGTAAAAGAAAGGATTTTTACAAAAGGAGGTAAAACCCTCAAGATGTAAAAAATCAAAAAAAGGACTGTCGGCAGAAGAAGTCAAAAGTGCCAACAGTCAGAAGGACAAAGAACACCAGCTGACATGCACATGGTCGACAAGGCATAATGGCCACAGCTGGAAAGGTGAAAGACAAAGTTGGTGACGAACGCAATGACGCCACCCAAAAAACAAGATTGAAGTCCTGGTTTGAAGTCCGCGGACCATTATAAATAGAGAGATAGGAAGCAGATGGAGGTCATCAGAAAACTTCTCCAACTCTTCAGAAAAATAAAATCTTGTCTTTAAATTTTCTAAGTGTTAGGTTATCCAGTGTATGGGGTTATCCCCAACCAGTCAAGTCCTCTCCTATATGGGAGGCTAAATAGTTTTCTCCTCCGATAGAAAGATAAAATATCTATGTAATATTCCAAATATTTCTTCAATAAATTACAGGCTTCTGTTCAATTTGTTTACCCAAAATCTTATTAAGTCTCTATTATTGGAATACTTTTACGCCCTAAGGTAGGAAACGAAATAGGGCTGTGCTGATTACTACTGAAGGAGCCAAGGATCCACGAACCATCTGCTGCGGTAGTATGGTTGGAGGAAGTCCGTAAAACCGAGGACTTGGAATACCCGGCGACAAGGCGGTCAAACAAGGTATGAATTTATAGAGGCTTAATTTCATTTCGAAAACATGTTGGGCCACTTTGAGAGCATGTGGATAGACTAATTGTGTCTTAGCATCAAAAGGGCAAAATGGTCTTAAATTAAGCTAAAGGACCGAATGTACGCAAAATTGAAAGATAAAGGACTAAATCTAATACAGTCAAAATTAAAGGACCAAAAGGAATTCTGGACAAAGTTAGAGGACGAAAATATTCCTTTCCCCAACTAATATATAGTGGGTTAACAAATTAAAATCCCAAAACTAACTTGAATTATAAATGACCGCATAAGTTGTGATTTTAATGAAGAACTAACCATTGAATTATAAACGAATTCATATGTTATATTTAGTTAACTGAATAAAAAATAAAAAAGATAAATTTAATAAAATAAATTAATTTTAAATGTGTATGAATGGGAATTATTAATTAAATTAATTAATCAAATAATATGGTAGTTTGTAAAAGAAAAAAGAATAATGAAGGACACTTTAGGTGATTTATATTTTTGCCAACCATGATAGTTATTGATGTGGTGTGCAACTTGATCAGTGTATCATTGTGCGCGATATTATTCAATTTGATTGCGTATAAACCTCACAGCTTTGTCCCGAAAAGGTGTCCCGCTAGGGAGATAAGTCATTGAAGCTTATAAGTCACACAAGCCCCTCATTTGCAACCAATGTAGGGGCTTAGGACAGACACATGGTTACATTCCCACACACGGCGTCAAAAGATACGGCTTGCGGCTTAATCGGTACCCCATTATAATGCAGTATTGTCTACTTTGACTGCATATAAACCTCACGATTTTGTCTTGAAAAAACAACTCGCTAGGAAGAGGAGACATTGAGATTATACCTATCTACCCAAGTTATTATAAATATCCCCTTAGGCCTCGTTTACATTGAGAGATGGGATTAAATCGTGATAGATTAATGATAAATAAAACGTACGATGAGATTAAATTGTATCACTAATATTTTCATTTAAAAATCATCTATTTATTTTAATTAATCATCTATTTACTTAAATATAAGTAAACAAGAGATTGGGTTGGATATCCAACCCAACCTCACAAGTAAACAAGGCCTTAATAAATATCATAGTTCTTTGAAAGGCTTAAATAAATTTTTTGTCCTGTAATTTTAGCACTTTGATATTTTTATCCTTATCTTTTTAGGATTGCAAAAGAGTCATGTAACTTTTTGACATTTTGTGATTTTGGTCATTCCGATGCCGAATTTTGCAAAAGTCACCGGAAGATATCATGTACGCCTCACGTGGTTCATTTAAATTGTGGCTTTTGTTCGAATTGGTTCACTTTTGCCAACATGGATAAAAAAACATTAAAAAATAAAATGAGATGGCACATGATTTATTACGACAACCTTTACAAAATCCATCATTGGAAGGATCAAAATTGCAAAATTTCAAAAAGTTATATGACTCTTTTGCAATCCCTAGAAAGATAAAGAATAAAAATGTCAAAATCGCGAGAGACGCATAATTTGTTCCGGCAACTTTTGCAAAATCCAGTACCGAAAGGACCAAAATTGCGAAATATAAAAAAATTACATGATTATTTTATACCCTTAAAAAGATAAAGAATAAAAATACCAAAGAGTTATAATTACACGATCAAAAATTTATTAAAGCCATATTTGAAATGTGCAAAATTTTGTACTGCCGCTCTGCTCGGCCTATCTGGCTCACCGACAGCAAATGTGGTCGACATCATCTTATCAGGACAACAATATCAACATCATACAAAAAGTTCAAACAAATTAAGTGGCAGTAAGGCCTTGAAAGAGCATCAGACGTAACGACAACAATTCCTTCAAGAAAATCTTCTTTGTTTGTGGCTATAAATCTCTAGTAAGAAAATATTATACCAAAAACCCTAGCTGATAGTAATTTCCTCTATTTGCAGTTTAGTTAAACCTATCTATCTGCTAAAATTATCAGATCCAAGAGATAATGGAACCAGGCGGTGAGCATCATGATCTGCAGGTTGCCGTGGTAATGGTGCCTTTTCCGTCTCAAAGCCATCTCAACCAGCTTCTTCAGCTCTCCGGCCTCATAGCTTCCTACGGCCTTCAGGTTCATTTTGTTGGCACCGCCACCCACAACCGCCAGGCCAAGCTCCGGTCAAACAGCCTGAAACCTGATTCAAGAATCCAATTCCATGATCTTCCAACTCCTCCCATCGCCGCCCTGGATCCTGATCCAAACACGTCCGGCAAAGTACCCCTTCACACGTATCCAGCCTTCCAGGCCTATGCCAACTTACGCGAACCTATTCTCGGGCTTGTGGAAGAGCTGTCCCTAAAAACAAGAAGAGTTGTCATAATTTACGACTGGTTGGTGTTCGAAGCTGTTCGGGACGCTGTCTCAGTCCAGAATGTGGAGTCTTATGCATTCAATTGCCTGCCAGCTTTTAATCACTTCTTCGTACTGTGGGAAGCAATGGGGAAACCGTTCGAAGTAGAGGGACCGCTCAAAAACCCGCCTCCTGTCGGGGAATTTATGGCTGAGGAACTTATCCAATGCATCGTTACTAGTACGTTTAAAGAGAGAGGTGGAGATATCCATAATACTTGCAGATTGATAGATGGTACTTATATTGATCTACTATCCAGGGAGGAGATTAATGGGAGTTCTAAGCCGCAATGGGCTATTAGACCAACCTTCCTCCAGGCAGATTTGACAGCAAATAACGATAGAAAAGCCCAGCATAAATGCCTGGAGTGGCTAGACAAACAAGCACCAGGATCGGTGATATACGTCTCTTTTGGAACCACAACTTCGTTTACCAATGAAGAAGCCGGAGAGATCGCTGTAGGGCTGGAACAAAGCAGGCAGAAGTTCATTCTGGTGTTGAAGGATGCCGATAAAGCCGATATATTTGCCGGAGAAGACAGAAAGATTGAGCTGCCAGAAGGGTTTGAAGAAAGAGTGCAAGAAAATGGAATGGTGGTGAGAGATTGGGTTCCACAGCTGGAAATTCTTGCTCACAAATCGATAGGCGGATTCATGAGTCATTGCGGCTGGAATTCGTGCTTCGAGAGCCTGTTGACGGGCGTGCCTGTAGCAGCCTGGCCGATGCATTCTGACCAGCCACTTAATGCTCTATTCTTGACAAGAGTTCTGAAAACAGGCCTGGTTGTGAGGGAGTGGGCGCAGAGGAAGGAGCTGATGACAGCGTCGGTGATTAAGAACGTCGTGGAGAGGTTGATGGCGTCGGAAGAGGGCCGCGAGATTAGAAAAAGGGCGAAGGAGCTAAGCGCCGCCATTAAAGTATCTATGGATGAGGGTGGTGAAGCTGGTTGCTGGGAAATAGAGAGTTTCATTGCCCATATTACTAGATGAAAATTATTGTTGTTTGCCTACTAGCTTTCAAGAAAATGCACACATCTTAAATTGTTCTAAGTTCAGTATTGCTAAAAGAGTTCCATGAGAGTATGTTGTAAGGCTTCACTACAAAAAAACAGACCTATAGCAACGGATTTTTGCAACGGATTTCATGAAAAATTCGTTGCAAAACAAATTTGCCACGGACTTTTGCAACGAAAAATTTTCCGTTGCTATAGGTACCACTGCTATATAGCAACGGATTTTTTGGTCGTTGCAAAATATTGCCACGGATTTTTATCCATTGCAAAAGTCCGTTGCAAATTTCGTTATTTTAAAAGTTGACTTTTTATATTTTGCAACGACTTTGCGATGGTATATTCGTGGCAAAGATGATGACAATTCGTTGCAAAATCGGGTTTTATTTGCAACGAAATGTCTTGCAATATTGCAACGGAATATTTGCAACATCATTCCGTTGCAAATTTTGCAACGAAATATTTAGCTATAATTCGTTGCAAAATCCTTTTATTTACAACGACATTTGCAATGGAAGTCGTTGTTATATTGCAATATTTTTTTACAACGACATTCCGTTGCAAAATTTGCAACGGCATAATTTACTACAATTCGTTGCAAAATAATTTTCATTTACAACGACAATTGCAATGACAATCCGTTGCAAATTTTACCATGATAATTGCAACAATAATCTATTGCAAAATTATTTTTATTTACAACGACAATTTCATAATTTATATTCAATAATAAAAATATATTTAATTTAACTCTAACAAGAAAATTCAAATATGACAATATACTTAAGGCAAAATGCTTACAGTAAAGATAATTCAACATTTCAATCCACAAAATAAAAATATTCAATTTTAAAGCATACAAATTTAAAGAGGGGGATCAAATTCATTTTTACAATATTGTGAAGGTGGGTGGTCGGGTGGGATATAACCCGAACTATCTTCAGAGTCGCTCCTTGATGACCTCTTGAACTTTCGAATCCCTACAAAGTATCAAATAAATAGTTATAAAAACAAATATAATATAACATTTTTAAAATACTTTTAAAACAATCAAAACATTTTAAATTTCTTTACATGATATCCGCCGGAGTAATGACATTCAATGGAGTTAACTAAGTTAAATTAGTTTAGTTAAAGATTTTAAGTTGAAATTTAACAAAATTATATTAGTGGAGTTAGATTTTTAACTTGTGATTTAACTAGTAAAATTAGTTTAATTGAAGATTTTTTAATTTGAAAGTCAACTAAGTTACATTAGTTTAGTTTCATTTTTAACTTGTGAAATAACTAAGTTAAATTAATTTAGTTAAAGATTTTAAGTTGAATGTTAACAAAATTACATTAGTTACAAAATTACATTAGTTTAGTTGAGTTTTTAACTTGTTAGTTAACTAAGTTAAATTAGTTTAGTTAAAGATTTTAAATAGAAAGTTAACAAAATTACATTAGTGGAGTTTGTTTTCTAACTTGTGAGTTAACAAAGTAAAATTAGTTTAATTGAAAATTTTAACTTGAAAATTAACTAAGTTACATTAGTTTAGTTGCATTTTTAACTTGTAATATAACCAAGTTAAATTAGTTTAATTAAATTTTTAACTTGTGATATAACTTAGGTACATTAGTTTAGATGAGTTCATGTTAATAAAAATTCTAATCTACAATCATAACCAACAACACTCATCCAACCTCATCAATACAATTATCAAATACTCAATATATTACATTGTCATACACAATTTTATATTAAACACATACTTAATATACATTTTATACCAACACATAGTCAATATAACATACTCAATATGCATTTTATAACAAAATAGAACAAAATACTCAATTTTGCACATGAACAAAATATGACTTAGTCAATACTCAATATAGCATATATTCATGTAGGGAATTAGAAGTTTTGGACATGAAAAATTAAACAAAACTAAACAAGTAAAAGGATCTTGGACATGAAAAATTAAACAAAACTAAAAAAGTAAAAGGGTTTTAGACATAAAAAACTAAAGAAGTAAAAGGGTTTTGGAGATGAAAAATTAGAAGAAAGTGAAGGACCTCGGGGGGCGGGGGTGGACGGCTCTAAAAAAAGTCAAAAACTGAATATATATATATATATATATATATATAAAATAAAGAAAAGAGGAGAAAGAGAAGAGGAGAAGAAAGGAGGAGAAGCATACCTCACGGCGGCGGGCGGGCGGCGGCGAACAGCGATGGGCGGCGGCGAAGACTTCACCAAAAATTGAAAAAAAAAATATAAGAAAGAAAAGAGGAGAAGAAAGGAGGAGGAGCATACCTCGCGGCGGCGGCGAAGATTTCAACAAAAACTGAAAAAAAAAATTAGAAGAAAGAAAAGAGGAGAAAGAAAAGAGGAGAGGAAAGGAGGAGAAACATACCTCGTGGTGGCGGCGGCGACCGGCGACGGTGGCGATGGCGGCGGCGACGACCGACGGCGGCGACCGGCGGCAGAGAGAAGGGGGAGAGGGGGAAAAGAGGGAGGGAAAGGGGGGGAGAGAAATGTAGTGGTGAAAATGTATGGGGAAGGGGGAAGGGGGAGAGGGGGGAAAAAATTAGGTTTAGAAAATAGAGGAGGGAAAGGGGGGGAAAAATTAGGATGTGAAAATGGGGAGGGAAACTGTATAGTAAAAAGTTAAATTATTTTTGAATTAATAATTTTATTTAAAATTAAATGAGATATACTATTCAATTAGTAAATAAAAAAAATAATTTTAAATTAATAATTATTTTTAAAATTAAATGAGATAAATGATTTAAGATATAGTTTTAATTAATAAATGAAATAAAATATTTATAATTAATAATTTTTTTTAAAATGATATGGGATAAATGATTTAAGATATACTTTTCAATTAGTAAATGAGATAAAATATCATGACAAAATCATCAATACATTATGTTCAATTAATAATCATTATCATCTTCATCATCATCATCTTCTTCAATATATAGTCTATATATATTAAGTTATTTAAATCTAAATTGAGTTATTTAAATCTAAATTGATATTATTTATTAAAAAATAAAATATTAGTTTAATGTATTCTTTGTATAATATAATTCATTGTAAATTGTAAAATGATATTACTTGAAGAGAAGATTAATAATTTAGATAAACATATTATTTGTCTTATACAATTCATTTTAGATATATATTATACTATATAATTACATCAAAAAGTTTTATTAACAATTACGATATCTTAAAATCCAGCCACCCGATTCATACTAAATTTTAATATATATAAGTATGTGTCCATTAAATCATATTAGACGGTACGATTTAAAATCACATGGTCTGATTCAACGATACACCGTCTTAAATGATTACTCTTTTGTTACGAGTACGATATCTCAACATCCGTATACCCAATAAGTCTAAAACTTTACCAAATGTATTTTTCTGTAAGTTTGATCATATCTAACGGTTTGATCTGAATTTTAACGGTCCGATTAACCCATGTTGTTCAACAATATAAAAAATAGTTACATCAAATGTAATACTAACATTTATAAATATACAAATTTATTGCATATTGTGAACATATCAATCTCAACTATAAATATTTTTATGTATTTCAATTGTATTATTGCAGAAAATGGATATTTTCTACAATATTAAATTGTAAGCGGGGCGGGTCTCGGGTCCGGGCGACCCGTACCAGACCCGCCCAGTTGCCATCACTAGTCATTCCTCCGATCCCAATTCAATTAGCTGAAATTGAATGCTCATAATCCATCTGTATTGGCCGTTGTTTAGTTATCCCTCCTAAAAAAGCCTCTGAACTTCTGTCAATGGACGGTCAACTCACCTTACACGACGATAGGGTCGACGCGGGCATTGAGAACGTAGAAGGGGCTTTCTCAGCTACCGGGGAACGCTGCTTAGAATTCCAATGCAGTACCTCACACTTGCGTCCACCCCTAGCCGTACCACATTAATCGTCAGCCACAGGAGATGGTTATCACCATGAGATGTCCAATTGTGGTAATCTTTCCTAAAACCTATCTTGTAAAGGTCGCATGTTTATGGATTTTGCAACGGATTTTGCAACGGATTAATATTACCGTTGCAAAACATATAGCATTTTAAAATAGTGGGTTACAACTATCACAAACATATTGCAATGGACAAATCCGTTGCAAAAATCGTTGCAAATTCAACGGCTCAATAATTAATGCTTACAGCTGTATGTACAGATTGCAACGACTTCCAAGGTCGTTGCAACTCCGTTGCAAAATTATCGGCAAGTTATGCAACGGACAATGTACCGTCGCTAAATCCGTTGCAAATCACAATATTCAAATTGCAACGACACGGGTTCGTTACAAAGTCCGTTGCAAATTTTTTGCAACGGATTTGACTACAATTTTCGTTGCAAAGTATGCAACGAAAGACGTCCGTTGCAAAAACCATTGGAAGTTTGCAACGGAATGTGTCGTTGCAATACTTTGCCATGACTTTTGAAACGACTTATGTTGAATGTGGGACATTTTAAAGTTGACCAAATTCTGCAACGGAATTTTGCCACGGATAGTCCGTTGCAAAATATCATTGTTAATTTGCCACGGAAATTGCAACGAAAATGTAAAAAAAATCAGAATCCGTTGCAAAGTCGTAGCAAAGGTCGTTGCAAATTTGCAACGAATTGGTCCGTTGCAAAAAATCCGTTGCTATAGCCCTGTTTTTTTGTAGTGCTTGTTAAATCTAGTTGGCATCAGTTTTATTACCGATAGAGTATTTAAATCCTGTTGACTGTGTTTGACTATCGGCTATGCTATGAGTCTGTTGTGTGGAATATAACTGCTTTGTAGCAAGGAATAATAAGTTGTTTAAATCTAGATTCCAATAAATACTCTATGGAATGTGATTTAATACAATGTGAGAATGTACACAAGTGCTAAAGTGTGTTTTACTAAGAAGTAAGGAAGACTTGTCTCGAGATAGATAAGGTTTTCAAGTTTCTATAAGTAAATATCACACTAATTCTTGTGTTAATCTGAACATGGTTCTAACCAGGACCAGAAGTGTTTATTTCCTTATTGGTGACAAGACTACAGTATGTTACTTTGTAAATATGAAGTCTGTACGCATTCTGTCTAAAACCATAAGCCGAAAACCAATAAATAAGTTTATTACTACTAAGGTCCGGAGATGAAGGAAAATGTGAGTCGAATTCCTATAGTGAATAATGTAACTCTTGTAGCAATATTCTGACAAGAATTCTCTCTCACTTACCTTCAGTTACAGAAATAGCAGAACTGGTTTGAATTCCGAGTTGTCGACATATTGTGAGAACTTTGAATATATTTAAAATATATTCTGAAGAAAGTCTCCCTGAAACAAATGCTCACATCTCTGATGAATTCTGGAAACCAGGCTTAATATACTCTCGGATATGGAGGTGATTAGCAAAAGGGCGCTAGTCTCCAACACAAAAGAAAGGAATTAGGTCATAAGAATGTTTGATAATAGAGTTTTGACTATGTAAAGACCAGTTATGCTATGATTATTATAGTTGTTAATAGCATATGGGTCGACACAATAGTTGAACTTGTCTGAGCTATTTCTTAGCAAAGTACTTAATACAAATTTGAAATAAGTAACAATGTTTTGCTTGTATCCCCTTCTATTCATGATCATGTGGAAAAGAACGTTGTATGGGGGTTTGTTCTAGTAGTACTGATCCGACTCTCGAGTCAGATGGATCTGAGAAGCTAGGATCGTCAAAGGTGTTTGAAAGCGGTCAGTCGCTTACAAATATTAAGGATGATCCTGTAGACTTCAAAGAAAGATATAACTTCCTCTGAAGTCAAGAAGTGAAAGGCAGCTATAAAAGGCAAGATGTAATGAAATGCCTTTAAATATACGTAGGTGCCTGCTCCTTTCCTTCTCAGTTTTACGACTACTGAATGTGTTCAGATTTTAAATCTGATGGGACTAGAGTTAATATATAAAAAGGTTTAATTGGTGGCCATAGAGTTTTTAAAACGGAATAAAGGATAGATAGTCTTTACTCTTGCAAGGGTCTATCCTATGGTTTCTATTGTGAGGAGGAGTAACGAATTAGTCTTACACGTTAAAGGAGATAATATTGCTTTCCTTGCCTACATATAGATAAATTTCTTGTTACAGTCTCTAACTTAAATATGATTATATTAAGACATTTTTGAATACCAAGTGAAGGATACAAGTGAGGTTCATATAATTCTTGATTTCCTATTGATTCAGTCAACTGGTGGTATAGACGTTTCTCAATCTATGGATAAAGATAGTCTATACTGTATAATTATAATATCACCGAAAATTCTTCTGAAACTTTTGTCAAGAATGGAAGTGGAATGGCTATAGATAAACATTATCTCAAAGCCAGTTATATTAATTGATCTTGATGAAACCATTGGTGAGTTTTTTGGTAAAGATACCTATGTATCTTGAAGGCACAAGTATTACTGGGCCAGTGTAATGGCGAACCCTGTATAAGGGATTGAGTGATAAGCACTGATAAACCAAAAACTCTGAAACAATGGATGTTCGGGGTCTGGTGTGTTCATTCACCGATTGTGGAGATATTACCTCCATGAAAATCTGTAACACACATTTTGATAATTCGGTCTTTCAATAGCCAAGTTATGATAATTGATTACAAGTGAATCAATGAAATTGACTGTATGAGTTGGTTCTCCAAACGTCATACTGTAAGTCAATAAAGTGCAAATATGACGGTCGACCACATTTGCAAAGTAATGGTGTTTTCCATTAAGACACTTCCAAGATAGATTAATATCTATAAGGGAATAAAGTGTTTGACAGGCTAATCGACATTAACCTTGTGAAAACAAAGGGAAAATGTTTCTTATTCGTTAACGAGAGGATTACGCCTGTCTTTAATAATTATAAATCCAGATTGGGGATGGGACTGAAACCCATTATTGATATAACTACGATAGCAACCCAACCTTCCAAGTGGAGATCTCATGAAGAAGGTTCAATGTGATATAAACAAGTCGTAGGATATCAGAGCACCTAAAAATAGACTGATACTTTGTATCTGTAGTCTGTCCACTGTAATTCTGGAAGGTGCTGTTACTGCAAGTACAGTAAGAGTTTTAACTCTGAATGGGGTCAAGTCTTTATAGACGAGATGCTAAGCAGTGCATCCTTAGAGACGTCCAACTAAGTGAATGGAGTTGTTTGGCCGCAACTAAGGAATTGGGTTATTCCTGAAAACATTCAATGAATAGGATCAGGACGCATGGCCTAACGTGGCAACCCTAAAGATCAACGCAAAGCCGGTGGCTTGTTGTTACTAACAGACGCTGCAACAACCATGGGCTCAAATTCAAGGCTTAGTTGCATTTGACCTGGTGACAGCTGACGTTAGATAACTTAGATAATGGTTCAAACCGGGAGGTACCATTGCTGAAGGCAAGTCACATAAGCTTGAGTCCAAATCTATGGATTTGTGGAGAATTGTTGTAATTGACATTTAATAATGTTAATTTGTAACAACAAATTTGTTCTAAAATATAGGTTCAATTACATGTGAATCCATAGAATATATGGTGAGAAAAATAGAGGGATTACACTTGTCCCACATAGGAATATGATGGGAAAGTGTGGAGCCTTGATAAGGATATAAGGTATATGTGGGGGTGAGTGTTTCACACTCAATGTTGTCCCACATTGAAAGTTTAAGGATAACTTAAACTCCTTATATTAAGTTCAATGTTCATTTTGTTTTTGAGGTGTTATGGAGACTAGAGTGAACATGGGGTTGCCCCATACCCGCGCCACCGCCGTCCCCCCAGCCCTGCTCCGGCTCAGACGCGGGCAGAGTTTAATTCGGTTTTAATGGTGTTAATGGTCAGTTTTATGACCTGAAACAAAAATTATTACATGAAAATAAACCGCCAGAATTTTCAAATTCTTGGCTTTTTTTTTTGACTGTTTTTAGATGTTTTTTTATTGTGTTTTAATTCTGATTAAAAACCTGATTGATGGCCATTGATTTTCGGCTTTATGGCTCTTAAAATCGGATTAACGCTGCTGCAAACTTGAAGCCTATATAAGGCTGTGATTATCAACACTTCAGTACACGGAAATACAAAAACTCACTCACAAACTTCTCTCTAAACTTGCTTTCTATACTCTCGGTTTTCCTTGGAAATCTGAGTGGTTTTGTTCCTCAAATCCGAGCTTCGAGCTCAAGTTTTTGTAAAGGCTACTGAGTGTTGTTTCGAGGTGTTCTACGGTAAAGTGCATACCGCTAGAATGGGAATCATCTTATCCTGGAAGAGATTGCGCAGTACCCGGTGCACATTTGGAACGGGGCATATAATTTTTTCAAGGCAAGCAAAAAAAATTATGTGATTTGGTTCGGTTATATTGATGGCGTCATCTTCTTCAAAGGCCGCTACCAACTCGGATGAACACTACACCAGTATTATTTCACAATTGCAACAATTGCGTGACCAATACGATATGATGGAACACCTCTGTAATGATCTCTCTCGTCAGGCCTACCACTATCATTGGTCTGAAAGGAGAGCCTCTGGGTTAGAAGAAAATAACTCCATGCTCGAGCAGAAGGTAGAGTTTTACAAGGCCGGACACAAGAATGAGATTGATCAACTCAATCTAGAAAACAACAGTCTTCAAGCAGATTAATTCCAAGCTTTGGTGGGATACAGAGCACTTGAAGGCTGAGCACGAAGATGAGATTGATCAACTCATAGAAGTGAATCAGCAACTTCAAAGTGAAGTACTGGCACTGAGGGAACAACTAGAATAGACGACGTCGAGGAACCAGAGGAAGATCCAGAGGAGTTCCCAATGGAGGTTCCTGATGAGGACGATGAACTCACTGACGGGAGTGTCATCGACTGAATGTATATCATATGATATACACGAGTTGTAAGTGTATAACTCGACTGGTATCAGTTTACCGCTTTTCTCTTATTAAGCATGATGGATATTTTTATAGTTTATACTTATTCTTATGATATGTGACTTAAGAAATAAACTTTTTTTTCGATTAAGTCATTTTCAATACACTGCCCTACGATATGTTTCCCACAGAATCTGGACCGTTCTAGGCTTCATACATTATCCTGTTGAACTTGGATTAGTTTCTAGATTTTATACATTAGAGACAATCATGCTACTTAATTACCATATACACTTAATCACTCAATAATACTTTTAATATCAATTATATATACCATTTTTGAGTAGGGTCAATCTTTCCTGTTCTAGGCTTATTCTCCCTCCATCATAGGGTAAATTACATCCACACCTACTCCGATATAAATAATTATAAATACATTCTTTTTAGATCAAAAATTAAATTATCCCCCTTAAAGTTTGTGAAATATTACAATTCCTATGGAAAAAGTTTTAATTACAAAAATACCCTCAGTTCTTGTTGCCATATTTTTTTTTTTAGAAATACCAAAAAACCCTCTTACAAAATATCAACTATTTTGGCTCCAAAACACATCCACTGTGTTTGGTTCTGTTTTGTCCTATCTCCGATAATATTTACTAGTAAATATGAGGTTGATGATTATATTTTCATTTTATGATTTTGCCCCCATATAAGACAAAGTTACATGTCAATGGTTTCTTATTTCTTAGCAATTTTCTAGCAAAAATTTTCTTTTTCTTTTTGCTTAGCAATTTCGTAGGTACTTTTTATGCCTTTTTCTTTTTTACATTAGTTTTCGAAAAATATAAAACCAAAAAGAAAGAAAATTGACATTTCGTAATTAAAAAATGGGCAAAATAGACATTTGATATAAAAAAAATAAGGGCAAAAAATCTAAAAGGTGGGTGGGCCTTGTCCAATTATAATCATCACCATCTACAATCAAATCGAAATCTTGGAGTATATCCCAATAAATCACGAGCTAGTTCAAAATTAATAAATAAGCTATTGTTTGGGACTAATAAGAATATCAAGGCTAATATATATTGACAAACAGTGGGAACAACATTTTCACGCGCGATCTTGTAATATAGGCAATGAAATTCAGGATCCAGGGCGGCGATGGGAGGAGTTGGAAGATCAAGGAATTGGATTCTTGAATTAGGTTTTAGGCCGTTGCACCTGGCGGTTGTGGGTGGCGGAGCCACCAAAGTGAACCTGAAGGCCGTAGGAAGCTATGAGGCCGGACAGCTGAAGAAGCTGGTTGAGATGGCTTTGATCGGAAGAGGCACCATTACCACGGCAACCTGCAGATCATGATGCCCACTACAAAAAAAAATTCATTTTAGCTACATTTTTAATGATTATGGCTAAAACTCATGGTAAATAATTATTATTAACTACGGTTAAATAAAAATCGATGCAAAAACTAGTGTTTCCACCATGAAAAATTTATTCGCCACGGCTGTTAGCCGTGGTAAAAACATTCGCCATGGCTTTTAGCCATGACAAATGTTTTCGCCACCGTCGCAAAAAACTACAGCCGACAATCGTTACGCGGCCGTGGTCAATGACTATTCGCTACAATTATTTAGTATTAATCATGATAATTAGTCATAATTAAATGTCATATTTTTTATAGTGTGCTCACCTCCTAGTTCCATTATCTCTTGGCTTTGATGATTTTAGCCGATAGATAAGTTTAACTAAACAGCAAATAGAGGAAACTATCAGCTGCTGCTTTTGGTGTAATAATTCTAGTTCTCAAGGATGGCAATAGGTTCCCGATCGGGGGGTTTTGATGTCTTAAACGGTCCCGGGGTGGGTTCGGGTCTTGATAGTTTGGACCCGAATCCGTCCCAAACCTGTCCCACTTATTATTATTTTTAATATTTTATATATACTCTTATATAAAATATATTTTTACACATATAAAATATATATATAATTTAATTATACATATAAGACATAAACTTAATAGTTTTATAAATTAAAATAACGAAGTGCATACTTTATAAACATTTTAATATGTATATAAGTCATATTTTTATAAAATTTTTAATATTTCAATGCTAAAACATTCGCATATAAATTTACAAAAAAATATGTCAATCTTTCAATTATTATTATTGTCTCGTATTTATAAAGGTGTGATAGTATTATTTTAAAAAAAATATTTTTTTTAATATTTTAAAAATACTAATTGAGTTTATGAAGTCTTACTCGATGGGTCCCAGGTCTGGATCCGAGTTCGAGTCCAAATTTTTTTTAATCGGACGAGATTCAAATTTTGACAAATTCGACCAAACCCGCCCCGCTGTCATCGGTACTAATTCTCCTCGTTACAAGATATTTTTGAAGAAATCTGATGATGGATCTTTTCAGGCCGTACTACTCATTAATTTCTCTTAACTTTTGTGTCAAGTTGATGTTGTCCTGATCAGATGATCTTGACCACATTTGCTGTGTGAACATGCGAATCAGACTTAATTATAATTTTTTATTTTATTTTGTATATACGTATTATGTGTATAAAAATCAAATTATGAATTTTGTTTAAGGGGATTTTATGCAAATATTGTGTATATTTTGAAATAAAATAGAAGATTCAACATAAACTGTCATATAAAATTTAATTCGGGCAGAATAGCAGTATAAAATTTGAAATTTTCAAATAACTGTGCTATTTATACTAGAAGAAAAGTTACAATTGTCTTCACTTTATTGACTATGGACTAAAATCATGGTAAATTATTATTATTAGTTATGGCTAAACAAAAATTATTGCAAAAATCTAGACAACCCACCGTAAAAATTATTTTTGTCATGGCTATAAGTCATAGCAAATATTTTTGCCATGGCTTTTAACCAGGATAAACATTTTAGCCACACTTGCAAAAATCACGGCCAACAACTATTGTGTAGGTGTGGTGAATAATTATTTACTACGACTATTTATTTTTAATCATGACAACTTGTCATGATTAAATTTTAAATTTCTTCTAGTGTTATTAAGTCGAGAATCCTCTAATAACTTTGATGATCGGCAAAATGTTAATTGTTTGAAATGGCATTCGTTATTCTTTTTTCTTTCACAATTGAAATGACCTTATCTTTTATTAATTAATGTTGATGCGAGTTAAAAGTGCTCACTCTTGATTTTGAACGCGTGGTCTTGAATTTTTGCAAGCTATGAAATATGAACCTATAAAAAAAAAGTTGGCACTTCGATGCTCAAGTCAGTAAACAGTTATAAAAGAATAAACGTAAGTGAAATGAAAGAGAAGTGAATTCTCGTGACTAAAAAGTATGAAATAAGCAAAGTGTGAGTGTGAGAGCATGAAAATCGTGTATTAGAGTGCTAGAAAATGTTACTTGAGCCACCCATATGAGCTGGTATTTATAAGAGAAGAGTCATGGTGGAAAAAACTCCTAGTTGTGTGGGACTCTGGATGGACTACGTGCTATCCTTCCCAGACTTCAGCAGCTCCTGGACTCCTTGAAAGTAGGGAGTTCGTTGAAGGGGTCTTCCATAAATAAGGATAAGGGGTAGACCCGGTCAACCCTTATCCTTTGTTGGCAATCCTGGGCCTCCGCCTTAGGCCTCTTTGCTAGACGTTTTGTCATAGCCCTGGGCCTCCGTCCTAGGCTCCCTCGATAGGGTTTCTTCTCCCGATTGCACCGGGCTTCCTCTTTTACTGGGGCAGGTCTGATCATTACCTCCTTGGGTGTGGCTCGGAGTCTTGAGCGGGCCTCCCTCCGCATGTAGGTGGGCCTTCGTACAGGGACTTCCTTTTTGGACTCCTATCAATGTCTTTTGGGCTCTTGGGCTTTGATTTTAGGTTGATCTTTTTAGCATATATCAATCAGTCCTCCCCCACTCTGAGAGGGAGGGTGCGCTACAGTTCCCACTCAGAGTAGAGGCCTTCTGAAGTTGCTGAGGGAAGTGCGACCTCGTTGCCCATTTGTTGAAATCCAAGCGAGCTCCCTTCCTGGTTAAGAAAGTGGATCAGTCGCCTAAGGTGCCGGGCCTACTTCCTCTTTTTTCCCTGAGGGGTCCTTCCTTGTATTTTGCGGGATTCTTCTGGGGATAGCTCTATGGCGCCCCGCTTCTGTCCCTTCCGCACAGCTTCCACATAACATTTTCGTGATTGTTGTTGGTCTCCAATCACTTCCCCAATCCCACCTGGCACAGGGAACTTGATCTTCATGTGAAAGGTGGAGATGATCGCTTAGAAGACATTCAAGGAGGGCCTCCCCAAAATGATGTTATATGCCGGGGGAGCGTCCACTACTAGGAACTTGATTATGCATGTCCACGTTAGCGACCCCTGCCCCAAGGACAGGGGGAGGGCAATCGCCCCTCTGGGGCGTACTACTTTTCCATTGGAGCATCACCTAACTGCATCTGATCATAGGCTTCCCCATATATGATATTCGCTGAACTTCCTGAGTCTATAAAGACTCTGTCGACTTCATAGTTGGCCATGGTGGTCGCTAACACCAGGGCATTGTTGTGTGGAAAAATGACTCCAGCTTCTTCGATCGGCCCGAATTGAATGATGGGCGTACCCATCCCCGTGCTTACATCCAAGACTTGTTCAGGGGACGTAGCCTCGGCTTCCCCAGCCAGCGCCTTTCGAGCCTTATGGGAGTCTCCTCCCACAGGGGCTCCCACTATCATGCGTATGACTCTCTTCCGAAGAGGGTTGGTGTCCTCCGACGGCCCTGCGGGGGCTTGTCTGCGTCCCTCCGTCTGGGGAGGTTCGGGACTGGAGTCCACTGGGGCTTTTCCGTGGCTTTGATTTTTTTTTTTCTGTAGGGTCGGTGCCTTGAGACTTTTCCCTGCAGACGAATTCTTGGAGGTATCCACTTTAGACGAGCCGCTCAATTTCGTATTTGAGGTGTTGACATTCCTCTATGGAGTGCCCATAGTCATTGTGGAATCGGCAGAATTTGTCTGACTTGGGCCGTGTAGAGCCCTCCCTAGCTCCGTGAGGTCGATTCAGCAGTCCCTCCCCTTCTACCGCCATGAGGACCTTAGTGATGGGAGCGTTGAGGGGAGTGTAGACAGGAGGTCCCCTTTGGAAGGGGGGTTTCCTGACCCTCCCATCGGCACGAGGCTTCTTTGCAGATTCTTCTTCACGTGTATCCTTCCTTTTCTCGCCCCGTCCTTCTTTCTTAGAAGTTTGGGCTTCCTCCATATTAATGTACTTGACTTCCCTGGCGAGCAAGCTACCGAAATCCAGCGTCGGCTTCTTGGCCAAAGATTTGAAGAAATCCCCGTCCAGAAGCCCTTGGGAGAAGGCGTTCTCCTTGACCTCCTGTATGGCCGTAGGGACCTCCAAGGAGGTAGCGTTAAAATGGTGCAGGTAATTCCGTAAGGATTCGGGGTCCTTCTGGCGAATGTTGAAAAGGCTGAGGTAAGTCTTGCAATGCTTCCGGCTGCTAGCGAATTCGTGAAGGAAAAGCGAGCGAAACTCCTAGAAGCTCCTCACCGAATCGGGGACAGTTGGTTAAACCACTGTTGGACCACCCGAGCGAAGGTGGTCACAAAGACCCGACATTTGATCCCGTCCATGTATCGATGGAGCAAAGCGGCATTCTCGAACCGCTACAAGTGATCCTGTGGGTCAGTGGTGCCGTCGTACTCCGCAATGGCTGGCGTTCGGCAATTAGGAGGAAGTTCATCTTTCATGACCTCCTCGCTGAATGGGATACCGCCTTGCACCTCCAACGGGACTCCCTTCATCCTGTTCTGCACGTCCTATAAACTTTTTTGCAAGTGCTCCAGCTGGACCTCCCAACACGGGGGAGGGTCGTCCCGAGTCGGGGGAGGAGGAAAGGGTTCCCGCTCTGGTAATCCAAGAAACCTTTACCCTTGAAGGGCCTTGCCATCTTCTGCTGGTCCGATGGGCACCGGGGGAACTCCCTGGGGCTCGGTGGCCACTGCTGCAAGGGGGCCAATGTCAACCGTTGCCATCTGCGCTCGTGTGGCAGACGTAATCATCTGCTGGATGGCCGCCATCAACCTAGGGACAACCTATCAGAGGAGGTGTCCGAGGGGCACTGTCCTGCGGGGGATCCGACAGGGGTTCGGAGGGGCCGGAGGGCCCGACCTCCCCACACCGGAGGGAGCCAAGGGAGCTCCAGACAACACCTGCAACGCCTGAGGGTCGGCAGGAGCATTTGCTGCCTTCTACTTGCTCGATCCGCTGTTAGGAGTTTCCATAATCCTCACGTCTCAGTTCTATGTTCCCACAGACGGCGCCAATTGATGCGAGCTAAAAGTGCTCGTTCTTGGGCTTGAACAGGGTGGCCTTGAACTTGTTGCAAACTATGAAACAGGAACCTGCAAAAAAAGCGTTAGCACTCCGACATTTAAGTCAGTAAGCAGTTATGAAAGAATAAACATAAGTGAAATAAAAGAGAAGTGAATTCTCGTGACTAAAGAGTATGAAATAAGCAAAGTGTGAGAGTGAGAGCATGAAAATCGTATATTAGAGTGCTAGAAAATGTTACTTGAACCAGTCATATGAGCTGGTATTTATAGGAAAAGAGTCATGGTGGAAAAGACTCCTAGTTGTGTGGGACTTTGGAGGGACTACGTGCTATCCTTCCCAGGCTTCAGCAGCCCCTGGACTCCTTGAAAGTAGGGAGTCCGTTGAAGGGGTCTTCCATGGATAAGGATAAGGGGTAGACCCGGTCAACCTTTATCCTTTGTTGGTGATCCTAGGCCTCTTCGTTGGGCGTCTCATCCCAGCCCCGAGCCTCCGTCCTAGGCCCCCTCGATGGGGTTTCTTCTCCAGGTTGGGCCAGGCTTCCTCTTTTATTGGGGCAGGCTTGATCATTACCTACTTGGGCGTGGGCCGGAATCTTGAGTGGGCCTCCCTCCGCATGTAGGCGGGCCTTCGTACAAGGACTTCCTTTTTGGACTACTATGAATGTCTTTTGGGCTTCTGGACATCGATTTTGGGTTGATCTTTTTAGAATATATCAAATGTAATTAATAATTTTTCATTCATGCATATGTAAAATTAATTTATTTTATTTATTTTATCTTTTTTATTTATTTAAATAAATATAATAAAAAATTAAATTATTCACATAGTGTATTTCAATTTTCAATTATTAGTTCTTCATTAAAGCACAACTTATTGAGTTCATTTATAATTTAAGCCATCCTGGGATTAATTTGTTCACCCACTATATCTTAATTTTTGAAATAAAATTGATGAACTATTATTAATTGAAATAAATCGATTACAATCAGTCCTGTTATATATCAATATCCAACAAAGACAATTAGAACAATCATACCCTGATCATCATATCGCATAAATTCAATCTACACAACACCTACTCTTATAGTAGAAAGACAACATCTACTATGCAGTAGAACAACATCTTACATATTGGTGGGATTCGAATCCATAACATATGAGATCATGGCACTTCGATTCGCCCACTGAGTTAGGCCTCAGTAGCCACTATATCTTAATTAGAGGTTACAGTCGTTAGCCCACTCCAATGAAATTGGGTAGGAGCCCGACAAGGCCTGAATCCCCCTTAACTGTTTTATATTACAAATTATCTGCCAACAAAATAATGGAAAATTCCAATTCAAACTAGGCCAGTTCAGATATGAACCCAATATATGACAAGTATAATACACTTGACGTGTGATTAGTGTGCAATCCAGGAAAAACGACTCAATCACATGGCATAACAAATATATCACACTTGTTGTGTGATTGATTCAATCGACTTGACTAAATCTTATTTGAATAAGAATTTTTATAGGACAACATACCTTGACTATCACTAAGGTTTTTGTTTTATCACATGCACGACTTACGCTAAAATAAATATAGTTTTCTACTATGATTAATTACCATGGTTGAAAATAAAAAATTATGGCGAATACTAATTAAATACTGCTATGCAATGGCTATTTGCAGTTTGTTTATGCGAGCGATGCCAAAATATTTGCTACAACTAAAAACTGTGGCAAATATTTTGGCAATTTTAAAAACTATGACGAATGTTAATTAACTTTAGTCAAAACTCAAGTTTTACATTGGTTTTGTCTCATCATAGTAAACAATATTGATTTACTACAATTTATATAAACACTACAAAGTTTCACGACTTTCTATCTCAAAGTAGCAACAGTACAAACTTTGAGAAACGATGAATCAAATGATATTGTGAAACTCTCTTACTAAACTCTACTTGCAGAATGCTTTTATGCTTACGAATGCTATGAAATGAGTTGAATCACTATCATGAATCCATGAAAATGAAATGAGAGGGCCTATTTATAGGAGTTGGAAAGCTATCATTGAATGGACATATCCAATCAGAAAAGATGCCTTTGAAAGGTTATGACATTTCATCCGAATGGATGCATCGTTTCACCTAAAGGACATACCATTTCACTCAAATGGACGCATTATTTCACCCAAAGGGTTTCACCTAATGGACACATTATTCAACCAAAGACACACTCATTAGGTTGACTAGACACGACCGGATGATGATTGGGGTCCATCAACCATCATCTACGTGTCATGAGTTGTCATGAGCTATCACAAGCTTGTTATGCGTCGGATATTTTATTCTTTAATTTTTCATTCACCATTTTCCAACAATCCCCCACATGAATGAAAATTAATGCATATGAGCATGCAGACACTTAAGAGAGTTTCAACCGAGAAGTCATTGCATCAAAATAGGTAGTTTGTGGCTTTGAACTTTCCTTAGGGGAATACCATTAGATTTACTTGGCTAATCAGTGAACATGATGTCTTAAACTGTTCAGCCGTTGGTGTAAACCAAGACAATAGTACCCCCACAATGCCTTCTCTAATATCTTTGATTCTCACGGTTGAGTCCGTTTTGGCCCTGCACTCCATCTTTGATTCATAAGTGTTTTACATTTGAAGCGGCCCGTATTCACACTTATATAGGTGATCTCCTACAATGTTCTTGACTTAGAATAGGAATCATTAAAAGCTTATAGCTTAACCTCTACCCTTAAACTGACAGCACTTTTTGTCATAGGAATAGGAAGGAGTAAAACTCCAAGTGCTTTCCACAATCTTTATAACGTAGTTGTCCCATTGAACCAAGATCTTCTCCAGTCAACAAGGTTGGGTTACCTCTATAATGATTTAGTTGACGGGTTTTAATCCCATTTCCCTCGACGAACAGTATACTTGATATTGGCATTTTCTTAATAAATTAATTATCATTTGACTTAATATAGTCAATGAATATGATTTCACTAGAGATCCACTGTCTTATGGTATTATATCTTTGACGCATATGTCTAGATTTACCATTATACATATTTCTTTGTGCGCTTTCAATAGTCGAATGACTGTATTATAGTTGCAGGCAATTGCTTTTGTCCAACAAGGAATGTACTCCGAAAACTTATGAAGCCATTCAACTTCTTCTCTAGCTTTATCTGAAGCTATAAACCCAAATTTCATAATAGAACGAGTGCTTTTCTCTATATACATTAATCTACCAATCATTCTTGAAAATTCAATTTGACCTCGTGTTCACCTTGGTTTTTTGCTAAGTGTAGGTTTCTATCTACACGAGTCTTAGCAGGTGAATGGTCATGAACGTTGAACTTTCTAGTACAATCTCAACAGGATAACACTATGATAAGACAAGTCTACAGACGTTTTAGAGATCTTAATCTCTACTATTATGTCAGCTAAACATTATGTCTTTCATATCAAAATATCTTGTCAATACTTTCTTGGTAGAGATTTCTTCCCTTTATCAACATGTCATCTACATATAGACAGACTATGACAAAGGAGTTGGAAGTGCCTTTAACATAGACACATTTATTACACTCGTTAACCTAGTAGTCATTTGACAACATGGTACGGTCAAATTTTCCATGTCATTGCTTAGGAGCTTGTTTAAGCCCATACAATGATTTGACGAGTCTACAGACCTTCTTTTCTTTTCCAGAAACGACAAACCCTTTAGGTTGTTCCATGCAGATCTCTTCATCTAACTCGCCGTTCAAGTATCTTTTGAATTCCTTCCATAGCGGAGGTAGCTTTTCAATCATAGCAGCTACTTGGAGGATTTACTGAGCCTCATTCCTTCTGCATGCATATCATGCAAGATCAGTTGGAATTCTTGGACTTGGTTCATTACCATTTTGGAATCCACTATTTTCAATTATGAATTTCTTCAAGCTAGCATCCTCCGTTTTGTATTTCTTTTTCAATGATTCTCAAAGGGCTTTTGCACTCTTGGTTGAGCTATATACGTTGTACAAAGTATCGCTCAAGCCATTGAGGATGTAGTTTCTGCATAGAAAATCCCCATGTCCCCATGCATCAAAAGCTGCCCTTTGTTGGGGATCAGTTGCCCCCTCAGAAACAACGGGGATTTCCTCACTTAAGAACCTAGCTAGGTTCAACGTAGTGAGGTAGAACAACATCTTTTGATGTCATCTCTTAAAGTTGTTACCGGATAATTTCTCCGGCCTTTCTCTTTGGGCAGCAATCGGTTGTTGCACATGTGCTTGGACAGTCATAATAGTCGGATTAGTAGCAACAGATCTAGTTGTCATATCCGGATTGGTAGTAGCAGATCCAGTCGCCATAATACATAATGACAGATAATTCTCTTAAACTTGTAGGGAAGAATGAGATGGATAGTGCAGGAAATTGTGTACTACGAAGTCGAGGCAAGAGTTAGACTTTTTATCTTTAAGACAATTATTGCCCCGCTCTAGTGCTCACGGAATCGACAATTTATCTCCCAAGATACAACGACTTTCTATCTCAAAGTAGCAACACTACAAACTTTGAGAAACGGCGAACCGAACAATATTTTGAAACTCTCTTGCTAAACTTTACTTGCAGAATGCTTTTATGCTTATGAATGCTATGAATGAGTTGAATCACTATCTTGCATCCATGAAATGAAATGAGAGGGCTTATTTATAGGAGTTGGAAAGCTATAATCGAATGGACATGTCCAATCAGAAAAGATGTCTTTGATAGGTTATGACCTTTCATCCGAATGGATGCATCGTTTCACCCAAAGGGCATACCATTTTACTCAAATGGACGAATTGTTTCACCCAAAGGGTTTCACCCAATGGACACATTATTTCAATCAAAGGACACACCCATTAGGTTGACCAGACACGATCGGATAATGATTGGGGCCCATCAACCATCATCTATGTGTCATGAGTTGTCATGAGCTATCACGAGCTTGTTATGTTTCGGATATTTTATTCTTTAATTTGTCATTTACCATTTTCCAACATAAATTTCTAGTCTAAATGTTCAATTAAGGAGTTTGTAGCCCGAAAAATAAAGGATAAAGTGTACAAAAACCGTATGTATTTTCACAAAATTGCAAAACAAAATCCCTTTAATTTCTAAAAATATTGCACGCATGTCCGTTCTGTCAATAAACTTTAACAACATTATCTTTTTTGTAAATAGTCCGTTATGCCTTACTTGCTATTTATTTATTTGTTTTTCATTAATGTCATACTTTTATAGATAATGAAAATAGTTGGATGTAAGTAACTATTAACAATTATAGGATTTTAATTTTTTAAAGATAAATGGTCTATATTTTGTAATACTTAGAGGTCATTTTGTAATTTTATAAAAATATAGGGGAGTTTTATGCAGTTTACCCAATAAAGGGAAAAATGCATGTCACCACCCTGTGATATGCGAAATGTTCATATTACCCCCTATGATAAATAACATACCAAATTACCCCATGTGTTATTATAAATGAAGCAATTAACACCTTGAGGGTCCACTGTGTTCCACACATGCCAGTGATGCGACTGGGACTGCATTTTTGGCCTGTATTTTGACCATTTTGCCCTTTCTTCCCAATTATAAATGGATAAAAGCATATCACCCCCCTGTGTTATTCGAAAACAGCAAATTACCCCTGGGTTAAATACTAGAGCTGAATGAAGTATTTTAATTTTTTTAATTTACTGTATTAACTGTAGTATTTTAATTTATTAATTTGTTGTATTAATTGAAAGTATTTTAATTTTTGTAATTTGAAGTTATTTGTGAATTTTAAGTTTTTTGTACTAATATGAAGCATTAATTTGAACCATTTTATTCTTTTGGCATTTGGTCACAACAAGATAATTGAAGTGACAGAACATGAGATGTTTTCAGTCAACAAATTTGGAGTACCTGAACATATATCCAGAAAAAATACAATAAACAAAATACAATTAAGCTTAACACAACAAATTTTGCAGAAAAAAAAAAAAAAAAAAAAAAAAAAAAAAAAAAAGAGCATTTCATTTGCACAGATTGCAACCCTATATGCAATGTAACAATTCAAAAAAACTGTTAGTTAGTGATTTACATTTCCCACAAATTCACCAAACGAAGCATTTACAAAAAAATATTTTTTGGACAAAAATCCCTCAATATCAGCCCTCAATTCACCACATTTTTTTTGTACAAAAAGCCCTCAATTTCTTCTCTTTGATCTTTCCTTCATTCTCTCCAAAACTTCAGAAATTGTTGGATTATTGTTATATCTCCTATTTCCACTGCCAACATTCCCCATTAAGGCTGCATTTCTGGGGCCTTCATAACCAACTTGTTGTTGCAGTAAACATTGGTACATATTAGTATATTACAAGCTTCAAAATTCTGAATGCAAAGAATTGCAGAAAATTGAACAAACCTGGGTTGCAGATCTTGCAACAGGGGGCTGAGGAGTAGGTTGTCTGCCTCCCTTTTTCGAAGCCTGCTGAAAGCAGAAAACGGGTCTGAAAATAGAAATAGCACAATAGAATAACAAGAAATACTTGTGCACCACCACTTGGTTGCTCCTGGCTTTAAGGGGGGCTTGAGATCCTTGTCTGATTTCTTTTGGTGCAAGAGCATTTGACTGCCAAATACAAAAAAATGCTTAAGAACTACTGATTATTGAAATCATATTAATTTGTACCAAAAATTAAAAAAAAAAAAAATTGTCTGAAACATTGAAAAATTTAGACTTGGGATGGACTTCATTCTTGCATGTTCCTTTGTTATGGCCAACTTTCAAGCATCTGCTGCAGGTATGTGTGAGCCCTTTTCCTGATTGAGGCCCTTGACTGCAATTCATCAGGGCCCTTTCTCCTAAGTTTCTTAAGTCTTCCCCTTTTCTTTTAATTTTTGGAGGTTTTAAGGGCTCAAAACTTGTTTTTATGTAGTCTTTTGGCCCATGGACAGCATGTATAATGTCATTATACACTCTCATGTACGCTGACTTCTTAAAATATTCATCACATAATCTCTAGTTTGGCCCTTTTTGCCCTAATTGCTGCACAAACATGTCAACATGGGTAACCTGTTAATTGAAACATGCTACAACTGCATGTTTTTCTTTCCAAATTAACCACAAACTTGTCTAAGAAGTGGTCAACTTCATATTTTGCCCTCCCCCCCACCACCTAATAAAATAGTTTCTTGCAACTTGTTGTTTGTTGGTCTTGTTTTAGTATTTTAGGACAAATTATCCCTCTATATTTTTCCATTCCATCCTTTTTCAATTGCAGCCTAGACATCAGTCTTATTCTAATTCATTCAAACATACTTATAATTGGTTTGTCCCTAGCCTCAAGTATGTAATTGTTAAAGCTTTCACACAAGTTATTCACCAAAATAACACATCTGTTGTGACATGGAAAATATGATCTAGCCCAAATGCTATGGATTTATCTTTCTTAACCATTCAGAGGTTGTTTCAATTTCATCCTTGATTTTGGGATCAATCTCTTCAATCTTTTTCATGAAAGCTTCAAAATCTCTTTCGTTAGCAGTTGAGGCTGCTTTCCAAAAGTACTCTTTCAATTGAACAAATTTGTACTTCATTTGAAATTTTCATACATATGTCTAACACAAAATCTATGTACATAATCTGGCACTAAGTCTTTTAAGGCCTCAATGAGTCCTTTTTGCCTATCAGATATAAATGGCCATTTCCCAGTACCCAAACCCCCTATATCATCCAACAATTCACCCACAAACCAGCCCCAAGTCTCCTTGTTTTCTGTTTGCACTACTTCCATTGCAATTGGGAACATGTTGTCATTCCCATCCCTTCCCACAGCTACAAGCAATTGCCTCCAATAAATTGTTTTCAAAAAGCAGCCATCAAGGCCAATGATAGGCCTACACCCTTTCAAAAACCCCTTTTTCATAGCCCATAGACTGAAATACACATGTCAAAGACAGGGTTGTCAGAATTTTCAGCCTTCCTAAGTAAGATCTTGGAACCTGGATTCAGTTTTCTAACTGTTTCACAGTAGTCCCACAACAACTCATATTGCTTGGCATCATCCCCCCTAATTCTTTCTAATGCTTCTCTTTTTGCCCTCATTACCTTAAATATGCTTACATCAACATTGCAATTTGAAAGAATTCTGTTTTTTAGTTGTTGCACAGGAATAGTAGGATGGTCTCTAATTGCTTTTTCAATTTGTTTTGCAAGGTATGATGCATTAGCAAGCCTATTTTCATAAGTTCTTACACACTTTCAGGCATTTCTTGAACTGGAATTTCAGTGAAATTCTCAGTCATATTTTCAGTCATGTTTCCAGTCATGTTTTGAACTGGAATTTCATTGAAATTCTTAGTTGGATTTTCAGCCACATATGGGGCTCATTATTAAATGCATCACTCAAGTTCTCAACCCCCTTTCCACTCTCATTTTTCGCACCCAATTCACCCCCCTCCCCTCACAGTTATTGCACTCAACCTCAGTCCCACCCAATCCCTGACCCTCTAAACCCTTCCCCTCACAGTCCTTCCTCTGTTCAACACCCTCAAACTCAACCCCCCTCCCCCAGCCCCTCACAGTCCTTCCTCTATTTAGTACCCTCAAACTCATTCCATGTCCCATCCATATCCCCAAAATCTATTCTATCTAATAGGTATCTTATCTCCTCCTCCTCCTCCTGTACTTTTTCAATTTCATTACCCTGATTCAGGACTTTTAGAGGTTCAACATCCTTTTCTACATATATATCAACTGGAACATCTAAGCCCTTATACCTATTTTGCAAATCAACCATACAGAAGTCTGCACATTCTTCTTTTATTTGTCTAATTCTCATTCAAATGATTGAGTGGGTACTTTATAATAAAATTTTGGCAGGTACTTCTTCCCCCCACACTGTTCATACATTGACCTTAACTCCATCAAACTTAAATAGTCTATGCATATATTCTCAAAGACCTTCTTTTGGCCTCCTACATACCTAACTTTGGGATTTTTAACAAAATTTTCACCCAACCAAAATTTATGTCATGTTTCTCAAAATTCTGCATTTAAAAAAAATAAAGGCAAAAAAAAAAAAAAGAAAGCTTCAGCAAAGGTGGTCAAATTGCACACAACAGAATTACATATAAAGCACAGTAACTCTCCCAACCACCAAAAAGCATTACTGGACCACAAATAGTATAAAATAAAGTAGGTGGATACATACATTACAGGACAAAAATGTTTAAAATATACAAATAGTATTAAACAAAACGGATGCAGATAGAAATAAACAACGACTTGGGACCACATATGGAACCCAGTACTGCAATTACTATAAAATAAAAAAAAAAAACCCTAATCTACAAAATATTCATAAAAAATTCTGTTATTCATTCCCCCCAAATAATTGCACAAAAAATCCTAACCCCAACTATCCAACACCCCCAACACCCTAGTATAAAAGGGTGGGTACACACCTCCATCACCAGTCTTCAGATATCGAGTTCCTTTTGAAGCTCGTTCTTCAGATCAGCATAAAAACAACAACAACAAAAAAAAATTCAAAATCTGAACAAAAATATCAAACAAAACAGGCGAACAAGTAAATAAAAATATTTAAAAAATACCTTAATGTTCAGATTTCTCAACCTTTTCATCCAACGTTCGCAGATCTGTAAAAAAATTAAGAGAAAATAGTCAGAAAATTAACTTAGGGTTAAACTTAACTTACGATTCAACGGTGGATTTTTGTTGATTTTTGCCCAAATTGATTTCCTGTTCAGAAAACTAGGGTTTTTTCGTTCGCCTCCTCTCACTCCCTCACTCTCAAGAAATGAAAAATTAGGTCTGTCTAATCAGTTAACACAATCAACATATCATATAAAAGGAGATGTATTTTTGTCTTTTAATCCTATTAACTACATTTAAATTACCCAGAGAGGTAGTGTGCACCTTTATTGATATCACAGGTTGAGTAATTTGATATTTTATTTAACACGGGGTAATTTACTCTTTTAGAATAACACTAGGGTAAATATGCTTTTAACCACAAAAATAAATGAGGGCCCAAATTGATGACATTTACATCACTTCATGCGCTTCGACCCAAATTCGACGAAAATCAATAGCAGCAAGAACTATGCCGAGAGTGACACAGGTATTGCGCAGAGCTTGCAAGGCCATTGAAGACCTGGATTTGCTGAAAATCTTGGAATCTGAGCTCAGCCACGAACTCTCCGCTATGCGCTTCCAGGTCGATTTTCCTCCCTCATTTCTCATTATTTGCGTCCGAAGCAGGCATGTACTTAGATTTCCCCGTGTTTGAACTGGTCATATCGAAGCCCTTTGATTTTGCGAATCATTCATTTCTTGGCGTGTATATGATGTGTATTTTCTTTGGAAGTAACAGGTTACCCTTTCTTGATTTTTCCCCACTTTTTTTGAGTTAAAGAGTAATGAGGTGGGAAGCCACAATGGCGAAGTATAATGTTGGAAGCGTTAGTCTTTTTGGTGCTTGTAGTTTGGTCTAAATTGCTTTCTGGGGATTATTTGATGATTGCTGAAAGGTTGTTGCTTTGATGCTTGTTGCATTGATTTTTGCTGTGTAAAAGTTTGGTGTTTGAGAAATGAGAAAAGGGCTCTGTGTGGTTTATGCTTCCTTCTGAAGCTTTGGAATAGTGCAGCAGTGTTGCAATGGAAGGACAAATGGTAATGCCAAAATTCAATTTAATGTTTCTGCCCAGTACGCAAGAACTGTCTGTGTATAAGAACTTTGATCTTTGTTGCCTTTGTCTTTGGGAAAGCCCAACACATTGGATGACATTAATGAAAAACCCTTTTGTATGAGTGAGGCAAAGTTGAAACAAGAAACCGATGTCGAAGGGAAGGACTTCCATTGGATGACATATGTACATTTAGAATAAATGTTATGACTGCTAGGATTCCATAATCTATGATCTCCAGTTTAAATGCATATCTAGGTTGTTTCTGTTGCAGAAAACTATTAAGAGTCGTTATGTTTTACAGAGGATCTCTATTGGTTTTTGAGTATCAATATGCTAATATGGATGTAGGATGATAAAGTTGGTTCATTTGGGGATTTTGTTTTGGAATGGGATTCTCCTCTGTCTCAAGATGTAGTTTTGCGGAAAAAATATTCGTCAGGGGAAGAAGTGGCGGTTTCAGCTTTGTTGGGTCGTGACACCTTCCAGGGAGATGGCAGGTTGCCAGGGGAAGCTCTTCTGAAAATATGCATAAAGAAGCCTGGTTTGAGCTCTATTTTGAAATTTGACTGTGTGGCATCTAACAGAGGAGGTAGTGAACCTGATTTCGATATTCGGAATGCACATTATATCCCATCATCATCACGCGTTGATACTTCAATTTATAGAGGCCCCTTATTCAGGTATTTTCTGTCGGAAATTCAATTGATCGTGTTTTCTCTATGTTGAAATAAAAACGCACTCTGGAAGTTGAAGAACCACTTGGACTTGCCAGACTTAGTATACACTAGCTAATATGTGATTTGATGTATGTATAATAGTATATCATTACCTGCTGTGTGGTGTAGTCTCCATTTTCCATGATTATGAAGTCCTGAATTTCATTTGCAGGGTTTCAGTTCTGCTTAAATTCGTCGAAGTTAAAGGTTTAATGGGCTTCTGTTCTTTTTTGTTCTAATGAATTCTGGTTGATATCAAAATCAACCAAATATTTGCATGAAAAATTGGAACCCAAATATTAATATTACATAAGATCATGGTAATTAGTTTTATCCTTTTTTTCCTGAAATGAAGTTCAATACCCAAATTTTGGAGGAAATATTTGTAATCATATCTATATCTGCCAAAGCAACATCTTCTTTTCGTTCTCTTCTCAGATGAGCTTTTTTTTTTAAATTCTCTACAAGTTTCGTCGAAGTTTGCTAACTTTGGATGTGGAAAAGGATCTGCAAGTACCTGCAGAACTGTGGGGTTTTATGTGCTTTTGCTTTTCCAAGTTCAACCCCTCTTAGTACGGATGATCTCCATGACTAATATTTGCTTATATGAACTTGTATTCCTCTCAATCTCGCAAAACTGAATTAAAGAACAGAGGCATTCATGTCTAAATATGATGTCTTTATAGAATGTTAGCAAAAACGAGAGACAAACTCCGTCTCTCCAATTCTTTAGTTGTCTGAAACTAATGATGAACATATAACTTCAAAGCCATTGCTAATTTTTTTCATTTAACATTTCCACATGGTTATCCACATCTACCTAACTCTCTATGGTTCGTCTTAATTTCTCACTCTCATCCTTTTGCAGTGATTTGGACCCTGCTTTGCAGCATGAGCTGAGGCAATACCTAGCGGCCAGAGGAATCGAGGAGAAGTTCACCAATTCCCTCCTCCTACACCTACACCAGAAGGAACAAGGTCAATACATGAGCTGGTTGCAAAAGCTAAAGGACATGATGGTAGAAAATCAGTAATGTACACAACTGCAGCGCCCACACTAAAGTTTCAAAATTTCCATCCGGGTTCTCCCCCCTGCCCACCAACTTCGTAAGTAAAGTTGTGCATTAAATTCCAGCTTCGGACATCTACTTAACTTCCACATTCTTAGGCATAAATTTTATAGGAAATATCCACTGGGAGATCTTTCGCGAAAAACTTTTGGCTATGAAATGAATCGGTTAAGATGCCTTTGGTTGGTTGTCCGTTCTTTGGAACTCAATTGGTTACCAACTTTGGTTACCAGTTAACTACGCTTTCATGTGATACTGTCAAAAGTTGAAGCGAAAAATCAAGGGGAAAATGCAACATTTGGTGGATTGGCATATAAGAGTTTAGGATATAGGAGTAGAAGAGGAGACTCTAGAAACTTCACACTTTTGATCTTTACTAAGTTTACATATGAATGGAAGTGTTTGGTTTCAAGGGAATGACTTTAAAATCCCGCACAACGACTTGATTATGTATGTGTGTATGCGCGCACGCGCCACAAGTACATACTTATCTCTCTCTCTCTCTGTGCGCGTGCGCGCTGGGGCCCAGCATGTTTATGCAAGTACATATTCATGATATTTTGTGATAATTTATTTACACCCCTAACCTATGATTTGTTTTCGCAAATTACCCCTATTTTTTACACATTCATTGCATCAAAAACGTCAACATCACTAACAGAAATCGCTCTTTATTTTTTGGAAATTACACATACACTTTCCGAAAACATCAACATCATCAAACTACCACTGCTTTTTGCCTGTTAGAAGTGACTTGTGCAAACGGACCATATGTTAGGAGTGTAAACGTAATTATCCCTTATATTTTTGGACATAAATTTTAGTAATGCATAATTGTTTTCTAGCAAGACATTACTGAATGGCTTGTATTAGTTTTGGATCTTTTTTCTGCTTGGGTGGGCTGTGACCTGAACAACATCTGTTTGTTTTCCTCAACTTAATATTCCTCCCAAGAACAGTTGTAGTCTGATGATCCATATGGTTGGACCACTAGACTTCCTCAAGTCACCCCATTTTTAATCACTTTAAACCTTATTGGTTCAATGTCGTCCGAGGATGACTTGGACCTCCAACTTCAATTTTCTTTTCACAGTGAATGCTAAAATCACCATTGTTTGGTTATAATTTGATTACTTTATTCCTAATTAGGGATACTTTAATGTGTCCAAAACTATGGATAATTATAAGTTGTAGGTAGGTGAACTCTTACATATATATCTATACTATTATATATAAAAAAAAATCCTTTTTTACTCATAAATGGCGATTAATGATACTGTCGTGCTGTTTTTTGTCGTGCAATGTATTGGTATATTTGTATATTTTTCCTTATTCAAAATAATCTTAAAATGTGCAATATTATTTTATATGCATGTAGGGACGGCGTGCCACAATAACTAGTAATTGATAAATAAATGAATGTTGTAAGTTGTCTTGTAGTTGGAGGCAGGAGCAGCTTTGACGTGACTCAAATTGAATTTTCTATTGCAAGTCATGTTGCATCTTCTATTTCATTTCATATATATATATATATATATATATCATGTGTATAAAATCTTTTCTTCAATAAAATTGATGACGTAATTTTTGTCCACGTGATGTGTGTATATACAAAAATGAAATAGAAGATGCAATAAAAATTGTAATAAGAAATTCCAAACCATCGTTACATTTATTATTAAGTTTTTTGTCTAAGTGGGAAGTGGATATATTAATATTAAGGTGTTTTAGTTTGCATTTCTTACTTTCCTTATACCTTTTTGAACAATTACGTTATAGTCCACAACTTTTGAAATTGGACACATATTGGTCCCCATTCTTCTCTTGAAATTCTATTAACATTTCAAGTATATTGATTTGAGTGTTCAATATATTTTCGTCTAAGTGCGTTTCTAGAAATACTTGTAGAAGCAAATCAAATACATTCAGATATCAAAGACTGGTTAAACACGTCAAAAATTTTATATTAATGTACGCATCATAATGTAATAAATTAAAACTATTATAAGCATAAACCATCGTCCACACGTACACTTGAATGCTACAACCTGTTGTGATTGACATTTTATAATGTTAATTTGTAACAATAAATTATTCTAAAATATGGGTTCAATTACATGTGAATCCATAGATTAGATGATGAGAGAAATAGAGGAATAACACTTGCTCCACATAGGAATATGATGGAGAGTGTGGAGCTTTGATAAGGATATAAGGTGTATGTGGGGTTCAGTGTTTCTACACTCAAAGTTGTCCCACATTGAAAGTTTAAGAATAATTTAAACTCCTTATATTAAGTTCAATGTTCAATTTGTGTTTGAAGTGTTATGGAGACTAGAGAGAACATGGGGTTGCCGCCGCTGGCTTAGGCTCGGGCGTTGCCGCCAATGTCTCAGTATTTATCTTTTTGCAGCAAAAATATTTGGATTTATTTGATAAAACTCGGTGCATTTATGACAGCCAAATGATTTTAAAATCTGTTTTAATTCCTTTAAAATGGTGTTTTAATATCAGATTTTAAACCTGGATTTAATGTTGCTTTATTACAAACCTGAAACTCCTGTATTTATGTAGCGGTTTCAGCTGGTTTTAAAGTCTGGTTTTAATAGTGTTTAATGGCTTTGAAACCTGTATTTAAAACTATTTTAATGTCGTTAATGACTATTTATTTCAGTCTTAATGGTGATTTAATGTTGCACTAATGATGGAAATTAATGCGGAGGTTGTAACTGCTGATAGCCTTGCCTATAAAAGGCTGCATAGGCTCACTTCAAAGAATATACGAAAAGACACGAACACTACTCGAATTCCTCTCTTGTTTTCCTTTCTTCTCTCTCGGATTTCTCCCTCAAAATCCGAGGTGTTTGTTAATCATAATCCGAGCTTTTTAGCTTTAGTTTTTAAAAGGCTACTGAGTGTTGTTTCGAGGTGTTCTACGGTAAAGTGCATACTGATATAACTGAAACCGTCTTATCCTGGAAGAAGTTGTGTAGTACCCGTGTGCACATTCGAAACGGGACGTATAATTTCTTCAAGGGAAGCAGATTAAATCTGTGATTCGGTTTGGTGAAATTATTGGATCGAGAATTGTTACGATACAATTCTCATTATAAGTTTCTTTAATTTTATTGTTAAAATAGCATTTCTAACTGTTTCTTTATAAATTGGTTCCAACGTGTTCTCTTGTGTTTTGGTTTCAAAACTGCTTATCGAGAATTGTTACGATACACTTCTCATTGTAAGTTTCTTTAATTTTATCGTTAAAATAGCATTTCTAATTGTTTCTTTATAAATTGGTTCCAACGTGTTCTCTTGTATTTTGGTTTTAAAACTGCTTATAACATCTGATTGAATTTTCAAAACGATACTACGATTGTGTGTGACACTTTTTCCAACACAACCTACCCTCCTAAGGCAAAGTTAGGGGTTGTTTTGACATATCTCAATCATAACTATTTCAAGGCTCAAATCAGTATAACTAGATAAAAATAAAATTTTTACTCAAAATTTAGTGAAAATCTCTTACCCAACATTAATCAATCGGGATGTTTATACTATTGATCCATCTGAACTAGTCGCATCAAGATGACGTATAACTATGCTATCGTTGATTAGTCCTTGGACTAAGAATTACATAAGCGTGTTGTAAATTCAATGCGGATTTTTGGTCTATTTAGGTATTTTTTGATAAAGTTAGATTCATTCTATACTTGTAAAGATTGTGTAATACGTTCTACGGTACTCTACTACTCTTTAGTTCTTTTTCAAAATTGAGCCAAAATACATAATTTTTACTAAAAATAAAATAGAAAGAAGGGATAATTATTTTTACGTTTTCTCATCTATGGTCTATTTACACAAATCATCCATATTTTTTGTGTAATTACATAAATCAGCCCTAGCAACAAAAAAAGAAAAGCAGAGTAGTTTGTGTAATAATATTGACATTTTTATAGGGCATATGTGTAATTTTTTAAAAAAATATGGATGGTTTGTGTAAATGATGTTGACGTTGTTGGCTTCAAAAGGAATATGTGATTTTTGTAAACGATGTTGACGTGGTTGGTTTCAAAAGGCAGAGGTGATTTGTGTAAATAGGTTATAGGCCAAGGAGTGTAAACGTAATTATTCTTCAAAAGAATGTGGAATGAGTGCAAATGTAATTATCCTAAAAAGAATGTGGAGAGAATTCCAAATTTATCTTTGACCCCACATTTTCAGAAAATAAAACTTTTTGGTGCCACATTCAAGCAATTTTAGATCATCATATTTATACATGCAAAATAAATAAAAAATTAAAAAAAAAAAAAAAAAGTTAGTGCTTTCAATAACTACAATGATCCATCTTTCCCTCCCTTTAATTTTGATCAAATCTTGTCCAAATCTTGAATTTCTTTTTATTAAAAAAAAGGTGATGGACTTTGGAAATAAATACAATAATAGTACTCAATAATTAAATTATAGATAGTGGGAGACATATACATCCATTAAAGTTGCCCATTTGGTAAATGAATATAAAGGATTAATGGGAGGCACGTCCCATCATTTTTTTTCCTAATATATAATTAAATATTTTAAAAATAAATCTTCTAACTTTTGTTTACAATAATTATACCTTTATTAAATATCAATAATTAACCTTTTTTTTGGGTTATTTCCTTAACTAAGTGGAAAGTCATAGATCCAAAAGGAATATGAATATATGAGAAAGGGAATGAGTTTGTGGACCAAAGCAAAGGCGAAAATTCTATATCTTTTTATTTAATTAAATTAGTCATTGCTGCACGCGGTCCTCGCGAGCATATACAAAAAAATTGTTTGAGATGAAAAGAAAAAAAAAATTGTGAAGAAATGAGAAAAATAAAATTTCGTAGGAAGAAAGAAATATGGAGTGATGTGAGGGAAATGTAGAGTAGTGGGTGAAAAAAAAAGCAATAAAATTACTTTTTTTTCTTTATCTCAAATAATAATTGAAAATCATTAAGTCTCTCTTATAATTTTTAAAAATAATAATACAAAAATATATATAATAATCTTCTTTATTTTCAACTACCATTAAAGATTTTTGTGTTATATATATCTAAGTAAAAAGTTTGACTTTTGGAGGAGGAAATTAGATAGAGAATTTCATTATCACATTGTTAGCCACATGAAAATAAGGAAAAATAGCATGGGATCCACCACATCCGCCGGCGCTCCGGCGGCCGTGACAAATGCCGTATAAAGCTCAATCCTTTTTATACTTTTATTTATTTTTTAATACAGGCCGATATTCAAACACAAAATCTTCATAAAAAGTTTGAACCCAAAATCGTTGGACTGTCCTCCCACAGACATTTTTTTTATATAGTTACAAGTTATGCATACATAAAATAACAATAATAATAAGGATAGGGTAAATTACAACTATCTCCTCTGAGATTTGGCATAATTATAAATACTCCCTCTTTGTTTGAAAAATTACAAATACTCACCTCAAATAAAATGATGTGGAAGTAGTTTTTAGTAAATGAATAATCGAAAAAAAAATGCCCTCGACACAATTGCACTTCAAGTTTTAGTGAGAGAATTTTTGTATGTGCTGTCAAATTAGTGAATAGTAACTTGCTATTAAAAAATAATATATCTTGTATTTATAGTGATTTAGTTATTTTATGGTGAGATAGGGTGCATATATTTACCATGTGGTCTACACAGGAAAATTACTCTTATTCCTTTGTAAGTAAATTATAATTACTATTACATACATCATAAAAAATAATAATGTAGCCCCTACACGGAGATGTAAAAAGTACTATTTTACCCTTACCGAATTTTGTATTTTTTTTCACAAAAATACATTTGAAAAAATATAAAAAAAAATCTGAGAGTTGGGTAAAATAAATACTCCATAGAGAATGTTAGTTCATAAAAATATTTTAGAAAATTATAAAAAAAAATTAATTTTTTTTAACTTTAATTCAAATTAAAAGGGAATTTTGAGCAGTTCATCACAAAAATTGGATGAAAACCTAACGGGATGGATTCGTTGTTAAATCGATGTTAAAGTTATGAGAGTATTTATAATTTTTCAAACAATGAGGAGGTATTTATAATTATGTCAAATATTGTAGAAGATGGCTATAAATTTACTCATAATAATAATGTCTATAATTTTTTTTAAATATATATGTATAAGTTATATGAATGATGTCATGTATATGTCGAGTACAAAACGAGATGAAGTGTCAATTTATATTATTATTATTATTTTTAAATATAGAAATCCTCCCCAAAAAAAAAAGAAAAATACTTGAATAATAAGGCTCGATAACATACATATATTAGTAATCGAAGCACATTCGCTACGTGTGAATAACTCAATTTCTTATTATATTAATTTAATTAAATGAAAAGACGAGAAGATAAAATGAATAATTAATTAAAATTGACAAAAAAAAAAATCAATCTTAAAGAGATGGTTAAAAATGGACTCTTGAGGGTATTTTAATCTGAATACATTTTTCCTACCAACGGTAGTTATTAAATGCCCCTCCCATTTAATTAATTTTATAGATAAATAACCATTGGATATATTAATTAAAAGGGTGTTTACAATAGCTTAAGTGCTTATCAACCTTTTATTCAAAATAAGCTGAAAATAATTTTTTTATTTACAGTTTTATGCTTTGAAACTAGCTATTTAAATTAAGTGCAATTAAGTAAAAAGTTATAAATTTTGCCCTACCAACTTTTATAACTTATTCGTAAAATTATAAATAGTAATTTTTTTCTCCGAATGCTCCAATTTTAGCTTTTTTTAATTTTTTATTTTTATTTTCAAACACTTTCAACTTTCGCTAAATTTAAATTTACAATTTATTTTTACTACAAAAGCAGAAGTTATTGCAAATAATTCGTAAGAATGGTTGTTAAAAGTACTTCCCCTATCATAAATGTTCTTCTAATTGCATCCAATCCCTATAAATTAATCCTAAATTGTTTAACTTTAATTACTAAATCTATTATAATTAAATCACAAAGTACTTTATTATATATTTTTTTTCCCATTCCACTACATGTGAACATTACTATTATATGTGAAATGGATCTAGTTCATCAAAAGCTAGCTATGTACAATTTAAAGATCTAACTTTGTACGATTCAAGAATTTTTAATTTAATTCAGATAAATGATGTAGTCAACATTAAGAAAAATAGAAAAATATTTGGGAGGAAAAAAAAAAAAAAGAGGAATTTTCCTTCTCCCATTTGTTTTTCATCATCACTTTAATTTTCCACTTTTAATTAAGCCTTATGTCACCGATGAGGCTGTATGATCCTAGAGGTCATGGGTTCGAATTCTCTGCGTGAGATGATATTGTTTCTATTGTATAATAGGTTTATTTATTGCTGTAATAGCAAGATGTTAGTTTATGTGATATTTTCGATATGATTGTTGTATTTGTCTTTGTCCAATATTGATATTGACATGACTGATTGTAATCACTTTATTTTAATTAATAAAGTTCATCACTTTCATTTCAAAAAAAATAATAAAAATAAGCCTTATGTCCATTGCTGATATTGTCGATAGGAATGTTGTATTTGTCTCTGTCTGTTATTGATACTGACAGAATTGATTGTACTCATTTTATTTCAATTAATAAAATTCATCGCTTCCAACTCAAAAAACAAACAAATATATATATATATATATTAGCTCAAAAATTATAAAATATATGTTTAATTTAAAGTTATCAAATTATTCGAGTTCGCCTCATGCTTAATCCAATTAAAGCTCATTTTAGCTTGATTAAATCAATAATCAAACCAAATTCAACTACGATTTTTGAAGGCCGCTAATAATTCAAACAAGCCTGAATAATTATGTCTTCGACTCGACTCGAATAATTTACAGCCTTAATTGCGTCTTTTGTGAAGTCTAGGAATAACTTACCAACAAGTTGTTGGTCTAATGATAAACGAATTCTTACAAACAAGTAAGGGTTCTAAACCTTATAGTCGCATTTGTTGGGAGGAATTTAACTCTTTCGGTCTCGACTCCACCAGAATAATTTCATCTCCAATGTGAGATGCAAGACCTGGTGAAAACCGAAAAAAAAAAAAAAGCCCTTGGACTAATTTATATAAAAATAGGTCACATGGTAGTCCAATCTAAGTTGTCTTGTACATAATTATTAGTTATTAAAAATGGACTCTACATAATAAATTAAATAAATTATTAAGCATGGTCATATTAAAAGTGCCAAATTTTGCTTTCTACCAACCTTATTTCTGGATTTTTGTTATTAAATTATTATTACATTAATAATGATACAACTAACTTCGTGAATTGTTGGTTGAAGTGGTGCGTAACTTGTAGTTGTAGGCTAGGCGTGGAAGTGAGAGTGGGGCAGGTCAAGGAGAGGGGAAATAAAGTATACATTATTATTAATCAATGTTTTCAGACGGGATCGGACATCGAATCGAGAAAATTATTAGATTATTGAATCACTGGTCCGATCGATCAGATCAAAATCAAAAAATCGATTGATTCGAAGTCCTATTATATATATGTATATGTATATTTTTATAATTATACACAATATAGCAATACATTATATGTCAATTAGTTAATAAAAATATGAAAAGAATAAATGAAAGCAAACTTAAAGTAAATATACTAACAATTTAACATACTAAGTGTATAAGTTCAACAAAATTGCAAAAATACTCAACATAGTTTAAATAAATAATCAACATAATTACAATTAAATACATGTTTTTACATAAATAAAATAGTATATATTTAAAATTAAAAAAATAACATATATACACAAAACAAAAATCTTTTTCCCACCCCACCCCACCTCTCTTTCTTTCTTTTTCTTAAAAAAAATATTTTGAATAATTTGGGAACTGGTCGAACCAGTTTTGACCGATCGGCATCGGTTCAAAGGACGTCGGGTTTTTTGGCTTAAACTGGACCAAGGATCTGGCCAGTTCCTAGTTGGACCAATCAAATTGACCGATCCCGTCCGAATTTGAAAACACTTTTATTAATATTTCATGGAATGTATTTTTTTTCTTTTTTTATTAAAAGTTATATTAATAAATTAGTAATTAAATTCAATTTCCACTAAATTTGAGTATAAATCGGTTGTTGCCGCACTAACTTAGATTGGAACCGAACCCCAACTCACTCCACCCCCACCCTGATCCGACTTTATATCCGACCACAAAATTCAAGTAAAATTTCTATCTTCTCAATTAATCAATATAGTTTTCTAAAAGAATTAAAATTATTATTTATAAATATCTAACAAATTATTATTATATTAAAATATAATTTTGTTTTGCAAATATGTGTATTATAATAAAATTTTAAATTTGAAAGAAATTCATTATATTTATAAATATTAATCCTGATGGATTGGGGGAGGATCTTGGACAGTACCCGATACTTGGGGGATAGTTAGAATTCTAATCCACCCTAATCGAGTCGGGCCTGAAATAGAATCTTGCTCTATACACTATTTATCATACCTAATTATAATGCAAACTTTTATATTGTTAGTCTTTAAAAAAAAAAAAAGGGTTCAAAAATGATAAAATCTCTATAAATTAATGATGACGGGATCACATAATTTTATTAATTTAAAGAGGTATTAATTAATCGATAATTTTATAATTTATTAAGTTAAAGAGATTTTTTCGATTCAATGAATCTACAAGATTCTTCATGAATAAACATAAACATTGTATTGATTAATTCAATGATGTTCTTATACAATATGATTATTTAAATATAATACATCCCCCTGAAAAAAAATAAAAGTTCATTGTAGTAAGTGGTACTAGTTAAAACTTAATGTAAATTTACGTATAGTAAGAAAATCAACTACTATATAAACAACGTCAAACATTCCTAATTAGTCAATTCAATTCAAAATCAACCAACTATGGTTATACATTTAAAAGGTGTTCAAAAATCAACCATAACAAATCAAATACGTAAAGTACTATGTGAGTATAAGAGATATCACCCCACATGCACTCAAAAAGATTTGCAACCAATTACGGGGAAGGAAGCACTCATAGCGGCAAAAACACTTCGTAATTTTTTGTTGCAGTATGAGAACACAACACCGGAGCTTTTGGATGTAGTATGAAAAGTTAGAGATGAATAAAACTACATTTAAATTTTAAGAAAAAGCAAACAATAATATAATCATATTTTACTAAATTGTCTTAGTTATATTTGTAATTTTATAAAATTATTAATTTATAATATTGAAAGGACCATAAATTTATATAAGGGTTTTTCAGAAAATTATCACCTTATTAATTTATCGAAATTATTAATTTTGACATTGGACTCAAGTCAGGACCGAAAAAATTTATTATTTTAGAGAATTTATTAGTTTATGGAGTATTAATATATAGAGGTTCTACTGTATAGTGATTTACATTAATTATTAAGGAAAAGAATTGGGGAGTAAAATTGGAATAATGGAAATTCATGGGAGAAAAGTATAATTAGAAAGAAAAGAAAGGGTGAGGGCAAAAGTGAGAATCTACATATACCGCGTCTGTATTTTTGTGACCATTCATATATACTGATTTACTCTCCTATGCTATAATCCTATTTGCTCTCTCTCCCCAGTCCTCTACTGTGTGTTGTGTGTGTATACGGTACATATACGTAGATAGCAAGTAGTACTGCGGCGGAGAGAGTGGGAGGGATCTGTAATGGAGAAGTTCATCCCGCCGGAGTTCGATTTGCCGCTCAAGGGGCGGTCGGAGGAGGCGCTGAAGAGGTGGCGCGATGCCGTAGGGAAACTGGTGAAGAACCGCCGGAGAAGGTTCCGTTACGCGGCTGTGCTTGAGAAGCGTTCCGAAGCAAAGGAACAGATGCGGAGACTCAGAGTACGTATACTACTACTTTCTCCCTCTGTTTGTTAATTTTATTGTTCTGAAAAGATATTTTATCGGAGGTCATAAAACTGGCCAGAGAGAATGATTTATGAGATTTTTGACTGATCTAGTTCTCTTTTTTCTTCCTCATTTTTCTTTATTATTATTTTTATATTAGGATTTGCTTGCGAACGTCTCCAATTTTCCTGGATCCCAAACGCGGATTCTATGTCTTTTTTTTAAAAAAAAAAAAAAAATTCTGTTCCTAGGAATTCTGACGATCTTGCTGAGGAAGAAGTTTTTCTAAACCAAAAGTTCGTAATCGCATTGGGCGCTAGTTTTAGGATAAGAATTTTTATATTAGTTTTGTGGTAGTGTGTTTTTTCCATAAAGCAAAAACTCAGTAGCTTACTCCTTGTCCTTTTCTCCTCGTGAAGGATTAGCTGAGAGTTTCAGTCTTGGTTTAGTGATGATGTTAAGTGTTTATTCGTGGTTTAGTGCTTATTACGAGGGTATACTCGGAATTTAGATCATTGGTATAGTGTGACATCTAAAAATGGAAAGAAGCTTCGGACGTGGTGTCACGCTCCCCCTTGATTTTCAACGGTTACGGTTGGACGCGCATTTGACTATTGCAGGGCTAACCAAAATCGTCCCACATTGTTAGAAGATATACATAATATTTATCGACCCCGGCCCATCTTTGTCGACTAACAGAAATATAGTGAAAATTATATATTCTTTTAATAAATATTTCATGAAAATAATTTTAATTAGCTAGTTGAAGTGAGTTTTTCCAAACAAAGCTATTTTTCTAAAAAAAAATAAAATTTATGATGTGGGGACATAATAATTACAAAAAAAAATAATATTAGAATAGGAACATCAATTGACATTTTGGTGTAATGTAAAGTTTTTTCATTAACACTGTATTTCTTTGGTAACTAAATAAATAAATATGCTTTTATGCTTTTATCTGTCTGTTCTGAGAAGTATAACTATTATAGGCGACTTAGGTAAAGCCGTAAAGGGCCTTTACTTTTGGATTTTTCACCCATGGGCACGGTAGTCAATATCTGTCTCGAATAGAATGAGATTCTACACTAAGGGGCTACATAGAAATGAATTTTCTGCAACTGTGTGGGCCCGAGGGATTCCAATAAAACCTTACCTTCAATGTGGGTGGCTGGGCATCGGCACATGGAAGGGTATGATGCATCATTGCATCCAATGCCATAATCAATCTGTCAATTTATTTAACACCAGCAGACTGATTGCTGTTGGATGCAAGATAGGTCAACGTGGAAATTATATTTCTTCTAGTTAGCATGCCATCGAAATTTATATATAAATACATATATATTATTCAAGTAGGGCTAGGATCTGCTGAAGTACACCGTTGAATGGAAAATTTGTGTTTCTTCTTTTTTTTTTCCCTCCGTTTGCTGCCTTTCTTAGTTGTAGGTGAATATTTGATTGTCGTCCGTCATGTGGTCCTCACCGCTGCACTCATGCGGAACCTCTTATGAAAAGTCATTAATCTATCTAATCACGAATAAGTAAAAAGTTACTTTAATAAAAAAAAGTAATCTTTGTTCCCGAGGTGTCCCTTTTCCACAATCCCAGATCAATCTTGAGATGGGTTCCTTTGGAGTTTGTGTGGTGAAAACCATCATGTAATTCATTGTTTTGAGGTGTCTTGTGCTATGTCTTTTGTTCATCTAGCAATTTTTCAACTATTAATCAAAGTAAAACATTTTTGTTGAAATTCGACACTTAGTTAAAAGTTAAAATAATTGCCTTATTTCCAGAATTTGCTATTACAGACGTTAAGCATTTTCTCCTTTCCTTTTTCTATGAATTTCTCTTGTTTATACTTTATTGTAATAGAAATCATAGTGATTCATCAAGACGTTGAGGGGGAGTTGTCTATTAGTACTTCTTAATGATACACTTATATTTTCTTGACAATTTTTCTTCGTTTGATTCAAGACGTTTCCGAAATTGTTGGCCCAGCTATTCGGGGGAGCTTAGCTGTTACCTGACATTACAATGACAATTTATGTCGTCATTCTATTTTGTTTCTGTCCCTGATCCTCTGGGCCATGAAAAGTTGCAATTTTAAGACTTTATTATTGTTAATCAGTGTATATGTTGCCTTAATGAGTAAATACCCGACACTTTCTTGACTTGTAGCTCCCAATAAAGACGACCAAGGAAATTTCCTTGAAACTTCTGTGACATTGACATTACTTCGCAAAAATGAAATATATGTAGTGGTACCACGGAACAAAATTGGGTTCCCTTCTCTTTGACACCGTCTGATGTAGCCTCAACTTTTGTTGTCTGTATTTGGCCGTTTGAATATTTTTCCTTATCTGTTCGGCCTTATATGTGACACCACATGAAGGTAGTCTTTATTACCAGCATGGACAAGCTACCTATATGTAATGAGAAAGTGGGTTTATGGTACAGGCCAAGAAAATATTAAATAAATTTCTTAGCAATTCTGGGAATTATCAATATTATTTGTAACATGATCTTAACCGGCAGAAATAATCCTGTGTGTTGTCACCATTTTTGTGAATAGCCTCTTCTTCCAGTCAATTCATTTTGTTGATTTAGTAATAGGTCATTATCTTTTCCATCATTTACGCAGCCTTCCAAGTGCTAGAATAGTTATTCGAACTGCAGGAAGTTGACATCTGAACCATTATTTTACCCGATTTTAGCGTATGCCAAGCGTAAGGAGGGGAAAAACACAATACTTGTAAAAACCGTCAAAACTATATCGGGGGCTTCCAATTGACCCTCAGATGTTGATTGAATAAAATAAGAAGTGCTGTAGGGGCTGAGGGTTCTCTTAATATATAGGATAGGATGCATAAGCATTCCTTGTGTTCTTGAAAATAATACCACTTCCCAAATAATATGGTATTAACAAAGATAAAAAGAGTAAGTGAAATTCTGCGGGGATTTGTTCTCAACAACTAACTGCAATAATATTCAAGTGTTCTAACATTATGATACTAATAAAAAAACAAAAAAAGGAGAGGAAGGCCAAATTCCCGTTGTTCAGTAACTGTAATCATATTCGAGTGCCCAAACATTGTGACGTTAAAACGAACCGAAGAGTATTTTAAAATCCAGTAGGGATTTGTCAGCAACTAACTGTAATAATATTCAAGTGCCTATCATGATTTCGGGAGTTTTATTTGTTTCAGTTGTGTACAATATGTTGTTCTAATAATATTTCATTTATTTACCAGGAAAATATACGTGTTTGCTTTGTGGCTTATACAGCAGCACTCAGGTTTATCGACGGTATATTTCTACTCATGCTGCTATATCCTAGTTTTAGATTTCAGGACTTGTTATAATCCAAACTATTGCTCTTATTTCCTGTACGTACTTATGTTTCCTCTTACACTAGGTGGACATGGTAAAAAGCTGCCCTCAGATGACTCAAATGAACCCCTGGAAGATGATACAGAAACAGACATTCAAAATGGGCTCCAGGAAGAAGCTAAACTTGCAGGGTTTCAGATTCACCCCGATAAACTTGCATCTATAGTTGCTTCTTATGACATTAAGACCTTAAGAAAACTCAAAGGAGTTGAAGGGCTTTCTGATAGATTGAATGTTTCAACAGATAAAGGGGTGAATTCAACTGAAGTGGCCACTAGACAAAATATATTTGGTCCCAACCGCTACACTGAGAAACCTCCTAAAAGTTTTTGGACATTTGTTTGGGAGGCTTTGCACGATTTGACACTTATCATACTTATTGTTTGTGCTGTGGTGTCTATCGGAGTGGGACTTGCCACTGAAGGGTGGCCAAAGGGCATGTATGATGGGTTAGGGATTATACTTAGCATATTTCTGGTGGTCATGGTTACTGCAGTCAGTGATTACAAGCAATCATTACAGTTCAAGGAGTTGGACAAGGAGAAGAAAAAGATTTTTGTCCAGGTCATTAGAGACGGAATTCGTCAGAAAATCTCTATATATGACTTGGTTGTTGGAGATATTGTACATCTAAGCATTGGAGATCAGGTTCCAGCAGATGGAATATATATCTCAGGGTACAACTTGTTGATTGATCAGTCAAGTTTGACTGGTGAAAGTGTGCCAATAAACATATATGAAAAAAGACCATTTCTTTTAGCAGGAAGTAAAGTTCAAGATGGGTCAGGTAAAATGTTGGTGACTACAGTTGGTATGAGAACTGAATGGGGGAAGTTGATGGAAACTCTGAGCGAGGGGGGAGAAGATGAGACCCCACTGCAGGTCAAGCTAAACGGTGTTGCGACAATTATTGGTAAAATTGGACTTGCCTTTGCTGTTTTGACTTTTCTAGTCTTGACTATCAGGTTTTTGGTTGAGAAAGGACGTCAACATGAATTTACCAAATGGTCTTCCAGTGATGCACTGAAGCTTTTGAATTACTTCGCTACTGCAGTGACTATAATCGTTGTTGCAGTTCCAGAAGGTTTGCCCCTGGCTGTAACACTGAGCCTTGCATTTGCCATGAAGAAATTAATGAATGACAAGGCACTGGTGAGACATCTCTCTGCCTGTGAGACAATGGGTTCTGCTACTTGTATTTGCACTGATAAAACAGGTACACTGACCACAAACCACATGGTAGTGACTAAAACATGGATTTGTGGAAAATCCAAAGAGGTAGATGACAGTGGAGGGAGGGAGACATTAGATACTGAAATATCAGAAGATGTAGCAACAGTTCTCTTGCAAGCAATATTTACTAACACAGGTTCCGAGGTAGTCAAGAATAAAGATGGAAAACTATCCATTTTGGGCACACCAACAGAATCAGCAATACTAGAATACGGATTGCAACTAGGTGGCGATTTTGAGGAGCTGCGCCGGGTCTGCAAGTTGTTGAAAGTTGAACCTTTCAATTCTGAAAAGAAAAAGATGTCTGTGCTTGTGGCTCTTCCAGACAGCAAGACACGAGCTTTCTGCAAAGGTGCATCTGAGATCATATTAAAAATGTGCGACAGGGTAATTAATGCCAACGGGGAGTCAGTTCCTCTGTCAGAAGAACAAGTAAGTAATGTCATGGATGTCATCAATGGGTTTGCCTGTGAAGCTCTGCGTACTCTCTGCTTAGCTTTTAAGGACATGGATGATGGTTCTCACGAGAATAGTATCCCTGACTCTGGCTATACACTAATCGCAGTAGTGGGAATCAAGGATCCTGTTCGCCCTGGGGTAAAGGAAGCGGTTAAAACTTGTTTAGCAGCTGGAATAACTGTACGCATGATCACCGGAGATAATATTAATACGGCTAAAGCAATTGCTAAAGAATGTGGCATACTTACAGATGGTGATCTTGCTATAGAAGGTCCAGATTTTCGTCAGAAGACTTCTTATGAGATGAGCCAACTAATACCGAGACTTAAGGTGAATAATAAACACATCCATGTATTCCTGTGGAATAATTACATACATGTATATATCTGTATATATCTATATATATTGTAATCTGATGTGTTTGGATATTGAATTTAGGTAATGGCGCGGTCATCACCGACAGACAAGCATGTTCTGGTAAAGACTGCGAGGAGCGTGCTTAAAGAAGTTGTTGCAGTTACTGGTGATGGGACGAACGATGCTCCTGCTTTGCATGAGGCAGACATTGGACTTGCTATGGGCATTGCAGGAACAGAGGTTTGTCTCTATGCTCCTTCACGGTGCAACTAGTTTCTGTTACGAAATTCCCATACCTTGTTTTTCTTTCTTGGTCTGATGTGTGAAATTCTAGAATCAACATCTTCAGTGATATAATTTTTTTTTATTTTCTATTAATTCTAAGCTTATTCATTCTACCCTACCTTTGACGTCAATGTCTTATTTCATGGGATGAGACTTCCTCAATGGGATTATTCATATATCATCAAACATATCATCTTATTGTTAGAAGTACTAATTCTTTGAAGGACTTGAGATGCCTCGTGCCTTCTAATCCTCATATTTGCCATTAAGATACTTAGATACATACTCAGAAAGTCTTGCTCAAGTTTTCTCTTGGGGCCACACTCAACTATAAAGTATTAGCACTTGTGCGGTGTTTACATCGTCAAAAGCTTTCCTAGCATTTGGGCACTGGACTATTGACAAAAGCTTCTGATAGCTTTAGCTTGTAGTCCCACTCAGGATAATTTCTAATGTCCCATATATTTTCAGGTTGCAAAAGAAAGTGCTGACGTGATTGTGCTGGATGACAATTTCGCAACAATCGTAAACGTTGCAAAATGGGGACGTTCTGTGTACATCAATATTCAGAAATTTGTGCAATTTCAGTTGACTGTTAACATTGTTGCTCTGATGATCAACTTTATATCTGCTTGCGCCTCAGGTACCTTTGTCCACACCACCATCTTTTCTTTTTTTAATTTTTCCACTCATTTTAATTACCAAAATAAATTGGTTTCTCTACTGGTCCTTCTAGGATCTGCTCCCCTTACGGCTGTGCAGCTGCTCTGGGTGAACCTAATCATGGATACTTTAGGTGCACTTGCACTAGCCACTGAACCACCACACGATGGCCTGATGCAGAGGCCTCCTGTCGGGAGAACTGAAAGTTTCATTACCAGGACCATGTGGAGGAATATCATCGGTCAAAGCATTTATCAGTTGGCTGTTCTGCTAGTCCTGAATTTTGTTGGCAAGCAAATATTGGGACTTAGAGGTTCTGATGCCACTGCAGTAGTCAATACTTTCATATTCAACACCTTTGTGTTTTGTCAGGTAAATGCTTCTTGATTTAATCTACTCAAGATTTCAAGGTTTTGTTAGCAAGAAGCTTTCGATCTATACGATAATATACCCATTGGTGAACTATAACTGACCTGTCCATGATTATGTCGAAGCAAGAAATAATTGAATTACTAAACATAAACGTTTCGTAACTTTCTTTCACTTCTTGCTTCATCTCAGGTCTTTAATGAAATAAACAGCCGTGACATTGAGAAGATAAACATCTTCCGAGGGATGTTTGGAAACTGGATATTCACAGGAATCATCGCATCCACAGTAGTATTCCAAGTGATTATAGTTGAATTCCTGGGAACTTTTGCAAGCACCGTACCGTTAAGCTGGCAGCTATGGTTATTCAGCGTTTTAATTGGTGCAATAGGCATGCCTATAGCAGTTGTTCTGAAGTGCATTCCTGTTGACACAAAGCCTGCCACTGCTAAACAGCACGATGGTTACGACCCGCTCCCAAGTGGTCCAGATCTCGCGTAAATGAATAGCAGAACCACACATCTGGAGCAGCAGCCAAGAGTACATACAGTTGGGGTGGTAATTTTGAGTTCCATTTTTGGCCTTCTAGTGCTTGAACGTCACAGCGACTGTTATTATTTCTCGTCTTCCTCTGTTTTCTGCTGTTCATTCTTGGTGCTTCTTTAAGGGAAGAACAAATGAACAGATTGTGAAAAAATAAATGTAGAAAACACACACACTTCCAAGGTAGCCGAAGCCATGATGTGGGTTCAGACAACCTTCTAATTCTTGCCATGACTAGGTTTCTTTTGTATAGTCTTGGTGCTGACTTAGAATTAGTCTTCATATTGGTATTATGCGGAGTTTCTAATGTATTCATATAATCAAGAAGATCGGAGCTCAAGGAAAATTTGTGAACCAAGGAACTGAAAATCGAAAGAGACAGGAGGAATGAAGACATATTGGTGTTTCTGCAATTCAACTCTTCTCCTCCTCCTTGATTCTTTCCCAGTTCTCGTATGAATCAAAAAGACCAATGTTCAAAATTCTTGCAGTCACTACATCAACAGCAAGACTATACTGAAAAAACCTTCCATTCTTGAAACTCAAAAGCAAGTCATGGCTAGAGTAGAAGGTTTCCGACCCCAAGACGTGTAGGCTTCGAGCGTCTCCCAATTTTTATGGTGAAAATTCGTTTAGGTTTACTTTCTGTGATTAATCCTTGTAAATCGACACGTTCTATTGCCTTCTCTTCTGTGTTAAAACAACCTTTCTGTTTCTCTAGTTGTGTTATTTCTTCACCTTCAATAAACTATGTTGATCATTTACATTGACTGTAAAGAGTAAGATCTTGAAAATTTTAACATAATGTCATATATGCAGTACTTTGGTCTATGCCCAGAAGGAAGAAAATGAGAACGAGAGGTGAAATTTGATGACATACTGTCTTCTATACCTTAGACTTTTAAGCAATTCAACAGACAATAATCCTAAACTTGGTCACAAGACATACTGAGATCTGACAGGGAAATAAGGTTTATTGCTTGAGGTAAATAAAAACCACAATCAGCTTGTTAACTGACCTAACATTGCACGACAACGCACTGCTATCTATGTATCTCTTGCAGTTTTGGAATTCAGGCAGGCGTAAAAAGTACAAAAACATGTGAGAACAACCTCAACAGGCCTCTACTTTCCTTCTTGAACATGTAATACAACATCGTCTGACAAAATTACCTACGCTCCTAGTCCTGACTGAACTCAGTTCCGATCCCTCAGGTTTTCCCCCAGTGAAAAAATAGCAGCATGAAAGCTCAGCTGTATCTCCTCTTGGATTCTCCGTAAGCAGCCACCCCCATGACGGTCATGGTGTAACCAGCAATGCCAATGAAGGTTACAGGGTTTTGGAAAATGAGTATTGAGATGACGACAGCCACAGCTCCTTTAGCATTGCCTAGTACCTGACAAGAATCGGGGAAGGGGAAAAGGGTCAGACGAATACTAGTTCACTTTAGCTGTCTTTGAATGCACCACGCTCGGTCCATGATCAGTAATTCACTTGTCTAATACTTAGATTACTTGTATGTTATTTGCAAGGACAAGAATCAGACAACTATTCTCGACCATGGTAGTTCCGATGTAGTTGTTCTTCAGATTGCAACATAAGCAACACTACTTTTGCTGACATCAAACATAGAGAGTGTAAGGGAGAAAGAAAGAGGACCTGGAGTGTTAGAGCACTTGTATGCTTAGTAACCAAGAAATTGCACAAGTTTGCTCCGTATGCCATTGTCGAATTAACCAGCAGAAGAACCCACATGAATTTATGTTCCAGTCCAAGTGAAACAACGAAATCAAAAACGTTGGGCTCCATTACAATCGCAGCAGGAAGCAAAACAAGAATGGCAATCGGGGACATATACAGCATCAAATTCATGGAGTTCAACTTTTCCCTGCAACGATGAGTTCATGTTTGTATAAGTCATTGACCAACAACAAATGGAGCCTTTCATTCTTAGTTTTCAAGAAAGACCGAAACTTTTTCCACTCTGAGTGAAATTAAGCCAAAAAAAACATGATTGATCAGCACAGGATCACATAACGACAACCAGGCAAATCAAGAATGGGGCAGAAATCCTCCCAAGTAAAAGCCTCCTTCGACATACTCATAGATGATCAAAGAAACGAAATCATGAAGTGGTTCAATATCTCGACTTTTACTGCCAAGAAAAAGCAATTTCCTTTAACTAGAGAAACTTGGAGAACCAGGCAAAGCAATGGAGGATGCTTATTCGGACAAGAAAGACATATACAGAGGATGTTTTAGACAGGGAAAATGCAGCTATTAGCAAATATGTAAAACCAGTTACTTACCCTTCATTAGAGAGGAGGACTCCCTGAAGAACGGATTTAAAAGCTCTAGCTGCAGTTGCACCTATACACATGATAAATCCATACAAATGGAAGCTTGGTTCGCCCTGTAAGCAATCAGAAACCCGACATAATCTTAGAACCCCAGAACGACAATTAATGAATTTCATTGGAATTTACCGAAAATATAATACTTGAACGATGTCTCTCTCAAATTCATGGAAAGGACTAAAAGGATACATGAGAAATGATCAGAAATTGCACGGACAAGAACTTCGGAAGCCTCTGGTTGATATCGAATGGGAAATGAAAAACATCTATGAAAATATTTACATTATTTGGCATGCACAATTGATCCCATACATCTGATTTCTGGCATGTATCTCTTTTCACAAATTTCATATCTTGCAGAGTGAAACACAACCAACATGAACAAATCAATAGGAAATAAATAAAAACCTATAAAATGAAATCAGAAACTCTCAGAATCAACAAGAACTTCAGATCTGATCTTCATGTCTTAAAAATGGCCACTGACGCCACAATAACAATGTAAGAATTGGAAAGCCCAGAAAGAAAAATCAAATCTTTTTAGCAAAAAACCAGCAAAATCTAGTTGGATACATTAAAACGAAGCAATTAACAAACTCTGCTCATTTAACACAAAAATTAAAGAGCCCATTAGATTAAAGATTAGATCTTTCTCACACCAAACCCACCAAAAATATTACACTATAACAAGCCAATCAAATCACATACATTAATCCCAAGAACACACACATTAATCCCTAGAACACAAACATTAATCCCTAGAACACACACACAAATCACACACATTAATCCCAAGAACACACACAAAAATCAGAGGTAAAAATGAAATCTTTTCCAACAAATCACAAGAGAAGAGAACCAAATCAAGATTTGAAGAGGAGGAGAACATACCCCACTTGCAATGACAACCCCAGCAACGACGGGGACAAGACAAGTATAAGTAGCCCAAGCCTCCCTCTTACGGGTCATCAAATAAGCAAACAAGGCGGTGAAGAAAGGCGTGGTGGCGCCGACAGCCTGATTGAAGGATACCGGCAGATACTTGAGAGAAATATTGCCGCCCACGACAGAGCCACAGAAAACCATGCTTAGAGTGGCGATTCTCAAGAACTGGGACCTGGATTTGATCCTCTGGATTGGGACTATCTTCAAGAACATGATGGAGATGTAGCTGAGGACAGCACAGGCTGACATGTGGCACATTGTGAGGAAAATGGGGAATGCAAACCCATAGTTGGAGAGCAGGAATTTGTTGAGGAGGAGCACGCCGATGTTGGTCGAGTACCACAGGATTATGAGACAGGTTATGAACACCGCATGCTTTTTTGATGCAGATGAGGACATCATTTTTCTTACTGCTCTGCTGTTTTTTCTTGATGGGATTCTTCTTGGATTTCGATTCCTTCTTGTTTGGAGGACTGGGAGGAGCCTTTACATTTCATTTGGACATTTCTCTCTCTCTCTCTCTCTCTCTCTCTCTCTTTGTTGTGTGTGTGTGTGTGTGTGTGATGCAAGAATGTTTGTAATGCCTTCTCTCTAGTTCTGTTATTACACAACTATTTTCATGGTGTGATCAACGTTCGGTGTGTGTCTGGAGCCAAAATTGCAAAATTAGTCCCATATCTTAGTGTTATTTTATACTTAACTCTATGTTTTTACACAATTTTTAATATTTCGTTAAAAAAATGATAAATTACAGCCACCTCCCCTGAGATTTGGTATAATTACAAATACCTTCTCATTGTTTGAAAAACAAATAGTCCCTTGAGGTTTGTAATTTTTAACCAAAGACCTGAAATTGACCATTTTGTCCTTAATTTTTTAGTTAAAATCGTAGAAAAATCAACCAAGGCGAATTGCATTATTGCTCATGTGTTTAAAAAATTTAAGAAATCTCTCCTTGTGCATTGTAATCCAAAAAAATTCAAAAAATTGTAAGAATAATTCAGTTTGCATAAGGGTATTTTGGTCAGTTCACCCATAAAAATAAATGGAAATGGGTTATTTGGTAGACAGTTACAAACCTCATGAGAGTATTTGTAATTTTTCAAACAACGATGGGGTATTTATAATTATACCAAACCTCTGGAAAAGTAGTTATGATTTACCCTTAAAAAAATATAAAAATAATCCAAAACTTTTGCAAGGAAAAAAACCCACATTACGAAGAAGACCCCACACGTAGCAAAAATGAGTCATTTTTTATGTTTTTGGGTTCTATTTGCAATTTTGATGAAATATGGGGTTCATTTTAAAATTTTGTAAAGTATGTGGTCAAGTATAGAATGAGCATAAAGTGCAAGGCTTGTTTTGCAATTTTAGGGGTGTGTCTGTGTGCTTGGGAATTTCTGTTGGCATGCTGTAGAGGTGGGGAGGCAAGAGAGAAGAAAGTCTGCTGTGTGTAGTGTGTGTGGGTGAGAGATTAAAGGATATTCATATAGTCTTCTATTTCTTTTCTTTTTCTTTTATGTAATAATAATAATAATTCATACTTATTGTATTTTGTGCCCTTTTTTAAAAGATTAAAAAATAGAATTAATTATACTTACACCATTTTTAAAAATATAAACTTATACTTTTCCCGATAAAAAATGTAAAATTATACTTACACCCCCCTCAAAAATTTTCTATTTACACCCATGGTTTAAAATTTCCATGCGTTTCCATCAAAACTATGAAAACGTTTCCCTTTTCGATGTTATGGAAACAAAAATACATGATAGTTTCGAAATTATTTAGTTTCCTTTGAAACACTTCATTTTTCTTAATTTTCCTTTGAAATATTTGAGATTCCTGAGAAACTTTTTATTTTTCCTAATTTTTCAGCGAAACATTTTTTTCATACTTTTAGCTACAAATATATAAATTCTTGTGTTATATATAAGTATTTCATTTAATGATAACAAATTTAATATTAAGCTAAATTAGTAATGTTATATGTATAAGTATCAGCGTAATCTAGATATTTTATAACACATAGTTAGACATAAATATTATATTATTATTTAGTTTCAATAGCAACTACATCAATTAATAAATCCTAATACATAATTATACTACATAAAAAAATATTAATTGACTAAAAGATACAAAATTAAACTACATATAGTTGAATTAAAAAAGAAAGGTAATATTTTAAATTTTTCTATGACTATTATGTATGTTTCTTTAATTTTACGATTTTTCTGTAGCGTTTCCAAAATTTTTTCAAAAAGTTTCTAATATTTATAAACTCGAAATATTTATTAGAAACGAAACTTTAATCCATGTTTACACCTTACTCCCTTCTGTTAGAATTTAGATGGAAAATATTTAGGCCAGCCAAAAATATTACATAAATTTTTACATTTTATTCGTTATTTAACATTTTCATTTGTATTTTTGTACTTATACGAGGATAAATGTAATGTATATATATGAAGCGAGGTTAACATTATTGCATTTTTTTTTCTTATAAGTACAAAATTATTACATGTGAATGTTAAATGAGGGATAAAATTAAAAATTCATGTATTTTTTTTGCTAATATTACCATTTTTCGTCCAAATCCTAACGAAAGAGGGTCAGGTATAAATGGTGAATTTTTGGAAGAGGTATAAGTATAATTTTCAAACTTATTTGGGGGAAAGTGTAATTTCGCATTTTGCAAGGGGATCTAAATGTAGTTAATCCTAAAAAAATAATTTAAAGAAATGGAAGTTTTATTTTTGCGACAGAGATCATATAAAGAATTATAAAATTCAAAAAATATTTACAGAATATTTCTTTGGAAATTTATTGCAAGAAGAATTTGTTATTTGATTTTTTTAATATATTTAATGTGAGGGAATGAAATATTATTAAAATCTCCTTCAAAAAAAATATTATTAAAATCTAAAATTCTCTAAAAATATTTCTTTTGCAGTTCATAAATCAAGAAAGTTACAATAAAATAGAATCTAAAATGAATTATTTGTATTCTGATTCTGATAATTGATATCTCATATAGATTGTGAAAAATATTAACATAAAATCCAAAAAATCTCAAAAATTATTCATCTGGTTGTTACTATATCAAGAGAATACATTCTAATTAAATGAAATATAGTACAAAATGAATCAATTTTGTGATGTGATTTTGAATATATATGAGAGCATAAAAAAAATTATAAAAATCCCAAAAAAAAACATGAAATACTTATTAGTTATTTGGCAATTCACCTCATCAAGAGGAATGTGCAATATTCGGTAAATTATAATATAAACTTATTCAATTTGTATTTTTATTTTGATAATATCTCATACTAAGACATTCGGCATATTTTACTAAAAAGAAATCGCAAAAAATGATATAAAAATTAAATTATACCCACACGAATAAATTAAGTGTATAAAATTCTTGTCTCGATCAACTAATTAGTAAATAATCAAATTAAAAAACTCAATACTTGATGCAGGCAAGCGTCACATATTGATTGCAAACGAAGAGTTTGAATGTCTATAAGCCCGAAGGTGTAATCTCCCTAATGAGTCATCTTACAAAACAAAACTGTGAGGCTTGTACAAAGTTAAAGCGGATAATTCACATTACTATTAATATTTTTAAAAATAAAATTCTCTTTTAAAAAAAATTAAATAGTACCAATCACATTAAACACTAAAACTAATCATAACAAACTAATTTACTAGAAGGCTTCAAACATTATTTTTCTTTCTTCTTCTTCTTCTTTTTTTTTTTTTTTTTTTGTTCTTTGCTTAGTCAAATTTCAGAAATAAGGTGAATTTTTTTATTTTCAAATTTCCTATTATGATATATTCTTCTCAAATTTAATATTCATCTCACTAAAATCAACTATAAAAAGAAAAAAAAAATCGAGAAAGTGAGCAAAAGAATTAAAATATGAATATTATTTATTTACTTATTTTTGGACATGTGGCAACCAAAAGACAATAGTCAGGCCATGACGGTCGCTACAAGAAATTGTGACAACAAATACACAAGAATGGTAAACAGACAACATGTGCTCACATCATCTTACTCCACTTTACGTGTAATATATTTGTCATGTCAGAATTATTATTTATTTTAAATAAATTAATTATAATATTTTTTATTGAATAACTTACAAACAACTAGTTACCTATTATAAAGTAAAACTGCACATATTATTAAGTAGAATAACATCCCACGTTGACATGATTCGAACTATGACTTGAAGAGTTATGAGGCCTCAACTTTGTCAATTGAGTCAGGCCTCATTGATAAAACATTTTGAATCCGTTGGAACGCAATAATTATCTATAAATTTGTTGAAATTCAGTTTGTGTAATTGATGAGAAAATAATTAATTTCTTAAAGAGAAGAAGTGATTATGATGTATAAATTTACAATTTCAAAATTAATTATGTAAGTTAGTTAAATTTCAACGTTGTTAATGTTAAATGAGGGAATTAATTACAAATATTATTTATGAAGCATAATGGGCAATTTATTAAATGAAAAATAATTGTGGTGCGATAAAAAGCTACAAATTATAATTTTTTCTTCTTCTCTTTTTTTTTTAATCAAAACGTGATTCAATAAATTTTAAAGTGATTGTTGAAAAATAAGGCAAACGACACAAAAAATATAAATTATATTTACACTTAAAACGAAAGTTTTTGCCTGCATTCAGGCACTTAATGCACTTGGATTTATCTATTATTTAAAATTAGTGTAATTTTTGTTTTTCCAATTTTCATCTCGTGGGAAATGAAACCCTTGAAATTGTGTATGCATTAAATATCTCCAAATTTATACAACACTTGAATTTTTTGATCCAAACGTGTAACGTAAATGATGATTTCAAAAAAGAAGTGGCATTTATAACTTTTGTTATTATAATAAATTTACATAAAGTGAGACAGATATTTACATATGAAATTCAAATTTATTTTATGAAATATCATCTTTAATTATTAAGCTAAGACAACGTTTGTTCTAGCGGTTATTCTTGATTTTGGGCAAATGTCTTGCTACTTTCCTATGTTGTAAGCTATCAATTGAAGGTGGTAATGATTAGGGGTGGCAACAGGACGGATTATTTGTATGGACTTGGGATCCGTCCCGCCAACTCCGGGAAGGGTCTAGGGCACGCCCCCGTCCTGTCCAGACACAAAACTCGATGGGGCGGTTCTAACTTGGTAGATTCGGTTATTTTTATTTGTTCTATAATTTTTTTTAAAAAAACAATTTAATATATCAATTACAAATAAAAATGTTCATGATCTAACTCAAATTCAAGTCAAAATTTTTTTTCAAGTACAAATGAAATTGTTCATAAAAAAATAACCCAAATAATTCATATAGATTATACATTAATAACTATTTCTTCGTCTTTCTCATCGTTAAGTATTGTGAGATAATTTTTCAATTCATCAATTGTTGAACAAATACTTAACAATAAATAAATTAAACGATATAAATATTTTATTAATGTTTATTCTATCAATGATAAAGTAATAAAAATATATATATGTATATATATATATATATATAAACGGGATGGGTCCTTAAGGACTCGGGACCGGCCCCGGACCAGGCCAGATCCTAATTCTTAGGATCCTACCCGTCTCGTCTCTAATTTTTTTTTACCCCGACCCACCTCATTAAGGGCGGATCCGGGGTGGATTTTGTCGGTTTTAGGTTAAATTGCCACCCCTAGTAATGATCCACATGTTAAAGTTTAGTATTGCACAAATATCAGCTAAGACTGAGTGACCTGTCATACTTAGATATGCAATTGGTTTTCTATTTCAAATTCTATTACATTTTTTATTTCACTATATTCTATTTAAGATTAATTACACTTAAACCCTTCAAAAATATAAAACTACACTTTTTTCCAAAAAAAATTCAAATTACACTTACACCCCTAAAATTATCTATTTACACTTAACCCTTTACTATTAGGATTTGGACGAATAATTTAGCAAAACCAAATTACATAAAGTTTTGATTTTACCCCTCATTTAGTATTTTCATGTATATTTTTGTATTTATAAAAAAATAAATATAATATATATATATATATATGGAGTGAGCTTACAATCATTACATTTTTTCCCCTTATTAGTGTAAAATTATTACATGAGAATATTAAATGAAGAATAAAATTAAAAATTTATGTTAATTGTTTGCTAACATCAACATTTCCATTCAAACCCTAACGAACGGAAACCGACGTAAATGATGAATTTTTTTGAAAGAATGTAAGTGTAATTTTAAAACTTCTTTTGAAGAAATTATAATATTGCATTTTCAAATGAGGTCTAAATGTAATTAACCCTTCAATTTAATATATATATATATATATATACGCCACGTATACAAAATCTTTTTTCAAATAAAATAGATGACGTAATCTTTGTACAGATGCTGTGCAAAGAATGCAGATTCTGATGAACGTGCAGTTTCCTGTCCCGGCAAAGTCCAGTGTCTATCATCAAAAGAAACAAGACCAAATCGGCAATCAATCGAACACAAAAGCATCAGCTTACTTGTCCAGTTTCTTACAATGGCTAGAAGCAACACATGATTCTGCTCAATGTATGCTTTTGCAGTTTGCAACGATGCAAGACGATGCCGGGACTCAAAAATTGTGAAGCAGTGGGAACGACAATTTCTCTCTGCACGTAAGCTAGAGAGCATTACATTACGATCAACAACAATGGCTTAAACAGAACACAATGCACTGAATAACGGATATCCAAATTGATCTGTCGAGAAACTTGACAACCATGAGATGGTAATGCAAGTTGTAAAAAGTTTTGCAGAGCGTTGTAAACAGAAATAATAGTTGCCGTCTAGCTCTGAGAAACGTTAAATGAAAATTGGTAGCAAACATACCGTTGCTGTCAAGTGTTGAGGGTTCGATCACTGCATCAAGCAAACAGAACTTGATTATTGCCGAGTGTAGAACAGATAACAAAGGTAACACACTAAAGAGAAACAAGAACGATCAACGATAGGTGAAGAGGGAACTAGTATAGTGACAATTCGAAGCAACAAATTATTAAATGTGTAGAAGATTTTGTTGGCCTAACATGTATTGAAGACCTCAATTCTACACAACGAACTGAATCTAAACGAAACGGATAAATCCGTACAATCATATGATCAACTAGTTGTCAAGGAATTCTGCTGAAACTTCACTTTGTCCTCCGTTTTTCAATTGATCATCAAGCTCCAGAATGTTAAACATATTTCTTTCTGACAAAAGAATGGCTCCAATGAGCAGACTGCCAAAGAAACATAAACCTTTCGTGCGGAAAAAGGGGGTCGTCGCACTTTTTGTGGAAGAAACCGCGTAAATATGAACAGAGGCAAGATGAGGAAGCTGAATTTATGATTTTAGAAAACAAATCACTCTTCAGGGGACTTTCATTTATGTAGTCATTTCTATAATTTCTTCCTTTTCCTTTCTGTAATTTTATGCTCACTCCTATTTATACGCCAAACAATCAGTGTATTATTGCGTAGAAATTTAAGACCTAGAGAAGCAGTAGATAAACTGGTAAGTAGCGTACCTTACTTAGCAGCTAACTTGCTATCAGCCTCCTTTAACGCTCGAACAAGATGGATTATCCGATACTGTAGCTTTGCATTTTCAGCAGTAAGGTATTGCACCTCCTTCATAGCCTAACAAATAGATAATAGGACCTGTAAATTCTAATTCTTACACTACTCTAAAAATATTAAGGTAGCACGAATACCTTTTCTCTTTCTGCAACCTGCTCAGCTTTCGCAGTTTCTAGCTTTGACTCGAGTTCATTGACCAACTTAAGCAGTTCCTCGTTTCCTGACTCTGGAGAGCGCCATTTCCACAGGGGAACAAGAATTAGAGGAGTACGTACGTTTCATTCTAGCTTTTCATCTGCATTAATAAAAGAGCATTTCGACACACCTTTTTTTCCTGCCAGGGTAGCTTCAAGTCTTGCCAACCGATCCTTCATACCAAACAAAGGTATTCAATAAATATAATTTGGTACAACAAGAAATAACTTCTACGAAATTACGGTTTCCACTTGACCACACTTCAACCAGTCAACAACGTAATAAACATATAAACGAATGAATAGATTATGCAGCCCCTTCACCCCAAGAAAGACCACCAAATTGTTTGATTTCTCTTAGATGTTTTCATTATACAGTTTATCAGTGTCTGGCCTCGCATATTCATTACAAGAAAGCTAGGGGATGAATATAAGTCTCTGGATGTTCATGACATATAAGTTATAACAAGCCAATTCCACGAATATAAATAGAACTCCAGAAAGTATATGTCAGCACAAACGGGCTAAACAAAAACTTCTTTTCTAAATATTGGAATCAAACAAGAATTAGAACCAGCCAATTGAACGAACATCACTTTATACTTCCAAAGACTCCAAACTATCTGGTTGATCTTTTATGATACTTTCTTAGTGCTTACATTCCAGACGAACGAATGGACAATGGACGTCATTTTAAAATACCATTTCATTGCCGTCAGAATTGGTAAGAACTCCACTGTTACTGGGTTCCTTGTATACTTCACCTATGCTTTTACGGTCGTATAGCACAATGTACGAATCCGCAACAGGGACCTTTGGATGTATCCTCAGTTTCATCAATACTAATATATCTACTTCAATTTCCCTTGATTCCAATCGAACATAGTGCCACATTGCATTTGCATCCATTTGTACAAAATTGTCTCAAACATGTTCTAACATAAAACATATGCATACACACTAACAAAAACATAGTTATGCAGACAGAAAATGCAAAAGGTGTCCTCATTCAGATTATAAACCCCTGAAGAACTCCCACTAGGGACTATAATCATCACTACTTGGCTATGAAAGAAAGGAGAAATTGCACTTTTGGTCCCACACAATAGAGTATGTTGCACTTTTAGTCCCACATTTTACGGGCTTAGCAGATTTAGTCCCGTAAGCTAAACACTTGTAGCATTTGGGACCAAAAATGCTATAATTTTTTATCCTATGGAAACAAATATGCCACAAGTTTTAATCTTTATGGGACCAAAAATGCTACAACCATTTATTCTATACGACCAAAATGTGTTAATCCCGTAAACTATGAGACCAAAGTGTAGCATCCTCTATCTATCGCGTGGGACCAAAAGCGCAATTTAGTCTGAAAAAAATCTTGGTCTTCAGGACCTGAAAGCATAACTACATTGCAGATTATCTATAAAAATGCAATCATCATTCTTGAATCCAAACGAGGAACTTCACATGTTTATACAAGTACGAGAATCAAACAAACTAAAGTTGGTAATTAGGCATACAACTACATCAAAAATAGCGTGGAATCAAGAAAAAAATCTCGAAGAATCCAACACGCAAACACAACACAGAGAAAAATCGAAAAGAGAACCAAAAATCAAGAACTGTAGCGAGTTCGAGATAAGAACACCTCTGCTTCTGAAGCTCTCTGGTAAAAGGGTCTCAATATTTCTTCGAGATTGTTTGATTCTGCTGCCATTTTTGCTTTCCCACTTCGAAATTCAACTCCGCAGACACACACAGTCACACACACGACTGGACTGGAGTCTGGGGGCTAATACGAACTGAAATCGTGGTACGACGAATAGCGACACCTGAATTTGCTGTGCGACTTCTCAGGTTGTCCACTTGCTACTTTTACGTTTTAGCCCTTTAGTAATTTAGTTTGTTTCAATTACCCCCAGCAAAAGGAAAATATATATTTTTGCTGTTATTTTGTTCTTTTTACGGTAAATTATCACTACTTCCACTGAGGTTTTGACATTATTATAAATACACATTCATTGTTTGAAAAATTATAAATACCCTCTCATATAAAAAATAATTACGGAGCCCTTATACCGTGAGGTGAATTACCATTTTTATCCTTGCTGAATTAAAAAAATATACTTGAGAAAATGTAAAGAAATTTGAGGATGGTCAAAATAAATAATTCATAAAGCATATTAGTCCATAATAATATTTTAGAAAAATCTAAAAAAATATATATAAAATTATAATACATAATCACAAAGGACAATTTGGTCAGTTCACCATAAAAATTTGATGAAAACTCTTAAGGAATACTTATAATTATGCAAAACTTAAGGAGAAATGACTGTAATTTACCTTTCTTTTTATTTGTTTGTTAATATTTATGAAAAAAAACGTGCTATTACTAAATTATAGCTTTTAAGGTGCATATTTATTGAAAAGCCTCAAAATTTATTTTTTCAATAAACAAAATTCCTCGTAATTTTAGCTTGTTAACATGTATAAATATACAAAAATTTATTTAATTGCTAATATATATATATATATATATAAATTATAGAAATACTACATGTAATTTTTTAAATTACGGAGAGTTTATATATAACTATACCAAATTTAGGAGAAGGCTGCAACTATCCCTAATATTTAAAAAGCTCTATAGATACATTAATGCTGCATAAAAATAGAAAAGGAGTAATGAATACGTAATATTAATATGCATAAATTCATTGAATCTTGACAATGATATGGGAAAAAAATTTGCAATATATGGAATACTTATCTTCGTTCAAATTTTAATATCTTGTTGTAAAATATATATATTTTTAAGTTAATTATATATAGCTTTTATTGGATATTAGTGAGGCGTGCGAAATGGTAAAATTAATATTTTCTCATTTGTCTATTTTATTTTACATGTGTCATGCTTAATAATATTTTGATAAATGTTTATTGGCATGTAAATTATATTTTGTCAAGTTAAAATTTTTGAATGTGTGAATCATGCATGGAAATAAGTTAGAACTCATGGTGGGCTGTGTTTGTTTTCAATTTTTAGTATTTTGACAAAAATGGATATATGATATATTTTGCCTCTTATATTGGAAGAATAAATAAATTGAAAATGATTTATGATGAGATATCATTCTGTAAGTTTCAAAAGAAAAATTTGGAGGGAATGAAATATATATATTATATTATTATATATATACTTATTATTTATTTATTTTTTAAATTAAATTTTAATTAATTTGTAGAAATTGAATTTCGATTATTTTGGCAATAATTGAAGAAATGGGACTGTAACATTTCTTTTGAAAAGTTATGTAGCTTTTCTGCAAAAAATAATTGTACAATAATTATGAACCAATCTGCAATTTAAACATTGCAATGATTCGGAAAAAGGTACGAAATACCTATAAATGTTAAATGTCAAGTGATAGATTTTATTTTCTGAATTCTATATTCACATAAATTTGTTTTCTATTTATTTTTGAGGGAAATTTTCGGAAGCTATTCATAGACTTCATGGGCTTGTTTATTGCATAAGTAATTGGCATATCAATCCGATTGTAATTTATAATTAGAAAAATTATCACTTTAAAAAAGATATATTTTGTATATACCTCAAGCCTAAATTTATTTGACTTATTTCTTGTTCGTTCTTTTTCTAACATATACGATCAATGTATTTTCAATTATTTTTAGTTATCTTACATTAATATAAAATATAAAATCAAATATATCAAAAAATAATTTTATATTTACAATTTTATGACTATGATAACGTCTGTTTATAATTTTTGGTTAAATTAATTTAAGGATTAAATACAGTTACCACCCACAAAGTATCCACCCCATATCAATTACCACCCTAAAGTATTAAAATTTTCAAAAAAGAAAAAAAATCCTAACCTTCTAAAAAGTCTATTTTACCCTTACTAAAAATTGCTTTATGAAAAAAAATTAAAGGGATTTCTAAAATACCAAAATCACATTTATCGAAACTCTATTTATTTCTAGTTTCACTCTTTCATCAAGCTCTTTTTATTTTCATAATCCTAAAATACTTGGAGCTCATTTTTTTTTTAATTTCACTTGTTTGTCAAACCAAATTAAATATAAATATATATATATGCATATATATATTTATTTAAATAAATATACAATTAATAAAATCGAAAGAGCTTATGAATTAATAAAAATATACAATTAATATATATATATATAATATATGGTAATTATATGCATGTATAAATTTATTTTTCACTTGTATGGTTTGACAAATAAGTGAAATTAAAATAAAATGACTTCCAAATACTTTAGAATCATAAAAATAAAAAGAGCTCGATGAACAAGTGAAACAAGAATTTAGACAAAGTTTTTCGCCAAAAAGTGATTTTGGTATTTAAAATTTTTTTAATTTATTTTTAGAAAGCAAATTTTATTAAGGGTAAAATGGACATTTTAAATTTAAAATTTAGAGGAATTAGAAGATCGTTTTTCTTTTTTTAAATTTTAATACCTTAAGAATAATTGATATAAACTACGTACTTTAACGATGATAACTGTATTTAACCCTTAATTTAATTTACGAATGTCTGAAAGGTGAAAACTCTGAAGATCACTGTCCCACCCGCTAAATTAATGACCGTTTGAGAAGTTGGCTCCATCCCGAAACCTTAAATGCCATAGCTTGGCACCTTCCCCAATCCAACTGTTTCCATCAATGCCATCTCTCTCTCTTACCTTTCTCTCACTAGTATATATATAAATACACATACGTGTATATGCACACACATTTCTTGAAGAGGGTCAGAAAAGATTGCGACCCGGAAACACAATAACTGTGAAGAGTTCAAATTGCATGCAATTTAATCATGCTTTTTTACTTGACGCAGTGAAAATGGTGGGGAGAAATCTTTGAAGGGGTGTTGGAATTTTGACTCATTCTTTGCAGTAATTGACAAGAAAAAAAAAGGTGGGTGCTTTTTGGAATTCTTTTTCTTTGTTATCTGCTTGGTAGATGAACAAACTCTGGCGGAGACTACAATGTTGTTTTCTTGATTTTCTTGGGTATATTTAATTGTGGTGTGTTTTCAGTGTACATATATAAAGTGAGGGTTGATATGTGTTTGATGAAATAAAAATCTTGAAAAGGGATCAAATCATTATCTGATTGTGCTTTGTCTGTTGTATACTTTGTTGTGGGGGATCAAGAAAATTATTGAATTGGAGGGTTTGAAAATATGAGTTTATTGAAGAAATTAGTTCAGAGTTAGGTGAAGATTTCACTAGTAAAGATTCTGCTTTCTCTGTGATCACCCGGCCTGTCGGGGAATTCTTGAGGTCATTAGTGAATTAGTAGTTGTTGTTAGATCCAGAGGGAAAATGGGCAAGAATTCAATCAAGAATCTGCAATCATGAGTCTATATAATTAGGGTGGAGTGTGTAGAAGTTGAGGAGAGTTGAAGTTGAAGTTGAAGCAGAAGCAAGCTGTTTCAGTAGACTTGCTGTTCTTGATTCTTTTCCTTTTCTTTATCTGTTTTTGTGTGTTGATAGTTTGTGAGAAGTTGATTCTTTCAAAGTTTTGTTTCTGGATTTTGTTGCAGTATAGTTTTGTTGAATTATTGGATCTTGATTTTGCTTCGGAAAGATGGTTGGCAGCATTGAGGTTGCGAGCAACAACTCGTGCTCGAATGGGGTTATACAGAACCAGAATGGGCTGGAAGAGAAGCTCGATGAACTTCGAAGATTTTTAGGAAAAAATGATGGTGATCTTTTAAAGATTGTAGGTGTGGGAGCAGGTGCATGGGGTAGTGTGTTTGCAGCTTTGCTTCAAGACAGCTATGGCCAATTTCGAGACAAGGTTCAGATTAGGATATGGAGACGGCCAGGAAGAGCGGTTGACAGGGCTACAGCGGAACATTTGTTTGAGGTAATCAACTCGAGGGAAGATGTTTTGAGGAGATTGATCCGGAGGTGTGCATATCTAAAATATGTTGAGGCGCGACTGGGTGATCGGACGCTTTATGCGGACGAGATTTTGAAAGATGGGTTCTGCCTAAACATGATCGATACACCACTTTGCCCAATGAAAGTTGTGACTAACTTGCAGGAGGCTATTTGGGACGCTGATATTGTTATTAATGGATTGCCTTCAACTGAAACCCGCGAAGTGTTTGAAGAGATCAGTAAATATTGGAAGGAGAGGATCACCATGCCAGTCATAATATCTTTGGCCAAGGGTATAGAGGCTGAACTGGACCCGTCTCCACGTATAATTACTCCTACACAAATGATTAATCAAGCAAGTAAGTGTATTCCGTATTCTCTATCATTATATTATGACTGGCTTCATGTGTATTTATACATTCGTATTCTGAATACTTGTGTGTCCTTTCCTGATCTCAACCGGTGTTTTACTTAAGGATGTTTATGCCCATTTTACTGAATTTGGAAAGACGAACCTCTTTTCGAGCCTTTCTCATCTGTTAAATCCTGATTAACCGTAACCGAAGGGCAGTGTGGTACTTATATATTCTAATTTTCCTTCTTTATCATAGATATCCCATCACACAGTCACGGGTTCAGAAAACTTAGGATTTGTCACGTCATCTTGCTGTTGAATATTTCATCCTTCCACCTCTCTATTACTTTGATGTTTTGAAAAAGGAGTACCGTTACATGAAAAATTCTTGTTTTTCCATTAACTATTCTACATCTGCTTATAGCCGGAGTGCCAATGGAGAACATTCTTTATCTTGGTGGACCAAATATTGCTTCCGAGATTTACAACAAGGAATACGCTAATGCCCGTATATGTGGAGCTGAAAAATGGAGATTGCCGCTTGCAAAGTTCTTAAGGCAGCCTCACTTCATTGTATGGGATAACAGTGACCTCGTCACTCATGAAGTTATGGGAGGCTTGAAAAATGTCTATGCCATTGGAGCCGGTAATGTTTAACTCCATCTCATTATTCAACATTTGTCTTCATTATTGTCGCTGATTAATTTCCGTCTTGAAAGTTCTTTTAGTCTTCAGGGATGAGAAGTTGTTGAAAGTTAAGAACTAGTGCACGGATCACAATCTGCATTATTAAGCATTAGTAACATTTTCACATTGAATCACTCTTAAGTTACGACTTCTGATAACGCCTCTGACCCTTTGCTCAGGCATGGTGGCAGCTCTGACTAACGAAAGTGCTACCGGGAAATCAGTATATTTTGCACACTGTACATCCGAGATGATATTCATTACTCATTTGTTGACTGAAGAACCGGAGAAGCTTGCCGGGCCTTTGCTTGCTGACACATATGTAACCTTGCTGAAAGGTCGTAACGCATGGTACGGCCAGATGATAGCCAAGGGACAACTGAGCCTGGATATGGGCGATAGCATCAGCGGCAAAGGAACTATTCAGGTCTATATCGAATTCTTAAATATTCTATGCTGAAATATATCTTCTTAATACTAAAATATAACTCAAAGATCGTCTTACTTTGTTTGGAATAGCTTGGTGGTAAAACCACGATCATCAATAGAATTCCAAATACTAATGTCTTTTATCTCTAGTTTCTTCGGATGAAGAACTGTTTGGTTTCGTGAATACATGAGAGAGTTTCATCGTTTATGTGTCTCCAGACGACAACGACAATAACTGATGTTTTCTTGGAGATTTCCAGGGTGTTTCTGCTATAGAAGCATTTTATGAGCTCCTAAGCCAGCACAGTTTAAACGTACTGCACCCGGAAGCAAACAAGCCGGTTGCCCCTGTCGAGCTCTGCCCCATCCTAAAGATACTGTACAAAATTCTCATTACAAGGTAAAAGTCCTCCATAATCTTTCAACGTTAAGAAGATCAAAAGTACTAGAACTACATATGTAATTGTCTTGTCCAACTAGCATCAAGACACGTACAAATGACTGCTTGTCTTGCCAACCGCAGGGAACAGGGAGCCGAGGCAATTCTCCAGGCACTGAGAGACGAGAACCTGAATGATCCACGTGATCGTATCGAGATTGCACAAACTCATGCCTTCTACAGGCCTTCACTTCTTGGCCAACCTTGACTCAATCCCCATTACAAGACCGTCGAGTAGATAAGAAACTAGATGAAGGATATACGGTACAGCAAACGGGAATATCCTCGTATACTGGGATTTTATACTGTTAAGTCTACATCTACACATAGTTCTTGGTGAAAATGTTGGTGGGAACTTGCATAATTTGATTGTTGTATCATGAAAGATATCTGCATTACATGAAAGTTGAAGCCCAGATGTACGGACATTGATTTTTGCCCTGAGGGCATGCTCTTTTACTGCTATTATTGTTTTTGCAGTGAAGCTGTTGGTTTGCTCTCCAGTTACATCATGATAACTCTGAAAATTTGTGATCACTAAATCACAATATTAGAAAAACAGTTGATTATTAATAAACTGGTAGGAGTCTACGTCAAACTATCTGTTTAGGTATAATCTTTTTCGGAAAAAGAAAATCTTGATATCTTCCGTGTGATGCAAGTAAAACGCATAAAGACCCTTGGAAGGCATCCATGATATCAAAACACGATAAGATTTGCCTACTTGATTCGACTCGTTCTCTGCTGGGTGGAAATCCACAAGTAAATAAATCATAACTTACTATTACAATCTAATGAATTATAGAAATGATTGAACCACTTTACAAAATAAAAGAATACAAGATCTTCACAATATATTAGATTAACAATAAGAACAAATATTATCAATGGCTCAGGGAGCCGAGATTCGTGGAGGGGACTCGCGGCCGGCTCCTACAACCGATTGCTCAAGTCACCACCACAAAGGTCTATGTCCACAAAAGATATACCACCACTTAAATCCACAAAGGAGCCTCAGTTTTTAGAGAGTAGAAGGAGGAGATGAGAGTTGTTTTTACTCACTATTGTGTCTCACACAAAAGGGATGAGAGCTATTTTATATGAGAGACGGTGTGAAGACAGAGGCGGAGAAAGGGCGGTGGAATAAGATTCCAATGCCATCGGAAAAGAGAGAAAAAGGGGAAGAAGCCAAGGAGCCACCTTGAAGAGGATGAGAGAAGAGGGAGAGGAGTGAGGTCGGCGGTTGAAGTGAAGAAAGGGAAAATTAATGGAACAAGACTTAGGGTTTGGGGGGTAAAAATAATTAGCATGGGTCGCGTACTGGGCCAGCTTGAGTTGGGGAAAAATACTTTGATGGGTTGGGCCTGTCAAGTGGTGAAATGAGCCATCCAAGTTGTGGGCTCGGGCCAGTGAGTCGGGCCTACCATTCATGGGTCATGGGCCAATAATTCAACAATCTCTACATTGGACCAGGACCCATGAAGGGAACCAGTACCAAGGTTGGATCTCGATAGTCATCATAGCCATTCGTCAAGGTACCAAGATAGTTCCTGCAAAACAGATAAAAGACTAGTGTATTTCGGTTAGTAAAAATGCAAATAATACTGAAGATATCTGATAATCCTAAATTTTAAAAACTTAAGACAAGTTTTTTTCTTGTTAGAGTAGGTTCCCACAATCGTAAAACTTCTTCTAAGCTATCATCAGTTATTGCATTTGCTTCTTCTTTATTATGATTTTTATCCCTATTATCCCTTTTTGGTTTTCTGTAGTCTTTAATATAATGTCCTTTAATACCGCAGTTGTAACACCTTCTTTCTTTAATTTTATCATCTTTATTTTTATCATCCCTTGATCTAGACCTAGATTTACTATGACTTCCATGTTTATAATCTGAATTCCTATTCTTAGTCCTACCCCTAGCAAAATTTACTTCATTATGATCTTGACTAGGTTTATTAGTCTTCAAATCTATTTTTTTGCTTTTAAAACCATTTACGATTGTATCTAGATTAACATTATCTCTACCATATTTAACAACAACTTTTACATCAGTATAAGCATCACGGATAACATTTAGTAGGACAATAGGTGTATAATCATCAATGTTTTTATCACCATTAAGTTTTATGTCTTGAATCAACTTAGTAAAATCATCAATATTTTCCTCAATGTTTTTAGATAAATCAAGTTTATACCGAAAAAAAATTTCTAGCAGAAAAAGCTTATTGGGTAAGGAGGTTTTAGTATATAACTTTTCTAATCTATCTGATGGGGTACAACCCAATTTACCACAAAAAAGACCAAAATACCCTCAAAAGGGGGCCTAGAACCGCTAAAAGAATATTGAATCCGCGCACAAGCTGGATGGATCGGGTCCTGCGACTCGACTCGGATTAACGACCCCGTTCGTACCATGAGCCAGGTGTCCAGATATAGACCTTTGATGCCGAAATACATCAGACTTGGGATATGAGGCCACGTGGGCCGTGCAAGTATGGACACTTGGTGCTATAAATGTGTCTACCCCACCGCATTTAAGGTAAGTTATTCTCGTAATATTCGACCAGATTGTTCTATCAGTTCGCCACATTTCCATCTCGACCAGTGTCTGACTTAAGCATCGGGGGGTCTACGCGGGGGACACTCCCGGCTAGCCTAACGTGCTTGTTTCTTCTCAGGTTACTTATCTGGGAGGCTTACGAGATCGAGCTCGGAGGTACACAATCAAGGTGAATACATGAGATCGAGTAGGCGACCCGGATCAGTTGGCACCGTTTGTGGGAAATTTTCTGAGAAGATACTTACTGTGAGATGGAAGGACCGTCTAGGAGAGACCAGTTCTCAGGAGATCATGAGCGTAACTCGCAGAGACAAAACGATCAGGTTATACAGATCACTAGAGATGAACTCCAAAGGATGATAGATGAGGCTAGTAGGAAGGCAAGCATGAGCGCCATAGTGGAGTATAAGAGGAGAACTGCCACCCCAATAGTCTGCGAACCTGCAAAACGACAGCTATTTAAAGAAAAGGAAATTGAGGAAGAGCTCAAGGAGGAGGATAACAGAGAGGTGCCTATGAAAGGCGCGGCTATTGAGGTATCGGATACGGCTGTCTAGCCAAATGGGAAAAAGCAAAAGAGGAAAATCGGGAATATCGAACACTGAGGTCGAGGACGTTGGTCGCCAAATTGAGACGCTGGGAGCCCAGATTAGCGAACTCAAATGAAGAGGCGAGATAGTGGCCTAGAACAGGAACTTGCCTTTCTCCAACAAGATCCTCACTGACACTGTGGACCCTCACTTCAGAATGCCAGATTTGCCTAAGTACGATGGTAGCAAAGATCCGCAGGAACACATCGCTGCATTCGACCTAGTAATGAACCTCTATGGTCAATCTGATTTCATTAATGCTAAACTGTTTGTGACTACTCTAACAGGAAAAGCGCAAGAATGGTTCACTAGTTTACCCAGTGGAACTATCGAAACGTATGAACAGTTTATACAAAAGTTTGCATTCCATTTCGCAAGCAAAAGAGATCGGCCACGTATTTGTTCACGATAAGACAGAAAGAAGATGAGTCATTAAAGAGCTCTATGGGAAGATTTAACAATGAGACCCTAGAGGTCCAAGACCTTAAAATTGACATGATGATCAGTATCCTCATACATGGATTGAGGAAGGGCCCATTCGCTTCAGCATTAGCAAGGGATCCTCTTGAGGATGTAGAGCAGTTAATGAAGATGGCTCAGAAATACATCGATGAGGAAGAAATGAACGCTATGAAGGATGGGGAACGGACAGGAGGTCGAGGTCGAGATCATGCAAGGGACAGAGGCCGAGACCGCAAGGTGCGATCTGAAAAAGATCATGAAGCACCATATCAGCCCATATTTCACAGATATGATGATGACGGCGGAAAAAGCAAATGTGCTCCAATGGTCGAAGAAAACGCGAGCTACGACATCAAAGATGTACTTGGGAAACAAATACTGCAAGTTTCATAAGGAAAAGGGACATGACACGGAGGATTGCTTTTAGTTGAAAGACGAAATAGAGAGGTTGGTTAGACAAGGATACTTTAAGGACTATGTCAGAGAACCCCATAAGTTTGAAAGGGAAAAGGAACCCAGAGAAGGAAGAAGAGAGAGATCCAGGAGTAGGCCTCATAGCAGGGATATGTTTCGAACAAGGGAAAATAGGAGAGAAGATAGGCAGGACGAGGTCGCACGTGACAATGCTCCTGTGAAAGGGGTCATCCACACGATCACGGGTGGACCTACTGGCGATGATTCGTCGAGGTCGCGAAAAGGTATGCCCGGTACGTGAGCTCAGAAAGAAGAGAGTTTATTTTGAATGTGGAACAAAGTGAGGAAATCACGTTTAGTAGTAAAGATCTAGTAGCAGAGGCGGGGTCGCAGAATGATCCCATGGTTATCAGAATGGACATTGAGAATTACCTGGTGCACAAAGTGTTGATTGACAATGGCAGTTCAGTAGACATTTTGTTCATGGAGGTATTGAGAAAAATTGGATTTGACACGACACGATTACAACCTGTACAAACTCCCCTGGTCGGGTTCGGAGGCAGTGAGGTGACACCGTTGGGAACCATCGACCTCCCAGCTTCTTTGGGTGACGAACCAAGGAGAAAAACTTTAATGATAAAATTTTTAGTTGTTGATACACCGCTTGCTTATAATGGAATTTTGGGGAGACCCAATTTGAACTTGTTTCAGGTTATAGTATCCACTTACCACTTGAAGATGAAGTTCCCGACAGTAGGTGGAGTAGGCGAGGTGTGTTGCGACCAGCGAGAGGCCAGGAGATGTTACAATCTGTCTTTGAAAAAGAGCGAAGAGGAAGACATGAAGGTCAAACGGAAAATAAGAGCTGATCATGCTGAGGAAATTTTGGATACTTTGAAAAAATTAAAACCCGAACGCATAGAACCTGTGGAAGAGCACAAAGTGATCGAGTTAACACCAGGGGAGCCTAACAGAACCACGAGGATTGGGTCGCGAATGACCTCGACCTTTGAGACATTGGTGATAGAATTTTTAAGGAAAAATTCCGATATGTTTTCATGGAGCCCTTCAGATTTTAAAGGAATAGACCCGGAAGTTATTGTTCATAGACTCAACGTGGACCCGCAGGTGTGACCAGTAAAATAAAAAAAACGGTTGTTTAGGGTCGAAAGGAATAAGATTATTGAGGAAGAGGTAAACAAGCTCCTTGAGGCAGGGTATGTAGCTGAGGTTCAGTATACAGAGTGGTTATCGAATGTGGTCATAGTGCCCAAAGCATCAGGAAAGTGGAGGATGTGCATGGATTTCACTGACCTGAATAAGGCATGCCCAAAGGACCCTTACCCGCAACCTCGAATAGACCTGTTGGTGGACTCCACCGCAGGATGTGCGTTGTTTAGTATGATGGACGCATACCAGGGATATCACCAGATTTTCATGGCAGAGGAGGATAGAGATAAGACTTCTTTTGTTACGGAAAATGGCATTTATTGTTATAATGTGATGCCCTTTGGATTAAAAAATGCAGGTGCTACTTATCAGAGGTTGGTGAACAGGATGTTCAAGAATCTAATCGGCCATTCCATGGAGGTGTACGTTGATGACATGCTGGTAATGAGTAAGGAGGAGGAGCATCATCTCGATCACTTGAGAAAGACGTTCGAGGTAATGAGAACATACGACATGAAACTGAACCCATCCAAGTGTACGTTTGGGGTTCGAGGTGGAAAATTTTCGGGATACATGGTGAGCGAGAAAAGCATCGAAGCAAATCCAGAAAAAATTGAGGCGATCTTGGGTTTGAGCTCACCAAAGACGGTCAAAGACGTGCAAAAGTTAGCAGGGAAGGTCGCTTCGCTTAGTCGCTTCATTTCACGATCAACATATCGCAACTTGACATTTTTTAAGACTCTGAGAAAGGTGAAGGACTTCAGCTGGACGGACGAATGCGAACAGGCACTGGCAGACTTGAAGCATTATCTGACAAACCCACCTCTCCTGGCGAATCCCAAAGTGGGCGAGGTATTATATCTATACTTGGTAGTGTCCGAGGATGCAGTAAGTTTCGTGTTGGTGAAAGAAGGGACAAGATAGCAAAATCCGGTATATTATGTGAGCAGGATGTTACAAGGGGCGGAGAAAAGATACATCTAGATTGAAAAATTAGCACTTGCTTTGGTCACCACAACTCGAAAGCTGCGACCATGTTTTCAATCCCACAAGGCCATTGTGCTGACAAATTATCCCTTAAAGCAAATCATGTCCAGACCAGATGCATCAGGTCGCTTGATTAAATGAGCGGTCGAGCTAGGGAAATTCGACATCGAGTATTAGGCAAGAACCTCCATTAAAGCTCATGTTTTTGCTAATTTTATTGTTGAGCTTTCAGGTGAACAGGATCAAGAAAGTTGGTTGTTGCATGTCGATGGATCATCCAATGCAAATAATGGGGGAGCAGGAATTTTATTACAAGGACCCGGAGGCGTGGAGATCGAGGTCGCAGCAAAATTAGCGTTCCCCGCTACTAACAACAAAGAAGAATACGAAGGATTGATTTTGGGACTAAAAAATGGCGAATCAAGCTGGCGTGAGGAAATTAGATGTGTGCACTGATTCTCAGTTGGTGACAATGCAGATTGAGGGAACATATGAAACACGAGAGTGGTCCATGACACAATATTTGAAGAAGGTAAGGGAAATGATGAGAAAATTTGACTAGTGTGCAATTCAACAGATCCCAAGAGAAGAGAATGAGCGAACAGACGCACTATCCAAGTTTAGGGCCATGATGGCTGGTGTTAAGGATCGCAACATCTCAGTGATAATCAAAGAGGTGGCAAAGGTTGATGAACCAACTACAGAGGTGCAGACGATCGAAGAAGAGGTGTCCTGGAAAACAGACATAATCAAGTACCTACGGGAAGGGATCGAACCTAGCGACCCAGTGAACACAAGAAGTATGAAATTTAAAGCGAATAGGTTCACAATGTTAGGCGAGGAATTATACAAAAGGACGATTGAGGGACCATTTTTAAAATGCCTTAGCCCTGAAAAAGCCCAGTATGTGTTAAGAGAGATTCATGAGGGGAGCTGTGGTAGCCATTCCGGGGGTAGGACGCTTGCACAAAAAGTTACACGACAGGGTTACTTTTGGCCCACTTTAGTCAGGGATACGATGGAATTCACTAAAAAATGTGTAAGTTGTCAGAAGCACGCAGCACTGATACACACACCCGCGAACTCCATGGAACCGATCAAGATCGCATGTTCGTTCGATCAGTGGGGCATCAACATTGTTGGTCCGTTTCCACCAGCACCAACCCAGAAAAGTTTGTCATAGTTGCAGTAGAATATTTCTCAAAATGGGTTGAGGCCGAGGCGTTGGCCAAAATATCTGAAAAGGAGGTGATCAATTTCATTTGGAAAAACATAATCTGCAGGTTTGGCATACCTCGGATCCTGATTGTGATAATGGTACTCAGTTCCAGGGGAAGGGAATATTGGCATGGTGCAAAGAATTATAAATCCAACAGAACTTTATAGCTGTAGGAAATCCCCAAGCGAATGGCCAAACTGAGGTGACCAATCGCACTTTGCTGCAGCACCTGAAGACAAGGCTTGAAGGCGCGAAGGGGTCATGGGTCGAGGAGTTACCAGGGGTATTGTGGGTGTATCGCACAACTCCACGATCCTCGACAGGTGAGTCTCCATTCTATTTGGTTTACGAAATTGAAGCTATAATTCCTGCAGAAATCGGAGAAAGGACAGCTAGGGTCGCACAATACGACCCCCGAACAAACCAAGACGAACGGGCATTTGACCTCACCACTATCGAAGAAAAACGAGATCGTGCTTATGCAAGAATCTTGCACCACAAAACATGATGATGAGGAGCTACAATCAAAGGGTTAAACCAAGGCATTTTCAGGTCGGAGATCTAGTACTGAAAAAGGTGGAGGTGTCCAAGCATGTGGGAAAATTGGACCCAGCTTGGGAAGGCCCATATAAAGTCATCGAGATCAAAAAACAAGGAACATATCGATTACAAGGCATGGATGGAAAAGATCTGCCGAGACCATGGAATGTCCACAACTTGAAGAAATTTTATGCATAAAAGTCTTAAGTGTCGAACTGCCTGTGAAAGGCACACTAGAGCCAGAAAATGAGGAAATATGTGACCCGAAAGGCGATCTAAGGAAAGACAAGAACAAGCGATCTGTGAAAGATTTTTTTGTGATCTGTGAAAGATCATATTTTCGAAGATCAACTGAAAGAGCATCTCCACTTGTGATCTGAAAAAGATCATTAATTTTTATGTAGGGATGTGTAACGACCTGGAAAAGGTCATGTCGAACACGACGTCATTTTGCTTTCAATTTAAAAGCCTGAAAAAGGCTCATTTCGCTTTCAATTTAAAAGCCTGTAAAAGGCTCATTTATTGCAAGAGTTCTCTATATTTGCATCGCACAAACAAGGATTCCGGTACATGTAAATTGTCTGGCAAAAGACTCACTCGAGATAAATCACCAGGAAAAACCTAACTTTTCTAAGGTAAGAAACGACCTCGACTTAAAAAAGAGAAGACTTATGCGATACAATAACTTGCGCATTTAAAGTCATAACACCCAGGTTGCGAAATTTAAGAGGGTCCGTAAAACTCGAGAATTGCGATGTTGAACTTGAGCAATGAATTTGTCGAAGACCTCATTAAGAAACTGGGTGGATTGGAGGTCGGCTGCAATTTTAAAAGCCGGAGCCTTGAGGAAATCCCGAGCACCCTAGAGTCCGGCGCTAGAAAGGGATCGCTTGTACTCGTCGGATTGAAGGAAGACCTCTTGACCTTCGGTAAGGCCTTCGATTTTCCCCGCAAGAAGCCCGATCGAGAAGCCGTCAGTGCGACCTTGCTCTAAGGCGTCGACGACCTGCTTCTTGTTCTCCTCTATGGTTGCTGATAGTCAAGTCTCCAGGGCAATGGCCCGAGCATCTGCAGCAGCCTTAGCCTCCAAGGCCTCTTTCTCTGCGGTCTTGGCATTCTCGAGACTCTGTTCGAGTTCGTGGATCTTTTTCTCAGCATCGGCCTTATCATTCCGACACATCGAACACTTCAGTGCTAGATTATTGCCAAAAACCGAGGCCTGTAAAGATGATCGGAGTAAGCAAGGATCGAGATAAGCGACGAGCGACATAACAAGGCTATAAGCAATAAGATCCAAAGATGCATACCTGCATTAAAACATGCGCAAGATGCTCTTCGACCCATGTATGAGCAGTCTGGGCCAACAACACCTGGTCGCGATCTAGGCAGCAAGTCTTATATAGTTCAAAAGAGTCTTGGCCCACCAGAGTGCGCAACATAGAACTGTGCGCGAAGATCGCCCAATCAGGACTGAGCTTTTCCCCTTCCATTTTAGCGACCCGGCTGCTCGGGGTTTTGAGGTCCTCTCGAGCCTGTTTCCACCATGTAACCAAATCTTTAAAGTGTTTGGTATTCTCCTCTTCTTCAGCTGCGTCCTTGGCCGCACGACGCTCGGCTCGCTTGCTCGACCGTTTGCTTGACTTGCTCGAGCTCTTATCTTTGCTACGACGCTTGTCCTTGCGCTTACGTTTCTTTGCTTTGCTCGATTCGCCGGTGACCCGAGCAGCTCGACTTCGTCACCCACCCCCTTTGAACCGCTAGATGCAATCTCAATGGCGGCAAGGGCGCCTGGGGGACGACAGCAGATGGCTCCGTGTGGGTCTCGCTAGCAATCTCGATCGGAGCTGGCTGGCGCTCAGAGGACTCGCTGGGCTGGTCTGCTACGGGGGCAACAATGACTTCAGCATTCGCAGGAGGTGGGATCGCAGCCACTTGTGAATTCCTCCTTCGCAAATTGCGAGCGATCTCAGCGAGGCGAGCATTCATCACTACGTCTTCTGAAAAGTACAAAACAACCAAGTTATAAGGATAAAAGAAAGGATGCACAAAAGAAGAAAGCTTAAAAATTTAATCACCTAGGGAACCTTGTACTCGCAAGGGTGCCGGAGAGAGGCCAACTAGCTTCAATACTTCATCTGATAGAAGTTTTTTTGAATCATAAGTTTCAGAAGTTATAGCATTTATCTGGTCACCCTCCAGCCCCCCATCTTGAGTCTCAGGTTCGGGTTTAGTGATGCGCCAATCACATCGAAAAGGCCAAGTTAGACCAGGAGGTGGTCGAATGAAGATAAAACGTTCCTTCCAGGGACCGACATTGGAACGAAGTTTATCAAGGTATTTACATTCAGGTCGAGCGGAGAGGTAATAAAAGCCCCGCTCTCTAGAACGAGCAGAAACAGAAAATGAATACAACGACCAGAAGTTATCAAAGCTTGGCTCGAAATTATGATATCGCATCATTATGACAAAAGAACTGAGACACTAATGGAATTAGGAGACAATTGCATGGGATAGATATCTAAATGGGCAAGAATATCAGCTACAGACGGTGCTAATGGAAAGCGAAGACCAGCATCTAGATGTACAAGGGAGATGGGGCAAAACCCTTGGGGAGGAAGGTGCATGCGATCAAAAGTACGAGGGACTAACACCTCATAATCATTCGGTATATGATACTTATCTTTGATTTTATGAATCGGTTATTTCACCGTACTCATTATACCCGCCCAGGGGTTAGCGGCCATCATATCCATGTAGCCCTCAAGGGTAGGTACCTCATCAGAATATACACGATCTAGAGATGAGACCACATTATTAGCTACTAAAGGAACATTTACACCAGCAACTTGACTTTCTAAGGGGACAGTTGAAGTAGCGACCTGAGGGGGTGGAGAAGATACATGAGAAGGGCCAGCCCCGCTACGAGCGACCAAATTAGGAATAAGAGAAGGTGAACTAGCTTCACCGACCACTTCCTTGGAGTGGGGAGAGGTCGCGGTCGAGCCCAAGGAGGAAGACCCTGAACTCGACCCCGACCTGGAGTTAGACTCGGACCTGGAGTTAGACCCTTACCCCGACTCAGATGAACCAGAGCTGGAAGCATTGTAAAAAGTAAAAGAGGGATGGTCGCCGAGTACCTTGAGGATCGACGACCAGAGAACGTCTATGAGGGCGAGGTTGAAAGACACTAGAAAGAGGAAGATGAGGGAAAGGGTCAAATGGACCCCCTATATATAGGCAGTCAACATCGTAAGGCGTGCCCATTTAGAAGAAGTGAGATGCTGACACGTGTAAACATCCAACGATCCTGGGAGACAACGTTTCGGAGGTGACTATTCGACTTCTCCTGGTGCAAAAACTTACACTAGAACAAGTGATGGACTAATGATGGGGGTACAACCCAATTTACCACAAAAGACCAAAATACCCTCAAAAAGGGGCCCAGAACTGTTAAAAGAATATTGGATCCGCGCACAAGCTGGATGGGTTGGGTCCTGCAACCCGACTCGAATTAACGACCCGGTTCGTACCATGAGCCAGGTGTCCAGATATAGACCCTTGATGCCGAAATACATCAGACTTGGGATATGAGGCCACGTGGGCCGTGCAAATACAAACACTTGGTGCTATAAATGTGTCTACCCCACCGCATTTAAGGTAAGTTATTCTCGTAATATTCGACCAAATTGTTCTATCAGTTCGCCACATTTCCATCTCGACCAGTATCTGACTTAAGCATCGAAGGATCTATGCCGGGGACACTCTCAGCTAGCCTAACGTGCTTGTTTCTTCTTAAGTTACTTATCTGGGGGGCTTACGAGATCGAGCTCGGAGGTACACAATCAAGGTGAATACGTGAGATCGAGTAGGCGACCTGGATCACTATCCCAAAGTTCTTTAGCAGAATTCTGTCTTCCTACTTTTCTTAAGACATTATCAGACAAATTTAAAATGTGAAGAGTAGGCATATTCATCATTTTCAGTTTTTTTTCCTTCAGAAATGGTTTCAGCATATTTGCCATCAATTGCCTTAAATACTTTTTGCTGAATTAAAATACCCTTTATTTTTTGTTGCCATATCAAAAAATTCGATTTCCCATCAAACGGATGCAAATTGTAAACAACCATCACAAAGTTTATATAGTAGTAGCAATATGCATGGAGCTAATGATATTATAATCACAGAAAAGGGGAACCTTTCCTACCCTCAACCAGATACCCGACAACCTCTATGGCTCGGCCAAGTGAGGAGTAGAGAAAAGGGGTTGGTCTTGGTCGTTAAAACAATAGCAATATACACAAAGCAGTATATAATATCAGAAATTTGCACTAAACAATTATATATCAGAGTTGAAAAAAAATTGCGGAATAAAAATCACAAAGCAGAATATAATCACACTAAGAAGAATATATTCTAAACAATATGTTGAAAGCAATATTTTTGCACAAAGCAGAAATATTTATTCGCGGAATTTGTACAAAGTAGTAGATATGCACTAAGAAGTGATAGTAGCACTAAGCACTAAATGAGTTGTGATTTCACTAAGGATAGAAATATAATAACAAATTTTGCACTTAGCAAAAATACACCAAAAAAAATGCACTAAGCAAAGTTTTCAACAGAGATAAAATTCGCACTAAGCAAGAAATTTATTAACAAAAATATTTCGCACGTAGCGATTTAAAAAATGCGAACAAAGAAATATTTCGTACAAAGCAATATTAAACCCGAAAATTTGCACACAACAAGATATGTCACAGAACTGTGGCACTAAGCAGTATAACCATCAAAGCAATAAAAAAAATAGCACTAAGCATAATTAATTTGCACTAAGTCGAAACATCAGTCAGAATATTTGAACTGAGCCAAAAACGCAGTCAACAGAATAATTTTTAGCACCGAGCAGTAGTATCCAGTAATTTGCACAAAGCAAGATAGCAATCGAAAAAATGCACAAAGCAATAATACCCAAAAAAGGAACTGAGAGAGAGGAGATCTTACCATCACCGAGGATTGTGGTGCTCTGATACCATTGGTGGATCTCCACCCAACGTTCTCACTGTGAGAATGAACGTAGGGTCACTCGTCGATGGATATGTGACACTAATTGAACAGTTCAGAGGCATCCGTATATAAAAGAACTTGTTAGAGCAAGCGTTTCACTCGCATCACACCATAAATATCCAATAAAGGGTAGTTTGGTTAGATAAAGTTTTGTTTGACCTGCAATAAGTAAATTATGGATAAATATGAATTATCATTCTTTTTTTTTTTGCAAAAATTAGCAAATTCAATAAATTTTGACTAACAGATTGATCTATTTATTACATAGAAATAAATGTTAGGAATATTAAATATAATTTTTAATCTATAAGAAATTTATGTATTATTACACAAATTCAGGAGTGGACGTTTTAATTATCCCTAACAAGAATTCCTCAAAAAGTCAAAATATTTCTCGAGGGCCCAAATATGTATATCAGATTTGGGCCTTTGGCCTTTTCGTCTCTGTTTTCCAGACCGTCTCTACATCATCCACACACACACACACGTATATATACTCTGCTGCAGAAATACTGGAAAGTAGAGGTTTCTAGTGTGTGTGTGAGTGTGTGTAGAAATGGAGTCCAGCAACAAACCAACGGAAATCAGCAGCGCGAAGATGTTCGGCGGATTCAACAGGAGATACAAACACTACAGTCCAACACTCGGTTGCTCATTGACCTTCTACATCTACTTCCCTCCTTCTTCTTCCCCTTCCCACAAATTCCCTGTACGTCCTCGGGATGCTTTTCTTTTTTACTTTTTCTAAAATCCCATTTCTCAATTCTCCTCAAATATTCCTGATTTTAGGTAGATATGCTTAAAGATTGAGTTTTTAGTTGATGTCTGCTTACAATTGCTGGATCTTGTTGTTATATGAGTGTGCTTATTGATGGGTTTCTGGGTTCTTGATTCTTGATTTTCTCAGTAGTAGTGTCTTGCCATTTGTTTCCGGGTTCTCTTAGATTTTGAGTAGTCATATGAGTTTCTTGATTTCTTGCATTTCGTATCAGTAATAATCTTAAAGTCTTGGGGATTATTGACTTTGATGTTAAAATGTATCCTAGTAAATGTCTACATGTTGGCTTTATCCATAATGTCTTTCTTATGAATTATTGTTGATGGGTCTTTTTGTATACTTTGAAGTATTTGGGTCACTAGGATTTTGCAAAGTTTACATTTTCTTATTTTTTATTGGTATTTTTAGTTCTTCAGGTGATGACATAATCCTGAAAGGTGAATAAGTGTCTCTGTAGGAATGGTGATGACATATTTTGAACATGCTAATTGCTTTCTTTAATCATTTATAGGTACTTTACTGGCTTTCTGGCCTTACATGCACGGATGAGAATTTCATAACCAAATCCGGTGCTCAGCGTGTTGCTTCAGCCGAGGGTGTTGCACTGATTGCCCCCGATACTTCTCCAAGTGAGTTTTCTTGGCTCACCTTTTTACTAAGTAATGTTAACTGTGTTGATTAACTCCCATTTATATGATGTTTATTATTTGCTGGTGGAAAATAGGTAATCAATCTTGATTTATGGATTTGGCATTACTTGGGAAGTGTATCAACCTTTTAGGGGTTATTCATCGATTGCTTGAATAATTAAGTTAGCATTATGAATTTAACAGTAAAAGTTATTGGTTCAACTGAGATGTAGTTCTTTTGAACTGTTGAATTTTCTTTACATCACATTCTCTTAACCTTAGCTGATAGATTTTATTGGTTTAGCTCAACTTCATCCTATTCTATTCGTTTAGATAATAATAGGATTAGTGTATTCTTGGCTTAGTAAACAATCCTTGTGGGAACAATCTCTGATTCACTGCTATATTACTTGTTCGATCTTATATCTTGGTGAATTTGTAAAACTTGGATAACTAAGGATGATCCCTTCTTACATCATATTGGTGGTAAACTCCTCTACTTAACGTAAGTTGATTTGATGTGAGAGGTTTGGGTTCGAGTTCAAAATTTAAGTCCCTGTTGTTTTTATTTCTTCCTCATGTCTTCATGTTTGCTCTACCTTTTTCACGCTAAAACGCTTGATAGTTATGTCATAATTTACATTCTTCCTGATAACATCATTAAAACGCTTTTTGGTTCTATTACTAAATCATGTGTCTTCTATTGCAGGAGGCTTGAATGTTGAAGGAGAGTCGGACAGCTGGGATTTTGGAGTAGGTATGTCTCTAAAGATCTCGTTATATACCGTTGCATTTTTTCTGATTAATCACTTAACAAATACATGTAACCTAGGGTCTATATGTAACATATCTTGGAAATAGTTTCATGATTTGACCACATTCAGCCTGGCTGTTGGTTTTATTTACTACTAATCCCGTAATTTTAGCGCAGCTTCCAGAACCAACTTTTTCTTTTCTTTCTTTTGTGCATAGTATGATAGAGTGATGACATTGACATTTGAATCGAATATCACTTGTCTTATTCTGAGTTCATACTTCCTGTAGTGTAGTGTGACTGATCGCTGATGACAATAAGATAACATGCTTGAGAGTTCTTTTTTCCCCTCCATGATCTACTTTTTAGAAAAGAGTTTTTTTTTTTTTTAAAAAAATAAATAACTTCAAATACTGCAAATTCTTTTATGAACTCTTCGATTTTCATTCTTGTGTAACTTAGAGTTCACTGCAAATGGAGACCATGCTAACTCTGCCTTGGCACAACTTTGAACTCTTTACAGTAGTAATGCTACTGGAGAAATAAGATTCTGCCAGTCTTGTGAACAGATAACCAAATGGTTTATTATATAATCTTTGAGAAGCCTTGATTTGGTCACGATTTTTCAAGTTCCCGGTCGGCACATAGTATCAAAGTGCAATATATTTTTACTCATTTATTTCTTTGCAGGTGCTGGGTTTTATCTCAATGCAACACAAGAGAAGTGGAAGAACTGGCAGATGTATGACTATATCGTGAAGGAATTGCCGGCACTTCTTCGGGAGAACTTTCCGCAGCTCGACACAGCCCGGGCATCTATATTTGGCCATTCAATGGGCGGACATGGTGCACTGACTATTTACCTAAAGAATCTGGACAAATACAAGGTACTCAAGTTTAACATTTCCCTTTTTGATTCATTTACTAATCTTTTACCTATGTGGCCGGAAAATAGAATGTTTTATAAGTCTTTTTCACAGGCAAAAAGCAAAAAAAGAGGGAAAAAACCAGTTATTCTGCTTATGTATTACATTAGCTGAACTGTTACAAGACGAAACCTTTCCTTGTGCGGCAGCTGGAATACGGAGAAAAGTTTACATCCTGATTGATCACAAATTAATATCTAATTACCATTCTGTAGCTCCGCCATTGTGTTTTCCTTACCTGGATTGACTGGTTCTTGATGTTCCCCATTGCTTATTTTCAGTCGGTGTCGGCTTTTTCACCTATTGTAAATCCTGTAAATTGTCCTTGGGGCCAGAAGGCTTTCACAAATTACTTGGGCGAAAATAAAGCGGCCTGGGAGGTACGACTTGTTTGAAATTATACCATTGTAAACGCTTTAGCTGAATCCTTTCATGACGTGTTACTATCAATGTGCAGGAGTACGATGCCACTTGTCTTATATCCAAGTTCAATAATGTCTCAGCAACCATCCTAATCGATCAGGTAAAATTCCTAATTCATCCACTTCACAACTGTTTTTATCATCAGCTCGGAACTACTGTATAACAACGTGAAAATTGATATGTTGGTTCAAGAAGAGCCAAACACGAACTATGTGAATTTGTGCTTTGAGGATAATGTTAAGAATGAGTTTTAGTGTAATAAAGTGAGATCTTCTTCTCAACCAAGAAACAGTTCTATCAATATGCAAGTTTGTCAAAAGATATCATAGTTGGTAAGAACTCATATTAACGACATACGTTTAAAAACCAATTTCTTGGTGAAAGCGTGTCTCACCGGCACAAGGGTTCGTTTGGATTCTCTGCACGACAGAGCTCTGAACTGCTATTTCTGATCTTCCATTTTGTGCAGGGAGACGAGGACAAGTTCTTGAAGGAACAACTCCAGCCACACAAGTTTGAGGAGGCGTGTCGGAAGGCTAATGTTCCTCTACTGCTGCGAATGCAGCCTGGCTACGACCACTCCTACTATTTCATTGCTACTTTCGTAGATGATCATATCCGCCACCACGCTCAGGCCCTTAACCTGTAATTCGTCGTCTCTCTCTCTCTCTCTCTCTCTCTCTCGACGTAATTTTGAATAAAATGACGGTACCCCTATGTCTACCAAGTGTCCTAGAGTTTGTATATTGCAGGAAGATTACTTGATACTTTCTTGTGGTGCTCAACACTTGTTTTTAAGACATCTCTGTACTGGCTTTCAGTAGTTGTTATTAGGGTGACAACTTTGTTTTTTGTTGCACATATATGGTGTTTTTTTCCGAAATTATTTTAGGGATAATTACATTTACACCATCTAACCTATAGTCTATTTACACAAACCATCCCTACGTTTTGAATAATTACACATACACCCATTAGAAATGTAAGTATCATTTACACAAACTACCTCTATTTTTTAAAAAATTACACTTACACTCCTCAAAAGTATCGACATTATTACACAAATTATTCTTATTTTTTGGTTATCAAGGATGGTTTTTGTAATTATGTAAAAGGCAGGAGTGGTTTGTATAACTATACTATAGATTAGGGGTGTAAATGTAATTATTTCATTATTTTAAGCGCTTATAGCTCTCGACTTAAAATGAGCTAATTAATAGGAGTGTTTGCATTGCCTAGCTTTTGCTTTTAGACTACTAAAACTTAAAGTACCAATCTAGCAATTTTTTTGTTCTCTAAATATTTCAATTTAATATTTCTTATGACATTTTAATTTTTTTTTCAAACACTCAAACTATTCGATTCCAACTTTCATTACAATTTTATTGTTTTTTCATCACAAAAGCAGAAATTGGCCTGTGGGGTTACGACACATGGAAAGCAGTGTTGCAGACATATGTTTGGTACAAACATAGTATTTGACTTGTCGGGGAATCGAACGGACGTGGAAAAAAGAATATAGACTGATGGTGTGTCTGACATGTTTTGAATATAATCGAATCTTTTTCATATTTTTTGACGTTTGTGAGCTGCAAAAGATTACCAAAACTTAAATGCTCTGTTTGGTTTCATTTTTCAGCCGTTTATGAGACGGTGAGAAAACAAAACCAAACATAACATTATCCAAAACACCTTTATTAGGTGTTTTGGACCGTTCTCCCATGTACACCTATATTTACTTACAAACAAACAAACATTATTATATACACATATACATTATAAAAATATATAAAAGAGACATGATTTGACAATGAACAGTATTTTTTGTCTCCAAATATACAACACAATACATACAATATATTTTTTTTCACTATTTAAAATTAATTCCAAAAATAAATTCAAACATACATCATATCTCTAACACACTTATTTATCTTTATTTTCCTCTCTCTATCTCCACAAAACAAAACAAATCATTCCAAAAATGAAACCAAACACAAGGAAAAAGTTTCTGAAAATAAGTTTGAAGAATCACTAAAATCACTATCAACTTTCAGGTTTTAAAATCATAAAAATGCGGCAATAAATTAGGGACAATGTTTCAAACAAGATTGGATGGTTTTGAATTTTAAATATCTATCAACCCGTAATCCAATTTATTCTTCATAAAATGTTCAAAATTATCAAAATCCAATATTTTAGTCAAAATTGAATAGTTGCAGGTAAGTGCAATCTTGCTATGATAACGTTAATTTCCTACATAATTTGACATGGGGTATCTTTGAATAACCTCTAAGAGGTAGGTTTTACCTTCAAACATGATTAAAAATACTTAAATAAAATGAAGACTAGCATTTTTATTTTTTTTGGTTAATTTATTTAGAATGTTCTCGATTTGAATCCAACCCAATCTATTAGACCAGAATGCCACCATTGATTTGATAGGTAATAGGGAACTCAGCTGTCTCAAATCTCAACATATATCTTTACGTATAGTGACACATAAAACCATTATATATTTTTACTTGTGTTTGGAATAAATAGTAATAAAAATAATAAGTTCAATAACAGTGAAAGTTGTGAGTGTTCGAAAATTAAAGTGAAAAGTGAAAAAGAAAAAGTGAAGTTGGAGTTTTCAAAAATAATTTAAACATTTATAATTTTACCGATAAATTGCAAAAGTTGATCGAAAGTTACTTGTAGTTTTTGGCTTAAAACAACTTAATTTAGAATTTTCTAAAACATAATTTATAAATAAAATATACCTTTCTGAAATATTTTTAAGGGTTAAATCCAATTTATAAACTATAATAATAAAAAATAAAATATACCAAAATTTAAAATACAAAATAAATTAAAATGTAGTAAGCAATTATAACTACTAAATTTTAACAAAAAAAACATAACAAATCATGGGCCGTATTAATATGCTATATATAGCCTTCGAGCAATTTGCAAACCTTACTACTCCTTATTCAATTTTTTGGATTTTTGGAAGCAATATAACACTGTAAAGTATAAACGCCGGATAGTATGTCTCATAGTGACTTTTGAAGCATAAAATATAAAACTTTATCTCTATAAAAATTCAAGCAATAATTATTCTATAATTCATGTTTTGCATGAAGTGAATTAAAAAATTTAAATATAATAACTTACTAATATGTAGATTATATTCTTTTTTTTAAAAAAAAAAAGTGAATCACAACATAAGATTCTCTCTCATTCGTCAAAGAATGAGCTAAATTTAAGTTAAAAATTAAGAAATTACTACAATCCCCTTACAATATATTGTTATATTTCAAAAACTTATTAAATTATCCTTAAATTCAAAAAATTCATTCATCAAATTTTCATTTTCAACTATGTATTTTGCCTTATTTTAGGAAAATAAAAAAACATTGGTATTTTTTATTTATAAATTTATTTATTTATTATTATTGAATTAAAAAATAAGTTTTCTTTTCACCATATTTATATATATGTTGCAAAAATTTTACAAACTTAGTGAACTTTGAGGTTTTTATTTATTTAATTTTTTTTATTTCGTTGAACAAATTACAAAAGCAAAAAGTGTTTATAATGATATAATTTATTTTTCAAAAATTCAAAGAGTTATTTTTCTCCAAAAAAATTGCAAGTTAGTTGAATTTGATGATCTCTCATTTATAAAATTAAAATATCAAAAAATGATATTTATTTGAATATTCCAAAATATACAAATAAATATATCAAAGATTTAATATAATAGTAGTGATGATTTTAATTGTTTAGTACAATGAACTAAAAAGATAATATCTCAAAGTTCAAAAGAAATTTTATAATAGTTTTACTATGAATAATAAAAATAGTTAATTTAAAATTTTATTGAATTAACCTCTATATTTATTATTAATTTAACACATCTCTACAATTTTTTTATTAAATTAAAATATACAAAAGAAGAAAATAAATTTGAAACAACCGGGTGGACTTTTTCTGAAAAGAGCTCCACACATACACACACACACAAATACATATAATTACATGAAAATGTAAAGATTTACAAACCATATGATCATAGATTTAGTATAATCATATTTACATAGTTGGGTAAACATCACTTTTGGTCCCTCAAGTATGCCACTTATCCACTTTTGGTCCCCCATGTTTCCTCCTCATCAGATTTGGTCCCTCAAGTTTAGAAATCTCATCAGTTTTGGTCCTCCTATTAAAAATTTTGTTAAAACTAACGGAAAAAAAAGAATAGCAAATGGACTGAATTGGAATCGGATTCACATCTTCACTATAGCCAAACAACACATTTACCACTCAACCAAACCTACATCTTTGTTGTTATGGTAAATAAAATATTACTTAGCGCTAACTGTGAAATAAAAAAAAATGTTAAAAAGCATCTCAAAATCATGTTGAAAAATCTGAAAATCAAATACACCATACTCCTATATACTTGATTACAAATATTAAAATATGACCAATCAAAATAACAAAATTGCCAAACAATATCCTAAAAGTCATAAAAATACATAAAGAAATACATCAAATTCATAAAGAAATGCATATATCACAGCATCAAATACATAAAAACAATCTTGAAAATATTCTAAATATCAGTTAAAACATATGTGCATCTGGTGCAGAAATGAGGAGCCAGAGATATTTTCAAAATCGTATTTTTATGAATATTTAGAATATTTTCAACATTGTTTTTATAACATTATTTGGTGTTTATATTATTTTGACTAGTTAAATTTTAATTTTTGTTATCAGGTTTCGTATATTTGATTTTGAGATTTTTCAACATGTTTTTAACATGTTTTTTATTTCAGTGTTTTTTTGAATAAGTACTATTTCAGTTAATAAAATGACCAAGAAATTGGTTTGGTTGAATAGTAAGAGTGTAGTTTTGCTACCATGAAGATGGTGGGTTCAACTTCAATTCAGGCCATTTGCATTTTTTTTTCCCTAAATCCGTTACTTTTAACGAAATATTTAACAGGAGGACCGAAAATAATGAAATTTCTGAATTTGAGGGACCAAATCTGATGAGGAGGAAACATGATGGACCAAAACTGGATAAGTGGCATACTTGAGGGACCAAAAATGATATTTACCCTTACATAGTTCGAGAAACTAATATGATCAGCCTTTCCATCTTGTAAAATATTATAATTAGTAAACAAAAAAAGAATTTGAAAAAAAACATTAAACTTTAAAATAAGAATTTAATGGATGAAACTAATATATATATATATATATATATAATGTGTATAAAATATACAGAAAGGTAAAATTTTAAATAGAAATAAAAACTAAATATCAAATGAGTTAGTAGAATCACACAAAGAAATAAATATTTACCTATTAACACTAAAGAAATATGTTGCTTCTTGTAAAAAAAATGAAAATTTGAAAAAGAACAATAAAATTAAACTATAAATAAAAATTGAAAAGATGATGATATATATAATATAATTGGTGCATAAAAATAAACAAAAGGTAAATACTTATACAGAAACAAAAACTAAATGACATATTAAGTAGAATCATACAAATAAATGTTAAACGAAATATGTACCAAGTAACTCTAAATAAATATGTTCATTCTTGAAGAAAAACAAAAATTGAAAAAGAATGAAATATGAAAAAGAACAACAAAAGTAAACTGTAAAACAAGTTAATGGATGAAACTATAATATATGGAAAAAAACTAGTGAATAAAAGATACAAAAGAGTAAATATTTAAACAGATATAAAAACTAAATGACAAATTAAGTAGAATAATTCGAATAAATATTAAAATAAAATATTATCATTAACACCAAATAAATCTATTTTTTCTTGTAGAAAAATAAAATCAAACAATCACCATAGAAATCTGAAAATTTAACATCATAAGAGGAATAAATTTTGAAATTATTATTTAATAAAGAAAATACAAGAAAATGGTAGAGATTACTATTTCAATATGTACCTATAAACACTAAATAAATTTGTTCATTATTGTAAAGAAAATGGAATTTGAAAAAGAACAACAAAATTAAACTGTAGAATAAAATTTTAAAAGATGATATATATAAAATTAGTTCATAAAACAAACAAACAATAGATATTTCGACATAAATAAAGACTAAATGGCAGATTAAGTAAAATCATAAAAATAAATATTAAACAAAATATAAATCCCACTAAAGTTAAATAATGGGTTCAAAATTTTAATATTTAATTTAATTTATTATTTTATTTATTTATTTTTCACCCACCCACCCTCCTAAACTCCCAATCCACTATCTTCAACGACAAAATTATCTTTGTAAATAACTATTTATTGTTAGTTATTTTAATTTTTCTTTCTCCCACTTTAAATTTTCTATTATTACACGCATCGAGTGTGCCACACAACTTTAATTTTTAATACAACTTTAATTTTTAATAATAAGTTGATAAAAGATTACAAACGCCTTCGAACCATTTACTTAATATACAAGATTTAACTCTTCGACCCTAACGAACTCAGACTCAAACTCACCCCGACTTTCTATACATTAGAGTTTGACTTTAGGGCTACTTTTACAAGCTTCACAATTTTTCTTTAAATTCAGATTCAATCTACAAATCAGAATCGAGAAACAGACCAAAACGAAACTTAATTTTGAGATAATGATCTTGACCCGAATGATATCGAATCCCAATATATATCAAATTCTCCATTATTTCAAATGAAAGTTAATTTTGAGATAATGATCTTGACCTGAATTATTCCATTAATAGAGAATAAAATTACATTATTCCATCAAATTCCCCATTATTCCATTAATAGAGAATAAAATTATTCCATTTGCTATGTTTTGTTAATAATTACATTAATAGAGAATAAAGTGTTGGCCAACTTACCCCAAAATACTAATTAAAAAAAAAATAATATCAAGTGGGCAAATTGAGAGTATTGAAAATCAAATTTGTGAGATTTATCAACAAACATTGACTTTAAATTAAAAAGTCAACACCAGAATTGCATTGACCTGTACCATTTCCAGATCGCCCACGTGGGCTTTGTGATCAGACGCGTAAACCACGATTACGGGTCGAAGATATTTTTCTGGATTGACGAATTTAACCCTTGACCTTCTCCAAATTACCACACACCTTCTCCAAAAAAGTAAATAAAGCAACTCCTAAAAGCAAGAGTGGCAAAATGGAAATATCGGAGAATCCAAGGCCCAAATACCAAACCCCCACCCCTATAAAAAAAAGCACTATTTCCCTTTCAATGTAATCAAAAATCTCTCCCCAGTCTTTACAGTTTCTGAACATGTCCAACTACCCCCACCACAACCCCTCCGGCTATCCGTACGGCGCTCCGCCGCCGTCTTCCCAGTCCTACCCCTCCGCCCCCTACGGCGCTCCGCCTCCGGGTTTACAACCTCCCAACCAATCGTCACCTTACGCCCCGGTTTCCGCTCCTTATTCGGCTCCCTCAGCTCCGCCCGGAGGGCCGCAGTCTTACGGTGGCTACCCTGCTCCGCCGCCGTCCGCGCCCTACGGGAGCCCCTTTGCGTCGCTCGTGCCCTCGGCGTTTCCACCTGGCACTGATCCGAACGTGATCGCGTGCTTCCAGGTGGCTGATCAGGATGGAAGCGGGTTTATTGATGATAAGGAGCTTCAGCGCGCGCTGTCGTCGTATAACCAGAGCTTTGGGCTGAGGACTGTTCATCTGCTTATGTATCTTTTCACCAACAGTAACGTGAGAAAGATTGGTATGCGTTTTTGCAATTCTACTCTTTTTTTCTTCTGTTCTGAGTGTTTTTTGCTAGCTGAAATTTGGTGCAAATGCGAATGCTGATTCTCTCTGTTAAGTTTTTTGGGTTAATTTATACGCAAATTCTTATTCCGAAGCAAATTCATGGTGCCTAGTTTACTCCGTCAGTGTAGCAGAGGGTTAAAATTTTCTGAATTCTGGGAATTTGGCTGTTAAATTCGTGCTCTGGCAACACATATTGGTTTTAAAGATTTGTACTTAATTGCCTCGTACTCTTGCAAGAGTCGCATGTCGGCCTATGTAACAATCAAAGTATGATAAAGGACCAGGAGCAACCTGCTCTATCAGATAATTTCGTAGAAAGAAGGAACACTAGACTTAGTCATTTATGCATCACACAGCAAGATATTGTATTAAATATGTGGAGTGACAGAGACAACAATGTAGAAAGTCAAAGACTTTGTGATACTATGATGTGAAAAAGTTGTCCCATTATCAAGATTCCACCTGCTTTTGACATTTCTGGATGTGGTTTTGAAGAATTTGAATGTGATTCTAAAACGGGTGGGATAAAAGAAATACCATTTGGTGTGAAGGGCTGTGGATAGTCCCACATAGAAATTCTTAAACATGTGATTTACTGGGCCGTACCAAGAGATTGATAATCGAAACCGCTCGCAAGAGGTGAACTTTCGACTGCAGTGTTTGGTTCAATAAGGCTCAAGGAGTCTCTTTAATTGTGAAAACAATGTATGCGAATTTGTATAACACCATTGGGATTAGTCCTTTCATAGATCAAGAATGTCTGTTGATTTGCTGCTATATCTTCTTATAACAGGTCCAAAGGAATTTACTCAAGTCTTTTACAGTCTTCAGAGCTGGAGGGTCAGTTATAAATCCTTTTGGGCACTCTTTTACTTCCGTTGAGACCATGTCTTCTCCTTTTGCATCTTATCTGATTAATTTCTTCTTCGTCTAGGCAATATTTGAGAGGTTTGACAGGGACAGAAGTGGCAAGATTGATTCATCAGAATTGAGAGACGCTCTCCTTAGTCTCGGATTTTCAGTACCGCCTGGGGTTCTTGATTTGCTTGTTTCCAAGTTTGATAAAAGTGGCGGAAAAAACAAGGCTATTGAATACGACAATTTCATCGAGTATGTTCCCTGTTGATGATTGTTTAGGATTCATTACATTCTCCATTTTCCTTGTACATATTGAATTTGACTAATGTATATGCCTGCTTATCTTTTCCTTGCACAGGTGCTGTCTCACTGTTAAGGTAGGCCGTCTATAACGCTTTCCTTTCTCTTTATTGGCTTGAAGGAGCTTTAAAGTTTGGCTTAATTTTGTTCCGAGTAGACCAGTTCTAACGATGAATGGTGTTTGTGCAGGGACTGACTGAGAAATTCAAGGAGAAGGATACTGCATTCTCTGGCTCAGCAACTTTCACTTACGAGTCCTTCATGCTAACCGTCTTGCCTTTCCTCATCGCTTAGTGCAATGTAGTTGATTTTCTCGTTGTAATGTTCAGTTGCACTGTAATCTTCTGCTCCCTTTCTGGCTCGGAACTTCTGCTTATGAATCCTTACTTTCACCTGTTTATGTAGTTGATTTTCTTATTGTAATCCGTATTCTTTCTGCACTGTAATTTGCTACTTCCTTTGCGGGTTTTATCAATTATGCTTTTCCCTTTGATACCTCGTGCAACCGAATAGCTTGCCTCTTCATTTCATATGGATTTGGCTTACGGCAAACTAACGATGTGGTAGTGATTTTTAGTGAAGTTGTAAAAGGAAAAATTACCTCGACAAAATAATACTTTCTAAAGCCACATTTTTGTGGAGAGCAAAATTTTGCAGTAATGTATTTGTTAAATCAATGAATAGTAAACTTGTGTTAAAAAAATGATATTTTTGGTATTTATAGTGGAATTATGGGTTTTAGGGTGTTGTAAGGTGTGTATTTTTTGTGATGTATCTTATGTATAAAAATTACTCTCATATTCCTAATAATAATTCAATATTACGAATATACCCATCATGTAGCTTCCTACTCTTGGACGGATGAGTCAACTTTAGGAGGTGATGCATTCGAGATTACGAAGTGAAATGAATCGGCTTCAAGATGGTAGCTTTTGATCTTTTGGCAGGAAAAAAAATCTATCTATCAAGTGTTATTTTTTCATAAGTAGTGTACTAATGGTAATGCCCCACTAATGATTATACAACTTGTTGTGTTTAATCAACAACTTCATGAGTATTGATGTGGTTGACCATAGAATTTCTCGATAACAAGACGAAAACACAAGGAATTGTGAGCTTGGGTAGGAGCGGCCGCGCAGCGGCACGACCATCAGTTGCCAGTTCGAGGCAGTGCCTCCTCGCTGCCTGTGCTACCTCGACCTTGAGAGGCTTGCGCCTTGCGGACCTAACCCAGGTCGAGGCACCTGGAAAGGCTGCGCGAGGCAGCAGCCGCGCCTCGCGTAGGCGGGGGCTTATGCCCCCTCGGAGGCAGCAGCCCAGGTCGAGGCATGCGCCTCGTCGCTTGCACAAGGCAGCAACCTAAGTTGAGGCACTGCCTCGACCTGGAAAGGCCGCATGAGGCAGCAGTCGCGCCTCGCACATGGGGGGGAGGGTTACGCCCCCTCGCCCGCGCGAGGCAACAAGGGGGTTAACCCTGCTCTATTTTTCCAGCTCGAGGTTGTTGTCTCGAGCTGGGTTCTTTTTTCTTAGTTTATTTTTTTTATTTTCTATATGCATAGGCATGTATATATGTATGTATAAGTTCCTCCTCGAGACGACACTCGTCTTAGAGGAGGAGGTGCTCGACCTCCCCTTTTCCCTGAGGTTTGTCCTCAAGATGACACATTGTAGGAGGAGGAGGTCTCTTCCTCGAGATGACACTCCTCTAGATGGATGAGGTCTCCTCCTCGAGACGAGACTCCAAGAGGTGAGGGTGCTCGACCTCCATTCTCCCCTTAGGGCTTTCTTTCTCGAGGTGACACTCTTCTAGGAAGAGGAAGAGGATCTTGTTCGTAATGGAGACCCTTAGGACATTGGGGGAGATGGGGGAGCGTAGATTTTCCGCGGATAATTTGGGAATATTAATAGTCGGATGTTTTAGCATGTAATTTGACAATATTTAGTACTTGGAATGATTTTATTTCGACTTTTTATAGTCGGGTGTAATTTAGCAATACTTAGTACTTGGGATGATTTTTTTCCAACTCTTATGGTCGGATGTTGTGGCGTGTTTCGTTATTGTATTTTCTTTATCTTTACTGAAGTTATTTCAAGGGATGCTTTTGCTTATGTTCGGAGTTAATCTTTTACCAACTTCTAGGAGGGTAAAGTCTCTGTGGTCGTATTCTTGACGATGATGTCAAGTTTCATCTTTGGGGATACTGCCTCAAGGGATACTTGCTCATGTCCCGAAATTGATCTTTTACCAACTTCAAGGGGATGCGAAGTTTCGGGGAGGATGTTTTTTACGACGATCTCAAGTTTTATCTAGGATTACATCACCTCAAGGGATACTTGCTCATGTCATGGAGCTGGTCTTTTACCAACTTCAAAGGGAGGCAAAGTTTTCGTAACGATGTTTTTACGACGATCTCAAGTTTCTAGAAAGACATTGCCTCAATGGATACTTGCTCATGTCCCGGAGCTGGTTTTTTATCAACTTCAAGCGGAGGCAAAATTTCTGGGGCGATGTTTTGTACGACGATCGCAAATTTCACCTAGGAAGATATTGCCTCAAAGGATACTTGCTCATGTCTCGGAGCTGGTCTTTTACCAACTTCAAGGGGAGACAAAGTTTCCGGGGCGATGTTTTTTACAATGATCTCAAGTTTTATCTATGAAAACATTGCCTCAAGGGATACTTACTCATGTCCCGGAGCTGGTCTTTACCAACTTCAAGGGGAGGCAAAGTTCCCGTGATTTTTTTGTTGAGACTACGACAAGAAAATTAACTTCATTACTCATTGTTTGTATTACGACGTCTTAGGGAAAATCAAAAGGGGAGAAGAACTCCTACTCGAACTTTCTCCTATTACAAGTGAATAGCCAACAGATAATTGTTCACGATATGTGAACTTAAGGTTACTACTTCTTAGCGATGGAGTCTTTTCTCGCCGATCCCTCTGAGATCATGAGATGAGTTCTACATAGGGTGCGCAGCCTCCTCCCGCCTCTGCTCGCTCTCCTCGGGAGCCGAAGACTCTTCTCGACTTCAACGAGGAGAAGGAGTGGGCGGGTTCATGGGGTGCTTAGTCGAAAATTGAGCTATCGCCTGAGCGGCTGCTCTATTGGATGCGTCCAGGACCAGTGCTAGTAAGGTCTCTTGCATCAACTGGATCATTGGACCTTCGGGTGGAACTCCTGGGGAGGTGTGGTTCCCGTCGGGGAGGTGGTGCTTGCTCACCGGGTGGTTCTTGCCAGGGTGGATGCGTCCTGGGGAGGGGGTGATTCCCTTCCGGGAGGGGGGTGGTGTTTGTTCACTGGGTGGTTCTTCGCCAGGGGGTGGAGATCGTTCACGAGGTAGAGACTGTCCACGAGGTGGAACTCCTGGGGAGGGGGTGATTCCTTCGGGGGGTGGGGTTTGTTCACCGGTGGTTCTTCACTAGGGGGTGGAGATCGTTCACGAGGAGGAGATGCTTCCTCCTGAGGTACTTGTTCATGGGGTGGCAGGGCCCTCCCTTTCGGCTGGGGTTGTTCATGGGGTGGAAGGTTCACCCATGAACATCGCGAGCACGCGGCCTGGTTTGCATTCTCAATGTCGAGGTGATGGTTTCCCACAAACGACGCCAATGATATGGTAGTAGTTTTTAGTGAAGGAGTAAACGGGAAAATCGCCTCGACACAATAATATTTCCCAAGTCACATTTTTGTAGAGAGAGAAATTTTGCAGTAATGTATTGTCAGATCAATGAATAGTGAACTTGTGTTAAAAAATGATATTTTTGGTATTTATAGTGGAATTGGAGGTTTTGGGGTGTGGTAAGGTGCATAATTTTATTGGTATGTCTTATATATAAAAATTACTCATATACCTCTAATAATAATTCGATATTACGAATATATCCATCACATAACATATAGCACAAGCAGTGCTCAACTGTATTATTCAGAAGTAGATCAAATCAAACAACACACAGCAACAAGTTTCTCAGAAAACAGCAGCAACATCAGATTATTCATCCCTTCTCTTTTCACCCTGTAGCTTAACTTTTACAAAGGCCGGGGACGATACATGTACACCGGTATACTGTCCGAACGCTGAGTCGGCCTCGCATTTTCCTCAAATCCCTGCAATGAAATAACAACATAGAACGCTCTTAACGACGATTTACTAACATTGGTCGAAACGTTACACATACAGTATCTTGACTGTAATAAACTTACATCATGAACAGCATCCCTTAGTGCTCTTATTTGCTCTCTGGAGACTGTCCTCACCTACAAAACAAGGCATTTGGAACCTTTTAAATCCTCAGATTCAGACAGAAGGGTTTAAGCCAAGTTGCTATGAACCCAGAAAACACAACTCACCTTCTTTAGTATTGTCCAGAGAACACCCTCTGTGCACGGTGGGACTGTAAGAGAACCGACGTATCTGAAATACATTCTGCTTCCGAATCTGATATCCCATGGATCGATAAAGCCCACATGCTTTCCTTCATGGCCAACTGTTTTGACGTGCTCTAGAAGCTGTACGAGGGAAAACATCCTCAAGTATTAGTACAATACGTCGAGTTTTGCAGAGTCCAAGAGATTAGTATTAGTATCATTTGGTGACGACAATGTTAAGACAACATCAAGAACTGAACCGGACCGCTTACCTTTGCAAGGAATCGGTCAGGACGTCCCAGTTTGTACAGGATGCCAACGACAGAAATCTGACCTTGGGAGTTCTTATGAACCATATGAATCTCCATCTTGAAGCTGCAAGAAAAACATAAGTGAGCTTTTCTGATGAAAAAAGGTTGTCTCTACATATATATCAAATATTACACAATTTTCAGTAACCTTATCCCATTCACAGTGTGTTCAGAAGGAGTATGCCAATGGCACTGCAGTAACTTGAACTCGGTCCCGTTTATTACAACACCTCCTGCATCTCCTTCCCAAGCTACCTGATAAAAATCCTCAAAGAATATTACTACATTGCATGCCACAACAACACACAACGGTTCCTACTTCTTACAGAATGATAAGGGGAGACAAGATTGTACGAGGTAGCTCACCGTTATGTCGTGTCCCCTGTTTTTGATTATAGCCGGAGCTGGTTTGTAGGTTCTTTGCAAGTTCCCCAACGCAGGCAAGATCGACACTCTATCAGCATTAAGATCAATCGGAGACTGAAGTTTTCCAACTCCACAGGCTTTCCACTTGACATCGAGGTTTCCCCAGTTCCCTGGTCCTTTATCAGAGTTCCGACCATAGGTAAATGGAGATTCATCCTCTGTTATTACACCAACAACACAACAATGAGGTCTAAATCTTCCAAGAACTGAAAATTTTCATCTTTTTTCTTTCTTAGGATTGAAAGCTAAAAAACAAGATCTCAATGCATCTGCTTTGAGTTATGTTTAAAAAACATCATGTTTATTGTAAAAGTATCTCCTACGCTGCAATAAACAAGATCTCAATGTAATAAACGCATGCTGTAATAAACAAGAACTTTTACCTGTGCTGTAAAGAAAACAGTTCAACCAGTTACTTAGAGAAAAGGGAGATCAGAATAGATAACACGTCGCACATGTTATGTTATGTCTATGTTGTCATGAACTAATTAGTTCAATTCAATGACAAAAAATTGTCGCACGTGTTGTGTCTAACTAATTACTTACAATTTTACAACTCCGGATTCATAACAACTGCTATGTCCGTTGTTACTACATATTAATTCGAACATGGCTTGTTACAAACAACGAAAAACACACACAGACACGCACAAGACAATCTATAAAGATAATACATGTCGACGTAGACTCAAGATCTCAAATCAAGACTCAAAAAGAGATGCCGGGCTTTTGTAGAAGGGAACATTGAGGTGAAAGTATAGTAATACAAAGCTGACAAAGTAAGATATTATACTTAAACTTATGACCAAGCAGAATATGATGTCCAAAAGCAGAAAGGAAACATCATCCTCGTCACTTACTTTATACGTCTAAGTAAACCTTTCTACGCACGATTTGGTCCTAAAAAAGCATCATACTGAATTACTAATTTACAGGAAGAACATGGGAAAAAGGAGATGTGGCTGGTCCTAAAAAAGCATCGTCCTCGTCACTTACTTTATGTGCAGATTAACTAATGAAGTTTATTAGTCACTCACATATACATAACAAATGACAAGAATCATACAACGTTTTTCTTACATTATATAAATATATGTTATGATTTTAGGGAATCGTATCGTGCACGTGTAATGGTGCGTTATTCGATGCTTGTATGCCAGTGATATATATAGGTGAAAACGTAAAAGAATAATAATAAACGCGCGCGCACACACATACAAACGAACTTTTTCATTACGATTTTAGAAGATGATGATCATCGGATTCATTACAAGAGACTTGATTGATTGAACAAGATTTATTACACTAACTCCGATTTTTATGAGAAGGGATTAAGCGGAACATAATTTCAATTCTTAACTAAATTTCACACAGTAAACAAAGGATCAAATTTATTGCATTGATCATTCAACCCTCCTAACTCTCTCACAAGCAAAATCTCCAATTAAACTCATCCTCCCATTAATTTCACACACAAACACACACACACACACACACACTGAAACTGAACTTTCTCAAGAAAGAAACTCATGAGAGAGAGAGAGAGAGAATCTTACCCACTTCATCGTGATCATCAGCATTGAGGGCGATGAAAAGGGAGCAAAAGAGGAGCCATACGATGAAGAGAGAAGAACAGCGAATGCAGCCCATGATCGTTCCACCGCCAAATGCCGTCGTGAGAGGGTCCCTCGGAGGTGGCGTCGCAGCCTTTCGCCGCCGGTGGCTTCTTACTTTCCTCCTGCTGCTACAAGAAGAGGGTGCTACAGGCTATATATAGACTACCTCGGAGAATTTCACGAAAGATATAAAAAGATATATTACATGCACGCCTATATATATATATATATATATATCAAGAAAGGTTTAGAGAGAGAAAGAATCACAAGAAAGAAAGATTCGGGCGACAAGACATGAATAAAAAGTACATATTTCGTCCCAGGTGTTCTTACCATCGTATACTTAGTCGTTACGTAGTTTTATGTGTATATAATAAATATTATTTTATATTTTAAAATATATTATAAATAAAAATAAAATTTATAAATTAATATATTATATTTAAAAAAAAGTAAAAATTAATTTAAGAGTATTATCGATATAATATAAAAATTATTATAATAATACAATTCGTCATTTTTAAGTAAAAAATGTCTTTTATATTAATACATTAACTAAATTATTTTTTTTCCTTTCTATTGTGGGGGAATAAAAGTATGTATAATAATACTTTATTTTATAGAAGGAAAAAAATTTGTTGATGTTACGATGGAGATATATATATATATATATATATAATTTAGATAGTTTATTAATATTTAAAATTAATACGTTGGAGTGGTATTAGATATTATTAGATATATGGTAATGATAGGATACAATTCCATAATTGAATAAATTAAAGTAGAAAATTAAATAATATGCTACAAAATTGCTGCCTTAATTATGCAATATTAACAATTTTATTGAATTTTTCCAATCTTTTTATGGCAAAATTATATATTTTTAATTAATGGTAGGTATGACTTTTAATTAAGAGTCAAGGAAAATATATTTCCTAATCAAACTTAACTGAAGAATTTATATATATGAGAATTTGATTAGTGACCAATGCAATGATATTGCTCACTAATTAAAAGATCTAAAAATGTAAAGAATTTGAATTAATTCAAAATAAAGTAATCAAAGTCAAATGTCGTCCTGCTATATATTGTATGTAACTAATGTAATATAATAATTAAATTTAATCAAGTCAAAAAGCACATTTTCAAATTAAAAAATAATTAACTTAATTGACTGATCGATATTGTTATAAACATACTTAAAATATGCCATTCCATTACATAGATACCTATTGAAAAAATAAAATAAAAAAGTTAAATTATCTCGTTAACATGTCGCTGAGTTATTTAATTATAAATATATATATAGGTAATAATTTTATTCACTATAATTATTCTCACAATAAAAATGATAAAATTAATTGTTTATATATATATATATTGATATATATATCATAATTAAAAAATAAATATATAGTTATACACACACATATATCTATTTTGTGTAATACATAAAAGAATATATTCTTTTTTTTTTTTTTTTTGATAAGGTAGAAAATTCCATTAAACCGTAAATCAGTCCAAGGGGTCAATACCTTTGTCACAAAAACAATCATTTGGGAGTAGGGGTGGTGGAATTGGTCTGTCCCAATTTGCCATGTGTGCCCATTTGGCAACGCCGTGAGCAAACTTGTTACAAAGCCTCAGACTTTTCCTAAATGACCATCTAGTGTACAAGTCCCAAGTCCTCCTAATTTCGACAATGTTAGCAATAGCTATTCTATCAGCTTCAGAGTTTTGGTTCATAATCCATTCGATAGCTATGGCGGACTCTGATTCGAAAATGCATTGTTCCACATTAATTTCTTTCATACGAGAGACCGCCCATCTGAGTGCTCGGACGTCAGCGTTTGTAGCATCATAGACAAAGATTTCACGGGCTTCCAGCATGGTGATGTTAGCATCATGATCACGCATCACAGTTGCAGCAAAAGATTTTCCATCTTTGAAAGAAATATCAGTGTTCACTTTGCACCAACCCGGGGGCGGGGTATGCCAAGAGCAATGTGTTTGTTGGATTACGCTTTTCGGTCTTCTTGTTGTGAAGTGCTCCTCAGCTTTGATCAAGATGGATCTCGCCATCTCCTCCGGTGATGGGTTAGTCTGCACGTGGACCTTCTTGTTCCGGGCTCTCCAAATGCTTTCCAGCGTTATGGCCTAAGTAGTGAGGAATTGGCATTAGGCTTCTTGGTCTGGGAACACATTTGGTTGCAACCTCAAAATGTGCATGAACCACTCTCCAATTGACAAGTGGGACCACCGATGAAGTCTCACTTGCCATTTAGAGAGCATCCAAACTTGCTCTGCAATAGGGCCTCTGAGGAAAAGGTGGCTGATGTTCTCCACCTGAAAATCACAGAACGGGCAATAAGAGTCCAATTTTTGGAGAAAGTGAGAGAGTTTACCTCGCGTTGGGAGACAGTAAAAAAGGACTCTCCATATGAAGGGTTTAAGTCTGTTATGCATCGGGAGTCTCCAGATTTCCTTTCCAATGTTTTCATCCTCCGGGTCAACTGGGGAACGTGGTTTGGTGAGTGTAGTGTAGGCTGAATTGGTAGAGAATTTTCCTGTCTTGGAGGGAGACCAGAAAAGCCTAGAGGGTTCCATTGAAGTTGGAATTTGAATTTTTCGAATTTCTTGGACCACTTCAGGATCAAACATTTGCGAAAGGATCTCAAATCTCCATTGGGAGCTTCCCTCATCAATGAGGCGGTGACGTAGGTAGGCCACGTGGGGTCATGACTGCTGACTGTTTTGGGGTAAAGTCTCGGATAGATGGGATCCAGGGGTCCTCCCAGATTCGGAGGGGAGTATGAGATGAAACAAAAAGGGGATTAGTGTCATTTCGAACATATTTAGCAGTAAGGAGCTTACACCAATGTTTGTCATTTTCCTGGGCCACACTCCATGCAGTTTTGGACACAACGGCTTTGTTGAAATCCGCAAATTTTCGAATCCCAATTCCTCCCATTCCTTTTGGTTGACGGATGGATCCCCATGCTTTCAGTGCAAGCATTTTGTTGTTCCCGTCAGAGCTGTCCGATTGCCACCAAAAGCGTTGTGAGAGCGAGTCCAGTTTGTTGCAAATTTTCTTTGGGAGTAGGAATGTGGACATCTAGTAGACCGGGAGTGACTACGCTATTGACTTGATAAGGACCAATTTCCTTGCCTTGGAGGTTCCTAGCTTTCCAAGATGAGAGTCTCTTTGCCATCTTCTCCACAAGTTCATTGAAAGCATGACTTCGGGTAGGAGGTTTGCAAAATGGTAGCCTGAGGTGATTAACCGAATGGTTGCATTCATTCATCTCCAGGGTTTCCAGAAGAATCCTTCGGGTTCTGTTCGGCACATTCCTACTGAAGTGGACAAATGATTTACTGCCGTTGGTTTTTTGACAATACCACTCCTCAAATAAAAGGATATATTCATGGACAGAACTCAAGGAACCATTTCGACAAATATTCTTGAATAGAAAATGTGATTTTTTGCTATGGTAAATAAACATGGTTGAAATTATTAAAAAAAATAATAAATACCAATTAATCATGGTGCACCACGGGTATTAATTTTTAACCGTAATTAAATATTATGCTAAATATTTCGATCATAGCTAAAATTGTGATAGATTGTGATTAACCGTTGTCAAAATATACATTTTTGTATTAGTTTTATTTAATTGTGGTAGCTAATATTAATTTTCTATGAGTTTTTAGTTGTTGTTATTTATGATGCAAAAAATGATTTTATTTATTTATTTATTTATTTTTAAACTTTACTACCCTCACTATACCATCCTCAAGTTTTCGTGTATAACGTTTGTAAGACTTAGTTTAGTTAACGAAGTTGATGCAACTCCAAAAATAGATTAAAGTTCATAGAAACTTGCAACGAGCCCTAAATTATTACCACCTACTTCTTTTTTATAATTACAAACTTATTAATATATTGCATTCATCTCATTAATATATATAGCACCTCCATAAACATATTAAAGTTCACAAAAACTTGCGATGAGCCTCAAATTATTACTGCTTCTTTTCAATAAGGGATAATTATACTACACTCTCTTGAGGTTTGGTGTAATTATATATAATTTTTTTGTGGTTCGAAAAAATATATTTGATACTCCTGAAGTTTGTTTCTGTTTAACAAATAAGTTCCTCCATTAGTTGAAATTTACCAAATTTGCTTATAGTAACAAAAAATCTGGATAAAACTCTATAGTTGTTCTCGATTGACTTATTACTGACTTATTGTAGGTCAAACAAATCTTTTTATGACCAAACTACCCTTATACATCTTCACACATTAAATGCATGTGATGAGGTATATCTTCACTCTTATAAGGGTAGTTTGGTTAGAAAAGATTTGTTTGACCTGCAATAAGTTAGTAATAAGTCAATCGAGGATAAATATATCATCCTAATATTTACAAATTCGATGAATTTTGACTAACCGGGGAACCTATTTATTAAACGGAAGCAAACTTTAGGGGTACTAGATGTAATAAAAGAAAGAGGGTTTTACACTCAAATTGGTAGTTTTGATACCACAACACCAAATTATTATAATACAGAAAATGTCCTTCAACTTTCCAATTTCATATTGAATTAACTACTCAATTAAGTTCCTTTAATTAATTCCATACTCAAGAATTAAATTTACTCCCATTTTGTTTAAATTTATTGTTAATTGAACTAAAAATAGCATATTAGTATTTGTGTTGCATGTATAATCATCATTATCAATATAACATATATTATACGAAGTTTCAATTTATAATTTAATTTGTGTAAAAAATGTATTGATAACCAATGGAATAGAAAAAGTTATCAGACAACTTTTATATGTGACGTTGTAAGGATGTGACAAATTTTAATACACGAACAAATTACAAGCTTCAACAAAAGAAAAGCACTATTAAAAATTATGCACACAAATATTATGTGTCACTGTCCCTAATTTTCCAATTCCCTGAAAGTCTATATATAATTACACCAAATTTTTGAAAAAAATAGTGTAATTATCCATTTCTATAATTAACTTTCCCCATTAATATAGCACCTCAGAAACAGATTAAAGTTCAAAAACTTGCAATGAGCCTCAAATTATACTTCTTCTCTATAATTAACTCTGTAGCTTGACTGGTTTGACGTCTGATCCGGTTATAAAAACATTACCCGCAATAATCAGAATTCTATGATGTATGAACACGGACACGGCGACACAAAAAATTTCAAAAGATTAGGAGACGACACGGCACTAACACAACTATATATAATATATATATTTTTTTATCCATATTCTAAGTTTCTTCGTCAAATTTATGTAATATAAAAAATATCAAGATAATACATAAAATAAATGTCTTATAATATCTAAGTTTTTAACCAAAATACATGACTTAAAGAATATACATACTTAATTTATATTTAAAAGTACGCAATGGAAAAAATTTCTAATAATTCAAATTAGTTAAATTATCATGATCACTCTCGATGTTTTAGTAATTTCATCCCAAAATTTTTATTTGGAGAGAAGTAAATTATCTTTTTTCTTTTTTATTTAGCCAAAACTAACTTTTTTTTCAAAAAAAAAAAAAAGAACCATCCAAGACTTTTTAAAATTATAAAAACATCCTAAACGTGTCGGACACGCCAACAGACGTATCTGACGCCGTGTCCTTTTATTTCATTTTTATTTTATATTTTTGGACACACCTATGCCTTATCCAACACGTATCCGAGCCATGTCCGTATCCGACACTACATTGAATAATTTCTCAAAATGTCCATGCATTATAGCCTGAATCTTAAGTTTTACCTTGTAGATACATTTGTATTTTGTCGTTGTAGAATACTTAAGTGTACTCATCTTTTTGTTACCAAAGCTGCCCCTATAGCTCAGTGGTAGAGCGTCAGTCTTGTAAACTGAAGGTCTGTAGTTCGATCCTGCATGGGGGCATTTTCCCTTTATAGTTTCTCATTTATATTTTGTAATCTATCATTTTTTTTTTACAATTCAACCTTCAACTAAATTTATATACTAGTTTTCTTTTTCCCGTTAATTAGTATTTAATAATCTTTACATGATATATATAATGTAATAGTTCATATTTATATCAACATCCAATTTATTGCTTTTATTTTAAACAAATAATTATATACAGACGAAATTGAAATAAAAACTTTGATCGTAGAGTTTTAAAATCTCAATCTTATTGCACTAAACCAAATTTTCATTCACATATTGTGTTGACTTGCGAACACGGTACATAATAATGCATAATTATTAATAGCATAGACAAGGATTGAAATTTGAACCATCACATTTAAGAGATACTATTCCCTATACCTAATTCGATTAAACATCAAAAAAATAAAATAAAAGGAATAACTTCATTAAAATTTATTTATAAAGTCCATATTATAAGAGAAAGTTACTTTGTTTTGTACGTTTTGAGTTAAGTGAAAATAGTTTATTGTAATTAATGCTGGTGCTCATATATATATATATATATATACATAGAAACTAATAGCATAATATTCTCATCGTTTTCTAAATAAATAACATGCTTAAATACTAACAATGAGGCCTAACTTAGTTTACGAAACTGAGACCCTTTGAATAATGTGATCTCAAATCTTCACTTCTTATACCCTGAAATTAAATTTGTATTATTCTTTGGGCAAATTACAGCCACATCCCATGAGGTTTGGCATAATTACAAATATCATTTCGTTGTTTGAAAAATTACAAATACCCCCGTGAAGTTTGGAATTTTAACCAAAGGCCTGAAATTGACCATTTTACCCTTGAATTTTTTATTAAGATTGTAGAAAAATCAGCTAAGGCAAATTGTGTTATTCCTCCTCAGTGTAAAAAGCTTAAGAAACATATCTCTGCGCATTATAGTCCAAAGTTTTTTAGAAATCAAATAAAAAAAATTCAGTGCATAAGGGCATTTTAGTCAGTTCACCCATAAAAATGGATGGAAATGGATTATTTTTTAGATTGTTACAAAAACCTCACGGGGGTATTTATATTTTTTCAAACAACGATGAGGTATTTATAATTATGCCAGACCTTAGGGAAGATAGCTGTAATTTACCGTTATTCTTTTTTATCATTGTCATTTTCATGATTTTTTATTTTCTGGCACAAATAATTAATTGGATATCATTTTAGCCCATTGGTAAGAATAATTGAGTTATTACATTTAAAGACTAAGTTAAAAATATTAGATTACTCATAAATTATAAAATTAAAGCAAAAATTAATACTACATTGTTGCTTCCTCAATTAATAGCCAAAATGAACTATTCACATGCAAAAATTAAATCTTCGTCAGCTCTCTCATTCAATTCTATGTTGAAAAACTAAGGAGAAATTAAATATTTTTAGCAAAAAAATCAACTTTATTACTTAGTCGATATCAAATTAATATTGAAAATATTCATTTTCAATGTTGACATTTGACTTCAAAGGCAAACACACCCTATTCATTTCAACTTTCCAAATGTCATCTTCTATTAATTCTCCAATATAACTGGTTAAATATCTTTCGTGACACTATAAGAAATATGATGTTTAATCATGGTTAATTGGTATGATCAATACTAAATAGTCGTAGCGAATAGTTATTGATCATGGCCATACAACGGTTGTCGGCCGTGGTTTTTGAAAGGATGGCTAAAACATTTGTCATGGTGAATATTTTTCCAAGGCTCTGACCGTACCAAATAAATTTTTCATAGTACAAAAGTTGGTTTTTGCATTTGTTTTTATTTAACCGTAGTTAACAATATTTATTTACTATAATTTTTAACCATAGTCATTAAAAAGTAGTTAATAGTAATATTTTTTCTAGTACGAATTAATCTTTACGGGCATATTTATTTTATTGAACTAGCCCGTATTAGACTAATAATATAGGTTAGTTCAATACCACTCAAGAGGTGGATTTGGCCCAATTCCACTTTCATTACATTAAAGTAAATAAAGTTAAATTTTATTAAATAATCATCATCAATTATCACATTTTTGAAGTAAACAAGCCCTAAAACGACAGAATTAATCCCATACTTAGAGTAGGCGTGCCGGAAGTACTTTATTTCGTACCCGACCTAGTTTTGCGTGTCTACTCTAGCCTTCAATTTTAATTTTGAATTATCAAATTATCCATAAATACATCTTCCACTAGAAAAAAAAAATCAATATTAGCTATATTTTTAATGATCATGGCTAAAAATTATGGTAAATAACTATTATTAACTACGGTTAAATAAAAATCGATGCAAAAACTAGCTTTTCCACCATGAAAAACTTATTTGCCACGGCCTTTAGCCGTGGTAAAAACATTCGTCATGACTAAATGTTTTAGCCACTCTCGCAAAAACCACGGTAGACAATCGTTGTGTGGCCGTGGTCAATGACTATTCGCTACCATTATTTAGTATTAACCATGACAATCAACCATGATTAAATGTCATATATTTTGTAGTGTTCTCTCCAACTCTATTTGGTTAGAACAACCTTCAAGTTAAATCATTTATGACTTTCTATGAGAAATTTAAAATTGTTTTACAGTGTCCCACTATTTGTTATGTACACAAAAATTTGAAAAGTAATTGGTAAAACTATAAATTAAATAAATCCTCGCATTGTAATTGTTTTCCGTTGCAACAAATAAGAGAAAGTGTTTGAAATTTTCTTCTTTTGAATCTTTATCAGATAATAATTTAAATAAAAAACATTGTACTTCTCTTATATAAAGTAAATTTCTTTCATAAAAAACATTGTACTACTCTTCCTTTCCTATAGTAGAACTAAACGGAACTTCGAGTCATCGAGCCCTTTTACTCGAATGTTGTTTCTTATCATATAACGGATATAATTCCAGGTGTGGGTGTAAGTCGAGCAACAAGTGCGTAGTAACCATATAAATTCTTTATTTATGTTACCATATGAGTAATAATTTATACGATATTTCAAACGTTATGTTAGACTATATTTATGTTATAAAATTAAAAAAAAAATATATTAATATCATCATGTATGATTTAACGATTTGCACTTCAAACTATTGATACGGGCAGCATCTAAGTTCCATTCAATTACGCCACTTCCTCGTGCCTCAGCCATCATTTTTAGTGTAGTTTTCATTGAGTGTGATATTTGTATATTTACTTGTGGTGGTGTTAAAGAGAAATTGTGTTTATGTATGTAGAAATATATTACTCACACGAACAATTAATTATTTTGTGACTAAAACAAATGACTACATAGATATAAACGAGTTGCGAACTTGCAATGCACGTTTACTTTTATTTAATACCTTTAAACATTCATATTACATAATACGACGAACAAGATATGTCTTTGTGTTTATTATATATAAATAGGAACAACAAATGCTAAAAACCTCCGTCACACCTTACATAAGTTTCAATATTATGTTTCTTCAATCTTCCTTACTTCCTTCTTCACCTAGTATCACGAAAGATTCTAAGTATAAGTTTTTGGTTCAAAGACGTATATAGTTCTTCCATTTAGAGGTTGAATTGGCCTTGCGTTTCCTGTATCCCCCTGAAAAGAAATAAATTGGCTTGTAAGTGAGAAGCAAACCTGGGATGCTAGTCTAAACGATCAATTTGCACACTTACATCATCAATTGAATCTCTTAGTGCACGTACTTGCTCGATCGAGACTGTCTTCACCTACAAAAGAAGATTAAAAATAAGGAAGAGCAAAATTTGAAATGATTATTGTTATTCTTTTGAAAAAATAATTGATAACCATAATTAAATTTCGAAAAAATAACAAAGTAAATGTATTTGATATATAAAATAAGTAATGATTTAACAATCATAAAAAAGTATAACTAGTTAAATGTATTTGTGCAGGCTTTTCACTTAAAGTTAACCATGGAGAAACAATGTCTTTTTCTTTAATTTCCTCTTAAGTCTAATATCTCAAAGGGTTAATTACTACTATTTGATGTTGTGAAAACAACTGAAATTAGCTGACCCTCTTAAATATTGTCCAAGTAACGTTTTCTGAGCACGGAGGAGTTGTTAGAGAACCATTATATCTGTAATATTCTCTGTATGGAATCTTGATACTTGATGGATCAACATTCCCCAGAGGAAATCCCTCTTCAGTAGCCGATGCCAGAAACGGTAAAAACTGCAAGTGACGAAATTGTTAGACTATCATTCATAAAGCGGCGTGCAAAAACATTGTGGGAACAAAGTGTTGGTATAACTATAAATACCCCATCGTCGTTGCTTTCAAATTCTTATGCAACTTGCCCTTACTTTTATAAATAATGGTAAAGGGTAAATTATAATTGGCCTCCCCCGAGATTTGCCATAATTATAAATACCCCTCGTTGTTTGAAAAACTACAAATATTCCCTTGGAAATAATAAATACCCTCCTAGAATGGGTGTCACGGGGGGGTATTTGTTAAACGACCATTAATTTCAATGAGATATTTGTAGTTGATGTATTTATAATTATGACAAACCTCAAGAAAGCCCCTTGTAATTTACCCTAATGGTAAATCGAAATTGCTCACCTGCGCAAGGAATGGATCGGCGGGTCCTAACTCGTACAGAATGCCAACAACAGCTATATCTCCCCGAGAGTTGACATGAACAATATGCAACTCCATATTAAAATCTACCAAAAGAATTTCAGTGAGCATTGATTGATATAGAACTTATAGATATAGTTATGTACTATTAACTTTGAAAGCGTCTGCCAATTTCTATATACTCTACACAAATTTTACAGAAGAAAATCGGAGTAAGATGACTATTATGTTCTTTTAATAAACTACATATCCTTCAAGTTTTAAATAAGGCTTCATGAATGATTTTTTCATTAGCATCTAGTGCACAAAAAGTCCCATATAACTAAATTTATGCAACACTCACTACTTAAGAAATCATCCCAACACTATAATCAAGATTAATGCAATACGTAAACCAAACATACATTCCATAAATCTTTCGCAACGAATATATAATATACCTAACTCCATTCACAGTATGTTCTGCAGGAGTATGCCAGTGGCATTCCTGCAATTTAAACTCAACGCCGTTTATTATGATGCCTCCTGCATCTCCGGTCCATTTGACCTAAGGAAAAAAACATCGAAGTTTCATATAATTATTAGAACCTATAAACGTGTAATTAGCAAGGTTTGGTCGGAAATATATTGAAATTTAGTGTAAACATTCATTTTGAAATCCTTAGTTTGAATAGTCAAATATTATAGTTAATTTCATTTAAAACGAAATAAAAAATAAAAGAGTCTATAACAATAAGGTAGCTTAATTACCTCAACTTCATACCCTGTTTTTCTGATTAGAGCTTCAGTTGGCTGATATTTTCTATTCAAATCACCAAGTGAATTCGTAACCTTCACTTTATAATCAAGAATATTAATTGGAGATTGACTTTTTCCAGTTCCACAAAGTTTCCAATTTGGATTGAGGTTGCCCCAAGTTTCTCAGGTCCGTCCTTAGCCCCACAACATAGGAAAATGAGGTTTCATCATCTGTGAGAAAAAGAAATAATACAATGTAAACTCGAACTTAATTTTTTCCTACTTTATTGCATTAATTTTGTTTACGGTTATAATACTTCATAAACTTTTGCATTTTTTGATATTTGTTATGATACTTATGTTATTACATTGTTTTTAACATTAATAATTTGACGATTTATTTATTTGCGATATGTAACTTCAGAGTTTGCAAATACTCTCCTACTCAACAAAACCCAAAAAAAAGATTCAGCTTATTGTGGCGATCGAGGAAAAAGAAAGCAAAACAAATTCTTAATAATTTGAAAACCAATGAGGAGTTTCGTTGTTCAGAGAGAAACATCGACAAGTATAATACCTGTTTCAGTATCATCAGCATTTACAGTGATGAAAAGCAATGTTAAAAAAAGACAACCGAACAAAACGATAGTCGAGCTATTGTTCTTGACGCCCATGAGTGGATATATGAAAATAGCGAGCTCCTATTAATGAGGGAGAAAAAATTCTTGCTCGAATGATCAAAATAATGCTAACATGCATGCATATATATATATATATATATATATATTGCTCGAGAATAAGTTGTAAGAATGTTTACTTATTTCTTTTAATAATTGAGTTGCTTTTATGTTTTAACTTTTTTGGTAAAAAGATGTGTATTTTTCCAAGTAGAAGATAATAGAGGCAAAAAGTTTAGCTGTACAAGACCTATACCTAGTAATTAATTATCTAAGTAAGAAAAAAATTTATAATTCGCTATCCGTACATGCATGTGTGCCAACACGTACACTTGGTATCTATCTATATTACTTAGGGTTAAATACAGTTATTACACTTAAAGTATTCACCTCACATCAATTATCCCTCTAAAGTATTAAAATCTTCAAAAAAAACCCTAACCTTCTAACACATTTACCTTTTAAGGTTAAAATGTCCATTGTACCCTTACTAAAAGTTGCTTTATGAAAAAAAAATTAAAGGAATTTCTACAATACCAAAATCACCTTTGTTGAAACTCTATCTAATTCTTGTTTCACTCTTTCATCGAGCTCTTTTTATTTTCATATTCTTAAAGTACTTGGAGCTCATTTTATTTTAATTTCACTTGTTTGTCAAATTAAATTAAAAATAAATTTATACATGCATATATATATATAAACAAATATACAATTAATAAAAATCGAAAGGACAGAAATTAATTAAAAAAATATATAATTAATATATATTTATAATATATATATATATATGATCATTATATGCATGTATAAAATTTATTTTTCACTTGCATGGTTTAACAAATAATGAAACTAAATAAAATGACCTCCAAATACTTTAGAATTATAAAAACAAAAAGAGCTCAATAAACAAGTGAAACTAGAATTAGACAAAATTTCGACAAAGAGTGGTTTTGGTATTTTAAAAATCTTTAACTTTTTTTTTGGAAAGAAAATTTTACTAAGGGTAAAATGGACATTTTAAACTTAAAAATTAAAGAATTTAGAAGGTTAGGGTTTTTATTAAAAATTTTAATACTTTATAGGGTAATTAATGTAGGATGAATAATTTAAGGGTGGTAACTGTATTTAACCCACTATTTATTAAGTCTTAAAGTCTTAGAGTTTAGTTGTACAAGACTATACCAAGTAATTAATTATCTAAGTAAGAAAAAACTTGTTAATTTGCCCCACGTACATGCATGTGTACAGGCACGTACACTTGGTATCTATCTTTATTTATTAAGTCTTAATGTGGACTTTCCTAAAAACACCCTTATTTTGCTTATTTTTCGATAAAATAATGCTATCTTCAAGTAATTAATTAGTTCTACCAATAATTTTCTATTCGTACATATTTGAAGTTAATTTATTTTACCATTGTTGATTAACTATTCAATTGTTTTTTATTCAATTAAATAATAGGGTGTTACTGGGAAGTAACATTTTTCGTTACGGAACTCAGGTTCTTTTTATTTTTGGTCTCATTAGTTATGAGATTCTCACTTTTAATCCCGTAACTTCTAAAAAGTAGCACTTTTGGTCCCATGACACCTTTTCGTTAGATTTTTTAATGGAAAACACCACGTGCTTAGCACGTGACCGTTAGGACCTTTACACTTTTGGTCTCATGACACCTTTTCGTTAGATTTTTTAATGGAAAACACCACGTGCTTAGCACGTGACCGTTAGGACCTTTACACTTTTGGTCCCTTATATTATGGGATTCTCACTTTTGGATCCATATGTTATGAAATTTTCACTTTTGGTCCCATAACTTTTAAAATATAAGACTTTTGGTCACATTCACATAACGGTCACGTGGAAATTTCGTTAAATATCTAACAGAAAGCGTCATGGCTATTTTTTGAAAGTTATGGGACCAAAAGTGGAAAGACCCTAAATTATGAGATGAAAAATATTATTTTCTCTAGATAATATAATAAAATTTCAAGCGATGCACATGCATTAAATATGTTTCGATTACTAGTATATATTAAATACATTCAATATATCATAAATATTAATTTTAAATACTTGTGTTTGTCATTTTCTACATAAAGTGACATGTTACCAGTATTAGATTAATATGATATGCATTAATAAATTAATAATACTCCTACTATACCATATTTATGATGTGCCATCGACATATAATTGTGAGGATTAAATTATATGTATATAAACAAAACGCTTAATTACACGTGACGCATGTAATGTTCTTTTCATAATTATTAAACTAGTCGACATGACATACCGTCCCTAATGTGCATATAATAAATAATATTTCATATTTTAAAAATATTTTATAACACACTTCAAAAAAAAAAAAAGAGAGAAAGAGAGAAAGAAATAAAAAAAAAAAAGAAAAAACTAACTTAGGGGTATTATTGGTTATAACAAAAAATTGGTTCCGCGGTGTAAATAACGGCCTTTTGTGAGTGAAAACGGTATTTTCTTTATATATTAGTATAGATATTGTTGACTAATTAGAGTGATTGTTAATTTGTTTGAGTGTAATTGTGAATAATATATATACATATATATATATTAAGAAGTATTTGAACAAATATAGGACATATATTCAACTTGATTTTGTACTTTGGCAAAAAGAATATTTATTGCTCCATTTAATACTAATTAGTGCCTGCAATTCAACCATCATAAATGAAATAAGATGTTCATATATATTACTTAAAAACTTTATTAATATTGTTTATCCGTTCTTGTTTTATGTTAGAAACTTGTATGCCCATTTGAGAGAAATAAAGAGTTTCCGACTTACATATTTTAAAAATAAGATAAATTACAAGGGGTTCCTCTAAGGGGTGCCTATAATCGTATATACCTACTCGTCGTTTGAAAAATTATAAATACCCTTTATAAATAGTTGTCTTCTAATAATTATCCCCCTGTAATGGGCTGTCATGAGGGGGTATTTGTTAAACGGCCATTAGTTCCAGGAGATATTTATAATTTTTTCAACAACGAGAGAATATTTATAATTATAACAAACCTTAGGAAAATCCATTGTAATTTACCCTTTAAAGATATTAGCAAATTACTTCACTTTTGATCGATCGTACTAAATATAAAATTACCATTCTATACTCACACAACCAATAAGGTTTATAGTCTTATTGTGGCCAAATATCTCAAAAACTTATTTTTAAAATAACATTATAACATATTATAAGCTCTAAAAATATTTGATAAGATGCGGAGACTTATAAAATATTTTAAATTAATTTAGCCAAACGCTCTTTACATCTAATTAAATTAGACCATGTAAAACACATTTATACTTTCTTATTATTGTTAGCCAGGACACAATTAAAAAAAATTTTATAGGCTATTATTTATTAACTTCAACTCGCAAACCAACAAGCCCCTATAGCTCAGTGGTAGAGCGTCAGTCTTGTAAACTGAAGGTCTGTAGTTCGATCCTGCATGGGGGCATTTCCCTTTTTTTCTACATAATGTACTAATTTTGTACTTATATTTGAAATTTGAATGTATTATTGGTCAACATGTAATTTATTGCTTTTATTAAATAGATATCTATGAGACTAGACCAAATATTTTAATTATAGAGTTTTTAAATATCAATCTAATCACCTCATTCAAACGAATTTTCATTCACATATTGAGTTGACTTGAAAATACAGTACATAATAATACGAATAGTCAAGGATTCAAATTTGAATAATCACATTTAAGAGAGACTATTCTCTATTCCTAGTTCGATTAAGCGTAGAAAAATTTATGAAAATTTATCTAAATACCATTAATTACATTTTACGGCATATGTAAAAATTTATGAAAATTTATCTAAATACCATTACGTTTACGGCATATATAATGTCATAATGATATATATATAATGCACTAATTTATATTTATATTTGAACATTTGAATGTATTGTTAGTCGACATATTAATTTATTGTCTTAAATAGATATCTATGAGATTGGACCAAATGTTTTAATTATAGAGTTTTAAAATATCAATCTTACTCCACTAAACCACATTTTCGTTCACATATTAGGTTGACTTGTGAATACGGTACATAATAATCCATAATTATTGAGTTGGGTAAATTACAGTTACCTCTTTTGAAATTTGGTATAATTACAAATATTTTCTTGCTGTTTGAAAAATTATAAATACCCCCTTCCAATGAAAAATAATTATGTAGTCCCTAGATGGTGATGTGAAAAGTTCTACTTTACCCTTAATGATTCTTTTGTTTTCTTTCAAAAGAATATTTTGAAAAGTCTAAGGGTTGGTAAAATAAATAATTCATAAAGAATATTAGTTCATAAAAATATTTTAGATTATTCTACAAAATATAAAAAAATATAGTTTTTATAGGGGCATTTTGGGCAGGTCACTACAAAAATTAGATGAAAACCTAACACAATGGGCTCGTTGTTAGACGGACGTTAAAGTCAAGGGGGAATGTGTAATTTTTTAGACAACGAAAAGATATCTGTAATTATGTCAAACTTCAATGGAGGTGGACATTTACCCTATTAAGTATTGATGTTTGAACCATCTCATTTAAGAGCCTAAATCTCTCTAGTTAATTCAATTAAGCGTTGAAAAAAGAATAATAAAAGGGTAAATTACAACAACCTTTCCTATAATTTGCTATAATTACATATACCTTTTTCTTTTTTCAAAAATTACAAATATCTCCCCGAAATTTGTAACCTTCCAACAAATGACCTATTTCTATCCATTTTTATGGCAAACTGACCAAAATACTCTTATGCAAACTGAATCAGTTTTTAGGGGTGTTCAATCAAACCGTCAGACCGCCCCAAGCCAAACCGCACCGCAATTAGCGGGTTAAGGATGGGTTGGTTGGTCTTGGGCTAGTAAAAATAAAACAACAATTTCTCAATTGGGTTTGGTTTTATACTTATGTGGACCGACCGAGCTCGACCGCAATAATAATAATAATAATTTAAAAAATTAGAATTCTTTATAAATATATATATAGAAGTTTTGATAATATATAAATTATATTCAAGACAATAATAATAATTACGATACTTTTTATTGGTATTGTTAATATATGTATAAATTAATACATATGTTAAATAAAATCAATTATTTCAACTAATTATTGGTATTGATAATCTTCTATATTTTTTATACAAATAATAAACTCAAAAATTTAAAATAGCTTACATCATCGTATTGTTATCATATGGTTTATATTCATCTTAAATCTTATTTTATTTTAAATAATATCCTTTTAATCAATATCTCATATATTTACATTTCTTCTCAATGTGTTCCGACTAAACTATATAAAGAAAAAAAAAAAGAACAAAAGAACATAACATTATATATTCCTACAAATAAATTAAGTTAGTATACACATGTTTTTTAGTGCTTTAAATTTTGTATTATTATATTTTTAATTTATAGCGTTAATCTTTATTTAATTTATCAAATGATCTTATTAAAATTAAAAATCTTCTTTATTACTCATTAAAATGTTTCTCCACTTTCTTGCGGTAAATTAGTATAATATGTATGTTATGATATAATAATATGTTTCATTGTATAATAATTAATAATTTATTATATAAATAGATACTTTTTTTTATAATCAAAACTTAAGAAATATAAAATGAGATAAAAGAGGGAGACAGAACCAATCCCTATGTTTGGTTTATTTTAAAAATGTTTTGTTTTGTTTCGTGAAGATGATAGAGAAAAAAAGATAAATAAGTGTGTTTAGAAATAGGGTGTATGTTTGGTTTTGTTTTTGGAATTAATTTTAAATAGTATAAAAAATGTATTGTAGGTATTGTGTTGGGTAATTAACTCCAAAAATTAATTCTATTTTTTAAATTGTTGGAGTTAATTACCAATAGATTTTTTACACTATTTAAAATTAACTCCAAAAACAAACCCAAATATACACCCTATCTCTAACACACACTTATTTATCTTTATTTCTCTATCTACTCCACAAAACAAAACAAAATATTTTAAAAATAAAACCAACATTGGGAAAGAGTCTTCAAAAGTTTCAAACTCTTCAATGCTGTGCGGCTTTTAATTTGTAAAATGTTATTTGAAAGTTGAGAGAGAATCGTATAATGAATGATATTAATTTATTTTGTATGTAAAATTTTATTTATAACTTTAAAATATGTATTTTGAAATTACAAATTTATGTATTTAGAATAGTTGAACTTTACCCTTTTTTTATTGTATATGTGATTGACTCTATACTAAAGACCGCAAAAACCGCTCCAACCCAATTAGACCGCAAACTGCGGTTTCGATGATTGTCGGGTTGGATTTGGGCTAAACTTTTTAAAAACCGCAAACATCGGGTTGGGCCGAAAAATTACCTAAATTGGCCCAACCCGCACTGCGTACACTCCTATCAAGTTTTTAATTTTTTTGAATTTTTTGGACTAAAATGCACGGAAAGAGATTCTTTTACACTTTTTTACACAGAGAAGCAATAATGTAATTTGCCTCGGCTGCTTTTTCTACAATTTAAAGAAAAAAATCAAGGGCAAAATGGACAATTTCATGCCTTTAGTTAAAAATTACAAATCTTAGGAGGGTATTTGTAATTTCTCAAACAACAAAAAGATATCCGTAATTATGTTAAACCTCATATTAGGTCATTATAATTCACCCATAATAAAATGAGTAACTTCACGAAAAATTAGACTAAATACCACTGCGTTTTACAATACATAAACTCCATATAGTAAGGAAATAATAATTGTGTTATTACGTTTTGAGTTAAAGTGAAAATAATTTATTGTTAATACTGAAAAAGGAAATACTCGTAAAATACATACATGTACATAGAAGCTAATACTATAACATTATGATCATTTTGTAAATATATGGCATGCCTAAATACCATAAAACAAAAGGATAATTTTCATTTATAAATTGTCTACGTATGAAACATTTACCTAACATATAATTTTTTAAAGATTAACCCAGTAAATGAAATGGGCAAATTATTCGAATCTTGGGATTTTATTAAATACGCAAAATTATATGTTTGGTCTGTAACTATAGACTGTTAGCTCTTTAGATCTTGTAACTTACATTCACTATATATTTAGTCTCTTTTTTTTTACGAATTTAGTGTTGAGCATATCACATTTGGTCCTTTTTTAACAAACTTAGCCTTGTCTTGGCAATTTTGACCCCATTATCACTCGAGTAAATATCATTTTTTGTCCTGTAACTATATATCTTCAGGACCAAATTTGTCAACATGTGATTAAAATTACCAAAAAAGGACCAAATCTGATATGTGTTGGACTAAATTGGTAAAAAAAAAGACTAAATATATAAAAAGAGTAAATTATAGGATCAAAATTACCAATAACCTAAAGTTACAGAATTAAAAATATAATTTTACCTATTAAATTAATTGCCTTCCCTTTCAATCACAGTTGGCAAATAAGTATGGCTAGTTCGATTTACTAAACTGACGAGGATTCTATTCGTGATAAACCTGTGGTGAAAACAAAAAAGAAAAGAAACTTGGCGCTCTTTTAGATTGTCTAGTGCCGATCTTAATTTTTTTTATTATTCTCTTGGGTAATTATACTTATACCCCTCTGAAAATGATAATTATACATTTCTCCAAAGAAATTTTGAAATTACACTTACACCCCCTCCAAAAATTTCTCTATTTACACTTGACCCCCATCCGTTAAAGTTTGGATGAAAAATGTTCACGTCAACAAAATAATTACCAAATTTTTCAATTTTCCCATTATTTAACATTTTTGTGTATATTTTTATACTTATAAGAGGAAAGTGTAATATATACATATAGAGTGAGACCAATATTATTATCATTTTTTCCTTATAAGTACAAAATTATTACACGAGAATGTTAAACGAAAGGTAAATTTGAAAATTTATGTAATTATTTTTGTTTGAATGAACATTTTCCGTCAAAACTGTAACGAATGGAGGTCAGTGTAAAACAAAGAATTTTCAGAAGGAGGTGTAAGTGTAATTTCAAAATTTTTTTGGGGGAAAGTGTAATTATGCATTTTTTAGAGGGGTCTAAGTGTAATTAACCCCTATTCTCTTTATCACTAATATTTTTGTAATATTACACCGAAAGTTCCGTGAAACATTTAATTACTAAATTAAAAAATTGTAAGAATAATGAGTATTACATCATAGATATTAAAATGTTACTTAATGAAACAAGCATTAAAAGGGGATTGCAGACATATAAATGAGCACAATTAGGGTCCATATTTAGACTAAGCCTGCCGGATTACTTTTATTTCATACCTAACTAGTTAGCTTGTCGACTATCTAGCTTTTAAATTTTGATTTGATTTATCATATTATCACAAATACAATTTTTCTTCAACTTTATTTGCCTACTGAACAGCTGTTCTACCTTAATTATTTATTGACTTTTATGAGTATTAAAATTATATTTTATATAGCACGTAAAACAAAAATTTAGGGTAAATCTACAACTAACTTCCCTTCAGGTTTGACATTAATTAAAAATAATTTTTAGTTGTTTAAAAAATTATAATGCCCCTCCCCCCCCCCCCCCCCCCCCCCCCCCCCCCTGATTTTAAATGCTCGATCTAACAACGACCCCATTTCATTAGCCCCCGTTAGGTTTTCGATCCAATTTTTGTGAAAAACTGACCAAAATGCCATTTTAGATTATGAATTATAATTTTGTATATTTTTCAAAACTCTTAAAATATTTTTATGGACTAATAGCTATATGGATTCAAGTACTATGCCCACGCTCAGTTTTTTTTTTTTTCAAACGTTTTTTTTTTTCTTAAACATAATCAGCAATGTGAAATTAAGTAGTAAATTTTCACCTCAACGTCCAGGAACTATACATTACTTATTTCTCATTTTTGAGGAGGGTTTTTGTAATTTTTTCAAACAACAAGGGGGTATTCATAATTATGCCAAATTTCAAGAAAAATAGCTATAAATATCACACACAAACAAAATAATAATTTCAGAAAAAGTAGCTATAACTTATCCTAAAAAATATTGTTTTGTTTGTGTGATATTTGTGTATTTGCTTATGACAATGTTACAAAAATTTGTGTTCACATGTGGAGAAATGTATCAGTCACATCAATAATTAACTATTTTTGTAACTTAAACAAACACATTTATGTATGACTTGCAATGCATGTCTACATTTATTTATAATAGTACCTTTAAAGGTTCATATTACATAATAAGAACAAGTGATGGCATTGTGTTTATTACATATAGAAAAGGCGAATACTGAGAATTTCCCTCACTCCTCATGTAAGTTTCTCGTGAGGTGGTATTATGTTTCTTCAGTCTTCCTTACTTCCTTCATTCCCTACTATAACAACAGATTCAATATAGGATCTTGGTTTAAACGCGTAGACAGTTCTTCCATTCGTTGGTTGAGTCGGCCTTGCATTTCCTGTATCCCCCTGAAACGGAATAAATCGGCTTGTAAATGAGATGCCAATGCACCGCAAAAGCTTCTATAGAAAACAATCAATTACGCGCTTACATCATGAACCGCATCTTTTAGTGCTTGTATTTGCTCATACGAGACTGTCTTCACCTATAAAAAAAAATTGAAAAAACAAAGAGAGCATAATGGTTATTGTTAGTTATTCTCTTGATAAAAAAAATAATTAATTGATAATTGTAATTAAGTATCAGGAAAAAACAATAGAATAATTGTGTTTTATTTATAAAATTAAGTAATAATTTAAGAATCATAAAAAAAAGTATGACTAATTAGATGCATTTATGTAGGTTTTTACTTAAAGCTAAACATAGATAAACATTATATTTTTCTTTTATTTTCTCTTAAATCCAATATCTCAAGGATTTAATTAGTACTATTTGATGTGGGTTGAAGTACTACAAAAACAATTAAAATTAACCGACCTTCTTAAATACTGTCCAAGTAACGTTTTCTGAGCATGGAGGAGTTGTTAGAGAACCATTATATCTGTAATATTCTCTGCCTGGAATTTTGATGCTTGATGGATTAATAGCCCTCTTTAGAGGATATCCTTCTGGAGTAGCCAATGGCAGATATGGTAAAAGCTGCAAGCGAGGAAATTGTTAGGCTATCATTATACCACAAAAGAAATTGATTTTTTGTTATACGAAAAATGACCACGACTTAATAATTGTAGGAAATCAATACTATTAACCACAATCAAATAAAACTAATACAGAAATTTAAATTTTTACCACGATTAATTAATATTTGCCATGGTTTTCAGGCGTATCTAATGTTTTGGTCTCACTCGTAGAAACGATTACTAATGGATGTGGTTATATTTGTATTCATCATGGTTTCTTTCTTCTAACATAGTAATTAACTGTAGCGAAAAATCATATTTCTTCTAGTGTTAATAAAGCGTTGTGCAACCAATTAAGAGTTTTCATCCCGTGATAAATCAAAATTCCTCACCTTTGCAAGAAAAGGATCGGCACATCCGCACTTGTACAGGATACCAACAACGGCAATATCTCCTCGGTAGTTGGCATGAACAATATGCAACTCCATATCAAATCTACCAAAAGAATTTCAGTGAGCGTTGATCAACAAGCAATTGTATTTCCTTGTTTTTATAAAGGGAGTTGTTAAGAGAAGTAATTATGAAAAACTCATTCGAAATAAGATTATAAATTAACGAATAAAGTGATAGGATATAGTATTAGTAATATGGAGACGTATGACAATAATATTTTGGTAATTTTTTTTTAGCAAATACTGTAAAATTATTATACATATTCAGAATATAAATATATATTTAAACTAGATATATTGCCACATATGATTGAATTTATTTCTTAGTCATGCTGCTTCACATAGAAGTTCAACAAATTAATACAACATGAATAAACTAAAAAGATTACTTACTATCACGATGAAAAATAAAATGTATAAAAAGATTCTCCTATCATATACTATATAGATGAAAAGTTGAACTTCCAAATATAAATACGCATTTTTGCAACACCAAAAAATACTGAGTATGCAATATTAAGATATGCTTTATTAAGAAACATAGTACTTATTGATGTACGTTTTACGTTGAAATTAATCATCTACGAATTTAATTCAATATACTCCGCGAAGAATAAATTACAGAAGAAAACTGGCATAAGGTAAACTATTACGTTCTTTTATAAAATACGTGTATCCTTCAAGTTTTAAGTAAGGATTCGTGAGTGATTGTTTGATAACGTGTAATAAAGATTGATTAATCATTATCATCTCGTGCACCAGAAATAGATAGTATGCAGCCTTAATATTTAACTTGATGAAGTCATCCCAACACTACAATCGAACTTAGATTTTTAGTAATGAATATATATATATATATATATACGTAAACCAAATACATCCAATAAATTTTTAGTAACGAATATATATACCTATGTCCATTCACAGTATGTTCTGCAGGAATATGCCAGTGACATTGCTGCAATTTAAACTCATCACCATTTATTATAATGCCTCCCGCTGCGCCCTTTTCCCATTCCACCTACAAAAGAAAAACAAAAGAAATCCCAATCGAAGTTTCATTAGAACTTATGAACATGTTCACAACGTTTTGGTCGGTAATATTTTGTTGAACGATTTTTTTTTCTTTGATTATTCAGTGTAAACACATTATTCATTTTGAAATCCTTGGTCCCGAGCAGCAAAAAAATATTATTAATTTGTTTAAAATGAAATGGAAAACATAAAGGTCTATAACAATAAGGAAGGTAGCTTAATTACCTCAATATCGTGCCCTTTGTTTTTTAGTAGAACTTTAGTTGGATGATATTTTCTATTCAAATCACCAAGTGAATTCGTAACGTTCACTTGATAATCAAGAATATTAATTGGAGATTGAGATTTTCCAGTTCCACAGGTTGTCCAATTTGGATTGAGGTTGCCCCAGTTCTCAGGTCCGTCCTTAGCTCCAATAACATAGGAAAATGAAGTTTCATCATCTGCGAACAAAAAGAAATAATACAATGTAAACTCGAACTTAATCTTTTACTGCTCTATTGCATTATTTTTTGTTTCTGTTATAACACTTCAGCATTTTTCAATATTTGTTATGATATTTAATGTTATTAGGTTGTTTTTTAAATTAATAATTTGGTTGATTTATTTATCATAACACTTTGCAAAATAATTATATTGTCGGCGACTCATTTGCTTTTTGAATGGAGGCAGTAATATATCCTCGTATTAAAATAAAAAAAATCAAGAAATTTTGTGAAGCTACGTTTGGCATAAATTCTCTTATCTTAAAACTATGCAAATTAACTCTCGTTTATGGAGCATTTGAAGAAATCTGTACTTTTAAAGAATGTTCAAATTTCGGAAAGAAGTAAAAATGGAGAGTGTATCATAAAAGTTGGAAACTAAAAAGGTCGAAATAATAACAATTATTAGAAACCAACTTAAATTATTCAATAAAAAATAAAAAAACAATTAAAACCGATCTCCTACTCGTTTTTAGGTTTTGCATTTTCTCCAAGAACCTCAGCTTGCAAATACACTGAAACAACTTCACAAAGCCAAAAAATTATAAATATCTAACTTCGAACCACGCACATACTCTCCTATACGTCGCAACAGAAAAGGAAGCAAAATAAGTCCATAATAAGGTGAAAACTAATGAGAAGTTTCGTTACGCAAAGAGAAACATATGCAAGTATAATACCTATTCCAAGCTCATTAGCATTCACAGTGATGAGAAGCAATGTTAACAAAAGACAACCGAACAAAACGAGAGTTGAGACATTGTTCTTGACGACCATGATCCCTATCCTATTCGGGAGCGAAGGTGGCGAGATGGAGGAAAAATATTATTGTTGGAATGATCAAATTAATGCTAACATGCATGCATATATATATTGCTCGAGAAAACATGGTAAGAATGTTTTACTTACTTTTATTTCATAAATAATTAATTGGTTGCTTTTACTTTTCAGCAAAACGATATGCATTATTCAAAGACAAGAAAATAATGACAAAAAGTTTAGATAGGAGGTCTATACATCACCAATAACATTTAAAAATCAAAGGTGGAAAAGAATATATAGGACCACTCAAACAACAATTACTATTTTATTTATACATGTGAGCAACATGAGTATTTTGTACAACTTAAGGTATTCATGCACGTCACGTCATTTTTTTTCTTCTTACTGCAAATAAAATGTGAATAAAAGGATAATCACACCGTCTTTTCCTAAAGTTTGGGTAGTTATATGTAGACTCTCTATAGTTTGGAGAATTGCATCTAATACTCTGACGTTTGTTTTTGTAGGAAAAATAAAGCATATATGTGAAGCACATTAACACATATTGCACATAATCGATTTCGGGGATTACCTCAATGCTATGGTATGTGCAATATGTGTTAATGTGCTTCACATATATGCTTTATTTTTCCTACAGTTTTCATATAACAAATAGATATCTTAATTAGTTAAAACTCACCGAATTTGTGGATATAAGCAACAAAAAAAAATTAAATGAAAATCCATATTTACCTCTGGTTGACTTATTATTGACTTATTGCAGGTCAAACAAATCCTTTTATAACCAAACTACCTTTATACATCTTCTGACACTAATACATGCGAAGAAGTATATCTTTACACTTATAAGGGTAGTTTGGTCAAAAAAGATTTGCCTGGCCTGCAATAAGTTAGTAATAAGTCAATCGAGGTTAAATATAAGCAAATTTAGCAAATTTTGACTAACGAGGGACCTATTTGTTAGACGGAAATAAATATTAGGGGTATTAAATATAATTTTTCAAACTATTTATGTGTAATTACATGAAATCTCGGGGGAGTGCGGCGTAATTATCCCTTAAATAAAATGTCATATAATAGTGTTATATTCTTCAAGAGGTGTCTGTGTAAGCTTTTGCATCTGAATATATAGGGGGTGTAACTGTAATTACAACTACAACCTCAAGAAGTGTATTTGTAATTTTATAAAAAGTAATAGGTGCTTATGTATTTGAACATAATTTCAAGGGGCGTCAACATAATTTGCCCTAACTTTAATGTATTTTTTTGTTATAATTGTTGTCTTTGGAATAATAAGTCGTTTGCGATTAAAAGATTTCGTGAAAAACATGGTACGTTTTTTGATGCAATAATTCATTGTTGAATAAAAAGGATCATTGTGAAAAACATGCATGGGTAAACAAACATACTTTCAAGAACGTACAACAATTTTCCTAAATATACCCAAACATAGTTTCTACGCAATAATAGACTAAATTATTGCTACTTGAACATTAGGAACATTATCCTAAATCTTAAACTAGACCATGTAACACGTTTGTATTTTTGTCTGCTTGGAAATATTGCTTGCCGGTAGATGCAATTTACCCCTGTAGTATGAAAAATGTGCAAAAACACCTCTGTGATCTAAAAAATTATCCCCTATGATCTAGAAAATGAAGAAAATTACCCTCCTGTGTTTTCCGGGTAATTTGCTTCATTTTCGAAAATACGGGGGAGTAATTTACTAATTTTTTTTTATAAGGGGATTTTTACTCATTTCTTATATCACAGTGAGGTAAATTGCATTTATCCCATTTTAATTACTCAAAGTAGTACTCACTAGAAGAAATTAATATGGCTTTTTTGTTATAATTAATAACCATGGCTAAAAGTAATGTGAATACTAATTAACTACGGCTGCGTAATTCTCTGCAAACGGTATCGAAACATTAGCTACAACTAAAAATTATTATAAATGTTTTGGCTATAGATAAAACCGTGATAAATATTAATTTACTGCAGTCAGAACTTAAGTTTTCACGTCGATCTTGTTAAATGATATTGATTTGTTATGATTTTTAAATCGTAGTGACTATAATATAGGGAACAATTCATCTTTTATAGCAACTCAACAATTAAAATAAAGAGCTAGCAACTATATGAATTTCGAGTTCATACATTACTCCTTTTTGGAGCTATTGCTATAGTCACGGATGGAAATTCTTACCCAAATGAAATTTGATCAGACCAAATCAATTATAGAGCAAGTGTGATATACTTGTCATGTGATTGATCATTTTTTCTGAACTTTACGCCAATCACACGATAAATATATTACTCTTATCATATAATTGATTCAAATCCAACCAAATTGATTTAGGTTAAAATTTGCCAAGGATGTAACTCAAATATTGGACTTATTGAGTTTTTAATTAGTCAAAGTATCCATCATCACCGCATAGTTAAAGGTGCCATATGCCCTTGTAACTCACTAGTAGAGTGTCAAATGGGGGCATATTTATCATAAGCTAGCAGTAGAGATACATTTGAGGGAGAATAATATGCAAGGAGGAATTAGTACTTCGATACTTAAGTCAGTAATGCTCTTCAAGTAAAATAAAACTTAAAAATGAGTGAGAATAATAGTGAAATATGAATGTATGTTATGATAATGCGTGTAAAGTGTGAAAATGAGCTAAGGATAGCTCTAGAATCGAAAGCAATTGAGAGTAGAAATGTGAGAGTGATGTTACTTGACAAATGACTGCAGGATGCCTCTATTTATAGGCCTTTATAAAGCAGGATGTAGGATTTAATTAGTTGTGGAGAGTCCTACACCGTTTGAAAAACTTGAATTGACTGAAATATGGATCTTTGACTAGGTCTTGTCAAGTCTGCCTGAAAATTCAGAAAATTGTTACTTATGGGTCATCAACTCGGGTACCCTTGATCCGAATGAGTTTGTTGGAGAGTTCTTATTGGAAACCTGTATGATGTGTTCGTCTAGCTGTATGATGATGTGTTTGGCTGAAATAGGCTTGTTCTTTGGGCCTACTAGTTTTAGTGAAGATAAAATGACTGTCTTGATGGGTCTTCCTTTCCTGTTGGGTCAGCTGGGCTGCCACCAACTGGGCTGGTAAATGTGCTTTGGGCCGGTTGGAAATATTGAGGGGACATCACCTTTATTCCAATAATTTGCATCCACTATGTGGCATTATTTAAATCTATTATATTAGCCATAGTTGCACGTTGTACCTGTGTGCATATAATAAATAATCTTTCATGTTTCTAAAATATATTATAAATAATAATTAAATACATAAAGCAATATATCACATTTCAAAAAAAAAAAAGAGAAAAAGAAAGAAAAAAAAGAAAATTAATTCAGAAATATTTTGACACAATAAAAAAATTGATATCGTGGTATTACAAACTGTCGTTTATGAGTGAGCAATGTCTTTCTTTTCCATAGTAGTATAGAATATAGATCCACATAGCGAGGGTCTAAAATTTTACCATGGTGTATCTTTTAATATATTTAAAATAAACTTTATTTGAAACAAATTAAAAATAAGAAAAGAAAAACTAAGAAAATAATGAAAACTCTATATATGTTAAAACTCATATTTAACCCTAATGTTTCTGGCCCAACGGACCCATATGGATCCAACTCGTTTTTACTTACAGCCCAATGGGCCCAATTTGATCCAAAAACTTTACTCTAACGTGAAATTTCACTAACCTCGTTAGGCGCATTTGATATTATCCCAAAAATTTCAAAGGAGCAAAAAAAATTATATTTATTTCCAATTAACTTATTATTAATTTTTTTGCACATCAAATGGATCTTTTTCTAACCAAATTACCCTTATACATTTTCATACGTAAATACATATGAGAAAGTATATTTTCACGCTTAGAAGGATAGTTTGATCAGAAAATGATTTGTTTGACCTACAATAAGTTAGTAATAAGTCAATCGGGGGTAAATATGAATTTAAGTTCAAATATCAACCATTCAACGAATTTTGGCTAGCAGAATGGTCTATTTGTTAGACGGAAACAAATATTAGGGTTACTAAATTTAATTTTTCAAACCATTTACGTGTAATTACATAAAACCTTAGGGAGTCCGGCATAATTATCCTTAAATAAATTGTCATATAATAGTGTAATATATTTCAAGGGGTGTCCGTGTAAGCTTTTGTTTCTAAACAAGGGGTGTAGTTATAATTTCAACTACAATCTCAAGTGGTGTATTCATAATTTTATAAAAATATTAAGTGCTTGTGTATTTGGACCTAATTTTAACGGCCAGGTGTCAATATACTTTACCCTAATTTTAATGTATTTTGTTGTTATAATTATTGTCTTTGGAATAGTAAGTAGTTTGCCATTAACATTGGGGTAAAATTCATATTATTCCTTGTGATATTCAAAATGTTCAAATAACCCCCTGTAAAAAACAATACTATATAATCCCTCCTATATTTTTAAAAAGGAGCGAATTACCTCCTCCCTTCTAGAAGTGTACCTCACGCGCGAAAGATGCAGATGGATAAGCATTTTCGCCTTTGCAAGGACCAAATTACCTTTGTCTTCCCCACATCATACCAAAATCCTAATTATATATTTATGTATAAATTTGTATCCTTTTAAAATTATACATATTTTTGAAATAATATAAAAAATATAATTCAATTTACAAATAATAAGAAAGCCCAAAAAATAAAAAAAAAACCAAAAAATAACTCGCCGATGGGAAAATTGAGGTAACTCACTGACAGTTGGGAGATTGGCGGTGGGTGGGGTGTCAAAATACTTGCCATTGGACGGGCTTTCCAACAGTGGCAGGCTTGCGTCGAAACATGGTCGGACGGTGGAAAAAAACGTAATAGAATATGGGGCCGCAGATTAGGATTTTTCGAATGCAAAAATAGAGATAACTCGCCGACGGTTAGGATTTTGACGGTGGTTGGGGTGCCAAAATGCTTGCCCTTGGACGAGCTTTCCAACGGTGGTAGGCTCGCATAGAAAAAGTGGTCGGGAGGTGGATATATATGGGAGGAGAAAAAAACTAGATCTAGACGTTGAGAAACCATCACCGGTCGAGAGGGGCTCTATTGAAGTTTGGGGACTGGCGGAGGGTCCTGGCGGCGGCGGGGGAGGGTTCCAGCGGTGGTGACGAGGAGGAATTCTGCGGCGGCAAGTGGGAGGTTCATTCTCTCCCTATATATAGATACAAATATATATGTATATATATATAAAACAATATATACTTATCTATATATTAAAATAATATATTTTTATTTTCTATGTATTTGTATTTAATAATATATAAAAATATTTGTTTAAAGATATTACAAAAAGTATAACTTTTAAACATGGCTAATTGTCATAGTTAACAGTAAATAACCATAGCCAATAGTCATTGATTATAGTGACAGCGGTTATCGGACGTGATTTTTGCGAGGGTGGCTAATACATTGATCATGGTTAAGTCATGGCGAATGTTTTTACCACGACTCTTAGTCGTGGAAAATAAGTTTTTATGATAGAAAAGCTAATTTTTTCATTGATTTTTATTTAATCGTAGTTAATAATAGCTATTTACTACGATTTTTAGCCATAATCATTAAAAATGTAGCTAATAATAATTTTTTTTTTCTAGTGTGAGCTACATATTTAGATCAGATTAAATATAAACAGTTGATTTAAAAGAGACATCTTTGGCATTACATCTTAAAACTCACATTCAAATGTACTAAGGGGCCATGTGAACCTCTTTGAAAAACACAAGAGGTCACGTGTTTTTTTTTTTTTTTTTTTTTTTTTTTCACAGGAAAGAATTTGAACACTTAAGTATCACAGGGGTAATATGAATTTCACTCTTAACGTTGTGTGAAAAACATGGTATGCTCTTTTGTCAAAGAAAAGAAAGCAAAACATGGTATGCTCTTTGTATGCAATAAATTGTTGAATAAAAAGGATGATTGTGAAAACATGCATGGGTAAACAAGCATACTTTCAAGAACGTACAACAATTTTCTAAATGTGTCCAAACATAGTTTCTACGCAATAGTAAGACTAAATTATTTGATGTATATTATAGTAATAATAATTTACTTACAAGGATATAATAGTAATTATCATGCGTATACCACATGGTAAATATATGCACCCTATCTCACCATAAAATAACCAAATCACTATAAATATAAGATATATTATTTTTTAATACTAAGCTACTATTCATTGATTTGACCTCTCATACAATATTTCTCTCACTAAAGACTTGGGGTGCAATTGTGTCGAGGCAATTTTTCCCGATTAATCCTCCACTAAAAACCACTACCACATCATTGGCGCCGTCTGTGGGAAACTATTGCCCCAACATTGAGAATGCAAACCAGATCGTGTGCTCGCGATGTTCAACGGGTGGACAGTGCCCAAGAAACGCACGAAAACGGAGTAGAGCAAAACCCACCCGTGAACAGTCACCACAACATGGGATGAACCTTCCACCCCATGAACAACCCCAGCCAAACGGGAGGGCCTTGCCACCCCATGAACAAGTGCCTCAGGAGGAAGCACTTTATCCCCGTGAACAATCTCTACCCCCTGGCAAAGAACCACCTGGTGAACAAACACCACCCCCTTGGTGGAATCACCCTGTCCAAGGAGTTCCACCCGAAGGTCCGATGATCCAATTGACGCAAGAGGCCTTACTAGCGTTGATCCATGACGCATCCAACCGAGCAGCCGTTCAAGCGATAGCTCAATTTGCAACTAATCACCCCATGAACCCGCCCCCTCATTCTCCTTGTCGAAGTCGAGAAGAGTCCTCGGCTCCCAAGGAGAATGAGCAGAGGCGGAAGGGGGTGAATAGCAGGGTATCTAAACCGGAGGTTGTCCAGGAACAAGATCAACTCCCCCCACAGCCAAGGCAACCCACAACACCTATACTCTCGAGGGGAGTAGAGGACCTTTATCTCCCCGTAGTCGTGGCTCCTCCAAGACGTAGCCCTTTCTGCCCCGGCTATATATAATAGTAATTTTCATGCGTATACCACATGATAAATATATGCACCCTATCTCACCATAAAATAATCAAATCACTATAAATATAAGATATATTATTTTTTAATACTAAGCTACTATTCATTGATTTGACCTCTCATACAATATTTCTCTCACTAAAGACTTGGGGTGCAATTGTGTCGAGGCAATTTTTCCCGATTAATCCTCCACTAAAAACCACTACCACATCATTATTACTTCTTGAACGGGTAAATTTCATTTTTGGTTCCATATATTAGACCTAGTTTTATGTTGGTTTTATTTATTAGAAAAATCTCAATTTCAAGATAATATATTTCAGTTTGTCTCAATTTTGATTTCAATATAAAAAAATTGACGAAAATTGCCATTAAAAGGCCTCTCACATGATACGTATTTAGGGAAAAATAAATACATGAAATTATAGAAAATGGGGGGAAATAAAAACAATAGGGTTTATCCAGCGTTTCCTCTCTTCCAAATACACCCAAGTTCCGATTTCATTTCTGAAAATATGGAGTCAACAAGTGATTCGACTTCTATAATTAGAGCTCTCATGTGTTATTGACCAGTTGTTGAAGCCGTCAAATATAATTGTTTATTCTAAAACTGTAGCAGTCGTGAAACCAAGTCGAATCCTTGTGGAACTATGAATTAATTTCTCAACCTAGTCGTGGTAACCAAGGGGGGGGGGGGTGAGATGAGAATTAACTACTAATAGATATAAACAAAATATAAAGTAAGAATAAATAACTACGAAGAGATTAAGAGAGAGAAATTCCAATTCAAGGGAATATATCACGCAATCGTTATGTCTATCATAAGTTACAAATGATTAATTTCACAACCAAGCATTCAACTTAATTTGAAATCTATTAGGATAGCCGTAATAAATTACCGTTTTCCTATTGTAATAGATTTGATTCAAGCATCTAATCCAAATTTATTATATCAAGACTGAGCACGATAGTGTTCCATATCACATCAATAATAGCATTTGCATCAATGAAAACAGTTGAATCTAGATCAAACAATTGAGATAGCTACAATTATCTAACCTAGTTTTCTTGTCCCCATAAATAAATCATGCAAAGCACATAATAAATTTGTTTTCTACTCATACCAATCATTTATGACTATTACAGGTCATTGAACTCATGGATAGCAATAGAACAATTAACATTGAATTGAATTGTCAGATTTATCAATAATAATCATTCCATACACAGTAAATCAAGACGAGAAAAACTCAATAAAATCATATTAAATCAAAACCTCAAAACATAACAATTGGGTTCAACGTTTCCCGCGAATCAAAATGAAATTAGCTACACATCATGTGTGCAGAAAAACCTAAAATCTTATAGCAAAACATAAAATAAAAGAAAGGAGAAGGGGAAAGATGATCTAAACTAAGTGGGTGATCAAATATGAAATTCAATCCTTGATCATCAGCCTTAAGACCCCTTTTATAGCACCAAAAATGTGCTCTTCTTGCCTTTCAACTTGCAGTCTGGAAAAGAAAACAAATCGCAGTCATAATCTTTTCAAATCTTCTTCTTTCTCGCGCAGACTTGGTTATTGAATAGCGTGTGATCACGCCTTAATGACTCTCAAGTCTGATTTGTGTTCAATCTTCCCTTGATCACTTTTCAACTTCATTTGGAGCTTTTTCACCCCATTTCCTTCACAATGGGTCAAAATCGATCATTCACTCAAACGATGCATAATTCAATTATCAATGCAAACAATTAGTTCTAAAATACCCCAAGTAAACACTCATTTGAGTGATAACACACATTCTATCAGTTATTGTGGTAAGAAAGCATCTTTAAAAACCTCATGGGTGAGTGCTAGTTTGGGAAGAAATGTTGTTGTGTTGATATTGTTAGAGGGTGTGGTGTTTTTGTGTGGGAAGACCCGCCAATGCGCAGAAGGACAAAGAAAATAGTACTTGAACTTCTTCGCAAGTTGAACAAAATAAAAGAAGAGATTTCGAAATGAGGAAGAAGGTGGATTATTTTGCACCAAATGGAAGAAGATGTGGTTGAACTAAAGAAGAAAGAGGTGGATGAACCCTAATTTTTTATTTTCCCCTCTTTTCTGTCATTTCATGTATTTATTTACCAATGATCCCTTGCCTGAGTGGTGGGGTTGAGGTCTCACGACTATGAGGTCGTGAGTTCGAAACCTACAATGTAGGTGTGGAGTCTACTTTTGTAGTAGTGTGTGTACATTGTATCTTGGTTTACTTTATAGTTGTTGATGGTAGATTTAAAAATATTGTTGTAATGCTGCTGTTGCATACTGAATATGTAAGAGTTTGTTGGTTGCTTTAATGATATCGTTGCATTTCAAAAAAAAAAAAAAAGAGATGCACATGTCTCCTTTTAACAGCAGTTAATAATTTCCATCATTTTTTTATGTTGGGGCCAAAATTGAGACAAATAGCAAGATATTGTCCTAAAATTAAAATTTTGTAATGAATGCAGCCAAAATTGAACTTGGCCTAATATATGAGACCAGAAATAAGATTACCATTCTTGAACATTAGGAAACATTTTTCCTAAATCTTAACCTAGACCATGTAACACATTTGTATTTTTGTCCTTTTGGAACTATTGCTTGCCGAGCGATGCAATTTAAATATTGAACTTGCAAAGTTTAATTATTCAAAGCAATACTTTAGTTTTTCATTATAATTAATAATCATGGTTAAAAGTAATGTGAATACTAATTAATTAACCACTGTGCAACAACTATTAGTTATTGTTTTTATAAGTGATGTCAAAACATTAGTTACAGTTAAAACTATTAAAAATGTTAGGGTTATAGATAAAATAGTGGTAAACATTAATTAACCGTGGTCAAAACTTAAATTTTATATCGATTTTATTTAATCGTGGTAAATAGTATTAATTTGTTATACCATAGTAATTGTAATGTATGGACATTGTTTTAGACGTCGAAAACCCCATCTTTAATAATTGAAAGTATATATAAGATATATGATTGTTCCAATTTAAAGTTTCATGTAAGGTTCGACATCTTTAAATTTATACTATACTAGTTTTCGTGGTACGTTGTACCTGTCTCCATATAATAAATAATCTTTCACGCTTTAAATATATTATAAACTCTATTTAAAACAAATTTAAAAATAAGAAAAGAAATATCATATAATAAGAAAAACTCTTTATATTTAACCCTAATGTGTATGGCCCAATTGGCCCAAATGGAGCCAACTCGTTTTTCATTCACAGCCCAATGGGCTTAATTTGATCCACAAACTTTAACCTAATGTGAAATTTCAGTAACTTGTTGGGCTCATTTGATATTATCCCAAAAATTTCAAGGAAGCAATCAGAAAGCCCTAATTTCCGAACCCAACGCATTAACTTGCCCCAACATTGCGGATCCATCCACCCACCCTCCGCCACGAGAACCGCCGTGGATTAGTTCATCCGTGAACAGAAGGGGAAGCAATGGCGGCGAAGTACGACTTGACGCAGCGGATAGCGCCGCAGTTGGACCGGCATCTAGTGTTCCCACTGCTTGAATTCTTGCAGGAGAGAGGTCTGTACCCAGAGGAGGATATTCTGAAGGCGAAAATCGAGCTTCTTAATGACACTAACATGGTCGATTATGCAATGGACATTCACAAATCCTTGTACCGCTCCGACGACGTCCCACAGGGTATGTAACTATGTATGTGTGGGGAAGAGGCATTTAAAGTTTACATTTTGAGCCTCAAGGTGCCTTTTTATTATAAAGGAGGTATTGATCGATGGGTGTGTAAGGTTTTAGGTTGTTAAATGCATTCTTGGTTGTTTACTTGTGAATGGCATTGTTTGAATTTTGCAGTTTTAGGTAGGTAAAGTTTTGCCGGTTAGAAGCTCCCTTTTCCAAAAAATTAAAATTCTAGTGTCTCTGGTTCTTAGGATTTGTGAGTCTCCGCTTTTCTTGGAAAAATTGAACCCAAGTCACTGTAGGATTGCCCACCGGACATGTAGCAGGAATTTTAGTTCTACTCGGAACCCACTTGCTTTTGTATTTATTTTTCAAACAGATATGACTGATTATGTGAATTAGTGTTCTCGGAAATTTCGTAGTTGAGGAGCAGTGGTCTCTATATATGCTTCGTTTGTGCTCCGTAGTTGCAAGCTAGTTCTGACAGATGGCTTCTTGTTGAACTCATTGTAGGTTGGTTATGCGTGTTCTTTGTGCATTTGATTATGGGGGTGTTAATACGTTATACTGTAGAAATGCACTTGTCATGTAAATATTTGAGATGAAGTGTTCTATGTTTTTATTGCTTCGTCTAACCCAATATTTGTTTTTAGGATTGGGTTATTTTCTTCATTACTTGAGTGCTTTTTCATATGTTTTATTCCCAGGTCTGCTGCGACTTGGGTAATTGTTCACCTAATCCCTGGGAAGCAGGGAGTGCTTTGTTTGTATACTTGAAGTTCGTTGTTTTCTGCTATAGAATTGTGGATATTCATATGTGTTAGTTTATTGCAGATCTGCAGCATGTGAAAAAAATAGTACTTCGGATATGTATATATTCCATTTTTAACCTAGGATTAGGTTTGGGTCCTCTTTCATATGTTGCTTCTGTTAATCAGTGAATGATGCTGTGTTGGTTTTTGGCCTTGTGTGAATATTGTTAATGTGAAGTCACTTTTTTGCCTTTTGAGATTTTTATGTCTTAAGAAGTGTGACAGATGGTGGTTGTCCTTGAAGTATTCCAAACTGTGGTTCAGCTTGTATTTAACTGGATTATTCTAAACTCTCTCTGGTTCCTGTATACTTTAGAGATGGTGGAGAGGAGAGCCGAAGTGGTGGGTAGGCTGAAGGCACTGGAAGAGGGAGCAGCTCCTTTAATTGCCTTTCTGCACAATCCTAATTCATTTCAGGAACTGAGGGCTGACAAACAGTATAATCTTCAGATGCTGAGTGATCGCTATCAGGTTGAGCAACTTGAGTTGTGTCTATATTGTGAACTTCGTGATCATCTTACTTTTAGAAGTGTCGCAGCATTTGGATGTACTATGCATTCGTAAAAGCAAAGTCATCCTAATGAAAACTAAATGAGATGGTCCTTGGGTTGTCATACTTCCTACGGTGACTTACTTTGCAATTTATTCTTTTTAAATGAATCAACATCTATATATTATCTGGGTTGAAAATTGCAGTATTCTGACACTTATGTTGGGTTGGTGAATGACATCTTAGGTGATTGCTTTAAGTAATCAACTAAATAGGCTGTGAAAGGCTTATGTCGAGATCTTGTTTGTCAGATTGTTTAACTGATTAAACTCATGTTATGTTATTGTCCTGATTGAGATCTCATTTATCAAATAGGGTTAACTGATTAAATTCAAGTTATGTTGTGCAGATTGGTCCCCAGCAGATAGAAGCACTATATCAGTATGCCAAATTTCAGTTTGAATGTGGGAACTACTCTGGTGCCGCAGATTATTTGTATCAGTATAGGGCCTTGTGCACCAATAGTGACAGGAGTTTGAGTGCATTATGGGGAAAACTGGCAGCAGAGATATTGATGCAAAATTGGGACATAGCATTGGAAGAGCTTAACCGCTTGAAGGAAATCATTGACTCTAAGGTTTGCTTGAACCACATATGGGATTTAATACTTTATACTTTCCCTTGTTCACTGCAGCGAGATAAGCTTACGGTGATGTATGCCTTTGCAGAGTTTCTCTTCTCCATTGAACCAAGTCCAGAGTAGAATATGGCTAATGCACTGGAGCCTATTCATCTTCTTTAACCATGAGAATGGAAGAACACAGATCATTGACTTGTTTAATCAGGACAAGTATGAGTCTGGAATCAATTTATTCTATTACCTGTTTCTTCATTCATTTGATCCGTAGAAACAGATGATTATTTTGCTTCTCCTCAAGTAAATTTTGTCTTTTTACTATCATTACTTTGCTGGCACAGAGTCCTTGATTTTCTAGTTCCTTTCTTGTTTTCTTTCTCTTTCTTGTGCCCAGAGGACTAGTGGGTGTTTTACTTGTGCACCTGAATAAGAGAAAAAGCACGACAATAATTGCGAATCTATCAATCTTTAACTTATAGGCTTGCATATATCTTGCTGTCTCATCTTTTCAACTTCTATGCCAAATGATAATTTTGTAGATAGTGACTGCAATGGTGTTTGAGCCCCTCAAACCCCCAAATTGTGTGGAATAAGGTGTCTTTTTAGCATATCTTGAACGGTGAGATTTATTACAGGTATCTGAATGCGATTCAAACAAATGCTCCCCATCTTTTGCGTTACCTGGCAACTGCATTCATTGTCAACAAAAGGAGGAGGCCTCAATTTAAGGAATTTATAAAGGTGATTCAGCAAGAGCGATACTCTAATGAAGATCCCATTACAGAGTTTTTGGCATGTATATATGTCAACTATGACTTTGATATGGCTCAAAAGAAGATGAGAGAGTGTGAAGAAGTAAGCTTCCTGACTGCAGATCGTCCTCACTCATGTTTCCTTGGGAACTCATAGCACTGCGATAATCTACTCTCTGTGTTATTTATGCTGTGTGCATATTTTATCTAAATATTATTGAGATTTCCTGGGCAATTAATACTCCTGCTTTTGTAAAGTTAATGGATGTAGCATCTGAAGTATAACCTAATTTGCATGAGTTTTCGGAATTGTAACTGCTTTTGTCTTGCACATATATTCTTGGGCTTTCTCTTCTTGTAGGCTCTTTGTATAATGCAGATACCACACTCTCACTAGTCAATTATTCCACTCGTTCTAATTATATCTTTTTCTACTCAACATTAACTGAGAATAAGTCCTGTTTGGTTCTGCAATGCTTGTGGTTGGAATTCTGAAGTGATTCATTTTTTGATTAGATATACTGTTCTACAGGGCTAAGAATCACATGAAGCCATTTCATTTTGAGATCTTTTTCCTTCCTAGAATGAGTGATTTGTCTAATCTGGAATACCATATCTTTGAGCATGAACTATGAAGATAGTGATACTTCGTATCCTTTAGACTATAGGCTTGCTTAGGGGTTTCTAAGGTTTGCTTGCCCAAGCAGCTGTTTTCTAATGCCACTCAGTGTGAATACGATTGATCTTTGATTTAAAACTTCTAAGAGATGATGTTCCAGAGGTGATTCTTTCTTTAAGCTCATCGTGTATTGATTTTCGGAAACTTATTATCTTGATGCAGGTTATATTGAATGATCCATTTCTTGGCAAAAGGGTGGAGGAAGGAAACTTTTCAACTGTACCTTTAAGAGATGAATTCCTTGAAAATGCTCGCCTTTTCATCTTTGAGACCTACTGTCGCATTCATCAGCGCATTGACATGGGGTATGTAGCTGAGACTGTTTCTTCAATTACTTAATGCCCATCCAAATAGCTTGCTTTCCTTTTCTGCACGGTGCATCCTCCCTGCCAAATAAAATATGCAGACACCCTGACCCCCTTTCCAACTCTTTCCTTCATTACCATCTGTTTCTGTAAGAAACATTTGGTCTGTCATCCAAGTTACAGGCATTAACTCAACTGGCGCGCGTTAAAATACCTTGGTCCTCTTTCTTCATCCTCCAAAAAATTTGTTTCAAACTTGCATAATCTTCTATTTATATAAAAACCTTTATGTGAATATTTGGTTGCCATCCATTTGAGAATTATAATTTACATTATACCATGTTGGTGTATCCTTGACAGAGTGCTTGCTGAGAAACTGAATCTGAATTATGAGGAGGCGGAAAGATGGATCGTGACTCTTATAAGGACCTCAAAGCTTGAAGCTAAGATCGACTCAAAGATGGGAACCATTGTTATGGAACCCAATCAAACTAATGTGTAAGTTTTGGTGATATACATCGTACTCAAATAAAGAACTATCCGTTTATCTGTATTCCTGTTTATCTATGCTTCTTTTAACTGAGTGATTATTTCTCCTCCTCAGGTATGAGCAGCTCATTGACCATACTAAATCACTTTCTGGTCGCACGTATAAGTTAGTCAACCAGCTTCTTGAACACGCGCAGGCGCAGACTGCTCGATAAAGATTGTAGCTCTATTGCTGCTTGTTTTTGACACTGATGACTCGTTTTTATGCTTGCAAATTTTGGATTAAATGTGAATGCAGTTGAGCTCTGATAATATTTTGTTTTATGCGAAGGAAAAAGTTCTTAGATTCTTTGGTGATAATTTGATGATATAGTATTATGGAGTAACATGAATATGCTTTAGATCAGTTGGTGGTCTCAATATTAGAATCTGTGTGCAAATTGATTGATCATTTTTCTTGAACTGTTCGTCCATCATACGACTCGCATAATATATTTCCCATATGCTTGGTTCAAACTATGTTGACCACTGGATCTGAATAATATTTTTGCAAACTGTGATGTATCATTCTCTCTCATTAGAAATCATAATTTATCATTGTACATCTGCAGATGAAGTTGTACTCTGTCTAAATCAATCAATCTATATATAGTACTCTGTGCTACTACATGCAATTGTAGTATATTACCCAAATGAAAACGCGACAACCCTAGACTTAATTAAAAATTAAACAAAAGTCGTACTCACTTGAGGTGTGGTATAATTATACATAAATTACATGTGATTTAGAAAATATATTTAATACTTCTAAGATTTGTTTTCGTCTAACAAATAAGTTCATCCGTTAGTCAAAATTTAATAAATTTGCTGATATTAAAAAAAAGAATTGGATGGGAATTCGTATTTACTCTCGATTGACTTGTTATTAAGCTATTGCAGGTAAAGCAAATTTTTTTATGACCAAATTTCCCTTATATATATTAACACACAGATTTACATCTTCACCCTCATAAGGGTAGATTATGGCTAGTTTCATCTGAAAAAACTTATTTGACCTGCAATAAGTCTATTGAGAGTAAATATCGATTTTCATTCAGTTTTTTGTTAATATCAAGGGATAATTTCATTTTTGATACCCCAAGTATACCTCTATTTCATCTTTGATACCTCATGTTTTCAAGTCATCAAAGTTGGTACCCAACGTTTGTATTTTTACTCCACCTGAGTACCCTCCGTTGGTTGACCGTTAAAACTAACGGTCAACCCAATTTTTGAGGGAAAATTGGCGGGTTTTTGTCTATCTAAGGGTATGTTTGGTCATTTTATTTATCACACAAGATAGTGTCGAAATAATTGAATTGAGAATATTTATGTGGAATATTTGCTATTATTGACCATTAATTAAATAACAGTGAAACCATTTGTGTGGAACCAATGAATTTAGAATATTTATGTTGAATATTTGTTATTATCTACCATTAATTTTTGCTTAATTTATTATTTACTATTAATGAAATAACAGTCAACCTCCGTTAGGTTGACCGTCGAAACTAACAGTCAACCCAATTTTAGAATTGAGATTTTTTTTTGTCTATTTAAGGGTATATTTGGCCGTCATTTAACTCATCACACAAAATAGTGTTAAAATAATTGAATTAAGAACATTACGTTGAATATTTACTATTATTTATCATTAATTTTTACTTTTAATTCATGGTAAATAATAAATTAGAAGTAAAAATAATGATAAATAATAGCAAATATTCCACATAAATATTCTCAATTCAATTATTTCAACATTATTTTGCATGGTAATGAAATAATAGCCAAACGTACCCTTAAATAACCAAAAAGCCCTATTTTCCTTTCAAAATTGGGTTTTAACGGTCAACCTAATGGAAGGTACTTAATATCAACAACTATGATGACTTAGATACATGGGGTATTAAAGGTGAAATAGAGGTATATTTGGGGTACGAAAAGTGATATTATCTCTTAATATCAACAACTCAGTGAATTTTGACTCACAAATGAACCTATTTGTTAGATAGAAACAAATTTCAAGAGTACTAAATATACTTTTTCAAACTACACGAGAGTTATATGTAATCATACCAATACTCAAGGGATGACAGGTAATTATCCCTAAGCAAAAAGTGAAGTCTTATTTCGCGAAAGACACTGCTAAAAATATCTAACCTCTATCTATACTAATATTTAAAAAAAAAAAAAAAAAAAAACCTCCACCCTCTCAATAAAACGATTAAAGATACCATTGTACTACTTTTGTTTAAGTCAAAAATACCCTACGACCAAATAACGAAGTTATTCAACTTTAAAATTTTACATTAACCGATAAATTACACATTTATTAATTTCATATTTTACTCTTATTCATAATAATTTAAAGCGTGAAAGAATACTTTATTATATGCACGCATAAATGACGTGCCATAACGGCTAGTTTGTACAAAAAGAATGATGACAACCTATCCCAAAATTTGTATCTACATGAACAATTTCCTATATCAAAATTCTCAATTACATCATATACTCAAAAGTTCAAAAATAAAAAGAAAAATATTTTAGTGTATTTCAAGAACTTCACGAGCCCCAGCCTTCATCCTTGCACCAAACCTCATCGCCAAAAGTTCGTCTCGCAGAAAACAAACATCTTGGATACAAAAAGACTTGTGCATTGTATTGATTTTTCCAGTGAAGCGCCATCATTCCTGCTCATTGTATCTGGATAGGCTGCCGACTGGCATAAACAACGTAAACATCTTTCCTAGTATAAACTCATTGTCGACAACTTTAGTTGCCTTCTACCATCGCGAGTGGAAGTTACTGTAAGATCTTGCGTCACTCCAGTACCGTCTACTACTGTTTCTTTCAAATGGAGTGCTAAAACCTGCTTGTCTTCCGGACCAACTTCCTCTTTCGTATGGAGAACTGTAAGAAGTAGACGGATGTCCAGAATTACTGTTTCTGTTGCTGTCCCTGTAAATATTCCTTATCTCCTCTTCGCTATCATACTTTGACCGCTGCAAGGAGACCAAAGCACATATAGTAAGAGATCTTATCATACTACCATAGGGACAAAAGGAGACTAGATGGAACGAGACAAAACGGGTATTTTTGCACCATTGATGGGCATATCATCAACGCAATTTTAACTTTCACAGAAACCAAAATATCCGAATAATAAAGGAGTACTCAACCGTTGTCATTAAAGCACACACTCACACCCGTAAAAGAAAGGAGATAACACAGGCAGTTGACTTCTTTACATCTATTCACATGTATAATAATACCGAGTGGGATTTCCAGTTAACCCGCACACCCACACCCCACCTCAAGAATTGCCATACTCAAATATTCTACTATCTTTTTCCAACTTACGTGCTTTGTTTTTCCCCTTTGGGAGAGTAAAGTAAGCAAAAGACGAAAAAACAAAATCAGTAATGAATGCACTGCTATTTATACTTCTGATGCCCTGAATATACCTTGGAGGGATCAGAAAGCACAGCATATGCCTCGCCGATTATTTTGAATAACCTGTCAGCATCCTTGTGGATTTTCTCACCAACTTCCTTCCACAATGCTCCATCATCCCCAATATCACTCCTTGCCAAGACCTGACCGGCCTACACCAGCATAAAGTAAGTGTATCACAATCCAAACCATGAATATCCAATAAAATTTGACAATGTAACTGAGAAAAGCTTTATTAAAACCTTGTCTGGATGATGCCTCAAAGCTGCCTTTCGATATGCCTTCTTAATCTCAGATTCAGCATCAGATGCTTTGACTCCCCTGCCAGTCAAGAGTTAGGATTAATGCAAGTTCTTACATTTTCTCAGCCACACTCTACAAGTTCCATATTAGGAGCAAAACATGTCAGCTTCACAAGCACTTAATTTTCATCTCAATCCTAGAATTTAAAAACGATGTTGGAATGGTATCGGGTGCTAAAAACAAATACGTGATTGGACTTACAAAATGAGGTAAAGATCCAGAGGGGTTTCCTTTTTAGCCTTCTCTTCAATTGAGGAAAGACGACGCCGAACTTTTCTTAAATCCCTCACACTGCCTCCACCTGATCTACTCTGGGAGTTATATTCTTGAGCATTGGTTTGTGATTGGCTTTCAAGAAGAGAAATCAGTCTCTGAAGATCATAAACTGCTTGTTTATAATCTCTAACCATCTCATGTAAAGTAGCTCTTCTGGAAATTGCCTACGTACAAAGGCAACAGAAGGGATAAGAACTTTGTCAACAAGTGAATTACCGAAATGGTAAAGCTTGCAGTCAATATCTTGACATCAACAAAAGCAAAGTGGGGGTAATGAGAAGTGGTTATTCAGAATATTTGGCTTACAGTTTCAGGAAACGATGAGAACCCATTACTTAACTAGTTTTTATACTTCTTTCTTTAATGAACTCAAAAAGAACTTCCTCTTGCTTATAAAGGCTGCTTTTCTTTTAGATAAGTCCATATTGTTCTCACCATTTTGAGGTACAATAAATACTATACACTTATAGCTTATCTGAACTTCCCCAAAGAGATTCTATATTTCAAGTAACCTCCAAACTCGAGGATCCGGAGTCAACCAACGAACTATGTTAGAATGTAATGGAATGACACATCTTATTTCAGTGTAACATTTAGCTGCTCAAGCTAAACTTAATAAAACTCGATGGTTCAACAGGGTATCTATATAAACGATCTATACCAAGGGCAAGTTTGATCAATAATCTCTGTTCTTGAACAATCCATCTTAATGTGACCTTACATTCAAACTTTAACATTCATATTTCTTTACCTAAGCCATCAATGATTATATTTGATCAGACTAGATCAAGCTTCATGTAAAGAAAAGAAGGGACAGCTCACAGGAAATACCACAAGGATATTTCTGCAAGATTCGAAAATGCCTGGTAAAGAAATAGGCAATATTATATGCTCTATGAATTAAGAAATTGCTGCAAGCATATGAAATAGGAGTGGTATAAGTTAAAATGATTAACCTTTTATCATCAATAAAATATCTGTAATATTACTTTTTTTTGTTAAGTTTGTTGCATACCTTTTGGTAATTTTCATCCAGAGCGATGGCCAGACTACAATCTGCAATGGCATCAACAATTTGGCTGATTGACTGGTACGCAGCAGCACGGTTGCAGAAGCAAATAGCCATAAAGGGGCGTGACTCAAAACTTTTTGATATAGCAGCTGTATAATTCTCTATAGCTTCTGTATATCTTCCAGAATTGAAGGCATCATTTCCTGATTTCTGTAATGAATAAGAAAGGAAAAGGCTAGCATTTTGATATAAATAAATTATTGGCTGTATGTACAACTAAACATCTATGACATCAGAATCATATTCATATAGAAATCTAAACTAAAAACAGGAACAGTTCATGAATCATAATTTTCTCGTACATAAACTTAAAATCAACATACCTTCAAGGATAAAAGTTCACGTATAGTGGCAGCTAAAGCAATTGAGGATTCCTCTGTCACATCTCCAAACCTTACATCATAAAATATGTGATTAACATTTCAGTTCGGATATATTTAAAAACACAATAATTTCTGGGTTGATGGCCAATGAGATTTACTTGGAGCTGATAGGTAATTTTTCTTGTTTCTCAATCAAATCAAGAGCCAAGTCAAGCCTTCCCATATAATAGTGGGACTTGGTCTGCAGTTGCCACCTCCACAACTTTACATGAGAACTTTTGCAGCTTGAATCATCCAAATTATCAGTACCAAAGTTCTTTTTGGCTGTATCAAGAGTTTGCTCACAAAGCTGAATCACCTCATCATACATCCGCAACTGTATCAATAACATAACCAAATCATTACCTCATGACTTTGAAATTGGCTTGTTATATGACAAACTCAACAAATTTAAGGTGAAATAGGTGAGACTCTAATCAGCACATACAATGCATAGAGCCCGTCCTTTCATCTCAAGTAATCTCTCTGAGTAACGGCTGACTGACAATGCCTCCGCAATGTTTGCTAGAGCATTGTTTGCAGCATTCTCAGTTCCTTCTTCCAAGAGTTTGGCAGCCTGATGCATGTACTCAGCAACTCTCTGTCAACAACAAATTAACAATCAGATTTTCACTTAGAGTAATGTCCAATGGATATGAAACAGAATAGAAACAGACAAACAGGAGAAAGTCACAAGCGCACGCACAGAGTAGAGAGAGACCAGGCTGCATGTACAGAAGGAGAACCCAATACTTGGTGCATAAACTTAATTGGGGATATTTTTGGTTCAACACGTCAACAGACTTAAGGGGTAACATGATTCATTGAACACTTTCTTAACTATTTGAATTGACAAAGAAAACATCTGATCACCAAAAATCAGCTCCATTGACCTGCAAATCTCATGATCAGGAGCTTGACGTCAATCTGTAAACCCATTCAGTCGCACACTTAAAAAAATACCAATGTAGTATTTCCTTGTAGGAGTCAATCGGATGTAAACAAACAAACAACTAGAAAAGCATAAAACAAATTACTTATATATAAAAAAGAATTTACGATAGGATGTCTAAGATAAAGATGAGGAAAAGAATAAGCAGTTCAGATAAGCAACGGATGGAACCCGAATGAAGGGGACTAAGATCAGCACATACTTAGAACTAATATAACGATTTAAACGCTTACAACAAGACAGTAAAGATAAGGATGCAGACAGCGTGTTCCAATTAGGTTCACCAGCAGCAACTCACTTGGAAGAAATGTATTGAGGAAAGCCTCTTTCAAGTTCAAATTCATCTCAGACGAGAGAAACAGGAAGAGCTTTTGAGGCTAAAAACAGTATCCATGAATGTTTTTCATAAACCAAGTCTTAGTTTAAGTCTTATTACACCAAACATGTCCTCGACATTCTTCTGGCTTGTCAGCAAATGCATCCAATAGAATAGATAGAGTTACAAGCACACAAACAAGTTTCCAAATCGTCAAATAATATGTGAACGTCATATCATACAATAAATTTAGTGACAAAAACAGGAACAGCTAAGAACAACAAATGATAATAATATCTCACCTTTGCCTTTTGCACCCCATCAGCAGCTTCAATTGTAACTCTCCTATCTAAGCAGACATCACTTCCCAAACTCAAGCATTTTGAGTAACATTGAATCGCATCATCAACTTCTCCCAACACCAGATAACAACTGCAAAATTATAAAAATTCAGAGACTTCAAATTAGATCCAGTAGACTGTTATTACAAATAACATGAGGAGCAGTAAAGCAAACAACAAGTAATGCTTTCATACTCGTTGCACAATTTTGGGGCAATGTTGAAAGAGAACAAGGACAAAGTACTTACTTTCCAGCCCTTAATGCAACTTTCAGAAAGTTTGGGTCTAGGTCAGCAGCTTTTGTACAATCTCCTATCGCTTCCCTCATCCTCCCAAGTGACATTCGTGTCGCGGCACGGTTGCTGTAGCAGAGTAAAAGTGGTTTCATGGAGTATCCCACAGTACTGACATGTGGGAAAGAATTGATGCCCATAGAATAAAATTCCTCAGCTTTAGAAAGTTTCCCAGCATGATAAGCCTGGTTTCCCCTGGACAACAATTCAAATTGTTCAAGTAATCATAAACGCTTGTGCATGAGAACCAAACGGAGAAAAAAACCAGTCCGGAAATACATGGCACCACCCATCAGAAGTAAAAGTTAGTGTAAGAAAGACGATGACCCGACTTTGGGGGTTGGGATGGGGAGAATTCATGAACTGTACCTTATTCGCCAATGCTCGCAGACTTCATGAGTTGCAACCCCTTTTGGGTCTAGCTTAGCATTTTCTTTGTCAGAATTATTATTGCCTTGAACGCAGTGATTGGGACCACTTTTCAACTTGTACTTTTTCTTGTATTGATGTCTTACTGCTGACAGGCCATCTTGTGCAGTTAATGGGGAGAAATTTGAATTGCTCTTATCATCGTGAGACTTTTCACAGTGCTCGGGAATACCATTCTCATTTGCAGCAAATTCTGCTTTTAACCCAGTACCATTGTCTGCATCTGGTGCATTGGCAGTAGTATCTTGATAAGGTGAAAAATCCATGGGTGAACCAGAACCAGGAGAGTTCTGATTTAGCTGGGAACTGCCCTCTTTAGAGGGACTATCCTGGCCAAACAACTTTTGGACCATGGTTCTCTGTCTTAACTTTCCATTTCTCTTCTTCGATCTTTTGCTCCCCAGTGATTTAATAGTTGCATTATCCAATTTCTTCTCTACACCAGGAAATAAGTTGTAATTTGGAAAGGCAAATGTCACATTAGGTGTGGTATAACCTGCATCTGATGAGTCTAATCCAGCCAGTTTGCCTGTAAAGCCTATGCTACCTTTCTCATCTTTAATCGTAGATGGTACCGCACAGAAACCATCCTGCAGCTGGATGCCTATTCCAACAGATGAAAAGAAAGATGAAGAAGTTCTGTTTGATTCAGAGTTATTGTGTGACAAATGACTCACATCTGGAGTCTTCTCACTCATCTTTATAGGAGAATTCTCCTTTATAAAACTAGATTTCTGGTCTCTCCCAAACACAAAGACATTCTTAGTGTCCACCGAAAAGTTACTAGATAAATTTTCAGTCTTGTCTGCATCTACTTCAGAACCATGGATGTTCAATCTCCTCATCTCATCGGACAAACCAAATGCACGGTCTTTCTGAAAAGAGCCACCTGAAATACTACTATTTTGAAATTTAGTGTTAATATCAGAACCAGTATCACGATGATCCTGTCCACAATCATTGCAATCTTCAGCCTTTGCTTTGTTCGAACGATTCATATCATTAGCAATATTAGTACTTCCGCCAGAATCTAAACCCCCCTTGCCTTTCAATCCACCAAAAACAAAAGCACCATTGAGACAAGCATTCTGAAACTGAATCTGAATATCTGCACTAACATTACTGCTAGTTGTAAAACTAGACATATCCCCGATTTTACCTGTGGGGTCATTTGCCAAATCTACGCGTAACTTAGGATCACTATTACTAGATCCAAAGACAAAGTTTTGGCTATTGCTATCACTCCAATTAAATGGAACCTGGAAGCAAGGATGAAAGCCCTTCTCAAAATCTCCAGAAGTGTCCAATTTAACTTTACCCCTCATATCAGGTACTGTGTTTCCAGCATCTCTACCGGATTCACTCTTGCCCATATTTTCGTCACAGCCTTGTTTATGTGAATCTGTATTAATCGCAGCAGATGCATTCTTACTAGCACCAAACACAAAATTTTTACTGTTAACTTTCTCAAACTCATGAAAATGCAAACCACACAGATTTGAATCTTTTTGGTCTAACTTCACACTTGAAGCAGAGTCATACTTATCTGAACCAAAAACAAATTTGACATTATCTGATTTCTGGTATTCGTGAAGTTTTGGTGGCCACAAATTTCCTCTGGACTCTTTCACCCTGAAATTTGAATTCCATCCAAACTCACTGCTGTCATTAACACCAAAGACAAACTGGCCACTTCCAAAATTTGCATCCATTGGCATTCCACTCTTATTTGAACCAGAATTTGTTGTAGAGCCAGCCTTACAAGCTCCAAAGACAAAGCTCCCAGCTTCCTTCTGTGCATTCAAATTAGAGCTGTCTCCATTAGAGGCAAACCAAAAATCGCCCTCTTTGGAGTGAAAATTACTTGTCGAGCTATTCATGCTATAACCAAACAAGGATTTTCCATTTCCCAAGCCCAAACTAGATAAAGAATCATTCAAACCAACTCCAAATCCTGATCCATTTCCAAGGTGCTCCATATTTCCATTTAAACCTCTACTCGCTGCACTCCCATTTGACCCTGAATTTTCATTATTACCCCCAAACAGATTCCCCAATTTACCATCAAACTTAATCTCACTAGCATCACTTAACCCATTCAATCCCAAATCAGTTTTTACGGAACTGCCATCTTGAGAAGCCACCATCTGTTTCCTCCTTATCTTCGTTAGCCTCGGCCTGGACCGACTTGAAAGATTTGATTTTCCTGCACCGAATTTCGAGTATTCAAATCCAGCCGCATCAGTTGAACCTGCAGAAAAATTAAAACTTCCAGAAAAGTTCACATTCTGCGTGGAAGGGCAATCGTATTTAGGGATTTCAAAAGCGGGGTGGGGGGCAGTCACCGGAGGCGTCATTGTGTATCCAAGATTCCGACAGGACGTCAATTCGTGAAATTAGGGTTCTCAGTTACGCAAAAAAATAAGAATCAAAAAGGGTTTCAGATTACTTAGCTCGAAACGGAAGGGAAGAAAGCAAAAAGGGCCGAGCTTGGATTCGTGATTTGCCTCGCTTTCATTCAACCTTCCAGTTTTGGGGGGTGAGTGGGAAAAAAGGGTTTAGGTTTTGGGGGGTTTATATTTGAATTGATTGATTCGAACGTTGCTATTACCTGTTAGCGCTCTGTTTGGTTGTTACCAGAACCTGAGCAAAAGCGATCATCGTATGAAAATCTGCTAATCTCACTTCATCATCCTTTATAATCTAGTATTTTGCCCAAAGTCGTTCTTTCTTTCAAAGACACGACTCCAATTTATATAAATATATATATATATGAGTCATATATATAGTTAAGAATGAACAACATTAATATATAAACATACATTATATATTGATAATAATGGACCATTGTTATTATATCATGAAATTTTAGCATTTTAATATATAATATTTTTTAGTTAAATTCTCCAAGGAAGTGGCAATATATATATGTATGTATAACTATATTTATTCGTGTGGAATCATAAATCTTGCTTTTTCGATTATATACGAGTAATTATGGCACATTATATGCATTTGCAACTTCTATAATATTATTTAAATTAAAATATTTATAAAATTTTATTATTTATTAAAATAAATACAAAATAATAAATTAATATAAAACTATAAGAAATGACAACAAAAAAAAAGAATGAAAATTTAAAAAAAAATAGAAATAACTATTAAAAGATAATGGGGGAGTGAAAAAATAAAAATATTAAATTAAATATAAAAAAAATAGACCAAAAAATGGAGGGACACCAGAAATGTGCTTTCCTTTAATATATAGTATAGATATATATTTATTGCACTAATAATTATAATAATTATATTTTATACAGTGATTTAAAAAAGTATACGCTAGTTAATATGATGATTTTATAATTATTTAAAAAGATAAATTATTTTTTAAGTATGTAGCAGAAGGCAACGACTTTTAATTCACACCTTCCCATCCAGCAACCATAACCGTCTTGTCCTTAAAGGGATTTGCGGTAGGTTTTCTCTGCATTAATGAGAAGCCGCATTAATATTTTCTAATGCTCTCTTGCAATGATTTGCAATGCTTCTATAGTCACCTACGAAAATACTAAAATGACAGCTAAAGAGGAAGCAGAACAAAATATAATTATTTTCGTATGGTAATTCGCTATGATGATTCGAAAATATATTTTAAAACTCAAATAGATTTTCAACTTTCCTCAATTTTGAAGATTAAAATTAGAAAAATAGTAAAGTTTAGAATGCAGCTTGTTAGGTTTTATTCTCATAGAGACATTAAAGAGGAACCAAACAGGGCCTGAGAATAGAGCCCTCCAAATATCTTAGCAGTCAGTACTCTTTTATGGGAACAAAGAAATCAAGAATTCATCATAAGTCGAAAATCAAACGTCGGTGGCGTCGCGCAAACGCGAGCCACGTGTCTCACACGCTAGCAGTTGTCTCTAAAGAACTCATAAACCAGACAACTCCCGGCAGCTTGTTATCAAGAGTTTTACTTCGTTATCAAGAACTCCGCGGCTTTACTGGGAAAGTGGGGTAGCTTTCTTTTTCATTCGAAAAGGTAATGTTTACTGGTTATGGCAGCTAATTTTATGTGTCCGTGCAGTGGGTACTTTTCTGTTTTTGGTTCCTATTGTTGGAAGAAGTTGTCAGTTTCTTTAATTTGCTTATTTTTGTGATTCTTGGTGTCAATGGGATGTGTTTTCTTGGACATCAGAAGATTGTTTTCATGGAGGGTATCTTGTGTTGGTTTTAAGTTATGTATGAGGGGGGAGTGGAAGCTTTGTGGTTTTTGTTATGATTCTAAATGCGAGATATGGGACTTGGATTCGTATCGATGTGATGAGGTTGAGATGTGGTGATGGTTGGTTTTTTGAGGTAAGAGTTCTTTGAAGGTCATATTGTAGTTTGAAAGTGGATGGGGCTTCCAATTTAGAGGTGCAAAAAGAGAATGAAAGAGAGTTTGACTCAATGTGGTCATTTTTGGATAAAGGGCCGGTTGAGTTAGTGTTTTACTGCACCCGAGAGAGATTGCAGGAGTGGTACTTTTGTCCTCGATCGGTGGGGATGCAAAGATATATTTTGGGGAATGTGGTTTATGTTATTTGCATTTTCTACTTCTGTTTGTACAAGGGCTACTTATTATTAAGTATGCTAGTTGTAGTGTCTTTGTGCTTGCTTGTTTGCTCTTAGTGGTGCTCTGATGATAAATAGTTGCTCATTGAGGTTGATCATTAAAGAGTTTCGTTGCTAAGTGTAAATCTGACTGTATAAAGCTTAATGGTAAACTGTGGACAGCGAGAATATGTGTTTTTAGCTTGTGTGATTTATGATTGAGGAACTGCCCAACTTCCCTTGGTTCATAGTATTGAGATGCAATTTTTGAAAAACGACTTGAGTCCTAAACTGAAATGTAAAACATTATAGTTTAAGGGATTAAAAAGTGTATGGTGCTGAATGCAACCTGATATTTTTTGATGTGTCATAATTTCCTAGTTGTGAGTTTAGCTTTAATAGCCTTCCCATTGTAGATTGAGAACTTATTCTCGGAGTTGTTTTCAGCAGATCTAAAAGAGTGCAATCACTCATGGAGTTTGGCTTGAATGAAAACACGCAAGGTATCTTGTTGTCTTTTGTGGTGGATTTCATCTTGCAGTTTGCTTGATTGTTTAATCCTCCAAAACAGATAAGAGTGACATCAGCTCAAAGCATGGGCTACGTGAAGATGTTCAATCGGAGGTGGCCATGACTGAAAACCCAAAAGAACAACCTCATCCTTCTCCAGCCATCCAAAACATTGACGTGTTCCGAAAGCACAAGGCTCCTGCACCTGGGGATGCTTCTGGAGAAGTAAATATGGAAGTTTCTGTTACTGCCGACGATGTTATGCGGGCTGGAGGGTTTGGAGCTTCTGACAGCATCAGTAGTTTCCTCCCAGTTGCAAGTGATTCCACCGATTTTGAGGACCACCTTCGAAGAGTCCAGGGCTATGAAGATTCAGTGGATAAAATTGCTGGAGAATCTGATCCTTCAAAAGACATTCAGGAAGTTGGCAAAGTTCATGTTAATGACATTGACAATGGTGAGGAGCATAATGCCTTTGAAGCAGTAAATATGGAAGCTTCTGTCACTTCTGATGAAATGATACGGGCTGGAGGCTTTGGGGCTACAGATGATATAAGTAGTTTCCTTCCAGTTGCAAGTGATTTTACTGATTTTGAGGCCTATCTTCGTGATGCTCGAGAATATGAAGGTCTAGATGAAGAAATCAATCGGCCTGGCCTTGGCTGGAATAGTGAAGTAAAGTGAGTGAATTGCGGTTACAAAAGTGACTTGGTATCTTCTGGTATTTCTTGCTCCCTAAGACTTGAAGTCCTGTTCCTCATGGTTGTATTAGTGACTACTGTAGTACAATTTTGAATGATTTCCTTTGGATATAGTTACTTTCAAAGAATCATTTTCTGCAATCAAGTTTTGTGCGGACTTGTAAATGATGAGTGACTTGTTGCATTTCCAGTATTAGCTTGATGTTGATATCTGATGTCTCTGATACTGCATTGTAGATGTGAATGTGGGACTTAGTTTTGACGTATTCTCTGTACTTCTGAGAGTAAGATTTTAAAAGCACATTTTTCTCTCTATATCTGAGATTAGAAGTTGATATAGCAATTAAAATGCAATATTCTGCATACTTTGGTAAGATTCTTAGAGTAGGAAAAGCGCATGTCGGTCTGCATCTGAGACAGGTAGTACAAAATTTCTAGCAGTATGTACATTTAAGTGGCTTCTTCTGTCTTCATAGTGCCCCAATATTAAGTGATTTTCAACTTCTTTGGTAACTGTAGTCCAAAGGCTTTTTCCCTCCGAAATATTCTTTGTCCAGGAGTTAGGATTGCCAGCGGGTCATAAGCAACTTTCTCTTGTAGAAAACTTTCCCAGTGAGTACCAAAAATGAGCTTTCCACTCTTCAGGGGTGCTGTAATGGGGCAAATACTGTTTGATACCGAGACGGGGCCTTCCACAAAACTGTAGAATTTTCTTGTTTTGTTTTAAAATATGTTCCAGGCCATCTTTTCCGGTGGACGATGGTACCGCTGAAGATAGGAAGGCGACCAGGTAAAAAACATCCTCCTGTGGTGTAATCAAGGATGTTGAGTTTTTCCACCTGTGAAACAAGAATGAGATGGGATTGGATACTGAACCAGAATAGTTCAAACCATATTCAGTGATTGATTCATCCAAGGGTTAATACCTCGACTTGTTGACGGGATAGATCAGGACAGGACCATTGCTGGTATCTTTGAGAATATTTCCAAAAACTTCTTGGGCAAACTCATGTATGCTGCTTCTTGGAATAAGAAGATTTAGCCATGGGTGTGGCACCTCCCACAAACCCTTTTCCCGGAGTTTTATTTCAGAGACATGTACTCTATCCAGAAAATCCACATAAGAAACTTCTGACTGGAAGAGAGTGGACCTGATGTAATTCAATCCTGATAAGAGGCTATCAGTCTCCTGCATGCCAAGTGAAGGAGGTGAAGAATAAGCACGCACCTTCTAATAAATTTTGAGTAGTTTGAAGTAAACAATGGATTAAAAATCATACCTGATCAATGTAGTCCGACTCTTGAGGATTATAGTACTTCGCAACTTCTAGGCAAAACAGAATCTTACCTTCAGAAGTGAACTGGTTTGCCTGAACTGGATCTTTGGGATTGAAAGATGATCTCCAGTTGTTTAGCAAACCAGTTCTATTTATAATGACAAACCCTTCTACATAATCAAATGAATTTTTAGAAGATATTAGAAGCTCCTGGTCTTTAGCGAATACGGTGAAGTCTGAATAAAGTGCTCTTATCCATTTAACCTGTAGAAAGACAATGGTTAGGAGATGGTTCTTGTGCAGAAATTTTTATGTCCTGGTTTATTGCAAATGTATTCACCATTTTAGGGGCAGGTTCTAAGGCAATTCTAGCCTGAGTGATGATACCAAACTGTCCGAGTCCTCCAAGTACAGCATGGAACAGATCAGTGTTCTGCTCCTCTGAACAAGTTGCCACTTCTCCTCTGCCTGCATGGAATAATTAAGATAAGTACATTCTGCTTTCTGATTTTTGCAAGGAATTCAACTGTTAGGAAACTATTCTTGCAAATGCACCATGCTGCAGTTGCTAAAATAAGTTCGTTCTAGCCAACTCATTGTCGAACTACATTTCTTGATTGTAGATTTAAGCAAATACTTTTTCTTGAACAAGGATCGATATTTCAGGCTACAATTCTGAATCCTAAGCAGCATACCAAATAGTTTGAATTATCTGTGCCTTCCTATCTAATGATCTCCACGGGCATTACCTATCTTGTAAAAGAACATTTGGTATGCATGTGGTCGTAACTAACCTGTGACAACTACAAGTTGGTAGACATTGTTGATCTGGGGTCCATGTTGGAAAGCTTGCCCGCTGATTCCCGCATTTGATAAAGTGCCCCCAACTGTGAGATGAAGATAATCGGTCCACGATTTTGGTGCTAGTCCCTTTTTCAGACTCTCATGCAGAATATTTATCCAAAGTTCTCCAGCTGACACATCAACATAGGGGTCTCTTCCAGTGTGGAAGCTCATTTTTGGTACTCGAAGTGATTCCATACTGATAACAACACCTTGGTATGCCTGTGCTTGGCCTTCTAGGGAGTGCCCGTGGCCTCTAGCAGCAACGGTAAGCTCTGAACTTAGACCCAAATCGAAAATATATTTTATGATGGAGGAAATATCAGAAACTGATTTTGGGTGTAAAACTGCCGATGGCATTAGATGGTATCTGTTGCCGAAGTCCTTTGCTGCAAATTCGATGTCATTAAAACATAGGTGCCCATCGAATGTCATCTTTGCTATGGACGAGTGAACGATTGATTGGATGGTGTGAGGGGTGACAAAAGGGTGGTTAGAAGAAAGTTGCTTTCTGTCGATCATAAAACTAAGTAAGAAAACTAATACAAGTAGAGCTATAGTTTTTGGTTTGAAGAAGCTATGAGATTCTGCACAGAACATTCTTACAGGCTTCCGAGATTTGAAAGGATAATGTCGAAAGGTTTTTCTTTTTATGTGGGCTTCTTTTTCTCTGCGAATCTACTAAATGGAGTGGTGGAGAATAGGCTGAAGTGCATGATGTCGAAGAGAATTTAAAGGGGAGGATGGATTATAGGCCGTCGAGAGATGCTTGAAACTGCACATGATGGTGCCTTGTTTGCAGTAGGTGTTTGAGGATTCTTCTTAGGCCCCCCCCTTAGTTTCTGAGTGGAGATATTTATACAAGGAAAAGAAGATTTACTCATCTTTCTTCTTCCCACTGTCACAACAAAACTTTTCATTTTTTGGTCACTGTCTTATTGATTACATTACTTTTTCTTGGGCTATTCTCAGCAAATATATTAGTACACCTGGACCAATCACCGGATTTTTCACATTTCCGGAAATTTATGGTTTCATTATTGGTGCAAGATGACTCTGTATGTTGTAATACATGCACTATTTGTCAGGTGGTGGACTATGAATTATGTTTGTTTCTTCCTTATTGCACCCCTGTGAATTGCTAATAACCAGTGTCAATGACCATTTAATTCCTGCTGTATTTGCTTCTGTGTGATAGGATTTGATTAGAGTTGTCGAAGTTTCTACACATTACTGTATGTTGCCTTCTGTAATACAGTTGACGACCCCCCACCCCCCCAGGAGGGGCGGGTGGGAAGATGAAAAATGGAAATCGGGTGCACATGTGCAGTCAGATTCTATGGAAAAGCATCTTAGTTTCTGTTGGAGAGTGGAAACGTCGGGCGGCCCCTACCCGGATGCCACTTTGTTACAGAGGCATATGTGAAGCAGAAAGTCAGTTTCCTGTTTTGGGCCTTAGCTTCTTTTGACAATGTAAGTTTGGCCAACCTAACCTGCCTAATATTTGTTCTTTCTGTTGCCTTTTCTTGAAAAGTAACTTAAAAGGGCAGAAAAGATTCTGTGGATTGTGTTGGAGAGCATTTTCGATCATCGTTTTTACTGATCAATTTGCATCAAACTCCCGTCACATTTGGACGCGTGATTTGTGTTCACTCTACTTTAACTGAAACGTTGTTGCCTCTCTTTGATACTTGGAACTGCATAATTCGTCCAGCGTCCCGATTCTTTGCATCTTGATGATAGACATAAATACTGGACGACTCATACTACATCCGAACTGCATAATTTCGTGTTTTCTTATTATGTGCTTCTCTCTTGGAAGCGAAGCTGTACACTGTCGTCCTGCTTGAATTATGACATTAGTAACATGGTGATCGGTACTTGATTCTTGTAGGTGGACGATATTTTCCAGGGTCCATCTACTTACATAAAGACTGATCTTATAGTTATATCCAAGATATGGGAAGTTCAGCACCAAACTATGACAGGAGACATCAAAACTAACATTTACTTCCAATGGGACGATGAGCAATTATTTTACGTTTCTAGATCTCTCTCCCCCCCTCACAGGTCTCTCTCAAGAACTCACCATGGTTTCTTGGACAACGACACAGAAACCTCGAGATTTACATTATCTTGGCAGGGATGTTGTCTCTGTTTCACATTTACGTGTTGTCGGGGCTACGTTCTTTTCCAGGGAAAGCTGTGGTTCTCTATTTTGGTTTTGATTGGAAGTGTGTTCATGTAGGGGCCGGGGGTATTTGAGGAGGGTGGCATTGGGCACAGAATAAAATGGGACAGTGGTGGATGACTGTCTGAAATTGGAGGAGACACTGAAAAAGTTACCTATCAGTTCATTTGGTCGTTGGAGTCTTTGATCCCAGCATCACAGACTTCATGCTACATTACTTCCTAAGAATTATTGCAACCTTAGCCTGTCAGCAACTATACCACTCTTCCATCACATAAATACATAGGTTGTAATAGTTACAGTTCAGTACTATGCATGTGGTGCTGCTGATGTGCTAGAGTTACTTCCCACATGTGGAAGATGATGTTCAAAAGGCAATGTACTTGAAGATAGGCCTGTGTAAAGGCAGACATATGTACTTGAAGTGCAGCGCGTCGCATCGGAAGTATATTTTTAATGTAAACGGGGATAATTAATACCATTTCGTGAAATCACACGTAAACTTCATGTGGTTTGAAAATATTACATTTGGTACACTTGATGTTTGTTTCCTCATTACAAAGTAAATTTTTTTAGTAGTCAAAGTTCATTGAATTTGCTGATACTAGTAATACAATTGAATGAAAATCTGCATCTACCTTCGATCGATTTATTACAAGTCAAATAATTTTTTTTTGACCCTAACTGTTTTTATAGATCTTTACACGCACTAATGGAGGCGAGGAGGTACATGTTATAAGGGTAGTTCAATCAGAAAAACTTTGCTTGAATTGGTACAATTTAGTAGTAAGTCAATTGAATAAATATGAATCTTTATTCAAGGTTTTGCTAGTATCAACAAATTTCGTTAATTTTGACTAATGTGAGGATTTATTTGTTGGACATAAACAAACATCAAGAGTACCATATGTAATTTTTCAAATTATGGATATATACGTGTAATTGCACCAAACTCCAGAGGAATCTGATCCCATGTATATATGTATTACTTCCACGTGTATATGGAACATAAATACTGATGTATGTACTGGAGACATAAATACTGATGTTTGTATCATAATTGATCTTATAATAGCTTTAAAGCGTGGGCTCATAGTCGAAACTTGACGCTTGAACTGGCGCAAAATTAAAAGTTTGGAAAATTATTATAGTTATCAACATTAGCTTTTAGTAAAATTTCGTTATTTTTATCTATTCACAATGCAAATGAACTAACAATGTAGAGGGCAAATGAATGATCCCTAGGGGGACATCCCATTGGATTAGGTATAAGACTTCTTTGTGGAGGGTTTCATTTTCGAACCTTGGTTATGTATGTGTGTATGCGTGTAAAACAAAAAAAAAAAAAAAAAAAAAAACAATGTAGAATGCAAGTATATTACATCCTATGACATGTGGTTAGTTTCTACTATAGTCTAAAATAACTTTTTGTGTTATAGGACGATGTTGTATTTATTATTTACCTTAATTATGGAGGATGCAAGTATATTACATCCTATGACATGTCGTCAGTTTCTACTATATAGCCTAAAATTACTTCTTATGTTATAATACTATGTTGTATTTACCTTAGTTATTTATCATATGATGTACGTAGGTTGTGATGGTAAGAAGATTTTCGTACTTGCGAAAGATACATTCTATTATATGGAGAAGGTACAATAACACCTCAAACATTTGTGTAAATCTTTTTAGGTATTTGGCATCTTTCACTAAATGGAAAAATGCATGCACCATATCATTATTATCCGTACTTTGATTCAAATTTGATCTTGTTTTCTTTGTGATATCAAGTTAGAGATCCGAAAAGATTGTTTAAAGAAGAAATAAATGTACAATATTGCAATTTGCGGATTTAAAGAAGAAATAAATGTAAAATATTGCAACGACTTATGTTTTTCACAAGTTCGGAACGTAAGAGGGTGATGGTATAAATCAAAATTAGGTTCGTGTACTTCTCTATGGTTTCAAATTATTCGTCGAGAACAATTACCATCATAAATGTGTTGGAGAACAAATATAAATGTAACATATATCTGTCAAAATAAAAAAAAAAATGGATAATTACACCGTTGTCCCAGAGGTTTGGCGTAATCACACATAGATCCTCTGTGATTTGGTGAATTATATTTAATACTCCTGATGTTTATTTTCATCTAATAAATAGACCTATTTGTTAGTCAAAACCTGCTGAAATTGTTGATATTAGTAAAAGAGTTGAATGAAAACTCATACTTACTCTTGGTTGACTTATTATTAATTTATCGCAGTTCAAACAAATCTTTTTCGAATCAAACTACCCTTATAAGAGTGAAGATATAACCCCTCGACCCTCACATGCATTGACGTGCGAAGATGTACAAAACTGAAGATATAGGCTATGCTTTTGAATTATTTGTCGAGAACAAGTGACGTACTATCATAATAAATGTATTGGAGAAGAAATATATATATACATATATATATACATAAATTAAAGAAAAAGTATAGGGTGTTGAGCCTCTCAATCCATTTTTGTGTAGACTTTGGTTGATAGGAGCAAGAAATTTGGCAGTGATTAAAGAGTGAAGTATTATTTGATCTAAAGATGTCATGTGAGAAAGCATCACTCAAATTTGGAAAAAAAACAAGATCAATTACCAGATTCACCAATAAATAAGACAACATGAATCCCACCAAACATTGTTCATATTATTCCCAAAAGGGGTAGTTGGTTAGCCTCATTGCGTGTTACAATCGTTATAACATTAAGGGTAAATTACAGCTATCTTTTTTAGGAGTTGGTATAAGTACAAGTATTTTCTCGATATTTGAAAAATTACAAATATTTTCTTCATATTAAAAACAATTATGTAGCTCCTAGATGGTAACGTGACTACTACTTTATTCTTGCTATTTTTGTAAGAAAAAAGGAAACATTTGATAATTTATACTAATATAAAAGAAGACCTTATTTTACTCATAAAGAGTGGTTACTTATACTGCGGCGTCATTTTTTATTATGCCAATAATACTTCTCAGTTGGTTTCTTTTCTTTATTTCTTCTTCTTTTTCTTTTTTTTTGTTTTTTTTGAAATGTGAAATGTGATGTGTTGATTTATATATATTTTTTCTTATGTACAGTATATTATTATTATTTATTATATGTAGGGACGACGTGCCGCATCGATTAGTGTGAAAAAAGATTGAGGGTTGGTGAAGTAGATCCACATGGCATATTAGTCAATAAAAAAGCATTTTTGAAAATTTTAAAAAGTATATAAATATAATTGATAATCCAAAAGAGCTAACGAAGACTAACATAATGGGCCCGTTATTAAATGGACTTAAAATTAGAGGGTATTTGTAATTTCAAACAACGAGGAGATACTTATACCTTAGGAGATGTGCTGCGAGTTACCCTAAAATTGATAATATTGGCTAAAATTTATTACCTTTTATTTTCCGTATATTAAAATGTAAGAAAACGTACTTTTTTTATTTTTTTTTGTATTCTTGACAATCAAGACTTCTCTTAACATACGTGTATTAATATTTGTATAATATTAACGTGAAATCAGTATTTGCTCACTTATTTCAACTAGTGGTTTATTATTTTTCCTTCCATGAGATTTTTTTTTATATTTATTTTCAAAGGTAAATTACAGCTACCTTCTCTAAAATTTGACATAATTACGAATACCTCCTCATTGTTTGAAAAATTACAAATAACCCTTCTAAAAAAGAAAATAATTATGTAGCCTTTAGGTGGTAAAGTAAAAATTACTAACTTCACCCTTATTGATTTTTTTTTAAAAAAAGAAAATGTTTGAAAAAAAAAATTGGGGGTGGGTAATGTATATAATCCATTTAGAATTATAGCTCATAAGAATATTTTATAAAATTCAAAACAAATATACAAAATTATAATTTATAATCCAAAAGGGCATTTTTGATAGTTCACCATAAAAAATGAATGAAAACCTACAGAAGCTAACGACATGAGCTCATTGTTAGATGGACGTTATAATCAAAAGGGTATTCATAATTTTTCAAACAACGAGAAGATATTTATAATTATATCAAATCTCACGAAAAATGACTGTAATTTACCTTATTTTCAAGTTGAAGAGAAAGCAAAAAGTTTGTGCCTAAAAATCTTCATGTCCATAGGGAAACCATTCATGTGGTTGCAATTTGTCAAATTATATCTCTTTTCCTCTTTTGGGAAACTTTCCCTATCAATCTTAATCTTTTGAAATGACATTTGTGTAAAAAAAGAGCAAATTGCTTTGACTATGCACCTTTAATTGCATATGATAATAAGATCTCATCAAACAAAACTTCATTGTTTTTTTACAAGAAATTGTATTATGCAAGTTGCTAAGAAGATCACGAATCTTTCCTCATTTTATTCCTTTTCGGGTTCCGATTGATGGTATTGCCAAACACGTATTGGGGATGGCATCGTCGGTTGGCAAAATGTACTATTATCTCCCTGTATGATTGACGTAAGATTTCAATATAATTATGTATCTAATTTTAAAACGGAGTTAAATATAAGTTTTTTTTTAGATAGAAATTTAGAAATTTTTATGATCTCAAAAATGTAAATCATCGGTAATTAGATTATACAATATTACATTACACGACAAAAATTCCATTATCAACTAAAAGGGGGTGTGAAGAAGAGATGTTAATTGTGTAAACCACAACTTTTACACATTTACGCAATGCAAAAGAGTTGTTACTCTGCCTAACACTTCTCTTTGTAGCAAAGTGTCCATAAAAGTAAGGGGAGGATTCCATGAACACCAATTAATCTATGGTTTATTTACACAAACCACACATGTGTTGTGAGAACTTGCACATACACCCCATCAGAAATATCATCATCTACACAAAACATCCCTACTTTTTAAAAAATTACAGATACACTCTCCAAAAATATCAACGTCATTACACAAAAACTATCCCTGTATTTAACTACTATGGTTCGTACATACGAGGGAGTGTCATTTTTAGTCTTGTATGAATCCATTTTGACAATTTTGTCCTATAATTTTAAAATTTTAGCACCTCAAGGACAAAAATAGTCGGAATCAACTAAAATGACCGAAGGAGTACACGCGACCAGTTTAATTGGGTGCATTTTTTTGGCGAGTTTTGGAATTACAGGAGAAATGATCAACATGAACTCGTACAGAACTAAAATTAACACCCCTCTATACCTACAGAACTAAAATCGTAATTTTTCTATTAAACTACTCCACACATATTTCTCTGAACGAAATTTAAAACGAATTAACTGCCAAGTTTATTCATTAAAAAGGAAACAATGGTCTACTATAGAACTTTTTTTTTCCTTTTAACTTGGTCATTGGAGTTGTGAAATACTTAAATATCTTAGGGTGCATTTGAATGGATGAATTTTAGAAGGATTTGGAGAAACAATTTCAATCCCATTTAAAACGAATTTGAAATCTATTAATATTCAATAAGACATGATTCAAAATTAAAATTAAACAAATCAAAATCCTTTTAGATTTAGAATTATCCAAACAAATTCAAAATACTTTTTATCAAGAATTTGAAATTCACAATATCAAATCTTTCGATCCAAATGTAACTTTACATAAACATGAAAGATGGAAGGTAGGATTGTAGGGTGGTAGAAGATGATGGATGATGAGAAACACAACAATAATTCTTTCTTATATATGATGCATGTTCCCTATTCCTTTTACATTCCACTCCAATCAAATGTCATTTCAGTCCCTTGCCCTAACTTTTCCCACATGCATAGACTTACTATAGTCTACCAGTAGCTCTCTCTCTCTCTCTCTCTTCATTACTACTAGCTAGCTAGGTTTAACTGTTTCCACAAGAAAATGTTGTGATGCTATTTTGGGTGTCCACAATATGGTAATTTCTTTCTTTCAATTTAGACTCTCTTTTGAGTTCAGTTAGTCAAGAAAAATTGAAATCCATGAATTGTTGTCACCCCCCCCCCCCCCCTCCATGTGCAATTGTAACTGGCTTTTGTGTTTGTCCCACCACTTGTCTTCATAGACTTGTAAGTTGTAACAAATTATTACTAGTCAAGAAAAGTACCAAGTGCTCTCTACCTATGAGCCCTCTATATATTTCTCCTTTAACTAAAGATATAGAGCAGAGGCCATATATACTGACATAACAATTTCCAGAATACATATAAACATATGCAGCTTAGGGACCAAGTCAATGTGTATATGTTTTTATGGCTTTTCTAGGGTTTTTGGTGGGTACCGTAAAACAGATTATACGCCCCGTTTAGCCCTAAGAAGGATGGAAGTTAAGGATACCAAAAATACATAATGTCATTCGATGCTTTCACTGCACTTATATGTTTCTGTTATATTAACAAGAAAAGATATATACATAGCTAGTATGAAATTATCTAAATGCATGTGCCGTTGTACACATAAAATGATCGATACAGATGCATAAATCAAGAAGATATCGAAGATTCAACGAAGCTATGTAGCTAGCAAGTGGGTATCCCACTACTTAATCAAAAATCAAAATCACGAGGAGTAGTAGCTAGGGAGTAATGGAACATCCACATCTTCATATGGTTCATTTTCAATATCAAAACACTGATTTCACTCATCATTTTCATGAGTAGTGTCCTTCACATGAAGTTATAATGTACATATATATCAGTCATCAGATATGTGGAGGATAACTAAGGAGCATAAAATCTTTAGCTCTACAGATATGGAATGCATAAAAAGCTCCTAAGAAAATGGCTTTTAGGGCACGCTTGACAGAAATGCAATGCCTTCTTAGACTTTTCCTGCTGCCTCTCTCTCTCTCTCTCTCTCTCTCTCTCACACACACACACACACACACACACACCCCCCACACCCCCACACACTTAAGGGAGAGATTAAGTTGGTGATGGAGAGTCATTTTCTTGCCACATTATCTGCATTAATTTCTAATGGAGCATATATATAATAGATGTGGCTGCTAGGGTTTAGATGCAATTAATGACTGCTGGTGCCCCAAACAGTAACAAAAAAGGATAGACCATTGAGAACTAATTAAGGTCAGTTGTTGCTGTAAATTAATATGTTGCACAAGAAAGTTCATCGTTGACACTCTGATAGACACACCAACTCTATGCATAGAGTACTGTTGGACATGACAAAATCACATAGATTGATGATCTTGAATTTGAGAGCTTGAGCACTGATCTATGTAAAAATAAGGATTTACGATTTCAGCACATGCATGTATTATTAAGAATTACGAACAAGAAAGAGTTCAGGTGTTACCTGACTTGAGTTTACAACTGATGCGTCATGTATATCTATTATCATTAAGTTCAATTTATACTATCATCATTTACATATACTCAATATCTCACATAAAAGTCCACTCAGATGCTACCTGAAGTTAAATTTCTTGAATACATAAGCTATATTAACATACAGAAAATAACATTATTACATCAGTATGATGCATTCATCCGAATTCCGATAGAATTTAGATGTTCGTGTCAAGGATAATAATACCACATCCGTAATCCTTAAAAGACTGTAGTAAACCAATCTCAATGATATATATACATACACACACACACACACACACACACAGAGACGTCATATTCCACTATTCAACTTTGTGAATATGATAGCTTTTAGGCATGGTCATGGACATACTGAATTAGTGTTAGAGACATTTAATATAAGGAGTACCATTTAATGTATCTTCTTTACGGATATATTAGTTGGTATGTTTGTCAAGCATCTACATCAGAACCGGGTCAAGTTTCCACATATTTATATATGTTAGAAACTCTGTAAATTAATGGTCCATTGTGATGATATCATAAAGAAGTGCAATCCTATTGGAAAGACAATCAACTATTTCAATTCCAATAATACGGAAAGAACAATGTTAACTTACATTGTGGTAACAGAAGTAATACAAATTATGCATTCCTCATATATATATATATATATATATGTATATATTGATGCATGCGTGGAAATAGTTTGTTGACAGTTTCAAAAATAAATAGTAAGAGATAGTTAAATGATAAGCAAATGAAGATGAGGAAAGAGAATAAGCAGGTGGGCCTCATTGAATGAGAATGTTCCATCCTTCATTTTTCTTCACCACAAAAAGCTATTCTTTTGAGTGGAGAACACACTGACAAGACCCTCTTAAAGTACAACAGAGAACTCCATTTTTGAGGATACTAAAAAAATTTGGTTAAGATAGTATCTCTCTCTCTCTCTCTAACACACACACACACAGAGGGAAAAATTCGCTCTCGCTCTTTTCACTTGTCGGGTTATTTGTAAGTGGTATACATTGGTAAAATGGATCCATCACCATAATGTTTGCACTTATCATCCTTTAATGCATAACGTAATACACAGTACTTGAATAATTTTGAGACACTCGTAAGCTAGGTTATGGAGTTCGAGAACTGTCTAAAAGTTTACCCAAATATCCACATAAATAAGCTTTGAATCATCCCAAAGTTTATTGGTTATATCTCCTTTCGAGTTCAAAACTTAATTTCTTAAATTAAGTGTGTTGTCTTTCCCTAATCATTAATCAACCTCTCAGTTAATTACTATTAGAGTATAATAGCATGAAAATACATAAAACTATTATCAATCTCTCAGGTCTAATACACTATTATTTGATGGTGATTTAGTTTCATTGTCCATCACTTCATATACTAATCACTTTACTTCCAAATCAGCAACAGCAGACATTCAGAAGTCATTGAAGGGACATCTGAAAAGTTGAGGGGATTGCAAGTTGGTTGAGGCCCGTTAGTGCTTATGGGCCATCCCAATTATGACCACTACAACTTACAAGTCCAGTACTTACGTGACGAGGCCCAAGTGTTTGGTCTGGAGGGGCTCCCAACAATAGCTTAGCATGTCGCCACATGGATGAGTTCCAAAAACTTGGATGCCTTTGTCAACTTATCCCAAAATATCCTACTTATAAGCAATGATCTAAATAAGGTTGATTGGGATTTGGATATCATGTCATACGTTTATTTGATTCCTCTTCTAGGGGAATATGTGGTTGGCAATGGAGTTTTGTTGGGCAACGTTTAGTGAGCATATCCATATCCCCCTATGTTGGAAAATAGTTTCTTGTTTCCTTCACGTGTCAAATCTCAATATGTTTCAATTAGTTGATATAATTCATATCCAATACTACTGTTAATTTTACAAGTACTGACATGTTTGAATGAACTTAGAAGCTTTTTTTAAGATGTCATACAATGTTATATCGGGTTAAAGGAATGAGTTCAAACCCCTCAGAATATAGTATTTTATAATTTCCTTTCAAGAATAATAAATAAAGAGATCTTAGGAAATCTAAATTCCTGCAGTTTTGACTATGTAATTACATAACTGTTATTTCCAACATATTAAAGCTTCACAAACTTAATTTTAAAATAAAATCCAGCATTTTATAAATTTCAAAAATATCTTATAAGATGTGCTAAGATAAACTTGGCCTAAAATCCTCTAATGCTGTGTTTGGCTCGATGTATTCAGAGTTAATAATTGCAAATCCATAATATAAATCCACTAGACGTATTTGAACAATACCATGTGACAAAAGATTTCAAATCATCCAATTCTTATTTTAAACTATGTTTAAAATTCATTTAATATGAACTCATTTTTCCCCAAGTCCTTCGCTCAACTCCAAATCCGTTCATCGATATGGAGCCTAAGATAGTTCAAATTCAAGTACCCATTATGCTTTCAGTGTACGTCATCCTATATCACTCAGATATATGCCCCAACTACTACAGGTTTTCGCATCATTTAGATTTAAGAGTGATATCTATCCCATTCCCCAGCACTAGTGCACTACCTTTGTTAAAGTCTTAAAGAAGTTATGTACTTGAGAACCACATCTTCCCACAGTTCTTGGTATAGATGGATAACTAAGTGGAATTCCATCTTGCCTCCAATGGCAAACTATCCTGACTCTCCTCTGTTCATAAAATGTCTAATCACAAGTGAAAATAATGTAGCTATGATGTCAGATAATAGTTATTATGGATGACAAACTCTTCCCACTCAAAAAGTGAGGGTTTTCTCACCTGTGACGAGTCCATGACCATATCTCACATATAAGTACTGACAATTATAGAACTTGTCCAGAAACGACTCAGCAATAGTACTATAATGGAGACCAAAATTATATCGAAGCATAACAATAGGTTCAAGACAATACTGATATGTACATGAACTACATAGCATGATAACTCAAGGGTGGAAAACTGGCATTTATTCAGGCAGGTTTCTGATTATAGATTCATAAGTATACTTTTATTCAGGTACAAATCTATGTTACACATCCTGATATCATAACGTCATTTGCTCCTATCTCAACATGTACTTTAGGTACTTGAAATCAAGTTGTGAAAAACTCACATAGCTATAAAATTTGATCTTACACGCGTATAAACTTACCTCCACTGGCAAAAGAGCAAAAGTTCCAATGAAAACCACAGATCGTCTCATATTTTGATAGCCTACAATGATTCAACAGCTGCGGGAGACTTCAACTTCTTTGGTGGAGGATTACCTCCGGATATCACCACATAGGAGTAGAAGCAGAGCATTGCAGCACTGATACAAGAAGAAAAGAATCAGTGACGAAATGAACGATGTTAAAATGTTCAACTAAAAATTGCAATGGTAAAATCATATAATAGTACCTGATGACAGCATTAAAACCCACAGGGAAGAGGCTTTTAGACTGCAACAATATCAACATTTTCAGTTAATTGTGGTTATAGAGTAGAAAGCAGGTAAAAACAATAATAGAAATCTGATTTGTTACCAATGAATAGGCCTGAACATTCTTCCACAGGAGGGCCATCGAGAGTACTGCATGGTAGAATAGGTGAAGACTGACTATTAACCAAGTCAGATGACCCAAAAAAATAAAGAGAACACCACATATTGGCTAAATTCCATATCAAATTCCATGACCAACATTGTATATGCATACTCTCAGATTAAATTATTAAGATGTTAGCTGCATAATTCATTGGATACAAAGCTGGATGAGATTTATTGATTGGCTAAATTCCATATCAAATTCCACAACCAACATTGTATATGCATACTCTCAGATTAAATTATTAAGATGTTAGCTGCATAATTCATTGGATACAAAGCTGGATGAGATTTATTGAGGTTTTCTCTGAGCCTGTTGGAAAAAGATAGGTAAAATGTTATACCATGAAACTAAAAGAAAAAGACAAAATAACTTGCTGCATAATTTCAGCGGACAAAAAATGGATGAGACTTATTGAAGGTTTTTCTGCAAGCACTGTATGTTAGCCTGTTGGGAAAGATAGGTAAAATGTTATACGATGAAACTATAAGGAAAAGAAAAAAGTAACTCACTGCACAAGCTCTAAGAACATAAACAGGAGCCTATTGAAGAGTCTAGAGTCTAGACACTGCAAAAACAATTCACACACCTTTGAGCACTAAGCGGACTAGGTCTGCATTTAATAAGTAATTTCAACTGGTGTTTGTCATAGCATATTTTGAACTGATTCCTAATGTTGGATATAACTTAATTACAAGAAAATCAGTTTCACAAAAGCAGATTGATAGGCAGAATTAACAAGCAAAATAGCTGAGAATAATTTATGGGATAAGATGGCATCATTTGGTACTCTGCCAGTTATATAACTACAAAAGTGAATAAGGACATCTGTCAGAGTAATTTAATCATGTGATCACGCATGAAGTTTCATATTTATATTGCTGTTGAGAAGGCCATATTTATTACATAAAGAATAAGGTAAAAGATTTATCAGATAACTGGATGTTTGCTAAATTACGTAATGTAGCCTGTGAAAATAGATGTGTGGAAGAATTTGGCCATATATTGCTAAACAATAATTGCTCCTCCATCATCTACCACCAATCTTCCATTTCCTGCCGCCTTTCATCTATCAAATGGGTAGCTTAAGTAGCTATTGAATATGGAGCACGTCCTACTCCATCATTTGAATCTTTATCTCACATACAAATCTTACTGTTTGGATTTCCCAACACCTAACTTATTATGATGAGTGGATTGGATATTATAATAAATTGAGGCATTGGTTTTTACATTTATATAAGGATATAATGTAGTCGGTTTATGGTGCGAAAATTGATTTCTCCGTTCTTTTTTCTTCTAGACCATATTAGCAGCTCATACTTTTGGACTCATGCTTATAATTTAAGGTATTGTTGCAGCATGAAAACCATAAAGACTGTCTCAAATTGATGGTTATGGCACTCTTGCTTTCTTTTTAAGAGCTTCATTTAGAGTTTGAGGATTTTGTTTTAATTCTCTAATCAGGCCCTCTAAGTCTCCAGGGCGGTCATGCCAAGGACTGGTTAAGCACTTCACCGTTCTAGAAATCATATCCAAGAGATCTTCTCCTGCAACCCAAAGTATGCTTAGAGCATATTATCAATACACACGTCATTGAATGCAATTTACCTAAATGACGAGAAAGTCTGCAAATTAACAACCTCAAGGAAGTGCATAAGCTGATGTACACATAATTAAAAAGCAGAGGCACAGTTGAACTTTTTAATCTTTAGAACATTGTTCAGAAAAGATGAAACTGAAAGGATGTAAAGTCCCATTAATTAGGCAGAGTCATACCACTGACTTTCATATTGATATTTAAGCAATAAAAAAATACCAAACAAAACAGAAATTATATGTTATAAATACGGAGAAGAGAACTGTTGTAATGATTCCTCCACCAGGAAAAATGTAATCACCTGCTTGACCCAGTATGAATGGTAAGCTGGATTTTCCTTGTCTCCAAACCTTCAAACTAAAAGTGCTAAGGGCCAGTAAAGCACCTCCAAAAAGCACTCCGGTGCACAAAGTACCAGGGTTTCTTGAGAGAATAAAACCAAGAAGTCCCCCACTTAGGACAAGCCCACCTATGGAAAAAAAAAAAAGAACTTCTTAGTTAAACAAGTTTGCATGAGTTTACGATAAACAATTTTCAATATCAAATAACTTGCATGTAATCGTTATTGCATCACAGTGCACATAACTAATGTTTCTGACAGAACAAAAGGTAACTTATTGTTCAATTTCAAGTTTCAATAAAGACAACGAAACTAACAGTAACCCAGCACAATTACAATTATGTTGCATTACATCCTGCATACTTTAGGTCGTTGTGCAACACAAAGGGAACTTACAAGGGAGTGCAATTTTCCATAGTTTGGCATCTTTTCAACTCCTCAAACTTTTAGATTTCCAGGGAAAAGATTCAAAAGAAGTTGTTTGACTCTTGACAAACAATTGGCATAGTGAAGCAATCACAAGCCAGGGAGAGGATTTAAGACATCTTACAAGAGAAAGTCCAGATCAGAAATGCGAAAGGGCCCAGGATATCTAAACAAAGTGCAGAAAAAATGTCACCATTATTCAGAAGAAGGAAATTCCAGGTCAGTAGATACTTACCAAAGGGGATCCCAAAACAAAAATCGTGAATCTTTGCTGCCCTTTTTGGTTGGCTAATGACTTGTTCCTGTATGAGCCCATTTGACTCTCCAACAACAAAACCTTCTGTAAGGGGATCTGACTCTGTAGAGCTCCCATTATGTGATTTCGATGAATCTTCTACGTAACTTGGTATGGTCTTATTCACCAAGTTGGATACTTCAGTGCCACGTCCATCACTGCTCACAACATTTAAAACCTGAAGATAAAGACATTTGAAGTTGCATAAATTTCAAATGATAAACAAATAGCAGAAACTGTATCAGCTTCATAGCTGCTACCAATTTTAGCTTATGAACATGAAACAGCTCAAACTACTAAAATAAAAGCTCAATAGTAAACTCTTGATCATGGCTTGCTGGAAATGAGTAGGTTAATTATTAAGTTAAGCCAAGCAAGAGTAACTACCAGCTCCACTTTCCCAGCTTGCACACATAAAGCACCACATTGTGCTATTTCACATAATAATTTTCGATTTTTACATCAAACTTGCTTGCTTCACCACTCTTTTAGTTTTGATTTCACTATTTTGGTATTCTACGAGTGACTGAAAATTCATATTAAAATGCAATCCTGCATCCGAATAACATTCAATTCAGCTAAGAATACAAACCAAAAAAAAAATGATTTCTCAATACATCATCTCAACCATCACCAAAGATACAAAACCCTAGCAAGTAAACCCACAGCAATATGACAAAATTCAGCGTCCCGGCAGGAACTACATTCTCAATAAGAACGCGGAAAAAAAAAAAAAAAAAAAAAAAAAACCACCCGTACCTTTCCGCGGCCAAAACTGGCGGTGCGGGAATATGATCCGGATTTGAGCTGCAATCGGCGGTTGTAAATTACGGAAGAGAAACATGAGAGCTGAGCAATCGCCGATGACATCGTTAGAATTCTCTCTTTATTTGCTTGGGAATTTAAGTGCAAGAAGATTCAGATGAATGAATCTGCAAATGAAGCAAACAGAAAACTGGTCAGCAGAAAGGTTTGACTTTTAGGTAACGCTCTGACTTTTTGTTGCTCACTCTTTTTGCATTTTTTCATTTATAAGAAATTAACTTATGACCCCAAAATTTTGTGACTTTTATCAATTCTCTCCCAATGTTTAAAAGACGGTAAATTACAATGGAATTCTCATGAGATTTTGCATAATTATTAATGCGTGTGGGTATACTCAAATGTGTGTGTAATTAATTTAGAACTTAAATAATATAATTATTACTTTTTCAAAATATATGTCTTAGTTAAATAAATTAAAAAACAGTAAAGCAAAAATAGAAGTTGTGGAAAGTTATTGAGAGAAGAGTGGGGAAAAAAAGAGAAAATTGGAGGTTGAGAAAAAGAAAAAAAATTATTGAATAATTTAAAAATAAAAAAATGACAGACCAGAAAAATTGAGACACCAAATAGGTGCTCTTCAATTATAATAAGGTACAGATAACTATTCACTCATTTGAAAATTATAAATATTCCCCTGCAATTAATGGATGTCTAACAAATACCTCTTATGGTAGTAATTCCAAAAAATATTGTAATTTTTCAATAGGAAAGTGTATATACTTATGGAAATTTTCAGGAGATTCCGTTGGATATAACTATCATCCCACGTATTGATGGGGGTTCAAATTCATGATCACTATAGTCATGGGAGCTCAACCTTAACCACTAGGCCAAAAGATCATTTGTTAGAATTTGGTTCTATTTGATCACTTAAAAAGGGTATTTTATTTTTAGCTAATAATAATAATTTTTATTAGGGATAATTACACTGCCCTCCCCTGAGGTTTGGTGTAATTACATGTAGACCCCTGTGGTTTGAAAAATTATATTTAATATCCTGGGATTTGCTTCTGTCTAATAAATAAGTCACTCCATTAGTTAAAAATCATCAAAATTGTTAATATTAACAAACAAATTGAATGAAAATCAATATTTACCATCTGTTGACGTATTAATGACTTAATGTAGGCCAAACAAATTTTTTATAACTAAATTACTCTTATAACGGTGAAGATATATTGTCTCTCGTACATTAACGTGTGACGATATATGAGGGTAGTTTGGTCATAAAAGGATTCGTTTGACCGACAATAAGTCAGTAATAAGTCAATTAATAGCAAAAATCACATTTAATTCAATTTTTTTTTTGCTAATATCTATAAATTCGATGAACTTTGACTAACTGAGGGACCTATCTGTTAAATAGAAGCAAATCTCATGAGTACTATATAATTTTTTAAACTACATGAGATCTACGTATAATTACACCAAACCTCGTGACAGAGGAGCGTAATTATCCATTTTTATTATTTTTCAAAAATGACTATGTGACAAAAGATAATATAAACACTATTACAGGGTATGTGGTAAAATATTTTCAATTAAAAAAATGTACTTAAATATAACATGATGAATGAAAAAGAAAATAAGATTTGTTTTACCAATTCTACTCAATTTCGGACAGAAATAAAATACAGTTCGAAGAATATTTTATTATTACATTCTATTTTTTTTTTTTTTTTGGTTTGCAAAATTCAATACTTTTTATAAATTATTTTTATTTATATTTTTTTAGTATATTTACTTTTCTGTACAACCAATTGAATTCTTACTTATACTAATCAAAATCCAAGTATTTGACAATGACCCAAAAAGGGCAAAAATGGGTTTTCCAGTGTTGTGTTCCAAAATTCAATTAAAACTCAAAGTCGCGTTCTTGAATTCCCCCGCAACTAACACGATTTAGTCGCCTTCCCCAATTGTTCGTAAAAATGGCGCCACCCAACTTGAAAAGGTATTTTTGCACTGTATGCTTCGAAGAATAACCCTAATTTCTGGACGAAAACCGTTAGGGAAATTTGAAGTAGATGGTCTCTTTAGCAGCTAAATCAGTTAAATTTTCGCGATTGAGTACCTTTTCAACTTCTCGATTCTCTTCTCTCCTCTGCATACCCCAGGTATTGTATGTATGTATATGTGTAAGAACATGTTGAGTATTGTTGTATAGTTCTATCTGTGATTCACTGCGTTAAAACGATTTATACTTGGCGTTTATATTTGCTCTTTTAATTATGAGTTGTGTAGTGGTGTTTATATGTAGTTATATTGCTGTAGGACTTGATAATTTAGTTCTGCTGTTAAATGTTTATCTTTATTTTTAAGTGTTTATGGGTTTTTTGTATTCTTCAGAATGAGTGTACTTGGAGAAGGAAGCGGAGCATTCATACATCATCAACCGGTAAAGATTACATTTTTAGTTATCGTTTTCCAGTTTTTGCTTTGCCCTCTTTTAGTTATAATCTTCCGATTTTTTTGTAGTTTTGATATCTTCAATATACTTGATATTTGATTATGCCGTTTTTTCTTTTTGGGTCCCTTTTCCTTCTGTTTTGGGGTACCCTTTTGGCAATTGAGTCCTCCTTTGTTTTGGTCTTAGTTGAAGTTTCAGAATATGCATACGATGATCATATTCCGGATGATTCCAAGGTGACAGAGAAAGATACTGCATTGCGTATGGCTATATCGAATCTTTCAGGGGAATTTGGTAAAGAATCAATGCTGTCATTGCAGCGATTCTTTGGGGCTAGACGAGCCCCCGTGATATCCACAGGCTCATTGAGGCTGGATCAGGCTCTTGGTATTGGTGGACTACCTAAGGTTTGCTTATGATAAATTAGTTGCATTCATGGTACTGCAGATTTATGCCTTTGTTCTTCTGTTTTTGCACCTTTATAATATCACCTGCTGCTCAAGGATTATACGTTAATGGCCTTTATTGTTGTATTATGCACATGTTTGAAATGATATATTGTATGAGAGCAAGAATCTTCTTCCTCTTTTAGGTCTTTTAGCTTCACGTAGAAACTATGCATATCCATGACAGATTTTGATTGCTTTCATCAGGGGAGGATGGTTGAAATTTACGGGCAGGAAGCATCCGGGAAGACAACACTTGCACTACATGTTATTAAGGAGGCTCAAAAGCTTGGAGGTGCTCACAATTATATGTCTTCAATGTTTGGAACGAAAGACTTGGTGTCTAAAAATATATGAGGAATTAGGTTTTTAGAGTACAGTTATATGCTAAAAGTAAACTAGCCTTCCAACTTGTAGGCTTTGAAGCCAACGATTGTGCATGGAAGGACAAGCTTCTTGTTGTATAAGGATGGCCTCTTTATCTTCTTCCATAGGTATAGGGATCTATCTGCAAAGATGTATTCCCTTTTCTAACAATCATGTATTAAGTTGAAACACTATCGATTTTATTGCTCTTACAAACTATTCATCAGCTACTAGTCACTTCACCCATGAAACTGTTGTGATAGCTTTTTCTTTTTGCGTAAGTTGCTGTGGAATTGCTGAGTTTAGTTGGTTATGACAATGTAGTGACTTTGACAAGTATGAGGAAGATTATTGTGATAGAGGAAACAATCTCAGTTTTTGTGTTGCAGTCCTTTAAGCTGCTTGAATCTCACGTTTTTTCTCTTTATTCTTCACATGCAACTAATTTATTCCTCTGATAGGTTACTGTGCCTTTCTTGATGTGGAGAACGCAATGGATCCTTCACTTGCTGAATCAATAGGCGTCAACACAGAGAATCTCCTTATTTCACAGCCAGATTCTGCTGAAAATTTGCTGAGTGTGGTGGATACATTGACAAAAAGTGGATCGATTTCTGTTATTGTTGTTGACAGTGTATGTACCAATCCAAGAATCCCTACTTCTGCACAAAATAGTTTTTGTGTTTTAACATATATCAAATATTTCCTGCCATCGCTTTCATGTTTCTGTTTTGTTGCGAATGCAGTCAAGTGTGATATATGATTGATTGATGTAGATACTCCCAGTCTGACATACTATTGATATAGATACTCCCAGTCTGACATACTAGTTAATTTGTGGATACACCAGCACTTGCAGATTTGCAAGCATACGTGTGAATAACCTAATACTGAAAAGCAGAGATACCTGCTCTGATTGAGAGGAAGGCACAATGCTTTTATGCAGATTGTTTGCGAATAGTAGATATGGTTCTACCTTTCTGTTCGGTGATTGTAAAATTCAAAGCATTGAAACATCTGATAAATTGGAAGTTAAATGGATGGTTTATTTCTAGGTAGTTGTATCAGCTCTCCCTGCAAGCATTTGCCTCACAACTCAATCATGCATTTTCTCCGTATATTTATTTGGAAATAGATTCTTCTTTGTATTGTTATCTTCTTATTTTCTTGGACGTGCAATCAGTGGTGCTTTTCATAAATCATGTTTAGTGGCCCTATGTGCATTATTTTCAGTTCCGCCTTTATCAGTTTGTTGACTGTTCATATTATTCTTTATATTTATCTTTGTGCTGTTTTGCTTTTGCTAGGTAGTTTTATCCACTAAATTTCAGTATTTCTGTATTTTAATTTCCATCAGCAGCAGGAAAGCTTGGATGTTTTTATCCTCTAGTGTTTTTATCTTCATTCCTTTTGCAGGTAGCTGCTCTTATTCCTCAATCTGAAGTTGATACTGTACAATGTGGGTCCTCTAGAGATGTACAATCAAAAATAATGACCCAAGCACTACGGAAAATACATTACTCACTATGCAATTCCAATACACTTATTATTTTTATTAACCAGGTTAGCACCTTGTTGCTGGAAATTTCAATTCTTACGGATGCTGTGCATTCAAGATCAATATTCTCTGATCCTTACAGGTAAGAAAAAATTTGACATTAGTTGAAGGCTCTGTGCGTGCGGATGAAGTAACATGTGGTGGAAATGCCTTGAAATTTTATGCTGCTATACGGATGCGAATTAGCAGAAAGGGATTGCTCAAGACAGAGGATAAGGTAAGACTGACAATGTATCAGATCTGGGTTTTCATGCTCTACATATCTCTTTTGTGATGGTATCATTTTTGCATTTTTTTGTGCTTTGATACAATTAAAATCTGCTAACATCTAGTATCTTTGCAGATCTTTGAAATGTGTGGTTTTTCACTTTACATACATGTCAAAAGAATTGCTGCAATGTATCTTATAAATTATTGGTGCAAGTAGAACAGATATTTGTAATGCATTGCTCATGAGCATATATTTTTCTTCTGTTGGATGAAAATTAATATGAAATTGGTATAGTATCATATCTGAATATTTCCTTGCTGCCAGGCTACTGGTCTTGGGATTTCTGTGCAAGTAGTTAAAAATAAACTCGCACCTTCAATGGCGAAAGCTGAATTGAGTATAAGATTCGGGAAGGGAATCTGCCGCAAATCAGAGGCCTTGGATTTGGCCTGTGAACATGGTGTCATAGTGAAAGATGGAAGCAGCTACTTCATAAAAGGAAGAGTCTTGCATAGTAGAGAGGAAGTTTTAAGTTACCTGTCTGCAAATGATGGGGCTTTGGATGATCTAATCAGAACCTTAAGGTGTCATTTGTTTGAGAGATAAAATCGTCTGAGGATATCATTGATCACACAACCTCGATGCAAATATTCTAGAGCCGCTTCTTACAAGAGCGTCCAGCTAAAAATGTCTGTAGATTTCTGGGCTTGATTCCAAACTTCGGATGAAACTGTTTAAGTTTACCAAACATCTGCAGGCATTAATTGTATTGTTATCTGGTTAATATTTGATTGTATAATGCAACAAAAGGTGTATTGTATTAGTCAACCTTCTCACTATGTACACTGTCTGGTAACATTTCTCTAATGTTAGAGTTTGGCCTTTCTTTCTTTCAGTATCGAAATTAATGTAAGGAAATAATCTTCCAATTTAAGACAGGAAGCGTGATGTAAAAAAGTTGCAAAAAGATATGCTTCATGCCTGCAGTATCAGGAAAATGGAAAATGATTGTTAATGAATGGTGGCTGCTATAGATAACCTCAAATCTGGATCTTGTTTCCTGGATTACGTTTATACAATGTAAATTTTAGACAAAAGAATACAGACAATAAATGTTGATTTTAAGAAGTTCATGTCTATCTACAAGTATGAGCATGTGGTTTATTAATTTGCATTTTAGGAGTTGCACATGAAAACATCCCTGGAATTCCTGGAAACTTGTCTGTTGCACAATCATGGGTTAAGAAAATGTTGTCAAATTCTATAATGTCAATTTCAGGTATATAGCAGTTGGAAATGAGATCAGCCCATTAGACAATGCCACAGCCAGGTTTGCACCGTACGTCGTCCCGGCCATGCAAAACATTGCCAATGCACTCTTCTTAGCTAGGCTTGGGACCAAGATCAGTGTCTCTACTGTCATAAGCCCTCGGCTTCTTGGCCAACGCTACCCTCCGTCAGGAGCTGCTTTTGTCCCCAAAGTCCTGCCATATATTGGCTCTGCTATCAAGTTCCTTGAGGAGAATAATTGTCCATTACTTGCCAATCTGCACACATATTTGCTTTATATCAGTAATCCTAAGGGCATAAGGTTGGATCATGCACTTTTCTCAGCTCCTTCAACTGTGGTGAGAGATGGGTTTTACAAGTACTGGAATCTGTTTGATGTTCTTGTGGATGCAATTTATGTGGCAGTGGAGAAGTACGGTGGAAATAAAGTGGAAGTCGTAGTTTAAGAAACTGGTTGGCCTTCTGCTGGTGAAACTGCAGCAACTGTAGCAAGCAGAACACAAGTTTTTCCCCAGAAAAACAAATCAGGGAAAAGCAGAAATCGGCTTCAATCCGACAAACACTGAAAATCTTGAGCTTACAGGTCCAAACAGAAAAAGGAGATGCATCTATATACAAGAGAGATATGATCTTAGTGCTTAGTTGGTGGCCTATTAACAAAGGAAAAAACCAAGTCATTCTTAATCTCAGTTAAGTGTCCCGAAAGTAGAAGATATGTGCTGAGAAACGCTGTTCCTTTTGTTACTTTTGGTTATTTCACTGTTAGATGAACTCCAAGCAGAAAGCCCGACGTTGTGTGGACAAAGTTCGCCAGAGTACGTCTCGCATAACCTCAGCCTTTGCCTTGGTGTGCTCAGAGACCTCGACTTCGCCTTGGCAGATTCAGTTGCAGCCATGTATGTTGGGTAAACCGGAGAGCTAGGCAAAGATCCATCGTCCCTAATTGATTTTTGTTTCACATGACAGAACGATCTCCTTGGTAATGAAAATGGTGAGTTTGATTCCTCCACTATTTCCTGTCTGCAGATGGCTCTCAGCTTCAGTTGTGCCAGCCCACTTGCATCAACGGCTATAGTACTATAATGAGACGAAGGCTTCAACTTCTCGTTGTCTTCACATTGATGCACATCTACAAGTTGATCAAACCTGTTGCTCTTTCTGTTCTCTCTGTGGACCGTTGGTTCTTTCAGGCTTTGGTCATTTCTCCTCTCCTGGGAAAAACGAAAACAAAGACTATAACAAGATTTGGTTTTGATGAAGATAACGAACAAGATGGTAATGAAAATCTTTGTGGTTCCTCTATTCTCTGATCCATTTTATCCCATTTGATGTGCAGAAGCAAGAATTTCAGCAGAATGAAAACTTACCCGGTGGGAGGAGGAGTACTGCTTCATGCGTTCCCTTTTAGCAACGGCTTCCTGCCTCTGTAGATACAAGCTTTCCATGCCTCCCTTTGAAACCAAGCTCAAATCCCAACTCCTGAGGCCGTTGCACTGAAGCTGCCAACGAACAGAAGCGATAACATCTTCCTCATCAACACTTCATATCCAGCTCAATTCATCGGTATGATCAGAATTAGGAGAAAGAATCAAATATAAGGTCCATTTAAGACACTGATTTGCTTTCTTAGTTCATAAAAAAGTTGAGATTCTGGAATGCAGCCTCTTCACTTACCTTAACTTCCTCAGAATTGACTCCTTCCTTTTGGCTAAGACTCTGTCTCTTTTCTCCATGATTAAGATAATCAAGCAGATTTCGGGCGTCCCTTTGTCGTAATTGTGGCTGTGCCTTCGACAGCAAAGACATGGATGATAATGTCTTAACACCGGTGCGCCTATTTAGGTCGCCCCGAACGACTGCTTGAAGTTTCACTATTCCTTTCAGTGCACTCAGTGCTTTCCTAGCCTGCATTATCCCAAAAACATTTAAGTTTTATTACTAATCAAATACTCAGAGGATCAACAATTGGCTGAGAACTAGACATCCAAGAACTAAAAATAGAGTTGAAGTCTTTTCCTCAAAACTATGTTGTCTTGAATTGTTTCAAGAATATGAGATAACACTCACAAGATGTCCCCTGTAAGCACTCTGAATTCTGATGGCAGCAAAGTACTGTTTTCTCCTTTCGAGTGCGTGTGGGATATTCGTGAGCCGGACGACCTCTGCTGCAGCATTTGCAGCAGCCACAGCAGCTTCTGCTGCAGCCGCTGTCGCAATGGCCACGGCCAATGCATGCTTTCTCTGTTCCTCCGTTGCCTCATTCAGCCCTTTCTGAGGCGCTTCCAGCGCAGGATACTGTCTGAATGCAAACACTTCCAAGAACCGGCGCCATTTCTCTGGTTTCTGAGTACTCCAAAAGCAACAGATGATCATCAAAACTGGAGACGGTTCGATTAACAAAACAGTGAAACATGAAGATCAAAACAGGAAATGTTGGACAGAAATTTTACCTCCTCAGATTTTGCTTTTGACTGAGGAATGAAAAGCCTCTTCACATAAGAGAACCAGCTACTTCTCTTCTTTCCCATTTGGTAAGATTTATGACAGTCAAGAAATTACATCAATTCAGACACAGCATTTTTCTTCACAACCATCTTTCTATTCACTTCTCTGAGAAAGAAAATAAAGCATAGAAAACCATCAAAACCAACTTCCTAAATCAAATATAAGACATAAGTGTGACAAAACCGTCACAAAAACTATAGTTCAAATCAAATATTCCACAACGACCGTCGGACACTCCTATGATCCCACTTACTCAGGATTGCTACGCTGATCGTCCCTCACTCGTCTTTCAGAAAAAAAAAAACTATGAGAAAATGAAAGCATACCTCAAGAATACACTTGATCTGAAGCATGCAGAAGGACAAAGGAACACATCAATTTATAAAGCCATGCATGTTGATGATATTCTTCTTTTCTTGAATTGATGATGGTACAAAATGGCTTCTGTTCTTTTTTATGTAGAGACTTATATCATATATGCACTCAAAAGAACATCATGTGCTGATTGAGAAAAAGCAACTTTAATGGATAAAAAATAATAAATAATGGGAGTTTTGTAAGAATTGATGATGTCTGAATTTTCAGGAGTTGTACCCTTTTGGGGGTGACTTATGAGGAAGGTGCTTTTAACATCATATGGCCCTCTATTTTGTTGCCTCTTATCTCATCTCTCCTTTCTTCTCTAACTGTCATTTTCACAACTGCCTGCCCACTGACCAGTTCAAAAATGTGTCTGTTTGTATGACTTGTAATGAGATTGTCTTCTTGTAATGAAATCTTTATCATTATCTTTGAATTCATAAGAAGGAACTACTTTCTTGAATGCTATGATCAGGCAGGGCTTGGAAATACCCAAATGCCCTTCAAGTCTGGTTAGCATGATCAAACAGTACTGAGATCCGTATATTTTCTGCCGGTCATGTACAATTCGAACCTAAATTGGTCTTGACCTAAATAAAACCTGAGTGTAGACCCTTAATAGAATGATGTGAGGAGTTACTTGAACTGTGTGATGATCATACAATGGACTAAATCTATAAATACTCTGAATAAAAGTCAATTCGATAAGTCATTATTGCATACCTACATTTGCAGTACGCCCCCTATTCCTCTCAAAATCCTAATTTCATCGAAATTTTTATCAACAGCATTAATTAGTCCCTAGTATTCAAGTTAGGTCCTCCGAGGCTTCTTTATACTTAAAGATGTCATCAGTAACGAAGAATGACTTTCGAAATTTATATGGATCACACATATATTTTAATTTTTTTATGAATTAAATGTATCTGAAAGGTGACCAGATCATATCGATATTTCATCGTGAAGCATATAAAATCATGATCAATAATTTATGTACAAAAATGTATACCTTTTAAGATTAGTGGACTTTCTCATTATCTAAAAGTCTTTCACTTTTCAAATATATCAATCATCTCCAAGAAAGAGAGACCCCAAATTTCAAAATATGAGCATTACTTGACAAGATGACAAGGGAATTGGTGGATGATCTCTTCTGAAAAGTCTATGTAACAAACAACCCAAATCAGGCCTAGCAACCCTTGTAACTCATGCCTTCTTCAATTTTCCTTTCAATTTGGTCTCTGCCTCCCACTGTTTGTTTTCTTTTTAATTATTTATTATTACACTCGCGAACCCAACACATGCACACATTTAAAATTGTAATACGAGATCTTTCATAAAAAAGTTTTGTGTCCAAACATTGGTACATATGTCCGCTCGAAGACACGTCTATATTACTGTTAACTTGTAACGTGTCCTAAAATCACCCATAATCAAGAATGGTGTAATTATTCCAAAATTTGTGAGCCCATGATGATTTATGTCTAAATTGATTGGACAGTGGGCCAACTTTTCTTGTTTGAACTTTACCAATGTCTATACTAAGATGTTCTTTTTCTATGATTATTGGATGATTCGGACATGACCACCTTTCATTTTCATCTCCGAAATCTTTGACACTTGGGGTTCTTTTACAGATAATTATATTTACACCCCTTATCTATGATTGTTTTATATAATTATTTATATTTTTTGTATAATTACAGAAATTATTCTTGACAGTCAAAAAGGTAGGGATAATTTGTGTAATGATATTGGCATTTTTTGAGGGTGTATATGTAATCTTTTAAAAAACAAGGATGGTTTGAGTAAATAGTATTGATATATCGGGGGATGTATGTTTAATTTTTCAAAAAGTACGAATAATTTGTGAAAATAATGTTGGTGTTTATAATAGTTGGACGTGTAATTATCGAAAAGTCAGGAGTAATTTGTACAAACAAATCATATATTAGAGGGTATGATGTAATTATCTTTTTTTTTTTTTAAATAATAGTATACGATGTAAACTATGTTATCACATGTTCTAACAATTTTCAAAAAATGATGTCGTTAAAGTGATATAAACGCCCACTCACTTGAAAATCACAATTAGAATATAATAATATAATGTTAACATTAGCATTTATAGTTTAGTATTTTTTGTTAAAAAAAAATTAATTGGAGGTTTGAATTCATCCACACACAAAAATAACTAAATAGAAAAATTAGAGATAAAGTAGAAAAAGCAAAAAGTAGGGTTCTTGACTTTATAGCTGTTCAAATGGTCCATAAAGAGTAATCAAAGTATGAAAGTTTGGGTTAAATTGTGATGAATTGTAGGTCCCTTTTATAAACTATTGTCAAACCTTAATCTAAATGTTCATTTCACACCTACAAAGTCTTACCTAAATTTCCACAAATTTCCAACCATTTAAAGCTTTTTGACCTGAAAATTGGTGAATCAATAATAAATAGGATGATTACATCCCCTTCCACGAGGTTTGGCGTAATTACACGTAAACTTTCTGTAATTTGGAAAATTACATTTAGTACCCTAAAGTTTGCTTATGTCCAACAAAAAGGTCCTTTCATTAGTCCAAATTCACTGAATTTGTTGATATTAACAAAAACAAAATGAATTAAAGGTGATGTTTACCATTGATTAACTTATTGTAGGCCAAATGGATACTTTTTTATGACCAAACTACTCTTATATATCTCCACACGTTAATGCATGTAAGACGATATATCTTCACCGTTATAGTAGTTATAAAAGATTTGTTTGGCCTGCAATAAATCATTAATGTAATTACCCTAGAAAACATCATTGTACCCACCAGTCTTGGCCAAACAAAGGTGGAAAAGAAACATCTATATGTAGTTGTTTGAGTCATTATTGATGATCTATTGGTTATTTGTTTTGTTTAATTGTCATTAGTTCAAATTTCATTAAAAGAGCTGGTCACTTTATATAAATGTATCATACACTGGTGATGGTGGTCGAGCTACAGTGATCAAGTGGACATGTCTCGACAAAGATTTGAATGTGCAATTATGAAATATCAATTAACTAGATTAAGTACAATTAGTGTTTAATTATCTCTTCATTAATTTACAATTTGCTTATGATTGTCAGAGCAATAATGGCCTGAGATAATTAAAATTAGGGATAATTACACCTCCCTCCCTTGAGATTTGGTGTAATTACTCGTAGACCCTCTATGATTTGAAAAATTACAGTTAGTTCTTTATTTTTATCCATCCAACAAATAGATTTTTCAATTAATAAAATTGACAAAAATTGCTAACATAAGCAGAAAAATTGAATGAAAATTCATTTTTGCCCTTTGATTTATTGCAAGTCAAATAAATACATTTTCGATCAAACTACCCTTATACATTTCACACACTTATGCATGTGAGTTTGTTCTTATAATTAAATTAAATCATAACAATAACAGTGTAATATATTTTAATATATTTAAAGTATTATTATATTAAATAATTTTTAATTAATAAATAAATTAGATCGGTCCAAATAAATTTAGCTCTCTTAACATATATATACCCTATTTTTTTATTTTGAACATATTTACATACTATAAAATTATATATATACACACTATATTATGTAATTTATTAAATATTTAGAAGACATATTCTGATAACTCAATCGTAAAAATATATCCCTATGATAACATAAAAATAGTATTTACATCCCTTGTGATACTTTAATAGTATCGAAAAATATTTCCTGTAATTCTGTCTTCTTAGTCTAAAGCATCTATTTATTTCTACACATATAGGGCGTCAATTGTCTTTTTAGTCTTTCAATTTTCATGTTCTTTTTTAGTTTTTTTTAGTCAAATATTATGGGTAGAAAGGTAAATTGATTACTTTTGTTAGGGGATCTTGATATCTTTTATAACCAAGGGTATTAGATGTAATTTTCAAACTACAGGGGATCTATGTGTAATTATGCCAAATCTCAGGGGAGTGTAATTATCCCTAATTTTAATGGTTTTTTTTTTTTTTTCCGCTCAACCCAATACTCCACGTTTCTCTCACCTTACTATGTATTTCTTTTTTCTTACGAACTTCTTTCTTTTTCGGTCTTTCAAGGATTTCTCTTTTCTTTTCATCTCACACCACTGTTCTTTTCTATATGCTCTTGAGTCTCGACGACCACGTGCAGTGACGACTAGTTCTTGGAATAAGAAAGCACATCCCCTTACATTGACTTAACATTAGCGACCACGTTTGATGCCCTCAAAGCCCAGTTGTCCAAGTTACTCCGGACCAAAAATGCATGTTTTCATCGATAAAAACATGTCCAACTACTATAGCTTCTAACATGGTATATATGATGTCTTAACTGTAGCAACACTCAGTCATATAGACAGTACTCAACATAAGTAAAATTCATTGTACCCGTCATGTCGGATGCTGTTATATACATATCATACAGTTTTACATACAATTTCGAGCTAAATTCATGGGCTTTTTCTTGTTCTGCAGACAACATATGTACGTACCTTTTCGTTTTGTCATAAAAACAGAAGAGAGAGAGAGAGAGAGAGAGAGAGAGAGAGAGAGAGAGAGAGAGAGAGAGAGAGAGAGAGAGAGAGAGAGAGACGACAGGGAACATCAAGAGCTCAGGAGGGCTTCACTATGTAAGTGTCCGTCTTCCATCCTAATCCATGACTTGATAGAGAAGGGTTGGTGATTGATTTCCAGAATTCTTGCTCCTCTGGGCCAGCTCCCGTACCCACCGTAACCGGTATGACGAGCAAAGCATAGCCAGAGCTTCTTGTATGCACAGCACCAGTCCAATCCATGGTTGTGTCCTACAAACACAGCCTGGCCACAGCAGAAACAAGACAAATCAAGACTCGTCAATTTGCATAAAGACGAGCCAAATGTAACTTGGGTCAGACTCCACGCTTTGACAACTAGTAGAAGAGCAAACCAGTTGTCTTGGCCTAACAAATTCCAACCTCTTTTTATGACAAGACTTTGTGTTCGTCCTATGATGTAAATGTAAAGGAAAACAATATCTCGTCCATGGAATCACTCAGGTTTTGACAGCCCTTACCTTAACAGAAGGCCTTTGTTCAAGAACTTTCATTATCCCCATTTCAGCTTCTTGAGCAGCAACATCCTCCAAGAAAATCGAGCCTACGCAATGTTTCCGTGGATAGAACTTTGGAGCCACCTTTTTATATGCTTTGCTCGGAATATGCCAAAATATTATTTCAGGAACCCTGCAAAAAGTTCTCTATAAAAGTTCTCTATGTCGATCAATCTCAGACGCCAATGCATTAAGTGACAGTTTCGTGCTCGTTGGAGGAACCACGGTATACAAGACAAGTACAAGAAGCTTCCTTTTCACTACGTATAGATCGACAATTGTGCAAGTGGAATAATTTCGGAAATAAAATGCAATCTTCTGCTACCTTGAGTCAGGGTTAACCTCTTGAGATTTCTGCTGAAACCACTTTACTTGCGCACTGGATATGACCTCCGGGTACGACCCACCACCAGAGTCAAAGAAGTACATAAAAACAACAGCTTCTTGAGAACTGTTTGGCGATGAAAGTTTGAGAACATAATTCGAGATGCTAGGCCATAGATATTCGGGGCCGTCCTTAGAGTAAGATAACGTGTTTTGCTCGATCTCACTTTTCATCAACTCCAAACGTGTTGTACCTCTGAAGCTGCATTCTTCACCACCTGATGTAAAAAGTTTCAGGAAGACAATCCACATGCATAGAAAGGCTTGCTTTCATTTTTCTCTTTCTCGACTCCGTACAATGTTTCTAAACTGATGACTGAAACCGGATTTACATGAAAACACTACGTCTGAATTTTGAAAGCTCAAATTCAAAAGCATTGCATGGAATTGATGTTAGAGAACTTTGAAGGTTACCAGAAAACGAGGCATTTGTAGCTGGACAATGAAGTTGAGGAATTCCAGTTTCTGAAAACCACTCCATCGGCCACTCGAACGGTGCATCATCATGGTTTCCGAAAACACTGGACCACGGAATCCCCCTGACTCTTGCAGGTGATACTGCTTGATCCCAGTAAATGCTTGCATTTTTTATCATGATGTTGTTGGCCGTGATGACATCTCCAAGATAAACTACAAAGTCTGTCATGAAATTTCCAGTTCATTGCAGAGACGGTTGTCAGAATACATTGCTGCAATATAGGTACTTTTATCACGAAAACGAAGCATTAGCATTCAAAGCATCAATACTCAGACTCATATTTTAGCTTTTTGTCGATCCCAATTTTGCAACCAAAACCTAAGGATCCAAACACAAGTTATACTCATCAATCTTCAGATAAACATATGGTTTAACACCGTTCATCATAATAAAGGGTTCTGTTTTCAGAAATTATTCCAATTGTCACCGATAGCCAAAGGCAGGGGAAGAGAAATAATGTGACAACACCCTCTAATGACTAAATCCGATTCATCTAGATAGAGAAGAGGACAATGGAAGTAAAAACAAAGACCACGAAACGGTAAAGAAAGGACGAGCAGCAAATAGGCCCTTGATCAAGGAGCAGCACTCTGCGATGAACACATAAAAAACATTGAGTACAAAGATCCCAATCCAATCTCTGTCATATTGCTTTCAGCTTCCACTCACCTCTCAATGTAGCTTGTCGTATAGTATACGAACCTAACAAATCCGTAAACATCATTACAGATGGACTTCAACTAAATCCTTAAACATTGCAAAGTCCAAGTTTGTGTTTGAATATTCCATCATAGATTAGTGTCAAACTACAGCCACACAATAACGGACATCTCCCACTTGCAATTTGCTCGTGACACTTACGAAATCATAGAACGTGACACTAACGAAAACATAGAACGTGACACTAACATTTGCTAGAAGATCTCAGACATCCAGACGATTCTAAATGGACAAAGAATCAAGAATCAAGAATCAATTCCCCCCTTGTTTTTCTTGACTATTTGGAACTATTGGTCCTAAATACTTACATAAGCACATGAATCATTCGCATTACATGCGTGAGAGCTAACAAGGTAAGATTCCTAGGATATCCTAGAAAACCACACTGATAATGGAACTAGTGTGTGGGAGACAAAGAGACATTTCTGGGACAGCAGCAAAGCTCCAAAACCACACTGTAATAACCTCAAAAGACCAATAATGCCTAATGAAACAAACCAGTACTTCTTTCCCATATAACTCTACCAAGCAATACATTCCAAGAAAAATTTACAACCCTAATCAAAACAAGATTCAAATTAAACTCTTATCATCAAACACCTGGCTGCTCTTTGTCCAGTACAGTAGCCATAACTCCCACTGAATTGGCATCCTGCCGCGGGCCCCACTCTGTCCACGCGTCCTCACCGAAGTGGAGGTCAGCAAAGAGTGCAATCTTGAAAGGCCCGCCGCCCCGCATCCGGAGATCACCCTCCGCCGTGGTGCGTAGAGGGACGGCGTGCCCAGCTCCACGGAGGTGGAGGTCAGATGAACTGACGGCTGCCAGGATCAAAGAGAGGCAGATTAACGTCCATTGCGGCGGCATTGGTTTGGCAGTAGTGATCGGACTTCGGAGGAGCCGAGGAAGCAATGGCGACAAATCTCTAAGGAAGAGGAATTTAAGGATGTGATCTATGTTCTGTTCTTCGTTATTATACACTGTTGTCTTCTTTTGCTCATGCAGCTTGGGGTTTGAGTTTGTGTGCATTTGAATGACAATCTTGCCCTCCCCCATTTCTTGCATTTTGCAAATTTTTTGTTTTGCAGGGGTGGTTTTGCAATTTGTCAAAATATTTTATATGCCGACAACTATGTCGTCGAACAACACCGTTCGAATTATGCTAATTTATGATATGATCATTAATCAATCACGCTGCAACCTGAAATATTTTGGTACTATAACAGTACAATAAGTTGAGTTTATAATAAACAGCTCTAATTCGCTTTATGATAAAAGGATTTTTATGCTCAATCATGTACAGTACTATGTAGACTTAGATTTCAACTCGAAATAATATTTTTCTACGTTAATTTATATCATTATAGTCTTAAATGGGCTATACTCTAATGATAGTTGAACGGTCGGACACTGATGACTCCGGTGGACCCACTATTCATATTTATGGGACACTTTAATAATTTGGAACTTAATATTTTATTATGGAGATATTGAATTATAAACTTATTGAAAACGTATATGAGTGGGTGCATACATGGGTTAAATAAACAAAAATTCAATCCGCTTCTCTTTACTAAAATTACGTTCTTCTTTTTTTACTTAAAATTGAGTTATAGGTCGACCTAATTTTGAAGAAAAATAGTAAAAGATTATGTACTCATCTTGCAATAAAGGAAAAGTTGGGGCCTTGGTTGAGAGGGGCAATAATGTCTTTTTAAAAAATGGCATGAAGGAATACAAGGGTATAAACCATCAAGATTCTTTTATTTTTATTTTTATTTTATTTTGCTTATGCAATATACTGTTTGTAGTTTGTACACATCATCAAGGAATATAAGGTTATAAACTAATGATTCATTGCCCGACTGGTAAAGATTGAGGTCTGACAATCGAAGAGTTGTAGTTCGAGTTCAACGAATATAGATATTTAATTTATTTTTAATAGTAGTATGTCGTTTCTTTGTTTAAATTTATTGACCGATTAGAAATATTAATATATTGCATATTTAATATTATAATAATAGTATATTAATTAATTAAAATATCGATATACTTTTTTAAAAATGTAAATGAAATTATATCAATTTCCACTAGAAATTAAAATTAGGGATATGATGTGATCACAATCATGAAAGCCAATCTCATTATTCCTTCATAGCAATAATTACATAGATGATTTTTTGTTAATTATTAATCATTACCACACATTCTTTCTATTTTTGTTACTGTAGGATATTGCGCACTTTCTTTTATTTAAATGCCTCTAATAATTAATTATATATAAAAGAAATTTATAAATAAATAATATTTCTTACAATAATTTATGCAAACTCAGATCAAAATAAAATAATTTCGAACTGTCAGTCACGGAATAATACTGAATATAGCTCTAGATGATTATTGTAAAAATTATTTTATTGCTATATTCACTTATTAGCCATTATCCCCACTTTTTCATATACGTCGAAGTTCTTTATTTTTTTGGGGCATGCATTAAAAATGTGTATAGTAATATTTTTTTGTTTATGTAAGAGCGTATTGCTATAAAGACGATATTTATTCTAAGTGTCCGTTAGCCCTGTAATTTAGCAAGTCAAACTTGCGTTTTAATTGTTGTTACAATTTTTTATACGTCTGACCCATTTTTTCGAAAGTCACTTTTGGGATTAAAATTTACCGAGATTATCTCTGCAATTATTTTTCATCTAATCAGCTATTATTATGTTTAAATTTATCAAAACCACTTGACATGAAGTTAATTTTGAAATTTAACTACAACCTACAGTTATATAATCGATTGAAATCGCGAACACAAACGTCATAAATAACTTTTCTTAAAATCAATTATTCCAAAACTAATTATCCTATAATAGTTATGCAACCGTCGAGTCAAACTGAACGTGAAAATGAGGATTTGTGTGGAAATTTCAACAAGTGGAATGTTGCATATTGAATTAGAATGATAAGCTTTTTGTATTATACCATTACTATGTTGGGAGAAATTAGGGATATGCGGGAATTGTATATTATGAAATCGAGGTAAGGGTTAGATTCTTTATTTTTAAAATAATTATTGTCCACTCCGGTGCTAATGGAAACGACAATTTATCTCCTAAGATAGATCGATTTATAATTTTAAAGTCGCAGCACTACAAATTTTATGAACAACGAATCAAAAGATATTTTGAAACTCTCTTACTAAAACTATACTCGCAAGATGCTTTAATGCATAAGAATGCTATGAAAATGAGTTGATCTTGAAGGAAACGAAATGATATGGAAGGGTTTATTTATAGAGTTGAAAAGGTATCACCGAATGCACATGTTCAATAAGATAAGATGCATTTGAAATGTTATGACTTTTCATTCGAATAGACACATCATTTCATTCAAATGACATATCTTTTTACCCAAATGGATGCATCGTTTCACCCAAAAGGTTTCACTCAATGAATGCATTATTTCAACGAAAGGACACACCTATTCGGTTGATTAAACACGGTCGGATGATGATTGAACGCCATCAACCATCATCCACGTGTCATGAACTTGTCCCGCATCGTAACCAATAACTTGTCCCGATTTAATTCGATAGACATAAATTTATTTTTTATTTGTCATCACCATTTCCCAACAATTACTGATCCCCATAACACGCCGTCTCTGTGCACATATAATAAATAATATTTCTCATTTAAAAGATATTATACATAAAATATGCTAAAATAGGGACATAGCATTTGTACTCTTTCAATTAGGCTAGAAAATTCAAAACCATAATGGTTTGAGTGTGGGTTACGCGCCTCCAAGGAGCGTAGTTCCTCAACCGCCTACCAGTTTAGTCCTTATCATTGAAATTTGAAGAAGCAGCCGAACCAATCCCGTAATTTAGTACCAAACTAGGGGCTGCAGACCGCCAAAAAGGGTCTCTAAATAGCAAAACCGCCCCATAATTTTAGATAATTCTAAAACTAGCCCAAAACAATTTTTTTTTTTAAAAACTATTTCTATTGTTAATATTTCTAAAATATTATGAATTACTAACGTAGATTTTATGCAATTCGATTTTGTTCCACCGTATATTATTAAAAAATATTAACATGGAATCTATTTATTTATGTAATTTCATCCAATCATCTCAAAAAAGATAAAAATAAAATGTATTTAATATTTTTTTTTTGAATGCCGCATGTATTTAATATTTATGTTCTTGAAAAGAATAATGTACACAAACTCGACTCAATCAGGACTTGTGAACTTGAGATTTCCCAAGTGAGGAACGATCGTGAAAATTGCATTGTGAGCGTGTAGTCGATTATCAATGCTGAAATAGATTCACAATTACGTCTTATTATTAAAAATGCACTGGAAAAGAATCATACATGAAAGGAACTACGTAATAAATAAGTCAGTTAATTAGAGATTGTCACGACGAAAACACGTAAAGACATATAAATTTCGAGTCTCGGCGAACACGAACATAGTAATAGTGTGTGTGTGTTTTTTTTTTCGTTATAGCAATTTTAGTTTATCGATAGTATTTTACGTCTTTATGTTATTAAATAAAAAAGAATACTTCTTGGAAAAATTTAATTTTAAAAATATAAAAGTATTATTCTTGAACATTTAAAAAACACAAAAATATCAATAAAATTAAAGGACAATTAAACTATCTCTTTTTTTTTTTAAATAGTAAACGATGAATTTTATTAATCAAAATAAAATAATTATATTCAATCCTGTTGGATATTAATATTAAACAAAAATTATTACAAATAATGATATCAACTCACGAATGAATTCGAACTCATAACTTGTGATAATATCCTAGCAATTAAACTCTCTTTTACATTTATATTTAAGAGATCTTTTCCCCTCTCTCTGTGCAGAAGCTACGTTTATTACGTTCCCGAAAGTTTCCCTTTCGTGATCACTTTCCAGTTTCCAAACTCCCCCCCCCCCCCCACCCCCACCCCTCGCCCATATATATACGCTCGCACCGATCACACCATTTGAAGCGCTCATCTGACAAGAATTTCAGCGCCCCCGTCTTCGATTTGTTTCCTTCCAGGGGAAAAAAAGAGAAGTTTCCATTTATTCACTTGAATTTCGCTGCGGTTTTCTTGAAACAGTAACTCTGGCGAAGAGCAGGAGTGAGAGCCCATTTCCTGGATTGTGCGTTAGATAATTCTTGAGCCCGAATCTGAGGTGCCCTTCTCTTCGTTTTCGTAGTTTTACTGCGGATTTTTTGCCTGTTCATGAATTGAATTTTATTTGTCTTTGTTTTTATTTGACTGGCTTAGAAAAATTTTCTTGGTTTTAGAGGTTTTGGAGTTGTGATCATGGACAGTCGGAGGAGGCAAAAGTGGGATAGTTATAGAAGATCACAAAACAAGAGGCCACCACGCGGTACGTGTGAATTTCTTGATCTATTGCTGCTCTTTTTTTTTTTTTTTTTTTTTTTGGGATTAATATTTGCATGCCAGTAATTTAAATGTAGAGTTTCTGGATTTTTTTGGAGATAATTTTCTTGGTATAAATGTGTGGTGAAAAGAATGTGGGTTTGAACTTAGACCTGTATGTATGTTATTGGTTTGTGTTGTTGATGTTTCCATTACGAGGTGCAGGGTCCACAAAGGTTGAACATATCAGCTTTTTGTCAAAAGGAGGTGACTGAAGCTGATGTTTTTACATTTTAAGGTTTATTGTGCTGTGTTTTTATTTCTTTCTTTTGGCTGTGATTAGATTTTGAATGATTATTCCTTCTTTACTGTCTGCAGCAGAGTGTTTTGCCTATTATTATTAATAATTTTTTTTTGTTTTTTTCACATGCATGTCTTGCATTTCCTTTCCCTGTAACTCCTGGAGTTTCTTTCTTCTTTTGGGATTTTAATGGTGATTGGCCTGTTAAATTTTTGAGATTGAAGGTGTGAATGTTTAGTCTCTGGTTAAGTTTGAGAGAGGTAGGTGTTTAATTCTGGTGAACTGAGGATGATGAACTTTTCTTTGTACTACTTTGGTTTATGTCATAACTCATGCATGGTGATTGCAACTACTCGGCCTCTTATCGTGACTTTGAAAGACCCACGAATTACAGTTTTGTGGAAATGTAGTTCAAAATTTGCTCTAATCAGTTGGTGGGTGGGTGGTGGGTGAAGTGTCTAGCCCGAAAAAGTTATGCTTGCATGATTTTTGATAAGCTGTTCTTTTTGGTTATTTTCTGTACGGTTGCTGCGTAAATCTAGCAATATATATTTGTTCAGAGGTGGACGAACGTATTACCATATCTACATATTCCGCAATAATAAATTGTCGTCACGCTGTTTAATCTGGTTGGTCTGCATTTATTGTTGTGTCTTGCTACTTAGATGGTGATCCATCATTATATTTTATGTTCCTATAACTGTTCATCATCAATCTGTTGTTTTGAGTTGGTCACAATTTATATTATTAGTCCCACCTTCGCATTATCCAGAATAATGTTGCTTGGAAAATATCTCATTATTGAGGTTCTTGGCATTTATTGGTATAGTTGGCTTCAATTCGGACTTTGATCTTCATTTACCTTTACTATTTCCTGCAGGTAGTTGGCAGCCCACCGTGCCTTCATGGGAGAAAGAATTTTGCAAAGTGGTTGGCTCACTGGACTGGGAAACATTATTGCAGATGAAGAGGTTTATGCACCTCTATGAAAACGTGATCAAGTGGAACGACTCTGCAGGTGAAGAGGCACTCTCCCAAGCCAAGAAACGTTTCTGGGCTGAAATAAACGGCCTTCCTTGTGACATATCATTGCCTGATCCTGATCTTTATATCGACAAAATTGATTGGGATTCAGCTGTTGATCCTCAGATGCAGTCTGACATTGAGTTTGAACCTATGATCTCTAACGCAGACGAAGACCATGATCCTGTCGTCATTTTTGGCGATTCCCTCTTCCCAAACCAAGCATACTCTGTCACAGGCTGGGGCGATGATGAAGAGAACTTCAAAGTTCCAGCTAAATCTTCATCAGCTAATCATGGTGATCCATGGGAGCAAAACTGGGGCAATTCATTTGATAAAGGGGCTGCAACTGGATGGTCAGATTATTGTGACAATGCATGGAAATTGGGCGATGGAAGTGGACCCACCGGATATATGTCGTGGGATGCAGGTGGCTGGAATAATAACAGGTCTTGGAACTGCGCCAATAATAATATGGCTTACGAACGAAGACCAGATATCGAACATGAGATAGCTGGTACAGAACAAGGCACATGGAACGACAACAATCTCATGAGGGTCAATACGAATAGACACGTGTCAAGTGACAGGGCGTTGAGAGTTCAAGGGAATGAGCGTTATAGGAATTATAAATCAACCAACGAAAATGGACGCCATAAAGCAGCATATTGGGGACAGCGAACAGTTACAGACAAAAGACGCAGTTCGAGAGAATGGAATTCGTTTAGTTCGTGTAGACCTGTCAATCACCATGCTGCAATATCAGTTGGACAAACATGGAACCAGTAGAAGCCTGTCCTCATTTAATTCGTTCTTTTCAATTCTGTTTACACCTCTAAGTAGCGTATATAGCTTCTAGCCCCAGCCCTGGCTGAATACGGAGTTTTCTGCATTATGCCTCCTATAATTTCCTCCAAATTTTTGCGGATAATTTTCTGATATTGGGGGAGACTGTTTTATAAAATATAGCATTTTTTAGTTATCAAGAATGCTCGTGCTCGTGTTTTCTGGTACGTACATCTGTGCAGCTACTGTTTCAGGTGTTGCATGTTTATCTTCTTGCCTGTTTGTTGTAATATCTGCCCCTTGTCCCCTACGCTGGTTGGAAGTGGTATTTGAACAAATGCCAAGCTTCTTGAGCTACTTGTCTTACTTCATGCTGATCTATTGTCTTAACTTCCCACTTTCTGTAATAGCGATGTTTAAATATACAGTCATCGGCATCCTAGTTTACTACATGCATGCATGGTAGTATAGGCTGCAGCATCCGGTCCCTGAACCTTCGTTTCTGTTTTAGCTGTGATGGTTGAAAAGTGGAACAGAACTATTACAGCAGATCATCTGCTGAACTGAGCTGAGCTACACAGGTTGTCTTCAGTTCATGATCCTCTGAAATTTAAGCATAATGTTTGTACCATATATGTCTGCTTCCAGACACAAAATCTGACTTTCTGTGCAAATATTCTCAGCCAAATCCTGTGGAACTAAGGAGTGTTCTAACTATGCAGAATTGACTGGTGCCAATTCGGTGAAACAACTAAGGTAACAACAAATTCCCATATATAAACACACAAGTTGCCTCTGCAGATTAGATTCCATAGCGTTCGATCGGATTCTTTGAACTGTGCACTAATTACTTACCAATACAAGGCCATGTTTATTGGCTCATATTGAATTAGCCCACATTATAGTAGCTCCGTACTATCTCTTGTATTAACTTATACCAGACTAGTTGATAATGTGTTTACTTAGCATATATAATGTGGTCAATAATCGATGGTCAATCAATTATTCAGTTTACCATCATACACTCCACAATGGACTACACTTCAGGTTTAGATTTTTGCCCACTGCTACAGTTGCCGGTCACTAAAATTTGCTGCTTTTAAGGTCTCTCTCTCCGCCTTCAACAATATTTTGTAGAAGATGCATTTAGTTCTATGGCATTAAGGATTTTTTTGCTACTATATAGTGCAATATATCTAATGGGCTTGCATTTATTGGAAAGTCCTTTCTTCGTTGTCATTTCTTGGGATGAAGAATTCTCTTGAACAATCGCTCTTCATTCTGAGTTTTTTCGCAGCTGAAGCTTTCAACACAACAACCTCTGTTTTCGCAGCCAAGGCTGTGTTTTCCCTTTTCCTTTTAGTTGTGATAAGTAGGACTGTGTATTTCCGTTAAAATAATCAAATCGAATCGAAAATTCGGTTAATCGAATTTTCGGTTCAGGATTTTATAAAATTGAAAACCGAACCAAAGATCAAACTTCGGTTCGGTTTTCAAACCAAAAATTATAATTAAAAAATTCGGCCGAACCGTGAACTGTGAAGTCTGAGTCAAAATAGCCAAACCCTTCCTTACCCACCAAAAAATTATGTAATATTCGAAATTGAATTTTCGATTCGGTCGATTTTTGCACACCCCTAGTGATAAGTGATAGAAGTGGCACACCTGCTTCATTGCTTTCGACGTTAGGTGAAATCAACACTACGATGCACTTCAGATGCAAGTCCAGAAAAACAAGAACAAAGTCTGTATTACTTATTTGAGTATTAAATAAGAAAATGGTTAATTGTCATTCTAAAAATGCAGAAAAGTAGAGGAGGAGATGAGGTGGTGGAGCCCCAACGCTAACACAATCCGGATGCAAGTCTGGAAGAAAAATAAAAATAAGAGAGAAGAGTGTTGAAGAATTGTGTGAGTATATTGAAAACGCAACTGAAAATGAACTTGAAATAAGTTACTTGGATCGGATGAGATGTAGGTGAAAGCTCAAGGTGGAGTTGGAGTTAGGGTTGGGGAGAAGAAACATATAGAGGAGGAAGATGAAGCACAATAATGGGAAAGGAGTTGTAATAAATGTCACCTACTAATGCCACCACATTTATGAAAAATATGGTGAAATTTTGTGCACAAATATGGGCAAAATTGACCAAAAAGGTTGGGGTACAAGGACAAAGTTGGAAATCTTTTTAATTGGGGGTTGAAGTGGACCCCACATATTGTTTAATCTCACGTCCAATTTCATATTGTAATAGGGGCTGTAGTAGGATGCAATAGAGGGCCGAGGGAGTTAGTAGTGGGCCGAGGGTTTTTTCAATAAACACACAGCTGTATGAGATTAAGTCAGATATTTAGTCTAATAGGATGCAATAAACACGGCCTAATTACTTACCAATAAGTTAAATTTTTTGTGTGACTAGTTTGGATGTAGAGAAATTTGATCTGGTTAAAATTCGTTTGTTGGATTAAATTTGACAGAGTAGTAGATTGAGCAAAAAAATATACATGAAAAGTTTCGAGAATTACTGAGATATGTATTTATTTTCCTTCTTTTCCCATGTGAGAGCGATAGGATTGAAAAAGTTTCTTAAATTCGCCATAATAATAATTAAAAGAATAATAAATGATAGGGTAAATTACGTCGAGCTCTCCCGGGAATTGATACAACTACAAATACTACTTTGTTGCTCGATAATCCGCCCATCCAATTGTGGATTCATTTTGTTAGTTTTTTAATCCAAATTTTGTGTTGAATTGCACAAATGCCCGTTTGAATCCTGAATTTATACATACATATATATTTTTAATAATATCCATCTAATATTAGATTTTTACATCATCAGGTTCTTTATATATCTATATTTTATTTTTTTAAATTAAAATTTTAATAAGGGTAAGTTGTCATTTTCATCTTATCGTTGAATGGCTACACATTTATGTCGCATAATCAAGGATATCGATAGTTTTTCACACCGTTTGTAATTGCATCAAATTCTAGGAAGCTTGATATAATTTACCCAAAATATTATTATTATTATTAACTATAAAGTACTTTATTTCGGATAATTTATTATATAAAAGATAATTTAAACCGAGTCCCTTGGGCCTGAACTAACTCCTGCCTGGGCCGGCTTGTTTGGCGAAGTGGAGCTCCGAGTCCTCTCTTTGCTACGACAAAAGAAATTGCCCCAATTTTGTAGACCTGCTAATTTAATTCTTCAGGGAAAGAGGGGCTCCCGCTTGTTTCGAAAACCCTAGGTATGGCTACTCACTGATCTTTACAATTAGTGAAGATTTTTCAGTTACTTGTTGTTCATCTGTATGTGTGATTATATTCATTGCATCAACAAAACTTTGAGTAGGTACACTCTGTCTGTTCGTTTATTTGAGACCTAAATGGGTTTATGGGGTATAGGGTTTTAGTTGCGGAATTTGCTCTGGGTAAGCGAATCGCAGGGCTACTGTCTTCTGTGGGAAATTACGTTTTCTTGATAGACAATGTGGTTAACTGCGCTAGTTTATTTGTGAGTAAAAATACCATCTGGTGCTAGCTAAGCTACGGTTTAAGTACTCTGGATTTTTGAATTTATGGGTTTTTGGTGTTTGAATTTTCTTTCTTCAGAATTGCTGTGGCTTTCGTGGTATGAAGAGTCTCGTGCCTTTTGCTTTAATTCGAAGATTGTCCATTTTGAAGTGTCCTACTTGCTGTTCTCTGTTCTAATATGCTCTATGAGATTGGCAGTTGGTGACATAAATTGGATAATTAGTATAGGTCCTTTTATGGTTTATATATATATATTTATATATTCTTGGATATTTATCATATGCTTGTGTTCAGCAAAAGTGAATGGTGAATGGGTTCTGCTCATTTTTGTTTTATATGATAATATATATGTATATATAAATTTGTCATTCAGGAAAAGAAAGCTAAGGGAGAATGGAATCAGATAACCTAATGCTGTAAATTATTTTCCAGGGGTAGTGAATTGCTTGCGACGCATGCATATATTACATTCAATCTGTGGGGAACTCGGAAGAACTTGTTTATCATTATAGGTTCTTATTGATCAGGAATCATGGACATAGATGAGGAAAATACTGTCTCCACCTCAGCTGTTGAGTCTTCCGTTCCACTTGCTGGTAACGAAGATGTGGTTTCTTCTGTTGATGCAATCTCACTTCAGCCAGTTCAACCTGTAATTGCACCGGTCATTCCAGCCCCAGTCATACCTCCGGTCATTCCAGCCCCGGTCATACCTTCTATTGCCCCAATACCTTCTGTTCCTCTCCCAGTTCCAAGACCATTGGCACCGCTGCCTGTCCGTCCTCCAGTCATCAGGCCGCCTCTACAACAGAATGGAGACTCAAGAACTACTGATTCTGATTCTGATCAGGAAGAGTCAGGATCGAACCGTGCTGCTGCAGGCCCGAGTCAGGAATATGAGATTTCAGAAGAAAGCAGACAGGTTAGGGAGAGGCAGGAGAAAGCGGTGCAGGAACTTTTGATGAAGCGTCGAGCGGCTGCCTTGGCAGTTCCGACTAATGATAATGCTGTCCGAGCTAGGCTTCGACGGCTTGGTGAACCTATAACTCTCTTTGGAGAGAGGGAAATGGAGAGACGTGATCGTCTGCGGACGCTTATGGCAAAACTTGATTCTGAAGGCCAGTTGGAAAAGCTGATGAAGGCTCATGAGGATGAAGAAGCTGCAGCTAAGGTGACACCTTCAGAACCTGAAGAAGATATTCAGTATCCCTTTTATACTGAAGGTTCACAAGCATTGTTAGAAGCCCGTCGAGAGATTGCGAAGTATTCTATTGTGAAGTCAGCATTACGCCTTCATCGTGCAAGGAGGAAAAGGGATGACCCAGATGAGGATTTGGATGCAGAAGTAGATTGGTCTCTGAAGCAGGCTGCAAACCTGGTCCTAGAGTGCAGTGAGATTGGTGATGATCGGCCCCTTTCAGGGTGCTCAATTTCACATGACGGAAAGATGCTTGCCACCTGGTAACCTCTCTCTGCTCCACTGTTTGTGTTTTGTTCATGTTTTGGCTGGTTAGATAATTTAGCATGTCTCCGATGTTCATATACACCATCCTGTGTGGTTGTGGCCATACAGTTACATATACGTTGTAGGTTGTTCATCGTTTCAAATCACAATCACCTTAGGGGCATCTCTCCATGATATTTTACTACAGATGATATGGAATAAATAAATCAAGAAAGCTCTATCCATCATTTGTTTTGGTTCATCAATATATATTCTCTTTTGCTGTTATACCCATCGAGGGCCACCGCGAGTTAAACAAAAAGGCGTGGTTCATTGTTTTTGGTCTCTGTTTCCGGTGTGTACCATGTTATTGGTACTGTTATCCTGTCTACCACACTTCCATGCAGTGGCTTTATATCTTTACAACTGTTCATCAGTTTTTCTTTGAGTTTGTCCATTTATATGCTTTCTTTCACATTTTTGGTCATAAATTATAGAGTTTGTTCTCCACAACCAATCATGTTTGAGGAGTGCATGCATTTATTCTTGCTTTTTCCCTTCCTTTCCCAGTTCTTTAAGTGGAGTAGCAAAGTTGTGGAGCATGCCTGAAGTAAAGAAGGTTTCCGCACTGAAGGGGCATACTGAACGAGCTACAGATGTTGCGTTCTCTCCCACCAGTTACCAATTGGCTACTGCTTCTGCGGACAGGACTGCAAGACTATGGAATCTGGAGGGGTCTGTCCTGAGAACATTTGAGGGCCATTTGGATCGTCTTGCTCGGATTTCCTTCCATCCATCAGGAAAGTATCTGGGTACAGCTAGCTTTGACAAGACTTGGAGGTTATGGGATGTAGAAACTGGTGAAGAGTTGCTTCTCCAAGAAGGTCATAGTAGGAGTATATATGGAATATCTTTTCATCATGATGGCTCCTTAGCAGCTTCTTGCGGACTGGATTCTCTTGCTCGTGTATGGGACCTGAGATCTGGCAGAAGTATTCTTGCTTTGGAAGGCCATGTGAAGCCTGTAAGGCTCGCTCTGTTTTGACATTAATCGTTTGCCTTCTCTTTTGTGTATGATGTAATTGGGTTTCGGAAGGTTCTTTAGCTGTTGAACTATGGTTATTTCTCTTTTCAGGTTCTTGGTGTTAGTTTTTCTCCCAATGGTTATCATTTAGCTACTGGTGGCGAAGACAATACTTGCAGGATATGGGACTTGAGGAAGAGAAAATCATTGTACATAATACCTGCTCATTCTAACCTTATTTCTCAAGTCAAATTTGAACCCCAGGAGGGATACTTTTTGGTTACAGCGTCGTATGATATGACTGCTAAGGTATGTTATTGTTTCTGAAATGTTTTTATTTTGCTGATTTGTTCATTATTGTTTGCATGATCCTTATCCTGATGATTCATTTCAGGTGTGGTCTTCAAGAGATTTTAAGCCTGTAAGGACGTTATCTGGTCATGAATCAAAAGTTACATCACTGGATGTTGTTGGAGGTTAGTTCTCTCTTAACTTTCAGAAGCATTGTATTACTTGTCTAAAATCCTGATCTTTGTTCTCTGTCTTCGTCCTTTGGGGCTATCCAATCTTCAGACTTGGCTTATCTGAATATGAAAGAACTCTCAATTTTTTATTTCTTTGTTATTTGTTAGTCTTGCTATTGAGGTGGGTTATGTGAAGTACTTTAATCTTCTGGACGTGAAAAGACTTCTGATTGTGTTATCTAACCCTTTTCTGTATCAATTTGTGGCAGATGGACAATATATTGCAACTGTTTCACATGATCGAACAATCAAGCTATGGTCAAGTAGAGAAGCTGAGAAAGACAAGGCAATGGAAGTTGACTGAACCAGTCCTGGATGCAATTTTATGGCTAAAAGTTTAATTACTTGTGAGGCTTTACATAAGCAAGATTCCAACTGATAGGGAACACATGATACTCTCTCCTACGCGTAAGCATGCTCTTGTAATTTGTCCCACATACTATCAATCACTAAGCATTGTCGTCTAGAATCTCAAACTCAGTCCTCCCAATTATAGCCGCGTGTTCCCCTTTCTTTAGTTGCATCACATGACTTCCTTTTATGGTTCTACAGTCATAGCAAGGTCAAGGTGAGTATTGCACGGCAGAAAAAGTCGTCTATTTGTCTTCCCCCTCCCCGCTGTTGCATGACCGAGCATGCAAACAAAGTGATGTAATTCTTCAGATATATCAAACAACATGAGTTACTGGCAGCAAATGTATGGATTCATCCTGTTCATGATATGATACTGGCAAATGCTTTCAATCCCATATTTGCAGTGGTAAGATGGGGATGGGGTTGATTGATTGATGAATAAAACAGAGGATTTGGAGCCATTCTTGTTAAGTGTTGGTCAATGGCAGTGCTCCACTGATCTGAGTCTGGATTCTTAGCTGAAATTAAATGAAGGCTTAACAAGTACTGTTTGGAGATGGACTTATCTTAACTTAAGAGATTAAATTTTATTTACAAATTTGGCAATATTTTATAGGGATAGTTACACCGCCCTTCTCTAAAATTTGGTGTAATTTCATGTATATATTTTTTTGATTTGGAAATAATATAAATATTTCTAATGTTTGTTTTTTTCAATAAATAGATCTACCTGTTAGTTAAAGTTTATCAAATTTACTGTTCAATAAATAGATCTACCTGTTAGTTAAAGTTTATCAAATTTACTGATTATAGCAAAAGATTTGAATGCAAAATTCATGTTTACCCATGAATGATTCACTACTGATATAGTGCAAAACATAGCCGTAGGTGAATCATTGGGTATCTTACATTATAGGTGAATCTAGTTTTAATATATGATAAATTACAACTATCTTTTTTAGATTTGGTATAATTATAAATATTCATTTGTTGTTTACAAAATTATAAATATTCCTCGAGATTTGTAATTGTCTAATAAATAATTAATTTTTATACATTTTTATGAGTAAATTGACCAAAATGCTCTTATATATTGAATTATTTTTTATTTAATTCTTATTTTTTTTTGGATTACAATGCGTAGAGAGAGGTTTATTAAATTTTTTATATGAAGGAACAATAATGCAATTTGTCTTAATTAATTTTTCTACAATTTAAATAAAAAATTCAAGGGCAAAATGGTTAATTTTAAACTTTTGATTAAAAATTACAAACCTCAAAGAGGTATTTGTAATTTTTCAAATAACGAGTGAGTATTTGTAATTATGCCAAACTTTAGGAGAGGCGGTTATAATTTATCATTTATTATATTTTTTGTTTTTTATTGTAAAAGTTCACACATAGCCGTAGGTTGCCACCTCATCTCCTTTGTCCCACATATGACAATTTAATCCTACGTGTCAAAATCCCATTCGCCCCAAGTTCCAGGTCCGCTTATATACACACAGTAAAGAACATGTAAGGAGAGAGAGGGAGGGAGAGAAACAGAGTAACATTTAGAGAGAGAAACACACCAGCAATGGCCGCTAGGAAGCGAGCTTCGGCGACGGACACAGCAAAAACCGAGCAGGAAAAGTCCAAATCCGAGACCCATCAAACGGAATCTCCAATTCGTCCTGCAAAATACCCCACAATCATCAAATTCTTTCTCATATTCTCGGTCCCGTATTTCTTCTTGATTTTCTCTTACTATAGAATTGAATATGAGCTTAAAAAGTCGATCTTGATCAATTCACTCGTTAGCTTTATAGGGTTTTTAGTTACGGTGAGTATGATACCTGTCGCCTCCAAGTATGTGTTGAGAAGGAATTTATTTGGGTATGATATTAACAAGAAAGGTACTCCTGATGGATCCATCAAAGTGTAAGTTTAATTTCTTCAATTACATTTCGTTTTTTGCTTCTGGGTATCTGGGATTTCGGAACTACATGTTATGAACTGCATGTTTTATGAATATTGAGCTGAAATGCAAATTCCTTTGATGCGCCAGTCTTACCGTAGCTATTAATTATTTATTTGCATAAATTTTATTAATTTTCACAACTCTTATGCATGGAAAAGTAACCTGATTGAATGATTATTGGAAGTAAGAGGTTAGGCGTGTTCTTGTGATGTTGTCATGCTATGTTGCCACAGAATTCTCTGTTGCAAAGGTTTGAACTTTAATGCTGTAGTTTGTTTTGAAGGTATGTTGTGGATTCTCATTGATGTTCAATACAGTAAAACCGCATACATTTATCAATCGATATACTTACAATTAAACTGTTCTTCGAACCGAAAACAAGTTTTTAGTTTCCTAAAACTAGCACAGATGCCTGGTTTAGATGGGAAGCACAGCAGTATTGTTTTTTTGGTGGTGCTGTTTGAAATGTCCTGGGAAGAGATTGAAACAGTGTATATCAGTTTGCTTAACTAGATGAACTTTTGGTGATGGTATACTTAGCTTAAGAACTTATCGGTGATGGGTACTGGTACAAACATGGAGAAGGCACTGCTGCATAAAACTAAAAACAACGCTATGGTGTGTGCATGCTGTGATTAGCTTGTTTCACAAATTTTGAATTTTCACTCAATAAATTTTTCTTTATTTCCATTTTCGGCTCTTTTGATTAAATCTTAACAATTGATAGTATTTGATGTTGTGCAGGCCTGAATCGTTGGGGATTGTAGTCGGGATAGTTTTTCTAGTGGTGACAATCTTGTTTCAATATTTTAACTTCACTGCAGATTCAAATGTAAGCATTATGTCCTTGGCTTCTCTTATATAATACCTTTATTGTTGAACATGATAAACTCTTTTCTCCTCGAATTTGCAATTTGGCTGCACAAACAATACAACTGAGATGATAGTTCATTTAAAATGACACTTCGACATTCAATAAAATATTACTCCATTTGACTCATAGATGATGATGGAAAGAAGAAAGTTTGAAATTCCAGAACAGTTGGATAATAGATGATAGCATTATTTATCATAAGCACTTCTGTGAAAAAAACTCATTAGACGCCGTTTTCAGCAGCAACACTGACTGGATGTTAATAATATTGATATGTTTAAGCCTGTTGTGGGTCAGTGCAGCAGTTCCTGATCAGTGGAAATTTCTGTTTCCTATTTGATTTTCTACTGGCTTAGCATTAGTTTTATTACTTGCAAGAATGATAAGTATAACCTTTTCACTTCTTTCTGAAGTGGCTCGTTGAATACAATGCTGCACTAGCATCAATTTGCTTCATGATTCTCCTTGGGTTCGTGGATGATGTCCTTGATGTTCCTTGGAGAGTGTGAGTATTCTTTATGTGTTTCTACATTATTCTAAAGATAATATATCTGATAGATACTTATTTCATTTTTGTGTGATTTTGGAGACAGGAAACTAGTGCTTCCATCTATTGCAGCACTTCCATTGTTGATGGCCTATGCTGGGCATACGACTATAATTATACCGAAGCCCCTTGTTCCTTATGTTGGACTAGAGATTTTAGATTTAGGTAAATAGTTTTGAATTTAATACTACATCAACAGTGCCAAAAGTGGTTTATCTGATGCTATTAAAGTACCCTTCATCTCTTGGTTACGAAGTCAATTTGTAGTGGACCTGGTCCTGCAAAATTTTACTGATCCTCTTAAATATCCACAGAAATTTTCTTTTGTTTAATTCTCTTGATAACACAACTTTTATGTAACAGGGTGGATATATAAGCTCTATATGGGCCTGTTGGCTGTATTTTGCACTAATTCAATCAACATTCATGCTGGTCTCAATGGGCTTGAAGTTGGACAGACAGTTGTTATTGCTTCTGCGGTGAGCGAAAAGCTTTGCATATATTATCTGACTCTGAGTTCACCGGCTGAATCTGACGCATTGTAATGGCAGATCTTAATACATAATGTCATGCAAATTGGAGCATCTACTGATCCGGAATACAAACAGGCACATGCATTCTCCATTTACCTCATTCAACCGTTGCTTGCTACTTCTTTGGCTTTACTTTCTTACAACTGGTAATGATGCTGCACTTCATTTAACTAGAATAAGGACTCTTCTGAGTATGCTAACCCCCTGCATCTTTTTTCATCTTTCTCACAGGTATCCATCTTCAGTTTTTGTTGGTGACACATACACTTATTTTGCTGGAATGACCATGGCAGTAGCTGGCATTTTAGGACATTTCAGGTGTGTTTCTTCTTATCGGACTACATCATTGTTTGATTCCATAATCCTTAAAACCACATCTTTTAGTATGAAGATCATTAATGCATAGGATAGAGAACTAATTTTCAGGATTGAGTTTTTGGGTTGTTGGGTGCGGAATTGCTGGTGGGGGTGGCCGGTAAATATCAGAAAAGAGGATGCTATGAGGAAGACTTCCATACCAGTTAGCTTAGCTGAATCTACATTGTCGTTCCCTTTGTTAAAACTCAAAAACAAACTTACTGGCTAGGAGGTCATTCTTAAATTAGAAACTGATTTTGGACTCGACATAGTATGGATGAGCTGGAATTTGCATTTAATCTGTCGTCTTTGCTGTGGAGGCTTGTGATAAACTGTTGCCCTGGTCTGCAGATAAATTCTTCAATTGATTTAAAATCTTTATTATTGATGTAATAAAATTGTCAGTTTATAAATACACGACCATGCACACAAGGGGCTGGTTTCTGGTGAGAAACTGTCGAATGTGTGCTTTCTTTTTCTGGTTATTCATTTTGGTGCTACTGATTCTTTTTCAGTGAAACACTTCTGATATTCTTTGCTCCACAAGTTCTCAACTTCCTGCTTTCACTCCCTCAGGTTCTGTCTCTCTCTCTCACACACACACACACACACAGACATACATGTATGTAGACATTCTACTACATTCACACTCGCAAAGTAGGACATAAGAAAATTTTCATGGATTTAACACCAATTCTTCTTACAGCTGGCGGGTATTGTGCCTTGTCCACGTCACAGACTGCCTAGGTAGTTTGTTTATCGCAGTTCTGGGTTCTTCTCTTGTAGGAATAGTTTTCCATATGTCGACCCTAAATTCATTTTTTTATTCCCAGATTTGACCCCCAGTCTGGCCTATTAACCGGGACGAATGATGGGACTCTTGTGAACTTCTTTCTAAGACAGCTTGGACGAAAGACAGAGAAGTCACTTTGTATCTCATTACTTATTTTCCAGGTAACTGAAACTTCCCCTTACAATGTTGGTCCTTAATGTCCTGATGTTTGTATTCTCTTGCTGTTTGAAGTGTTACACTGTTTCTCATGTGTCTAATACCTTGATATCACTTGTCTGCAAAATGCCTTAGTCAGCTTCTGACCGTTAGCATGCATCGGATCAATAACACAAATTATCTGCCAATCCTGATTGAGATATGATGTTGATAAGATTCAAATATACATTGATATTAAAACCAAGGGCATAACTAGATTTATGTGCTACAGGCCGTATGCTGTGGATTCTGTTTTTTGCTGCGGTGGCTCCTCACAGGCTGGTACAAATGAAGGATGCAGTCATTGTCAGAAATTTTGCTTACTGTGGGTGTCTGAAGTCGCTATACAACGCATGTTGAGGACAAATTATCCCTCGTAAGCACAACTACATTACGGAGCATCTAGTCTAGAACAAAAGAGTAACCTTAGCTTCTTGTAGGTTCCGCGATTTTCTTGAATGATGAGAGATTTTGAGACGAGTTGAGTTAGTTATACAAGCATAGTTGAAGAAATACTGTGTAGCTGAGGTTTAACTGTCTCTAGGATTTGCAATATATATCTCAAATGATCAAAGATTTTGTCTGAAAAGAGGTTGTAGTAATACAAGCACATCTGCTCTTTGGAACCATGCAACTGCTGTTGTCAGCTATCTTTTCTTGCTTATTGTTATCACCAGCTAGTTCCATAAATTTCATTATTTATTTACAACTAGTTGTGAAATGTTCTGATAATAATCATGATATGGTAATGTAATCAGAGGATATATAGCTGTTAAAACATTTGTTGTTTGATGAAACATTCTTCTTGGATGTCAATCTTCAACAATCTGTATTAGAGTTCAAGGCAGCAAAAAATGAGTAATTCTTGTGACTCTCATTACTAATAATTTTCTTACTTTTTGCAATGATCATTTTATCAGCGTTGCTTAGGTCAATGCCATTAATAGGGATAATTTCATATACGCTCTTTGACATTTGGTTTCTCTACAAAAATCATCCTTATTTTTTTGTATAATTATATTAGTTATTGTGGCACGCCGTTAATGCATACATATAAAATAATATTACACGTTTTAAAGTTATTGTAAATAAGAATATATATATATATATACCAATATATTACTTTTAAAAAAAAAGTAGAAAGAAAGAAAGAAAGAAAAGAAAAGAGAATTAATTTAGAGGTATTATCGGAATAACCAAAAAATTGGTGTCGTGGTGTCATAAATCGCCATTTGTGAGTGACAAAGGCCAAAAATAGAGGCAATTTATGTAATGATATTGATATTTTATGAGGGTATATGTGTGATATTCCAAAAAGTATTATTGATTTATATAAGTGATGTTGACATTTTTTGTGGGTATATAATTATCCAAAATACAGAAAAAACTTGTGTAAACAAACCATAGCCATGGGTATAAATCTAATTATTCCTAAATAACAAGGATAAAATCAGGATATGGTTACCACAACAGTGTGCAAAAATTCGGGATAGTTGGGTTTTGGTCCTCAATTTTTTTGGCGTTTTTAGTCCTTCTGTTAATAAAATCATTAAAGTTAACGGAAGTTTCATTTCAAGGGGAAAAAATATTTCATTTTGTGGTATTTTTTAAGTTTTGGTCCAATTCACACATTTTTCCCATTTCTTTTTCAAGCCTCAAGAGAGAACAAATCGGAAAAAAAAAAAAAAGAATTTAAGAAACAAAGTCGTAATATAATCTTAACAAATTTTCTATATAATTTTAAATTTAACTTTCCTCTATCTATTTTGTTTTTCTTTCTAAATTTTTTGAATCTATGAATAAAATAAATATGATAAAGTTAATGTTATAAAGATAATAAAATAAATATGATAAAACTAATGTTATAAAGATAAAAACTGATGACCCCTCAAAATATTTATTTTGTAAGTCCAAGAGCAAAGAGGTGGCCCCCAATTGAACATCCTATCAGGCCAAGCCCGTCTGGCAAAATAGCAAGATGCTTGTCCATAAGGCCATATGATAACCACTGACTTGGGAGGCCCAAGGAAAAAGCCCGTACAACAAGCCTAGTCATCGTACAACAAGGGTTCCACGTCGTACATGTGGTTGATACGTGAGGACACATCATGTCAAAAGATCTCATCCAAATCCTCAAAGGATCGTCTGGAATCGAGATTTTTCTCAGCAGGTAACCACTTCTCAAAAAAAGTGGCAGATTTGGCAAGGTTAAAAATGATTATATCTCAGTCAATACTCATTCAAATCATGCACGGTTTGTTGGAGAAGATATTTGACTCCATGGCTTTCTGATGATATATGGAACTCAACAAAATTCCTCCAGAATCGGCTCCACGGGCTCCTATGAAATGGCTCTCTGTGCAGTTATTTTATCAAGTAACATTGTTCCACTTGGCAAGTTCACTCTCACGCAATTCCTCTCTATTTTTATGCTATTTTCAGCCTCTCACACACTATTTTATCACTACATAATCACACTCTACCATTATTCTCACTTTATTCATGTCTTCCCATTTTTTCATTTAGTAGAACATTACTGACTTAAGCATCGGAGTGTTAACGCCTCATTGTAGGTTAGGCCCCCTTCAATCTTGGAATTTTCGTGAAGGTTCTTCGAATTTTTATGGTGTTGTTGGACCCTGATATGCATCATTGGCGCCATCCGTGGGAACACTTGAGCTTTTGACGTGAGAAATGATAATTTTGGACAAGGGTGGAGACAACAAATCCTTTGAGGAAACACCTCCTTCCTTGCTGCAGTAGGCTCGGGTGGTTCATCTTAGGGGCAAGCATTTGGAGGACTTGATGTCCCAGCTCCTACCTTCGATCCGACAGTCTTGTCTGCTGCTGCCAACTTTCTCTTCTATGAGCAGCTCCACTAGTTTATTGTGGAGACATCAACTCCACTCTCCGAGGATCTCAGGCCAGCGGAGCAGGATAACCTTCCCAGCAGGATGGAGCACCTGACAAACGTGGAGCTGATCAACCAATTCTCCGCTGCCCTGTAGTAGGACGGGTTTGTACCTGCTGATCCCGTTAGCAAAGAGGTGGCGGCCGAGGTGCCTCCTAAGTACTGGCATTCTCTTAAGAAGGAAATGGTGGAACTTCGCCAAGAGCTAAGGAAGGAAGCCTTGCCTGCTGAGCGAGACATAATGGCAGAAGAACTCCCTGCTCACTTCAGGGTGCCTTCACGCCTACCTGCTTATAATGGCATTACTAACCCTGTTGAGCACATGCATAAGCTTGAAAATGCAGCCCTGCTGCACAAGTATACTGATGGTATTAAATGCTGTGTTTTTCTTAGTACACTAACCAATTCTGCTCAACAATGGTTCGACCAGCTGGAAGCTAGATCAATAAGATCTTTTGCAGAATTCAGTTCACTTTTCCTGTTGCTAGCAACAAGAAGTACCTAAAGTCGGTCATCAGCCTTTTTGGGGTTAAACAGGAGGAAAAGAAAACCTTGAGGACGTATTTCCAACGCTTCAAAAATGCAATCTTAGAAGTCCCTACTTCCCACAAGGAGGTGCTGGTCAGCCCTTTCACCCAGGGCCCTTGGGTATGACCCCTCTCTTCGAATCCTTAGCGAAGAAACCTGCGGCGAATCTCCACGAAGTTCTAGCTCGAGCAGAGAAGTACATGAACCTCGAAAATGCCCGATTGGTGAGGAAGGGGAACAATTGGGACAAAAGGAAGGAGGTCGAAACCCCATCTTCCCGCTGAAGCAGAGGGGAGCCTAGAGGGTGGTCAATCCATTTGATCCCAAGAACAAGCATTACACCCCGTTGATCACCAGCCCAACACGGAAGTTGATGGCCATAGATCGCCACTCTACTCTGCAGTGGCCCAAGGGCGCTGAGGAAGGCCCCCCAACTTCCTAGATCCAAATTTTTCTGCAGGTACCAAAGGGCTTATGGAAACGACACCAACAGGTATCGCCAGCTGAGACAAGAGATAGAACAACTCATCCAAACCAGCTACTCGAAGGACTACGTCAATAAGGATCGACGACGTGAACAGAGGGAGGAACGTTCTCGTCATCATGACTCCTGTAGGAGCGAGGAGCGGGCTGCCGACCCCTCTAGGAGGAGCACAAAAAGAAAAATTTCCGTGCTGAGGAACAAAGCCCGGAGAACATTCTGCTAAAGGGGTGATCCATATGATTGTAGGGGGACCTATTGATGGGGACTCTAGGAGAGCTAGATGAGCCTATGCCCGCGCTGCTAGAGCCGTCATGGAGCTTGACCACAAACCACCAATAGGGATCTTATGATCCACTTCGGATCTGCTGCCATACAGGGAGTTCATCTACCTCATAATGGTGCACTTCAGCACTTGCTATTTCTTCAACTTTAGCTAATTATACTGTGCAACGTATCTTTATTGATTCTATTAGTTCTGCAGATATCTTTTTTTACGAGGTCTACCAGCTGATGGAGCTTGGTGATACCCCGCTGGAGACACGTCACTATATGGCTTTGCAGGGAAGTTGTAATCCCCCTAGGACAAATCCTGCTCCCCTTGTCTTAGGAGCAGAATCCAACAGAAAAATCAAGATGATCCGCTTTCTCATAGTAGCATGCCCTCAGCATACAACGTCATTTTGGACGACCTGCACTAAACGCCTTCAAAGATGTTGTCTCCAACTACCACATGAAGTTGAAATTTCCCACTGGAGCTGGAGGGGAAGTCACAAACGACTAATACACAGCCCGAAAGTGTTACGTCGAATCTGTGAAAGGAGGTAGCAGGGAGGACATGGAAATAGACCTTCCCTGGCCCAATAGGGGGAAAGGTAAAAGAACTATGCAGTATGATGAGCAAGGAAATGAATTTCTACTTGAGTTCAGACCACTGAGGAGCTGTTGAGCTTTCAACTAATCCCAAGAGAGCCGAACAGAACCATCAGGATTGGCTCCCAGCTGAGCCCTGACTTATCAGGGGGACTAACCACTTTCTTGCAGGAAAATGTGGATGTCTTTGCCTGGTTAACCCCCGACAAAAGTAGGTGTTGACCCTAGCATTGTTGTGCACAACTTGAACTCAGACCCCACCTTCCCCTCTGTTAAGCAGAAAAAGAGAAATTTCGACCCTAAGAAGAACAATGTTATCCAAGAGAAGGTAAGCAAGCTTGTTGATGCGGGACACATCAAGGAGATCCAATTCTTCGAGTAGTTGTCTAATGTGGTATTGGTCCCAAAGCTAGATAACAAATGACGCACGTGCTTAGATTTCAGATATATGAGAAGACATGTTCTAAAGATTTCTATCCCTTACCTCGTATAGACCAGCTGGTGGATTCCACCTCTGGTCATGAACTGCTAAGCCTAATGGATGCCTCGTAGGGTTACCACCAGATTATGCTTAACCTCGACGACCAAAAGCAAGTAAGCTTCAACACGTTAGGGGAAACATATTGTTACATTATCATGCCCTTCGGCCTAAAAAATGTAGGTGCTACCTACCAACGGCTAGTGGACCGTATGTTCTGAGAACAACTTAGATACAACATGGAGCTTTAAGTGGACGACATGTTGGTAAAGAGCCGGTAGGCTAATCAGTACATTGCAGGCCTTGCTGAGACATTCAGTATACTGAGGAAGTACCACATGAAACTGAACCCGACCAAGTGCGCGTTCGGGGTACAGAGCGTGCGATTCCTTAGCTACAAAGTACAAAATGACAGAGGAAAGCATTCAGGTCAACCCAGATAAGATACGAGCAATACAAGAGATTAGACCTCCTACCAACCTTAATGAAGTTCAAAAACTTGCTGGTCGCGTTGATGCTCTCAGCAGGTTCATATCCCGCTCAAATGAGCGTAGCCTTCCCTTCTTTAAAGCTCCGAGAAAGGCCAAGCATTTCACCTAGGACGAGACTTGCCAACAAGCTTTCCAGGACTTAAAGGCCTATTTGGCCAAGCTGCCCCTGCTCACAAAGCCCCCACCAGGTGAACCGTTATATTTGTACCTTGCAGCAGGACAACACGCCGTAAGTTCCGTGTTGATAAAAGAGGAGGATGGAACTGAAAGACCAATCTACTAAGTCAGCAAGGTATTGCATAATGCTGAACAACGCTACCCTGAGGTAGAAAAGCTAGCATTTGCCTTGGTAACAACTGCTCGAAAGTTACACCCTTATTCTATTATTGTACGCACTAATACCTCCCCCCTGCGGACCACGTTGGGGAAAGCTGAGACTTCAGGTAGGACGATCAAATGAACTATGGAGCTCAGTGAGTATCACATCTCTTATTAGCCCAGAACGGCCATCAAGGCCCAAGAACTAGTTGAATTGATGATTGAAACCACACCTGTCGAGGAAGACGAAGGAAATGGCTACTCCACTTAAATGGTTCCTCCACCTACACTGGCAGTGGAACAGGAATCGTGCCGACTAGCCCGAAAGGAGATGAACGGGAATTTGCCTTAAGATTTAACTTCAAGGCTTCAAATAATGAAGCTGAGTACGAGGTCCTCATAGACGGAATCAAGATGGCACTTGATGCAGGAGCAAGGAACTTGATTGCCTCTCCGATTCCCAGCTGGTATCCAACCAGGTGAGAGACACATATGATGTTAAGGAGGACCGAATGAAGGAGTATATCCCGGAAGTAGGCGAGCTCAAGATCAGCTGACTGCAATACTCATACTATCACTAAGGACCCTCACCAAAATTTTACCTGATACTAATGTGAATATCTTGCAGATTAGCACAAATTGGAGGAAACCCCTCATAGACTATCTATATGAAGGAGTCTTTCCTGCTGACAAGAATGAAGCAGCCGTCTGAGGAGCAGAGCAGCCAGGTTTACTCTGCTAGGGGGAATCCTCTACAAATGCAGCTTCACCCAGCCTTACCTTCGATACCTATCAACAGAGGATGGCAGTTCCGTGTGACAGGAGATACACGAAGGATTCTGCGGATCCCACATAGATGGCATGGCCAGATACTTCTGGCATACTCTCAAGAAGGATGCAGTGAACTAGGTAAAAAGGTGTGAGCACTGCCAGAGGCATGCCCCCCCAATCCATTTGCCAGTTGAGCCCTTAAAGGCCTTCTCCGCAACTTGCCCATTTTCCCAGGGGATAAACATAGTCGGTCCTTTCCCTGTCACACAAGGACAACACAAGTTCCTGTTGGTAGAAGTAGACTACTTCAGCAAGTGGGTGGAGGCTGAACCCCTTGTCAAAATCACCAAAAATGAAGTGCTAAAATTCCTATGGAAAAATATAGTATGCAGGTATGGCTTACCTCGTATTCTCATTTCTAACAATGGTCGTCAGTTTCAGGGTTGGAGAGTCCAAAACTGGTATGCCGACCTAAGCATCCAACAACGCTTTACCTCAGTCGCCAACCCCTAAGTTAATGGGCAGGTGGAGGCCACCAACTGCATCTTGGTGCAAGGTATCAAGACCAGGCTAGAATAAGCAAGAGGACAGTGGTTAGACACCTTGCCCAGCATGCTATGGTCCTATAGGACCATTCCTAGGTCAACCACAGGAGAAACTCCCTTCCACTTGGTGTATGGCTCAAAGGTTGTGATCCCTGCTGAAGCAGGACTGGAAACTTTCAGAATCCAACACTACGAACAGGAAGGCAACGATGCCCTATTGCGTCCTAATCTAGACCTAATAGAGGAAGTTCGAGAGAATGCTTGAACCCGCATGGAAAGAAACAAATAGAATGTAGTTAATACCTACAATATAAGGGTAAAAATGAGAGAGTTCCAGTTTAGAGACCTCTTCATAAGACGGGCAAGTGCTTTAAAACCAGTACAAAATCTGGCTCCCAACTAGGATGGCCCTTACAAGATCAACCGAATTGTCAAATTCGGAGCATACGAGCTGGAACATGTAGATGACAGAAGGATCCCCGACCCTGGAATGCTTACAACTTCAGGAAGTTTTACTCCTAAACACCCTGCTCTCCGCTTATAACTTTGTCACTTACTTAAACACCATTATACTATGGAATTAAAGCAAGATTCTTGCTCTTTTGTTGTACTATGCTTTATCAACAGGTTAACAACCCAGTTGGCTTCCTAAGCTGCCCTTGCTGGCGCACGCATACAATAAACCGCCTTTGCTGGCGCACATCTCTCCTAAGTCGTCTTGCTGATGCACTTTTACCGGCTTCGAGCCTTGATAAGCCGCCCTGCTAGCACACTCTTACTGGTTATGGGCCATAATAAGTTACCTTTGAAAAACACATCCTTGCTCATTTCACAAGCTAAAAGGCCTTTAATAAGTTGCCTTCAGCAGACATATTTACCTAGCTCTGATAACTCATACATAAGGATATACATATGCTTACATACTACTTGGAATTATCCTTGCATTTGCTAGCACCTACATTACATTATGCTACAATAGGTCATGTTTGATCCTTGCTGAATAAAAATGCCCTACTCTCAACGGAAAGTCTCAAGGCACGTTCAATGCAAGTACAATTTGCGCTACTGAGGTCATGAGGACGCTGGCCAACCTGCTCAGTCAGCAGGGAAAGGCATTCAGAGCTGAGTTAAAGCACTTACATAGGCAAACAAAGTCCTAGCCTCAACAGTGTCTCCTTACGTGGGATAAAATCCCCGAAAGGTTGTATCACTCAGACACATGTTCAGGTGGCTTTAGCTGGCTCAGTTGATAAGCATGTTATATGCTAAATAGTTGCTCCTATCATAAGGCGGCATGCACTATAGGTCAAAACCTGCTCAATACTTTAAACTAACCAAGTATACCTACACGTACCTTGAGAACTTCAAAATCTCCCCCCCTTTTTTTATCACTAGTTACCTACAGGAAGGATTTACCAAGCCTACCACAACAAGCAACAAGCATATGCATCCAAAAGATATGGCAAATATTTTTCAGGAAAGGAAAAGCAAGTTTATAAACCATCCATAAGAAAGGAGGAGGAGAAGAAATAGAATCCAAGGCATCCAAATGCCATCTACCAAAGCAAAAATATTCAAAGCCCACACCCGAATATTTCCAAACCCCACACAAGAGGTTCCAAATATCCAACAAAAAGAATTACAATTGTTCTTCTTGCAGAAAAATAAGGACATATTCATTTCATAGTAGGAGGGGGCACACTACCTTCGCTAACTGAAGCATGAGGCTCAGATATCAGAGGAGTTGCATCCTCCACCACCTGACCAGTAAGGTCCAAAGACATAGGTCATCCCCAGCTGGAGGACTCTTTGGAACTTGAGCAGGCTCATCATCATCGGGATCAGGGGTAGTAGCCAGACATGCTCTCTCGTTTAGGGAAGAGGCATCAACATCAGTAGGAGGATAGCTAGCAGGGGTGAATTGTTGTACGCAGGTCTGGAACCCGTGATAGTAGAACTTCAGGGCCTTGTCGACCAACATGTTGTGGAACTCGAGGGTCTTGGAATAGCCGACCAAATAGCTCTGTGCTGGTAGGCGTGGAAGGAGGACTCTTCAGCAGGGTCCGTCGGGCAAAGGAGCCAACACTTGGAAGCTGGTCTGACTTGTCCTGCAGCAACTTTTGGAACATCTTTCCTGCACTCCAAAGGTAAAATACACACACATCAGTATAGTTATTAATAACTCCCTTGCAGTAGGGAAGCAATACACAAAAGGCTGCAAGAAAATATACCACCAGTCGGATTCATGTCTGCCCCCTTAGGGCTCAGTCCAAACTGGTGGAGAAGGAACTGAGCTTTCCCTCGGGAGGTAAAATAGAACAAAACCGGCCTTGCTCGCTTGAGCACGAAGAAAGAATGGAATTAGGCAGCAGAGAGGGTTTCCCCCCAGATTTTTCACTAAAATATAAAAGCCCGAGAGCAGGCTGAAAGACTTCAGGACAAGCTGGTTCAAGGGAATGTTGAAAAATATAGCTACATCACTGAAAAAAGAGGGGATAGGAAATCACATGCCTGCCTCTATTTGGGCTAAATAGAAGCACAAGAAATCGACAGGAGGGAAGATGAGCAGGGTTTCGTACCTAAACTAAATAGAAAGGAAGCAAGGGATTGTTGGAAAAAAAACCCTAAAACTCTTGAAACCTATATAAAGGAAAAGATTTCTCTCAAAAAATTTGGGAGAAAATATTTTTTCAGAGACAAAGGGAAAGATAATTTTACTCCGGAAGCACAGGGGACGTATAAGCTGACCTCCCTCGAAGTGGCCTTATATACGCAGCAGCCGAACAGTCCCGCCCGTGCTGGACTCGACATCTCTCTCTCTCTCTCTCCCGCTTAACGTGAATGTGCTAATAAACGTGCTGGGCCACGCGCATATAAGCTCCTCTCTCGTTCCTACTTTGTTGCAATGATTATTTTGCCACTCTCTGCAGATAGACACAAATTGTTAGAATAGGTGACCAAAAAGCCAATTGGATTGGCGGTTTTGGGAATTATTCGTTAATCTTTATTACAGCAATAGAGTAAGTATTCATCACTGGCACTGTGTTTGTTGTGCTTACTACTGACGTTGAACGACGTTTCAACGTCACAACAAATGCCCACAGACCAATTGGATAACCCATGTAGTTGGGTTGCGCATTGGATGGTGGCTATGAAATCAACTTCTGAGGGTTGGTCTGAAATGTTTCAAGTCGAGGACCTCAAGAATGGGCATCGAGTGTCCTATTGAGGCATGCACTAAGTATTGCATTCACTGGGTGAGTGCCGAGTTTCATCGACGATAGACGAAGGTCGTCTGTGCAATTTTAGTGGGTTAGTTGACAAGATGGTCGACTGACTGAACTAACTCGCGGGAGTCGTCATATGGAAGCCTTGGAGGCTTGGTCGGTATGATTGAAATTCCCGGTTCCGATAGTACAGAATTAGTCCTCGGACTTGAGAAATCATGGCAGTCACGTGCATACGAAGACTGTATCTTGGATCTGGCGAGAGGTGATCATTCTGTAAGATGGTCATTATAAGCCTTGTCCAGTGCAGTTGGAATATGTAACGAGGACAGTGGATAACAAAATAGGATTTGTCCCCCGCCAGTATATGACGGTGATATCTCCTATACGCTCTGAGATGGTTTAGACTCTGAAAGTCTATGGCCATAGCAATTGATTGAGTAGGAAAGGGTTTCCTACGTCGATCGATAGAGTAAACGCATCTCGAGTATTAAGCATGGATGCCTAGTCAAGGATGGGAACCGACGCCCAATTCAATACCCTAGGCTAAGGCCGGGAGATGGTCAACAGTAGGACCGTACCCATACAGAACTGGCGCCTAAATGTTCACATCAACATTCACCTAGTCTCTAGTGCCATGGACCGTTGCTAGACGGCCACCCATGGTGACTGACTCCTGTTGGACATGAGCCCAAATCTAGCTGAGGGTGAACCTAAAGGGCCATACACAAATCACCGAGGAGGTGAAGGAATTGACTTGGAGTCAATTTCAGAGGATGATAAGTAATTGGATTACTTATGGGATTGTCCATTCGATGGACGGGCCGATATTGTCTCGGGCCCTCGTTTTATCGGTAAATGAGATTTATCGATTAAGTAGAGAATCGAAGTTTGAATCTTTTAATTGGATTAAAAGATTAATGAGAATTATTTAATTGGACCATGAATTAATTCTTGGACTTATTGTAATTGGATTACAATAAAATCCGATCCATTAAATCTTGGCCCAAGAGCGGATTTAATTCCACTTTCGGAATTAGAAGAAGTTGGACTTCTTCTAAAAGGGGATGATCGAAAAATACTTCTTTTGGAAGCACTAAAATAGGCCATGAAGGCCTTTGATGACAAGTTGACTTGTCTCTTTTGGAAAGAGACAAATCAATTTCAATCAAGCATTTTTCACTTGGTATGATTAAATCATACCTTATGAAATGGTAGGCTTGATTGATGATTAACGGGGATTGACTGGAATGTATCTAGACATCCTTGGATAAACCTAGACACATTCTAATAATCACATTAATAAAGTATATATGTGTATATACTATCATCAAACACAAGAGTTTCATTATTCATCTTTTTTCTAGGAAAAAGAAGAACACTTTCTACACACACTCTCAAGCCATTTTCGGCCCCTCTCTCTTTACTCTCTAAATCCTCTTTGTTGCTTCATTGATTTAGGATCAATTGAAGAACAAAGTAAGATCAAGAAGGAACACCAATTTGATAGTGTAATCCCTTCTTCAATTTCATCCTCTAGATCCATTTTCTTGCTCTCTCTAGCAAGAAAAACGAGATCTCTCCCGATGTGGTGTGGACTATGTTAGAGGGTCTCTGCGTTGAGGCCTCACGTGGATGAATGTCGGGAGGAGATCAAAACGTGTAGTCGATCGGAGTAGAAAATCGAGAAAGGTATTTTACGTTTATGTTCTTGTTTTTCTTTTTTCATTCCATAGCCTTGAACGCTTAATTGTTATATATATTTGTATTACGCGTTTATACACCGATAGCCCGGGAACCTTCAAGGGCACACCCCTTGAACGCGATTTAAATTCTTTTATTCCGCACTTTTTTATCTCCACCGTGTTCCCGGGCTGATCCGCTTTTCTTCACAAATCCCCTCTCGCGTGTTTGCATGCAACAGGATTCCAAAGAGTGGTAGAGTTGGAACAACATAACAGGATCCGAATACCACATCAGGACTTTTTCTGTCCAAGTAGAACCAAACCCTTTCTTCTTGCAGGTCCATTTCATCCTACTCCAATAGTTCGACAATAGGTCTCGCACTCCTGGAGTGGGGGGAGTGATGATACCCCATCAAAATATTTACTTTGTAAGCCCAAAGAAAGGAGGTGGGTGCCCAATTGAACAACCCAACAGGCCAAGACCACCTGGCCAAAACAACATGATGCTTGTCCATAAGGGCATATTATAACCACTGACATGGCAGGCCTAGGGAAAAAGCCCGTATAACAAGCTTAGTCGTCGTACAACAGGGATTCCACATCGTACAGGTGGCTGACACGTGAGGATACATCACGTTAAAAGATCTCATCCAAAATCTCAAAGGACCGGCTGGAATCCGGATTTTTCTCAACAGGTAACCACTTTCCGGAAAAAGTGGCAGATTTGATAATGTTCAGTCAAATGGTCTTATCTCAGTCAATACTGATCCAAATCATGCACGTTTTATTGGAGAAGATAGATGACTTCCGCGGCTTTCTAATGATATATGAAACTCGACAAAATTCTCCCAGAATCGGCTCCACGGATTCTATAAAATGGCTCTCTGTGCAATCATTTTGTCAATTAACATTCTTCCACTTTGCAACTTCACTCTCGCACAATTTCTCTTTGTTTTTATGATGTTTTCAGCCTCCCCCACACAATTTTATCACTACATAATCACACTCTACCATTATTCTCGCTCTAATTCAAGTTTGCCCGTTTATTTCATTCAGTAGAACATTTCTGAGTTAAGCATCAGAGTGTTAATCCCTTATTGCAGGTTAGTATTTTTGTGAAGGTTCCTTGACTTCTTTTAGTGCTGCTGGACACCAGTACACATCAAAAATAAATATGATAAAGCCAATATCTTGCGTTACATATATGTTACAGGTATAGCATTATAAACAAACACAAGTTATTGACAATATTTTATTATGATTATATAGAAAATTTGTTACTTAGGTTCATTTTTTTTTCCCTTTCTTGAAGCCTGAAGAAAAATGGAAAATGGATGCACACAATGGAAGAAAATGACTATTTTTTTCCCCTTCAAATGAAACTTTCGTCAATTTTGACGGTTTTATTAACAGACTGACTAAACACACACACACAAAAAAAAAGTTTGAAGAGCAAAATTGCAATCTCAAATTTTTTGAGGAGCAAACTGCATAAAATAACTTTATTTGAGGACCAAAATTGTATTTTACCCTAAAAATCCTCTGAAATTTGGTTCTTGAATCTTGGTGTACTTGTTTGACAGCTTCTTTACTAAATTCAGACAAAATGGAATATTTTCCTAAGTTGGAATATCTGATCTCATCCTCTTAATTTTCATTGCACCACCACCCAACATTAATGAATTCAATTAAAAAAAAAAAAGAGAAGAAAAGTTGAAAAGATCATCCATTTCCCATTTTCTCCTCTTTAAAAACCTCCATCAAATACACACACAAATCTCCCCGACAACATTACATCCAACATTCCCTTTCTTCCTTTTTCCTCAGACAAAAATATATCTCACACAGATTTGTTTGCAGAAATTAATCGAGTCCGTAATTGAGAAATCATCTCAATTCGGACGTCGATAATATTAATATATATCATAACCAGATTCTTGCACCATCTATCCAACGTTCATATTTCTTCCCATATCCTTAAGTTCTTCCTCAGACAAACATGTCCAACATATATTTTCTTGCAGAAATTAATTAACCTTCCGTAATTGAGAAATCATCTCAATTCGGAAGATCATCAACATATATATATATATATATATATCAGCTGATTCTTGGATGTTCATGTTTCTTCCTGTTGGCTTTCTTCCTCAGATAAACAAACATGTCAAGCATAGATTTTCTTGCAGAAATTAATAGCTCGTAATTGAGAAATCATATATCTGAGTTGGGAGTATAACATATATGAACCTGCAGATTCTTGCATGTTAGCCCACCAACATGAAAATCTCTCTTGCATGCATTGTCCTAGTTTTATGTTCAAGGTTGTTGGTTGCAGATTGTGCAATAGGAATCAACTGGGGAAGACAAACTGCGCAGAAATTGGTCCCTTCCAATGTGGTTGATTTGATATTGCAGAATGGAATAAAACATGCCAGAGTTTATACTACTCAGCTGGATATCTTGGAGGCCTTCGCCGGAAGTGGGATCGACCTCACCGTCTCCATCTTTGGGTTTCCACAAGTCAAAGAACCTGAAGCTGCCAAGAAATGGGTCCAATCCAGGGCCATCTATTTCGACTCTTGTAATATAAGGTACGTTGTTGCGACGTTAATCGTTATACGTAATTTAGACAACATTCATTCATTAATGTCTTTTGTTTGGCGATTGTTGTCTGTGTTTTTGCAGCAAGGTTTATCTTGGAAACCATGTGTTTTTTGAAGGAATCACTAATAAGACTCGCCTTAATTGGGCGATGGAAGCGTTGGAGTCGGTGCAGAATGCTTTGAATGAGGCTGGCTATGGCCGGGTGAAGGTGACCCTCCCCTGTCCTGAGACCGTGCTGATTAACGTAACAAAGCCGTCAGACGCTGAATTCAGACCGGAAATCAAGGAGGAGATGACGAGAACTCTCCAGTTCTTCAAGGCAAACAATGCTCCATTTGTCGTGGAACTATTCCCCATCTCCCACGTTGTTGACCAAGGCTGGGATGTGAGCTTTGCCTTTCCCGACAACAAGTCGACGCATGTGGTCACGGACATAAACGGCGCTGTCTATACGAACGTGTTTGAGTTCATGTACGATGCGTTTGCGTGGGCGCTGCGCAAGATGGGAGCAGCAGACATGAAGATAGTGGTCGGGCAGGTCGGGTGGCCGACAGACGGGTATCCAGGCGCCAATGTCACCACGGCCGAGCGCTTCTACAAGAACTTGCTGCCGTTAGTGGCGAGCAACAAGGGGACACCAATGCGGCCGGGAGCACCCATCGACACCTACGTGCACGCCCTGACAGACGAAAACCAGATGCCTTATTACTATCCTTTTGCTCGGCATTGGGGGATTTACGCCTCCAATGGGGAGCCAAAGTACAAGATCGACATGACGGGACAAGGCCGTGATATCTTCCCACCAAAGGTGAAGGGGATCAAGCGGATGCCCGAACGATGGTGCGTGTTCAATGGGAACTTAACAGACGTAGCGACGGTGAAGCAACATTTCTACAAGGCCTGCACGGAAGCTGATTGCACGGCCCTGGCGGACGGGGGATCGTGTAGCCGCCTCAATTTTGTGCAGAACATCTCCTTCGCCTTCAACATGTTCTTTCAATCCAAGTTTCAAGCCGACAGTGCGTGTGATGAGGATTTGGGCAGGGTGGTCACCCAGAATCCGTCTACCGGTACCTGTATATTCCCTGTGGAGGTCGTCAAAGGCCACACACCTGAGGCTGCTGCTGGGCGAAGGCTTGCTGATGAGATATTGCCGATTCCTACAATCTTTCTGTTTTTACTTTCAGTTCTCTGGGCAATGATTTGGGATTGAATTTAATGGAATGCATGGAAAATCAGAATCTTAATCCTTTGAACTTGAGTTATAGTCATATGATCAGGAGAAGAAATGAACAAGAAGATAATTGAAGTAATAACAAGAAGAAATGATACAATCCATCTATACAAATCTTAGTGCACATTCAATCGTGTCTACGTATCTCATTCGTATTACGTGTGGGCACGTCTGTGTGAGAGAGATAGACACGACATAGGAAGCGCATGGCATGTGTTGGTTTCACAAAGAATTATCCTATTGTTCGATCAAAGTCAGCATCATCTATATATACTAGGGGGTGATTGAGGTGAAATAGCAGGATAATTCATTGTAGACCCCGAATCTATATCGTGTTCAAGAACACCCCTTGATCTCTTAATAGTTCCAGAAGACGTTAGGAGCTTGTCGTCTGATATAGCACTCTCTTGTGCTGATGCAATGGCAGAGCTGAAAACTCCTGATTCCTTCAAACTTTGAATAATTACCTATATCATCAAAATGGAGGAGAGTTTAAGGATGTCCGAAACAATGTCAAGTGTCGTGTAAAAGCACAAGTAGGAACGTACCATTGGAGTATAAATTCGGGTAAAGACTCCTCCGTTTAAGAGTTTCAAGTTCTTTTCCCTGTCGGTCCAGACAACATGCTCACGGTACCTGTGAAAGAAGCAGACAGTGGAAATACATCATGGTATGCTGCCTGAGCAAGGATCATAAGCAGACACTTCTGCAGTTTGTTCACTCAATAAAGAAGTTAAACTTTCAGAAATGACTGTCTGAAACACAAAAGAGGCTACAATAATAATATACAACGATTTCGTCTCTATTACCATTACCATTTGATCATTTGTTCCTCTGTTCCTGTTGAAGCAATCAGGAAAGCCTGCAGTTGTTCAATAACAGAATTACATCGACGGCAATCAAACCCGCTATCCGATAATCAATTTCCGGACAAAATTCATCAACAAAAAGTTTCTGTCAGCAAACCGAGGTTTTTTAGGATTACTAAAAGCTCACATATCTGTCAAAGTCTAGCATGAAGCATCTTTCAATATCTTCTCTCGTCGGTTTGCACCTACAACGGTTCCGTCTTGCAGTCAGGTCTGAGAACTTTGTGTATGTATAGTGCAAAACAACAGCCTCTTCGAACTCAATCTCTCTACGAAAGAAAAGAAAATGCATGAACTCACATGTCTTTCCATACTGTATTAGAAAAGGAAAACAAGGCAGATTAGCAGAAAAATTCTCTTCGCTCTGTATAACGAGACCATTTGACAAGGAATCATCGTACGTACCTTGGGATCTTCATATAATTGTGCCATCTGTGTGCACCATTCGGACGTAGATGATCTTGGATACGAGCAGCTGATTTTCCATTTCCATAAGTCAGAAAATAGCTTGGATTAGTGCGAGATGCTTCATTGTAATAGCTGAAATAAGTCTCCTGTGGAAGATGGTCGAAATTCTTCTTAAACATCGTCACCTGAAACAACATAAACATGTGTGTGAACAGATTGATTGATTGATTGTGTTAGCAGATCTAATGAAAACTAATTACCTCACTGAATGGTTCTTTTATGTCGTCTCTCTCGACAGCGCTCTCCTGAAAATCGAGACTTTTTCTCAGCATGGTCTCTAGACTTAGACAAAACAGAATCATCAGAATTGTTTTATTACATTTGCATTCACTCACATAATTAGGAAAGACCACCATGTCGACATCTTCAGGCACATCCGACAGAAGTTTTGGAACAGAATACCCCTGACTCCCAGCCGGATACATCAGCTCATCAGTGTCCAGATGGATTATCCAATCCATGCCAGCTTCCTTGAAAAAAGCAAATAAATGACAAATTAAGTGGCCGTTAAGACATTAACTTCCAATCATGAAAAACACATCGGAAACATACTCTTGCCATGACAATTCCGCTCTCCATATTCAGAGTTTGCTTTACAAATAACTCATAGTTGCACGGCTTATGGAAGAAGGGTTCGAGCCAAGTTTCGTTCCAGATACGGCTAAAGATCAGAAAAAGTGTATTAGGCATTATGATCAATGACATATGGATATAACTGAGATATTCAGACAGCAAACGAAGATAACCTGTTAGCCTGTTGCACCTCTAAATCTTTTGTTCTAGGAATAAGTTTTACACCCTGCAAGAAAGGGAAGCATTTAATTACAAGGCCCTCTTCATAAAAATTTCAGATGAACATGAAGACATTAACATCGGACTACTTTCAAGAATCCAATATAGGCAAAACAAACATGAGAAATGCAGCCACGTACTAACCGGGATCGACTTCAGGACATTGTAAGCTCCCGGCAACGCAGCTTTCCCCTCCACAAAGAGAAAAAAGTTTGTAATTCCGACTACCTTATGATAGAATATCCATGGTAGAATCTCATCCAAGCTAGCAGAAGTAGTCGAAGTGATGCATATCTGACACATAAAAGAAATTGCAAGAAAAAGACAGGGCATCAAATGTTCTATCACATGAAATTCAATTTCAGGTTTTTAAGGCTACTAACTATATATAAGATCTTGTTCAGACACAGGACATTCTCATCGGTTGATTACATACAGAACATGGCTCTACTCATGATCTATGCAAAAAAACCATGATACTATAAATGAATGTCTACACAACTGAACTAAAATACAGATACGTTGGAAGTTATGGTCGGTTCAATATTTATGTCTATATGGTTGAAGGAAGAAAGGAGGAGTATATCTAATCCTCTCTATTCACTTGAATAACATCATATTACAAGTTTATTACAAGTTTTACAGGAATTAACACTAGCTAATAAACATAGAATGAATTCTAAACATCATACTTTGTTCAAGTCAGTCCTTGGTAAAATATCATAACTTTCTGCAAAAATATTCAATGGACTTGAAACTTAAACCATTTGAAACTAGACTACCAGATATTTAATTCCATATAAGATTCACTCGAAATGACAACTGTTTACGTTCTTAAAATGCATCTGAAAATTTTGCCGAAAAACTATAACAATTGAAAACTAAAAGGCAAGTTTAATTTTTTTGGAAATTCTCAACAAGATATTAAGTGCATGCAGTGTAGAATATATCAGCAAGAACCACAGATATGAAAAACGCCCATTACAGTATATCACACACGAATAACTGAACTGCAAGAAAAAGCATGCATGCCACCGCCGCAGAGACAGAACTGGAGGGGGGGGAAACGGACCTTGGGGTTAAGATCCGACCCGAAGTGAAAGTTCCAGTCCCTGTAGTAAGGGAAGGAGGAGGAGGTGGGAGTGTGTAGAGGTAAGGTTACAGTAAGTGGCGGGTATGGAAACTGGGTTATCGGGTCGGGTGGACGGAGGAAGAAAGCAAGCAATGCAAGAGAGAAGATGATGAAAGCGTAGAATCCAATGAAACGATAGTTTATGGAGGTGGAGGCGGAGGCGGAGGCGGGTGGTGGTCTGAGAGCTGTGAAGAGACCCGCCATCATCCCAGAGTTAGAATTCGCATGTAAACTTCGATACACACAATACGTAGTATCTGTGTTTGTGTGTGTATATGTGTGTGTGTGTCTGTGAGAGAGAGAGAGAGTATTGAATGCAGAGTTTGGGAAAGACGAGGAAACTACATAGGCAGAGCCGTCATGTAGTTGGACTTGTGTTGTCACATTTCTTTTTCTTTTTCTTTTTTTCTTTTTTTGGGGTGAATGGGTATTAGTGTATATATATATATATATATACACGGATTAAATATAATTTTGGACCCGTAACTTGGGATATTTGATCTTTTCGTCCTTCAATTTTCTATGAGAATATTTTGATTTTGCATCTTTTTAATTTTTAAAATTTCAATCATTTTGTTCGTCAGAGTTCACTTCCACTAGCAAGAAGGGTGATCTCCAAAAAAAGAAAAAGGAATTGAAATCGTGAAAATTAATAAGATGCAGGATTAAAAATGCTACTCTAAAAAGTCAAAGGACAAAAATACTGGCAGAAATGGGCCAATAGGAACAAAAACCCAAATTTTAAAATGTCAAGTGAGAGGCACATGCATTTTTTTTCAATGAGAAGGGTGAACTCTGGCAAAAAAAAGGACTAAAATAACAAAAATTAAAAAAAATACAAGACCAAAATGCTACTCTAAAAACTTAAAGGACCAAAACATCAAATGACCTAAGTTACATGACTAAAAATACATGTAAACCTACATATACACTAATATAAATAGAAAGGGGCATTTTCTTTTTTTTAAATGTGATGTGTTTGATTTATATATTTTATTCTTATTTATTGTATATTTAGAGTGTAAGAAATTATTTATTATATGTGCGCAGGAACGACGTGCGACTAGTTGATAATAAAAAGAACATTTTTTTCCTTTTTTTAATCAATCTTATTGATACGGATAAAATCGAGCAGGCTCAATAAGCTCGGCCTTATAAAGGAGTGGATGACCCAGGGTTGTCAAGCCCATAACCTTGCCGCCCAGGATCCAAACGGTTCAATGCGTAAGGAATAGACGGGTGAAAGGGCTATAAGCCCAAGAAGGGGGACCCACACCTTCATTCGGTCCAGAAGAGGAGTGAGGCCCAAGAGCGTGGCTAGCCTCGTCTAGGCCAACCCCAACTCAAGGTGGTGAGCATCCAAGCCCGAAGGCCACGAGGTCTGCCAGCAAGGCTGCAGATGTCCAAGTCACCAACCAACATGGACCGATACTCGGATTCCGAGAAAAGTGCAATGTGGAGTCGAACGTCCTTATCTGCAAGCACCATCCACATTTGTGGGGGAGCTACCCTTCCGTTTCCCCAGGGTGGAGGAGTCCTCGCTCGTCGCCTTCCAGAGTCCTTTCCATAGTAGACTCCTCAGCCCGAGAGGACTCTTTCATCTATAAGTACAGGATTTTTACCCTTAAAATGGGTAACGTATTCTAAAGCCTACACACTGCACACTCATTTTATGTTACACCTAACACGATCATATTCTTCATTCTCATCATGCTTTCAATTTATTTTCTTCTTCCAACAAGTTACTAACTTAAGTGATGGAGTGCTAACGCTTTTTTCGTAGGTCATCTTTTCTACATAGTTCAGCATTTGTATTGGGATTCTCTGGCCCAAGGTCATCTTCCTGACTGAGCAGATTTTGCTCACATCATGTGGCGCCGTCTGTGGGAATAGAGAACTAAGACATGATGATTATGGACACTCCCAACAGTGGACTTGACAAGCAGAAGGCAGCCAACATTCTTGCTGACCCTCAGGCATTGCAGGTGTTGAATGGCACTCCTTTGGCCCCTACGCGTGATGAGGCTGGACCATCTGGCCCTATTGATCCCCCGTCGGATCCTCTTCGTGATAGCACTTCGTCAAATGCTTCCTCGATCAGGATGTCGCTGGGCCTGCTGGCGGTGATCCAGTGGATGATTATGGTTGTAGTCCGAAAGCAGTTGGCTGCGGCGAAGGCAACGCCTGTGGCCCCTCAAGAGGTCCCCTTGGTGACGGGCGGGCCGGGAGAAGCAAATGATGCTCCCCCTGCGAGGAGGCCCCCTTGCCAGCTAAGTGAGGCATTTGCCCCTCCCCCTAGGTGCAAAACGAGCCTATTCCTTGTTGGGAGGCCCAGTTGGAGTGTTTGCAGAAAAGTTTGCAGAACGTCCAACACAGGATGATGGGAGTTCCCCTGGAGGGCCAGGGGGTTATTCCTTTTAGCGAGGGGGTTATGGCAGATGAGTTACGGCCCTAATTGTCGTACGCCTACCATCATAGAGTATGATGGCACTACAGACCCTCAGGAGCATCTGTCTCATTTCGAAAACGAGGACCTCTTAATAGATACACTAATGAAATCAAATGTCGTGTATTTGTTCCTACTTTCGCCCGGGCCGCTCAGCATGGTTCAACCAGCTACCGACGAGGTCAGTAGGAAGTTTCTGAAAATTTTGCTCATTATTCCTACACCAGTTTGCTAGCAGCCAGAAGCATTGTAATACCTCCCTCAGCCTTTTTCGTTGTCAAGCAAAAGGATTCTGAGTCTTTGAGGGATTACTTGCACCGGTTCAACACCGCGGCTTTAGAGGTCCCGGCAGCCACCCGGGAGGTCAAAGCCAGAGCTTTCTCCCAGGGACTAATGGACGCGGACTTCTTCAAGTCTTTGTCCGAGAAACCCGCTCCCGAATTCGACAGCCTTCTGGTTAGAGTGGCTAAATACATCAACATAGAGGAAGCTTAGATGTCCAAAAGGGAGAGTCGGGGAGAAAAAAGGAAGGAGACAAAGGATGAGGGGTAACTTAGAAAATGAAATTTGATCCTTGGGACAAGAAATTTCCCTCTCAGATAGGAGTTCCTGTATACACACACCTTTTGAATGCTCCCATCTCCCAGGCCCTCTTGGTGGTAGAAGGCAAGGGTTGTTACATCGCCCTTGAGGGGCACGAGAGGAGCATACATAGCCTAAGTCGGAGAAGTTTTGTCGATTCCACAATGATTATGACCATACCACGGATGAATGTCGGTGCCTAAAGAGCGAAGTAGAGCGACTGGTACAAAACGGGTACCTTCAAGAGTTCATGTGCCGAGAGAAATTTTAGGGCACAGGACCCTACCAGAGGAAAGAGGCCGACAAGGGGAAGGATCCCCAGGAGGGGGGCTGAATCACCCCAGCCCGAGCAGCACAGGCGGGGTCCCCCAGGAGGTCCGGACGAAGACAATGCTCCTCGAAAAAGAGTCATTCGTATGAAATCTGGGGGTCCCCTGGGTTGGGACTCCACGGCGCTCGAAAGACGCGCATTAGGAAGGTTGAATGATGCACTGCTGAGGGAGTGTGGGAGGTCGATGCTCCTCCCAATACCCCCATCATTCAATTCTCACCAGGAGAAAGGGCGGTCGCAAATCTTCCTCATAACAATAATTAGTAATTACAGCCACAATCGCAAATTATGAAGTCAGTCGAGTTTTTGTAGACTCGGGAAGCTAAGCTGACATCTTATTCGGATAAGCATATGACCTAATGCAATCGGGAAGAGTGACCCTGGAGAAGGTGGACACCTCTTTGTACAACTTTGCCTGTGAAAAGGTACACCCCTGGGGCGTAGTCATGCTCCCGTTATCCTTGGGGAAAGACCCCTCCGAAGGACGTGCCTGATAAAGTTCCTTGTAGTGGATACCTCTTCAGCCTACAATGTGATCTTGGGGAGACCTACCCTTAATACCTTTCAAGCGATCATCTCCACTTACCACATGAAAATCAAATTTCCCGTGTTCGAGGGAGTAGGTGAAGTAGAAGGCGATCAACGACAGTCCCAAAAGTATTATGTAGAGGCCATACGCAAAGGGCAGAAGAGAGGCGCCCCCGAGTTGCCACCGGAGGAAAGTCATAAGTAGTAGGGGCCTGGCCGCGTGTCACCTGCCGCCCCTTAGCCAAGACGGTCGGCAGTGACTTGCGGAGGACGTGCGGGCGGCAAGGGGATGTTGGCCAGCACGCAAGTGCACAAACAGCAAGTGAGCAGAGACTCTTACCGATTGGGGACCGCAATACTGTTCGTAAGGAAACTTCCTTGATGTGTGAGGATGCTATCCGCCAAGTATGAAGTCGTTTCATGAACGTTTGGGCACGGAGTTATAAGGGCGACTACCGGGCGCCATCCTGCGCGCGAGCAGGAGAGAGATGTGTGAAGAATAGTGCTTTATCCTTGGAGATTTGCAAAACTGTTTCACTGGTGTGTTCCATGGAGTGTTGGGAACATCTCCACCACGTTTTAGAGTTGGACGGTTCCGATTGAGTAGGAAACGACGATGATGTTTGGAGCCTGCCAGTGTAGTGGCGAAAAGGATGTTTTAGAATATTGTGAGGAAAATTCCCCGAAGATGGATGATCGGACGGGGCTGAAACTGTGGATTTGGGATGTAGACGTCGTAGGCTACGCAACGGTTCAAGCGGCACGTGATTTGGATGTCGGACGAGGGAGATAGCAAAAAGGTGCGCATCTCGGCCACTTTAATGTCTACTGCTGGAATAAGAGAAATTATTTTTAAGTCTATTATAAGGGGGGCATGCAGTGGTGAGCTCCAGCCAGCCTCCCCCGTGCAGCAAGGCACTAAATGAGCAACCCTTGGGGGCATGTTGGGGCCTCCAAGGGCCGGCTTTAGGCACCTCGAATGGAGGGCTAAAGTCCCCGGACGGTATGGGAATCGGACGGGCGGCGTAGGGCCAGGATGCCCTACGTTGGGCAAGAAAAAGGTTGAGAGGTTCCGTGCTATGCGCAAGGTTGCCCCGCGGGCTGCGGAAAATTAGGGGCAACACCTCTAGGCCGAATGAACAATCAAGGCAAGCACTCCAGGACCTCGTGAGCTAACCCATGACATGCGCCATGCACAGGGATCCGTTGGCTAAAATACGCAGTCGTGGGGGATTGATACGCGCAGTGGGCAAATTGTGAGGCCACGCCTAAAGGCAAGAAGGCATGTTGGGCATGCCGTGCGGGATTGATACGAGATGTTGGCATCTGGATTAGGCCACGGACTTGTGATGTTGTCCTACTCGGCAAGGCATACGAGACGGGCATGGTGAAGACATGGTCGATTATGTACCGAGTGAACGTTGAGCATGCGGTGGGCGTTGTGAGCGTATGGATGGCCCATAGTGCCGAGAAGGAGCAAGGATGCTCCGAACCATTGCTAGATGTATCGGAAGGACCCGAGATTGTGGGCGAGATACATGATGGCGAGCTAGCTAGTTGGGGTCGGACATGAAGACACGCAAGGCGTGCGGGCCGCGACCCTCGGCGAACATGGGCATTTTAGATAGGCGAGTGTCGGGCACAAGGTGCGGCACAGGGAGGCATTCGAATGTCGCACTGGTGAGCTACGAGTGTCAAAGACACATGACGGGGAAACCGTTAGGACTCGAATGGATGAAGGCTGGTCGAAGGTTGAGTGCAACCTGAGAGGCATCACGGGCGAAAATGAAATATTCCGCTACGACAAAAGAGTCCGCCCGTGACAGTTGGTATCAGAGCCCGGATAATCACGGGCTCCCGAAGGACAAAGTGCGCACTTGAATGGAAAGTGTGGCACACGAGCTCTACAGCAGGTAGAGGCGAATTGAGGCGAGTTGAGACCGTTTTGAGGCAGAATCAGACCGAATTATGGCACAAATGTGTGGGTTTGCTGCGTTGGGCTTTAAAATGCTTCAGTGAGCCGATTGTAAGACGGAATGATTTTGGGGGATGTCCACCACAGAATGAGGAATCGGTGGCGTCCTTTTGCGCGCGTTGGGGCTGCTTCAGTGACTGAGTAGCTACGGTCCGACTTTGAGGTTGTTGTTGGTTGGCAGTTGTGCAGAGTGTTGGGGACGTTTGGGCAAGCTGTCAACCGGTCCGAAATTTTTTTTGGACGAGATAGAAAAATCAGATTTTCAAAATTCATCTTGACTTCCCTATGCGAGAGGGGGACATGCCGATGTGTCGGGTGGACTGCGAGAGCCACGATTGCACCGTAGCAACCATGTGCGCGGAAATGCCGCAAGTCAGGAGACGATCAAGGCGTTGAGGTCGTTTGGTGGGCGAAGTACCACCGTGTTGAGGAACCTTCCAGCGGGGAAGGATGAGTGAATTGATGAGGTGCTGAGGCACAGTTGCACATAAGGTGCATGAGAGCAAGCCACCCCTGGGGTTGTAAGGAGTGAAGCCTAGACCCGTACGCAGATAGAGTTGCATGTGCAAAATTGAGAAGACCCGAATGTGTTTGGGCAGAGCGAAAATGTGGGATGAAGTTCTCGTGGGCAGATGGGGGTGCGTCACGATGAAAAGGCGACACGCTTCAAGAGCCAAAGGGCAGAGATCCGTAATGTGTGAAATCATGGCAACTTGTCCAGAGCTTGAGTGGAAGAAAGGCCACTAAGCAGTGTTGTGTGCTCACCGGGAGCACAGTCGAGCTGAATTGAGAACATTCCTTGAAGAAGTTCTGACACCATATGTGGGCTCTTTGGTCTAAGGATTTCCGAGGGGGACAACCAAGTTGAGAATTGTGAGTGGAGTATCGGGCTCCTTCGCACCATGAGCGGCATGGTGATGTCGGGTGGGGATTTTAAAATCTCCATCCTACGGTCAGTTGGGGGAGACGACCCTGACATTTGTGCTGAGTCAAGAGGACTCTTTGGGAGAGAATTCGGACCCATAAGAGACGTGGTTCCGAAGTTGGGCGAGGCCTAATTGCTTTCAAGTTGGTTTATGTGTGGTCACTGCGGAGGCGGATTCTGTGCTTGTCGAGGACGGCAACACATCGAGTGGGGGAGAGAGTGTGAACCGTACGCACAGACTTCAAGCTTGACCAGTTCCATATCAATTCGGGTGTATATGAGGCACTATTTTGAGGGACGACACAGTTATGAATGGCACACTTGACAAACTTGTGGCACAGTTTGCTACCCGGCATCACAGAAGAAAGTGCAGTGAGACGGCACAGACTTCGGGCCTGTGGAGTTGAGTGTATTGAGACACTACTCGTGGGGGCAAACCATCAGTTGAGGCAACATATGAGGAAGAGAGTGTAGAAGCGTACACAGACTTCCAACTTGAGTTTTCATGAGAAATGGAGTGCATTGAGGCACTATTTGTGGGAAGCGACCCAGCTAGAGGAAGAGAGTGCAGAATGAGTGTACAAACTTCTGACCTAAGTTTTTCATGTTTGAATTGGGTGCATTGCGGCACTATTCGTGTGGAGCTAATCGCCAATCGGAGGAAGAGGGTGTAGACGAAGTACATGGACTTCCACTTGTGTTTATCAGGCCACAATAGGGTGCAGACGAGGCGCCGTTGGTGTGGTGAAAACGTGTTGTGCTGAAGAGTACTCACGCAGAAGGGCTCGAAAGAGCCGGAGGTCGGTCTGGTGTAGGGGGATACTAGAGATGAGTATCGGGCACTGCATACACTTCAATTCTTTGTGTATGTGTTGACGAGGACGTCAACACATCGAGTGGGGGAGAATGTCACCTGCCGCCCCTTAGCCAAGACGGTCGGCAGTGACTTGCGGAGGACGTGCGGGGGGCAAGGGGATGCCGGCCAGCATGCAGGTGCACAAATGGCAAGTGAGCAGAGACTCTTACCGATTGGGAATCGCAATACTGTTCGTATGGGAACTTCCTTGATGTGTGAGGATGCTATCCGCCAAGTATGAAGTAGTTTCATGAACGTTTGGGCACGGAGTTATAAGAGCGACTACCGGGCGCCATCCTGCGCGCGAGCAGGAGAGATATGTGTGAAGCAGAGTGCTTTATCCTTGGATATTTGTAAAACTGTTTCACTAGTGTGTTCCATGGAGTGTTGGGAACATCTCCACCAAGTTTCAGAGTTAGACGGTTCCGATTGAGTAGGAAACTACGATGATGTTTGGAGCCTGCCAGTGCAGTGACGAGAAGGCTGTTTCAGAATATTGCGAGGGCAATCCCCGAAAATGGATGATCGGACGGGGCTGAAACTATGGATTTGGGATGTTTGACGTCATAGACTACGCAACTGTTCAAGCGGCACGTGATTTGGATGTCGGACGAGGGAGATAGCAAAAAGGTGCGCTCCTCGGCCACTTTAATGTCTACTGCCGGAATAAGAAAATTATTTTTAAGCCTTAGGGGGGCATGCAGTGGTGAGCTCCAGCCAGCCTCCCCCGTGCAGCAAGGCACTAAATGAGCAACCCTTAGGGGCATGTTGGGGCCTCCAAGGGCCGGTTTTAGGCACTTCGAAGGAAGGGCTAAAGTCCCCGAACAGTATGGGAACCGGACGGGCGGCGTAGGGCCAGGATGGCCTACGTTGGGCAAGAAAAGGGTCGAGAGGTTCCGTGCTATGCGCAAGGTTGCCCCGCGGGCTGCGGGAAATCAGGAGCAACACCTCTGGGCCGAATGAGCAATCGAGGCAAGCATTCCAAGACCTCGTGAGCTAACTCGTGACATGCGCTATTGGGTTCTAGCCATGTACGGGGGTCTGTTGGCTAAGATACGCGGTCGTGGGGCGACGCCGCGCAGTGGGCAAATTGTGAGGCCACGCCTAAAGGCAAGAAGGCATGTTGGGTATGCCGTGCGGGATTGATGTGAGATGTTGGCATCCGGATTAGGCCACGGACTTGTGATGTTGTCCTACTCGGGCGAGGCATACGAGACGGGCATGGTGAAGACATGCGCCGGTTATGTACCAAGTGAGCGTTGAGCATGCGATAGGCGTTGTGGGCGTATGGATGGCCCATAGTGCCGAGAAGGAACAAGGATGCTCCGAACCATTGCGAGATGTATCGAAGGACCCGAGATTGTGGGCGAGATACATGATGGCGAGCTAGCTAGTTGGGGCCAGACATGAAGACACGAAGGCGTGCGGGCCGCGACCCTCGGCGAACATGGGCATTTCGAATAGGCGAGTGCCAGGCACAAGGTGCCGCACAGGGAGGCGTTCGAATGTCGTGCTGGTGAGCTACGAGTGTCGAAGACACACGACGGGAAAACCATTAGGACCCGAATGGATGAAGGCCGGTCGAAGGTTGAGTGCAACCTGAGAGGCATCACAGGCAAAAATAAAATATTCCGCTGCGACAAAAGAGTCCGCCCGTGACACCGCGTCAAGGGGCCCGAACGACAAGGACCCCCCTGCGAGGAAGATCTGGTGCATGGAGGGAAAACCGCTAAGGTTCTCCCGATCGAAAAATTATTAGTCATAGAGTTGGATCCCGATATTCTAGGGAAGACCACACAGGTGGGATCTCAGTTATCGGAGGACCTTCAGAAGGATATGATACAATGCCTATGGAAGAAACTTATGACTGGTTGTTGAAGCCGTCAAATATCAATACTGATTCTAAACCGTAGTAGTCGTGGAACCACGTCGAATCCCTAAGGAACTATGGATTAATTACTCAATTAGTTGTAGTAACCAAAAGGGGGTAAGAATTGAAAACTAACTACGAATTAACATAAACTGAATGGAAAACGAGAATAAATAACTGAGATAAAATCGATAGAGGAAAATTCCAATTCAAGGGATGTGTTTCACCCAATCGTTATGTCTATCCTAGGCCACAAACGATTAATTTCACAACCAAGCATTCAACTTTCAAATCTATTAGGATAGCCGTAATAAATCCCTATTTTCCTATTGTAATGAATTTGACTCAAGCATCTAAATCCAAACTTATTAAATCAAGATTGGTCATGATAGCGTTCCATATCAAATCGATAATAGCATTTGCATCAATGAAAAAGTTGAACCTAGATCAAACAATTGAGATAACTGCAATAATCTAACCTAGTTTTCTCGTCCCTGCAAATAAATCATGCAACGCACATAATAAACAACATAATTGCTACTTATGCCAATCATTCATAACAATTACAGATCATTGAACTCATGGATAGCAGTAGAACAATTAACATTGAATCGAATTGTCAAATCTATCAATGATAATTATTCCATAAACAGTAAATCAAGACGAGATATACTTGGCGAAATCAGATAAAATCAAAACCTCAAAACATAACATTGGGTTCAACGTTTCCCTTGCATCAGAATAGAAAATTAGCTACACAACATGTTCATAGCAAAACAAGAAGTTCTGAAAGAATATATAAGCTAAGAGAAAGAGAGAAAAACTAATCGACGAGGCCAACATCTTCAACTTCTTGTTCCTCTCCCAAACGATGACAAAAGATCCCTTCTTCTCTGCGTTTTGCCCATTTACTCCAGATTTTTCCTCCCTTTCGTGTTTCCTCCATAAATAAGGAAAGGAATATTTCCAAATTTCTTCTTTTTTTCCGCACAGACTCGGGTACTGGATAGGGCATGATCACGCCCTATTGACTGCTCAGTTTGTTTTTTGTTCACTTTTACTTTATCAATTTCCAGCTTCATTTGGGGTTTTTTTACTCATTTTTCTTCACAATGGGTCAATCTCGATCCTTCATTTAAAAGGTGCATAATTCGATTATCTATGTAATGAAAATCTTCTAAAACACTCGAATTAAGCATGCATATGAGAGGTGAAATACACCCTATCACCTTGATGTCTTCTCTTGCTCCCAACAAGATTTGGAAGGCATTGACCCTACGGTCATCACCCATCATCTCAACATCGATCCCTTGAGAAAACCCATTGAACAAAAGAAAAGGCATTTCGTACTGGAGAGGGACCGAATCATTCAAGCGGAGGTAGAAAAGCTATTGAAGGCAGGGCACATCCGGGAAATATAGTTCCTTGAGTAGCTTTGGAATGTGGTGCTCGTCCCCAAGCCTGGAATGGAGAATGTGTGTGGATTTCAGGAATCTCAACAAGGCTTGCCCCAAGGATTTCTACCCCTTGCCATGCATTGACTAACTAGTTGATTCTACATCTGGTTGAGAATTATTGAGCATGATGGATGTGTCTCAAGGCTATCATCATATCATGCTCACCCCCGAGGATCAAAAGCGAGTTAGCTTCATCACTTTGGCAGGCATTTTTTGCTACGTGGCCATGCCTTTTGGTCTAAAGAATGCTGAGGCCACATATCAACGCTTGATGGATAAGATATTCCCGGCACAGATAGGCCGAAATATGGAGGTATATGTGGATGCATGCTTGTGAAAAGTAAGAAAGCACCGAACCACATGACGGACCTAGAGGAAACCTTCAGTGTCCTAAGAAGATATCAGTTGAAATTAAATCCAACCAAATGTGCTTTCGGTGTAAGGGGGGCTTTTTTAGGATTCATGGTGACGGGGAGCGGGATCGAAGCCAATCCCCTCAAAATCAAAGCAGTATTGGATATCAAAGCCCCCACTAGCATCAACAAAGTGTAACGGCTCACCGAGAAGATAGCGGCCCTTAGCCGATTTATTGCCAAGTCTGCAGAGAGGAGTCTCCCATTCTTTAAAGTATTACGGAAAGCCAAGCACTTTGAGGAGGGGCGCAAATGTGATATAGACTTCAAGGAACTCAAGAAGTACCTGGTCGAGCTTCTCTTCTTGGTCAAACCTTCACCAGGGGACACCCTGTATGTCTATCTCTCTGCCACGACTCAGGAATTGAGTTCCTTCTTGTTATGAGAGAAGGAGGGTAAACAGATGCCTATATAGTATGTAAGCAAGGTCCTCAATGGAGCTGAGGGATGCCACACTGATATCGAGAACGCGGCTTTCGCACTAGTCATCACAGCCCAGAGGTTGAGGTCGTATATTTTGTCACACCCCATAGAGGTGCATATCAATCACCCTCTCAAACAAGTCTTGGGAAAACCTAACATGCCGGGGCACCTAATTAAATGGCCTATAGAGCTAAATGAGCATAACATAACATATCTCCCTCGAACAACAATAAAGCCCAAGTGTTAGTGGACTTTATGTCCGAGACAGCGTTTTCGCCACCCAGCGAGGAGCACTGGTGATGGGTCCTCCACTGCTCAGGGTAGCGGGGCAGGCTTGGTTATCACCGCACCCGAATGAGTGGACTTGGAATTCGCTATCAAGTTTGGCTTCAAAGCCTCCAATAATGAGGCCGAATACGAAGTCTTAGCCCTAGGGATGAAGATGGCCTGGGAAGCGGGGGCGCACCAACTGCTGGCATACTCCGACTCCCAGCTCATTGTAAAGCAAATAGAGGGGAGTTATAAGGCTAAAGAAGCTGCAATGAGACAAAACCTTCGAAGGATAGAAGAATGGAAAGCAAAGTTTGATGACTTCAAACTTATCCAAATCCCACGGGAGGAAAACGGCAAGGCCGAATACCTGTCTAAGTTAGCAAGCGCCCTGGAGGACTGTAGAACTCGACAGATAACCATCCAGTACCTCCCGTGGGCGGACTCCGTCTCAGAGGTTCAAACGGTGCAGCAAGAGGGAGATTGGAGGCAGGCCATACAGGCTTGGTTGAAGCATGGTCATCTCCCGAAAGACCGGTGGGAAGCGGTTCGACTAAAAAGGAGGGCCACTCGTTTCCTGCTACATGGCGACACATTGTATAAAAAATCCTTCACGCATCCTCTGATGTCCTCGAGAAAATCCACGAAAGGTGTTGCAGATCCCACATAGGAGCGCTGGCCCTTGCCAACAAAACTCTGAGGGCCGGATACTTTTGGCCTACCTTAAGGGCAAGATTTTAAATCTTTGGTTAGGAGGTGTGGTAAATGTCAAAGGCACACCTCTCTTATCCATTAACCAGCTGAACCCCTAACCACGTTGCTAGCTCTTTGCCCCTTTCGTGCAATTGGTGATGGATTTGGTTGGACCTTTCCCCTTGGCCTCGAGACAGAGGAAGTTCCTGCTGGTAACCATCGATTATTTTTCCAAATGGGTAGAAGCAGAACCACTCACCCGCATCACTGAAAGAGAAGTTATAAAGTTCATTTAGAGAAACATAATTTGTCGTTTTGGCGTCCCCAGGGAGATCATCTCCGACAATGGAAGACACTTCTAGGGGAAAAAGATCCAGGACTGGTGCAAAGGGTTGCGGATTAAACAAAGATTCACGTCTGTATTTCACCCTCAGACCAATGGGCAAGTGAAAGTCACCAATATGACTTTAGTCTAGGGAATCAAGAAAATATTAGATAAGACCGGGGGCAATCGGGTGGAGGAGTTATCGAGTGTCTTATGGGCTTATCAGACTACCCCTAGGAACCCTATAGGAGAAAGCCCGTTTTCTTTGGTGTATGGACCGACACAGTAATCCCAGCCAAACTAGGCATGCCCTCGCATAAGTTCCTGTGCTACTCTGAGGAGGACAACGACAACCTGCTCAAAGAGAACTTGGATCTCATAGAAGAGCTACGAGAAAGAGCATTCCTTCGAATGCAGAGATACAAAAGCTTGATGATTAAGGCTCATAATCGCCTACTCAGACCTCGAAATTTTCAGGTCAGCGACTTAGTACTCCGGAAAGTAGAGGTATCTAAACCAGTTGGGAAGCTAGACCCTGCGTGGGAAGAACCTTATAAAGTGACGGGCATACTGGGTCGAGGGGCATATGAGTTAGAAGACGGGGATGACTCCCCCTCCCTCGACCATGGAATATACACAACCTCATAAAGCTCCCTCAGCGGAGCCCTCTCAGAAACAAGCTCCCTCAGCGGGGCCCTCTCAGAAACAAGTTCCCCCAGTGGAGCTCTCTCAGCCATAACCCACCCAAGGTCGGCATTTGGTAAATGTAAAAGCCTAAGCGCATAAAGCCTTCTCAGCAGGTATTACTAAACTATGTTACAAAGTTAAACTTCTGATTACTTATTGTATAGTTGCCCCAGACAATAAAAAGGATCAGGAGCAAGATCTCCACCCTATTATGAGCTCACCCCTATTCAGTTACACACTCTAAATTCTTATAACACCTCATTCTTTTACCTACTAAATCTATAAGGATCGGGGAGAAGCCCTGCCTCTAGGAGCCTAGCTAGGGGGCATCGCTTGTCTGCCCCCTAAACCGCTCTGCAAACCACTTCATAGATACTTGCTAAACATCATGCTTTCTGCAAAAATAAGGTAACAAATCAACCACCAATATAAGGCATGAACAGAAAGATTCAAGAAGCATGCAAAAAAAGTAATAAATACCCAGTGGCTCCTCCAAAGGGACCACTCTAGGGCTAAGTTTGAAGTGAGACAGGAGCCTCTCTTCTATCAAACTCCGGCAATCATACGGCGGGGAGTTGAGATCTTCGATGAGGGCGGTCAAGGCGGGCGCCCTGTCACGTATGGAGAAGGAGAATAGGGAGGAAGGCCATACAATTAGTTATGGGAGAACAACCAAGGAGAAAGAGGGAGAACAAAGAAGAAGCTACCATGCCATAGCTTGGGGGCATTGGGAGCAGGCAGGTGCTGCACCCCTCGATGGGTAGAGAATTGAAAAACTCCAGGTTCTGATTTTTTCAATTGAAAATAGGATAAGAAGTGCTGGCCAGTGGGGAAGAGGCCATAATACTTGAAAATCATGGCAAAACCGGTCAAAAGACGGAAGGAGTTTAAGGTTAATTGATTCAAGGGGACCCCAAAGGTACGGGCAACGTCCTTGTAAAAGAACGAGATGGGGAAGTGAAGGCCCGCTTTTAGTTGGGCCGAGAAGAAGCACAGGCAGTTGGTGGGGGAGGAGATCGGGCTGACTATCAGGAGAAGGGACGAGAAGGACGTAGTTGGGGAGGATATGATATTCGGCCATAAGGGCCTCCAGGTCGGAAAGACGAATGGTGGAGGAGGCACCCTCCAAAAGAATAAGACTGCTCGCCCTCTCCCGCTCCTCCCCGAGCAACCGGTGACAAGAGGCTCTGCCTCTTCACAGAGGGAGGAATCCGAAACATCTTCCTCATCGCTGCTCGAACTCTCGCCCTCACTGGAGGGCTCGTCTAACAGGGGACGGGACCCCTCCGCCGCATTCCTAATACTCCACCGACGGGCTCCTCCATACGCAAAGGGGCCATAACTTAGCCCTTCAGAGGTGGCCTCGCTGGCGTCATCGTCCGCCTATCTCTCCCCGATCAACCGTATAGACTCATAAAATGAATGAAAGAGCTTAAGGATGAGGACACTTACGAAGAAGAAGAACAAAGAGCAAGAAAATCAAGTTGGGTTTTCTCTCACCTGAATCATGGGGGAAGAAGTGGGAAAAGATTAAGTTTGGAGGAATTAAAAGGCAGGTGAAGGGATGGCTTGCTAATGTTACGCACATGCACGCCAGGGATTAGAAGGTCACCAACACTCAAGGGGCAGTTTAGTAAGTAATCGTTCCCGCCTTTACAAAAACGTCAGCCCACGCGCCCAGAGTACAAGGCGTTTCGTGTCACAGCCGTCAAATCTCTAACATTTTCAAGCACCCTAAAGGACTGCCCCCTTGCTTAGCTGCGAAGAGTTCCCTGAGAGCGATTTTACTCTTAGAAGGATGGTCAAGGTTCCATCCTTCTCAGAGGGGGGGACGGGGGGACTGAGTGACAGGGATAAAATCGAGCAGGCCCGGCACAGGCCCAATAAGCTCGGCCCTGGAAAAAAGTGGATGAGCCAGGGTTGTCCATAACCTCGCTGTCCAGCATCCGGACAGCCCAATGCTTAAGGAACAAACTCAGACGGGTGAAAGGGCTATAAGCTTAAGAAGGGGGGCCCCACACCTTCATTCGGTCCAGAAGAGGTGAGGCCCAAGAGCGTAGCTAGCCTCATCTTAGCCAACCTAGCTCAAGGTGGAGAGCATCCAGGCCCGAAGGCCACGAGGTCTGCCGGCAAGGCTGCAAATGTCCAAGTCACCAGCCAACATGGATTGATACCCAAATTTCGAGAAAGGCCCAATGTGGAGTCGAGCGTCCTTATCTGCAAACACCATCCGCATTTGTGGGGGAGCTACTCGCCCGTTTCCCCAGGGTGGAGGAGTCCTTACTCGTCTGCTTTCCAGAGTCCTTGCCATAGTAGACTCCTCAGCCCGAGAGGACTCTTCATCTATAAATATACGATTTTTACCCTTAAAATGGGTAACGTATTCTAAGGCCTGTACACTGCACACTCATTTTATGTTACACCTAACACGATCATATTGTTCATTCTCATCGTGCTTTCAATTTATTTTCTTCTTCCAACAAGGTACTAACTTGAGCGTCGGAGTACTAATTTTTATTTTTATTTTTTTGAAAATTCCCTTTTCTACATAGTTCAGCATTCTCCGGCCCAAGGTCATCTTCCTGACTGAGCAGATTTTGCCCACATTACTTATATTTATAACTAAATTCTTTTTAAATTTAAAATCTATGGATAATTGCACCGCCCTCTCTTGAGGTTTGGTATAATTACCCGTGGACCCCCTGTGATTTGAGATTCTACATTTGATACCCTTGACGTTTGTTTCTATTAACTTTATTGAATTTATAGATATTACCAAAGAATTGAATGAAAAATCATATATTACCCCCGATCAACTTATTACTGATTTATTACAGGTCAAACAAATCTTTTCTAACCAAACTGTCCTTACACGGGTAAAGATATACTCCGTTACATGCATTAGCGTGTAAATATATTTAAGAACATTTCAATGAGAAAAAAAATATATATTTAACCTGTAATAAGTAGGTAATAAGTCAATTCAGGATAAATATGAATTTTTATTCCAATCCTTTGCATATGGGATCTGTTTGTTAGCCAGAAACAAACATCAAGGTATTAAACAAACACGTTCATTTTCTCCAATTCAAATCTTGATTAATAAAACAGGATGAGTTTCCTTGATCACATCCATTCACATTCCTATCCTGCCCTTTCGCCGGCACTGATTTCTCCAGATTTTGGCCTGGAAAACCCAAATCCTGATTCTATCCCACAATTTGATCATCCTCCTCCGTACTTCCAGAGACCAAGAATTGCTGAAAATCCACAAAAAATTCTCCCAATGATCCAACAAAACCTGCCTCAGATTCTGCTAATTTGATCATTGATGCTCCACTAAATGAACATGGAAGAAGATCATAGGAGATCGAAATCGAAACCAGCCAAGAAGATTATTCGAATCTATGCTGACAGGTTAGATGATCAAAGACCAGGTATGAAGCTTTGAGATTTATGCTGCAAGAAAAACTCAATTCTGTTCTCAATACAATATCTGTATTCAGTTTTCTCTCTTGCTTGATCAAGATACTGTCAACATTTTGTAGAGAAGATACATTAATGAGTTCAATTATTTTGAACGATACACGATTTCGAAAAGCTTGGAAAGTGTTCAAGCTTACCATAAAACTTTGAGGAGCTTATTCTAAGGGAAGACAAAATCTTGAGCTTCCTCAAGGAAATAAACCGAAAATGATATAAAAGGAATTACCCACAATTGTGGGGTGTAGCCGTCTAACAATGATGCTTGACTGCTTTAAAAATGACACTGGAGTTGGGGCGGATACGGATAGTATCTCCATGGGAGCTCCAAGATTCGTCTAGGATCACCTCCGCAGTAGCTTTAGTACATCTCCAACGAGATGCAACGACCCCGTCACAAGAACCTGTAGATTCAAAATCTCAAGAATGATAGGGAGCATATCTTTCATGAATGATCAAAGATATATTTGCATCCTTTTTGAAGATCAGAAACCAAGAAAGGTTATATAGGTGACATGCAGAGGTTGTTTCACCTGAATTCTGAACGAAGGATTTTCCTTAACGTAATTCCTTAACCAATTGATAGTCATCGGCAGTGAAGAAACCACAGCGCTACAAGCAAAATGTCCATCGGCAGGTCTGCAATTGGATATATCCTCATGAATGAACCTGCGGGGTGGTGTGCTCTCTGGAATTTGCATCTCCGAACTCTTGCAAAGGGCATCTGCTTGGACATAACAGACAGGATAATACTATGCCTATTAGTTGAGCTCTATAAGGCCAAAACATTGATAACCAGAAAGCGAACGCTTCATAAAACTAGCAGACTCTGGCATTTGATATATATATATATATATATATATATATATATATATTGGCCCATATTTCTTGGGATGTAGGTCACCTTTTCCATGAATGATCTTCTCCCATACTCTCTGAAGGTTAAACTGCCATGTTAAATCCTTGGAAGGGTTCTCCGAAGGGATAACGGACGAACCAGAAGTGACCTTACCATAAGTGGAGATACTCGGCACAAAAATAGCTTTTGTCAAATAAGTACCTGAAACACAAGAGCTGGTGAGTCACTGTGAAAAACTGGAAAAACATATAGAGAAAAAGGAAGAGCGACAAACTTTTAGCTCAGTTTTGACGTGTAGTTACAAGTAGTGAAGATATTAAGATATTTGCCATATACTTGACTTGATATGTAGTTTACAAGGAGTGAAGAAAAGTTTCATTCCGACTTCACATTGTCTGAGTACTAACGAGATTGCATTTGGTTCCAAGATGATTCATAACATACACTTAGCGTAAATATTTTTTCAAGCATGGTTTCACGTCATCTGAATTTGGTTGATGGAGTGTAGTATAAAGTAGTGGGGTTGTTTCTGAATTTGTTACTTGGAAAAAAGTTCAGAAATATCTCCAGCTCGATTAATTGGAAGATTGAATCAGTATATGATAAAACATGTGCAATACCTGATGAAGCGCATGTATCAACAAGAGTCGGAAGAAGAATTTGTGGATCTCTCACATCCATACAGTTGAATAAGAGAATCTGCAGTATAAATATCGGATATGAGAGCTGGTGCCGAATAAAATAGGAAGATTGTGTTTAATGCATACTGCTCAGTTGAAGATCCGAAAACGGGATGTATCAATATAGCTTGATTATCCACTTCCTGACCACGTATAACGATCATTAGAAAATCTTACCTGCTTGGAAATTTTGTCCGCCTCATTCCTTCCGGCTTGAACATGACCATTACTCCAGACTTCTTCCGTTTGAAGCTTTGAAGAGGATGATGAAACTGATGATTGGTTCGCCCCTTCTTTTACAGCATTAGAAAACCACCTGGCACAAGCTTCCAGGCTCTCAGGACTGTGAGCTCCGTCCAAGTAAAAGATCAAATCCCCTGAAGAACTTCCAAGTACTCCAGCTGTGTCAGAAGATGCCGAAGAAGAGTCGTAAACAATCTGAGCCCTTCCAGAAAGACGTGCTGTTGAAAGACCCCGCAAAAATGCCTCAGGCAAGTCGTCTTCGCCGTTATCCTGATCAATTTCCAAAGGTATTCAGTTAAAATTTGAAAAGGAAAGATGCAAAACATTCAGGCATTCATGATTTAAAACAATATCAAGAGGTAAAGTAATCAGTATAGTAGAGTTTACTAACATGTTGGAACAACTTATCCCAATTTCCCGTAGTCTCGAGCCAACTTTTACAAAGCGCAACAGCAAGACCAGCATTAGTAAATTGGTGGTCACCAGACAAACTTAGTTTCTTTCCTTTTAATGTTCTATGATCAAGAGCGGTGACAACTTCCAACGGGACCTGCAAGTAAGTCAAAAGAGCCTTTACTTAAAACTACATGCATATGCTCAGCCATCGGTTATATACCAAGTGTATATAGCATTCAACATATTTATACCTTCTATAACTTCCAAACTTTGAGTCAAGTAATTCAGTAATGGACTTGGATATCAAGGAGAACACACATAAATCTGATGCAGCATTCAAATGCTTGGAGGTAAATGTTGCAAAAAATAATGACAACAGACCTGTATTCTTTCTTTAATTATTTGATACCTCATATATCTAAGTTTCCGGAACTTTAACAATCTCACACAATGAAGCATTAAGAAAAAGTAAACAATTTGCAGGATATAAGTGTGAATGAAGCGAATCAGAAACACGTGACAAGCCATCTGATACATAAACATCATGATCTAAGGAAAGGTTGTGATACCTTCAATTCCCTGGCCTTCTTCTGAAGAACATCCATTGCTTCAGATAGTTGCGGTACTGTGAAAGCCGGGACTTGAGGCTTCAGGAGCAGAGAAGACATCAACCCATTTCAGAAAACTTGAAAACTGAAACTGCCAATGCGAATGTCAAAAGAACTAGGCAATAAATAATCGTTGACAAAGTTAATAAATAGAACCCACACCGTTTTGGTTTCATATTATAAGTGGTTTGTACCTTAAGAATTCCAGCTTTGTGAGAAGCAATCTGCGCAAGTGTATCTCCTGCATATGGTTTTGGAAGGCTCACAAATTAGCTGCAGTCTATGCCCAAAAATGGAAGTAGCAGAAAGAACCGGAGGAAGCTGAGTGTAAACCCATTCAACGAGGTCTGAGCTAAACATATTTATATCAGTGAGAATATGAGGTGGAGAAGAACGCACCCAATATCTCCATATGGTCCATGCCCAGTGGGCTAACACCACAGACAACAGGATTCTTGATCTGTTCAGCTCATAATCAAAGAATACAATCTTAGGTATTTATTAACAACAAAAAGAAGTTACTACATAGACAGCATTTTAGACTTTTAGTCCAGAAAATAGATATCATTTTCTTCGGTTAAAGTTCAAAAAGTTGATTAAGATGCCAAGAAGCGAGCAAGGGTAGGAACATTACCACATTTGTTGAGTCTCTGAGCCCTCCAAGACCAACTTCAATGATGGCAACATCGACCTGCAAACAAAACTATCTATCAATAAAATACAAAATATTTGGGCATTGGATAATTTATTACAAACTGGGCTCAAAAGTTTATCATAATTATGGTCATGTTGTCAGCTAAAGAAGACATAAAGACTAAACAACAAGATATATCCTTCTTTCATTGAATTTCTATTTGGTTCAAAGCATAATTTGGTTCTTAGAATACACAAACATCTTGGGAATCTATTCCAAATAAGCTACTCACAGGTAATCCAAAATCAATAAAGAGGAGTGCAAGTTTACAAAAAGGCCATAACGAGCCCAACCATAGTGAGTAAAGTCAGTACAGTTACATACTGATGATCACCATAAATAATGGAGGACGACTGATATTGTACCCATGCAGCGGATATATAAGACATAGTAATAATCCCAACAGGTGAAACACTGCATTCTTAAATGTTGTATCTAAACGTGAATATAACTCTCAGAAATTCATATCTTCAGCGAGCCTAGGCCCATGAAAAGATTCGGCAGAAATCTTTTCACTAAGATCAAACTTTTTACAATTTTTACACTAGTGATAAAACCATATTTTTGTTTGATTAGGAAAATGTAACTTGACTTGAAAGTTTAGTAAGAAAGGGTAGCGCATCAAGTTACAGCCCTTCTTTCACTATTTTCACCGACCAACAGCTATAGTTGAGTTGTTTGGAGTGTTTGTCACTGTGTGTGTGCATGTGGGGGAGAGAGAGAGTGAGAGTGAGAGAGTCGAGGAGCTTGCTAGAGTTCATCGACACCCTACCTTCTCACATGCAAAAATTTTGAAGGCCAATACAGTGAGGAACTGGAAAAGTGGAGGCATAGGCAAATCATCCGTGAGATTCTCCTGCAAATAAAGATTTCCATGATTAGGCAAGTCCCTAGATGGAAATTATATTATGCCGTTAACCAAGCAACATTCAAACATTTAGTAAAACAATTAATCATAGGACCTCCAGATTAAAGAAATCCCTTGTTTTGAAGTTCCATTTCTATCTCAAAACAGTTACAAAGTGAAAAATCTTGTTCCCTTCTGATTAGAGCAAATGATGATTAGCAGGGCTGACGGGGAAAAAAAAGAAGCACGAACGAACATCTTATATAGCTTTTAGCTAGTCCATTTTACCTTCAACAGAATCCAACATTCTTTAACATGGTATATTACATACCTTCACCGTTTATCTCCGTTGATATGGTACAAAACATTAACCACACACACAAAGGCCGAAGAATCAGATTGCAACATGGAGGGGAAACAGTGGAAGGAGAAAGAATAGTAAAAGCAGAGACAACCAGAAACACAACTAACTTCTTTACTGGGGGAGTAAGGAGCTCAAGCACAGAAGATCAAGATCACCGAATTCTAGAAATAATGACTAGAAAACAAGAGATTAGTATACCTTCAGCTGATGCCAACACTCCCAAAAATAATGTAGAAATTTTTCTTCAGATATATCCATCCTATGAGCCACAGAAAAGAGAATAAGGGAACACAAAGAATAATGACCTCAAATGACAAATTAAAATCTGATCAGAAAGAAAGAAAATCAGCAAAAGAGTTCACATTCTATATTTCATTATACAGAGTGTACATTCTATACTTCATAATGTATTTCTTTCTCTTCAATGCATGTATAATTGTTGCTAACTCCAAATCACGTGTGAGGTAATTTAATTAGTGTGTCCTTAATTGACGAAATGCATACGAAATCACCTTCCTGTTTTTTACTAAGACACACCCTAAACTTTGTTTCAAAGGCTCTCTAAAAGGTTACAACCCTTAGCCCAAACCCCCAACCCTGTAGATCTCAAGCAACCCTATCTTGCTTGTCAAGGCAATATAATTAATACATAAGCATTTAAATGCTAACCCATCAAGACGAAATCTTTCCCTCACATCAATTAAGTGCGGAGAAGTAAATAGTCCAGTTCTCAATCCACACTCTCTTAGAATTGCCTCACAAAATGTGCACGTCGAACCCTGAAATAAGAAGGGTGAAGGGAAGTTAAAGAGAGAAGAGAATAATTGAAAACCATAAATCTTTTCTGTTTTTTTGAAAAATAAAGGAAGAAAAACACAAAATCCTAGTCATATACTCACTCTTTTAATGTTAAACATGTCGGTTCTCTTGATGATTGCATAGAGAAGTACAGGAAAGTCGAATCTTTTAGCCAAATATAATCACTTTCAAAAAATCTCAACCCTTTTCTATAAAATCCAATAAATTTCATTCAGGCCAAAGGAATAATTCGATTTTCGTTAAACTTATCAAGAAAAATAAAGTTTCACAAGTAGAACATATATATACCTTTCCTTTAGTTCCAGCAACATGGATAATTTTGAGTCCAGCTATATGTTCTTCCAAATCCAAAATCTGGCAAGATAACATGCATTTATTTGTCACATCTCGGCAATTCCACAGACATGTATGCAATTAAGTTTTTCAGGCAAAATAATCAAGCGTATCCCTAAACTATAATTATAAAAAAAAATACTATAAACAGCTATAAAAGTTTACCGAGATGCCACTGGCAAAATTCAAAATGTTACCAATGGCTTATGTGTCAAAGTAAAATAAGTATATTTGAGGTACTTTCAAATAGTAAGAGTTCTCACTTATGCATGGCCACTAAATGCAGGATGCCATCCAGGAAATATAAATGTAACCAGATCTCATACAAACGAGTGGCCAGAGAAGGAAAGAGAAAGAAAAATAAAGACATATCTCGAGTGCAACTCTTATTCTTGTTGCATGCAAAGCACGAGGAGCACATAGTGAAAGTTATGTAAAACATTAGAATTTTGGGTAAAGTACAATGAGCTCTCTTGAGATTTGTCTTAATTACAAATACTCCTTTGTTGTTTGGAAAGTTACAAGTACCCCCCTGGAATTAACGACCCTCTAACAAATACCCCATTGTGATAGCACATTGCAGGGAGATATTTGTTAGACGTTCGTTAATTCGAGGGGGGCATTTGTAATTTTTCAAACAACGAGGCAAGTATTTGCAATTATGACAAACCTCAGGAGAGCCAATTGTAATTTACCCGAGAATTTTTCATAAAACTTTGGTAGGTTATTAACCAATTCCGAACTAGAGGTTCCATGTGAATGTGGGTTAGTCTGGAACGTCAATATGTGAGACCAAATCCATCCACATGGAACCTATTAGTCTAAATTTGAAAACAACTGGTCAGTGTTTATGCTTGATTGAAGCTAAAACAAAGCCCTATATATAAACGAACCTCAAGGAGGATAGCTGGTAGCTAAGGGCATGCAATCCTAATTTGCATGAAAAGAATCAACCCTTCTATTGATAAGAATAAAAAGTTAGGTACGAATACCTTCTCACCAAAGAGTTTAAAGACAACAAAAGATATTCAGAAGCTTTATAGCCAAGCATACAATCTTTTTAGATCTATAACACAAAGAATGACGGTCTGAATTTAACGTAACGCAAGAAAGGTGTATCTAAAAATAATTAGTTCAGATAAATCCTTTTGGAGACATTAACAAATGATGTTTTATATCACTTTAGAGACTAAATTAAAACGAAACAATTTGAAAGAGACAAATATGTCCCCTAGTGCACAATGTAAAATTTCCCAATTACTTCTGCAGTTCTTATACGAAGATTGTTTCTTTTCAGAAGGTAGCATCAAATTGATTTTCAGACCTATAGAATGCAAGTTCATGGATCATCTGCAGCTGCATAACACAAACTTAGAGAATACTGTCTCCTGTTGTGTTACCTTAATGTACATGAACATCCTTTCCAATTTGTCATATTTAGCACTTCTTGTTGATCCATCTCCTCGTCTTTTGCTGGTAATGAGAGAGGAAAGTGCCTCCATGGCAGTATCATATGCGGATGGAGGACCAAAGTCGTGCGCATTTTCCTGAATCTTTGTATTTCTCTCCATCGGTTCAAGAACCTGAGATGGAAGTTTCCTATCTCCAAAACCTAAAGAGAAATAACTCGGGAAACTCTTGATTAGCTAAATTTAGACAAGTGTCAGCCAAGCTATTTCATTAAATTTGATTTCGGAATCTACTTATGTTTCTAACTGTATACAACACAGATAAGTGGACGTGAGCATTCAGCATACCTTTCTTCCCTATTTGCACTGGAGAGTGCAGTCTTCTGTCTCCAGTTAAATCAACTTTATTCAAGCAAGCAGACAAGCAAGAAGCTGCACATGTCAATTTAGAGGGAAATAGGTGTTCTCTCTGATTGATGCCTGAAACGCCACCTAATTCCAGCCTCGGAACAAGGGTTTTATTCTTGAGCATAGGTCAATCAAATTCTGGAAACCACAAGCTTCAATTAGTAAAGCTGATGAACGTCGTAAAATATCTTTGGAAGATCTTCATTAAAGTCCTAGAATAAAGCTAAAGAGATAATTGAAGAGAACTTATGAACAAGATCATTGGTAACCCAGATGCACCATCGACCTCAACCATAAATGCACAAGCACACGATGATCAACTATAGTTTGGTAAATTCGTAAAGAAAACATCCATATACATAATCTGGGGGAACCTGGGGCCACATACCCAGAATATATCATATGGTTCTGCACATTTTCAACTCTTCCAGTGGCACATCCAATGGGGAGACAGGGAGAGAAGAACACGAACAAGAACAAGAAGAAACTAATTGGGAAACAAAGCTATCTTGATATTACATGCAAGGATAGGTGCACGTGAGTCATAACTCTGGTCATAATAAAATCTCAGTTGAACTCACATATGAAGCTACTGGCCGATTGCTTTCCCTGTCTTCTTGTTTGAAAAAAATGGTAAGAGATATTCGCTATATCTTAAAAAGCCTATTCCAGACATACAAGCTCGAATTCACTTGAAAAGCATGTATGGGTCATGGTGTTCAAATGCATGCACAACACGGATATCGTGTTTAGCCAAAATTAGAAACTCCCGTTGCAAAGGGACATAAAACCATTCTACGGGGTCCTGTTTAACTGTCGTGTTATCAGTATATCTCTTCATCAACCCATCAATACCTGCTCCACCTACCAAATACTCAATACTAAATCAAGGACAACTCCCTAAATCTTACCCCATTTCAAGACTTAAAATCAATCAAACAACAGAGAAGAAAGATCTCTATACTTTGTAACACGCCCCTCTACTTGCTCACAGGTTCTGAGACCAATAATAAATGCATTTACATAAATGTTCAAACTCTAACATTCAATGAACTTACAAATCATAAGTCGAACATCAGATGCACAGACAGCTGATGCAGGGAACAAAAGGAAACAAGCTCTATCATTAATTTTTCATCTTCTCCAAATCATTATTACAACTTGAGATTCTTGAGTAAATCAAGAATCCTGATTCTTGGTAACCAATCAACACCAACAAAATTCCGGTCACTTAGCAATCATACTTCAACCAATAGAAATCAGCACAAATAGAAATCCATCATTACAACTTCAGACTCTTGAGTAAATCAAGAATCTTGATTCTTGGTAACCAATCGACATGAACGAATTCTTCTCACTTACATCAATAAAGAAAAAGAAGATATAGAAAGCAATGAAAGCCCAAGTGTGTGTGTTTGTGTGTGTGAAATTCTTTATGCGGAGACTTATTACCTTAGAGTTGCCATATTTCTTTCTCAGAAAGAAAACTGACCACGCACGCACAGTAAGGGTGTTGGTGCGTGTGTGTTTTTGTTGTCCGAATGTCTTCCCAATCTGTGGTTAATAGGCAACGGCTATTTTTATATTGTCTGCGGAGGAGAGTCAAAATGACAGTTTTAGCCCTCTGCTACCTTATATTCCACACTTAGAAGAGTTCTTTAGGGTTACATCACTTTTTGGTATATTAGATTTTATATTTAAAATATATTATAAATAAAAATAAAATATAATAATTAAATTAATGTAAAATTGAGAAATTCTATAAATTAATTATTTTATCAATCGAAGAATATTTTTGAAATTACAAAAATTAGATGTAGTGTTGTCAACACGCTATTTTGCATTTATAGCACTTCTTTTCTTTATAGTAATATAGATATTAACATAAATATTAATTTATGATGCCCTTCTTTTGTCAATTTTTTTTTTCTTTTTTGTGCTAAGAATATTTCAGTTAAAATTAGAATATAAGAAAATGGAGATGAGGTTCACATCCCAACCATATATGACATTGATTTGCAACTGTACTCCACCAAAAGTAGTTGTGTCTCTTTTTTAGGAAAATTCTGACTTCATCAGTTAATTACATGTACATCTGTTTTCGTAATTATCATGTGATTTATCACTTTCTTTAAATTTTACATTTTTATATTATAAGTGAATTTCACTCGTCGTGTGATTAACTCAAATTCGATCGAATTGATTCGACCTAAACTTCTCCTCTTCTTTCAATTTCAAAGTTTCGAATAATTGTAAAACTATTCATATATAGCAAGTCCCGATAGGAATTCTAATAATTATTGTGATTGTTCGAGGATTTGAAGTCCTGAAACATCTTAAGAAAGAGGAGAAATTCTAATACAAGTCGAGTTTGGCTGGGTGTGGACCAATTATATGGCGAATACAATACACTTGTCATGTAATTGGTGTATAGTTCAGAGAAAATAACAAATCACATGATAAGTATATTATACTTGCTCTGTGATTGATTTGATTCGGCCAAACCTGATTCGGGTAAAAACTTTCCGAGAGAGAGAATAAACTTGTTAATAACCATACTCATTGTCCCAAAATGTGGCATCAAGAATCCAAGCAGAAGAAGCCATACAGAACAAGCTAAGCTGGTTCATTGACAAATACTAGTTTGTCTGGAATTGATGTGAGCAGCAATAAGAGGGTCAAGATTTCCATTCAAAACACCATTTACATCAGGAAGCTGAACACCAGACTTCAGATCATGCACCATCTTGCTCGGCCGCAGCGCGTACTTCCGAGTTTCTCGACTCGACACAGCGCTTACAGCACCCTTCTCGATACTTTTTACACTAGATAGTCCTTGGTCCATTAGAAGAACGAGAAGTTTAGCCTTCAAACGGTTGAGCGCTTTTACCTTGTTTGCAAAGCGACTCCTTTCACCTGTGCATTGGATAGCCGGTTAGTATCAGCCTTCTGTTTTCTTGATTACGTTTACTGTTCTACGAGAAGTTGCTGATATATATTCAGACAAGTCGAGAGAAAACGTGATTCTATAGAAGCAGCACTGCAAATGCATTATGTAATAAATGGATAAAGACCGACGCCCACAAGGAATCTAGATAAGGGCCTAAAAATAGCTATTTCGAATCTGCTTTACTTACCAGTGGATCGAACTTCTAAACCTGTTGGTATGTGCTGAACATGAACAGCAGGTGAAGTCCTACGTGGACTGTCCTCACAATGTGAAGGGTATGAAACTAGTATATCTTCGTCATCAATTGACAGTTCAGGAGACGATTCAATGAATAGAGGAATCACGTCCACAGATGCCAAAGTAGCCTACAAAGTATCAGCAGTGGGAAAGAATTATATACAAAAACGTGCACAATTCATAAGTTTGAACGCACGTTGCAGAACGTGAAGGGTGAAAGACCTTTCATGGATGTTTCTGAGTAAAACGTTGAAGCACAAATAGCAAATTTCTATCTGTTTTTCAGAGAAACCAACATTCATACCTCAAGATGGACACCGTTATTTTCAGAAGTTCTAATGACAGTGTGGACCCCTCTTTCCCCTGATAGATAGCCATAAGCAAATCTGAATTCTAACTCAATCGTAGCAGACCTCAGACCACCATTATTAGAAGGACATTTCTCTACTATCCTCCCTGCATGGCCCTGCCTTTCAGCCCATTTCACGTACATCTGTGTGAGTTGTCCTACCCATCTCTGGACAAAGTATACCATCAATAGGCATCACATAAAGAAAAATGATATATAGTTGCAAAAAGAAGCATTTTACGACTAAACAGCGTCTTCTCCAGATATATTCATTCAGTTAAATATTCACAGGTAAACTATCAAATGGGTCCATGACTCCATGATGGGTAGAGTTATAAATTGAACCATGTGATGAATCCAAAACTTGAGTCCAGCTTCAGCTGGATGGGACTTTGGCTTTGACAAACATTGAGTCAAGTGCATGCTATAAAAGTTCTCTTTAGGATGATCACGGGGTCATTCAACGATCATATCCTGCAAAGCATGGAGCTACTTTCCAAAAGGGAAGATGCATAACGGTAACTAGCCAAGAAATAGAAATCTGGAATGAGGAATGCAAATTTCCTTTCTAGATAACCTTTTTTAGGAAGAGTTACCAAAAAAAGAAAGTTACAGACCCGAAGTATTTTTTAAGTTAAAAAATTGGAAGTCTATTATAGATGTCATAACTTGAGTCAAGTCCTTGTCAACTGAATCTAAAGAAGTAAAGATCAAGCAAAAAAGAACTCAAATAGAAAGGTGAACGGAAGTCCGTTAAAGGAATACTAAACAAGGCAAAGACTCGTGACCAATGAGACAGTTTTTGGCCAGATAACATATAAAAGTTAAAAGAAAAAGGCCCGTGATCATGCAGAGTTCGGATTAAAAGGAAAGATACAGGTTAAAACATGAAGCAAATATATCATAAATAACACATAAATACGGATGAAAAATGATCCGTCAAGAGATCTTTTAGAAGCATGAAATCAGAAAAGGTGAATTATAAAATAGTGATAACTACCGACAGAGATGAATCAGATACTGAATTCAGGACAAGAGTGAAATCATAGGTGTAAGGAATATTAATGTTTCAGTTTTATGAAGGGCTGCTAATACGAAGTGAAGACATAGTTAAAAAAAAATAATAAAGTAGAGAAGTTAACTAACGACGTAACGTGACATGTTACTATAAAATTGTAGCAGTTGCCAAGTGCGAACCCTCTCACATGAGATCACATTGACACCAAATATCAAGAGAGCAGAAAAATGTCACACCTCAGAGTAAACGTCTCCATGTCTAGATTCAAGAGTGATGCATGCTCCCTGCATGTCATATGGCCCCTTAAGAAGCTTGGACATCTCATACTTATCCAAAAACTTGTTTACGTCCAAAGAAGCACTGTATGCTTGCTTAAAAAGTGCATAATTAATAGCATCCATCTCTGCGAGCTCTGTGATAAGTTTAGCTTCCTCCGCCTGCAGCAAACATAGATAACTACTCAACAAAGTACAACACCGGACCGTTATTTTTCATGTGGTCAACCTTAAATACTTCATAATCAAAAGATAAGCCAAACAATTGATACATATAGTTCACAAAAACGTCGCAATATTCAGTGGTGAAGTAATTGTTAATGCAAAATTACATAATAACTGAAACAAAATCAACAAGAAACGGTAATGCTTGGGTCAAATAGTCTCAATTTAGTAGAAACGCTTTCACGGGGCGCACCTTATACTTAAGATCCCTGAGAGTATCAACCACCTTGGCACTATCGGCCAGTTTGATAAGGATTTCATTTGTTTTACTTAGGTCATCCCACAAGTCATAGTCACGAACAACTTCTTCCTGATTGACATGTTTTGCTTCTTCAAGCTCCAAGGCTGTCGGTGCTAACATCTGCGCACGAAGAATAGAATCTTCTATTCTCTTCCTCAAAGAGAACATACCTACAGGAAGATGAACCAATAATGCCAGTCTTTGTTTATGCAACAGATACACAGAACAGTCATATACATTGAACTGAAAGCAAGCATGGGGTAAGTTTCTTTATAAATTTATGTTTATTTACTAATTCACCGATTGTATTTCCTATTGCAAATCATATTCCATCCTCTGCTTCTTTCAACACACATGCCACGTGTATAAGGATGGCATTCAGTATTTTATTTTGAGAAAGATATTATACACGTGGCGTGTGTACGTTGTATGGAGTAGAAGATGAAATAGACTTTGCAACAAAAAATCCAGTCCAACCAATTCATTGATTATTTATTTTGTAATATCTAACAATTGCAACCTCAACTCATTCCTTTTCCCCTCCTTAGCAGAAACTACTCAACATCTACAAGTATGAATCTTGTCAAAGCACAGAACAAAAAGCATGCTAATTGAAAGCAAAATGAATCTTATCCATCCATTAAAACTAGCCCATCTGCTACTTGCCAATCATACTCTCCTGGGATACAATAATTCTCGAAATACACCAACAAGAGAAACAGATAATCTAACATAGCAGATGAAGGGAGAAGAACAAACCCAGTTCTTTGTAGAACTTGTTCTTGTCGTCATCAAGAGGTTCTTGAGAAGCCCGAGAAGCTCTTGAGCTGAAACTTGCAGAAGCAGGAATTTTCGGATAATAACTTGAGAAGTTCCCACGATTCTTGAACTGGGCTTCATTAAAAAAACCTGGGCGGAGAGATTCAGCCGCCATTTTCATGCGGAGTACAGATGAGTGTCCGCCGCCGGAAGACACGCTTAATTTAGCTGCTGGCCTTGGGAGTTGAAACTTGCGAGTGGCGCCAGGCTCTTGTTCACAGTTTAGCAAAAGATCTTTTTTCAAATTCCTTTAAGAAAAGAGTATTATTTCTGAATAATTAATTTACAATTTATTTATTTCAGAGAACCCATTTCGAGAAAATATGACAGAGAAACAGTGATGAATGATATCTTACAGTCTCACATTTAAATATTGTTAAATCTTATAGTATTTATTAAGTATGATAATCTTAAAATAGCTCATCTTGACCGAGCAAAATGTCTATTGACATAAATGCCTTAAATATATATTTTTATTAAATAATATTTTCCTTGATCTCTTGATTTTATCAGTAATTTTCGATCACGCACAAGTATTTCAATGGTTTAAATAAATTGTTTCTTTTTTTTTAAATTACACATACAATAAAAATTAAAATTACACATTCACATAGAGTGTGTTTCAATTGTTAGTTTACAAAATTTAAAAACCCCATACAAAGCACCAAATGGCATTGGAATTCAAAAAACTTAAACATTTTTGTGACTAATTTTCCCATTTATTTCAATTATTAAATAAATTGTCCAATGCACACTTATAAAATATTTAATTTGCATTATGAGGTTCTGGACTTTACCCCCAAACCCTGTATATATTAGTATTTTTATTGAATAACTCAATTTACCTATTGAGATGGATTGCATTATTCAATCCAAACAATCCAAATAAACATAATATAATTAATATACAACTTTTTTTATCCTATCATCCAAATAACTCATATCACAAAGTAATGGGGCCTTAAGTGATATTCTTCAATCAAAATAAAAATAAACACCAAAATTTTTCATCTTCATATCAGTACATTCATAATTTATAGTGACATCAAGTTCCAGAAGGAACGCTGAGAAAATGAACAAAAAACATGCATCATGATCCCAGCCATTCACAAAGTAGATGCTAATGGATATAAGATAACATGATTTAGAGTTCTTGAGTGTATCCTTCCCAGGACAAATATATATACATCTTTTGAGATAGATTGCCGGAAACCTGTTAAAGGGATTCTGCAAACTGAGGTGCTTCAAGATCTAGTTCTTGCTTCATTATACAGTTCATTAGCCAGTCACTGCTGAATGTCCAGATCCCAAGCTTTACGGCTGATAGAGCTTCGTCCATGTCTTCTTCACATGCTACGAATATGGTTTTTGATACGTCGTTTATTTCATCCTGTGTTCGGATGACCTAAACATTTCAGGTGAAGAAAGTTAGTCGCCTTTACAATACACTGAACTATGCACAATCAAGACCATAGGACATCAACCGTGTGAAAGACTCAACCAGAGTTACTCAGTTTGGTGCAGTAATTTCATTTATTAATTGTCTGTTCTCTGGTATTAGCATAACTAAATATGGATGTTGAACACAAACTTGAATGTCTTAGCATTACTAACTGATGATGGAGCTGATTTCCAGTGACTTACATTTCCTCCAGCAGATTTCACAATGGCTGACAGAGTATTGGCCGGGGGTTGGACATGAGTTGCCAACCATATATCAAGACCTTTAAGCAATGCATTGGGACTTGCTTTTGCTCTAAGAACTGCACTTTTCAGCTCAGTTCTGTACTTTGTCCTGTAATCTTCATCTTTCAAAATGAAAGGCATTTCATCTGCAGAAAATGTTTTATCATATTGACATTCAGCAGGAATCAAAGATGTGCAAGTGAAGATTAAAAGTTGAAAATGTGACCTACCAACAAATCTGCCACTCTTGAAGCTTTCTTTCAACCACCCAGACAATAGAACCCAAGCTCTGCAAGGTATAGCATCCACATCATAAAATACAGCTATAGGAACCAGTAAATGCCTTTGGAAACAAACAACTTCGAGCGAACGCTACCAAAATGTTGTTAAACACCCCCACCCTTACTTAACTACCTTTCCCCCAAAACAAAAATTGCTCGGTGAGTCCTAACTATGCCCTTTTGTGGATGTTTCTGTCGTAATAGTTTGAAGCTCGGGCAATAAACAAACTTTGGTGGATAAAGTCAGAAACTCTAATTTCCTCTCGATCATACTTCTAATCGGGACAGGACCAGCTCATCTTATGAACCGCTTTAATTTTGAACATTGGCATTCACTTTCTAGAAACACATATTGCAAATATAATGATCATGGATGTGATGGCACAAGCTATAAATGCAGTTAATTATCTGCCGTTGTCATTGCATCATGTTATAAAGAATTATCAGAATTGGGAACTGACCCTGAACAGAGTGCGGTGCAGAAATTCAACGTCTTTCTGACTTTCCCTGTGACCACATGCGTGCTTACACTTCCATCAGAAGCAACAACTCCACCCAGATCTTCAATTATCTACATCAGCAGAATTTATTATCATATTCAAAGAAAATTACAGAAACAAGGGCTGAGCAATGTAACTAACTCAGCTTCCAAGTTCACAATTTTGGGTGGAGAATGAGACTATAAATCAGAATAGTTAACAACCATGCACAAGGAATGGACTTAGGTTTCAAACTTGTATCCGTCTAATCCTACAGAGAATAAATTAGATCATCTTAACACTACCTTGAGAGGGAAATTAACTTCTGCAATCATAAACTACTAATATAATGAGTCACTTCCACAGCTTAGCTTATTCTCCACACTCATACCACAGAGACTGTCAGATTACGTGGGCAATACCTTGGTAAGACGTGATTTCTTATCATTATCAGCAATATTCATCAGCATAATCCTGTAAACTTTTGCTGTAGATGGGATCTCTGGGCAGCCATATTCTTCATTTGTGATATTCCCTGCTCTGCATTCTTCATTTTTGTCATACATGCTATCACTCCCAGAGTTCATTAGCAAAGCATCAGGTGAAAATTCATTTCCACTAGTTAAGAAGCAGTTTCTATCAGGACAATTAACTATTCTCCCGTCGCTAGTCCAAACAGGACAGCGAGAAACCAACTGACAATCATTTGAATAGGTACCCTTCACTTTCTTTGATTTCAATGAGGTGCATGAGGCTTCCCACATCCTTTTCTTAGTTCCTTGTACTGAACAAGAGCAATCACCCTCATCATATTCATTTCCACATTCCCTTATTTCAGAAGCATTAGCCACATTGCAATACATTGTAACTGGCAAAAGGCCTATGTCCTGGCAACCTACGAGAAGGAAATAGAAAAAGTAATTTGTTTAGATCCACTAGGAAAAGCAATGCAAAAGCTGCACTGTTAAACTGCAGAAGATAAATTTCTTAACCTTCAGACAATTTTATCAAACAAAGATATTCATGCACAGGATGAGAACTTAAGGTATTTAAAGACATACCCTTTAAGAATGCTTAAAAGCTTTTGAAAATGAGGTGACCAACATGACCTCCCATATTGCCAAAAATGGGTACTCATGTAACACGCATTATGACTGTACTTGCATTATTGCATAAACCTCCTGCTAGCCTAACATTTCTTTAGACATCTCATGCCAGTTGACAAGCACCCCTGTTATTGGCAGTGACAAGAGCTCAACCTGGATCCTTACAGGTCATGTGAAAGATGCCTTATGGCACTCTCCAGATGCATTTGTATATAAAATACACACATTTTTTTATAAATCATGCATTCACATTATTGCCGAATACCAAGAAAAGAAACTTAAATACTTCTCATCTCTTGACTGAAGATACCTACCATCAACTGAATAGTCTTTAGTTTCTAGTTTTGCTGAGTCAGAATACCCACTATCAGCTACTTCATTATCTTCTTTGGAAGGTTCATGGCTCGCTGCTATATGCCTTGGCTCTTGGTTGTCAAAGTTCAGCTCAGGAAGCTTCAGCGGCAAGCATAGGGGTAAAATATCCACAGCTTTGGGTGAGTTATCACTGTGAAGATGAGACACCATTAGGGTTGAACCACCAGGAAAGCATAATGCTCTTCGAACATCAGCCTTGATAGGGAGTTTGCGAGCTCTGCCCTTTTTATCCACCTCACCAATCACAGTAAAACCCTGCATTTTTTATTTTTTTCCATATTTAACAACTGGAAATGCTAAAGGATAATGCATTGATTATGTTAAAGGTGATTAAGACTGTGTAAGTACATAAACAGTGACCTCCATAGTATTAATACACACTTTCACCATGGTCTACATTGTTGATGTGGAAGACAATTGCTCAATCACCATCCTAGTGATTTTTAATGTACTTGTTAAGGCAAACATTCAGTAGAGTAAAGCAAATTAGAAAAATCCTTACAGACCATGCTTTGCTTTAAAAGAAATGGATTACAATTGAAAATTCTAAATGCATCAGAAAAATCATTAGAATGAATGGGTTTGAATGACAAATCAGCCAGTGCATCTAAACCTAATTCAAAAACTAGTTGGTTCAAGAATTACCTGTTTGAGCCAAAATCCTTCGGATTCTTTGTCTCCCCAACAGAATAGAGTGCGAACTCCTACACTCTGCAGTCTGTTCCTTAATTCCAAGTATAACAAGCGCCCAAGTCCCTGAAGCTTATCAAGTATGAGTAACTTCCAAACCAAAAGTCAAGCATGCAAGACTCACAATGATGAAAATGCTGACTGCTGAGCCTTGATTCAGCAAGGAGCAGACATCATTTATGGAGGAAAAGGTTACATTACGTTCTGAGTCTGGTTTGTAACATATGTTTCCTTACACCATGTTACCCTAAACATATTGTTGGATATACAGTTTAAGTAATCATTATCTCATTATCGTGTACTAGTAAATGCTGGAGCTTAAATAGGCAAGAAGCTTAGACAGAGAACCTTGTGTTGAAAAATTGAGTTAACAGCAGCAAGAGGAACCTCAGCATACTGTGTATCAGCGGGAATTATTTGATAAGTAATCGCTGCAATGACCTATTGAAAAAGGGGGGGGAAAAAGCAACATAAGTAACAACCTGCCCAATTAATATGAAATTATAGTAGTATCCTCGTACACTTCAACAATCCATAGATTAGCACACAGGCACAGGCAATTAATTTAAAATGATTGCACCACTACAAGCATACCTCTCCAGGTTGTTTATCATCCTTGGACTTCAGAAGTAAGGTGCAATATTTCCTACAAATAAAATGACCAGATAGTTATTTTACAAACACGGGCCACTTGAACTCCCACAAAAAGATTCCAAATAAAAATGCAGTAAAACAAAAGGTTCAATTACAGCATATTTCAGTTGAATATAACAGTGGCAACGGGCAGGGCACTAGCAGAACTTCCTAGTACGTGGATGTGAAGTAATTACAGGATGCAAGCTTAGCCAGGCAACCAGAGCAAAGAAGCGTAGAATCTTTACCCATTTGTAACACATCGTTCAAGGAACATTGATTCCTTTCCAGTATTAGCAGCATAATTCATTGCAGGCAGCTCTTTCATGTAAAGAGTTAATACTTCCTGCAATAACATTCAGCAACATATCGAACCAAATTGTGTCAATTTATGTTTTCCTCAAGATTGTGTGGCTAGAATCATATTAGTGTCTGCATGTGCAGTACAAGCACAAGCATGAAAACACACACGCATATCCACCCACGCCCACATACATAATTAGCCAAAGAATCTGACAGGGCCACGGTGGAAACCAATACTGACATAAGAATACACTGTTTTGTCATTTGAGGCTCCTCATAGTTTGATAAAAGCTTCATAGAAGTTCGCAATTGTGAACATTGCAACAATTATAGACATTCCTGTCTGAGTAATGGGTTGCTGAATAGCACCCTGCCTGTGTAAGTTTTAAGAATCATTGCTGAAACAACAGACACGCATATGTAGTAGTGAAGTACCTGAAGAAGAGACTTGGTTTCGCCATCTAAATCTTTCGGATTAGCAAGCAGAAAGTAACAGTTACCTAGCAACACAATGGACGACCCCTCAACAAAAAAATTGCTAGAAAAGAGTAAAAATAAAAACTGAAGAAAGGCAAATAGAACAAATACCAGATTTCTCAGGTCCTCGTTCCCCAACATCACCATCATGCTCATTCACTCTTTCCACCACTACCACAAACTTGATATATAAGCAAGACAAGAGCATTCAAAAAAACAAACAAACCAACAAAGACAATCATTAACTACCTGATATCCTAATCTTAGCGGTTTTTGAGAGAGAAATTTGGAGGCCGTCGCGACTCGATTCGGATGTGAAATTCTTGGCCTCCACAACAACTTCGCAATTTCCTATCAAATCAAGAGCGCAAACGCAAACACGAAAAGAGGTAAAATAAAATCAGGTGATGAATTTAAACATTGTTTTCACAATTTACCGATTGAGATGGGAGCTGATGAGGGAAGCGAAGACACACTTCTTCTACCCCGCGCCATTGGATGGTAAAAAACGAAACAAAAAATGGGGAGACTCTTCAATGGTCGGAGTGGTGTTTTATAGATTGGCGCTTGGCGGTCTTGAAAAAATAATTTGAAAACAAGAAGGGGAACTGAAGAAGTAGAAAAGTCGTCAAAATTCACTGTTGGCGGGAAATGTGAAGGGCGGGTGGCTGAGCCTGACCCTGACATTATCATTTTGCATATACCATGTTTGTTTTATTTTTATTTGCAAATACTATGTTTTATTTCGTTTTGCCCAAAAACTGGTACAATAGTAACTACTGTATGCATGTATTCAATTTGTTTTTGCTGTTTTCAAAATATATTCAATATTCAATTTTGTTTTTGCTGTATTCAAATTGTTTATGATACTTTTATTCTACTGATTTGTATGTGGACACGTATTCTACTTGATGTAGGCAAATATACTATATTTCACGTTGGTTGTATTCTACTTGATGTAGGCAAATATATTGTATTTCACATTGGTTGTAAATGAGGAGCTTAAACGATTAATAAGTTCGGACACCTCCTCTCCTTACCAAAATATCTTTTTAGAATAAATTCGTGATATTCCTACAAAGCGAGAGCAGACAAAGACATCTTTATAGGACAAACTCATGAGGATCTTATGAATTAAGAGCAGACAATACTCACGCAACAAGACATAAATCGAATCGCAAGTTGCGTCAATACCTTTTGTCAATCAATTCTAAGCGCGGAAAAAACTCACAACCCAGAACAAAAGTTTGAGGTAAAATGTCATGTAAAAGAAAAGCTAATAAAACATGACTAGATTCAACTAAAATGACCTCTTTTTTCATTTTCTTGGAACCAGTTCTACAATATTTCTTTTACATTCTCGACGCTTTTGATGTTACAATAACTAAACAAAGGGACGTCAGACTATGAACAAGGCTAAATACAGAGAGTTGCAACCTTGCCCTATACATAAAAAGTTACAAGAAACACATAACTGCTGCTTTGCTGGGCCTGCAAACTAAGGACCTAAACGGTAAACACTAAGGCAAATTCAACGCGGCTGCTGGATGAAACGGGGGCTGTAGTTCGGGCTAACATGCTTGGCTGGCTTCTCCCAGTGCTTCATCGGTTCCCTTGGGGAATTTGGGCCTCTCTCCCTTGGCACGTTCAGATTCTTGACTAGTGCATCGCTGCTCTTACCAAAGCCTGAAAACCAGTACAAATGAGAGCATTTATTATGTCAAACTTGGAAAAGATATACAAAAATAACGACCCAATTAGTAACAAGAATTTCTAAATTCAAATGCAGCCATGTTAACTATGTTTTTCTCTCATCATAGATAATAGCTAGTCAACCATGAACAGAGCCGTTGGTCCTGTTCTTTGATGCATAAGAGAAGATCATAAGATATTTGCTGATAAATTCACGCACCTTGCAAATTTCTAAATCAATTTATACACCTTTAGCTTAACTAAAAACCTCACATCCAATTAATCATCACTAAATACTAACTCTAAAGGCCTCATTCCTTCATATTCGAATGACCTCAAATACTTGTGCTTCAAGAGTACATAACGCCACTTATTATCTGAAAATCTCTACCAAGTTAAACAATGACATTCAGTTGAGAAAAGAAATCAGTAAATGTTTCAGTACCATACCATTTTCCATCATTCCTCTGGCCGCCTTACTCCCGTATTCACCTTCAGATGACTGAAGAAATTCCTCAAACTGCGCTTCCATGTTCAAGATATCCTCATCCACATCAAGATCTATGCTATCAGGCAACAACCCAGCAACATTGTTGCCATTAAAACCATATTCCTCCTCGCCAAAAATATCTTCTCCCTCGTGCTGGCTGATCCAGTAGTTTCGGAACCAGGTGGATGTAGTCACGAGGTTCCACCACTCCGGTGAGAAATCCTCCACTTGCCTCACAGCTGCTGGAATGAAGAGAGGTGCGTTCGGATTGAGGGTTGACCTTCCACCAGATACTAAAGCCATCATTCAATTGGTATTCAATCAAAATCACCTGAGGAGAAAAAAACAAACAAATTTAGTTTCTCTTGAATAAATTATCATCAATATACAACGCTGCACTAATAGCATCCGTAACCATCAAGCAAACTCTTAAACTGAATAAGAAATACATTTTTCATCAACTGTAAGCACAATCCTGCGGATCCAACTCAAAATACTTAACGAATTTCAATTATTAACTGGATGATAGGAAATGGAAAACAGCATTAAACAAAAGTCAAAAACAATAATCACAAAATTCATCTCATTTAACATCTTCTACTCAGTACCAAACGTGGAAATACTTGAATTCTTCTGCTCCTTTCTATCATTTTCTTCACTAAAAACCATTTCGCAAAACTGACATCGCATAAGAAACTTGATAGATATCCAAATACGAAATCAGAGACAAACTTTCAATATTTACTTTAAATTTTTTTATAAAAAAAATCTGCTCACTAATCGAATCTGGGTCAAGGAAGCAACTCGAATAGAATTTAACATACTAAATAACTACTTCAACAAAAACAATATATATATATATATTCCGCGAACAATCGACCAAAGATCACCAAAACTTGAGCTACTTTTGATCAACAAATTCACAACAATTTCCACATCTTAACTCCTCTATATTTCTCCGATCTATCGATCGAGAACCACACATCATATCACATCAGATAATTCATATTTTTCACAATCAAACGAGAAAATCCAAAATGATAATTTTGCGAAGACCGAGTCCACGAACAGTACCTTACAGGTAAAATTTCTCGTCGTCCAAGCCCAATTTCCAGTTTACACGTAAAGAGCAATGACTCGTTCTTCGCAAAATCACAAGCTACTTATAGACCCGTACTATCCGAACCTATACGTCTGGAACCGGACCTTAGGTTTGGTTCATTGACCGAACCTGCCCACTGATTGACTTTCCAGAAGACTTGTATTCCTTTTGTAAAAGCGTGTAAAGACTTGTTTGGCAGATCCAACTCCACTTCAATTTACTCTTTTAAAATTGTATTTGGTTGGAAAGATTTGAAAGGAGAATTTTAAATGATTTAACGTTAATATATTCGAATCTATTACAATGCCAATAAATACAGGAAATAATTACATATATACACTTCTTAATTTATGATTTATTTACATAAATCATAATTAGAAGAAATAATACTTTTAACCATGACTAATTGTCATAATTAAAACTAAATAGCTGTAGTAAAAAAATTAATAACTACGGCCACACAATGGTCATTAGCCATGATTTTTACAAACGTGGCTAATGAATTTTTCATGGCTAAAAGTCATGGTAAAAACATACGAGCCATATCAAAAATCATTTCATGGTGGATAAGTTAAGCATTTACATTGATTTTTATTGTTGTGATTAATAATAGTTATTTACCATGATTTTAGTCCATGTCCAATAAAATCATAGGCAATAATAATAATATTTTTAGTGCATCCTTATTTTTTGTGTTGTTACGAAAACCACCCTGGGGTAAAAAAAACAAGAGGAGTTTGGGTAATGTTGTCAACGTGGTGTGTGTGTGTGTAATTTTTCAAAAAATAAAAATGATTTGTGTAAATTATATTAATATTTTTGATGCGTGTATATATAATTTTTTAACATATATAAATAATTTGTAATGTAAATTTATCCAAATAATTTTGACGAATTTATAATTATGAATTTGAGACATTTAGATCAAATTCATCAAACCAAACGCATAAAATTTATTTTCGAACCGTTGTATAAAGCACGAAAAAGAAAATTCAGCAAGCCAAACACTGCCTCGGCGGGCCAGGGCAAACAACCTTTATCATAATTGTACGAGGCGTTAAGAATATTGTACGTGAATAATGAGGTAGGTGGAGTGACCGAGTATAGCCGGTGGCCATCCGGTGACAGAAACGGATAAGGCCGGACAGACACGTAAAGGTATAGTAATTGCAGTGGTAGGGCCAGCTGCGGGTCCCGCCACGCAAGGCATGTTTAAAATCCTATCAGTTGTCGTTTTAGAGAAAAGACAATCGGACGGAAGAGAGACGATGGTGAGATGATCGAACGGTGAGAAGGGCGGAAAACGATTAATGATGACGTGTATAGTGGGTGGGACCGGATAATGAGCTGAAATCGATGCAAATCCGCGTCAGGCACACGGCCGAGTTTGGTCGGTAGGCGACCTAATACGTCGTTAAATATTATTAACTGCGACTTAGAATAAGATGATTGCTAATTAATTATTTGTTTTTCATATTATTTCATTTATTCCATTATTTATAATTAAATTTTAAATATTAATTATATATCGATAATTTAAGTTAATAAATAGGATAAATTACAGCCACCTCCCATGAAATTTACCATAATTACAAATACCTACTCGTTATTTGAAAATTTACAAATACCCACCCGATATATGTAATTTTTAACCAAATACTTGAAATTGACTATTTTGTCCTTTAATATTTAGTTAAGATTGTAGAAAAATCAATCGAGATGAATTATATTATTGCTCATCTGTTTAAAAAATTTAAGAAACCCCTCCCTTCGCAATGTTGTAAAAAAAATTCAAAACTTTCTAAAAATAATTTTGTTTGCATAAGGGCATTTTGGTCAGTTCACTTATAAAAATGAATGAAAATGGGTTATTTGTTAGACAGTTTCAAACCTCAGGGAGGTATTTATAATTTTTCAAACAATGAGGGGGTATTTGTAATTATAGTAAACCTCTGGGGAGGTCACTGTAATTTACCCTAATAAATAATTCAAATCGTTTCTTAAAATTTTTGTTCCGTCACTACTCGGAGTAACCCTTTTGACTGTAGGGTAAGGGGTAAATTACAATTTTAGTCCTAATACTTTAGGTTAAAATTGATTTTGATCCTAAAATTTTTCAAGATACAATTTTGATCCTTAATCTTTTCAAATTCTCATGTTTTTGGTCCAATTGTTAAAATTAAATTTAATGACGTCTAGAATGAGAGAACCAGATGGACCAAAATTACAGCAATTTTCGTAGATTATAAACCAAAATCATGTCTTAATATAACATTAGAGAGCAAAATCATAATAATCTGTAAAAATTAACGACTAAAATAATACCTAAAAAGTATAGGGAGCATAATCGCTTTTGACCGAAAATATAAGGATAAAAATGTAAATTACCCGCGGGTAAGTGTAGGCACCTCCTTGATCAAAGTCCGAACTCTATTAGCGCAAAATAAAGTTTATTCAGGGTTGGAACCTTTTAATTGCGATGCATCAGTACAACTATTATAGCCTACAAAAAAGAGGGTAGTGTAACTAAATTCCTAACGAACTCTTTAAAAAAAAAAAAATTCTATAAAAGGTAAACATGTATTCACGTTCACGAAACTCAAACCAACAACATTTAGATTATGTTAATTTTTCCGAACTATAACCTTATGATAATTTTTTCTAAATTTTAATATAATTACAAAAATACAAAATTATCAACAATATAAATTTAGAATTTTTATAATTAATACATTTATCATAAAAATAGGAATTGTAAACTTCTTGTTATGGTCGATATTAGTCGATCGCACATTTATTTATATGATCGACTAATTTATTATATTGTTTTTTTAAAATTTAATGTTACAAAGAAAATTTCAAACACAAGAGAGATATTTTTGTTTATTGTTGCGTTTACTTTCTTACATGGAAATTAAAATGTTGATATGCACCAAATAAATTAATAAATAAAAGAGATGTGTCGCTTTCATGTAATTATCGTACTTGTCTAATTTTTGGAGCTTGGGATATGTTCTATTGACGACTCATTCTTTTGTTTTTTTTTTGTGGGGTTATGATATTAAAGCAGTGGACCCCACAACTCGCACAAAAAGGGCATTTTCCAATTGTCAAGTGGGGGCCACTAATCAAACTTTAATAATTTAAGTACCTTTACTACTTTTATTTTTGGCTAAATTACATCCCTCACTTGAGGATAAATATTCTCTTATTATTTAAAAAATTGTAAATATTTTTTTGAATTTTGTATATTTTAATCAAATATCTGAAATTGATCATTTTTGTCTTTAATTTTTTTATTAAAATTGTAGAAAAATCGACCAGGACAAATTGCAATATTGCTCTTCAGTGTAAAAATTTTAAGAAACCCCCCCTACACATAATAGTCCATTGCTTTTAACAATTAAATAAAAAAAAATTCAGGGTATAAGAACTTTTGTCAGTTCACCCATAAAAATGGATGAAAATGAGTTATTTGTTAGACGATTGCAAACATCAATGGAGTATTTATAATTTTTCAAACAACAAGAAAGTATTTGTAATTATGTCAAATCTCAAGAGAGATATGTAATTTGCCTTTATTTTTTTTCCGCTATCAATTGTAATTTGTGTGGTTATTATTGTATGGGAAAAATGCATTTTTTCGTCCTATAATATGTAATTTGGTATTTTTGGTTCATTTTAATTTTAATTTTATACTTTTTAAAAATATCACATTGAATCTAATTTATATCGAGAAATACCAATCTCACTAGAAAAAAAAATGAATTATCACGTGTTGAATATGTGAATTTATTTTAGCAAAAATGTTAATTTCAGTATAAATTGGATTAGATGTGCTATTTTTTTTAATTATTATTCCAATTATAAAATTAAAAATGAAGTAGACCAAAAGTATAAACCGACTACAACTACATGATGAAAAATGTATTTTTTTTCAAGACTGTCTTGTCAAGGTTGAAATGAATTTTTTGTTGTAAAGTTTATTTATTTATTTTTTTGTGGGGGAGAGGAGGGTTGAATACTTGTTTTTATGTTAAACTAAAATTATCTTATTCGTAACATAAATTGAACATCGACTTTATTAGATGAAAATGATACTTTAGGGTAAGAGAAATAATCGGTGGCTTTCCACTCAAAATTTATTTGGATGAGTTTATAAACTTTTCAAAATGACTTATAAGAGATGTTTGACAACGAATAAAATGTCAACGAATAATTGATAATTATTTTCAAATGATGGCTTATAAGATATAAAAATAAAATTGAGGAGTTTATAAGATTTATACAAATAAATAAGCAATTAATGACTTATTTTAAAAATTATTTCAATCTTATTAATTATAAAATTGTCATTGATAACATGATATAACTCCACGGTTATCCAAACCAAATACGTCCATAATTTATTTTTAGTATAAGTCACGACATTTTATAAACTCATAAAATGTTGTAGAAAATGTTTGAGTTTATATAATATTTTAAATAAATCCAGTTAAACACCCTCTTAGTCTTAGATATTATGTAATGTTTGATAGAGAAAGTATTATTTATTTATTATATTGTCCCATTACACTAATACCCCTAAGCCACCAGACCAGGGTATTAGTGTAATGTCCTTCGCAGGTACTATTATGACGTAATTTAGGAAGTTTTGTCATTAAATATAGTGTATTTATAATTATAATATTCAAAAATAAAGTGAAAATGAAATCAAACACGTGCGCACTTTCCTGGTTGACGGATTTTGGATACAGTGTGACCACGGATGACGGAACACTATCACGGTGTTTGATTTTGTTTTTAGTTTGTTTTGTTTTGATTTATGGAAATAGAGGGAGAAAAATAGAGATGAATAAGTGTGTTTTAGAGATATAGTGTATGTTTGGATTTGTTTTTGGAGTTAATTTTAAATAGTGTAAAAATATATCGTATGTATTATATTATATATTGGGAGACAAAAAACACTGTTCATTGTCAAATCATGTCTCTTTTATATATTTTTATATATGTATATAATAATACTTGTTTTTTTATATGTATTGTGTTGTATATTAGGAGACAAAAAATATTATTAATTGTTAAATCATATTTCTTTTATATATTTTTATAAATATATATATATATATAATAATTATTTATTTGTAGGTGGATGTGTATATATGAAAAAACGTACCAAAACATCTAATAAAAATGTTTTGAGTAATATTATATTTGATTTTATTTTCTTAGTGTCTAAAAAATACGTGGGAAATGAAACCAAAAAAGGGTATAAATACAAGTGAGATGGTTGGGAGATAGCAATGTGATGGAGCTGAGAAAAAATGAGGAGCAAAAGACAATGCAGGGTTTGGTGCCCGAGCAATCTCTCTTCTCAAACTCCACCTAAATCCAGTTTATTGTTCGGTTGGTTCATTTCCTCTTCCGAAGATTCGCTTGATATTGTAGTCGCTTTCGCCGGCGATGAGTCCACCACTTTCTTCAACAATCAATCCTCGTACTGATCTCCAGGTACTTGATTCACAGGATTCCCCAAGTTTCGTGCTTTTCCTTGACTAATGTTAGTCAATTTTAGAGTGTGGACTTGTTTTTTGTTGGCGGATAGGTTTATACGTGGAAGTGTGCGATATATTCAGTTGCAGATTTCATTTTTCAATTCTGTGATATTGTTTCTAGTGTGAACTCACGGTCGCGAAACTTGCTTGGCGTAACGCATTAACGATTGACAGCTTCAGACTTGGAATCCGCAATTCCGTTATACAAATGTAACTAGATTTAATGCTGATTCAATTTGAGGTATTACAAGTGAGGTATGTGAAATGTATAGTTGTGTTCGAGCTGCGCGTCCGTGATTGTTTTCAGTATATTAAGAGTGCAGCTTTGTGCATGTTTGCGCTGTTTAGTGTGAATGCTTTAATGAGAGTGGTTCTCGATTACAATCGTCCAAGCTTCATTATATAGCGGATAATGGTTATAAAGAAAGCATTAAAGCATGGTAAATCTTTTAAGGTGGCTTTGGGAAGAAAGAGAGGCTGCAATGGTTGATTTCATATGAATGATAAAACTTCTAGTCAATATGTTTGCTAAGTAAGCTACATATAGTTACAAAATTTGACAGCTGACTTTTTTATGAATATCATTTCTTGATATTTTGTCGTAGTAGAATCTGTTAATTCTGAGTGTCACTATAGATGCACGGCAAAATTTCAAATTAATTACTACACCCCTTTGAATCATAAGGTGGAGACTTGGTCTTACCTATTATCCCCCAAATTCTGACTGGCCTATTATTCCCCAGATATGTGTCTTGTTGCTTCTCCTATAGTTATGTACTTATATTAACACTGCTTGCTTTTTATTAGGAAATCATCCAGGGAACTAACAAAAACATGCCTGTGCTTCTTCAAGATAAATGCAAATTCTCTCTGCTGGGGTATTACGAATCAGATTTTAGTGGCAATGAGCAGTTGGAAAGACTTGGACAAGACAAAAATAAGCACATGAATTTCACTAGTGATGGACACCATTTGAAAAGATGTACAAATAATCATGGGAGATGGAGCTGTGGATGGCTCAAAGTTGATGTGTTATTAGAACAAGGTAGACTTGCTGCTCTAGGAAACATGTGGATCAAGATTGTATATGGTCTTCCTGAAACTATTGACAGAAAAGTTAGTGTCTTCCCTAAATTGGTTCATCTGCATTGGAATAGAGAAACGACATTCCCGTTAGATCTCCATATGTAAGTCTTGGTCACCTGTACAACACACTTCCTTTTCTTTTCATCTGATCCGTATTATTGCTTAACTTGGCTTCTGTGCATATCTAGGTAATAGTTTACGAAACGCCCACTTTTGGTTGTCATCATTATTCCCTGGGTACTCCAGGTTCATCCAACCTGGAGACACCTTGCTAGAAACCCAAGTGGTTTGACGAGCTTCACCAAAAAGATCGATATATCGACTTGGTAATATTGTTAAATCAAATTCCTTTTTCTTCTATGGTTTTCAGTTTTCGCAATTGGTTGCTTCGATTTCATTGCGAACAGGATACTGTTATTCGGGCAATTAACACTGCTAATGCTGTTTGGTGGACATCATTGTGCCGACTCAGATCTTCAGTTCCACATTGTTTGCGTGTAACCTATTATACTAGTATTATGCCTCGCTTCCTTCCCCTAGATTTTGATGATCCTCTTAACAACTTCTTCATGACTTGTCAGGCTCACTAACTTAGCATGGGAACTACTTGCTGTTTCTGCTGCTTCGTTTCAACTGTCCTTTACATCATTTTCAGTCTTCTCATATTCTTTTTAGTTGGTTACCCCACTCATTCATGTATGTCATATTGACAAGAGTATTTAGCAATGCTTGGCAATATATCCATGCTCGTTGCTTTCAACTATTTTATTGGCCAACCTTTCTCCGGGATCATGGTATAAGGTAACGTGGCTATCTGGCTTCTTTGTTTATATTGTTAAATCTCATCTGATTTGTTTTGATTGATATCAAGGATTAAAAGCATCTTAATTTAAGTCCATTAAAGAGTTTGCATGCTTTCATCTTAATTGGACATATTTGCTTGTGTGCAGAAGTGTAGTGCACGCTTTGTGAAGAGAAATTTAAGGTTGAAAAGAAGGGAACACCCGGCATGTCTAATGCTAATACATCCTCTAGAAGGATTAAGCTTATGCGAAAGCGTTCAACTCTTTAATTGGATACAAAGATAAATAGTAGTAGTACTTATTCTATTTTTTCTGTCAAATATGAAGGTAGGTAGAGAGGTACACCATATATCTGATAAAAAGCTGGGTAGTAATTTAAAATCGTCGAAGCAGTTCCCTGTAAACTTATCTCCTGTCCATCCTAAAGGAATTTGATATGGAGTGAGAAGAAATTCTCACTGGGTATATGGTTGACCTTCTCATAAAATAGTTCATACCTGATCACATCTTTATTGGCCAAGAAATTAGTCTTCAAGTCTTGAATGCTAATATATAATATGGCAATTGAGCTAATGGAGATAACATACGGCCTGATATAATGCATTGTTGCTTTATCCTGCTTTATTTTTGATGCTGCTCAAACTATAGTGCTATCATTTTCTAATGAATGGAGTTTTGGAAACTGTTTTTATTGTTTTGACTATTATGTAGATATCAATAATGTATTGAGTTTGCTGAAAAGCTGCACTCTATAAGCACTTGATGTGGTAAAAAATTGTGGTTGATGTGCTTCTTGGAAATCATGCTTGGCATTGCACTATGGTTTATGGCAGAACCTGCTTGCATACGTGTTTCAGATTTTGCTCAAAACTTCACAAACTATTGGCTACGCAATGGCTGTGTATGGCTGATGGACAATCCAGCTGGCTTTAAGGTGAATGCTGAGCTAGCAGGAGTTCTTGGGATGATTTCTTTAACTGAAATTCAGATTTGGGCAACTCTTTGGGGTTTATGGGTTATCTCTTCCTGCCTTTCACTAAAGGACTTGCTCTATGTGGGAGTGTTTTTGGTTTAACCGGCGCTGCATCTCTAATCATCATAGTTTCACTTGCAACGATGCATGTTTCACTGTTAATCATTTATTTCTGTCACTTCTCTATTCGACACAAATACAGGCAGTAGCAGCTTTATGGCGTATCTTCAGGTAAAACACTTCTCACTGTTCAAATAACAGTTAGTTAAGAAATGTGATAAAAGTTCATTTTTTCCAGTTTATTCTTTAACTTCATTGGATTCATGAAGATATTTTATTCCAATCACGGAGAGAAGATATACTCGTGCTGGTATGTAGTTTGGTAATATAAGCATTTGAGCCAAAAAAATACTTGGTGTTTTGAGGTGTAACGAGTCCCTTGAGCTGAATACAATGCAAACTGCCAAACTTAATAAATCAGGCTTTAGCTCCATATAAGCTAATTTACCAGAATAAATTTGAACCCCAGAATTTCTTGAGCTGGTCATTCCTGGGAAATGTTTCTTGCATTAATGGCCTTTGCATATAGTTCTTTCTGAGTGATATGCTTGGTAATAATACGAACTTCTGGTGGTAATTCTACGTATTCAGACTACTGCTAAATTGATTGCAGGGGTGAAAAGTGGAATCCTCTACGTCTCAGATTAGACAACTATGACTTACAGTGGAGCAACATGTTGTTGGCTCTCTAATGTTTACCCCAATATTCCCACTACTACATCTGCATTCTATATTTTCTTCAGCATGCTGAAAACAGCTGCGTGCTTTGTCTGCATAGTTGTTGAGGTTGCAACATCCTTCATCCATGCCAATCCATATTCTAACGTTCTATGGTTAAAGAGGAAGAAAGAATTTCCATCTGGGATATGGTTCACTGTTGTATCATGTCAACATTCTGAACCTGCAACTGTTAGTGCTAGCATCTCATAATCTCCTGGGAAGCTGCAAACGGAATTTCATCAAAGTATTAGTCGGTCGGTCCACCATTATGGTTTCATTTCTTCACACCAATAACTTGAGATTATGAGGTAAGCCTTCATCTGTACATTTTCTGCAGACTATTTAAACCCCATGTGTAATTATTTTGGTGTCTTTAATTTTAAATGTGAAAATTTTACAGTATTCGTACATTCTTAACAATTTATTAGGGAAAATGCAACATTGTGTTTGGTTTTGTTTTGTGGAGATAGCGAGAGAAAAATAAAGATAAATCAGTGTGTGGTAGAAATAGGGTGTATGTTTAGATTTGTTTTTGGAGTTAATTTTAAATAGTGTGAAAAATGTGTTGTATGTATTGTATTGTATATTGTGAGACAAGAAATAGTGTTCATTATCAAATCATGTCTCTTTTATATATTTTTATAAATGTATATATATGTATAGTAATATTTGTTTGTTTGTATGTAGATTAAATTATATAATAAATTATTGTATGTATGTTTTGGGAATTGGGCTAAAATACTCCAAAACACCCACATAAGGTGTTTTGGGGCTAGGTTAAACATTGTTTTGTTTTCGGCCCATAACAAAACAAACATATTGCAATGTTTTTTACAGGGAAAATTGCAATTTTCGTCCATTAGTATAAGGGGCGGTGGCATTGTAAACCAGCTTTTAATAAAATAGTAATTCAGGACACTATTTATTAAAAATGACAATTTTAGTTTTGCCCTAATTTAATAGGAAATGCTCACATGTCCAGCACGTGACAAATAAAAATTGGGGGGTTTTGTCCACTCCGGCCACAATTGCTTACGTGGCAATTCAAAATCCGGCCAAGATGAGATGGCGGGAGTGATGTGTCAAAAGCCGGTCAAGAAATAGCAATTAAGAACACTAATTTTTAAAAATGACAATTTTAATTCAATTTTACTCCAACTCAATAATTTTTAAAAAATTCCAAAATTTTTTTGGGCAAAATGAAAAACCCTCCTATGTTTTCTCGAAGTTACAAAAAAAAAACCCTGAGATAAGAAAGTAGGTTAAAATGCCCTTGTGATATATATAATTCAGCAAAAAACTTTCATTCCGCCAATTTTTATGGAGAGTGTGATTCACTCTCCACCGACGAGTGTTAAAGTTTTTTTTTATTTTTTTCATCCACTTTTGACAGACAAAAATGTTCAATTAATGACTTTGTTTTTAATATAAATAACACAAATGTCATTTAATTTCAACAATTGCAATTTGTCTTTAAATAAATAAAAATAAAGTATAATATTTAAACTTTTATTATATTTTTTAGAAAATAAAATAAGTTTTATTACTATTTATTTATCATAATTATATATTATTAAGTGATAGTATTATTTAGTTTCCAAATATTGTAATACGCTATTATTTTAGTAAATTAGTAAATAAATTTATCTATAAATATAAAGTTACAAAAAATTATATATGTATATAAATAAAATATTAAATTTTAAATTATAAATACTTGATTTTAAAGAAAACTTTTAAATAAATTTTAATAGTTTGAATTATATATATATATATATATGCGATGATAGTCGCCGCCGTGGCATTTGAACAAGGACGAAAATGCAATATTTTAGAAAACACAAGGGAATGTTTAGTCTATTTTCTTATCATAGGGGTATTTTTTGCAACTTCGTTCAATGACAGGGGCTTTTTTTTTACCCAAAATTTTTGGTTGGAGTGAAATTGGGCTGAAATTGCTATTTTAAAAAATTAGTGTTCCTGAATTGCTATTTTGTTAAAAGCCTAGTTTATAATGCCATCGCCCTATATTAGTGGACGAAAACTGTGCAATTTTCCCTTTTTAACAATTCATTTACCCAATCCACACTAACCTTGGTTGCCACCTCATCATAATGGCGGATAGAATCCGATAATTTAATTGGATTATGTGTAAATCAAATGCAATTTTTAAACTAAATTGATCGAAAAATGACTAAAATTGCTATGGATAGTAATCCCCTGGAGAGAATTTTGGCGTCTTTGCCACGAAGCAGTCCATGCATGCAGGCCAAATCCATGCAATCGCTCACATAATCAGTAATGAAATGACCGGTCGTATCTAACTTATTAGTTTTTAGCTTTTCAATCAATTGACATGGATAATACCAGTGTATGCATAAACTGATGTCACTACGAGTTTTTTTCTATTAAAAGTTGATATTTCATTTATTGTAAGGTAAATTACAGCTAATTCTATTGAGGTTTAGGATAACTAAAAATACTCTCTTAGTTGTTTGAAAAATTACAAATACCCTATTCAAATGAAAAGTAATCATGTAACGGTGATGCAAAAAATATTTACTTTATCGTTGCTGAACTTTTTAATTTTCTTTTAAAGAAATATAAATAAATCTAAGTATAGGTAAAATAAAATCCATAGAGAATATTAGTCTATAAAAATATTTTCAAAAATTCCCACAAAAATATATAAAATTGTAACTTATAATTCAAAAGGACATTTTGAGCAGTTCATCACAAAAATTGGATGGAGACCTAATTGAGGTTAATGGAATTAGTTCGTTGTTTGACGGATGTTACAGTCAGGGGTATTTATAATTTTTCAAACAACAATAAATTATTTATAATTATGTCAAATCTCAGAGGATGTATATGTAATTTACTCTTTATTTTATTCAACATCACATACATGTATCTATATAAAAAAGTTTCTTTTAAATAAAGATGTATAGATAGTATTATTTTTTATACACATGACATATATCAAACATGTGTACATACGAACTATAATATAAAGGGCTAAATACATTTTTAGTTCTATAACTTAGGTCTTTTAGTATTTTTGTTCTTTTACTTTCTAGGGTAGCATTTAATTTTGGTCATGTACTTTTTAATTTTTGCAATTTCAGTCCTTTTGTTCGTCGGAGTTCAACTCCACCAGCGAGAAGGGTGACCTCCAACGAAAGAAATGATCAAAATCGCGAAAATTAAAAAGATACAGACAAAAATGCTTGCAGAAATAAATCAATTGAAACAAAAACCCCAATTTTAAAATGTCACGTGAGAGGCACATGCATTTTCCAGCGAGAATGATGAACTCCGGTGAAAAAATGACTAAAATTACAAAAAATAAAAAGATGTTAGACCAAAATACTATCCTAAAAAATCAAAAGATAAAAATACCGAATAACTTAAATTACGGAACCAAAAATACATTTAACCCTAATATAAAATGCAATTATATAAATTTAAAATGAGGAACCAAATTCGTGTGCTAGAACTGAAAAATCAACACAAAGAACAAATACCACTGACAAATTAACACTAACAAATCTTGGATCAAGAAAACCAAGAACTAACGAATGCATGAAATCTTGAACCAAGAAACATATATATAACAAAAAAAACTAGGATCATTGAATCGAATTATAGTTCTTGCATTTCTCATGATCATCAGGATACAATATTTCTCATGATTTGACATGCTGACACAAATTTTTTTCTTCGTACTTGAAGAATCTTTGTCTGGAAAAAAACAAGATTGCTATCTGAAGTACAAACTGTCAGGTACGATGTAAGCAGCAACCACCGTAATGTCATCGTACTTCCCTCCGAAGTGCTCCACTCCGGCGTCATACGCCGCCACCTCGAAAGGGCTCGTTGTCCTCTTCTCCAGAGACTTTTCACGCGCCGCCCTTGCCAATGTCCACGCCACCTCCTCCGGCAGACTCTCCTTCTTCAGGCAAAGCTCCACCGTCTCCTCTATATCCTCCGGAAACAAATTGTCAAACAGCCCATCTGTCCCGGCAATCACAATGTCGCCTCTCTCCACCGCCATCACCGTCTCCTCCGCCTCTTCCGGCAAGTCCCCCGACGTGCTTCCCATCTGGTAAGGATAGTTAAACCCGTGCTGCTGCGCCGGCGACTTGTACACCGTGTTTCCTCCCCTGATCACCAAGAATCCACTGTCACCCAAGTTCGCCGCCCGGAGTCGGCCTCCGGCGATCGATATGATGCAGGCAGTGGAAGAACCCGGCGCCTCCGTCTTCAAGAAAGCATCTATGAGTACGTCCTTCGGGACCACGTCGGCGGGGCTGCGGCCCTGGACCGCCTCAGCTACGTTTCTCATGAGCTCTCTCGCGTACTCTCCTGCGTCGATGCCTCTCCTCGCCCACCCTCCGACGCCGTCGGCGACGCCGATCAACTGGGCTTCTTGGGAGTAGAAGTGGGCGTCCTCTCCGCGGGGCTTGGAGGGGTTGTCCTTGGGTATGTAGAAAGAACCGGCAAGCATCGTGAGACGACTCCTAGGTTTTCCGAACGCCATTGGAAGAGATTTTCGTAGATGTTCTTGATCAAAGTAGACTTATTAGTGTCTTGATACCGTATTTATACAGTAGATTTCCTGTACAAAGTTGGATATGAAAAGGATTTGATTGGATTATTATTTATTTACATTATTTGTTAATTATGAGAAGTTTAGAATAACTCATTTTGGTTGTCAATATGTGTTTTGATTAAAATATTTTTAAATAACTTTTTTTTAAATATAAATAACTCTCTTTGAGCACTTAGGTTTATTAATATACAATTAAAGATAAAATATTTAGTAGTTTTAATAAGTTATTCATTTTCATTTATAATTAAACAACTACAATAAGAATGTAAGTTATGTATATATATCGAATGTGCATGCTCGATAGGCTAGTAATAATAACATCCGAGTATATATGGACCATATAGTAACTATCTGGTTGGCTCAATGTATATGAACAAGAATATATATCCTCAAATATATTTATTTCTTACACAAACAATCATCAATTTATCCCCTTGGGTATGTCAATAAACTTTTGTTATTAACAACAGATTTAAAGTTAATTTATTTTATTGAGGATTCATTGGGGATTTCCGTATTAACAACAAATCATTAATTCATTTAATTCATTTATTCCCTCCAAAAGTGGTTGAAGGATGGTCAATTTTCCTCCAAAATCAGTTTACTTAACGGAGATCTAACTTCCTTTAACTTCATTAACGAAAATCCCCAATGAGTCTTCAAATTGGAAAAATAATCCACTTATGGGACATAATTCGCGAATGGTAGACATTGTGGGACTAAAATTGGAAACAGGTCCACTTATGGGACCAAAAATGTAATTTTCCCTTCAAAATACACGTGTACAGTCTTTTTCCACCTTGGACCTGAGTTTGCCTATGTGTGAATTTGTTAACACTTAATTACGAGAAATTTAACAACAATTATAAGCTTCGATCTTGATGATGTTGCAGTAATAACATATCTACAATACAAAAACCCTAGTTCATGAATAACAACTTAAATGTATGATCTAAATTAATTATATTAATCTTTACATAAATCTTGAAATTCTTGGAAGATCAATGATTACTCAAGATTATATCGAAATTCACATAATATCGTTCTTGTATAATCAAATCGAAGTAATATATATATATATATCGATATATATTCTTGGAAGATCAAATATTACTCGAGACTATAACTCTTTTTCATTTCAATTATAACCCGAATCTTTATTAGGAGATCACTCAAAAAATAGTATTTTATTGAAAATTGAAACGACCATATAACGATCACTTCATGTATTCAAACAATTACACGTGCCAAGTATTTGTTCACCATGATCCATACGCAAAGTTAATACTTTTTTCAACGATACATCAATCATGAATCTTCGATTCGAGCAATAATAACAGTAATGTCGTCGACCTTGCCTCCCCTACGACATCTTCCGGCCTTCCTCGACGCGATCGAAAACGGCGTATCAGCGTATCTGTCAAACGAGTTGTAGAGGGCAACGTTAGCCATGTAACACGCCTGTTTCCTCATGCTCTCCTTCTCACTCACCCCTCGACGTAGACTCTCCACTATTTCACTTGCATGCATGTTGTCCATCAGCCCGTCGGTGCCGGCGACGATCACATCCCCGGCCTCCACCCGCACCTCCATCTCCACGGCGGCGCTCGGGTTGTCCTTTTTGTTCCCCAGCTGATACGGGCAGTTGAAGTAGTGCTGCTGCGTGGGGGATCGGTATACAACGTCTTCGCCGTTTCTGATCACCATGAACCCGCTGTCGCCGACGTTCACGGCCCGCAGTTTGTCGCCGGAAAGTGTGATGATGCAGGCGGTGGAGGACCCCTGTGCGGTGGTGTTTTTGAAAGCCTCCTCAAGAACCCTTTTAGGGTTTACTCTGAATCTGGGTTCCTTCTGTAGGGCAAGAACGGAGTTGATCATGAGCTGACGGGCGTACTCGCCGCCGTCTATTCCGGCCTTGGCCCATCCTCCGACGCCATCCGCCACCCCGATGGTCTGCTCCTCCGTGCAGATGAAGTGGGCGTCTTCTCCCCGTGGCTTCTCCGGATTGTCCTTGGGTATGTAGATGGAAGCAGCCGACATCTTCAAGAAAACAGTACCGGAGTTTTTCCAAGATTCAGAGCGCCGGCCCCCCGCCGCCGCGGCGGTACCATTGGGATATACGTTATCAAGAAAGCGATCAGAAAAGTGAGGTTTAGCAGGCTCCGCCGTCATCGTAATCTCCCGCCGGTTGACCGGAGAACATCAAATGTCACACAAAATTAAATGCATTTAGTTCTATTTTGTTTCCATTATCTCTCTCTCTATATATATATAGGACTAAATATTCTTATCTAATTTATCCTATCCTAAGTAGGATATGAAAATGATTTGTTTTATTGAAATAAATAGTAATATTTTTGGTAAGTAAAGAAATAAAATCCTAGCTAGATGCAAATACTCACTCACTAGTATTAGATTTAAATACTTGTATTAAATTTTTCATAAAATAAATTGCTAAACACGCATTTAAAATTCATTATATATATATATATACAAGAAACGAAGAACATTCTTATTTTCTTGAAGTACATACGTATATATGAATAATAAGCTTTGTGGAAACAAATATATTTTTCTTGAAATAGCGTATTCTAAATTTGTTTTTCTTTTCTTCGTCATGAAGTTTAATATGAAAATTGACTTAAATAAATTTTTGGTTCCGTAATTTAGGTTATTTAGTATTTTCGTCCTTTAACATTTCAAAATAGCGTTTTGGTCCGATTTTTTATTTTTGCAATTTCAGATATTTTCTCCGTTGAGCTTCACAATTTTCGCCAGTGACGGTGAACTCTGACGAAAAAAGTGGATTAAATTCACAATAATTGAAAAGATTTAAAACCGAATTACTACTCTAGAAAATTAAAGGATGTGGACACCAAATAACCTAAGTCACATCACAAAATGTATTTAATCCCCGAAAATTTATCAATACTTAATTAGGAGATTATAGGTAAAAAGTAGAGCTTTCCTCCTCACGTGGGCTTATTTCATTTTAGTATATGGGCCAAATTGATTGGGCCAGAAGTGGCCCTTCTTTAAGGCACAAAAGCCCATTTAGAGTCTTCGGAACCTCCAGATACCAAAAATGATTGCTGGGCCATAATTTTGGGCCGACACACTGATGGATTCGACCTTTACTTGATGGGGCCCAACTACAAATTATGACGAAAGTTCGACCATTTAAAAGGGAGCCCCTCCGGAGTGCAACGGAGGTCGCCAACCGAAATAGGAAAGATTCCTATAACGAACCGAGTGAACCTATCTATAGTCATGTAACAAGACATTATAATTTTGAACTGTATTATTAAAGGAAAAAATGCAAATAACCCCCGTATGATATTGAAAATGAGCAAATTATCGTCTATAAAAAATAAATATCAATTTATCTCATTGTGTTATTTAAAATGAATCAATTTACCTTTTCGTATTTTTAAAAATGGAGCAATTTACCTCCCTATCTAGAGTGATAAATTGCTTCATTTTAAAGAACACAGGGAAGTACATCGCTGTTTTTTTTTTGTTTTGTTTTTTTTTCATAGGAGTAATTTGCTAATTTGCAATATTACAGAGAGGTAAATTGCATTAAACCTTTTTTTTTTTAAAATATTAATGGATTACAAATGCACTTGATACGAAATTATTTCCCTAAATTCTTCCTTCGAATCCAAATATAAGAAATATTTTTGATTTCAAATGAATCTTACCTACATTCACTAGAAAAAAAATTAACATTTAACTATGGCTAATTATCATGGTTAAAACAAATAGCCGTAGTGAATAGTCATTCACTACGGTCATACAACGGTTATCGATTGTGGTATCTGCGAGTGTAGCTAAAACATTTGCAAGGGCAAAAAGCCATGACAAAAATATTTGTTATGGCTCATAACTATGACAAAAAGAGTTTTTATGGTGGATAATTTAGGTTTTTACAACAGTTTTTGTTTAATAATGATTAATAATAATTATTTATCATAATTTCAATCCGTGGCCAATAAATTTATAATCAATAGTGAATTTTCTTCTAGTGATTCCCCGCATGGATGATCACGGACAGCAAAAACTGCAGTTCACGAGATTAGTATTGGAACTAACAAAACTTAGGCGTTGAACATCATCATTCACAAAAAGTTAGACCATTTCAATATTTACATAAGCTGTTAAGACATTCTTGGTGCTCATACTATATTTATAGTTTAAGATTGGTATTAATTATAATAATATGAAATTTTCATGTGTTTTCATAATTATTAGACCCTTAAAAAAGGTACTTTCATGATCTAAATATAAGCGGTCACCACAAAAAAATATAATTTTTTGTCATAATTAATTGTCATTTATAAAAGTGAAAGATCGTGGTAAATAATTACCACCACACATATTATACAACGTTATTATATTGTTATTGCACCAGATAAGTAGATACTTTGGTCATAACTAAGACCATGCATGGTCAATTTAATTAATTGTAATCAAAATTTAATTTTTTCTTTCATAGTGAATACCAAAGTTATACAAATCGTTGAAACATCAAAATCCCTAATGAATAATAAAGAAGATTAATATTAGTTAGGGAAAATTGCTTTTTTGGTCCCATATTTTAGGGTCTTTTTTAATTTGGTCTCGTTTGTTGTATTTTTTTTACATTTATTCCTATTTGTTCAATTTTTTTTTCTCAAATTTGATCCCAAACATTATTTTCCGTCAAATTGTTAACGAAGCTGTCAAGTCTGTTATTGGGGCAAAACTCTGTCACTATTGACGACTCCCTTAACAATTGACAGAAAATGCTATTTGGGATCAAATTGGAGAAAAAAATTGACCAAATAGGACTAAGAGGGTGTTTGGCTAAGCTTATAAGCTTCTCAAAACATCTTAAAGCTCTAAAAATTCGTTTGGCAAATTTTTCCTTAAAAAGCTTATAAGATCTCAAAATAAGATGTTTTGGATCTCTTATAAGTTTTTTTTAAAAGTTAACATCCTCCACTTTTTTCATAAGATCTTATAAGTATTATAAGATTAATGTATAATTAGACAAAGCGAAATAGCCAAAAAGCACGGGGAATGACTGATTTTCTAGTTGGAAAGCAGGAATAGAGCTAACGCAAGGGGGGGGGGGGGGGGGGAGGGGCAATGCCTTACTCAATTCCTAGTCTTGGGCCTGGAAACCCAAAAAGCGTGAGGGTGAAAAATATCCTCTCTCTCTCTCTCACCCCCCCCCCCCTCCCACACTCTCACACCCACCCACCCACACATACTCTCTCTCTCTCTCTCACACACACACACACTCTCTCTCTCTCACTCTCTCTCGGGCCAGACACACACACACAAATACACTTTCTCTCTCATTTTAAAATTTTTTATTGGTATTTAATTTTTCTTGGGATTGAAAAAAGAGAAAATGCTTTATTACTTAATAAATTATTATGTGTTAAATAAAAATAAGATTGCTATTGATATTATATTTACTGAAAAAATATAAACTAATGACATTAAAAAATATACGACTAGAAAATAGTCATTTCCTTAATAAAGGGAATATCAATTATATCAATGTCATAATATTCGATTAACATTAATGTACATATATATTACTTTTATAAAAAAATTAGGTAATAATTATCATCATTTTCTTACTTTTTAAAAAATATTATCTATTAAATTTTTTATTTGAAGTTAAACTAATGTGTACTATTTATGAAAGTATTTTTAAAATATTAAAATATAAAATATGTCTAGAAATGACAACTTATTTAATTTTAATAGTAACATGTCATTTTTGGTCATTTTACAATAAAAAGATCTTATTATGCCAAACACCATAACATCTTATAAGATGCAAAACTGTCTTATAAGTTATAACATCTTATTTTATCCAAACGCTTTAAAATCCTTTTTTTATTAAAAATAAGATCCAACATCTTATAAGTTCGTAAAACATCTTATAAGATGTAGGAGCTTATAAGATATTTTAAAAAAATTTAGCCAAACACCCTCTAAATATGAGACAAATACAATAAATAGAATCAAATAAAAAAAAGACCATAAAATATGAGATCAAAAATAAAATTTTGTCCATTAGTTATAATGGGTTCACGAGAATTCAAAAAAATAAAATTAATATATATATATATATATATATATATATATATGGGAAAGTGTGGTGCAGACAAACGAGCTCATGATTGGTGAAAGACAAGGGCATTAATGAAGCATATGCACGGCAATGAATTTTCTCCCAGCGCTAATCAGACCTTGCTCGATTGATAAGATTGAGACCTCACAATTAAATAATTATGAGTTTGAATCTCACGAACATGAATGTATGTCTATTTATATAATAGTTTGTTCTTTTTATTTGTCTTGTTTACATATTTATTTATTTAAAATATTAATATATTAAATTAATTTTTAAATTTAAAATATATTGAAAGATATAATGAATCGTTTTCACTTGTAGCAGTTGATGATGAGGAATAGTTTGTGTGGTGTGTGCATGTTAGGGATAGAGAGAGGATGATGACAGGTGGAATGATATGTCCAAAAAGCATGTGATTCAACTCACATGCATCTCACTCCACTGCACCCAATCCTTTTCGCCCAATCCCTATCCCTTCACATGCATCACCCTTTAACACCTTCTCTGTGTGTTTATTACCATTACTACTAATTTAACTACCCTCATAATTTATGTTGTTTTATTTGTGTATTTTTTTTTTGTTCTGAGATTGATTGATTGAATTATATTAGTTGTTGTACATGAAGAGTACCACATACCTTCTACTTATATAATTTGTCTGAAATCTCTATAATTAACACATGTATACTACTAATAATAACTTAATTTAATATTATTCATTAATTTTCTCATTATTAAAGTAAGGGTTAAATGTATTTTTGGTCTTGTAACTTAAGTTATTTGGTGTTTTCGTCCTTTAACATTCTAGGGTAGCATTTTGGTCCTTCATTTTTTTAATTTTCGTTATTTTCGCCGGAGTTCACCATTATTCGCTGAAAAAAGTGCATGTAACTCTCACGTGATATTTTAAAATTAGGGCTTTTGTTCTTATTGGCTCATTTCTGCCAGCATTTTTGTTCTTTAACTTTTTAGGGTAGCATTTTGGTTCTGTATCTTTTTAATTTTTGCGATTTGGGTCATTTTTTTGGCCGGAGTTCACCCTTCTCACCGGTGGAGGTGAATTCCGGCGATTAAAAGGACTTGAATCGTAAAAATTAAAAAGATGTAGGAGCAAAATGCTACTATTGAATATTAAATGACGAAAACATCAAATAATTTAAGTTACAGGACCAAAAATGCATTTAACCCTGAAGGTAATGAGGAATTTCCATGGAGAAAATGCGATTTCAAAAGCAATAATATCCAAAAAGAGATGCAGACAAAGTTTTGGCCAGAAATTAATTGTGGTCATCACTCATCAGCCCCTCTTCCACTTTCTCCTTCTTCATTCCCATCTCCATGCAGTAACATCCTACACCAAGATTCTCTCTCTTATCTCTCTCTCTCTCTCTATATATATATATATATACACACACATACTACAACATTCTCATTGATCTTACATCTCCACAGACATATATTCCCTCTTCATATTCTTAATTATTACAGGCAACAATATGCATTGTCTCATGAGAAGAGATAGCTTGGTCCTTTGTTTCTTGCTCATGATGTTTCTTCTGGTGTTCGATAGCCATGTAAGCCTATTGCATTTGCATTCTCTTTTACGGGAAACTAGTCAGACTTGAACCAGTTATACACTTGTCATGTAATTGATGTAAGATTTGTAAAGAGTAACCTATAACATAACAAATGTATCATACTTAATTGGTTGAGTTCGATCAAACTTGGTTTGCGTAATTGTGTTTCTTTATTTTACACAGGCTAATTGCTAGCTATGAAGTATATACTAGTTTTTACCATATATATGGGGGGTAATTTTTGCAGGCAACAATTGCAGAGTCCCCAACTCCTCAGCCACAGCCATCAGGCGGTTTTCCCATGGTAATTCTCATTTCTTACACTCCATTTGGAAAATTCTAGCCCGAGTCAATGTGGTTGGAGAATGTAATGTAAATTTGCTATGTGATTAGTTCGATTCAATCAAATTTGATTTGTATAAAAAAAAGTTTAATCTTTTCATGTCAAGAATTGAACACTCCCTCTCCCCAAAGAAAAAAAATAACAAATAAAATGGGCATTTATTTAATTTTTGAAAGTTGCTAATGGTATGTAGCACAATTTGTGTAACAGTATGGTGCAACTCCAGGCAGCCTTCAACCTCAGGGTAAGAACATTTAACCCTTCTCATATTCATGTAGTAGGACCAAGATATTAGTTGTCTGTACTCATACGAACTACCAATCATTGAATGACACATAATAATACTATTGTGTATATATATATATATGTCGATGCAGTAATTCACAATCCATGTGGATATAAATTCAAATTTTCGACATAAAGATAGTTATGGTATCGAAAAATAAATAAAAAAATGATTGGTTCGAGAACAATTGCAATCATATTTTTATGTAGTAGGAACCACATGAGATTTGATATAATTAAGGGGACAGGAATTTCAATTTGCAAATATATATATATATATATATGAGTATGAGATAATAATTAATGGTTTATATAATTATATATGTGGCAGAGTGTGGAGACAGGTGTACGATGAGGTGCTCGAAAACGGCGTTCAAGAAGCCATGCATGTTCTTTTGTCAGAAATGCTGCGCCAAATGCCTGTGCGTGCCTCCGGGCACTTACGGCAACAAGCAGTTCTGCCCTTGCTACAATAACTGGAAGACCAAGAGAGGAGGACCAAAGTGCCCTTGAACATCATCCTCCTCCTCCTCGTCATCATCGTCGTCGCCGTCGTCGTCATATATCTTAATTAATTTGTGATGTGTATACTTATTTCAGGACAGTACTGTCTATGAGTTTGTTTTCTCATGTTGTAGTATAAACTCTCAATTAATGTTGTTGACTTGTACAATCACTATAAGTTCTTTGCCCTCTCTGTGTTGTACTTTGTCATTTCTTAGTAAATTATTTAGGGTAAATTATAGTTACCTCCCTAAGATTTAACATAATTATAAATATTCACTCGTTGTTTGAGAAATTACAAAATATCTCCTTGAGGTTTGTGATTTTTAATTAAAGGCTTGAAATTGACCACTTTTCCCTTAAATTTTTTATTAAAATTGTTGAACAATCAGCCGAGATAAATTGCATTACTGCTCCTCTGTGTCAAAAATTTAAGAAACCTCTCTCTGCGCATTATAGTCCAAAAAAATTTTAAGAATTAAATAAAAAATAATTTAGTACATAAGGGCATTTTGGTCAGTCCATTCATAAAAATGAATGGAAATAGGTTATTTGTTAGATAGTTAAAAACCTCAGAGGGTATTTGTAATTTTTTAAATAATGAGAAGGTATTATAATTATGTCAAACCTCAGGGAAGTAGCTGTAATTTACCCAATTATTTAAGTTAAGATGATGCTGGTGTGGGCTCGAATTTTACTGTCACCTATTTTTAAAGAAAATTTTGTGCGTTGGTCAGAATTTATGGAAACATAATGTGTTGCATATAATGGGTTGTGCTAAAAGTATTAAATATTAAATATTAATATTCATTTTTAGATGTTGATATTTTAGATGAGGTCGTCATTGAATATCAATATTTCGATGATGAGCTTTATTTTGAGCAATTGGGCTATTGTGCAAGGTTGGAATTGGGAGGTTGAAGGATTTTGAAGAACTGGTGGGGGCAAAATGATATAAACAAAAAGATGGCCATTCTCTTGATTTGAAGATAATACAAGGGTGTTGAATATTCATGTGTTGCCACAGCCTTGTATCCTCCCCCCATTGTTGCAGATAGGCCTGCATCATCTGCCTCACTGCTGGAGAATGGCTAGTCGCTTAAACTGGTGTGTTTGGAGATCACGTTTTTTCTTTCTTCTTGTATTTTGAGTGCTGACTCTTTATTTGTCTTTCCGTTGGCCCACATAGACTCAGAGTTTGTTAGAGTTAGTTAGCTCTTTTTCCGCCAGTCCTTCTTGTATTTAAAGGGTGTTCCTTTTATTTGTGAATAAGATCAATACAACTCTGATTCACTAGATTAATTCAATAGAAAATATCTTCCCTGCCATGGATTGCTCTTTATACCTCGCTTCCTCTGATTCTTTGTTTCTTTAGATGGTATCAGAGCCTTCATATTGAAGGTCTCTGTATACTCATCATCGCTGCTTCACGTGATTCTTCTCCAGTTTGTCGTTATATCGATGTTGATGGCAGACAACACGGTTGTCTCCACTAGTGTTGTTTCCTCCGCTGAGGATGAATGTCAGCTTGAGTAAGATGCTCTGTATCTTCACCCCTCAGAGCACTCAGGCTTTGTGTTGGTCAGTGAGTTGCTTGACGGATCGAATTTTTTGGCTTGGAGTAGAGCGATTTATGTCTCGCTCGGCTCAAAATTGAAACTCGGTTTCATTGACGGAACTTTTCCGATGCCGGCTGTTGGATCTAAACACTACGGGCAATGGCGACGTGTGGATCTCACAGTTACCTCTTGGCTATGGAACTCGATATCTAAAGACATTGTAGGTGCTTTTATGTACGCCTCTTCCTCTCGCAAACTTTGGCTGGAGCTACAAGGCAGATACGATCAGAGCAATGGACCTATGATCTACCAGATTCAGCGAGAAATCTCTTCGATTTCTCAGGGTGACCTCACACTTACAGCTTATTACAACAAGGTGAAGAAGTTATGGTATGAGTTAAGCTGTTTGGTTCCCATGCCTAGATGCACTTGTGGTAAGTGTGACTGTGATCTAGGCAAGGCTATGTCGGCACAGAACGGATCTCTGCAATTGATGCATCCTTATGGGGCTGCACGAGGTGTTTGAACGTGAGCGTAACCAAGTGCTAATGATGGATCCCCTGTCGGACGTGGAGAAGGCATTTACCATGATTGTTAGTGTTGAGAAACAACGTTCAATCAACATGGAGTCCACTGAAGCTGCTCGAAATGTGGCATATCACGTTACCACAAAGGAGAATAAGACAGGCTATAAGAAGAAGACTTATGTAGACAAAAGATCCTTGATCTGTGATAACTGTCACAAGCCAGGCCACTCGAGGGACAGTTGCTTCAAACTTCATGGTGCGCCGGAATGGTACAAGGCTCTAGAAGAGAAGAAGAAGAGGCCTGCTGGTAGGTCCTTCGTAGCTGCAGTTGAGGATAAGGCTCCTACTCAAGGAGCAAAGAACACGAGTGAGTCTGGTGATAGTTCTAGCAGCATGACAGAAATGATGACTGAGTTGCTGAGGATTGTAAAGCACAACAATATGCCCTCTGATCGATCTCAACGAGTTATGCGAACTTTGCTTACTGTGATGATATTGAGTTCGCAGGTAATGTTACGACTACTCCAGCACTTGAATTAAGCTCTTGGATAATTGATACAGGGGCAACTAACCATATATGTGCAGATATTGCTCTCTTTACTTCTCATACTAAACCAAAACACACACACACTTTATTCATCTGGTACAGTTCATGTTTCACATAAAATAACGCTGGAACATGTGCTCTATATCCCACAGTTTTCAGTCAACCTCATATCTGTCAGTCAATTGTGCTCGTCCTCACCATACACTTTACTCTTCTATAAAGATCCTTGTGTTTTGCAGGACCTTAACACTAAAGAAACTGTGGATGTTTGCTCTGTAGACAAAAGACTGTATGTACTTAGGCAAAAATCTATTGTACCGCATACTTTTCATTCAGCTTTGCCTACTGTATGCTCAGCAAATAGTCATGTTGACAGTTTCTTATGGCACAAAAGGCTAGGCCATACTTCTCTACAAGCAATAAAACATGTTCCCACTTGTAAATCTCTTGAGTTTTCCTCTGAATTTGTGTGTGATGTTTGTCCTTTAGCCAAGCAATCTCGCTTTCCTTTTCCGTTGAGCAATTCTCATGCCTCTGTCCCCTTTGAGTTACTGCATTTAGATGTGTGGGGGCCTTACAAAGAGCCTCCTATATCCGGTTGTCATTACATCCTTACAATTGTGGATGACCATAGTCGTTCCTTGTGGACTTACCTCTTAAAACACAAATCCCAGGTTCATTCTACTCTCTCCAATTTCTGCAAATTAGTAGGAACTCAGTTTGATGCCCAGATTAGAAGGTTTCGATCCGATAACGGGACTGAGTTCTTAAATCAAGACTGTCAATCTCTTTTCGATGGGTTGGGAATCAGTCATCACACTTCTTGTACATACACCCCGCAACAAAATGGGAGGGTTGAGCGGAAACACCGTCACCTCCTTAATGTAGCCCGTGCTCTCCTTTTCCAAGCCTCACTTCCTATCAAGTTTTGGGGTCATGCTATCCTTACAACCACATATCTTATCAACCGTACACCTACTCAGTTACTTGATTGGAAATCTCCTTTTGAATCTCTGTTTGGCCATCCTCCCGTTTATGATCATTTGAAGGTGTTTGGGTGTTTGTGTTTTGCCACCAACCTGGATCCACATAAGTCTAAATTCCACAAGAGGGCCTTCAAGTGTGTTTTTGTGGGCTATGCCATGAATAAGAAATGGTACAACATTTATGATTTGGAGACACATCAGGTGTATGTGTCCAGGGACGTTGTTTTCCATGAACTACACTTTCCTTTTGCTCTTACTACTAATTCTCCAAGCCACTCCTCACACCCTATACTTCCTGTCAGTCCAGACCTTACACCACTTGACGATGGGTCTCCCCCTATGGTTGATAATGGACATATTGTTCCTGTTGCTTCATCACCTGCTCCAGCCCCACATCCCTCTCCACTTCCTTCAACTTCACCTTTCGTTCCACTTCGTAGGTCCAGCAGGGAATCCCATAAGCCTGGTTGGCTCGATGACTTCGTTTGCCATCAGGATTCTCCATCAGTTATATCTTCCAGCAATAATGCATATATATATCCTTTGTTGCCTCTCTCTCAATTTTGCAGGAGCCTAAGACGTTTGCTGAAGCTGTCAAATACCCGGAGTGGCGGGAGGCAATGTGCAATGAGATTACGACCTTGGAGAAGAATCACACTTGGACACTTACACCTCTACCTGCGGGGAAGCTACCATTGGTTGTAAATGGGTTTTTAAGACGAAGTTAAAGGCGGATGGGAGTGTGGAACGGTACAAGGCCCATCTTGTTGCGAAAGGGTACACACAGCAAGAAGGGGTTGATTATACGGACTGTTTTTCTCCAGTTGCCAAAGTAGTCACCGTCCGTGTGTTCTTGGCTGTTGCTACGGCTTGGGGATGGCCTATCCAACAAATGGACGTGAACAATACCTTTTTACACGGTCGTCTGGATGAGGACTTATACATGTCGCCTCATGATGGTTATCCTACGGCTCCGGGGTTAGTGTGTAAATTGGAACGCTCCATTTACGAGCTTAAGCAAGCCTCCCGACAATGGAATTTGGAGCTCACTCTCAAGCTTCATGACTTTGGCTTTACACAATCAGCCCATGATCATTGTTTGTTTATGAAAGACACTCCCTCGGGTCCTTTGTCTCTTTTGGTCTACGTTGACGACATTTTGGTGGCTGGTCCTTCCCTTTCTGCGGTTCAATCTGTGAAGCACTATCTGCATGAATTATTCACCATTAAGGATATGGAAGATGCACGTTATTTCCTCAGTCTGGAAATCGCCCGTAACTCTGATGGTACTTATGTAGCTCAAACTAAATATGTGCGTGATATCATTCGCGATGCTGGACTCACAAACTGTAAAGCTGCTTCCACCCTGTTTCCTCATGGCCTGAAGTTGTCTGCCGACTGTGGGGCGCTTCTTTCGCAGCCTGAGGCGTATCGACGATTGGTGGGCCGTCTTTTATATCTCAGTTTCACCCGTCCGGATATTTCCTACTGTGTACATCAGTTGAGTCAATTTTTGTCTCATCCTTGTGAATCTCATTGGAACGCAGAGCTGCATGTTGTGAGATACTTAAAGGGCTGCCCTTCTAAAGCGCTTTTCTTCCCACTTCCAACTTTTTCTTACTGACTGGGTATTGTGATGCGGATTGGGCCGCTTGTACGGATTCTTGACGCTCTCTCACTGGCTTCTGCATTTTTCTCGGTTCTGCTCTTATTTCTTGGAAGACCAAGAAGCAGACTACCGTATCTCGCTCCACAGCTGAAGCGGAGTATCAGAGCATGGCCGCGGCTGTTTGTGAGCTTCATAGGATATCCTATCTGCTGACTGATTTTGGTGTTTCGCTTGCTCTGCCGGTGGCCTTGCACTGTGACAATAAGGCGGCATTACACATTATGGCTAATCCCGTGTTTCACGAGCGCACCAAACATATTGAGATGGATTGACATCTTGTTCAAGATGCCTATAAAGAAGGTTTTGTTTCTCCCTCCTTTATCCGTGGTTCGGAACAACTTGTCGATCTCTTCACGAAGGTGTTAACTCTCAAGGCGTTCAGCTACTTACTGTCCAAGTTGGGACTGGTTTCTCTTGCTCCCAGTCCCACTTGTGGGGGGGCTGTTGAATATTCATGTGTTGCCACAGCCTTGTATCCTCCCACCATTGTTGCAGATAGGCCTGCATCATCTGCCTCACTGCTGGAGAATGGCTAGTCGTTTAAAGTCGTGTGTTTGGAGATCACGTTTTTTCGTTATTCTTGTATTTTGAGTGCTGACTCTTTATTTGTCTTTCCATTGGCCCACGTAGACTCAGAGTTTGTTAGAGTTAGTTAGCTCTTTTTCCGCCAGTCCTTCTTGTATTTAGAGGGTGTTCCTCTTATTTGTGAATAAGATCAATACAACTCTGCTTCACTAGATTAATTCAATAGAAAATATCTTCCCTGCCATGGATTGCTCTCTATACCTCGCTTCCTCTGATTCTTTGTTTCTTCAGAAAGGGGTATAGTATAATAAATCTAATAAAAGTTTAGTGTATGTTGTAAATTGAGATTCATTGTTGGTTTCTTTCTTAGGATTAAAGTTTGATTCACTAACATTCTTTGAAATTCGAACTCATAATCTTTCTTTCACAAAAATAGGTGCATTATTGGAATACTTGATCATCCCTCAATATATGTTGATTTTATTTATTTTATATATATATATATATATAGAAGTAGTAATTACATAATCGCACTAATACCAATAAATCGAGTAATACGTCGATGCGATTAATAAACTCATACAACAAACAGTTGCTAATAAATTTATATTAATTAAGACAAATACCTATATATTTGGTAGGTTTCGAACCTGATACCTCTTGTACATTTTTTGTACCGCCCAAGGTATACCCATTAGCCCAACTGGTCTCAAACCGGCTAGCCCATGAGCAAGGAGGTAATTAAGGCCCATAGAGTCATCTCCTTACCTTTACTATACTGGCAGATCCAAGGAACAAGCTCATTGGGACACCTCATGCTAAAATTTCTCCAGCAAACTCCCACGGATTTGATAGTAACCGAGCTGACAATCAGCAAGTAACCACTTCCTGGATTTTCAGCCAGACTTGGTAAGACCTAGTCAAGTCCAAATTCCAAATGGATTTTTCGATTAGATAGCTGACTCAAGAGGCTTTCAAACGGTATAGGACTCTCCATAACTAATTCCCGCAACTTGCTCTATGATGGCTTATAAATAGAGATTTTGTGCGATCATGCACTTTACACGAATGATCCCACACCATACACTCATAGTTCACAATTATTCTCACTTATTTTCAAGTTCACTTTTACTTTAAAAATATTACCAACTTAAGTATTAGAGTGTTAACTCTCTGCTGGTTAGTCCACCTTCAACCTTAGGATTTTTTTGAAAATTCTTTGATATTCGTAGTACCATTGAACCAAGATACGCATCAGAATCCATGACCTCAATATGCGCTGTTGTACAGGAACTTGACATCATAAGGAAAAATTCACCTTGACCACTCTTAATAAGGAAAAATTCACCTTGACCACTCTTAATAATTATACATACTTGAAGCACCTTAACCACTCTTAATAATTATACATACTAGAAGGCCCAAAGCTTGTGAAATTTCAGCCCAAATAGAAGCTTGATGCTTAGGTGGGCCAAGGAAGTTGCCCAATTATCATGTAGATTAAGCTCAATCTTGTAAAGGGCCTCTTAGTCATGGATCTTTTAAATGGGTTAAAATTGGAAATATAGGTTTTTTAAAACAAAATTACAAATTTAGAAAAATATTTTGGAGTAGAAACACTTAAAACAGTACTCCACATTGAATGATCCTAGATTTTTTGGGATATTTAAAATGGCATCATATTTTCTAAAATATTATCTTTTCACTTATTGATGTAGCTTGCTATTCGATTAATGTTCCATTGTATGAAGTATTGTCTGTTTTTATTTCATACAGTCATACAATTTTCACCTAAAAAAACGCCTTATTAGGAAGAGGAGGCCTTAGGTCTTATAAGTTATCCAACTCCTAGTTTGCAATCAATATAGGACACTTGCATACATCACTTATAATAATTAATCATACTTACGAAGAACCTCAAAAATAATTCTTTTTCAGGGAAAAAAAATAAAGACATAGCAAAATTTTTGTAATTATATCTCCTCTATATCAAAATTATTATTCTCTCTTGTTACTATTTTAAGAGGCGTTAATTAGGGTGAACTTACAACTTTTATAAAATATCTGATAAGATACTACAATGTATTTGATAATTTTTCTTTAAGAAAAAGAGCTTATAAACTTAAAAAATAAGATGTTAGGAATTTATAAGCTCTTTTAGAAGAAGTAAAGACTTTTTAACTTACTTTTAAGATCTCAACAAACTCATTCGATCTTGAATATATTAGTCACAAAATTATCGTCATAATCAAGGGCGAGCCAAGCCCTATCGAGCCCATGCAGCCGACAAGGCTTGGCCCAAAGCCAACCCATTGCCTTTGTCTTTAATTTTTTTTTTTTTTTATATACAGTATTTTGAAGTGGGCTTTTAGAGTTGACAGGGCTTAGCCCTTTCAACTATAAAAACCCACTTTAATGCTTCAATTTTTCATTTTAAGGCCTTCAACTTGGGGTAAAGCCATTAATTATAGGCTAAACTTCAATTTACGCCCCTGTATTTTCCCGAAAATGCTGAAAATCCCCCTGTGTTTTCAAAATAAGCAACCCCCCCTATTTTGTAAAACTCAACATAAAACCCCCTTTCCGTTAGAAACTAATGGAAGGTGTAGAACACACGCGTCTGATGCGGTTGGGGGAGTATTTTGGCGTCTTCATACAATTTTTTGGGGCCTTTATGACTAAAATGCCCCTATTATGACTATATAATAGTTTTGGACAATTTTAACTTATTTTAAACTTATTTTGAGGCTTTTTTTGCACTTTCATGTCTCTAAAAAAATAAATATTTTTTTAATATATTTATTTAAAAAATAGGAAAAAAGTATATAATTTTTTTTAAAATTTTATAATTTCAATTAAAATTAAATTAAAATCACAACACAAAGTTTAATATACGAAATTTATTTTTTAAATTTAAATATCTTTATAAATATCAATATTAAATAATTATAAATTATCGAACAAAATATTAAACAATTATAAAAAAAATTATACATTATTAAATATTTTAAATTATTATTTAGTTAAAAATATTAAATAAATTATATTTAAATTTAAATTAATGTTAGAAGTATTGAAAATAAAAATTTGATACTTCCGTTTAATTATTTTTAAACTTTTGAAATGTTTAAATGAATTTATTTTAAATTTAATTAATTTAATTTTTTGTGTCATTTTACATTTTAAAACTAAAAAATAAAAATAATAATAACCCCCGTCGCTCTTACTATACTGTTCTTGGCGACGACGGTCGCCTAGATTCGGGCGCCGTCGCCCCCTTCTAGGGGTTGGGGTGGGGGGCAAGGGAAGGGCGGCTGGGATGGGGAGGGCGGCGGTGGGGAGAGGGGTTTGGGCGGTGGGGGCAGGGGGTTGGAGTAATTTTTATTAATTTATTTAAATAATAATATTATTTTATAATATATTTTTAAAATTAATTAAATCTAACCTGTAAATTATTTTTATAAATTTAATATTTGACGGTCGACATTAATTGATTATATCTAACGGTTCTCATATAATCAACAAAGATCCAACGGTCATTAAAATAAAGAATAATATATAATATGTAAGGGCAAAACGGTTATTTTATTAAAAATTTAACGCTGTTAAGTACATGTAACGGAAAAGGGAGATTCAGCTACATTTAAGAAAATAGAAGGGGTTTTTAGCTTATTTTTAAAATAGAAGGAGGTTTTTAGCTGAGTTTTCAAAATACAGGGGGGTATTATGCTATCTTGGCCTTAATTATAAGAAGTAAATTGACAGCTGCAGTTAACCAATTTTTGTGGACTCATTTTTTGTTAACCCATTGAAAAATTTGATAGTTTCTATTGACTATATAACCTTTAGAAATTGAATGAAAAATTGGTATCTTCTTGCAAAAGCCAAATTGTTGGGGCTAAAATTTAAAAAAAAATAAAATTTCGACCACTGCTTTACATCCACGACTCACGATAGGAAAATTCAAGCCAAATTTCAAAAGTTATTGTCTTCTTCTTCAAGGGCACGGAGATAGTCACAATTAGCTATTGTACAAGCTAGGAAAACAAAATCCACAACTTCTCTTGTGCAAAAGAGTTTGATCCAAATTCTGATTCCTCAGCACTAGGTTATACGAATTAGTTGTATTTATATAATGACATGTATTTAACTATGATGAATTATAGTAATTTAATTTTTTGGATGGATTTGCAATTAGGGGTGATCAAAAAAATTTAAAACCGCTCGAACCAAATCGAATTGAACAGTTTTTTTATGATTTATTTTTCAAACCGCGATTCTAAATTTAGAGTAAAACCACACCGCACTATTGGTTTGGTTTTAATTTAAAGCTTTCAAAAGCTATCAAAAACGAAACCGAACCGCTATATATATAATTATTTCGAAAACTATATATATATATATAATAATTTGATAAAATAATTAATTTTTTAGAAGAATTTCATATTTAAATTATATAAACCCACAATTCATAGTAATTTGATAAAAAAATGTGTTTAATTCTGTAAGTCCATTAGGACTTTAAACTCGTTAGATCCTTCTTCCACTTTCTCATTAGTTTCCCCTCTTTCTTTTTCTCACTCCCCCTTTTCCTCCTATCTCTTTTCTCTCTTTCGCCACTTCTATTATCTGTTCTCTCGCTGTCTCTTCGTTGCTTTTGTTTTTCTCTATTCTTTTCCACTCTTCTCTTTTATACCTTTTTCCCTCTCCCTTTCTCCTCTTCGTCCGTTGCACCTCTACCGCCTTCACCAAGCGTCGTCGCTAGCCTCGCTAGCCTCGCCGCAGAAATTTTGTGAAGTTTTTGAAATCTTTTGTAATGTGATGTTGAAGTTCTCTGGTTCATCCTATATCACTTCAAATGCATTTTTCGTGAACTTGCAACTTTACATGTGAGTTTGTCTACTATAATGAATAAGAGAGACTACACATGGCTATTCACATGAGAGATAAATTCAATAAGTATTGGGAGAATATTGATCATATGAATTGTTATGTCTAAAGTATTACCTGGTACTAGTTATCAAATATTGATTAAGGATTAATTAAATTTGATATGTTTTCTTGACAATGTCTTTGATATGTCCATAACCGACCCTTGGCCTTTTATGGATTAAGTGTTTTCCTGTTGCTTAATTTTCTAGATTCTAAATATTGATATCAAATTCATGGCTTCAGAAATTAATTACTATATATGTTCTTATATTTTAATCTATTTAAAGTTGTGGAGAGTGTCGGTGGTCTATGATGCAAAATATTAGTCTTTTGTGCTTGCTTAATACAAATATTTTTTTTACTTCTTGATTTTTGTTAGTCTCAACATCTTATTTTTGTTATAAGTATTAAAACCGCCAAACCGCCCCAAATCGTCCCAAACTGCACGAAACCGCACATTTGATTTTGGTTTTAAAAGTGGCAATTTAAAAAATTATTTTATAAAACCATCAATAGCAATATAATTTTAAAATAGCTTTAAAAAAGCCGAAACCGCACCGTGAGCACCCCTACTTGCAATGAATGTTAAATTTTGACAGGGCTAAGCCCTTGATTATAAATTATAATATCTTATAAGCTCCATAATTTTATTTTATTCAGACACTTCGATACCTTACATTCTATAAGCTTTGAAGTTATTTTATAAGATGTGTAAGTTTATAAGATATTTTAAATAAGTTTAGCCTCAATTTATGTATTATTCAATCAAATTGAGGGAAAAAATAAGTTGGCTATAATTATACATTAATTATACCTAATAATTGGACAATCAAGTTGACTAATAAATACTATTTATTTCCCATATTAATACGTATTTATATATTTTGGTGGTGACCATAGGTGTGATCTTCATGCCGTTGAAGGTGGGGTATGAATTTGAAATGTATAGTAGGGTCATAATTGTCAATAGCCACAAATAGTGTATTGCATGTGCATGGACCACAAGACCAGTCAACTACACAAAAAATCATAATCAAAGCTTTCGTTGACCATTTCAAGGAATATGCTTAATTAGATCCTTTGCTTGTTTTCAAAGCAAGATAAAAGTGCATTAGTGTCTAAATTTGTTTAAAGGAGTTTGTCGTTGTGCAAATGTACAAAAGTTGAGTCCATGGCTCACAAGAGCGTTCTGGATGTAGTGCTAGTGCATTTTTAAGTTGAATAAGATGGAGTCTTAATCGTATAATCGAAGGGTGAATTTAATATTGATTATTAGAATTGTTACGAATATATTTATAGCAAGAAATGATTCATCAGGTCTCTAAACCATTAATATTATATCATAATTAAACCATTAATATTATTATACGACAATTACTAATATAAAAATGAAAAAGAAAAGAGGAGGAAAAAGAATATTATTTTTTTCTTCTAAATTGCCTGATATGATGAAAAAGAAAATAAATTTCAAATACTTCCATATATTTATATCGAATACCAAATCAAATTCAATCAGTTCGGTTGTGATAATTACTAAAACTCGTTTTGGTATTTTGGTAAACCAAAATAAAAAATAATACTTACACACATATTATTTATATTTTTGTTTAATTTCTAATAGATACATTAATAAAAATAATATAAACATAATTTAAAAAGTATATAAATATAGAAAAAATCATATTTATAATTTTAGCAGAAAAATTAGAGGTAAGCATTAACTACATTTATACAACTAGCATATATGGAAGGGGTTTAATGCAATTTGCCTCCATGCGATATTATAAATGAGCAAATTACTCCCTTATAAAAATTAATAGCAATTTACCTCCCTGTCTAAGGGGGTAAATTTTTCCATTTTAAAAAATACGGGAAAGTAAATTAATTAATTTTTAAAAATACAGGAAGGTAAATTGCTATTTTATTTTTCATATGGGATAATTTGCTCATTTGTAATATCACAGAAAAATTACTTGTATTTTTTCTATATGGAAGCTGGAGAGTAGGTAGAGATTCTCACGTGTTGCACGCCAAGATCCCAACTTTGTTAGCTTACTAACAAAATTTTTCAATTTTTGAAATAATAATTAAAGTGAAGATATATTAATTTGTTTACATGTATTTTTATTAAGAATATATTGATTTGACACCACATTTTAATATAAAAAACATTAACATTAACAAATTCAAATGTATTTTTTATTTTCACACGAAAACTACTTGAAAATGAAAACATAAACAGACAGGTTGTCCATAATTCCTATTATTAATTTCTCAGAGTGTAATCTAAATTTTCTTTCCACGAAATTAGCCATTCATGAAAACTAGGAATTGAAAGAAATTATTATAATAAACGCAAATTAGTCATTAGCGCTTTCAGTTACGGATCAAGAATTGGAATTTGACGCAATTCTGATCACCAAAAATGATATATGTGGTAATTAATGAATTATATATATATATATATATGTATATATTAACGTGGAAGCAAAAAGTGTAATTAATTAAAACAATTAGGAATGGAGCAAAGAATGATAAATATCTAATCTCCTAAATACCCACAAAAAACATGTGGCTCTATATAATTTATTTAACAAAAATGATGAATAAAATTGTAAAATAATTTACTAACTACCTTATAAAAGAAACCCTATAAATATTCCCCATCCCTATAATAATTAATAAATCGTAAGCTGACTTTAGAGTTGGAGAATATATTTATACCTATCATTTTAAGTTTGAAGATGCCGTCCATGTGAATTTATATCCACATATAAGTTATTAGTCGTTAAATCGTGGTTTGTGGGGTACAAATTTACATAAGCGACACTGAATTCTTCATGTCTTTAATGTTGATTGACAAATGGTGTGAATATAAATTTCTTGAAATCACATCACAAAACATAAAATTAAGACCAATGAAAGAAATTGGACAAAATGCAGTGTGTATATATAAATATATATAATATTTTTTCATAATAATAACAATAATAATATTCATGGATTTGTTTGATGGAAGCCTTTTGACAAAAGTGTTAGGCATCTCTAGTCAAACATTTTTGCCCTAAAACAGAGAGATGGATGGGATGGTAAAGTCAGTCTGATCCATCAACAGACAACCTATTTTTATTGGACAACCTTAATTAATCTACATATATATATGTATATCACTTCTGCTTCTTACGAATAATCATGGGAGCCACCGATGAAGAAGGAACTGCTTTTACAATCTTGCCCTTCGGATACTCCTCTCCTCCCACCACCTCGCTCTTCCGTGTCACCAGAGAAACCTGGCGTGCAGGGCCGCCGTCTCCTCCTCCTCCGCCGGTGGTGGTGGCGCCCGCCGTGGACTGCTGCAGAGGGTACAAGAAATCTGTCGGAAAGAACTTGTATTGAAGTCCAGCCATGAGATTGGATCGTTTGACGGTGAAAGATGAGAAATAATTAATAGGTTTTTGAGAGACTCTTGGTTGGGTTATAAGTGCACTAACCTTTCATGTATTTATAGAGGCAGACGAGATAGGTCGTATGGTGGAATTTTCAACTAATCTAAACCTAAAGTTTAATTTAATATTTCCTTTTTTCACATTTTTTTTTGGGTTTATTTATTTAATTTTTTGGTGTGCGTGAATATTCTTGCCCACATGGTGCATCGACCCGCAACTTATATATATATTCCATTTTAAGATTTATATATGCGTCAAGCATATAACATATTTATTTAAATATATAAGTACACGTAACATGTGTAAACACTCTATTTAATATAGAGAAAGATGCAATTTTAGTCCACTAATATAGGAGTTGTGGCACTTTTGATCTAGGGCCTTTTGAGAATAGCAATTCAGGACAATATTTTTGAAAAAGTGATAATTTTAGTCTACGAAACCCTAATTTCGTCGGATTTAGTCATGTGAATCTGGCACTGATGGCCGTCTCAGTGAATCCACATCAGCAATTATTGTCGGAATCCAAAAAATCCTCAATTTATTCAGCACACCTGCCAATCACATGACTAAATCCAGCAAAATTAGGGCTCCATGGACTAAAATTGCCACTCTTTAAAAAATATTGTCCTGAATTGCTATTCTCAAAAGGCCCTGGACCAAAAGTGCCACCACCCCTATATTAGTGGATCAAAATTGCATTTTTTCCTTTAATATATATATATATATACACGTGGAATATGTTGGGCCATACGATGAAAAGGAACTATATATAAAAGGGTAAATTACAATTTTGATCCCATAAGTGGACCTATTTTTAATTTTGGTCACATATTGTAGATGATTCGCACATTGCATCCCATATGTGCATTTTTTTTTTCCAATTTCAGGACACAAAAGGGAAAATTGTTAAATTGCTAGTGGCTTATTTTTTTCCGTTAGGTGGGTGTAAATTTGGAGGGAAAAGTAGGTGGGAAAGGCTTACTTCTTCTTCTTCATATAAATAGCTTCTTTCTTTCTTTTTCTTTTTTGCTCTTCTATTTAGTAGGAAAAAGTGTAAACATGGATGCAAATGGGGAAATATTTTGTAATTTTATACATGATCTTATGTTAATAATGCCTAAATTTCTTCCATGAAAATTATAATTATTAACTGCAATAATTTGGTGCAAAATTTTGATCAACATGTAGACATTTTGGTGCAAAACGTTGATCAAAATATTGAAAATCGATTTAAATTTTAATGTAAAATGTTGGTCAAAACTTGAAATTGTTATAAAATCTTGAATGCAGTACATTTGGTTACATTATTTCTAATTGTTGATCAAACAATTAATACAGTGCATATTTCTGATAATTCTGAATTTGGTTTCAAATTATTGCAGTTTATATTTCTGATTTTCATGGAAGAAATTTAGACATTATGAACGTAAGATCGTGTATAAAATTGACAAAAAATTTCTCCATTTGCAGCCATATTTACACTTTTTTCCTACTAAATAGAAGAGCCTAAAAAAAGAAGAAGAAGAAGAAGCTATTTATATGAAGAAGAAGAAGTAAGCCTTTCCCACTAATTTTTCCCTCCAAATTTACACCCACTTAATGGAAAAAACATCAGCCTCCTTAGCACTTTAATGATTTTTCCTCTTGTGTCCTGAAATTGAAAAAAAGATACACATATGGGATGCAATGTGGGAATTATCTACAGTATGTGACCAAAATTAGAAACAGATTTACTTACGGGACCAAAGTATAATTTACTCTATATAAAATACATATAATTTTCACTTTATTATAATATATGCATGAACTAACATACTCAAAATAAAAAATTGGGAGTGAACCCTGAATTCATGATGATGTGTTTGATCAGGCTCTTCTACAAAAGTATTTTAATTGTTTGAATTGTTTTATTTTGGCAAAGTCTAGTCATTGCTTTCGTTGGATTTGTGTTGGTTGTAATTATTATTACATTATTGATGGACTAAATATCTAAATTTAGTCAAACTTGAGAATGATATATCTAAATTTAATTGAATCAAATTAATGATACAATAAATATGGTATATTTATAATATGATTGGTCAATTTTTTAAAAATGTATATCAATTATACAACAAAATATATGGGAAAAATACAAGAACACCCCCTGTGATATTGGAAATGTTCAAAAAAAACCCTATGAAAATTAAAGTATCAATTATCTCCCTCAGATATGAAATAAAATTCAAAAACCCCTGAAGCCATGATCGGTGTCACACGCGTTTTTTTTTTTTTTTTTTTGTGTTCCTGACTCGTAATCTATTTTTTTAAATTCCGTAAGGTTCCTCTCCGTATATATATATATATTCCTCCGCCAACCCTTTAACAAGCAACACAAAAGCGTTAACTAATTAGATTAACAAAACCGAAAGTACGATTATAACTGAATTTTGATCTTAAATAATACGGGATAATTGCTCACTGCGCATGAATCATGACGTGCTTTCTAACCGCGCTTTCTTTTATTTTATTTTATATGGTATAATTGTCGGCCACATTGAGCACATGATTGAGATGGGCAATAGCATTTGAGCCATAGAAATAGTGCACCATGTGTTTCCTCACCCAAATATCCCTCTCTTAAATTCGGATTATGCTTTTCTCGAATAAAAGAAAAAGTTGGATTATGCTAAGATATATTCTTAATTCAATTCTTTTAATGTTCCCAAGTGTACACTTGGACCTCCCAAATGAAGCCACGTGTCCACTCACCAGGAGTCTCTTTTCTCTGAAAAAAAATATGTGAATTTTTTTATCCTATTTGAATATAAGAGCATCTTTTCACAGAATCAGTCAGCAGTGAAGAAAAGAAGGGATTTCCCTTTACCCAGACACTTATTTATTTTAAAAACCACCGAGCATCGATTGGGTACTTATAAATCATCTGTCAATACAACTCTCATCTTAACAATGATAATTAAAAAAAAAAAAAAAAACAGACATTAATTTTTTGAAGTGTGGGTGCATTAAAGATGCACATTGATTAATTTTTCCCGTATTGGACTCCATTTTGCCACATTGGTGGACTTTGCGTATAGCAAAAACGAGCCCAACAAGTGTCTACTCTTTTCTAAGGACTAATTATCGAGGCACGTCGTTCCTGCGTGCATATAAAATAATATTGCATACTTTCAAATTATTCTAAATAATATATATATATATATATATACCAACAAATTACATATCAAAAAGAAAGAGAGAAAGAAAATTAACTTAGGCGTATTATTAGCATACTAAAAAATTAATGTTACGGTATCATAGACCACCATTTGTTAATGAAAAATATTTTTTCTTTTTATATTGGTATAAATAAGAAGTCCAATGTATACAGGCCCATACAGCCAAGAAGCCCTGGAGCTGTATCTTTTGGGGCCCATAGAGCTAAAGACGAGTTAGGCCCATGAAAGGACGGGCTGACGGCCCACCACAAGCCATGACCATTACCTGTTTTCTGAACTTTCTCCTACAGTCCTACTACTACTATACTCCAATTCTTTTATTAAAATAGGATTATATTTCCTATTGCAATTTTTGTTGAATTTCTATTGCATTTCACATATATAGTACGTTTGTAGAAAAATATTTCATAAGATAAGATTGATGATGTAATTTTTATACTCTGCATGTATATGTGAAATGCAATAATTGACGGGATTTGAGGACGCGTGGATCACAAAAGACCATAATGTCCTCATTACTTCTGAAATTATTTTCAATGCAACATGGCCTGTGGACTTTTATATGGGTAGGACTGATCACTTGATGGAGTTTTACTTGCAACCATAATTAATTAAAGTTATAACTAGCTCCATAAATATTTTGGTACATGAAAAAAAAAAAAAAAAAATTTCTTTTGAATTTTGACAGCCCTGTTTGATTTGACAGTTGAAAGATGATGGTTAGAATATAAGATATATGCATGTAAGATTCCAATATTGTCTGGTTAGCATTCAACATTCAAACAAGGATTGCAAACAGAGAGTACTAATATTGCTTCAATACCGTACATATCACAAAGAATGAAAGAAACCATGCTCTATACATATTTCTCTGGCGAAAATTCTGCATTCATGTATATATAATGATCGTTATCAATATACACGACTTATTGCTTGCAATCAAGAACCTCGGATCATGAATTTCACATCTCCGGTAGTGGAACGACTGATTCAAAGGCTTCGACGAGCATCGACACCCTCTGTTTCCGAGCAGGATTTAGTTTGGTGACAACATGCTGAACTGCATAATCTAGCATCCACTGCTCAGCCTTGCTCCGTTCGTGGCGTTTTGAGTCATTTTTCTCGGGTTCTTGATCAGCCGGTTGTGGTTTGAGGCTCCTGGCTTTTTCCAATGCTTTGATGGATCTCTTAAGGAGTATGAGCTTCTTCAGTTTGCTCCAGTTCTTGGCTTTCGGCAGCTCATGAGATTCTTTGCTGACTTTGGATTCTGATTTTGTTTCGTCCTGTATTGTGCTGACAGTGTCGTGTGTCGAACTTCTTCCTTCCTCGTCCCTTAAAACTCCAATTTCAGTGAAGTTCCTGTCTGAGAAATCTTGGTCTGAAATGCACTCGCTTGTCACTGACTGAGTATCAGAGGAGTCATCCTGAATTTCAGGTAGGAGGATTTCATCAACTGCTTCTTTTATGAGTTTGAGAGCGTCAGATTTCGTGAACCCGCCACTCAGATTGCTCGGAACATGATTCGTTTCACTTGAGTCAACGGTAGGCTGCGTAAAATGGTTGGAACATTCACCGGTGTCATCCGCTCCATCAAGAAGTTGATTTCCAACTCTTTCAGCAATATTTGATACCACATGCTGATATATCCTGTGCCACATTTTGATATGGTTTTTCTTATCCGTTTCAGTGCAGCTTTGGCCATCGTGATTCGTCTGTCCCGACATTCTATCCGATGTAGCATCTTCTTGAAGTCCTTGTGCTGTTGGTATAGCCTCTTTCTCTGTCTTCTCCGCCATATTTTTCTGTAAGCTCTCAGGATGAGAAACTGGACCAATAATAGTTCCCTCAATTTTGCCATTACCATCAAGAATCAAGCTTTCGGTTGGTGAATGCGATGTTCGTATAGCCTCTTTCTCTGTCCCGTCTGCCATATTTTCCTCTGATCTCTCGGGATGAGAAGGTGGACCGGTACTTGTCTCTGTTGCCGCTGATTTTCCATGACAGTCATGAACCAATCTTGATGATGGATTCGCATCTATATGCCGTCCTGCACTTTCTCTTGGATTCTCTTGTTCGGATGATGGAAGAACAGACGTCATGATTGATGTTAACTTCCCAGTTCTGTCATCAACCGAGCTTTGAAACTTCACCGATGATTCGCCAGAATTATCATTTGGATCATAAGGCTTCTCAGTTTTCTCGGCGCCAGTTTCTTGGTTCAACATCGTATTTCGGTTAACGGGCACGTCCTCTATACTTCTTCCATGTCCATCAGCGACAGAGTGGTCGGCTTTGTAGCTACTGCTGGTGATGTCTGATCCATTACTTTTGATCCTGGGGATTCTGTATTGAACTTGAGGCTCTTCTTGAGTCGGAACCACCTTTTCGAATCCTTTTACGAGCAACGCCACTTTCCTCTTCTGAGTCGGGGCGAGCTGACAGACCGCCTGGCGAAGTGCATAATCCAGCATCCACTCTTCTGCATTCTTCTTCCCGTCCACCGTTTGAGGCCGAAGGTTCACCTTTTCGGCTTCAGGCTCAGGATCTAATGCCTGAGGCCGCGGTTTCCTGGCGTTGAATTTTGTCACTTTCTCCAATTCTCTGATGAATCTTTGAAGCAGAATCCACTTCTTAAGATTACTCCAGTTTTTGGGCACTTTCTTCTCTGATTTGCTTACAACCTTAGTCTCTGGACCTGTAGCATCATCAGTTTCCTTAATCTCCTGACCTGAATCATCATGATCATCAGTTACCTTAATCCCTTGGCCTGAATCATCATCAGTTACATGGCTTTCCTCTTCCAGATCAGACAACACATTGTCGTCTTCTCTATCAGCATCAGTTTCTCCATCGTTTTCTTGCATACAAACTGTAAAAATGGGATGTTCCATTCAGTTTCCTTCCTATATTGAGTAGAAAAACATGTATAGCATTATTCATTTCTTACCTTCACTTTGATTCGTTTCCATGAGTTCTTGTCGGCCTGGAATCGACTGGTTATTAGATGACTGGTCTTGAACCTCCGGAAGAAGAACTTTCTCAATCGCCTCTCGGACAAGCTTGATTGCAAATAATTTGTGGTTTTCAATATCTTGAATTTCAGAATCATTGTTCATATCTGAAGCAGAACGCCCCTTTGCAGGCAAAGAACCCGAACCATCCACCGGACTTTCACCATCGACACCTTGAAGCTGCTTTTCTGCTGATTCAATGGCTAATAAACTCGACGACAGATGCTGATGTATCAGTTGCCACATGCTCATATGGCTCCGTCTGCTGAACTGAAGCTTGCCTCCTCCGTCGGTAGGAAAATTTGTTTCAGAATCCTTAACCTCATTAGCCCTGGAATCTCCATAAGAGGTTGATTCAGTTGCAGTGTCCACTTCTCCATCACCATTGCAATCAGCTGATCTTTGGCTGTCGGAAGGTGTCACTGGATTTTCCGGACAACCTCTGTCGGATCCTTCATGTGCATTATCATCATTAGTGAAGAGGGCCAATGAACTTGTATCCGAAACATCAGTAATTTCATTCTCCGGGATCTCTTCGTCAAGACTCGAGGAAGAGGCTTTATGTAAGGACAAGTCGGCATCGGGTTGTCTAGGATCGGACCAGCAAACTTGTTCCTGGATATGGCATTGGCAAATGCACCTCAAACAATAACCATTCACCAAAATATACGTCCGGCCTCCAAATGATTCTTGCTCCGATGAAGAGTATTTCCTGAATATATCAAGATTCTCGGAGTAACTTCTCTCAGGGAATGACGTTTCGCCAAACGCAACTTCAAGAAGGCCCGACTCAAGAATCTCATCTTGTCCATCTCCATATAGCCGCGCTTCTCGTTCACCATAAGCGTTTTCATTTTCGATACCAGAACCATGACCGGCTCTCCCACGATCCAATGTTTCGACAGTTTGGGTTTTCGGGCGAGTCTTGTTTTTGTTACCAGACGGTGGTTGTCCAGGGCTGGACACGGTTAGAGGTATCATGCTCTTTAGCCGCTTCAACCACCGTCTTCTTTTGTACCAAAAACAGGGTTAATTGGCGGGGAACAGGATCTTGATTTGCATGACAATGTCCATGTAGAGAGGAATGATGGTATCCACCCGGCATTTTCTCAATTTCCATCATTAACTCTTGGACAACCTATTTTCTTGGACAACCTTAAAAACTCTCATTTGCGCTTCTTAATTATTATAAATGATGGGATTGGGGTCTCATAAACCATTGATTTTATGAATTCGACAGCCTCAGATCCTCCGGTCCATCGTTGCTCTTGATTAGAGAAACCTGGTCCGCAGGGCTGCCGGTGGTGGTGGCAGCTGCCGTGGATTCTTGGAGAGGGAACGAACTAGAAATCAGTTGGGAAGAATTTGTATTGGAGTTGAGCCATGAGATTCTTGCAAAGAGTTTGGTTTATAAGGCCATATATATAATCATGTTACTTTCAAGCAGTTAATTAGAGAGAGAGAGAGTGAGAAGAATAGGTATCATTCAACTACCTTAAAAAGAAGAAACCAAAAAGAACCGAGTACTACTACGACTACTACTACAAAATACGTACAAAGAAACCTTAAAAAAAGAACTCATCCCTAAACAGCTGTAATTAAAGAAGTAGAAAACCACAGCATCAGCATGCATCAAAACTTCACCTAGACACACACAGAAAAGAATCACTTGTAGAGTACAATCCTGGTACTTGCTGGCTTCCTCGTAGGAGGAACATGGCTGATCATCCTCAGAGCTGGAACCTTAAGTACGACGTTTTTACGCACAGCAGCATCTGTTTCTCCGACAGGGCGTTGGATGACTGTGGGCAGAACTTGCTGGTTTTGGACATGAGAGATGTCATGATCAGCAGGGTGAGAAGGTGATGGCTTGGGGTAATAGAAATCAGTTGGGAAGAAGTAATATTGCATGCCCGCCATGTCTTGAATCTTGGTAATGAAGGAAAATATTGTTTGCTTTCTAGAAACAGAGGTTCAGTTTGTGGAGGTGTTTTGCATTGATGGGTATATATATAGGGGGAAGGGGAGTGTTCGTAGAAGAAAGTTTGAAGAGTTGTTGTTTTGGCTTGGGGTCTACGCAAAGGCATACTACAGCAACATAGAGTTCTCTGCTCTTGTTGATTTCTGTTCCATGTTGGAGGCAAATTCTTGACGGAAATATAAGTAGAAGCTTCGGATGTTGTGTTGAAGGTTGGCAATACCTAGGATTTTTCTTAATTTGTACTGGTACGATATTTCGCTTAGGCCACGTTTACTTTGAGGACAGAATTATATGAGTGATAGGATTATTTTGAATTAAATGAATAATAAAAGTCCTGTATTAATTGTAATGTGTTTACTTATATATATTAAAAAATTGTGATAAAATCTGTATAGTGTTTACTTTGTTGTATTAATTTATTTTTTATGGAAAAATACCCATTTGCCCTTCAATAATTAAATAAAAGGGCCTAAAATCATTTCACCCACCTTTTTGCAAGAAGAGTTTAGTTCATCCTCATTCATTTCAATTTCTTTGAAGTACTCTCACCTCCTCCAAGTATCATCGGTAAGAACATGAATATCTTGAAAATATTTTATAGTTGTTTATGTAATTGTTGTGATTTTCGTAAGTTCTCTAATTTTGAAAATTAATTTTTTTAAGAACATTCAATTACTCTTGTAAGAACATTTGTTTGAGAACTTTTCAATTGTTCATCTTATTTATTTCAGTTTCAGTTTTTATTACGAATTTGTCGGCAAAAATTAAAAGAAATTAACTTTCTTTCACTTTCAGTTTTTATTGCTTTGAAATACGCCTGCTAATTATGAAAAATTTCGCCTGCAAATTACAGATTTAAATGGTGTTTAATTTGGGAAAATAAAGTTTCATTTTGGTGCTTAATTTTTATGAATTTGTCTGCAAAATTAAAAGAAATTAATTTTACGAAAAATCAAAATAAAAAAAATATTAATCGGTAAACACATTCATCTTATAAAATGTAAAACTCTAGGGTGCAAAATAAAAATGAAGAGTACAAAATGAAAATGAAGAAGAAGAATGGGAGAAGATGAAGAAGAACTCACCTTCTTCTTCATGCTGCTCTCGTTCACTGATGAAGGAGAAATGAAGAAATGTGGTCAAAAGGCAAAGAGGGGTTGAGTGTTGAGTGTTAGGTGAGCAAATATTTTGTCTTATTAGAGGCAAAATGGACTTTACCCACATGCATTAATGGTTGTATAAAATCTGATATAACTTATACCACCACTTTTAGTGGTATAAGTTATGTAAGTGTAACAGTGATTAGTACCGGGTCCTGAAGTTGTACAGGACCCCCATACATTAAAGTAAACAACATATTGTCCTATACTAATTTTCTTATACAGGCTAATAATGCAAAGTAAACGGGGCCTTAGTTTGACGATAGTAAAAGACTAAAATGACCCCCATTTCAGAAGTAATTTTTTATATGATACGATCACGTGGGTTCTTTATATGGGATAGATTGGATTCGAGTTTGATGCAACTATGATTCAAGTTGTGGATGTAGTATTCTTACAAGCGGTATTCCATGTGATAGCCCATGTAACTAGCTATATGAATATTTGTGAATTTAGTTTTTATGTTTTATTTAAAATTTAATTTAATATATTAGTTTTGTTCATAGCATGGGGATTATGCCAATTGATGTCATTAAGAAGTGAGATCGACTGAATTTGTATTATGTGGATGTGATTCAACACGTTTATATACACCAGATTTCTTTGATAAGCCCAGTCCCCCTTTCTTTGAACAAATGACGGGGTATTTATACTAATGAGAAAAATGTGCTATTTAAGGGAGGAAAGGGAAAAGTACTACTTTACCCCTTACCTACCCCGATTACACGGCTAAGATTAATCTGTTGGGGTTATTAGGATAATTTGACGCGTTTCACTAATTGGCAGATCTTGACTTTTTGCCTTCTTTGTGGAGACTCTCTTCTTTATTATTCTTGGAATAGTAGGTTTCCAACATTAACAGCCCCCTAATTCATTTCCTCAGCAACGTTATTCGTGTTTTTCACTGCAAAATATCCCTATGGCTAGGATAGGTATCTTTTGAACATCTTTTTTTTTTTTCCTTTCTCTCTCCCTTTTATTCTTCTTGTGTTGTTGTCGTTTTCCTTCCTCTGGCGTCGGGGTGCCAATGACACAACGTTCTTGAGGGTCGGTTAGGTTTTCGTCAGGGCTAGGTCGTGATATGCCGAGCAACTTCACTGAGAAGGTGTGTTCGTCATCGACTGAGCGGCGTTGCCGTTGCTGGCCGAGGCTCTTCGCCTCGGCCAGGAGCTGCTGGTCAAGGCGAATCACCTCAGCCGCGCCCGTCCCGATCAGTTACTGCGTCGTCCCGCGTCCGTCTTCGTCTTTTGTCTCGAGTTTGGGGGAGTTGTGGATTTTCAGGATGAGGTCATTGAGGCCATTAGGAATTTGCCAGAAAGTCATTCCGACTCGCTTGAGATTCGGTGGGTTCCGACCTATCTCCAACAATAGTTCCTAGTCCCATCCATGCTCGGAGTGATGACTTAGAGTCATCCATAGTGGCCCAGTCTAGGCCCCGTTGTCGCGTTATGGACGCTGATAATTGTGATAGTATTTTGAGTCCAAAGGAGTTTAGTTCCTTAAAGAGTCAAATCGATCCTTCATCTATTTTAGAGTTTTTGTTGCAGGATATTCAACATTTCAAGGATGATCACGATCTCGCGCAGCATGATCGGGACTTGCGAGCTCATCCCCCGCCTGCGTCGAGGAAAGATGGTGAAAGACGTCGCTCACCCCCTCCTCTGCCGCGCCCTCGCGATGCGCCTCACGGGGTTGCCGGGAAGGATGGTAGCGTATCGCCGTCAGGGTCAGCCAAGCGGCCTCGCGAGTTTGAGGTTGCTAATGTTTCACGACATAGACTTGGGAAAGGCTTGTTTTCTTTTGGGATCAACCGCCACGAGGGGGTTGCATCCTTTTGGGATACTTTGGATTTTGACCTCGCGTACGAGAAGTCTCGCAGCAATGGTAAGCGAGTATGATGTTGCGCATTTTAGCTCTTTGGCTAATCGCACTGTCACTCACCTTCTGTATGGCGAGTCTGCTAGGTTGAGTTTATTGTTTTTGTCTTTTGTTTAGTAAAGCTTTCTGCCTTATTAGCTAACGTCTTCCTCCTCATGATGTTTGTAGGTTGCCACTTTGATCGAGATTATTGATCAACGTTTTGAGTACTATGACAAGGAGTTGAAGAGATCAGAGGTTGCTTTAGAGGAAGCGAAGAAAGACCTCGCTTGCTGTCAGGAGCAACTTAAGGAAGCGACTGAAGGCCAAGCAAAGTGGAAAGAGCGCTATAACCGCGAGATTGCTTCTAGTCAAGGCTTCCTCAAGTCAAATGCTGGAAAGATTTACCTTGACTACGTTTGGAGTGACTTCAAGGAGAAGTATGAGGACTCCGACGAGTTTGAAAATGCTGTAGTGGCAAAGGCCAATGATATCTATGATCAGACTATTAGGCACGGCCGCTCCAAGTTGAGGGAGACTGGTCACTTTGAGGGGGAGGACTTCATGTTTCTAGATCCTCCGGTGGTAGATGAGGATGTTGTTGATGAGCCGCCAGTGGAAGGGGTCCATGTTAGTGCCGAGGTTGGGGGCAACCGAGTTTGATTCATCCTATTGTTGCTTTTGACTACTTTTCATTTTGTAAGCGAGACATTTCGCTACTACTATTACAAATAAAATTATCTTACGCTTGGCATTTTACTTATCTCGTCGCTTTTATTGTACTTATGCTTGCGGACTTTCTGTGAATTCTTTCCCTTGCCTAGTCACTTAGAGGCTTCTTAGGAGTTTCCTTAGCTTTTAGTGCACATTTATGATTCTTATTCTTGCTTTGCCCCTTGGAGACTTCTTAGGGGTCTCTTTGGCTATGAACTCCTTATGAGTTCTTATTCATGTTTTTCCCTTTGGAGACTTCTTAGGAGTCTTTTTGGCTATTAACTCCTTATGATTTCTTATTCATGTTTTGCCCTTTCGAGACTTCTTAGGAGTCCTTTTGGCTATGAACTCCTTATGAGTTCTTATTCATGATTTTCCCTTTGGAGACTTCTTAGGAGTCTCTTTGGCTATGAACTTCCTATGAGTTCTTTATTCGTGTTTTTCTTCTCGGAGACTTCTTAGGAGTCTCTTTTGCTATGAACTTCTTATGAGTTCTTATTCGTGTTTTGATTCTTGGAGACTTCTTATTTTTTATCCTTAGTTTGCTCGAATTGCTTGTGGTGGTTTGCATGAATAATAAAAAGACTCAAAGGTGAAAGAAAATAATGCAATTTTATCGCTTCAATTTCAGCGGGGGTAATTGCTTTTGTCTCGTACACCAAACTATTATTATTATTATTATTATTATTATTATTATTATTATTATTATTATTATTATTATTATTATTATTATTATTATTATTATTATTATTATTATTATTATTATTATTATTATTATTATTATTATTATTATTATTATTATTATTATTATTATTATTATTATTATTATTATTATTATTATTATTATTATTATTATTATTATTATTATTATTATTATTATTATTATTATTATTATTATTATTATTATTATTATTATTATTATTATTATTATTATTATTATTATTATTATTATTATTATTATTATTATTATTATTATTATTATTATTATTATTATTATTATTATTATTATTATTATTATTATTATTATTATTATTATTATTATTATTATTATTATTATTATTATTATTATTATTATTATTATATTATTATTATTATTATTATTATTATTATTATTATTATTATTATTATTATTATTATTATTATTATTATTATTATTATTATTATTATTATTATTATTATTATTATTATTATTATTATTATTATTATTATTATTATTATTATTATTATTATTATTATTATTATTATTATTATTATTATTATTATTATTATTATTATTATTATTATTATTATTATTATTATTATTATTATTATTATTATTATTATTATTATTATTATTATTATTATTATTATTATTATTATTATTATTATTATTATTATTATTATTATTATTATTATTATTATTATTATTATTATTATTATTATTATTATTATTATTATTATTATTATTATTATTATTATTATTATTATTATTATTATTATTATTATTATTATTATTATTATTATTATTATTATTATTATTATTATTATTATTATTATTATTATTATTATTATTATTATTATTATTATTATTATTATTATTATTATTATTATTATTATTATTATTATTATTATTATTATTATTATTATTATTATTATTATTATTATTATTATTATTATTATTATTATTATTATTATTATTATTATTATTATTATTATTATTATTATTATTATTATTATTATTATTATTATTATTATTATTATTATTATTATTATTATTATTATTATTATTATTATTATTATTATTATTATTATTATTATTATTATTATTATTATTATTATTATTATTATTATTATTATTATTATTATTATTATTATTATTATTATTATTATTATTATTATTATTATTATTATTATTATTATTATTATTATTATTATTATTATTATTATTATTATTATTATTATTATTATTATTATTATTATTATTATTATTATTATTATTATTATTATTATTATTATTATTATTATTATTATTATTATTATTATTATTATTATTATTATTATTATTATTATTATTATTATTATTATTATTATTATTATTATTATTATTATTATTATTATTATTATTATTATTATTCCTCCTTCAAGCTTAATAACACAGAGATAATTCCTCTCAGTTTTCCTCCCTAAACAAGACTTCACCTAATGTGAACATGGTATCAGAGCCATCAGAATGGTGGTTTCTACATACTAAGTGGCATATTTGAGAGAGCGACTGAATATCGAAAACGGCGAGCTCTTCGAACGCATTACCAACTGGACAGACGGCTGGCATTGGAATTATAGGAGAACTCATGAATCCTTGAGTCTGGGCGGTGGAGCAATCAGGCATGGTTATCATCTCCGCTCTACTGAATAGCAGCAAGTGGTTATCGTGGAGCAGATCTGTGCGAATAGCTCTCGAAGCCAGAGATATGCTTGGTTTCATTGATGGAACATGTCCGAAACCAGTGATGGATCCGCGGAGTTTCGTCAATGGTGGATCACTGATTCAATAGTAAGAACCTCGATCCTGCACACTATTTCTAAAGACATCGTGAATGCATATCTTTACGCGACTTCAGCTCGGTTACTATGGGTGGAAATGGAGACAAGGTATGGCGATTGTGATGGGTACGTTGTTGTACAAAATTTAGAGAGAAATCAATGCCACCACTCAAGGAAACTCATCCGTTACCAGTTACTTCACTAAGTTAAAGCAGCTATGGGGCGAGCTTATATGTTTGATGCCACCAGCGATGTGCACTTGTGGCAACTGTACGGGTGGATGCAATAAGAAGAAGAAGACAGATTAGATGGACACTACACAGTTGCTTCAGTGCCTTATGGGACTCAATGACTACTTTGACACTATAAAAAGCCATATTCTGGTGTTAGAATCGCTTCAGCATGTGGACAAGGCCCATTCTATGGTCTTGAGGGTAGAGAGTCAGAAAGAGGTGAATCTGGAGTATGTTGATCATGGTGAGTATACATCTTTACAGGCTAAAACGGTTGATCAGAGAATGAATACAGGTCCAAGAAACTACATGAGAAGAAAGGGGCCTGACGATAAAAGGAACATGTACTGTGAGCATTATGGAAAGCCATGGCATGGAAAGGATACCTGTTTTAAGCTGCATGGGTTTCCAGATTGGTACAAAGAACTTAAGGAGAAACGGGGAATAGGTGGAAGTGGCAGAGGTTATGTGTCAACTGATGGTGAGCCACAACAACCACTGGAAACGAAAATTGGAGGTGGAGCCAACAATGATTTGATGTCAGATCTACTGGAAGCCCTCAGGATAGTTCAGGTCAAGGGAATTCCAGATCCAGTGAAGGTGCATTTCACACAGTTGGATGATATGGCAGGTATGGCACATCAGTAATCTGAAATTTCTGAATTTAATTATAGCTCATGGATTGTAGACACAGAAGTTATAAGCCATATGTGTGGTGATGAAAGGTTATTCTATTCCCTTACTACTCTTGATCGTCCTCTCAAAATACACCTTCCTAATAACAATATTGCGCTTGCCACGAAATGTGGTGATATTAGGCTTTCATCCAACTTCATACTCAGAAAAGTCCTCCTTGTTCCACACTTTAAACATAACCTTTTATCAGTCTCTCAACTCTGCAGATTTGATCTTGTTACCTTCTAATTTCTCTATGCCTATTGCAGGACCTGAAGACTAGGCGTGTCTTGGCAATAGGAAAACAAATCGGGAGACTATACTATCTGAACAACGATTCATTTTCTATTCCTGTTAAGTCTACAGAGTTCAGCAATAATGTCGATATATCAAGCAACTCTCCCTCTTGTACTTAGTCACATACCTGTATTAAAACTTACTACTAGCAATAAAGATCACATATGTTCTGTGTGTCCTCTAGCCAAACAATCAAGAGCACCCTTTCCTCAAAGCAATTCCATTATTCATAATCCTTTTGATCTAATCCATGTAGACATATAGGGGCCATAGAAACAACCCTCCTTATCTGGTTGTCCATATTTTTTAACTATAGTCGATGATTATACCAGAGTTACTTGGACATTCTTCATGCGTCACAAATCACAAACCACTCAAATCCTAACTTCCTTCTTTGCACAGATTGTGACTCAATTCAATTCTAAAGTCAACATAATTCGAACTGATAACGGGTCAGAATTCTTAAGTTCTTCCTGTCAGGAATTGTTTCAGAAGCATGGCATTATACACTAGAAAAGTTGTGTCTACACACCACAACAAAACGGTGTAGTAGAACGAAAACATAGGCACCTTCTACAAGTTGCTAGAGCATTGATGTTCCAATCCCATTTGCCCAGACACTTCTGGGCAGATTCCCTCCTCACAGCCACTTATATAATAAACAAGCTTGCCTCTCCTACGTTGAACTGGAAATCTCGTTTGAACTCCTATACAGTACACCTCCTTCCTATGATAATCGGAAAACCTTTGGTGTTTTTTCTTTGCTTCCAATGTCAACCCCCAAAAATTCAAGTTTAATCCTAGAGCTTTAGAGTGTATTTTCATTTGGTGTGTACGGGGACAAAAGGTCTACAAATTATATGATATTGATAACAAGACCATAGTGATTTCCAGGAATGTGGTATTTCATGAGGACACATTCCCTTGCCAATCTGAACATGATCCTCCTGTTCTGAGTCCATTACCTAATCCAATCCTTTTCCTAAGCACTCCAGCCATGCCATCTACTAATTCTAATCTCTCCACTCCATCTACTTCTGTTGAGGTCCCTTGTACTTCCCCCACAGATATTACGCAACATCCTCAGCCTCTCCCACTTCGAAGAACTCAAAGGTTGATCAAGCCTCCTACTTGGCTTAATGATTTTTAGTGTAATTCAGCCACCACTCCTCATATTCTCTCATCTGATCTTACATATAACACATAAGTTTTTGGGCTGCTTTGTCTACCATTCAGAAGCCTAGAACTTACATTCAGGCCAAAGGATGTTCAGAGTGAGAGCGTGCTATGCAGCAAGAATTGGAAGCACTTGACAAAAATAACACTTGGGAGGTTGTTGATTTGCCCAAAGGCAAGAAGGCCATAGGGTGCAAATGGGTATACAAGGTGAAATTGAAGTTGAATGGCAGCATTGATAGATATAAGGCACGGTTGGTGGCTAAAGGCTACAATCAAGTGGAGGGGGTGGACTACATTGTCAAGTTTCTCATATGGCCAAAGAAGTAACAATCAAGTTGCTTTTGGCCATTGCTTCCGGCTATAGCTGGGATATTCATCAAGTCGACATCAACAATGCTTTTCTTCATGGATTCCTTGATGAGGACATATACATAACTGCCCCCGAAGGGTACCATATTCCGGAGGATAAAGTGTGCAAGTTGATACGGTCACTATATAGGTTGAAGCAGGCTTCCGGGCAGTGGAATCAGGAACTAACTCAAAAGCTCATCCGCTATGGGTTTTCTCAATCCAACAATGATCATTGATTATTTGCCAATGATACTTTTTTTGGTCTGGTGGTTGTCCTGGTATACGTTGATGATGTACCGATTACTAGTCCCTCATTGCCTCAAATTCAACAGGTGAAGCATTTCTTGCATATTGAATTCACTATCAAGGACCTTGGTCCGATCAAGTACTTCCTCGGGTCAGAAATTGCGAGGTCAACATCTGGGACTTCTGTCACTCAACACAAATACATTAGGGATATTGTCCAAGATGTGGGTCTTTCTTCCTGTAAAGCTGCTAGCACTCCCCTTCCTTTGGGCTTAAACTCACAGCCAATCCTTCCCCTACACTGGCTTATCCGGAGCCCTACAGACGCCTTATGAGAAGGCTCTTGTACCTTAGCTTCACAAGGTTGGATATATCTTATGGCACTCAACAGTTGAGCCAATTTGTACATCATCCTTGTCAGGTGCATTTTGATGTTTCTCTACATTTAGTCAGATACCCCAAAGGCTGTCCCGAGAAAAGGATTTTCTTCCCTTCTTCCAATCCTTTTCATCTTACCGCATATTGTGATGCGGATTGGGCCAGTTGTGTTGACTCAAGGCGTTCCCTAACTGGTTATTGCATTTTCTTGGGCAAATCTTTGGTTTCCTAGAAGAATAAGAAACAGATAACAGTGGCTCGCTCCATTGCGGAGGCGGAGTACCGCAACCTTGGTACTACTATTTGTGAAATCCAGTGGATCTCTTACCTTCTCCACGACCTTCGTATTTCCATTCTGACTCCTATTCAGGTCTTTTGCGACAATCAGGCCGCCGTTCACATCGTCGCTAACCCAGTCTTCCACGAATGCACCAAACATTTGGAGATCGATTGCCACTTGGTGCGGGAGAAGTACAAAGTTGGTTTCGTCCTCCTTTATCACATTTCTGGCAAGCTCCAGCTTGCCGACATGTTCACCAAGCTCCTCCCTGGTCCGGCGTTCGCATCTTCTCTGTCCAAGCTGGGCATGGTGCCATTTCCCGAAGCCCACTTTGAGGGAGGATGATGAAAGAGGAGCCTCAGCCTCAGCCTCAGCCTCAACCAGAGGCACCTCAGCAGTAGTCGCACCTCGTACATAAAGTCACATTTTTCATTCTTATGTTTCCTTTAGTTTCTTTTCTTCTTCTTCTTCTTTTTTTTTTTTGCTTTCAATACTTGACTCCAGCTGGGAGCTGACGTGACATGTTAGTTGGCATGTAGGTTGGTGGTTAGAAGCGGTTAGTTAGTTAGGAGATACTTTTCATTTTGTCCCGCCTATTTGTGTTCTATTTAGGGTGATCTTCCTCCTTCAAGCTTAATAACACAGATAATCCTCTCGGTTTTCCTCCCTAAACATGACTTCACCTAATCTGAACAAAAAGAAGCTCCTCAAATTCATCTTTCACTTTCTCCAATTTCAAAGATCTACAAATTCCCAATATTAACTAATAAAATTTGAGATTTCTAATGCGAATGTTCATAAAAATACCACCAAAAATCCTCCTTTTATTGTTTAATTAAAATACCAAATGTAGAAAAATTACTATCAAACAAAAACAAACTATGTAAAAGTATTTCAGTAAAAACCCATATTGACAACAAAAGTTAGTTATTTTAAGGACTCAATTTAATAAATAGTATAGATTTAAATCAATTGCACCATGTCAATAAATCAATTATTGTAATATTTTTTTTATTATGCAATTCAAATTTACTAATTAAAAAGAATTATCTGTAAATTAATTATTTCTTGTACTTTCAATTCAAATTTCAAAAAACTCAAAACCTACAAGAACACACAATCAAGGTGGACAAATCGACCCAAACATGCCACGGAGATGAGCAAAAAATGAAATCAAACATAGTGAATGTTTCTCCATCTTGGCCGTTTTTGCGTTTTAACATTAAGACAAAATTAACTGTACAGATAAGTATGTTGCACTCTGCATTCAATTTGAATTTGCTTGATCCTTGCTTGAATATTGGCTATCGGCTGTTTTGCATTTAACATTACGAAAAAAATGAACTGTAAAGATGCTAACACTCTATGCTTCATCATTTACATCAAACAAAAGATTAAACAAATACATCAAACCTTGTACATGACGATGATGTCTGATGATATCAGGGAAAGTTCAAAGAAGGATTACAAACACATAGGATTATTGCTTCCATAGTGCAATGCACACCACAAAGAATCAATGAAACATGCTCTGTATTTCTCTACCAAAACTTCTATTTGTTCACATAAATAATGGCCTGCATCAATATGCTCGGCTTGATTATTCATGAGACGTCGACCTTAGCGGACCTGCAGTTGATAAATGATGGAACCCGCATACATTTATAACTGTAATATTGTAACGGCTTACCTGTATAAGCAGCATCAGACAAGCTTGACAGAGATTTTATAACTTTGAATCTTTCCTATGTTGATCACATCTCTGGAAGTGGAACAACTGCTTCAAAGGCTTCGACGAGCATAGACACCCTCCGTTTCCGAGCTGGAGTTAGTTTAGTGACAATGTGCTGAACTGCATAATCTAGCATCCACTGCTCAGCCTTTTTCCGTTCGTCCATCATTTGGCGTTTCAAGTCGATTTTCTCGGGTTCTGGATCAGCCGTCTGAGGAGACGACTGATGAGGTTGTGGTTTCAGTTTCCTAGCTTTTTCCAGTGCTTTAATGGATCTCTTAAGGAGTATGAGCTTTTTCAGTTTGCTCCAGTTCTTGGCTTTGGGCAGCTCATGAGATTTTTTGCTGACCTTCGGTTCTGCTTTTGTTTCATCCTGTGTAATAACGGTGTCGTGTATCAAACTTTTTCCTTCCTCGTCCGTTGAAACTCCATCTTCAGTCGAAAAGTTTTGTCCTCCAATATCACTGCAGTTCCTTTCTAAGAAGTCTTGGTCTGAAATCGACTCGCTTGTCACTGACTGAGTGTCAGAGGAGTCATCTTGAATTTCTGGTAGGAGGATTTCATCAACTGCCTCTTTTATGAGTTTGAGAGCGTCAGATTTCGTGAACCCACCACTCAGATTGCTCGGAACATGATCCTTTTCGCTTGACTCATCGGTAGACTGCGAAAACTCGTTCGGATGGTCACCATTGCTTATTGCAGGTGATTTATTATCTTCCTCTTTGTCGTCATCTGCTCCATCAAGAAGTTGATTTCCAACTCTTTCAGCAATACCTGATACCACATGCTGATATATCATATGCCACATCTTGACATGGTTTTTCCTATCCGTTTCAGTGCTGCTTCGGCCACTATGTTTCGTCTGCCCCTCTATTCGATCGGATCTAGCATCTTCTTGAAGACCTTGTGCTGCTGGTATAGCCTCTGTCTCTGTCTCGTCTGCCATGTATTTCTCTAAGCTCTCAGGATGAGAAGCTGGACCAAGAGTTCTCTCAGTTGCCGCTGATTTTCCATTACCATCAAGAATCAAGCTTTCGGTTGGTAAAGCTCGGTCCTCGTTTTCAGATTCTGAACCTTCTCTCTTTATGTTTCGGTTACTTGGCATGAACTCACCATTCAAATACTCAGATTTCAAAAAGACATTTGCATCTTTATGACCTCCTGCAGTTTCTCTTGGATTCTCTTCTTTGGATGATGAAAGTACAGATTTCATGATTGATGTAAACATCCCAGTCCTTTTCTCAGCCGAGCTTTGAGACTTTACTAATGATTCACCAGAATTATCATTTGAATCATAAAGCTTCTCGGCTTTCTTGCTCGACTTAGCGCCAATTTCTTGGTTCAACATTGTATTTTTATCAACGGGCACGTTCTCTTTACTTCTTCCATGTCCATCAGAAACGGAGTGGTCGGCTTTGTAGCTAGTGCTACAGATATCGGAGCCATTACTATTGAGCCTGGGGATTCTGAATTGAACTTGAGGGTCTTCTTGAGTTGGAACCACCGTCTCGAATGCTTTTACAAGCAATGCAACTTTCCTCTTCTGAGTTGGGGCGAGCTGACCGACTGCCTGGCGAAGTGCATAATCAAGCATCCATTCTTCTGCATTTTTCCTCTCGTCCACTGTTTGAGGTCGAAGATTGACCTTTTCTGCTTCAGGATCGGGATTTTGTGGCAGATGCCGTGGCTTCCTGGGGTTGAATTTTCTCACTTTCTCCAATTCTCTGATGAATCTTTGAAGCAGAATCCACTTTTTAAGATTACTCCAGTGCTTCGGTGCTTTCTTCTCGGATTTGCTTACGACCTTTTTACTGCTTTCCGTAATCTTTGGACATGAAGCATCATCAGTTTCCTTAATCTCTTGACCTGAAGCATCATCAGTCATATGACTTTCCTCTTTCGGATTAGACGACACATCGCCGTCCCCTTTATGAGCATTAGTTTCTCCATCATTTTCTTGCACACAAACTGTGAAAAAATGGGATGGTCAGTTCAGTTCCCTGTCTGTATTGAGTAATCCTATACGCGAGGAAGGAAACTGAGGCAACAAACATCATATGTAGCATTATGTATTTCTTACCTTCACTTTGATTTTTTTCGGTGAGCTGTTCTCGTTCGCTTTTATTCTTTCCTATGATTTCTGGTTGGGGAGTGTTTTCACCTGTAATTGACTGGTCATCAGATGTCTGATCTTGAACCTCTGGGAGAAGAATTTTCTCGATTGCCTCTCGGACAAGCTTGATGGCGAATAATTTTCGGACTTCAATGTCTTGAATTTCTGAGTCCTCATTCACTGTTCCCATATCTGAATCAGGTAACTCCCTGCCTGAAGTAGAACTTTCCTTTGCAGGGTGAGAATCGGAACCATCCACCGGACTTTCACCATCGGCACGTTGAAGTTGCTTTTCCGCTGATTCAGCAGCCACATTTGACGACATATGCTGATGTATCAGGTTCCACATGCTCATATGGCTTCTTTTGCTGAACTGCAGCTTGCTGCCTTCATGAGTAGGAGAATTCGTTTCCGAATCCTTAATTTGCATAGCGCCGTCAGCTGTGGAATCCCGAGAAGAGGTGGATTCAGTTGTAATGTTCCCTTCTTCATCAGAATTGCTGTCAGAAGCTGATGAAAACATGCTGTTCTTTCTGGTTGCTTCATTGGATATGACTGGAGTTTCTGGACAAACTTTGTTGGATGCTTCGTTTGCGATATCTAAAGCTGCATTATCCTCAACATCGGTGCCGACCTGTTCTTTTGGCTTCTCCACGAGGGCCGATGGACTTGAATCCAGAACATTGGTATCTCCATTCTGAGGAACCTCACTTTTGTAACCATCATCAACTCTTGAGGAAGCGACTCTACGTAGGGTCAAGTCGGCATCAGCTTGTCTAGGAGCAGAAGTAACTTGTTCTTTGATATGGCACGAGCATCTAAAACAATAACCATTCGCCCCGAAGGACGGCCCTCCAAATTCTTGCTCCGGTGTAGAGTATTTTCTCAATATATCAAGATTCTCAGAGTAACTTCTCTCAGGGAATGACGTTTCGCCAAACGCAATTTCAATAAGCCCCAACTCTCGGATCTCATCGTATCCATCTCCAAATAGCCGAGATTCCTGTTTAGCATAAGTTTCTGCATAAGAATCCTTATCATTTTCAGTTTCAACACCAGAAAACGTTATGCCATCACCCACTCTCTCCCGATCCAATGTTTCAACAATAGGAACAATTTGGCTTTTCTGTAGATTCTTCTTTCTCCCACTAGAGTCCTTTGCTCCAGGACTCGACTCGGTTTTCAGTATGATGCTCTTTTGCTTCTTCAACGTCCGCCTTCTTTTGTACAGAAAACGCTTTGGCGTGGGAACGGGATCATGACTTCCATGACAATGCCCATGGAGAGAGCAATGATGGTATCGACAAACTCTCACACCCGGCATTTTCTCCAATTCCGTTCCCCCATTATGAATCTCCACCGGCTCAGGAAACTTCGAATCCTTGAGAATCGAAGAATACGTTGCTCTATCAACAGCAACATCCTCAGAAACCTTAACACCACCCCTCCTCGGCTTGAAACTAGTCTTCTTTATCAGAATTCTCACACTTCTAAGGCTAGATGTTCTTGACAGAGCTTGCAAAGACTTATGCTGTGGGGAATGCATTTTCTTGCCTTCCGAACAGCTCGTCGCCTTCAAATAGTGAGGCGACGACTCAGACGAACCGGCCACAGAATCAGAGTGAGGGGTTGCTGTATCATCCAATGGTGTAACAGAGGATCTAACAAATCTTGATTTTGCTCTTCTTCTGAATGATCTAACACTCCCAAAATTACTCACTGTCTTGTTATTACCAGTTGTGTGTCTGATCCCACAAGTTGAAGAACTAACAGAAATCATGTCTTCACAATCACTTCCTCCCTGTTCATCAAACAACACATGAAAATCCCAAACTTCAGATTTTTTGCCATTAATCTACCTCTGCTACGCATCAAGATTTCTACTTTCCAAGCACACCCACACCCCACCCTACCCCACCAACCCAAGAACAGTAAGCAACTAAAACACAAGAAATCCAAGTAACTTTTTCATGTCAATCTTACTGCTAAATAATCAGAAGGGACAATTTAATTTTCATGAAAAAAAGGGAAAAAATAATTTCAAGAACTGGAAAAGAACTCACCGGAGAATTTTCCTTCTTCGCATCAAAACTGGATGTGGCCCTGATATAATTTGGAGATGAATCACAAGACTCCATTGGGATTTTAACCTCTGATGATCAAACTGGGATTTCGATGGATTTCAGTTCTTGTTTTTTTCCTTTTTATTTGCTCAAATTCTCACTCATCTGATTTCTGCAATAATCTTGCAAGAGGGGAGTCAACTGCAAATCAAAGCAGCCTCACCTTACATGTATTTGTCAGAATTTACCATTGTCTGGAGCAGATTTTTTCCTTAAATCATTACACAACAAATCTAGGAATGAGTTTTCACATAATCAAGAAAAGTCGCAGGTGTGAATTTGTGGTGGAATCTGCTGAAATCTTTTGGACAAAAGGTTTTTGACAGTATGCTTGTCTAGAAGATTTTGACAAGAAATGGGAGGTTGATGATGACTGAAAATGCTGAAGATTTCAAAGTGGGATTTTGTTTTCAAGCAATTTGGAATTCACTAATCTATAAATGTAATTGTCTTACTAATTAATATGCATGTCAGCAGCAGAAACAGCAACACTTTTACTTGTGAATTACTCACTATGTTTGATTTTATCTTTTGTAGCGTTTTGTTTTGTTTTGTTTTGTGCAGATAGAAAAAATAATAAATATGTTAAAAATGAGGCATATATTTAGATTTGTTTTTTTAGTTAATTTTAAATAGAGTAAAAAATATATTTTATGTTTGTGTTGTATAATGAACGATAAAAAACACTGTTTATGGATAATTTATGTCTTTTTGATATATTTTTATAAATATATATATAGTAATATTTATTTGTTTGTAGATGAATTAAATTATATAATATTTTATTATATGAAAATTGAGCCAAAACATCCCAAAACATTCAGTAAAAAAATTTTGAAAGTAGTCCATATTTAATTTTATTTTCGATCCATCTAAAAAATGGGCCAAAATTAAAACCAAATAATGTGTTTGTTTTTGAGGTTTTGACTTGTAAAATTTGGTGTCTTTTTGACTTGGCCTTTTATATACATCTGATTTGACTGCTTTACTTTAAAAAGAGAAAAGAAATAATAATTTTTTTTTTTTTCTGTGAAGTTATGTGTTTGGACATAATTGAATGGGAGTGATAAAGAAAATAAAATCATAATATACAACATTTGGATCCAATCTGAGACATCTATCTGTCTGCCAACATTAATTGTTGTTAATTAATGATGCTTTTCAGTGTCTGTACAGCAGACCCATCTATAAATTTAAGGAATTATTACACTACGTTGTCCTGATATAATTATACGTAAATTTTTTATAATTTTAAATAAATATAAATCTTGTATAATTTTAAATAAACTTCTTATAATTTTAACTAAATATAAGTCTTGTATAATTTTATGTAAACTTTTTATAATTTAAAAAAATTATATTTAGTATTCATAAGGTTTGTTTAATCTATTAAATTAGTTTATTCGTTACTCAAAATTTATCGAATTTATTGATATTAAAAAAAAAAAAAAGGGTAAAAATTCATATTTAACCCCAATTAATTTATTATAAGTAAAACATATCTTCTTATAATCAAACTACCGTTATACATCTTTACACGTTAATGTATTTGAAGAGATCTTCAACCTTATAGGAATAATTTAGTCAGAAAAAATTTGTTTGACCTGCAACAAGCTAGTATTAGGTCAATTGATGATAACTACCGATTTTTATTCAATTTTTTTGTTAATATCAACAAATTCAGTGGACTTTGACTTATGGGGAACTTATTTATTAGACGCAAGCAAACCTTAGGGATCTAAATGTAATTTTTCAAACTATAGCAGGTCTGCATGTAATTAACCAAAGCTCAAGGAAATACGGTATAATTATCCCTAAATTTAAATATACGACCTACAGTGACACACAACACTTGTGTGCATATAATTAAGTAGATACACCATAAAATTTAAAATAAAAATCAATATATGATTAAAAGTTGATTAAGTGATAACTGATAAGTATGAGTGAAAGCAGATAATAAATATGATAGTATACTGAGGGTGCGTTTACTTTGATATAATAGGTTGAATAACACTAATAATGTAGGATTATCCTACGTTTACATTGTAAGATAAGGGCCCGATTTTTTTTGCTGGGCCTTGCTAATTCACTGTAGAAGTGGGATAACTTAACCCACATCCGGCATTTAATGGGGAAGAAAAGTGGTTTCAAATGTCAAATGTATCCTTACTTTACCTTTCCAAATTACACAATTTACCCACAACTACCCAATTATACATATTTATGTCGTTTTTAATTATTTATATTATGTATATAATTTACCCTCAACTACCCAATTACACAGTTTGTTTAAATCTATATTATGTATATAATTATAAATTATAAAAATATAATTATTATATAATATAAATTTAAAAAATAAAATTATTATATGATATAAAAAAATTATTGATAAAATAAATTTGAAATTTATAAAATAAAATTTAAATTTATATTATGTGGGTTGTGGTAGACAAGGGCCTGGGGTCGAGGGGGGGAACGGTGATGGGGGTTTTGTTTTTTATTTTAAATTTATATTACATAAAAATAATAATTTTATTTTTTATAATTTATTATTATAAAATACTAATTCAATTTTAATTGATTAGACTAGGGTTTCATACAATATAAATTTGGGGATCTAAGCATGAAAGGGGCATAAAAGTCATTTGAAATTAAAAAATAATCTATCCATCAAAGTAAACAAACTTACTAATGTAATCAGAAAAATAATATCCCACAATGTAAACAACTTATAATTAATCCAGGATTTTTTTTATCATACATATAATCAGATTTATCCTATCGTCCATTTAATCGAATACTCAAAGTAAACGCACCCTGAAGGTTAAAAAATGAAGTGAGCCATTTAAAATAAATAAGTAATTATATTAATACAAATATTTGAATTTGGTATTGCGTTATGTCAGTTGTGAGTGAAAATGTATTTTTTTTATATTAATATATTTAAAAAAATATATATATCTGAAAATGTGGAAAATGATGATAGGGGAGAAACATATTAATTAGAGAATCTCAAAGTAAAAGTGGTGGTTGAACAGTATAATATTCAATACTAATAACTAATTGTGGGGTGGCAGCACAGGCACCGACTTGTTGAAATTAATCCACCAATTTTTATGTGTTCTTCACACATTACTGCTGTTTTTTTTTTTTTTTTAAGGTTTCAGAAAAAAAATTAATTATTCATTGATGAAATTTAATTTAATTTACGAAATAGAGGTCCATGAACAAAAAAAATTATAAGTTCGAGTTTTACTAGTGTGAGTGTTGATTTACTTTAATAATAATTATTATGTAGTTATATATATATAATATTTATAATTGACGTAGTATATACATTAATAATTAAAATTCGTGATATAATTTGAATCGATTGAAAAATTAATTATTTTCAATTTTGTGAAAACAAATAATTGAGTTTGAGATGTTACAGCTAATATCAATAGATTTGTCACATGGGATTCCAACTTTTCTTGTCGTATGAAAATTTAACTTCAAAGTCTAAACGCGTGGACCATAACTTCCGCTTTTATGCCAAGAATCAAATTTTCAAGGATAATCACGCTTTTTCTTTTCTTTTTTATACTGTAATCCCCGACCCCTCGATCATTATCATAAATGTAATTAGTTGTTGTGGTACGTTATTTCTGTGTGCATATAATAAATAAATTTTACGTTTTAAAATATATCATAAATAAGAGTAAAATATATAAACCAACACATCACATTTAAAAAAAAAGGGAAGGAAAGAAAGAAAAAATTAATTTATCAATTAATGTAAAATTTGAAAAGTTGAATAAAGTAATTATCTTATGAGTTGAAGGCTATTTTTGGCATTACAAAAAAGTAGTGGGCTGGTGCATTAACAACTATTTGTGAGTAAAAAATGGGTTTCCATTATATAATAGTATAGAAGTATGGATATTATAGATTATAAATGTATAGATAACACCTCTTCTCTTTATAATAGTATAGATACATAAGGATATTTTTGATAATTTAGAATTTAGTGTTATGGTGTAAGTAACCGCCATTTATTAGTGAAAATAGAATTTACTTTATATAATAGTATAGATAAGACAAACAAAATTATAATTGAAAATACGAGTAAATATATACATATTGAAAACTCATCGTCACCTCAAATATCAGGAGTTTAGAATATTATTTAAAAATAATTATATTTATACTTGATCTGTTTATAAAAAACACTGATACCTTTTGGATAATTATTTATATGTCCTCCAAAAAATTAACATCATTACACAAACTACACTATTTTTTAAATGTTAGAGGTGATTTTGTAATTATATTTGCTAATTGGGCATCAACAAATAGCCCATCTTTAGCCCAATTTGGCAGTTCATTGGGCTGGATTATCATGGGCTTTGTAGTAAGGGCCTGAAGGAAAAGGCCCATTGACTTATCACTTCGGTCCAATTGAATCATCGATACCACTAAAACAAAGACAATAGTTTTTATGCAACCAATTTAATAAATTACTTTATTATTTTATAATGACGACGAGAACTTATTATAATTCGACTCTGATTCACTTTTTTTGGTACTTTTATATATTTCTAATGAACTCATTTTAAATATAAGTAAATTAAAATTTTATTTTACATTCTTTCACCGTTAAAAATTTTAGATTTAAAAAGAGACATTCAGGCCACGTCGAAAAATAATAATACAAATATTTTAAACTTATTTCACTTGTCAAGGGCAAAAGTATAAACTAAGTAAGATCAACTAATCTAAAATAATACGAGATTAGATATATATATATATATATATATAAATTTAATTCTTGTATACACTCAATTGTTTCACTTCAATTAACCTCTTTTTTCTTTTTTAACAAAATAGATATTCTTATAAACTACTGTAGCATGGGAAGATTACAAGTGTTTGTTACAGATCTAGGATATGAGGAATGTAGATCCTGGTGCAAAATATTCAACAAAAAGACCGGGCATTCCGTCAAAACAGAGGAAACAAAATGTTGTGCTTCAACATTCTTGGCTAGTGCATCGGCTGCCCGGTTTACTTCCCTATAGCAAAATTTGATCCTCACATGAGGGATCTCAGTCAATAGTCTTTGGCATTCATGTATGGAGAGGTTTCTTACACAGAGCAGCAATAATACAATTTACTTCGATTGACTTTTCTACAATTTTAACTAAAAATTCATAACAAAATGATCAATTTCATACAACGAAAAGGTATTTATAATTATGCCAAACCCATACGAGGTTGTTGTAATTTACCCTTATTTTTATCAACTCCTAAACATGATTTTTTTTTATTTTTTTATTTTTATGAATCCTAAACATGATTTCTAGCAATCATAACTCCTTTTCCAAATAAACTCTAAACTCCACACATTTGAAAATTTTCAACAAATACTTTAATATTCTTTTGCAGAAAAGAACAGAGTAGGACAAAATCTTGAAATTTAAAATTGCAAAAAAGAAGAAAAAGAACCTTCATAATTTGTATTGCCTCCTCCGTAGAACAAAATTCCAAACAAAATTTGGAGAGCCCATCACGGGGAAATAGACATTGCAGTAATGAAGTCGTGTCCTCCTTATCCTCTCATCTGACCTGACAACAAAAAATAATAATTATATTTCTTGATTTATGTATATGCATGCGTGTATGTTTGTATGTAATATATTTGCATATTTTATTACATATTAATCCAGCGTAGGATTGCATCAGACGTCACTTTTTCAACTGTGAAAACCGTATCGTTATCTGATCTGATCCAACCTTTCGGGCTTCGCGAGTCCCAATGCGTATACGGGTTGAATTTGTTTTAATATATGCTTGTACGTGTACACATCTGATTTCGAGTTTGCGGTGCTGGCTGCTTGATTTCCTTTTCTTGGAAGAAAGATTGAATTTGTGGCGACCTGTCGGGTAAACAGCGTGTTTTCTTGCATTCTTGTTGAGCGGTGAAACGGTGGAGGGTTTGTTGTCGGCTTGATCGAGGAGGGACCGTGAAAAGGTTGAATCTTGACGATTGTGGGCCTTTCTCTCGTTTTGATTTCTGGGTTTTACTGTCAGAGGAGAAATCTTGTGATTTTGGGTGTTCTTGGAGCTGATTCTTGGTCGAATTGATCGTCAAAGGGTTCAAAATTTAGAGGTTTGGGGCTTTCTTTCTTCTGTTTTTCTTTTAATTCAAGCTCTTGGGTTTTGATTCTTGATTGTTTTTCTTTTATATATTGGGGAATCTTGGTTTTGAATTCCCGGAAAAGTCAGTAGTGTATCTCTCTTCTTGATCCTTTTTTATTCTTGCTGCAAGTAGAACTAGAATTGTACCAAGAAGAGTTGTTTATTGAGGGAATTTTAATTGTTGTTTAGGAAGATTTTTTGTAGTAAGGTCTTAGGTTCTCCTGGCCATTTGGATAGAATAAACCTTTAGGATTAACTCGTTTGATTAGTTGAACGCATGGATATAAGCAATGAGGCTAGTGTTGATTCGTTCTCGATCGGCCCTTCGACGCTATTTGGGCGGACAATCGCATTTAGAGTGTTATTCTGCAAGTCTATGTCACATTTGAGGCATCAAATCTTTGGGATGTTGTTAATGTACTATTACAAATTCAAGAACTGTTTGAGGAACTATCTGTCGCCTGTGATCGCATGGTTTCATCCTCGGAATCCACAAGGGATATTAGTAATGGTGACAGTGATTGCGTTCTTGCTGAAACGATACACTAATGTGAAAATGAGGGCGGAGATGGCGTATAGGAGGAAGTTTTGGAGAAATATGATGAGAGCTGCATTGACCTATGAGGAGTGGGCTCATGCTGCTAAAATGCTGGATAAGGAGACGGTTAGGATGAATGAAGCGGATCTTTATGACGTGGAACTTGTAAGAAATAAACTTCAAGAGCTTCGCCATCGTCGTCAAGAGGGTTCTCTTAGAGATATCATATTCTGTATGAGGGCTGACCTTGTTAGAAATCTGGGGAATATGTGCAACCCGGAGCTTCACAAGGGAAGACTCCAGGTGCCCAAACTCATAAAGGAGTACATAGATGAGGTCACAACCCAACTGAGAATGGTGTGCGACTCTGATTCGGAAGAGCTTCTATTGGAGGAGAAGCTTGCGTTTATGCATGAAACGAGGCATGCTTTTGGTAGGACGGCTTTACTTTTAAGTGGGGGTGCTTCTTTGGGAGCATTTCATGTGGGAGTAGTGAAAACGTTGGTAGAACATAAGCTCTTGCCACGGATAATTGCTGGTTCTAGTGTGGGCTCGATAATGTGTTCTGTTGTTGCTACTAGGTCTTGGCCTGAACTTCAAAGTTTCTTTGAGGATTCTTGGCATTCAATTCAATTTTTTGACCAGATGGGCGGAGTCTTTACTGTTTTTAAGAGGGTCATGACACAAGGTGCGGTTCACGAGATCAGACAATTGCAGATGATGCTGAGAAATCTTACAAACAATCTAACTTTCCAGGAAGCCTATGATATGACGGGGCGGATCTTGGGTATAACGGTTTGTTCACCAAGGAAGCATGAACCTCCTAGGTGCCTCAACTACTTGACTTCACCTCATGTTGTCATATGGAGTGCTGTGACGGCTTCTTGTGCTTTTCCCGGTCTTTTTGAAGCTCAAGAGCTGATGGCAAAGGATAGAAGTGGAGAAATTGTGCCTTATCACCCACCGTTTCATCTGGGACCTGAAGAGGCGTCAGGTGCTTCATCTCGTCGCTGGAGAGATGGTAGCTTGGAGATTGATTTGCCAATGATGCAGTTGAAAGAACTCTTCAATGTGAATCATTTCATAGTGAGTCAGGCAAATCCTCATATTGCACCTTTGCTGAGGGTGAAGGAGATCGTTAGAGCTTATGGAGGCAACTTTGCTGCAAAGGTATGTTTTAGCGGACTTCTATTTTATGCTCGTCTTCCTTAATGTATGAATCTGTATCATAACATTAGCTCGGATGGATGCTTTGAGACCCTCAGACATGGAAGTAAACAGCTATCGTTTGTTCGTTCTGATTAGATCAATGAGCTAAACTCTTTATTCAAGCGCTGAGAAGCTTTCTTAAAAGAGCGAACGTTAATCCTTTTCTTATACGTGTACATGAAGGCTACTGTACTGCAACCAGGAACTGTTGCTCAGAAGCTCTTCGACCTTTTCCTTTTATTGTTGAATCCTTTTTCTCTGTTTCTCCTTTTGCATCATCTTCACGTGAATGAAGAAACTGATACAAAACTGATGAATTATCGTACTCTGCAGCTTGCGCAGCTAACTGAGATGGAAGTAAAACACAGATGCAATCAGATATTGGAACTCGGTTTTCCACTGGGCGGAATCGCGAAGCTCTTTGCTCAGGATTGGGAGGGTGATGTAACCGTTGTAATGCCGGCTACTTTAGCTCAGGTATAGATAAAGTATTACATATTGTTTATGCTCTCCATTGCAACTTTGTCTATTTTGTGTGTGTAGATTCAGCTACTTAAAGTTTTCTTGAGTTCTTTCGTTTTTCGATTTCAGATATCGAAGATAATTCAGAATCCATCTTATGTGGAACTTCAAAAGGCAGCAAACCAGGGCAGAAGATGCACTTGGGAGAAGCTCTCAGCGATAAAAGCGAATTGTGGGATCGAACTCGCACTCGACGAGTGCGTTGCCATACTCAACCATATGCGTCGGTTGAAGAGGAGTGCTGCGAGAGCAGCTGCTGCTTCTCATGGTCTGCCCAGCACAGTCCGATTCAATGCCTCGAAAAGAATCCCTTCTTGGAACGTGATTGCCCGAGAAAATTCGACTGGATCACTCGAGGAAGACCTACTTGCGGATGTTGCTTCTTCTTTTCACCAAGGAGTAGGCGGTTCGACAGGGCAAACGGGAAGAAATTGGCGCACGCACCGGTACACACACGACGGAAGTGACAGTGAGTCGGAGAGTGTTGACCTCAACTCCTGGACAAGGTCCGGTGGTCCCTTGATGAGAACCACCTCAGCAGACAAGTTCGTCGACTTTGTACAGAATCTGGAGGTGGATACAAGGTTGAGCAAAGGAATGACGAGCCACTCAAACAACGTCGTCATCCAATCCCCTGGAAGGGATCAAGTCCATCAAGCCTTGAGGATTGCAATTCCTGACAGAACGTCAGACACGGAACCCGATCAGAGGGATCTCGGTAATAGAGCTCCAGTGATGAACTCAAGCATCATGGTGGCTGAAGGCGATCTTTTGCAGCCAGAACGAATCCACAACGGTATAGTGTTCAACGTCGTGAGGAAGGAAGTCTTGACTCCATCCAACAGGAGTATCGATTCCGAACACAACAGCTCTCCTCACAACTCAGTTGCCGAGTGCGTTCAGCTTGACGATCCGGACAAAGAAATGGATGCTAGCTCGGTCTCTGAAAACGGTGGTGATGTTGGAGAAGACATTCACGTCGATGGCGCCGCCGGTCGGTCCGGTGACAATGTATGTGATGATAAGCATGTGATGGATGGTTGATGGTTGGGGTGTATTATTCAGATGTACATGCGAGAAATCTGAGAGTACATTGATCTCTTCCTAGTAGTAAGATTTGCAGGTTACAGTTTGTATGAATTCATCTTAAGAAAATTGCTCCTGTTTGAGAGCAAAATTGTAGGAATAAAAATTGTAAATTCATTTCCGATTCAATGGCAGGAGTCCTTTTGCACTTCTCTTGCTCATAAGATGTTGAGGATTAAGATCATCAAACTAATCGAACCTAGATGCATGCATGTCCCGACGTCCCACATGAATTTTATAGGCTAAACTACAATTAGTTCCCCTGAGATTTGACATAATTATAAATAACCCCTTGTTGTTTGAGAAATTATAAATACCTCATGAGGTTTGTAACCGTCTAACAAATAATCTATTTTCATCCATTTTTATGGGTAAACTGACCAAAATGCCCTTATGCACTAAATTATTTTTTATTTAATTCTTTAATTTTTTTGGACTACAATGCGCAGGAAGATGTTTTTTAAGTTTTTTACACATAGGAGGAATAATGCAATTTGCCTTGGTTGATTTTCTGCAATTTTAATAAAAAAAATTAAGGGCAAAATGGTCAATTTCAGGCTTATGGTTAAAAATTACAAACCTCAGGGGGGTATTTATAAATTTTCAAATAATAGGGGGATATTTGTAATTATGCCAAACCTCATGGGAGGTAGATGTAATTTACTCAATTTTTTATATGAGATTGTGCATTTGAGTTCCATCGTACGTGTTTATATATTTTAGGGATAATTACACTCCCATCTCTTGAGATTTGGTGTAGTTACATGTAGATTTCTTGTGGTTTGAAAAATTACATCTAGTACTACTGATGTTTGCTTCTGTCTAACAAATAGGTCCATTCGTTAGTTAAAATTCACCGAATTTATTGATATTAACAAAAAAACTGAATGAAAATCAATATTTATCCTCGATTGACTTATGAATACTTAATGTAGGCCAAACAAATTTTTTATAACTAAATTATCCTTATATCGGTGAAGATATACATCATCTCATGCATTAACGTGTGACGATATATAAGGGTAGTTTGGTCATAAAAAGAGTCGCTTGACCTACAATAAGTCAATAATAAGTCAATCGATGACAAATATTACCTTTAATTCAATTTTTTTTGCTAATATCAACAAATTTGATGAATTTTGACTAACGAAGGGACCTATTTGTTAGATAGAAGCAAACCTTAGGGGTATTAGATGTAATTTTTCAAACCATAAGGGATTTACCTGTAATTACACCAAACCTTAGGGGAGAGGAGTATAATTATCCCTATATTTTAATTATGTGAGCTTTTATTGTCTCATTTTTATCGTAATTTCTGCTAGTTATTGTTGAATCTACTGACAGATTATTGAATTTAAGGGATAATTACACCACCTCTGCTAAGACTTCATATGGTTTGAAAAATTAGATCTAATATCGTTCATCTAACAAATATATCCATTGTTAGTCAAAATTCGGTGGATTTGTTAATATTAGGAAAAAAACCTGAATACAAATTCATATTTACCTCCAATTGATTTATTACTGACTTATTGTAAGCCAAACAAATCTTTTTACGGCCAAACTACCATTACAAGGGTGAAAAAGTACATCCTCACATACATTAGCATGTGAATATGTATAAGGATAGTTTGGTTTGAAAAAAAATTGTTTGATATGCAATAAGCCCATAATAAGTCAATTGGGGGTGAATATGAATTTTCATCCATTTGACCAACGAGGGGATTTATTTGTTAGACGAAACAAACATCAATAGTACTAAATGTAATTTTTTAGACCACATAAAATTTACGTGTAATTACACCAAATATCATGGAAGGACCATTGAATAATCGTTAAATTTAAAAAATATAAATATCATTGTTTTAAAAAACCCAAACAACAACTCCAAGTGGGTACAATGACAATCCACTAGAAATTGGGAACCAAACATCGGACCCATCAAAATAATTGAACAATTGGTGCATCAAAAAGTAGTATGTATTTCTTGTTGTGGCCCTTCACTCCCCACATGACTTTGTTGGAAGTGCTCAAAGGACAACTTCACATAAATACAGCCACAAATGTAATAAAGTTAGTCAAAATTCAAAATTACAATGTCCGAAGCGTGTTTTTTGTTAATTAGTGGTCCAATTCATTTTTTGGGCACGTTGAATGTTTGCCTTTTGTCAGCTTATCTTGTCATGAGCCCAATGTATTATAGTATTTATTTACTTTTAATAGTGCGCCTTGGATAACTATCTTTAATGCTTATTTTATCAAGAATATTACAAATAATTTAAGTTGACAAAACTATTAAGTGCTTATATAAAAACAATAAATTCAATGGAAATTTATAAGTCAATTTGGATTTTTAAGTATTATTTAAGAAGTAAGGGTGAGTTGAACCCTGACACGAAAAATATAATAGGGGGATGTATTATAGGGTTTTTTCATTTTCGCTAAATTAGTTTCCATTGTTCCATATCATATTTGACTTTACATTTATATTAAGTATTTATAAGTTTTTTTTTGTTTTTTTTTTTAATCAGAGTGCCTCCCACGATTAAATCAAATATTAGAAGTAAGAGAATTACAAAATATTAAAATAAAATTTATAGAGAAAGAGGAAGTGAAGAAGCTTCACAGAGAGAGTGACGAGGGATTGCAGTGTTGCGTCGAGGCCGTGTGGTATCCGTGTGCCTGCGTGCACCTTTTCTCGAGCCGCTTACCTGTCAACCCGTGTGACATAATCAGTGTCCGTTCTGATTTTATATAAATTTTATTTTTCGTCTTTAAAAAGTGCATTGTTAGAAAATCAATAAAAAAAGTTAATATAAAATTATTTAAACTTAAATTTAAGTTTGATATAAATAATAAAAAGTATATATTGGATTATATTACTCGTCCTCATAAATATTATATTGGCACTCTTCTACCTTTTGGTAATTACAGAAACACCCTTGAGGACATTTTTATCATTCAAAATTTATATTAAAGTTTGATTAAGTCAAGAAAAGTATTTTTGAATTATAAAGGCTTCTAGGGGTGGTTTCTGTAATTTTTCAAAAGACATGAATAATTTATATAAATGAATAATATTTAAAGGGGTGTAAATGTAAGTATCCTATAAATACATAAATCCAACTTGCAAATTTCTCATGCAAATTTGTTATTTATGCCATTCTGCAATCATAAAGTTTCCTCCTCGCCCAATGATGTCTAGCTTAAGCGGCCAAAACATATCGTCAAAATATCAAATATATATTACTAACAAATAGTTACTTTATAATAGATCAAGTGCTACTATTAAAGTATATTAATACTCAAATAATGGCAGAATTCAAACTCACGAGTCACAACCATGAGATCATGGACCCTCAATTTCGCTAAATTAATTTTCATTGTCCCATATCATATTTGACTTTACATTTATATTAAGTATTTATAAGTTTTAGACAATTGCACAGTACTCTCAATGTAATATTCGTATCGTACCATGTTCCTTTTGTCAAGGGTTCACAGAATGGGTTTGCAGGTCGGATAAACTAAATTAACCTGAATTCAAATAAAAAGACACAAATCTTTATCCTGTATCATGACATTTTTGAGTAAAAACACAATATTCACATGAATTAGGACTAGGGAGTAAATTTGGTGAGAGAGAGAGAGAGAGAGAGAGAGAGAGAGAGAGAAGAGAGAGAGAGAGAGAGAGAGAGAGAGAGAGAGAGAGAGAGAGAGAGAGAGAGAGAGAGATGTAGTAATTTCATAAGAACTTGTACATAATTTAATTCTCAAAAAGCAAACAAACTGTAAGACAAAGATGTTTGACTCATCACTCTGTACAATAATACCTTAAATATGTTTGTTGGTGTAAATAAATAATTTAAGTGAGATAGGACAGGCGATTTCAGTTTTTACTACAGAAAGCGTGCTCATATAATAGGTTTGATAAGCACATGTAGCTGGAAAGCGCACTCCCCAAATTGTCCATCTTTTCATATTAGAATATATTCAATTTTCTGATCGGACATCCTCTGTACTATCATTATAGGTTATTGCTCTGTATGTCTGTCGACCCTTATAATAATACTAATTAAATTATAATAATATTATTGTATTAAAATTATCATAATTAATTTTAGCCCTAAATAAAATTGTTATAATAGATAATCATTGATATATATATAGGGTAAATTTCATTAACACCCCCTAATGTTAGACCCAATTACACAAATATCTCCTGTCTTTTGTGAAATTACAACTACACCCTCTTGAGGGGTGTTAGTGTAATGTTTTTCAGGGGTATTAGTGTAAGCTTTGCCCTTGAATATGGGGTGTAGATGTAATAAAATTACAACCTCAAGGGGTGTAGTTATAATTTTGCAAAAAATGAGGGGTATTTGTGTAATTGAACCTAACCTCAGAGGGTGTCACTGTAATTTACTCATATATATGATGGGGTAAAATTCGGGAAGTATATGATCGAAGAACGCTTACACATCTCAAGTCAAGAATTTCTAACTTTACTCTCTTTATTGCTCTTCCAAAAAAAAAGTCCCCTTTTATAATGAATTGACGACCTATTTATAATAAACAAATCATGAATGTGGGAAGTCGTAAAGATAATTTCGCCGCCCGACCGACCACTATCTAACGAATACAAGTTAATGACTGGGGGTAATTTGGTAATTTGCATAACACCACTAATTAATGTGTACAATAAAATGATCGGGGGTAATTCGATAATTACATATGCGGATTGATCTTGTTACCATCAGTATTATATATAGACAACATAAAATTATGTTGATTATTCATTATTAAATTGTGGTCACAAATATTCAAAAAGTACAAGAATATATTAAACATCTATAGTAGAAAGTGGCCAATTTTTATTTGAATTTTTGGATTATTGATTTCTAATATTCTAAATTAAGTTTAAAATTTTAATCACTGTAGATTCCCACCAGCATTAAAAAAAAAAGATCGGTGACAAAAGTAATACAATTACTAAATATTTTGCAATTAATACTATTTTGTATTCAATTGAATTTTGATTAATTAATATAATATAATTATAATTTACATTTTAGGGAATATTTGCTACTAAAAATTGAATTTAATTTTACCACATGGGTCTTATAAATTAAAACGTTTTTTTTTTTTTTTAACATTGGACATTGAAACATCAAAATTACATACATAAATAAATTTACACTTGTATTTGTATTTTTTAATTACGAAGTCTAAATCTTACCAAATTTTATAAATATATTTATTAAAATTAAAGTTTCATAGATTGGGTAATATTGAAGGTGGAACTAACGGTACCCATAGTTTAGTCCGTGAGTTGGCAGTTTGTCACTTTTTGACATTGCGATTAACGGTCCCCTTCGTAGCCTTTCCCGCGTGCTGGCCAAAAGCTTTCTCAACTCATTAAATTTTGATGTCCCCTAGGAACAGTACGATGAATTGAGCTTCACAATTTTTAGGAATAATTAAACTCTTTCTCCAATTAGATTTAATATAATTACACATAAATTTTTTATAATTTAAAAAATTATATTTAGTACTTCTCGTTTGCTTCTATCTATAAATAGATATTTTTATTAGTTAAAATTCAGGTAAATTTCATTTTTGGTCCCATATATTAGGTCAAGTTCAATTTTGGTCATATTCATCACAAAAATCTTAATTTCAGAACAATATCTTTCGATTTGTTTCAATTTTGGTACCAATGTAGAAAATAGATGGAAATCGTTAGTTGCCGTTAAAAAGAGGCATATGCCTCTGACATAATGTGTATTTACGGATAAATAAACACATGAAATGACAAAAAAGGGAAGGAAATAAAAAATTAGGGTTCATCCACCATTTTTTCTCTTCCAAATACACCCAAATTCCGCTTCAATTTCTGAAAAATAGAGTCAACAAATGATTCGACTTCTACAATTAGAACTCTCATGGGTTATTGTGGTAAGAAAAAACATCTTTAAGAACCTCATGTACGAGTGCCAATCCAAGAAGAAGATTTTATGACCATGATGATATTGCTAGAGGGTGTGATTTTTTTATATGGAAAGACTCACCAATGTGCACAAAGGCAAAGAAAATCATACCTGGGCTTTTTCGCAAGTTGAACAAAGTGGAACGAGACATGTTGGAAATGAGGAAGAAGGTATATCGTGTACAGAATGGAAGAAGAGGTGGTTGAAATGAAAAGGAAAGAGGTGGATGAACTATAATTTTTTATTTTACCCCATTTTCTGCCATTCCATGTATTTATTTTCCCCCAACTACGCATCATGTGAGAGGCACATCCTCCTTTTAACGACAGTTAACGATTTCTGTCAATTTTTTACGTTGGGATCAAAATTGAGACAAATTTAAAGATATTATCCTGAAATTGAGATTTTTATAACGAATGAGACCAAAATTGAACTGGGTCTGCTATATGGGATGAAAAATGAGATTTACCCTCAAAATTCACTGAATGTGTTGACATCAGCAAAAAAGCTAAAGGAAAATCGATATTTACAATCGATTGACTTATTATCGAATTATTGTAGATCACATAAATTTTTTTATGATCAAACTACCGTGATATATCTCCACACATTAATACATGTGCAGAGGTATATCTTCACCATTATAGGTGTAGTTTACCCAGAAAAAATTTATTTGACTTGTAATAAATCAATCAATAGTAAATATCGATTTTCATTCTTTTTTTTCTTTTGTTAATATCACAAATTTAGTTAATTGAACTGACGGATGAACATATTTATTATATGAGAGCAAACCTCAACGGTACTAAATATAAAGTTTCCAAATTATAGCAAATTTATGTACAATTACACCAAATCTTAGGGCAGACTGACGGACTTATCCCAAGTTTTAAGTAACTTGGTCGAATTTGGGTGGGTGTGTATATGTTAGAATTGGTGACCGTCAAGCCAATTGTTGGCTCATTGTCTGCCATTCTAAACGATATTTTTCAATAAAATGTTAATATTAAGAATTGTTCTTTGGCATCTTCATCTTATGCTTATACAATATTTGTATGCATTTGGTTGAAGCCCTTAGATCATAGTGCTACGGGGTTGGATCACGCATATGATGGCGACCATGAAACCAACCTCTATGGTTTGATCTAAAATGTTCTAAGTCGGTGAATCGGTGAGACGGGGCATCGGCCATGATTCCTTAGAGATTTGCACTAAGTGATGCGTTCATATGATGATTGTTGCGTTTCATAGACAATGATGTATGACGTCTACGCACTTTAGTGGGTGCTTGATAAGGAGTTATCAAGTTCAATGAACTGGCCCGTTGGAGATGTCATATAGAAGCTTTGTGGAGCATGATCGGAATGACTTGATTCTCCTTTGTTACGATAGTGCATTAAGTGGTCCTTCGACTTGAGGTTCCATTGACTTGATCATGTCTGACGCAGCTATGGTTTCTTCTATAGTTGTTAAAAAGCCATGTTTCAAACATAGTCAGAGCATGCATGGAGGTTGGTGAGTTCCAAGATAGGATCCATCGCTCATCATGAGATGATGAAGAGTCTCCTATGTTATCTACATTATGTTCTCCAAAATCCGTGGCCACGGTAGTTGATCAAATAGGAAAGGAGTTTCCTATATTGATAAATGAGTAGCACATAGTGTAGAGTTGATACATAGATATTTAAGTCCTAGATGGGAACCGATTGCAATTCCGCGCCCTAGATTTCGATCGGGAGATTAGCTTGATGGAAGGACTGTATTTGCATGTAACTCGTAACTTACAGGTTCACGTAGATTCACCAATTCTCTAACGCCATGGACTACTGCTAGGTGGCCACCCATGATGATGGATACCCTCTAATTAAAGAGTTAATTGAGGGTGATTAATTATGATATCATCTAATTAATCTAATACAGATAAGTTGCTAATTAAATGTATATGTGATACAAGCCCAAAACTAGCTGAGTAGTGAACCTAAAGAGTCACACACAAATCTATGATGGAATTCTTGAAAATAATTAATTGGATTAATTATGGAGAAGATGAAAAGCAAAGTTCAATTTGTCTTCTCATTAAGAAGCAAAGTTGGATTTGACTTCTTAAAAATGAAGAAGCAAAGTTGGATTTGTCATCTTGAAAGGCGAAGAAGCAAAGTTGAATTTGCCTTCTTGAAAGACGAAGAAGCAAAGTTGGATTTGTCTTCTTAAAGACGAGAAACAAAGTTGGATTTGTCTTCTTGAAAGACGAAGAAGCAAAGTTTTTTTTTCTTTTGCAAGAAGAAGCAAACTTGAATGTGTCTTCTTGAAAGACGAAGAAGCAAAGTTGGATTTGTCTTCTTGAAAGACGAAGAAGCAAAGTTGAATTTGTCTTTTTGAATACGAAGAAGCAAAGTCGAACTTGTTTTCATAAGATGAAGAAGCAAAGTCGAACTTCTCTTCTTAATATGACAAAACAAGTTTGTCATTTTATAAGAAGAAGAGACAAAGTTGAACTTCTCTTCTTAATATGACAAAACAAGTTTGTTATTTTGTAAGAAGAAGAATCAAACTTGTCTTCCTCTTTGCAAGATGAAGAAGCAAAGTTGAACTTCTCTTCTTAATATGAAAAAACAAGTTTGTCCTTTTGTAAAAAGAAGAATCAAATTTGTCTTCCTCTTTGTAAGAAAAAGAAGACAAGTTGAACTTGCCTTCTTCAATGGAAGGTCTATAAATAGGAGACCTTGCCATTCAAAAGGATGCTTGAAAGACTTGACAATCCTTTGCAATTTCTTTGCTTCCTTTGCTCTCTTGATCTTGAAAACGAGTTTCTTGTCTTCTCAGTTGATCAATTGTTGATCTACCGAAATCCTCTAATGCCTAATAGCATAGGGTTATTAGAGATTCCATCATAGGTGGTGTGGACTATCTTTAGAATAAAGACATATGTGTTCCTACCGTGAACAATGACCGGAACGATTTCACCGTACCGAAGGACTAGTAGCCGTTTTCTACCGATTGCTTAGATGGGAATTGTTCTTGCGGAATGTTCACGTCATCTACATCAACCGACGGACACCAAGGTTGGTATCCTAAACCATTCAATTGACTCCTTTATGCATGAGATTCGCGTTGTAGTAGCAACGAGACGGACGATTTGATCACTAATTACACTATTGTATTGTAATTTAAACTCTCATTTTCGTTGTGTTTAACGTCTCAAAGCCTATACGAAACTAACAGTATATGTTTAAAAAAATCATTAATATCCTCAAAAGGCAATCAAAATATCCTTACAGATCAAGGATCCGCGTGTCTAGGAATAGGATTATTGCCACTTGAAGATCGTCGAATTAACCATAAATTATAAATATTTCATTCCATTATTTTCATTATTTGTGTCATTAACTGACTCAACGACATGATTTTTCGACTGGAGATGACCTCAGTGCCTATGATCATGTGTGATTTTCAGATCGAAACTATGTCATGGGATTGGTGTGCAGAAATCATGAAGTTATGTTTAGTAGATTAGTAGAGAAAGACAAGTATTCTTGCTATATTGTGCAATAATCTTTTGGGATAATTACACTCCCTCCCACGAGGTTTGGTGTAATTACACGTAGATCCTCTATAATTTGAAAAATTATATCTAATACTCCTGATGTTTGATTCCGTCTAACAAATAGGTCCCTTCGTTAGACAAATTCACCAAATTTGTTGATAATTAAAAAAATTAATAAAAATCGATATTTACACTCAATTGACTTATTGTAGGTTCAAACAAATCTTTTATGACTAAACTACCCTTATAACGATTAATATATATCTCCTCGCATGCATTAACGTGTGAAGATATATAATGATGATTTGGTCATAAAAAAAGATATGTTTGACCTACAATAAGTTAGTAATAAGTCAATCTATGGTAAAAATTGATTTTCATTTAGTTTTTTTTTTTTTGCTAATATCAACAAATTAGGTATATATTGACTAACGGAGAAATCTATTTATTAGACAGAAACAAACCTTATATGTATTAACTGTAATTTTTCAAACCACAAGAAGTTTATGTATAATTTCAGCAAACTTAAGGGGAGGGAGTCTAATTATCCCTAATTTTTTAAAAAGAAGCCCGCACTCTTTCTTTTCCTTCTTTTCGGGAAACAATAATGTTAGCATGTGGAGGTGTAATTATTTCACAACGAGAATGAAAGGATTTGCTATTTACTTCAATTCTTTCTTCCTTATAAACATCGAAAATACTTAAGCAATTATCATTAATTACTCATTTACTTCAACATAATGTTTAAATTCTCAAAATACATTTTTTATTAGTGATTTGCAGTTTTTCAATGTACTGATGCGATGATCTAATTATCGCTTCTATCTAAAATAAATTAGTATTGTCGCAGGTCTCAAATTAAGTTAAATACAATAAAATCAAACTATTATACTTATGGTTTTTTCAAAAAGATAAAAATAAAAATTAATGAAAGTGGTGGGAAACTTCTTGCAAGGTCGTAGGTGTGATGAGTAAGTTGTATTTTGGGCAACTATCAAAATAGGCCAGCTGTTGTGATTCATAATTTCATACATAAGTACTAAACAATAAATCATGGTACATAGCACTGTTCCCCCATTTTTGGAGCATTTTTATGTGTTCTTTTTTAATAACTTTGGCTGGATTGTGAAAACTAAAAATTGAAAATAAAAATACAAACAAACAGGCCCATCATGCTCACTGAGGATTACTACAATCAATCCTGTTTATTTCTTGCAATTTCTTTATCAAAACAAATGGGTCCATAGTGTACATATGTATTGTGTTAAACAACGATATGCTTATTTAATATGATATCAAAGTTAAATAAAAATAAGAAGTTATGAATTCAAGTTTTACGGCTATCAATTTACGAGAAAAGTGTGGTGGGTCAGAGGGTGTTTTTTTTTTTTTTCGGTAAACGGTAAATGGTAAATTGCATATAACAGTAAAGAGTACAACACGTAGTATAACTTACAAGCTCTCCCAAGCTATCCCCCAAGCTCTGTAGACAGAGAGAAATTCTATAGAGTCAAGCCTAAAATACACTACGAGTTTAAACTGAATTTGCTCAAGCACTAGCTTAACTATGTCCGTCAGCTATTGAACGATCCTCGTGTTCTGCTCCATCCACAAATAGTACACCATCGACGCAAGCAATGCTCAATTATTCAAGAGGTGTTGTCCTCGCCAATGACTCACTGCGCACTCGATCCCTTGAGCCCAAGTCTGCTGGCCAGCTCCATCGCACCAGTCTCTCCGTGGCTCTCAAACATTCAGCCGAGCAGGCACACACAAAGAAAAGGTGCGGAGTGTGTTGATTCTCATCATGGCTTCAATCACATATTTCGGGGTGAAGATCAAGTATTTACACAGAATGTATTAATTCTCATCGTAACTAACAACTTGAACTTTTAATGAGTTCAACAAATTATATATGTAGGAGTATTTATAAATCGAATAAATATGCTCTGGGCGAAAGCTAAATCTTTCAACTACTATTATCGAATGCAAAAAAATAAATTTTCCTGATAGGTAATAAATGGAAGGACCATAGTTACGTACAAGGGTGAGAGTTTGCCACAATATACTAGTTATAACGATTCCAAAATAATTAAAATATACCTTAAAATAGTAATGCGAAAATTTAATAGGAATCAAGTGGTTAGGAATTCTATTTATTACCATCCTATCGTACCAAACACATGATGTACACATGATGTTTGTATGGGATAATATCCCGTAAATCTATTAAAAAGAATTGCACTTGTACCTTGTGCCAAAAAAAAAAAAAATTAATCACGTAACAATCATTGCATAGATATATGTTTATTTGAACTCACGTCACATTATAAATGTGACAATATTTGACCTTAATTGATAGATCACAATGATTGATAATATAATATATTATTTTCATATCAAACATTAAAATCTAATCATATAAAAATTAAGTTGGAGCTGGAAGCAGAGTGATAATCCAGTTGTACTTGAAGCCGTACATGAAGGCAGATAGCTGCTTTTGGAATCTAAAGACTCGGAATAATCAACTTAATTCCCTTTTTACCATAATTATTATTTTTATATTTTCAAAAATTTTACAATACGAAAATGTATTTGCAATTTCTCAGGAGAATATTTGGATAGTATTATTCTAATCTTAGAATAAAATAAGGGGAAATTACAGCTACCTTCCCTGAAATTTGGCATAATTACAAATACTCTTTCATTGTTTGAGAATTTATAATTTACAAATACTACATGCGGTTTGTAACTGTCTAACAAATAACTCATTTTCATCTATTTTTATGGGTGGACTGATCAAAATGCCCTTATACACTGAATTACTTTTTACTTGATTCGTAAAATTTTTTTAGAGTACAATGCGCAGGGAGAGATTTTTTAAGTTTTTTACACAGAGGAGTAGTAATGCAATTTGCCTCGGTTGATTTATCTACAATATTAGGAAAAATTGCATTTTTGGTCCCACAGGATATACTCTGTTGCACTTTTGGTCCAATTATTTACGGGTTTAACATTTTTGGTCCCATCGTCATTAATGTTGTTAACTTATGGATGAAAAACCACATTTGAAAGTCAAATGTGGTTTTCTATGGTTTAAAACTAAAATTGGTAAAGGTGGTATTTCCAAATCTTGACCCCAAGTTGAAGATTCTCCCTATATAAAATGTATTTTAATAACTTAATTTAGCTAAAATTATGTACATTTGATTCATTATAATCCTTAATTTTATAATGATATTATTATAAATGAAATGTTAAATTATGTGATTGCAAAATTAAGAATGCATTAATGTTATGGAACAACATGTAATTATTTTAGTTTAAAATGTTGGATTTAGTTGTTAATGTTAATGTTGGATTTAAACAGGATGTTTTCTTTGTGTGCAGGAATCTCAACCCCTGAGGCACATTTTCTCACAATGTTCGAACGTCAATGAAGCTTTGGGGAGTGAGAGTCAAGTGCCTTTTTTGACAAAAGGAGGAAAAATATTTGTCACCATGACAAACCTTTCGGTTGCAATACATGCATCAAAGAAGAAGAAACCGAACACTTGAATTGCAATCAAGTTTTTTTGGTATTGTTTACTTTTTGGGGATGTAATCAAGTTTTTCGAATGTAATTTTTTGGGTAAATTTATAATTTTTTGGCAATTGCAAACTTTGGCAATTCTTTTGTGAAGTGCAATTGCACATATGCGCATAGTTTGCAAGGGGAAACATGGCTTGATATGTATATTGCAAACAATTAAGTTGGTTCTTTTTTTCGTTCAATGCAATCAGTTCATTTTTTGCTTTTAATTTTGCAATATTTTTATTTTATTTTTTTGTAGTTATTCTAATTTTGCAATCACATAATTTAACATTTCATTTATAATAATATCATTATAAAATTAAGGATTATAATGAATCAAATTTACATAATTTTAGCTAAATTAAGTTATTAAAATACATTTTATATAGTGAGAATCTTCAAATTGGGGTCAAAATGTGGAAAAATACCACCTGTATAAATTTTAGTGATTTTAAACCATAGAAAACCACATTTGACTTCCATCCATAAGTTAATAGCATTAACGGCGATGAGACCAAAAGTGCAACACTTTTGGTTCTTGTGGGACCAAAAGTGTTAAGTCCATAAACAATGAGACCAAAAGTGCAACATGGTATATCCTGTGGGACTAAAAGTGCAATTTTTCCATAATATTAATAAAAAATTTAAAGGTAAAATGGTCAATTTCAGGACTTTCGTTAAAAACTACAAATCTTAGGGGGTATTTTTTAAATAACGAAATAATATTTGTAATTATGTTAAGGGTTAATTACATTTAAACCCCCTCTGAAAATGCATAATTACACTTTCCCCCAAAGAAGTTTTGAAATTATATTTACACCCCCTCTAAAAATTCTTTGTTTACACCTGACCTCCATTCGTTAAAGTTTGGGCGAAAAATGTTCATTTCAACAAAAATAATTACATAAATTTTCAATTTTACCTCTCATTTAACATTCTCGTGCAATAATTTTGTACTTATAAGGAAAAAATATAATAATATTGGTCTCACTCCATACATATACGTTACACTTATCCTCTTATAAGTACAAAAATATAAATGAGAATGTTAACTGATGGGAACATTTGAAAATTTGTGTAATCATTTTTGTTGACGTGAACATTTTTCGTCCTAACTCTAACGGATGGGGTTAGGTGTAAACAGAGAATTTTTGGAGGAGGTGTAAGTGTAATTTCAAAACTTTTTTGGGGGAAAATATAATTATACATTCTTAGAAGGGGTGTAAGTATAATTAACCCTTATGTTAAATATTATGAGAGGTGGCTGTAATTCATTGATAAAATAAAGTAAAAAAAAAAAAGAGTAACTAAATTAAGGAATTTAAACCAAAAATAAACTCAATAAATAGTCTTTCAAAATGAGAACTGCGATTCTCTCTCTAGGAAATTTCGAGGAAGGTGAGTATGGCTCCCCCAGCTCCCCATGCATTTAACCCTCCCTTCTTCCTCTCCCTTTCCTCCCAAACCCCCAACAACATTTTCCCTTTCACTCTCCTCCTGGGGTGGATTTTTCGTTTTCCCTTTCACTCCCATTTCCGCCATGAAGCTCGCCAATATCATTCCCGGAAAGTTTTTCAGGTCCAAGAAATCCCGCTCCGTCTCCAGATCCGAAACCGATCCCTCCTCCTTCAGCTCTCAGGCGACCTCCTCCTCCGCCTCCTCCGAGGACGGCTCCAAGAAGCCTAACGGCTTATCCACGCCCACCAGTGTTCTCCCCACCTTGTCCGCCGATATTTCCGCCGAGGAATGGTCTGAAATCTCCGCCGACGTCTATTTCGAGCTGAAACATGCGTTTGAGATGATCGACAGGGACGGCGACGGGAAGATAAAGAAGGAGGAGCTCGAGGCGCTTCTCTGCCGGATAGGGGCGGAGCCCCCCAGCCAGGAGGAGCTCCAGTTGATGCTCAGCGATGTGGACAGGGACGGCGACGGGTGCATCACGTTGGAGGAGTTCTACGCGATCGGCTCGGCCTTCGCGCCGCCCACCTGCGACATGGAGCTGAGGGACACCTTCGACTTCTTCGACTCGGATCGCGACGGGAAGATCACGGCGGAGGAGCTCTTCAACGTCTTCAAAACGATTGGGGACTCGCAGTGCACGTTAGAGGACTGCCGGCGCATGATTAGAGGTGTGGACACAAACGGAGACGGGTTCGTCTGCTTCGAGGACTTCAGTCGTATGATGGAGCTTCAGCAGCAACGATGATTGATTTTCCTTTCTTGTTAATTTTCATCAAAAAGAAATAAAAGAAAGGAAAATTTACCATTTGCTGCCCTCCAATTTTTCCCCCCCTTTTTTTTCCTTAATATTTTCTTAAATCTTTTTCGGTCTGGGCTTAAGCGGATGTGTGTGATTTCTGAAAATATCGACGGTGAGGAGGAGGTCCAGAAGCATAGATGAACTGTTAACGGCCAGGATTGATGATCAATCTTGTTTGAATCTGGAAGTACATATATATAAAAATGAGAAGGCAATTTTCAGAAAATGTATTTTCTTAGAAATATTTATTATTTTTTTAAATTATTGAATTATTAGTTGATTGTTTGTTGGATCCGGTAAATTGGGGATAAGCCCAACAGTTGGGCCCAATAATAGGGCCCACTTCCTACTGTGGGTGGCAACTGTCTCCGCGTAGCGTGGGTCTCTCTCTCTCTTCTCTCTCTCTCACACACACACACACAAAACGCTTTAATTAATTGTATGAGTTGATTGCTCAACTTGTTTGTATTTCTATTTTTTATATTTATTTTACTGTTTTTTAATTTATTGTAACATAAAGTGGTAAATTTAGTAATATTGTCACGTAATTTTTCAGATAATTGTTGTTGTCAATGAATTATTACTATACAGGTTTGTCATTAGTAATAACAATTAAAGTGTGAAGTAGATTAAAGGGTCAAATATACTTTTGCCCTTTGAATTATTCTCAATGTAACATTTACTTCATAAACTATCAAATGTAACGATTATTTTGATTGAATATCCTCAATGTAATATTTACCTCACAAACTACCAAATGTAATGATTATTCTGATTGAATAAAATTACCCCATATGTCTTGAATAACTATATTATTCTCAATATTTTTTAGTATTTTGTACATTAAATCATCAAAAAATTATTTTTTAACTACAAAGAATTTTTAATGAGTGAAGAATTTAAATTGAAAGTAGTGTTATAAGTTAATATATATATATAATAGATACAAACAAATGCACAAAGAACTTTCATGTAAAAAAATTTATAACTCGGTTAAATAATTAACTATTAATTTTTTTTATGATAAAAATGAATAATTATATATTCTTTTTTTAAATATATTTTTATAAAAAAAATGATAAAATTAATTTTTTTTCTAAAAGCGTTTAACTTTTGGTTAAGCATATATATTGTCAATTTCTTTTTCAAAAGTATATATGAGTTGTTGATATTATATTTGTTGTGCATCTATCATATGTATTAATTTATTACTCCACTTTTTATTTAATCCTTCACTTGTTAAAAATTCTTGTTAGTTAGAAAATAACTTGGTGATGATTTAATATGCAAAATACTAAATAATATTGTGAATAATATAATTATTCGAAGCATGAGGGGCAATTTTGTCCAACCTGGGGGCAAGTGTTATATTTTTTAGTTTATGGGGGTAAATGTTACCTCATGAATAGTTGACGGGGACAAAGTGTATTTAACGCTAAATTATATTGACACCCATATCCAATTACACAAACACCTCATGTGCTTCGCAAAATTTTAAATACGTCTCTTAAAATTGTAATTATAATTATAAATATATCCCTATTTAATGGGGAAACTTTGCACAAATAGCCTTTCGGTATATTGTACGAACACCCCATCAAGGAAAAATTTACACAAATACTCCTTGGGCATATTGCACTAACACCCCATCACACGTGTACTTGCAATTTCATATAGGGTGGGGATGTTTGTATAATTTGACTTAATCTTATGGGTATTGATCTAATTTACCTAAAAATATAATTATTCTAATATTAGGATCTTAATAGTGATAATGTATACATAACTTTTATTATTATAAAATTTAATGAAAATTATTGTGATAAAAAAAAGAGCTTGGGACTCTTTATTATCATACACCAAAATTTAGCATTTTCGTGGTACTCTTGGATTTTTAATTTAAAGAAAATATTGGTGAAATCGAACTCAAAGAGTTCAATTTGCACCAATTTTATAAATGTATTTATTTTAATAATATTTTAATTAGTTTTTTTTTTAAATTTTGATATTAAATGATTAAATAAGCCATCATGCCAACTTGATTTACGTTCTTTACTATTTACATTTTATAAATTTGGATAAGATATTTTAAATAAGTTTAGTTCTAAAAACTTTTTAGTTGTGTCATATAAGAAGTTATTGAATTTAAGAGTTATAACAGCCAGGGATAATTATAATTACAAAAACTGCCCCCAACAACCAATTACACAAGAGTAGTTTGTGTAATAATATTGACATTTTTTAAGAATGTATGTATAATTTTTCAAACATAGGTGATTTGTATAAATGGTATTGATGTTTCTGGTGAGTGTATGCGTACTTATCCAAAAAATGAATAATTTGTGTAACAGACCATAGATGAGAGGTGTAAAAATAATTATCTCTAAAATCTATACGTTATAAAATTATGAAATAAGTCACACAAGATTAAATCAGAGTTGCATGTACATCAAAGATTATTTATGATCTCAGTATGGTAACAAATACGATCACGTACTTTAATGTAATAAATTGATAGGAGTTCAGGATAAAATTCTCCGTCTAAACACAAACAACTTCCTCAAACAAAAAAGAAATAAATAAGTAATGAGGATCATATATCTTAATTTTCCGCATTCACATGGGTAGCATCAAATTTTTATCGAAGTATCCAAGTATTATCAAGAAGTTCACAAATACGTACTTTTACTGATCGACGTATATTTTATTTTTGCTTTAATTTTTTCTTTCTCATTTCTTAAATGTGTAATCTTTATATTAAAGTTTTACATGCAATAAGGCTAAGATGTTTTTTTAAAATCAAATTATTTAATACCATACATTTTTTTACTTTGGAAAAATCTTTTACATATATTACAAATATTATTGTACTTACCATATAGCAGATCACTCAAAAAAAATTATGTCTGTATTTTTTTTTAGAAAATTTATAAATAATACAGTATTTATATTTTGATCGTTTTGTATCTACACATTCGACAAAAACTCAGATGTATCTTTGTAGAGAAAACAAGAAAAAAATTCAATATTTCAATCTGGTTGTGAATTTTCATTGAATATTTTAATTAATGGGGATCAATTTCACTATTTATATTAATTATTCTTATAGGCTGCATATACAGCCGACTTAGGATAATTTTAATTAACTTGATTACTGAAAACGATAGTTGATTTTTTATTTTTTTTTTCATCTACGTTGTGATAACTATTATCTGAGATTTTTTGTTAGTACAAGATTTGAATTTAAATGATTGACATGATGTCGCTTTCACACCAATAATTAAGTTTTGATAATATGTTAAAATGAAAAGTCAAAAAACTAATGTTAAAGCTCGGGAAAAAAATTAAAATAAGTATTCAAAATTATGAAAATAGTAACTTTTTTCTTGTTTTTTCATAGTAAAAAATCTAATAAACCACACCAGTAAAAGTACAGTACTACTGTGATAATTGTTCTTTTTATAAAAGCGATAACTACATAATTACATTAGTATTTTAATAACGTGAAAAATTGAGCAATACATCAATTCGATTAATACACTAATATAATAAAAATATTAAATAACACTACCAGAAAATAGAAAATTAGCGACAAAAAAATTAAGGGACAATTTTATATTATCACTAATTATATATATATATATATTTAGTGACAAGAATGTTTATTTTGTCACAATAATGAATTTTTATGATTTTAATCATTATTATTATTTTGTAAAACTTGTTATTATTACAAAAAATATGCACAAAGTTGTCATTAAATACAATTAGTGACTTATGAATAGTGACAATCTAGTGACAACAATTATTTGTTGTCACTATATTGTCTTGTCATTAAGTTGTCACTATAGATGAGTCATTAATTGTATTTAGTGATAACTTTATACACAATTTTTATCATTAATAATTATATAGTGATAAGATAAAAAATATTTTTACTTAATATATATTTTTAGAAATAATTTTAAAATTATCATTTAATATTTTATTACTAATATCATATTTCTTTTAGTATAAATTATAACAAACCTGCATAAAGTTAGATAAATATTCGTACGTTCCATAAGATTCGAACAATCACATTAAACTCTTTGATCACATACCTCAACTCGAACAACTAAGACTAAATTGGTTATTACAATCATAATTAAATGCGAAACTAATGTAATAAATGAACTCTGACAAGAATATTTGTTCGAGCATATGTTTAAAAAATTATTACCAAACGCAAATTATTTAAAAAAAATAAATAAGAAATTTTGACCCCGAAAAATGAGGAAGATTCCATTTTTCAAGAACTCGATGCATCAAAACCCACGTTGCTTTTTTCGAGATATATATATTCACTGCCAACCAATGAAAATTCGCCATTTTGTTTCAATGTTGAAGATTTTTTTAAATCTTAATCGATTCGTGATAGGGGCCTAGTCCACGTCTTCTGACACGTTTTTACCTATATTTATTTGTATTAATAATTAATTTCAGTAAATTACAACTTATTAATTTACATAATCCATATGATTATTCTATTTTACCTTGTCAGCAGGTATTCATTTGTTCCTTTTGAATTTTTTTTTAAATAGATAGATATTATTAAAACAATCAACAGATTATTATAATATTTAGTACGCATTACAACAATATAATTAAATTTACTATTAATAACTTCAAAGCAAATCAAGAAATAATGTACACACTACTATAAAAGTAGACTTCATACCTACATCGTAGGTTCGAACTTATGATCTTGTGATCGTGAGATCTCAACCCCACCATTCAGGTAAAATTTGTCCCTTTTGATAAGTTTCAATAAGTTGGTTAATTTAAGTAACTTGTTTTAATTGGTAAGAGATGTTAATTTAAGTATGACTAATAGAAAAAGTTGATTCGATTTTCTATTGTAATTTCTGGTACATCTTTTATTCTATTTACGTATACATGTAACGTGTATAAAAATTACTTCATCGAATCAAAGAATTCAGAAATAAAATGAAAAGGCATACAGTAATCCCCTTTTGTTGCTTCTTTAAAATGAATGAAAAATCTTTAAATAATTTTTACATGAACTTAGAGATATTTCAATTCAAATTAAATTTTGAGAGATCAAAGTTTACTATATAATGAGAGGCCGTTTGTCGTAACTTCTGTTTCTGTTGTGAGAATAAATAGTAGGAAAAAAAGAAGTTAAAGTTGGAATGTTTTGAAAAATAATTTAATGTTTATAATTTTATCAATAACTTGCGTAAATTATAAGAAGTTGTTTATAATTTTTAGCTAAAATTAATTTAGTTTAAGCAATTTAAAAGCAAAAGTTGCAACTGAAACACTAATTTTAATTTATTTTCAGTAATAAACTAATGAATATTATTTTAAACCCGGCCTTGCAACCTACACTGAGTACATTATACTCACTACATGATTGGCATATAATTTAAAATAATTACACCGTTCTCTCTATACGTAGACTTCCTGTGATTTGAAAAATTGGCATCTATTTTCGTCGAAATAATAGATTCATTTGTCAGTCAAAATTCATTAAATTTGCTGATATTCGCAAAAGAATTGAATAAAAATCTAAATTTATCCTGATTGGTTTATTAGTAACTTATTATATGTTAAACGTAAGTGGCCCGGTGTCAAGGGCCGCCCGCACTCTCGGCCCCCTTGACCCAATTTCGGCCATGTTCCATCCGGCCGACCAACACTTCCGCCGACAGGCACTAGGCCTCCGCAGGTTTTTAGAGTCTTAGGCGTGAGTCACTGATGTAATATTTACTTTTGCTCATGTGGCCTTTTATGCCCCATGGGATGCAATTTTCAGCTTTTCTAGTATCTAGTTTTATCGATAGAAAATTTCTTTTTAAGCCTATTATAGGGGGGAATGACCACTCGAAGCTTGATGTACATTGCTAGTATCCCCCTCATGGCGATCCCCGTGGCTAGCTTGTTGTAATCTTCAATATTTCTGCTATCAATACAAAAATGCATTCGCTGCAAGACGTGTGATTGATTTACTGATTCCGCTGCATTATATTGTTGATTGTTGGAAATTGTGTTGTTCTTGCCGACGGCCTGTGCGAGGCGTCGGTGGGAATTTGGTTGGTGTTGCTGTCGGTTGGCGGAAGTAGTCGTTGGCTGTGGACTACTAGCGACACGGTGCCCCTTTCCCCGCATTGCAGAAGGCGCCCTGTGAGACCGGGGCTGGCCCCACTACTATTCATAGTTGGTCCCGAGTGGTCTTGGGTTTTTAAATAGATCCCAATCGAGTCCATTTTTAAATTCAGGCCCAACCCATGAATCCATCTGTTTAAGGCTTGGACCATACCCGAATGTGCCTATATTTTTTTCTTCTTTTTATGGAATTGAGGTGCCCTTTACAATTTCTTAAATTTATAGTTATTTTATGAAATAAATAAATAATAAATTAAATCACACAATACTATAACTAGGAAAAATAATAATTAAAATCATATAATGAACTTAAATAATAATTTGACTAACAAGCTTACAATAATAACTTAAATAGTTACAAATTTAAAAAGGACTTAAAATAGACTTTAAAAATAATAAACAAAGAGTATTAATGAACTAATATACTAAAAACTTAGAAGTATAATAATAAAGATAAAAAGTTCGATTTTCAAAAGTACAAAAAACCTATTAGAACAGTCAATTTAGAAGAATAAATAAAACTTATATAACATGTATTATTTAAAAAAAAAAAAAAAGAAAACCAAGCAAGCCCGACCTAAACCCGATATAGGATCAGGTGGTCCTGAGCCACTGGGCTGAGATGGTCCCTGGTATCAAGACTTATGATCCTAAGCGGGCTTGGACTCAACCTACCCATTTTTTTATTGGGTCAAATCGGTCCTGGGTCGGCCTGATCCAACCCGGACCACTGTGCATCTTAACTCACGTGCTTTAGCATGTGAAAATGTATAAGGGCATTTGATCATAAAAACACTTATTTGATCTGCAATGAGTCAATAATAAGTCATCGCATGGTAAATTTTGATTTTAATTTAATTATTTTGCTAATATCAACAAATTTAGTAAATTTTGACTAACAGATGAATTTTTATTCGGTAGACAAAATCAAATGTCAAGAATATTATACATAATTTCTCAAACCACAGAAAATTTACGTGTAATTACATCAAACCTCATAAAAAACCAGTGTAATTATCCCTATAATTAATTTAAGCAGAATATTCAATTATATAATAAGCAGAGTACCACTTGCAAACAAAATCAAGTATATTAAAAGATTAACTCACTTGTACTCATCCAAGTAAATAAATAAGAAAAAGAAAACCACAAAGCATCCAAACAAACCATGAAAGAATAAAACATATTCTACATTAGACTGTCTGAAGCCAATTGTTTGTATGTGATATGTGTCGACTATCTTACCATTCTAACAATATTATTGCCACCTGATTTTCCACGAAATATACATAGCTTAACTATCATAAAACCCAAAAGATTCATTGATCTTGAGCTAACATGGACTTGTACAATTGTTTCTTTTTTCTTATTTTTTTTCCATGAAATCTTAAATAATTTAATGACGCGTTTGGTGGGTTGTGGGCTGGAAAGTTGGAAAAGTAGGATAAAAATTGAAATGGCGGTTTGGCGTGAAGTGAGGGTTGAACTTGTTTTATTTTATTTTGTTCTTGTTTGGTATGGACTAAGGAAATTTCATAACAACTATCAACATGTGCTCCCACTACTATTCCACCACTATTCATATAACATGAAAATATATTTATTTTCTTTGCAATTGTATTTAGTCTTTTAATAACCCTATTAATTTTCTTTTACATATATATATATATATATTTTAATTTTAATTGAGGTTGACTTTGGTTTGTGTTAATTAGTTGAAGCATCCGATATGTCTCGAACGGGAATGTTATCGAACCTAAAAATAGGGATGAATTCAGACTTATTGGGACGATGCGCGGTTGAAACTCTTTAATGCTTAATAAATTTGAATTTAAAATGAGATATGGGCCGGAAGAATTAGCTCTCGTAGACATGAATGCATGCCTTAAGTGAACGACTAAGAGTTGATATTTATAGAGATTATTGTATCTATTTTTCTTTAGTAATTAAATCGGTTATAATTATATCATGAATTTCAAGAATTGACGAGCAATATACGCTAGTTACAAATATGAAACAGTATAACTAATCCAAAAACTATACAAATCCACATGGAACACAAATGAATTCAAACTTGTTGAGATGATGCGTAACTGAACCTTTTGATGCGTAAGTCAGTTTGAATTAAAAATGAGATGTGGGCTCCAAGAGACAGGTCTCGCAGAAATAAATACATATATCAAGTGAACGGCTGACAATAGATATTTAGCTGACAGTTGGTTCGAGTATGACTCGCATTGTAGAGAGTAGTATATCTAAAAAAGTATACAGATCCATATGATAACACTTGGATAGCCTTTAGTTTTTTATCAGGACGAATCAAAGCGGATCATACTCGATTCAATATTTATAATCGAGTCAAATCGAAACAAATTATACCTAACACCAATATTATACACGATTTTTGTCTTATTTCATCAAGCCCTCGTCTTCTAGGGTTAAAAATTATCTCTTGATATCCCGATCAGGTCTAGTTAAAACAGATCAAACCCAAACCAATATTTACAATCCGGGGAAATCTAAACAAATTAATATACCTAAACACACGGATCCTTATCTTGTTTCATCAATCTCTGGTCTTCTAGGGGTAAAATTGTCTTTTGATAATAGACTCTATATGAATCTTATATCATTAATTACTTAATAAATTTATCTGGAAAAGTCGTGTTTGGTCTTTCTCATAAAATTGAGACGCTTTTGTCGAGATGTGACGCCACTCTTGATTACTTATCATTTGCCTTGAAATTTCCTTTCCGTTGATTTTACGTTTTTAGTTTTGTTTCCAAAAATAAAATGAAAAATTATGTAATTAAGCTGGACTTTTGTTTTCGTGTGTTTTGTGGACTTTGTGAGGATCACATAATGTAATTTCATGGAAGTTTCATCTGGTTTTATTTTATATTTCTATTTGATTAGTCTTCTTTTAAATGGACATATCTTCTAGGAGCTCATATAATAATGAAATTTTATAAAATTAATCTGATTTTCTAAATTAATTATTTCAGAATCAATTTTCACCAGAATCGAGTACTGTAAAGATCAATTACGGTTCAAAATAAATTATAGTATAATTATGTATTTCATAAAATTTTTGTGAAGATAGAGACTTAGCCAAAACATAAGTGAATTAGGGGTGCAAATGATTAGAGTGGAGCATAACACATCATTGTTCAAAACTTGTTTGAATCAATATCGAATTTAAAAGATTGTTTTGAATTTGATTTGATAATTGAACTAATTGAGCTCAAACGAGTTTAATTGGATCGAACATGAGTCGAACTCGAGTAATTTAATATTGTTAAGTATATTTTATTGTGTTTACACCAATCAAATTGAGTCCGAACTGCGCTCGAAAGCTTATTGAACAAAAAGTTTTGTTCAAATTCAATTTGTTAAGTTTAACGAATTGAATTCAAACGAATTTTAATGAATCAATTTCAATTGAGTATTGAGTAGATTGATTTATTTTTTTAGCCCAAGTGAAACTAATGAATATACATAAATAGACATTAAAAAAAGAAAAGAACATAATTTTAGTGAGATGTAGCTTTGAAAAACTTGGTGATGTGAAATGCTACTTGAATGATATTATATTATTATGACACAAAATGGTAACATGAAAGAAAAGGACAGTGTTTGTGTGAGATTAAAGTTTTTTCTTGAACAAGACAAAGATATTTGGTGTAATAGGAAGAGTCATCATTGTTAATCTTCAAAGAGAAAAGGCTAAACCATACTCAATAATTAATAGGTAATTATGTTTTGTGTTTATACTCTTTTTCATGGGCTGATGTGGCATGTGATTCGATCTATTCCAATTGTGTAATATATTGTTCATTCTAGTTTTTTTATGAATTTTACAATTTTATTTTCAAAAAGCACTTCGAGAGAGAAGATTTTAAAATTTATAAGCCACTTAAATTCATAATTCACAATCAATATAAGATGTGTGCCTACATCATACACCTATCCTCCCATTTAGTAGGTTTTTCTTGGATAATTCATCTTCTTGATTTACAATTTGGATTTTCTCTAGCTCAAACATCTTTTCATTTTTATTAATAAATTTTAGAGATAATTAATTACATTTACATTCTTAACTTATAGTTTGTTTAGACAAACTATCCATGCTTTTTACATAATACAGAATTCATCCCTGACAGTTAAAAAACATAGGTAGTTTGTGTAATGATGTTGACATTTTTTTTAGGGATGTATCTGAATTTTTTTAAAAAATAAGAATAATTTGTGTAAATGATGCTGACGTTTCTGATAGATACATGTATAATTATTAAAACATTCAGGAGTATAAATATAATTATTCATAAACTTAGTTGAATGTGAACTTGACAAAAAGAATATATAATAATGGGATGAATGCGTACAAAATGAATATGATGAAGTCTTTGCACATTTGGTGTGGACAAAAGTTAAAAAATAGCAAATGGGACTTTAGATGAAGAAATTTTTAGAAGGGGTAGTTTAGTAATTGTGCCATAGTAGTTTGAGGGCAAATGAGTAATTTGCATTGTTGCCCAATTTCACCTCTTCTGGTGGGATAGCCCACTCCCATATGTTGAGGTGGACTTGTCCGTCCTTCATTTAGTAATTAGTATGAATAGTCCTAGGTACAGGTGCCAGGGACCCGTGCAACCAACTACACTAAATGCTCCGGACACTCCGAGAACACCTCCGAAAATGGAACAAAAGCACATTTGGATGGTGCCAAGAAAGGATTCAAACCATTAAACAAAAAATTGAGGAAGTCCAAAAACTTGATCAAAACATTGAGATTATCGAAATGGAACAGAATCTTCAGTGTGAACTTGATGAGCAATTCAAAAGACTTGAAATCAAATGGAGACAGAAAGCTAAACAAAGATGGTTGGAGGATGGTGATGCAAATACTAGATTTTTTCATCTTACAGCCATCCTCCAATCGAGGGCCAACTTCATCCACTCGATCCAGACACGTCAAGGTAATGTGGCCACGGAATGGAATGATATAGGTAACGAATTTTCTGCACACTTCCGATCACTTTTCACTTCTGACCTTCCACATGATCACACGACCACCTTGACTAGTTTTCATGATTTGATCCCGTGCTTAGTCTTAGCTTCTGATAATCAAGAACTCAGATGGATCCCCTTTCCAGCAGAAACTAAGGATGTGATCTTTGGTAGGCTCCCTCAAGAGCCCTGGACTGGATGGCTTCCCCCCAAACTTTTTCAAGCGATTCTGGCATCTTGTCGGGGACCAAGTTACACAGGCTATACTTCACTTCTTCACAACAAACCAACTTCCCCCAGCCTTGAACCATACATACATTACCCTCATCCCAAAAACAACCCAAGCATCCACTGTGGATCAATTCCGACCCATTAGCCTCTGTAACACCACTTCTAAGATCATCTCTAAACTGTTGGCCAACAAAATCAAGCATCTCCTAGACCGAATCATCTCCCCATTTCAAATGGCCTTTGTCCCAGGAAGAACCATCAATGAAAACTCTATCATATCCCATGAACTCATGCACTACCTTTATAGGAAAAAGGGAAGAAAAGGATTCATGGCTTTAAAGATTGATCTCACCAAAGCCTACAATAGAGTTGAGTGATCGATCTTGACTAAACTTATGGAACACATAGGCTTTTGTCCGGAATTTATCACATGGATCTCCTAGTGCATCACCTAACGAAGTTTCTCACTGCTGACCAATGGTGCCCCTTTCGACTTTTTCAAACTGTCCCGGGAATTAGACAGGGAGATCCTATTTCACCTTATCTCTTTATTATTTATGCTGAGGTTCTCTCTCGTCTGCTGCTTTTTGAGGAATCCATGGGTAACATCAAAGGAATCAAATTTTGTACAACCGCCCCTTCCATTTCACATTTGCTTTATGCTGATGATCTTACTATCTTTTGTAGGGCGGAAGAACGGGATGCGCGAGCTGTTAAAGAATGCCTCTCCAAATTCGAGGAATGGTGCTGCCAAAAAACCAATAGCAGTAAATCCTTCGTCCATTTCAGCAAAAATGTACCTAATAGAAATCGGAGGATCCCGTTGGAAATACTGGAAATGAATGAATGCACCCACCAAGTTAAGCATCTTGGTCTACCATTCTGTAAACAACCCACCCGAAGCTTCTCTTGCAAACGATCTCGTGGAAAGAATGGCCAAGAGACTCTTGTCCTGGAAAGCAAAAAACCTCTCCAAAGCAGAAAAATTGGTGCTCATCAAATCAGTGGCTCAGTCCCTCCCGATCTACCAAATGTTAACATTTCTCCTGCCAAAAGAAATTTGTAACAAAATGGACTCCATCTCAAGGCGTGTCTGGCGGCAGACATGCAACTCTGATGGGAATAACAAAATGCTCACGTTGAGATCATGGGGGGCAATCTGTCGGTCTAAAGGAATGGGAGGACTCGGGCTTCGAAAATTTGCAGATTTTAACAAGGCCCTTGTCTCCAAAATTGCATGGAATGTGGCTCAAAGAAATGACAAACTGTGGTGTAAGCTTCTTCTTACTAAATATACCCGTAACGTTTCTAATTCTTTCACCGCTGTGCAGGCACATGGAGCATCCTGGATTTGGCAAGACGTGGTCAAATGCATTGAGCTTATCAAGGAGGGGGCTTGCTTTAATGTGACACCCCAAACCCCTCTCCGAATCTGGGAGGACCCATGGATACCTTCCATCCGTGGCTGTATCCCGAAACCGCCGACCAACCTTGAGTATTCATGGCCTACCCAGGTCATCGACCTCTTTGATGCTCCAATGGAAAGTTGATCTCCTCTCCCAAATGTTCACGCCCGAGGTTGTCTAAGAAATCCAAAAAATCCAAATTCCAAACTCCACGGAATCCCCTCGGTTGTTTTGAGCTCCCTCCAAGACAGGGAAATTCTCTGCCAAGACAGCCTATCTTGCACTCTCAGGACCACGTAGTCGTATGGACCCGGATGATATCAACATTGGGAAGGAGATTTGGAAACTCCAAATTCACAACAGACACAAACTCTTCATCTGGAGAACCCTCTTTGACTGTCCCCCTACTCGAGGTAAACTTTCCCATTTCTTCCAAATCCCGGATACTCATTGCCCGTTTTGTGGTTTTCAGGAAGAGGATGCCGGCCACCTGTTCCTCCGATGCCTTGTTGCGGAGCAGATTTGGATGCTCTCTAAATGGCAAGTGAGACTCCACCGTTGGTCCCACTTGTCAATTAGAGAGTGGTTCATGGCGATCTCAAGGCCATAGTCGGACATCTTCCTGGACGAGGAGACACACCACTAATTCTTCACAACATGGGCTATTACCCTTGAGAGCATTTGGAGGACTCGAAACGAGAAGATTCATGGGAAGCCAGTACCATCACCGTCGGAATTGGCACGCACCATCATGATCAGAACTGAGGAGCATTGCAAAGCGAGACAATCCAAAAATGCTCCACAACAAACACATTGCTTCTAGCAAGCCCCACCTCCAGGCTGGTGACAAAGTGAATACCGATATCTCACTTGTTAATGGAAAGTCCTTTGCTGCAATTGTGATACGTGACCACGATGCAAACATCAAAATGCTGGTGGCCCATGAAATTTTTGCCTGTGATGCTACAAACGCCGAAGTTAGAGTACTTAAACTGGCAACTGCAAAAATTGCTGACTTGTCTGTGGAGCAGTGCATTTTTTAAGCAGATTCAACCTTGGCCATTGAGTGGATCACGAACCGAGACATGGAGACTGAGAGGATTGTTGCCGTTGATGTTACGGAAATCAGGAGGATGTGGAACTTGCATAAAAGCTGGTCGTTTAGGAAAATTCCTAGATTGTGTAACAATTTTGCTCACAACGTTGCTAAATGGGCGCATGGGGCAAACTGGGACGGTCCTATCCCACCCCCTACTCCCATATGATGTATTTTGTGACAAAGGGCCCAACCCTTCGGACTAACTTTTGGCATGAACGAAGGTTTCCTACCTTATCCAAAAAAAAAAAAAAAAAAGAATAGTCCTAGGCCTATGTCCATCAAAGTAAATAGAATAAAATCTCTATAAATTAATAATGTCGAACTACGTAATTTTATTAATTTATAGAGGTATTAATTAATTAATAAATTAATAATTTATTAATTTACAGATATTTTTTTTGCTTCAACGAACCTACATTATTTTTTATGAATAAAATGACTCATATCAGAGGTGCAAAGTTTTATAACAAATATTGTATCTAATGTAGTTGAAAAATCCTATTGAGGATGAAACTGAAGATGATACAATGCCTTTGCAACTTATTACGCGGAAGAAAGCACTCGTAGCGGCAACAACTCTTCACAATTTTTTGTTGCAAACGCAACATCGGAGATTTTTGATGCAGTACGAAAAGTTAGAGATGGAATACAACTAGATTTAAATTATAAGAAGAAGCAAACAACAATAGAATCATATTTTATTAAGTTGTCCTAATTATATTTTTAATCTTATAGACTTATTAATTTATACTATTGAAGGGACCATAAATTTATATAAGGATCTTTTGAAAAATTATTATCTTATTAATTAATCAAAATTATTAATTTAAACCTTCAGCCCAAGCTGGGACCGAGAAAAATTATTAATTTAGATAAGTTATTAATTTATCAAATATTAATTTATAGAGGTTCTACTGTATTGAATTAATTTGGATATATAATCTAATTTAGATTATTCCAATACATAAACGACCTTTGATTCGCGAGAACAACAATGTGTCGATGTTGTATGATCTATGCTGTTCAAACAAATTTTGAGTTTGGAAAAATGAATTACAAGACAAAAAAAATATGGACTAAATGAGATCTGTTAATTTGAGTAAAAGTGGTTTACAATCTTTGTGTTCAAAGTAGCCCTGATTCTTCTCTACGGATATGGATTCAAGGGCGTGGAGCTTGTTCTTGAATCGGATGTGTATTCTCCATTTGCTTTGTAGAAGGCGATCACGTGCCACATTGAAATATTGTACCAAGGCCTTGTGGTTGCAGAGTTTCGTCGTTGTAGAATGCTTTGGACTTTCTCTTGTTGGATTTGCAATGTGTTGTATGTATGTATGTCTCCTTTATGAGAGGTGGATGTCCCTTTTTATCGGCGTGAGTAGGGCTTAAGCAGCTTGGGCTCACTTCTATTGCGTTTGATCACCGTGGGCTTTGACATGAACTAGTTTTTTCTGATGGCATGTATTTTGAACATGTATCCAACCCAATTAGCCAATCCAAAATAATAAATTTTATGTTTATTTTGGATTGACTCATAAAAATACACAAGTTTCAAATTTAATATAGATTTATGAATTTAATCTCTTGAAAATATGACAAGCCCAAATTTATTGTAAACTTTTAATTCAAAATCTAATTATTAACGATTTATTTGAGCTTTAATTGATAATTTATTTTAAAATATTTCTATAGTATCACACACTATTTGATGTTTTCAAAATATTTATAGGTCATATTATTCAATTAATGAGGTTAGGCCCACTGCGTTTTGGTCTCAATTGAAGCCTCTTCCCAAATTGAACTCAAATAGTTGGTCGAAAACATGGGCATTATCCTTTTCTTAAAGAAGGACTAGCTGTCGTGGCACGCCGTTTTTGCGCGTATATAAAATAATATTACATGCTTTAAAGTTATTATAAATAAGAAAATATACAAATGAATGAAATGAAAACTAATTTAGGGGTATTAGCAATAAAATAAAAAAAAATGGTATTACGATGTAAGTAACTGTCATTTATTAATAAAAATGGAGTTTGCTTTATATAATAGTATAGATAAAATTGATTTCCAACTCCAATTCTGAATTCAAATACAGGGTTGATTCATATATGCTCAATTTGAACCCAACTCAAACAAAAAACTATCCATGATTTTTAATTTGCTCATAAAAACTATTATTCCGTGCCAAGATAAATAATTTATTTTTTTTTTATCATAGATTAGGTTATGGGTGATATGTTTATTTTTATACATGAATAGATTATTCTCAATAAGACTATAGTTCAATGAGGCTATAGATATGCTGTAAGTTTTTTTCTATATATATATATAGTATATATTATGTTTATACTAATAAATTATCCAAATTCAAGAAAGAAAAAAAATACCTCGACCCTTGATTTTAATCCACCCTTAGATTATAAAAAATTAAATATATCAAAATTATTTATTCCAATTCTCACATAAAATCACAACTAGCAGAGCATGCATTCATTAAATCATACCCTAATTAGCCAAATTGGGTCTCTATACTATATTTTTGGGCCGGGCCCAACTGTAAGGCCCATCTTTAACCTCAACTATTATTCTTCACAAGAGGAGAGCAATTTGCAACTGCTATATCGGCTACACGCTATCAGAACACCTCCTCCTCCTCCGACGATCCCCACCGGCGGCGCGGCGGCTTTGAGTTCTAACGTTTGCGTCTTCCCGAGAGTTTCTCACCAAGTAAGCTATTATTTTGTGTTTCTTTTGCGGTGTATGATCTTTCCGTTCCATGTGAATACGAGGTATTCTCGCTGCCCTATCGATAGTAGGGATTACATTTGATATTTCACCTTTGAAAGTCTGAAAATGATGATTCCTGCAAGAATTTTATCTATTCCTGAAGTGGGTTTTCTTGGAATATTTGTTTCTTGAATTTATTTTGATTTTTGTTTGTGAAACCTATGTCTTAGGCGCATAAAGATGTCGTCTTTAAGGAATGCTATGCCAAGAAGAGCTCATAAGGAGCGAGCTCAGCCGTGAGTTTTCTTTCTCTTTTTTTTCTTTCATTATAGCTGATATGCTTCCTGCTTTGTTTATTTGATGATGGATTCGAGTCTTTTTTGAGTAGTGGTTAATACACACACACACACACACATATATATATATGTATATTTGGGCTTGTTTTTTGATGGTATCATGTTTATGCCAGGCATTCAAGAAGGAAATTTGGGCTGCTTGAAAAGCATAAAGATTATGTCGAGCGTGCGCGCGCCTACCACAAGAAGGAGCAGGCTTTGCAGGTAATTTTTGTGAGACTGTATTTGTTGTTCTGGGAAAGTATCGAAGGGTGAAATGTATGTTTACACCGTTGTTTATACGCCTTGCAGAAACTTAAAGAAAAAGCGGCTTTTAGGAACCCGGATGAGTTCTACTTCAAGATGATTAAAACAAAAGTTGTTGATGGTGTCCACAGATTGGAGTAAGATAGCAGATTTAGTTTGATTTCGAGGGTGTTTCTTGTTTTGTCTCTAAAATTCCATGTTGATATTATTGAATATTACTTGAATGCTAAAGGAGTGAAGCAAACAAGTACACTAAGGAAGAGCTCATGTTGATGAAGACGCAAGATATTGGATATATTTTGCAGAAACTTCAAGCAGAAAAAAAGGTTCTAAGTTTACAGGATTTACCAAACACATCATTATTGTATACTCTTTCATATATATAGCGCAACTAGATTCCGTAAACAACATAGAGGAAGAATGAAGGGTTTCGGGTCCATTTATCATTTTAAAACTTGAGAGAGCTGCCTTCCGGATTCATTGTTTTAAGATTGGTTTTGCTGATGCAGAAAATTGAAAAGCTGAGTGGTATGCTGCATTGCCTTGAAGACAACTCATCTGGCAAACACGTTTATTTTGCTGAAGACAGGTGAGGAATTACATTTTTCCTGGTGATTCTTTATACTCTACGGATTCTTGGATTTAAATCAAATGCAACTGAAGCAGTTGATTTAAGGCTGAAGATACTGCATGAATTTATGATGTAGCTGCTATGGGATGATGTCCTATTCCCTAGTTTGACATATTGTTGAGTTTAGGTCTCTTGAAGTTTTGCTTTGAAACTTATTGTTTAGAAAGAAGATTTGACACATTAACATAAGAAAACCAAAATGCTGTTTCAAGTGTTCGAGCGTCAAGTGGCTCAGCTTGGAGTTTGTAAAACTGCTACTTGAGTTTCTGGAGCTCAACATTTACCCTTAAACATGACTAACATACACACTTTGTTTTCATTGGATCATTACCTTGTCCTGGTTGAATATGTATTCGTATGGAACATTCAGTAAATATAGTGCTGAGTTTATCATTCTCTTTAGATTTTAATGATTTGATCAGAATCAGTGACCTAGACCTGGTTCCATACTGATTGGGGTAGCGGATCAGTGAATATATTGCTTGTTATTATACTTCACCATTGTTGATCTGATTGGAATCAGGGACTTTGTCCTGGTTTGGTACTGATTTGTATAGAGAATTCAGCAAATATCCTGCTGAGATGTTCCTTCTTGTAATTAACAATTGTAAAATAGTATTGCAGTGGTTGAAAGCCGGAACTTGCATCCTCTCTCTGGGTATTTGATGAGCATTTGAGTGAGGTGTCATGGCTCAAGACCATTTTTGTTATATTTTCCTGTTTTTAATTCTTTTTTCAAATGATTAGAATTGGATTTCATGTGTATATTGATATGCTGCTGTTTTGCTATCATTAACAACATTTTTTCATAAATAATAGTTTCTAGCTTACTGACTGTATTCTTATGTTTAAAGCTTGAATTTGGAAATGTGAAGAAGTTACTGTGAACAATTCCAGCACCGATTGGTTTTAGTTAATTGACTTTAGTTGTTCATTTGATTTTTAGGGATGAAGCAAGAGAAATACGAGCAAAGGTTTCAGAAAACAGAGAAAGCCTCACTTTTGAGGACTTGCCTAAAGATATCAAAAGGTATTGAATTTATCTTTTTCTTTTCTTGAATCGCCTTCCTTACTTTGACATCGTTGAAAGAGATCAGGCACAGCCAATTCTTATGTTATATTACAAAATGATATTGTTTGGTCAATTGAGATAGTAATGCCTGAATATCTGACTTGGGAAAGGGATTGGTAGTGGAATCCCATTGAGAAGGAATGCTAAACAAGCTATAAGTAAACTTGCGTAATCGCACAAGATTCGCATATCTTAAACTGTATGCCAACAGAATGTCTAAAACATGACTAATTGAAGTACAAAATGTTCATCAAGGTTATTTACATGCAAGTGCTGTATGCGTTGGTTGTTCGCCCCCCCTCCATCTCACTGTGTACAATATATATGGCTCTTTTGCAGGAAGACAGCTGCTTCTTACCGTGAGCTGGAGGCTAGAAAAAGCCGAGTGAAAGAGCTAGAGAAAATATACATGGACATGGCAATGCAGAAAGAATTGCAGGTACTGATAGTTTGAAAATGAACAATAATTACTTAGTGTCTTTTGATATGCTTGTTTGGGCTAATCATTTGAATGCTTTGCTGGCACAGAAAAAGGGCAGGAAGCGCAAACTTCGTGAAGATGAAATTGTTTCTCCAACCTCAAGACCTGTGTACAAGTGGCGGCAGGAAAGAAAGCGCTGAATCTGTCTTGCTCATGAGCACGTAGGAATTTATTTAGACAAACGATTACGAGAACTGCTACAATTGTGTGAGTTCAGGAAAAACAAACTGATGATGCACACAAGATTTTTGCTGTGATCCCTCTGGTACAAGTCTTTCGAACTGAAGTGATATTTGTAACAGTATGCTCATATACTTCAGAGCTCTATAGCCTGTTTGTACTGAGAATTAAACAAGGATCTACCTTCTGTAAATTCAGCAATGCAGACTTGATTTAAAGTAACCTGCAGATCTCATAACAGTATCAACATCTGGTGATTGTTGGCATAATCTCCCAAAATAATTATCTTGATGATTCATTGAAATTTAAAAATGAAAATGGAAATCATCTTGATAATCTGGCAGCAACATGCTCTGCAATGGCCAGACTTGAAGTCAGGCCAGGTGATTCAATACCAAACAGGTTTATGAGGCCTGGTATGCCATGAATCTCCTCTCCCTGCATGATGAACACATGATAGACTTTTTTAGCCTTAATTTCTGTGAAAATACAAATGGGAAGGAGCTGAACTAAGTCATACTAATTTAGGTTGCAAATGTAGCAACTGCTACAAGATGCAGTTACTGATCAGAGCATTTCAGATGGCTAACAATCCAACATGCTAAAAGAGAGTGAAATTCAGACATAAGATCAAAAATGTTCATTCAACAACAAAATGAAAGGTTCGGAACAGAGAGTGAAGATGCTGTCACCTGTATTACAAAATCAGTTGGACCCTGCTTGGCCCCGGAAAGTTTTGGTCGAACACCAGCATAGCCGGGCTCCAACGATCCATCCTTCAGGTAGGGGTAGTACTTCCTTATCTCAGGATAAAACTGGTTTGCGCGATCTCCAGGCACAGAATAATCAAACCTTATTACAGATGCATAAGATAAGATGATTTGTTACAGAACTGTTATGTATCTCATCAACAAATATAGTTCCAGTAGAAACAAAAGCAATGATTAGACGACTAAAACATGATCTGTTATAACATTGTACACCAGTGTGTTAATACTTGAATCGCTGTAAGATTAAGAAGATTAAAATGGTTTCTACCTAGGGATGATCATAAGAAGTTAACTTAATGAATTTAACAGAAAACTTATCTGCTCCACCTAAGTTCGTTCTACGGACAGGATGATCTACCACAAAAGAGGGATATTGTCCATATAACACAATATCAAATAAAATCTTACAAGTTGAGGAAGCTTGAAATGTCATCCACACCATCGATCCATTCAACATCAGGTCCGAATCTGACTTGGCCATTCAGATCCAAGGTAACATGCACTCCGAGGCCACCATCTTCAGGTATAGGATAAATCAAATGTTGGAAGGGAGGCGTTTTAACATTTGATAACGTAAAATAGCAACCACGGGCGAAGTAGGGTCTAGGAATAATCCCATTATCTAGGCCATAGATTCGCCTAGAAAGCGCCAGGGCACCCAGGCCGGCAGAATTCACAAGAATCCTGGGACTAAGAATTAGATCTGGCTTCAATGGAGACTTTCCATCCCAGTCCTTAAGAGCCCGGCTTTCAGACATGTAAAGCTTGACACGGTCACCTTCATATTCACCACCGGTGACAGTAGTATTGTAAGAGAAAATTGCTCCATGGTTCTCAGCGTCCCCCTAAACGCTATATTCCTGTCAATATGCATATAATAACTCTAAAAGACGCAAACCATTGACAAAAAAGTTGGCTTTTTCACCTCTTTTACATTAACTTGGGACATAATAGGATAAGAGCAAATACCAGCAGTGATAGCATATACGAATGGCTATCGACTATCCCTGAAGCAGGGGACAGTAGAGCTCTCAGGCACTGCAACTCGGGTTCCATTCGTGTAGCTTCATGACCCTCCATCATCCTTAGGCCTTCCACTCCATTTTCAGTTCCTCGAGTCATCAGCAAATCCAACTTGGGAATTTCTGAAGATCCAGTGGCAACTATTAGCTTCCCAATCTGTTTATGCGGAATATCATGTTCTTCACAATACTTATACAGCAATTTCCTTCCTCTAACACAGAAGGCTGCCTGCAAAAGAATTTCCGACTTCGTTTTAAGTGTTCCAAGAAATAGCCAATAAGAAAACCTTTTGACAATGAACTATGGTAGTTTGAGCAAGATTCTTTAAGATAGCATAATATGAAATTCATTGATAGGAAATGCTCCCTAAATCAGAATGCAGGAATCAACTGTTTGTAGCCCAGAGTTCAATCAGATTCAGATGCAGAACAAGATTGGATAATTTACAACAAAGCTAAGACTATACAAACTTGAACATGATGACGAATTGGATTCAATATATATCAGTAGCAAGAACTTAATGTTAGATTTATCAGAGATGAGAGTAACATACCTTGAGAGAATTACGAGGGTAATAAATGCCAGCATGAATGACTTCACTGTTGCGAGAACTCGAGCCTGTTCCAAAACTGGGCGCCGATTCTATCACTAATACTTCTCTGCCGAGTTTCATGGCAAGCTCACGCGCTACCGCTATGCCCACCACGCCGGCGCCTATAACCACCGCGTCCGCCGTTTCTGTGGGTACCGATTTATACTGTTGAGTGGAAAATGCTCTGGGTTTTCTACCTGCAGCAAAGAGGGCCCGGAAAATCTTAGCTGCGGTGCCGGGCTTCATCGTCTTCAGACAAACCGGAGTTTCGGCAAGAAGTTTGTTCTAGAAGATTGTGCTCTATGCTTGGAGGACGAAGTTAATGGCTAAAGCAGCAGATATCACCACTTTCATTACAAAGGTCAGCAAGAATACACTTGGGCAATACTCTCTCTCTCTCTCTCTATATATATATATATATATATTATATATATTATAGATTATTTGAATATGTTTTCTTTATAAATATATGATCAACACCTTGTATTCTTTACTGTTGTAGCATACCAGTCCTATGTTGATCTTTTATGTTATCCCAGAATGTAATAAGACTTTCAGCAGATAGAGCTTTTAATTCTTTCTACAACCCATCAACTTCTGCTCACATCCCAGCTTAATTTTCTGCATCAAAAGCTGATTTCTTGCCGGATTTTCCAAACAAACGCGAAGAAGCCATGTGTAGATGAATGAATACAAAAGGGCAAAAAGATTGGAAAGTCTGTCAGACAGCTGCAAGACCATCCCAGCCAGCCTATGCTAACTGAGAACGATCCTCTACTGCTCCAACAAGCTCAGCTACCTGAGCCAGGGAGCTGTTAATCACGCTCTGGTCGAGCAGCCATGATTCATCCACCAGACTTGATTTCCTGTCTCCTTAGAACTCAAGGATACAGAGGTACGAGCCTATAGAACAGATCCTGTTCAAGTAAGGTCGTGTCCTTCCTTGTCGGGGCAACAACAAAAGTCCCAGTTCAACTCTGTCATAATCTTTCAATGTGGGACGCAATTGCAATTATATCTTAATAACTGCTTAGATTGTGAGTGCCCACTTTCCAATGTAAGATGCCCGACTTCTTAATTGTCTATTAATATACTAATTACAAAGTAAATGTTGTCTATTTAAGAGAGTTTAGACGGAAAAAGAAAGAAAAGCAAGCTCCTTTCTCACAGAATTCCTCCAGAAACCTTCTTAATTCTTCAATATTCCTTCTCTTCGTTTCAATGGCTTCTGTCTTCATCACTTCTGTTATCTATCCTCATATTCAAAGCATGTTTATGCATCAGCCCACAGGTTCTGTTTACGGTTATTCAATCCCCATCACTTGAAAATTCATAAATCCCACAATTGCACGTCTTCGTCTGTAATTTCGGAACTAAATTCATGCAGAAGCCTTCAAATGCTGAAGCAAATCCATGCTTCAGTTTTAGTCTCAGATGGGCAAGACCTGTCTTTTGTACTTGCTTCAAAGTTGGTATCTTTATACGTTCAATTTGATGATTTTGGCAGCTCTGTGTCAGTGCTTAAGGCTATGAAAGAACCCAACACTTTTCTCTGGAATTCAGTGATTAAGGCCCTTGTAAATTCGGGGGCCCTTGAATCAGGGATTTTTGTCTATAAGTTGATGAGAAAAAAGGGTGTTCCATGTGATGGTTACACGTTTCCAATATTGAGTAAACTGGTTCTGTTGGTTGAATGTGGTGTAAGTTTTGCAGACATGATTCATTGTGTGGCAATGCAAATGGGCTTTGAATCTGATGTTTATTTCTGCAACACGATGATTGAGGCTTATGAGAAGAGTGGGTGCTCTGGAAATGCTTTGAAGTTGTTCAACGAAATGCCTTACAGAGATTTGGTTTCTTGGACATCAATGATTTCAGGGTTTGCTTATGAAGGAAATGCCAATGGAGCTTTTGGATTGTTTAATGAAATGCGAAAAGAGGTGGAACCTAATGAGGTCACAATGATTGTGATGTTGCAAACTTGTTCTACTATGGTTGAAGGAAGGCAGTTACATGGCTATGTGATCAGATTTGGGGCCTTGATAGATCAGTCATTGAATAATTCAATCTTGAAAATGTATGCTGATTTTGGCAGTGAAGATGATTCAGAACTTCTTTTCGAAGAAACTGATAGGAGGGATGTGGTTTCTTGGAATATTATGACATATTTATATTCTTCAAAAGGCAAGATTATTAAAATGGCTGATTGTTTGAGCGAAATGAGGCATGAAGTACAACCAAGCATCGAGACGCTTACTCTGCTCGTTGCAGGGCTTGGACAGTGCAGAGATCCTAGTCAAGGTAGACAAATACATTGTCTTGCTCTAAAAACTGGACTTTTTGATGATATTCTGATGACTACTTTGTTGGAAATGTATGCAAAGTCCGGGGATTTGGAGAACTCAAGTAAATTGTTCATAGAAGTCCCTCACAGGAACTACAGTACTTGGGATGCTATTATATCAGGACGGACCGAAAATGGGCATTTCCAAAAGGCTCTTGAGCTGTTTCAGCAAATGGTAGCTGTAGGTGTTCAGCCCAAGACAGAAAACCTGAGAACCCTCGTTGTTGCATGTACGCATCTGGGCGCTCTACGGTTGGGCAAATCTGTTCATGGATACTTCATAAGAAATTTATTTTCCATCTTTGATGAAGGTGCTCGATCATTAGAGACCTCTATTATGAACATGTACGTTAGGTGCGGAGACATTTGTTCTGCAAGAATTGGTTTCGACAGAATGCTTGTGAAAGATCTAGTAACATGGTCATCAATGATCGAGGGCTTGGGGACACACGGATTAGGTTCTGAAGCGCTTGAAGTTTTCCATCAGATGAAGGCCGAAGGAATAGAGCCAAATAGTGTTACCTTCTTAAGCTTACTATCTGCTTGTAGCCACTCCGGCCTCTTGTACGAAGGCTGTGAAGCCTTAAATTCCATGAAATGGGAATTCGGCATTGAGCCCGATTTAGATCATTACACTTGCATCGTGGATTTATTAGGTCGATCCGGCAAGGTTAAAGAGGCTTTATCAACAATTCTGAAGCTAGTGGCTTTGCCAGACAGTAGAATCTGGGGTGCACTTTTGGCTGCTGCTAGAGTTCATCAAGACCACAAAGTTGGACAATATGCAGCTCAAAAACTTTTGGGGTTGGAAAGTGATAATGCTGGCTATTACACTCTCTATAGTAATGTACAAGCCAGCGTAGAAAGGTGGAACGATGTAGAAGAAGTTAGGAGTGCCATGAAAGACATGAATTTGGCGAGGCATCCTGGTTGGAGCTGCTTAGAAGTTAAAGGGACGTTTCACGGTTTCGTTTCAGGAGATAGATCACATCGCCAAATGGATGGAATACATGCAATGATTGAGTGTTTGTCTAGAAATGCACTAGATGTAGGAAACTGATGTTACTCTTGCAAATTTCTGTTATCAGTGTCTCTGGGTATGACAATAACAAGAAGTTCTTGTAACAAAAGATAGATTTGCATGTCAACCTGAGCCAGGGAGCTGGAGCTGTCAATCTCGCTCTGGTCAAGCAAGCCATGGTTCATCCACCAGACTTGGTTTCCTATCTCCTTAGAACTCAAGAATACAGAGGTACGAGCCTATAGAACAGATCCTGTTCAAGTAAGGTCATGCCCTTTAACTTCGGGCCAACGACACTAATACTGATAGTTGTATAAGATTCCGATGTGGGATGACAGTAACATCATTAAACAACCCACTTTATATGCCCACCTTAATTTTGTAGGAGTTGTCTATTTAATTTAATTATTCAAGAAAATATTTAAAATTTTCAGTTATTTGTGATACAAGAGATGGTACTTAAATGTTCTTCCATTTATTCAAGTACAATTCTTGAATCAGTATCCAAGAGAATTAAACACAGTACCCATCATCATAATCATCAAAATGGAAAAAGGAGAGCTTATTATGGAGTTGCGATCCGGACCCTGTTAAAATCAAGAGGTTTTCAAGAATCCAAGATCACCCACTCCCTTCTTCGTCTTCTTCTTCTTCTTCTTCTTCTTCTTCTTCTTCTTCTTCTCTCTCTCTCTCTCTCTCTCTCTCTCTCTCTCTCTCTCTCTCTCACTGTGGATCTGCATCTGTCCAACAATGGCTCTCACAATTTAGCCCTTCTTTAACTGAGTTTATAACTTCTTCACGCACAGACTCAGACATACGCATACAAGAACACCGACGTAGAGGTAGATTCAATGGTGGGGTTTATGAACATTAGAGCATTCGATTGGAAGGCGGGCCAACTTATAATGATAGCCCTTTTAGTCATGGTCGCTTCGTTCTACACCGGCACTCTCTTCGGCGACAACTCTTCTTCCGTCTACGTACCACTCTCTCAGCAGGACGTAGAACAGGAGCAACCCCCTGCCGCCAATGGTTCTGGACTAGCCTTTGGTTAGTTTACACATACTACATTTCTGGTATTATTTATGCAGAATTGTCTAATTAATGCTACTTTCTTATCTACTACCGCAAATGATTCACATAGTGGAAAATGGAAAATCTTATGAATTCTGGGTTTTGAGTGTATGTAATTGAAGTATGGCACCTTTTCTTGGCTAAGTAATTTGAAAAGTTCTGATCTTTGCTAAGAATCTTTATCAGAAATGGGTTTCTAGGACGTTAGCCATCAAGAATAGAAAATTCTTATATAAGTTCAAGCTTATCATAATGATAAGAGGAGCTCAGTTATGTCCTTATAGTCTCGATTTTGCACTAAATTTGAATGTTTCTTTAAAGGTATGTGGTGTATTCTTTGCTTGTTAAGCACTTGGTTTTAGTTTAAAGGAGCAAATTGATGGAGACTTGAAGATGATATATGAAATATACTGGTTTTAGATGTAAGTTGAGTGCCGGAACGTCACTGATAATAGCTGGCCCATTTGATGTTGAGCTCATGCTTTCATATACTCCTATTTTGTGCTCGACGTATGACTGACTTAAAGTTGTTGCTTCACAGCGTGATGGTGCCCTGGCATATTCTTCTCATTGATGTTTCTTATATGTATGCTTGCAGGTGCATTTACGAATAAAGTTAGTCTTACTTATTGGACTGTTCCACTTAGGATCCCAGAAACGGGGATGAACATATGCCCTCTGAGGTATAACGAATATATTCCTTGCCATGACCCTTCTTACATAAAAGAGTTACTGCCAAAATTAGATCTTTCACGGAAAGAGGAGCTGGAGAGGCACTGTCCTCCGCTTAGTCAGCGGTTGTTTTGTCTGGTGCCACCACCAGCTGACTATAAGATACCGATTGGGTGGCCTACTAGTAGGGACTATGTCTGGCGGAGCAATGTGAATCATACCCGTCTGGCAGAGGTTAAAGGAGGGCAAAATTGGGTGCACGAGAAGGATCGACTTTGGTGGTTTCCAGGTGGTGGTACTCATTTCAAGAATGGAGCTCCCGAGTACATCCAGAGGTACTTCCAGTTTTTACTTGTTTTGATTATTTTTTAATTATAGATGTTTATTTTGAAGCACATGAGATGTTCTTAGTATTATGAAAGTTTATTTTAGATAATTCCTTTAACTTATTTTACTTGGTTTGTCATGTGCTTCGTTCTTGCTGTACACCTTTGAATTTTCCAATTGGTTTTAAACGAGTGTTGGTTTTTGCTGTATGGGAAAGGAAATATCGTACATGATGTGGAGTTTGCTGCTGCAGGTTAGGAAATATGACAACTGATGAGACTGGTGACCTTGTCTCTGGGGGAGTATTTCAAGTTCTAGATGTTGGTTCTGGAGTTGCTAGCTTCTCAGCTTATCTTCTTCCCTTAAATATAGAAACAATGTCTTTTGCTCCTAAAGATGGCCACGAAAATCAAATTCAATTTGCTTTAGAACGAGGAATTGGTGCCATGATTTCGGCTTTATCCACTAAACAACTACCATATCCCAGCAATTCGTTTGAGATGGTCCACTGTTCCAGATGTCGTGTTGATTGGCATGAGAATGGTTCGTTTTCTTACCTACGAGATGTATAGCTTAGTTGCAGTTCAAATGACATAATACCAGAGCATGTTTCTCTACATCAGCTGTTCATATGGAAAATTTTGTTGGAAAGTGTATCCTTAATTATGTTTGAGTACCACTGAATATGAAACACATAAGTACCTGTGTGACCTTAAGTTATGCTCTTATTGTTTTTTGATATTTTACACTTGCAAAATATACAAATTGAACATGACAAGCATGGCCCAATCACATCCAAAAGTATTATCATATATTTATCCTTTTCTGGATGCAGATGGCATTCTTATTAAAGAAGCCAATCGCCTATTGCGATCAAATGGATATTTCGTATACTCAGCTCCTCCTGCTTACAGGAAAGATAAAGAGTTTCCTTTGATCTGGGATAAGTTGATGAATCTGACTTCTGCAATGTGCTGGAAACTCATAGCCCGGCAAGTGCAGACAGCAATCTGGATTAAGCCAGAGAACAACTCATGCCTCCAGCAGAATGCACTGCAGAACCTTATCAGTATATGTGACTCAAAAGACGATACTATGCCCTCATGGAAAACACCATTGAGAAACTGTGTAGCAGAACGTGTTACTCAGAAACTCCCTCCAAAACCACAGCGTCTCTCCGAGTATTCTGCTACTCTCAATAATCTAGGTACGTTTAGATAAATATACCTTTTAATAGGTAATATAAGTTTTTCGAACATGATTATGCAGTCAGCCCCCGCACATAACTAGTAAACCTTTTTACTGCTCCAACTTGTTTTTATAAATGTTGGGAAGATTCTAAAGTGTTTACCCAAAAGAGTTGTACGCAAAGATTTCCTTGATCACACTTTCCGACTATAGATGTAGAGAAGTCATGCACTGATGTATGCAATTTGCTGATTTCAAAGGTCCTGTTAAAATTTTGTTCTTACTCAGACTAGTATAACCGTGGACCTTGCGCAGAGTGTTATATCATCTGTTGTAATATGACATGTAGCAACAGAAGTTTCCACTTCCACTTACTAGTTATTTTAGTCATATCTGTTGGCATTATAATGTTTCTGCTCTTTTATTTCTTTAGAACATTAAAATGTGCTATCCTAGACTCCTTTTGATCATTGAGTCCAATAAGAAATGTCTAGCCTACCATGGCTCGTGTATTTACTGCAGGCATCAGTCGAGAAAAGTTCTTGTTAGACACAATTTACTGGCAAGACCAAGTTCGTCAGTACTGGAGACTGATGGACGTTGAAGAGAAGGAAGTACGAAATGTCATGGACATGAGTGCTTTCCTTGGAGGATTTGCAGTTGCCTTGAGCACATGGCCTGTTTGGGTTATGAATGTAGTTCCTGTAAGCATGAACAATACATTATCTGCTATTTACGATCGCGGCTTGATTGGTGCTTTTCATGACTGGTAAGCTTAAGATACAACCGTTCTGTAGTTATACCCATTAATGAAAATGATACCAAAATCCAGAATCGGTCCTTGTGCTTGCAGGTGTGAACCATTCTCAACGTACCCCCGCTCATACGATCTTTTGCATGCCAATCGTCTTTTCTCTCATTACGAAAAGCGTGAAGCTGGTTGTTTACTTGAGGATATCATGCTGGAGATGGATCGCATATTACGGCCTCGGGTCAGTAACTCTCACTTGGGACTCTTGGCAAATAATCTACTGATGATTATCTAGATTTTTCATGTCACTGCGTAATTTTCCTGTGTAAACCCACAAGTAAATGCCTAAGAATTGAAAACAGTCAAAGCGACATTGCACTGACATGGGAGGTTAAGGGCTGTTGGTTCTACTTACACAATTAGAAACAAACAGTTATTAGCATAAGATCGTAGTTTAGAGCTGACGATGATGTCTTAGGAACTCTGGATTGAGAAGGATGTTACGAAACTAATTCTTCGCAACAATTTCTGATGCTGTTCCATGTGAAATGATTCCAAGTTATGTTTGTACATGCAACACTAAATACACGAGCAGAGCAGCATAGGCTACATGCGCAGTGGAGGAAAGTTGGAGAAAATGAAATGAACAACTAAATGGAAACGACATTTATTTTCTTGGATTTATCTTCCGAAAATTCTCCAACTTCAGCTACAATTCTGATGCAACTACTCGTCCTGGTTTCGTCTTAACACACTGCAAACAGACACAATTTCATGGCTGTTTTTACATGCAGGGATACATTATCATCAGGGGCGAAGATGAAAGCGTCATCGCCAGAGTTATAGATCTCGCTCCAAAGTTTCTCTGGGATACAAATTTGCATTTTCTGGAAAACGATCAGAAGAAAACGGAACACGTCTTGTTCTGCAGAAAGAAGTTCTGGGCTATTCTTTGAAATGTGATAAAGTGAACGTATTAGCTCGTGTAGCAGATCGGATTTTGATGCGTCCATCGACAACGCTTGTTGAGACTTACAGAGAAGATGAATATTTGTATTACATGTAAATGTTTAGATACAGATTTCTGTCTCAAAATAGCTTGATGTTTGAAATTTCTGTAGTTTTGTTTGTAACAGGAGATGTGTATTTTTCTGTAGAACTGAAAGGGATAGGTAAGAAGAATGAAGGAGTTCTTCAGCAAGAATGGATAATGTAGAGTTATTTTTTGATAGTTGATTATTATGGATTGTTGATTAATGCCTATTAGTTCATTATTATAATGTTTTATTTATTTTCACTCGGGCTGCATTTGGATTTCAACGGAATATTTGAAGTAAGAATTTCAAATAACTCAGTACTAAATGTATTTGAAATTTATTACGATGTCATAAAATATAGTTCAAAATAAAATTTTAAGAATTTGATATTTTTTGTGGCATTAATTTTGAAATAAATTTGATGAATTTGTTACTATGAATTTAAAATTCTTAGACTAAATTTGTCGATCCAAACACAATAAAAAAAAAAACTTTAGTTAATTTTAAAATAGAGATTTAGTTAATTCCTAATGCCTCAATAGGACTATGTTTCAATGAGTTTTAGCCAAAAAAAAAACATTTTACAAGTTCCCTTAAATGGTCACAACAAATATAATTTGACATAACTTTTATTTATTAAAAAAACATAAACAAAAACAAAATTTTCCTTATTATGATTGGGACATTGTCTAAATTACAACAACATAAATTATTGTTTTCAGTGTCTAAATTATTATGATTGGGACATTGTCTAAATTATTAACTTGTTTGTTTGTGTTTTCATTTTCAGTTTTCAGTGAAAAATATATGTTTTTAATTTTATATATATTTTTCGTGTACAGTGTAAATATACTTGGATTAGTTGATAAGAGTGTATTTTATATTGAATTGTGTTGTCAAATTAATAAATTTTTAATAAGAATACGTATAAACGACTATATTTTCACTTTAATTACTATTTCAAAAACTGAAAACTGAAAATAATAACACAAACGAATATATTTTCACTTTAATATGTTTACCCTTGTTGCCGTTTTTCTCTAGAGAAATATCTTCTAGTTAACTTACTAACTTTAAAAAAAAAAAGAAAAACAAAAAAGCAATTATATCACTTCGAGGAGGCCATTTTTTTCCTTAATAGGAGTGATAAATTATAAGATAAATTATAGTAACACTTTTAGGGTTAGGCTCAATTACACAAACCCTCTTTGTTTTTTGTGAAATTACAACTATATCCCTTAAGATTGTAATTGTATTACTATTACACCCCCTATTAAAACGCAAAACTTACTTACACTAATACTCTCTGAAAACATTATACTAATACCCTCTGAAAAACATTACATTAACACCTCTCAGGGGGTGTAGCTATAAAAACAGGAGGTGTTTGTATACTTGGATCTAACTTTAGGGAGTATCAATGTAATTTACCCTAAATTATATTACTACACAAAAAATAGATCAATGTGTCGCTAGATTTTTAAAAACAATCAAATATTGAAATACCTAAATATCTATTAAAGTTAAATTTGATATAAGAAAAAACAGTAAAATCAACCCCCCCACCCCCCAAACATGTTCAAACACCCAAATAAGACTTAGGGTCTACGTTCTTTTATACGGATCAAATCGGGTCTACCTAGTTTAATTCGATTACCCTCAATTTGAGCCCTTGATGTAGTGACACGCAACACCATCTAAAACTTCTAAATGGAGACAATACATTGAGGGGCTTCCTATAAATAGCCTCAAACATAATTTTGAAATCGTTAATAACTTGATCGTCAGAGTGTTTTCGTTGGTGAGGTGACCTAATACCTCTAACATTTATTGTTGATAATAGAATCACTTTCTCTGGTTGACCCAGAGAATGAATCACTACGACCAGACGACCTCAAACCCATGTTTTGAGAATCGAACCAACCAGTTCAACCGATTCACTCGGGAACTGGCCATGTGTCCGGGCCGATTCATACACTCAAAAACTGTAAGGTCAAATTGGTGTGAACCGGTCAAAATCCAGCAAAACTGGTCAAAACCATCTTGACCTTGCTTTTTAAAAGAAGATTGAAAAATGTAGTGAAATGTAAATGTTTTTTGAGTTTAAACTTTTCCATGTTTATAGTCTCAAGTACTTAAACTTGGCTTATGATTTTGTAATGTGGGACGACAAACTTAACTTCAATTATTCCTTATTTATAGGCAAAAGTGTTCAAACTTGGTTTATATGCTTTTTCTAATATGGAACAATAAGCCTAACTTAAAACTCTTCCAAGCTTCTCCAATCTTTTTTTGGACTTTTTTTAATATATATATATATATATATATATATATATATGGAGGCACCAATTGCTACCTTTGTTTGATTACTCCTTTCCAAATCTTAAAAAGCAATGTATTGTCTTTCTTTCTTTTTTTTCCATCTTCTTCAATATTATGTATGCAAATATATATTTTTTTATTTCCTCTTCTTCAGTATTATGTATCCAACTCTTCTTTTTACATGTATTAATGTTGTTTTTTTTTGTTTACATATATTTATTTTAAGTTCGCATTTATTTTTCTCATATTTTTGCTTAATTAATCGATACATAATGATTGGTATACACTACAAGGAAATAAGTTAATAATACCAACGAAAAAATTTATTACTGAAATCAGCATCGAACTAATTAGTAAGTAAAATTTTTGTTGCTAATCTAAACAAAATAATCAATATTTTAAAAAATTCGTTGCTAAATTTGCTAGCAAGTATATTTCTTATATTAAATAATGTATTAATAATGAAAATTTTATTTACTAATTAATCCGACGCTGATTTTTTTCATTGCTATTGAACATTTTTCTTATAGTGATATTATATATGATATATATATATATGCATATATATAATAGATTCGACTTAACTGAATTTTTTTAATCCATTTTAATTAATCAGATCAATGACCCAATAACTCAATAGTTTAATTGGTTCGATCGTGGATAAAATTATAAAAATATTGCCTCAAACCATATCAAAATCCTAAAATATATTTGTTGAATTCCCTCAACAAGAGAGAGAGAGAGAGAGAGAGAGAGAGAGAGGAGAGAGAGATGTAATGAAAAATTGAAGTTGACAAGACTAGACAAGGGCAGGCTTGTCGGGCGTAGGACCCTTTCATCTGCCGGATTACTACCAGTACCAGTTACCAGTTACCAGTTGCAGGCAGCCTGTCCTTGTTTTTCACCCCCTTCGCCCACCAATCCTCAATTCAACATCCATACCTATATTTATATATACAAAAATTCAAAATTCAAAATAATATACATCATTTAATTTATGCAAATAAGAGATTGGTACGATAAGTTTTTTTTTTTGGGTGAATTAGAAAATAAATTCTCTAACATTTCTATAAATACACTCGATCGATTTTTATGTTATAGCACGATTCTTTTTCTTTGAGGGTCAAGTAGGCCTCTCGCCACATAAATACTCGTTATTTAGTTAAATGAATGTACCATTTAATTTAAATTTCGACCGAACATGATTTTAAATAAAATTAATTAAGATATTACGATGATAGTATTACCAATATTTATTAGACCTCAATTGTTTGACGGGAGTGGGATTTGACTACTTATTTTTATTAAATTCATGAAGATAAGAATGTGTATTATTTTCTCTAGGAAAAATAATAAATTAAATAAGACGTGTGTTTTTTAGATAGTAAATATGAAAGCATGAGATTTAAATCAAAATAAAAATTGGATTTTTATTTTTTACGGGGAGTGGCCCATACATTAACATATACGACCAAGAACTGAAACATACTTCTTTGACTCATTCAAAGGCGACACAAAAGCTATATTTATTCTTTCACAGATTGATATTAAATGACCCATGTTCATACACGTAATCGAAGCATATTTGATGTATGTGTATAGTTTTAAGTTTTATTATATTTACGTAATTAAATAAACTAAATAACTTATAACAATTGATACAATGGATCAACTTTAAATATGTATAAATAAAATATTAGGATAAATTACAGTCACCTCTTTTGAGGTTTGGCATAATTGTAACGCAAATTTCGTGTTCCTAAATTTATTGAAACAAGAAAAAAATTACAAATGATTTTTGAATTTAATCAAATATCTTATGGTTGCGAAATCTCTAATTTAAGCCTCTGATTTTTCGCAATCTTCAATTTCGGCAACTTCGAAGGGGGAACTTGATGTTTTGATCTCCTTTTATGTTCAATTGGATCTTCAATAACGTTAATTGGGGGGGTCTTTTGACTTATTCCCGAATCAAACGCTACAATTTTGGAAGACTTGACTTGAACTCTTTGTGTTTCTTGGTGGAATTGAAGCTTTGATCTTCCGCCAAGGTGGATTTGTGCTTTGATAACGTTAATCCGTGGGTCCTTTGACTTGCTCTCGTATTAAACGTCGGAGTTGGATGATTTTCGTAATGAACGCCTTGAATTTTGCTTGAACGCCGTGGATTCTCCTTGATTGTGCTTGAGAAGATTTTGAAGCTTCTTGAATGCTCTCTTGCTTGTACTTTCAATTGTTTTGTGTGTGTCCTCAATTGCTAGAAAATCACCCCTATTTATAGTTGTAGGGTGAGAGACTTTGCCATATTTACTTGATGACGTGGCGCGATTTGATTGGCCCTTCATGATTTGTTTGACATTTATTTCCCTAATCACAAGATGTGATTTAGACTTACCAAATTAGTGGTATTTTCTTCTTTTATTAGCAAGGCAAGATTCAGATTGCCTTAAATACTCCAATTCCATACATGGCAATATATAATTTATCCATCAATAAATATTTCATTTTATAAAATATAAAATTGATGAAAAAATATATAGCACATGTCAATAAATAATTGACAATAAATTTTGCTCGCCTACAAATGAGAAATTTGTTCACACAAAATTTCGTGTCTGCAAAAATAATTACAAGACAAGAAAAATATGGACAAATGGAGTTTATTGATTTAAAAATAAAAGTGGATACAATCTCTATAGTGAATGTAATCCCCTGATTCTTCTTTCCGAATTTCGATCCAAGGGCTTGATGCTTGTTCTTGGATGTTGATGTGTAATCTCCTCCGAATTTGTGGAGCAAACTACGCGGTACCTTGAAATTTGATATCAAGGCCTTGAAGGATTTGATGCCAAGGAAGGCGTGAAACCTTCGTGATCGTGGATCTTCGTTGTGGCGGAGAGCTTTTGGACTTATGTCCCTTTGGATTTCTTGTGTTGTATGGAGTGACTTTTCGTCTTGTGCTCCAATGCTCTATGGAATCCCCCTTTGGACTTGAGTGGTGAAATGCCTTATTTATAGGCATGAGTAGGGCTACGGTAGCTTGGGCTCATGTCTGTTGGGCTTGATCACCGTGAGCTTTGACATGGACTAGTCTTTTGATGGACTTCATTTCTGAACATGTACTTGGCCCAATTTAGCCAATCCAAAAATAATCATTTTATATTTTGGATCTACCCATAAAATTATATAATACCCAAATTTAATATGAGCTTATGAATTTGATTTCTTATCCTTACGATAAGCCCAAATTTATTATGGACTATCATTTTGGAACCCAATTATTAGCCGATTTATTTCGACTTTAATTGGTAATTTATTCCAAAATTTTAATGTCAACAATAACTACAAATACCCCCTCGTTGTTTGAAAAATTACAAAAAAAAAACTCATTAGATTTATAATTTTTAACCAAAAGCTTGAAATTGATCATTTTGTCCTTAAATTTTTTATTAAAATTGTAGAAAAATCAACTGAGGTAAATTGTATTATTGCTCCTGTTATGTAAAAAGAATAAAAAAACATCTCTTTGCGCATTGTAGTTCAAATTTTTTTTAAGAATTAAATAAAAAATAATTCACTGCATAAGGGCATTTTGGTCAGTTCACCATAAAAATAGATGAAAATGGGTTATTTCCTAGACGGTTACAAACCTCAGGGGAGTATTTGTAATTTTTCAAACAATGAGAAAATATTTGTAATTATGTCAAACCTCAATAGAGGTAGCTATAATTTACCCTAAAATATTATTATTAGAAAATTAACTTTAAAAAGATGTTAGAGAAATAAGGACACCTGAAGTATTTTAGTTCATACACATATTGTCTGTCAGTGGTGATTATTATAGGTCCATCTCATTTAATACATAGTATAAATTTACTCCAAATTAGTACAAAAAGTTTTTAGGTTCAGCTGCAGTAAAACTCAAAGTGTTCAGAAATTTATAAAGTAAAAAGCGAAAAAAGGAACTTATATAATTTTGATGATATCCCCTAAACTATTTTTTCAAGACCCAAAAACAAAGGAGATGGGGCTCCATTAGTCAGCCTAATCGGTTTAATCCTATTGGCCCATGAGGTATCAAAGCCCATAATTATCACATTTATACTAACATGGCAGGATCCAAAAATCGACCTAATACAACAGGATGACTCAACAAATATTAGGAATTTCACGTCATATGTATTCCTAACATATCGAGACACATCATCTTGAAAAATTTCCAGCAAACTCTCTCAAGATTCGCGGCAGCCGACCTGTCAGCAGTAGGTAAATAGACTCGGTTGACTGGGCAAAATTCATTCAAACAACCACATCTCTGTTTAGATAAGTCCAAATCTCAATTCGATTTTTTTTGTTAGTTAGCTAACAACACAACTTCTAAATGATATCTTATTTACTACAACTAATTTCTAAATTCTACTCCAAAGTGGTCTATAAATATAGGTCATAATGCAGTCATAACGGTAACTTGATTCATTCACACTCTCACACGTTTTGTTTTCGATCAACAACAAGACTACGAGCTCCTTGCTTACTTTTTGCACTCCATACACTCATTTCACTCATGTTTCAATACTCTGTCACTCCACTTCAATTATTATACCATATCTTATGTTATTTCAATTTTTTCAATTATTTATCCAGCAATTCAAATACTGATTTAAGTATCGAGTTTCAACTCCTATTTTGCAGTTAGTCTTCCCTTAACTTTAGAATTTTCGTAAAAATTCTTAAACCATTGTGGTGCTGCTGAAATCTAGCCCACATCAAATTTTATCAATATGTTACAAAATTCACAGGGAGAACCTTATAACTTCTAATTTAAACAATATAAAAACATAAATGAAGTAAATATTATTTTAAATAAAAAGAATGATAAGCACTTAAAATAAAGTTGTTAGGAGGGACCCTTAATAATAAAAGCTCTTGTAATAAAAATAAAATAAAAATTGGGAATGGGGCCATGAGATGCAGAAAATCTTTACAAGTAGTGTACTATGGAGAGGTGGGTAGCTGTAACTTGAGTCAGTTTTTATGCATAAAAGAAAAAGAGAGGCAAAGAGAATGTGCCCAAAATCACTGCTGCTATCAATACTCAAAAGTACAATAAACAATCTTTCATCTTTACAAATTGCATTTCATTCTTACTCTTAAATATTAACACATATTTCGAGAAAAAAAGTTGATTAAAAAAAATCAACTGTCAATGTCAAGAATTTAATATCGATTCATATATAAATCATGTATTAATATTTAAATAATTATTAAGAATTTGCAGGAATTAATATGAATAGTAAAAATTATGTTTGATAAAATATTAGGAAATTATGTTTGAGAAATATGATATTTATTAGAAAGGAATATGAGATTTTTGTAATAATTTTATTTAGGGGTGTTATAGAGAACGATAGTTATAAAAATATGAGGAGTTTGATGAAATAAGCTCTTATGAGTTAATTGATAAATTAAATATATACCAGGGAAGCTTATAATGTCTAATTGTTTAGACGAGGAGCGAAAGGAGGTTTGAATTTCAATATAGATTAAATATTAAAATATTGGTGGAAAATGTATGAATATTATTTAATAATTTTATTCAAAATTTACGATATTTTCGATATATTGATTATACATATTATAACTTATTATATAACACGGGGATAAAGTAGAAGGTTAATCAACTCTATTTACTAATGTAATTGTCTAAGAATTTGATGTAAGTATAGTTAATTGGATTTATATATATATATATCTTATATACATGATATATATTCTTGTATTATATAGGTGATTGCGATGACTATTTATTTGGTTATATTGTTATTTTGTGGATCTGTCATAATATGCGTATATGTGGTTATGGTGTGAGAAAGACGAATGAATGATCATGAGATGTCATACTATTTTATTGTGGATTGAAATTAAATGATAAAATTATGGATGGGGGCATACTGCAATGGCTTAAGATAATATGATTAATGATGAGTTGTGTGTTGTCATTGATCAGTGGAGATGATGTAACATATCATACGAGCTGTGTGCTGTGTGATATGATGGATGATGGGATATCATACAAGCTATGTGCTGTGTGGTATCATTAATGATGGGGTATCATACGAGTTGTGTGTTGTGTGGTACCGAGGAAAAAAGGAGATATTACGATTGAGGTGATGTTAGCCGGCAAAGACCATTGAGTGATTCACTCCAGCTTGGGTAAGCAGGGCCCTAATAAAATAAACGATGATTTTGGATATATTGTACTGTGGATTGATATATGTTTGTGGTATTGGTTATTTCATAATTTTGTGGTGAATGCATATTAAATAATATTTGTGGATTGACATAATTGTATGGGACTTGTCTTATTGCACATCTGTATGTATATATATATAAGTCGATTACCTATATTTATTGAGTAGGCAGCTCAATCATTGCTGCATATTTTTCAGGACATAAGTCACAATGGCTAGCTGATCATAAGCCAATCACCAGTATTACTAGGTAGGTCAACAGTGATACCCTAAGTTGGAAGCCCTAGCTACACAATTACATAGATATAAGATTTTCACTGGATTTGTATTTTCTTTTCTAAGTTTTGTAATAACTAGAAACTTCACTTTTCTCCTTTCTTTATAATGATAATGGCTAAGGTCGATGATTAATTACAAAGTTTTGATAACGTATGTCCTTTTGTAATGTCTATATAATATACGGATTAAAACATGAGTTGTCTTATTGGATTAAATGTGAATTCTTTATAAGATGGGATGTGATTACGGAGGGGTGTCACATACTAGATGTAATTTTTCAAACCACACGAGGTCTACGTGTAATTACACCAAACTTCAGAGGAGGGGGTGTAATTATCCAATATATATATATATACACACACACACTAGTCTACATCTAATTATTTAATTTTGATAATTAATATAACTATAAGTGAAAGGGTATTCTAAGTAATTGACATCTAATACACAATAATTATCCAACAATGTAAATGCACCCCACAAAAAGGATCTACAAATCAGCAACTAAAATCAAAATTTACTTGATAGCAATGATACATTTATCCTATCCGGCATTTCTATCTTGCAGGCCGAATTCACCACTTTTTCCATCCAAAAAAAGTAAACGACCCCTTATTAGTTAAATTTAGAGTCTTGGACCTTAGATTGAGACCAAAATCCAATTGTCTTATAATAAGGGCATAAGTGTTATTTTAAATTTTAATTTATAAAAAAAAAAAAAACAGTGTGTGTTATCCACAAAAATTATTTTTTTATTTTTCACAGAAAGAAAAATTATTCGTTTTCCGTTTCAAATAGGAGTAAATTGCATTTGACCCGAAAAAATGAAAGCAAGAAAGATTGATTTATTGTAAGGGCCGGGGGAGGGGCAATGGGCATGCAATGGCAGTGCAGGCGCAGGCAGAGGCAGAGGCAGAGGCAGAGGCAGGCGCAGCAGAGAGAATGGGCATAAAAACACAGCGTGGAAATCAGTGCTCCCTCTTCTCTTCCAAGAAGCAAATAACATTTACAGCAACAACTGCCACTTCAAACCTCAGTACAAATGTATGTATGTATGTCTGTCAGTGTCATGTAATAATAATTAACACACACTGTTGGATGGTGTTTTTGACCCGTGTCGCCTTGATCTTGGGGTGTCACCCCATGAGACCCCTCCTTTTTACCCTGGTTGATCTGACGGGCCACAACAGTTTGTGTAGGAGGGGTGATGACATGAGTCATTGTCATATCCTTGATCACATGCATTTATGGGAGTTGTCACATCAGATGAGTGGCAATCACCAACTTTTACTTAAAATTTTATGAGATGATCAGATTCAGATTGTTGTTTTCTCAACCTTCCGTTAGTAACCTAAACCGTGTGGTGGTATGTGTTTTAGCTTTGGTTCGCATGCACTTTAATCTAACGGTTAATGTTTGTTGTTTCTTGATATATGTACAACCTTGATCCCCAAGAGCAAATAAACAAAAAAAATGGATAATTACACTTAATTCTCTTAAAATTTATCGTAATTATATATATATATATATATTTTAAAAAATTATATTTAATATTTCTGTGATGTAGGTAAGCATCCCACATCGGTTACAGATGAAAAACTTGAGTGACTTATAAGCCCCAATGCCTATTCTCTCTAGCGAGGCGTCTTTTTAGGACAAAACCGTTAGACTCATGTGCCAAAGCAGACAATATTTTGCGTAACGGGGCTCCGATCAAGTCGCAAGTCACATCATCCTGAAATTTTCTTTTGTATAACAAGTAGGTCTCTCCGTTACTCAACATTCATCGAATTTGTTGATATTAACAAAAAAAATTGAATTACAAGTGATATTTACCATCATTGACTTATTACTGACTTCTTGTATCAAATAAATATTTTTATGGTCAAACTATTCTTACATATCTTCACACATTAATACATGTGAGTAGGTGTATCTTCATCGTTATTAGGATAGTTTAGTCATAAAAGATTTATTTGGCTTGCAATAAGTCATTAATAAGTCAATCGAGAGTAAATATCGATTTTTATTTAGGCTTTTTGTTAATATCGACATATTCGGTAAATTTTGACTAACGAAATAACCTATTTATTAAACAAAAGCAAACTTCTATGTGTAATTACATCAAACCTCAAGTGATGGGAGTGTTAATTATCCTAAAAAAATTGTTGTGGTGAAATGAAGAGAGAAAAAAAATTATGAGGGAGTCAGAAAGATAAAAGTTCGTGAGAAGAAAGAAACTTGGAGCAATGGGTTGAGAAAAAAAATTATAATTATAAAAATATTAAAAATACTATTCTGATCAAATTCTTTTTAAGAAAAGAAATGAATTAAATGGTAAATTTTGGTATTAAAAAATTAATACGATAAAAAGTTTCTTTTATAATAGTATAGTATAGATTATTAAGAAAAGTTCTAAAATTTTTAGGCCATGATTGGTATGAGGGAATGGGTTGAGAATGGAATTGATATTCCCAAGTTCATTCCTATACATATGATTGGTATAAGAAAGGAAAGGAATTGGTCATTCCATAGGAATTCTTATTCCCTTAGGGAAGGGATTAGTGATTCCATCCCCACACCATGGTATTACCTATTCCTATTATGTTGGGAATGGAAAAAAATATTTTCTTGACAAAATTATTCTTATTAACCAAAACAAAACCTATTTCTATCATCATATTCTTATTAAACGTCTTCTTCAAATATATAACTATTAAAATTACCAAGTAAATTTTATTGGCACTCACTTTTTTAATATCTTCTTCTTGTATGATTACTTATTATTATTCATGTGGGAATATTACTGCTGGAGGAAAATCATATAACTATGAAAAAACCACGTAAAATAACATATAAAAACAACAAAAGTCATATGATAAACCGACCAATATCATTTCATCTCATTAGTCGGTCTCAACGTCCACCATGCTTGTTCAAAATTCATCCCCTCCTGACCAACTTCCTTACTTTTATTATGCAATTTTTTGTTAGTATATACCACACATATTTTTTAAAAATTATTTTATATTATTATTAAAAATTAATCCTCATAGAAGACGGCTCATTTTTTTATTGAATATTCAGACAAAGTAGTAGATGCATTGTGATTAAATTAGATTAATTATTGGTTGTTCAAATTAATACAATATCTTTTGCAGAAAAAATATTATCTATGTGTTCTAAGTAAATAAATTTTCTCATAGATTGTTTTTTACTCATATATGAGATTTTTAAATAAATTTCTTATAACATTCTATAAGTAATTTTTTAAAATACAACTATTATAAAATGCATTCAATGTTCCCAAAATAAAAATATATTAAAGGGCACATTTGTCGTAAAAGTAATTTTATTCCATTACTAACCATCTCTTTTTGATTATCAATTATGTGAATGGAATCAATTAAGAAATGATAGTTTCATTGCCTTCTAATTCTTGTGTATACCAATCATAGGAATGGTATCCAAATATGATTCCATTCCCATCTTCATTCCATTCTCAACTTCATTCCATTCCCACTCAATTCCATTCCTACATACCAATCATGCCCTTAAGGTTTTATAAATTAAATTTTACTAGCATGTGGAATTTTATTAACTTATATAACTTGCATTTAATATCATGTAGTCGTGAAGTTGATATGGTTCACGACATATTAGGTGCTTATTTATTTATTAAAATGGTAATTATATAATTAAATCAGTACGTATCTCAATGAACTGAACTATACATTAAAAAAATAAAGAATATATATCATATATTTCTTATCTTTACTTGTTTTAATTATGAAAGATATTCAACATATCATATCTGGTAACATAATGTTAAGAAAAATATTGTATTACACGTTGATTTTTTTATTTTATTTCAATTCATATTGTATCTCTTATATATTTCAATTAACATACAGACCAATAAATAGAGCTAAAATCATAGTTAAAGCTACTAGTAAAAAATCGAAATAACTAATTATAGTAAGCATGAAGGGGCTAAATGAAATATGGTACTCTTATACACAATGTGTATAAAATTTTTCTTATATAAATAAAATAAATGATAATTTTTCTACACGTCGCATAATTAATATATATATATGTATTAAGTGGAATAAAAGATACAAAATTATTATAATTGCATGATTAAATCGGCTCAAATTATTTATAATTGCATGCCAAATGTAAATTATAATTGCTGGCATTAATAGAGGTATTATATATAAGTCTGAGCCACAATAATTAGAAGTAATTTGGCAGGCTAGAATCAGGATTAAGGACCTGATTAATCATGGTCGGCCCAACATCAGATATTCTCTATTTTTTTTTTAGCACCGACTCATAGTCCAATAATTAGCAACATCGACCGGTGGAAACATCGGATTCCAAGCTAGATTGAACTACATGTCACATTGTGTCATAACTCTATAGTACCATATTTTTATTAAAATTCATATATATAATTAGGGATTCACATTATTAACATGAGTAACAACTTATACAAGTAAATTAATTTACTCATAAAATATTATCACAGTCACTTAATAAATATGATCAATAAGGGTTAATTATATGCAGGGATAAATATGCTTTGCCCCTTGAATTATTCTTGATACACTATAAAAAAATATGAGAATTGGAATGGATATAGTCGACCGTTCCAAATAGGAACGGTAAGTGGAACTGTTGTGGAACGAAAAACCGTTGATGACGTCACTTTTACGTTAATGATAGTGCAAACGTATAGAAACGGCATGGCCGTTCCTATTTGTGTGCCAACATATGTGTGCCAATATGTAAACTCATTACCGTTTCTAAAAGAGACCGGATATATTTTGGTATTCCATTTGGAACACATGTGTGAAAGTTGGAACGGCTACTCGATCAGGAACACGTACCGTTCCTATGTGTTCCAAAGCCCGGCTCTATTTGGACCTGGTGCGTGACCGTTTCAATATGCAGTGCTAAATGAAACCCTTTTACGCCACAAGCAAAAATATAATGAATTGACCGTTTCAAATTGTGGGTATATAGGAAATGCAGTGTTGTTACAAATACCGTTCCCAATTGTGGTCCAATTAAGAACGGTGACATGATGTGTGACTAATACCGTTCCTAATATGCCATAACAACTATTTTACAACGGTAAGATTACCGTTTCTACGTCGTGCTTGAGACTGTTCCTCACGTAATGCCTGAGGATCGCATAGTCAGGCTGGAGGAGATGATGGTGGATATGATGGGCATGATGAAAACCCTGCAGACCAATAACTTCGTTGTCGGCCCATCACGGCCTCCTAGAAACCCCCCCCCTCCCCGCCCTTCAGACGTTGATGATATGGACCAGGACGAGGGGGAGGGGGAGTAGATTTAGGACTTCTTTTTTTATTTTATTTTTGTAATTAAATTGGATAATATTTTTATTTCTAAAAATTATGCATTTTTTCATATTTAAATAATAATTATAAAATCAAATTAAAAAATATTATCAATAATTTAATATATTTTAATGATAATAATTATTACTATAAAAAAATTAATAATTTATTATTTAGGAACGGTAATTTAGACGGCCAGAGAGCGCACATAAACCGTTCCAACATTTGTCCATTTTAATGAAGTGACCGTTCCTATCACCAGATAAAAAAACCATTCCAACTTAGGTGACAACCGTTCATAAATGCGGATAAAAATGAATTCCAAATTAGGAACAAACTGTTCCTAAATATATTACAAGTTTAATAATTTCGTGGTTTGGTTTTCGTTCTAAATACGATACCAAAAACCGCTTCAATGTCGTATTCCAAATTAATTACGAGTACAAAATCCGTTCCCAGTCACCGTGTCTAATGGTATTCCTATGACTGTTCCTAACTTTTATAGTTGACCGTTCCAAGACGTATTCCAAAACCAGTGTAAAAATGTATCTGCAACTTATGCTGATAAATTCCAAACTGTATTGTAATTACAGTTCCGAATTGCGTAATTTACTTTTGATATGACCATTCTAAATATTAATAAGTGTTCCAAATGCAAAAATTATAAATTCATACATACAAAGGTAATTAGGAATGGTAAAACCTTTGTATGCCAAAAATCGTTCCGAAATTGGAACGGTCGCCCTGTTTCCATTCCTAAATTATTAGGAACTCCTCTCCTTTCAACGGATAGCCTCCCGTTCCGTAACCGTTCATAATCTCAGCCCAAATGAATCCAGTGATCTATTTACCATTCCAAAAGTTAAAAAAATCGTTCCTATTTCCGTTGCAATTCCCGCATTTTTTTTATAGTGATATAACATTTACCCCCTAAACTAACAAATGTAACACTTACCCCCTAGTTGGACAAAATTATTCCTCATGCCGTGACTGGTTATATTATTCTCAATATATTTTAGTATTTTGCATATTAAGTTGTCACCAAATTATTTTATAATTATAATTTTTTTTAATAAGTGAAGAATCTAAATTGAAAGTGGAGTAATAAGTTAATATATAATAGATACACAACAAATATTATATAAAGAAAATATATTTAAAAAATAGTTATGTAATTACTCATTCTTACTTAAAAATTAAATAGTTAATAACTTAATTTTATTATCAAATTAATAAAATAAATTTACATGAATGTTTTTTTATTTTTATTTTTTTGTGTGTGTATATCTACATTAATAACTTTAGTTTGTAATCTAGTTCAAATCGTAAAATAATTTCGGGAAAACTTTAAGTTAAGTAATGAATGAATACAAGAAATACACAGATTAAAAAACTTTCATGTACACGACTTTTTTGTTCGGACATTATACTGTTGTGTATCTACTATATATATATTAACTTATTATTCCACTTTTAATTTAAATTCTTCACTTATTACAAATTCTTCTTAGTTAGAAATAATTTGGCGATCATTAATACGAAAAATACTAAAATATATTGAGAATAAAATATATAACTATTCAAGGTATGAGGGGTAATTTTGTACAAAGTGTATTTAACCCTTTATATTTATGCCCCCTAAATTATAGTTTGTTTATACAAATTATCCCTGCCTTTTGTATAATTATAGAAGTCACCCTAAACAACTAAAAAACAGGGATAGTTTGTATAATTAATACTTATGCGACTGATGCATGTATATGTAATAATCCAAAAGTCATAAGTGATTTTTGTAAACAACCTATATGTCAAGAGATATAAATGTAATAATTTTAAAATTTAATCGGATATGTTGCACCTATAGGATGTCCGAACTTTCATTTTTGACGAGTTTGAGTCTAAATGGAAAATTTTCCTTCAATTAGGTGTAGTTGCACATAATCGATTATGTTGCGAGTATATTATTTATTAGGATTAAATATAATTTTTGTTCTGTATTTTTTGTATTTTGGCATTTTAATCCTTTATCTTTCTAGAGCAGTAAATAGGTTCTGTAAGTTTTTAATTTTTCGCGATTTTGCCGGAATTTTTTTTAAATTTGGGGCTTTTGTTTCCATTGATCAATTTAATGGACCAAAATCGCGAAAAATTATAAATTACAGGACCTATTTGCTACACTAGAAAGATAAAGGACTAAAACACTAAAATATAAAAGATATAGGACGAAAATTTGGCTCCATGTTGGTAGTAATTTGACCAATGGGAACAAAAACCCTAAATTAAAAAAGAATTCCAGTAACATTTGCAAATTCCGGTTATTGAAGGACCAAAATAGCAAAAAATGAAAAAGTTACAGGACCTATTTGTTAACCTAGAAAGATAAAGGACTAAAACGTCAAAATGCAAAAGATAGAGAACAAAATATACATTTAAGCCTATTTATTATGTGATTGATCATTCTTTTTAAACTGTATCCGAATCAATTGCAAGTATATTTTTTGTGGATCTTGTGTTAGTACAAAGACACACGTGTGAGTTCAATATTAACTCATTTAACTTGCAAATGATGTGTGTTTCTATAAGCAAATGGAAGTGTGATCAAGAAAGTCGCATGTCCTCTTCTACAAGTGGGTGTTAATGTTGCAATTAGACAAACCTAAGAAATTGCAAATTATTGTACCTTTTGGCCACATGAAACGTGGAGTTGAATATTTTATTTCAAATCATGTTACATCTTCTATATATTTTATTTAATATACACATAACGTGCATAAATATAACATTATTATTTATTTTAAAAGAGATTTATACATATATCATGTATATGTTAAGTGAAATAAAAAAAATGTAATATGATTTGAAATTAATTAAATTCGAATCCATAATGTCTTTTAATCATTTAAAAAGATAAATAAAAGAAACGATGAGATAGACGTCAAATTTATTAAGATAATTTCAAGTGTTAATTACATGACTACACCCCTTCTGAAATGGAAATTACACTTCCCTCCAAATTATTTTTGAAATTACACTTATACTCCCTCCAAAAATTCATTATTTACACCCGACCCCATTTCATTAGGATTTAAACGAAACTGCTGATGTTAGCAAAAATTACATAAATTTTCAATTTTACCCCTGATATAACATTCTCATGTAAAAATTTTGTACTTATAAGGGGAAAAATGGCCGTCCAGTCTCCCTTTCCTCCCTATGCTCCCCCGGCGCAGGCCTACCACGCTTCGCGCCTGCGGCGTTTTCGCCATATTGATGTTAACCTCACTTTATATATATATATTTCATTTATCCCCTACAAAATTTATGTAATTTATGTAATTTTTTTTATGACATCAGTATTTGATGTTCAAACCCTAACAGAAGAAAGTCAGGTGTAAATGAAGAATTTTTAGAGAGGGTGTAAAAATATAATTTCAAAATTTCTTTGAGAAAATGTATAATTTCGTATTTTTGAAAGAGGTTTAAGTGTAATTAACCCTAAATTCAACATTGCCAAAAGAATAAAATAAAATAAAATAAAATTCTTGATGAATGAAGCAAGACTAGTCTCACAATTCCACCAGTAATATTTAGTGATTTGAACACTCCTATATATGTGGTGGAAATGAAAACAAGAAGCAAAAACTTTTCAAAATTCAAACATGCACCCATATATACTCTAGCTAGCTACCCCATAAACATCAATGAATGTTTGAACCCCACTAGATCTTCCATCATCACACACACACATATATATATATATATATATGTGTGAACTTCATGAAGTCAACTTATGATCCGTAATTTAGGGTTTTTTTTTTTATTTTGGTTTCATTGATCATGATATTCTTATTTTCTATTTCGTAATAAAAAATAGTACTTTTAAACTCATAACATCTTTTCATTAGATATTTTAGTAAAGAATATCTAATAAAAATGTGCTATGGAATCAAAAATATTACTTTTTAGAAATTACAGAATTCAAAAGTAAGAATAACATAATCAATAGAATTAAAAATAAAAAGACCTTAAGTTACGACGAAAAGTATTATTTCCCTCATATATATATATATATATATATATAATATGAATGTGTCTTGATTTGATGATGATGTTCGAACAGTGTCGACTTTGATGATTGCATTAATTAAAAAACATATGTAGGAGTAATAATAATAATAATAATATTAAGAATAGATTAAGCTGACAGAACAGTAGTCTCTACTTTACTGAGACAAAATCTAAGTTCGTGGGATGCTGCTAAAAGGTAGATATTATTCATAGCTAGCTAGGGTTTTCTCAAGTTTGCCTCTTTCTGGACAAGAATATCATTTTCTGTGATTTCAGGCAACATGTAAAGTTCCACAGTTTATAATATTTTCTTTCTCTATTATAATTATAAGGGCCCTTTTATTTTTTCTACTTTCTTTTTTTTCTTACACAAACCTATATATATATATATATATCATGTTAATGCATGTTGACCAGCTGGTCTAGTAGTGGGGTATACATACATACATATATAGAGAGAGAAAGAGAGAGAGAGAGAGAGAAAGAGAGAGAGCTAGGTATGAGATATTGGGAGGGTGAGGAAGGATTATTAGCCTCATATGATGGTAGGGTTGAGAGAAATTGAAGTCAAAGGGTGGGAGAGGGTATATATAATCAAAGTGGATTTTGGTAAAGTTGTTTATATTCTTTTCCTGGATTGGGTTATATATATATATATATATGTTCTCCTTAAAGCAAACAGGCCATCCAGTGCCTTAATGCTTTTACATCAAGAATCCTATACTATTTCTTCCTATATATATATATATATGTACGTCACTCTAAGAAAATGACTCAATAGCATATAAAAAAAGTTGATGCTAAGACAAGCTTCAACTAATCAACAAGTAAAATTCTTACTAAATTCGATGTTAATCTCCAATAGCAACAAGGCTTAAATATATTTTCGATCCTGTAATTTTTGGCATTTTGACATTTCTATCATTTATCTTTCTAGAATTGTAAAAGAGTCCTATAACATTTTGATATTTCGCAATTTTTATTCTTTTAGTGTCGGATTTTGCAAAAGTTGCCAGAATAAATCATGTGCGCGTCACGTGGTTCATTTAAATTGGAGCTTTTGTTTTGTCTGGTTCACTTTTGCCAATATGGACAAATTTTTTTTAAAATTTATTTCGGCAACTTTTGCAAAATCCGGCACTAGAAGGACCAAATTCATGAAATATCAAAAAGTTACAAAACTATTTTACAACCCTAAAAAGATAAAAAATAAAAATGGCAAAATACCAAAATTACAGAAACGGAAGTATATATAAGCCATAGCATCAAATTCCAATAATTTACAAAAATTATATGTCGTTGCTATTAGCAACTAGTAATTTATTTAATTGATTAAATCCCATAAACTTCAAATCATCGTATAAGTGGTTTCTGATTTTTATTCACTATATGAGCAATTACGTCTAATTTGAAATAATTACATTTCTTAATTATTATATATATAAGTTATAACTCGCAAAGGTTTGCTAGTGACTTCGATATTTCTCTCATTTATTTATCGAAATAGTCAAGATAATGTCTACAATTTCTTTTAATTTCATGTACGAAAAACGATTGTCTAGAAGACTACTAATTAAATATGTCAAGATTTAGCAGCTACCACGCACTATTCTAATTAAATTTCAAGATTTATGTATCGGATATGAAAATATTAAGTATTAATGACTCAACGAGTAAGTCATCATGCATGGCAGCAGGGGAAACATTTTAGTCATATAGCATACATATAATATTTGATATTTACTACAAGAAAATAATTTAATAGCTACAAAAAAAAAATTGATGTTAAAATCAGCATCGAATTAATTAACATGCAAATTTTTTATTGCTAATCTACAGTATTTAATGTATATATTCGTAAATAAATTTCTTGTATTAAATAATATAAATTAGCAACGAGAATTTTATTTGCTAATTAGCTTGACGCTAATTTTTTTACATTCCTATTGAACTATTTTATTGTTGTGATTTTTGCACGCAGCGCACATATATGCAGGAAAAATAATTGATTCTTTGTTCTTGTAAATTAAGGGGTGGAGTACGTCGGGGTTGTGAGTATATATAAATATATATATATATATATATATGCAATACTTACACCATCCTCTCCTTAGGTTTGATGTAATTACACGTAGATTCATATAATTTGAAAAACGATATTTAGTACCTTTGATATTTGTTTCCGTCTAGCAAATACCTAATATTCGGTCTGATAACTTGAATTATTCGGCATCTTGGTTCTTTAACTTTCTAGGATTGCATTTTGATTCTGTATCTTTTTAATTTTTGCAATTTCAGTCCTTTTGTTCACCGGAGTTCATCTTCACCAGCGAGAAGGGTGAATTCCAACGAAAAAATGACTAAAATTACGGAAATTAAAAAAAGTACAGGACTAAAATGCTACCTTGAAAAATTAAAGGACAAAAGTGCTGACAGAAATGAGCTAATAGGAACAAAAGCCCCAATTTAAAATGTCAAGTGAGGGACACATGCATTTTTCCGACGAGAAGGGTGCACTCCGGTGAAAAAATAACTAAAATTACGAATATTAAAAAGATGCAAGACCAAAATATTATCCTAAAAAGATAATGAATGAAAATTCAAATAACCTAAGTTACGGGAACGAAAATGCATTTAACCTGGTGGTGTCAATATCAAAGAATAATCCATCCCCTCTAACCAAAAGAATAAAGGGATACGTAAAAATGAAAATAAAATAATAAAAAGCTAGTAAAAACTTTGATGATTTTATTTTATTATTCATACTTTTTAAAGTATTAATGAGCAAAGCAAAAGAGTAATTAAAGCAAAAGATATATATGCATGAACTTGTTAATTATATATAGTTCCATAATTGGAAACTATTTGCTTTAATTACATTCCAACTTAGTGAAATTAATCCACTTTTGGTAGGTTGTCCCCTTCACCCTCCATTAATTTATCTCACAAAAGTCGTACGATTTTAATTTAAAGTCGCCAATTGACAATAAAATAATAATAATAAGAAGAAGGTCCACCTCAAAAAGATTGAGAAAATAACCATTTTTACTTGAATTAATATAAAGCGATGAATGATTGGTTACTCTATTCATAATATAAAAATATTAGTCTCTAATCACCTCTAATCACAAGGATTAAATATAGACGAATTTTTCAACTTTTTCCCCATTTAGGAAACCTCGATGGCGCAAGTTGATGAGGCCACACAAAAAAAAATTAATATTTATATTAGTACGAATATAAAAAGAAAAAAGCACTTTTTACTACGATTTGTGATATCACTTCATCAAGTTTTTTATTGTGTAATAATACTCTTAAATTGATTTATTTATTTATTTTTAAATGTGATGTCTTGGTAATATATTTTATTCTTATTTATAATATATTTTAAAGCATGAAAGAGTATTTATTATATGCAGAGAGGAACGACTTGCATGTTGGCTAATATATATATATATATATATATGTGTGTGTGTGTGTCTGTCAAGGAGTATGAAAATTTCATCTATAAAATATCCATCGCCCTAATTATGATTGGAGGCCCTACTTGTGACGAAAATTGGGGATCAAAACTTAGAAAATTGATCTTGATTAATGTTATCTTCTAATTCATAATCAACATGTCCCTCATTTTAAATAAGAAAATTAGGGCAATCGATTAGGTTGTCGCTTAATTGGCCTCTGTCAGGTTTTAGTTAATTAATCTAGATTAATGAAAATGGAAATAATTAAGTAGTTTTCACCTTGACACTTTTCTACGTAAAATTTTTAATTATTTTTTTCTTTGTATGGTATCTGATAGGGGTGTACCTCATTCCCCTAGAAAAGACATAAATAGCCAAAAACGGGCCAAATTTGCACACTAGACTCAGGATCCATACACAGTTTAGTCGGATCGGGTCACGTGATTCGACCCGGACCAACGACCCGGATCGAGACCCCCATCATGGACCCGAAATCTAGACCATTGATTCTCTGATAGCTCATGCATTGAGATAATGCCACGCGTGGATCACGTAAGTGGGCACACCTTGCCTATAAATACACTATCCATGCCTTATTTATGGTAATACTCATTTATCATTTTCTACCTTATTATTTACCACTTGAGATCGCATATTATCATCTTGATCTTGGCTGACTTAAGTATCGGTGGGTCTTCGCCGGGGACCATCCCGACTAGCTCAACGTGCTTTCCTCTTCTCAGGGACCAAATCACATTTGGGTGAACACAAAAGATTGCCACCTTGGACCTGCAGGGAGATCGCTACCTTAGACCTCCAGGAAGATCTCTACCTTAGACCTCCAAAGATATTGCTATTTTCTACCCGGATCAGTTGGCGCCGTCTGTGGGAAAGCTGAGAAGAGCACCCACGATTCGAGATGAAAGGACCTTCAAGGAGAGAGCCCCCATTGGCGGGAAGGGAGGAAACTCCTCGAAGACAAGATGATCAAAGAATCCAGTTCTCTGTAGGAGAATGACAGCGGAGATTGGCAAGCAAGCAAGAACGCATTTGTGAAATATGAAAGTAGAACAACACCGATTGCAAGGGACCCGGTGAAACGTCAGTTCAAAAGAAAATAGGGCGACGAGAAGCCGATTGAGGTGACGAGCAAAGGAGTGCCTGAGAAAGGATAACAGGTGGAGATTTCAAATGCAACATCTGGTGAGAAGGGTAAGGCCAAGACAAGGGAACTAGGTATCTCGAAGGCTAAGGTAAAGGATGTAGGTCGCCAGTTAGAAAGTTGGTTCAGGACCTCGGATCGATATGATCAGTATCCTCATCCATGGTTTGGAGAAGGGAACGTTTGCTTCCGCCCTCATTAGGGATTCACCAGAAGACGTACAACAACTTATGAGATTGGCTCAAAATATATTGATGAAGAGATGAACTCCATGAAGGATGGTGAGTGGTCGAATTCTAGAGGTCGCGCTGGAGGGAGAGATCAAGGAAGAGATAGAAAATTTTAATTTGAGAAAGATCAAGATACGCCTTATCAACTCAGGTACCATATACACCCCATTAAAGTACTACTAGAGCGAGGGCAACAATGATGGTAGAAAATGCGAACAAGGAATATGACACTGAGGAATGCTACCAACTGAAATATGAGATAGAAATATTGGTAAGATAAGGTTACTAAGGAATATGTAATAGAGTCAAGAGGCGGCGATAGGGAGCAAGAAAAAAGCCGAAAGGAGAGGTTGAGAAGTAGATCTCGCAGCAGAAAAAGATTCGGGGCAAAGGAGATAATGAGAGATGAATGTGCTCATAATAATGCTCATGTGAAAGGAGTGATTTACATGATAGCAAGAGGTCTTACCGGCAAAAACTAAAAAAGGGCGAGAAAAAGATAGGTGAGAAGCTTCAGAGCAGGTAGAAGACGAGAGCAAATCTCAAGTGTGGAACAAGATGGAGAGATCACATGCTGAAGGAAAAACATAAAGTGATGAGATCGAGTCGCAGGATGACCCTATGGTGATAAGCATGAACATCGCCAACTTCACATTACAATTTGTCCCTGAAAAAAGGTGAGATCAAGGAAGCTAGAAGCAGAGGAAGAGGGTGAGAAGCTGGAGGAATTCAAAAAATTGATGCCAAAACGAATTGGACCAGCAGAAGAGCATAAGGTGATTGAGCTAGTGCAAAGAGAGTCAAGTAAAACAACAAGGATTGGGTTGCGTATTACCTCAGAGTTAGAAACTTTGACTATTTGAGTTTGAGAAGATATACAGACAAGATTTGTTTGGAGTCCATTAGATTTTTAGGGTATCGACCCAGAAGTGATCGTGCACAAACTTTAGAACCCCACGCTAAATCGGCAAGGTAGAAGAAGAGGTTGTTGGAGGTCGAAAGGAACAAGATCGTTGAGGAAAAATGGCTATTACTGATGGGTCATCAAATTCGAATAACAGAGGAGGAGGTCAATGATTGCAAGGACCAGAAGGGGTTGAGATCGAAATCGCAATAAAATTAGCTCTTCCCATGACCAACATGAAGTAGAATAAGAGACCCTGATCTTGAGTCTAAAGATGGCATCATATGTTTGGGTAAAGCAATTATATGTTTTATACTAACCCCCAACTGGTGGAAACGTAGATAGAAGGAATGTACGAGACTTGTGAATGGTCCATAACGCAACACTTAGGCAAAAATAAATGAGAAAATGAAAAAATTTGATAGGTGACATATACAACAAATTCGAAAGGGAGACAATGAAAAGGTAGATGCATTATATAAGTTTGGTGCTACGGTGGCGGGAGTGAGGTATAGAAATATCACAGTGGTTATCAAGGAAATGGCGACAATTGATGAGGTAGCGGTGCTTTGTGTTGAGGAAGCAAAATCAGGAAAAACTAAGGTGGTAGATAATGTAAGAAAGGGGATTATGCCAAGCAACCCCACCGCTGCAAGAAGATTGTGGTGGAAGAATATTTTTTCAAATAAGTAGAAGCAGAAGCATTGTCCAAGATCTCTAACAAAGAGATAATAATATTATTTCAAGAAATATTATTTGTAGGTTTGACATCATGAGGATCTTGATCTGTGAAAAATCGCTTTGAAAGCCTTAGTAAGGAGATTCTATGAAAGAACTCCTTATCCTATCTCGATCTGTGAAAGATTGCTTTTATGAATTTTTTAAAGAGGAGATTCTGTGAAAGAACTCCCTATTAAATAGCGATCGCCACAACAATGATCTAAAAAAGATCATGACAACAATGATCTGAAAAAGATCACCAGAATAATGATCTGGAAAAGATCACCACAATAATGATATGAGATGATCATCATAATGCAATATGAGAAAGATCACCACAATAATGATTTGAAAAATATCATCGCAACAATGATCTAAAAAAGATTATCACAACAATGGTCTGAAAAAGATCATCACAACAATGATCTGAGAAAGATCTCATAATTCGATCTGAAGAAGATCCTAAATATTTGGGGAAGATGTTAAATGTTGATCTAGAAAAGACCTCATACTCTTATGTGCAAAATATCTCATAATGCGACTTGAGAAAGATTGCTCATAATTCGATCTTAAAAAGACCTAACTCCGGAAAAGACCCCATAAATTTAAGGAGATCACATAGCTCCAACGAGGTCGCGTACCTCCCATGTTGTCGCGTTATTGTCTGAAAAAAGAATTATGTTCAAGGAGGTCGCATAGTTCCAATGTATCTCCCATGAGGTCGCGTCCCTCCCATGAGGCCGTGTTATTATCTGAAAAAGGTTTATCTTCAAGGGGGTCGCATAGCTCCAACGAGGTCCCGTTATCATCTGAAAAAGATTTATCTTCAAGGAGGTAGCATAACTCCAACGACGTTGCATACCTCCTATGTGATCCCGTTATTATCTGAAAAAGATTTATTTTCAAGAAGGCCGCATACCTCCAATACGGTCGCACTATTGTTTGAAAAGGACTAGAATTAAAAATTTTGAAAAAGATTTTCAAGAAGGTCGCGTTATTATCTGAAAAAAATAAGAGCTGAAAAATCTAAAAAAGATTTCTCCAAGTTAAGCTTGGCTCCAAGAGGTTGGGGTAGAATAAATCTGGAAAGGATCACCAAGTTGAACTCGGCCCAAAGAGATCGAGGTAGAATAAATATGAAAAAGATTTTTCAAGCTAAACCTCGCGATGAGTCGAGGTAGAAGATTTTGGGAAAATAGGCAAATGACTTTACAAGTTATCAAAAATGGAAAGATTGTCATAATAGCAAGAAGACACGACTGGTCACATAGTGCCTGTTCAATTTCTTCCAGAGTAATAACTATAATACTAGAAGAAGTGGGGGATTAATCATAGGGGTGTACCCCATTTCCCTAAAAAAGATACAAATAGCCCTGAAAAAAGGGTCAAATTTGCATACTGGGCTCATGATCCACGCACAGTTTAGTCGGGTCGGGTCAGGTCGCGTGACCTGTATGTGACCAACGACTCGGATTGAGATCCGCTTCATGGATCTGGAATCTAGACCATGGATTCTTTGGCAGCTCATGCATTAAGATAATGCCACGTGGATCAGGCAAGTGGGCACATATGGCTTATTAATACACCCTCCATACCTTATTTATAATACTCATTTATCACTTTCTACCTCATTTACAACTTGAGATCGTATATTATCATCTCGATCTTGGGCTGATTTAAGCATCGGAGGGTCATATTTCACATCTGTGTGAAAATTTCACTTTTTTCACTCATGTGCTAAATAGAATAATATACGCAACTTTTGGTAACAAGTTCAAGCGGTTAGGAAAAAAAAAAATAACCAAGGACCTTTTGGTAGTACCGGTGAACCAGATCGCCGCGACGATGGAATCTGGGGCGGAGGACTTGCCTTGAGCCTTCAGGGAGATCGCTACCTTAGACCTCCAAAGAGATCGTTAATTTCTACCGGAATCAGTATCGTCTCTCATCAATACATCAACAAAATTAGCTTTTTTTGTATTGATTTTAAATACTATAAGTCATCTAGCATTAGTCTTCAATATACCTAATTCGAGTCGAGGTTAGTAATGACATAGCGAGTTAAGTTTGGGTCCACTTTAGATCATCAAACTGGATTATGGGTTGGTCTGCAACACAAACAGTTAAGCTTATTGAGGTGACCCTCAGTTAAAACCATCTGATACCTAAGCCAAAGTTCACTTAAGTTTATAATGGGATCGCACAGCTAGATTTCAAAGTAATTAATGCATGCCTTGTCAAATAAGTTAACTGGTATTCATAGCGAGCTCCAATTATCAGGGATTGTACGCAACCACATATCCTAATTAAAGCCCTTGAATGGTACAAAGGACGTTATATGTCTCTAGTGAAGTTTGAACTCATTATATTCCAATAAATTGGGCGCTAATGACTTAACTTTCATATAATTACCCACAACTCTCGATCTCTCTCTCTTTATATACGTATATATATATATATATATATATATACACACACAATTGGCCAATAGCGTGGGGAAACAATTTAATAACTGAAAAAAAAAGGCAGAATAATTCCAATTATCAATAAATAAAATAAAATTATTTGGAGTCTTGTCTGACATATATTTGTACAAACGACATTTTAAAATGCAAAGCCGTTTTGATATATAGCAAACAGATTTGGTGATCCCAAAGAGTCACAAATCAAATAATTTTCAGAAAGACCAAAGTTTTTGTCATTTTAATTAAATTTCTATTAGTTTTGTGGAAGCCCTTGAAATGTATGTGTGTATATTTATGGTGCATGTATGGGACAATATGCATGATGGGGGAAGAAGTCAAAGCTGGGCGACCTTCCATTTGAATGGGATGTCTCATCAAGATCAAAAGGGTGAAATTTGATCATCTCCATTGGTAGGAAATAAGTGCAAATTTGATGATTCTCATCATAAAATGAAATGGGGTTTGACTTGATGTGATATATATATATCCCACCACTACTACTTATGCAGATTAAATTGGACCAATATTTTCACCCCATCACTCTCCACAAAAGCCAACTACTCTTTTCTATTTTTTTTTCTTTAATTTTATATATTGGTGTGTGTTTTCTACTTTTTCTTCTTCCTCTTCTTTTGTGGGTGTGGATAAATTAAGAACAAATTAGTTATTTGTGATTTCAAATGATAAATATTTTTATAGGTTAGCTGGAATAAATATGGGTTTTAATTATAGTTCATTATCATGGTGATACCCCTCAATTATTTTTCCTAAAGCTCAAGGCAGAAAATGTGGGCCCCTATTGCTCAGTCCAGTCGGACCAATCAAATTGGTCCATGAGCAAGGTATTAAGTCCATAATTTAAATATTCACAACTAACCTGGTAGGTCTAGAAACAAGCCTAGTCTGGCAAGGTGACTCAGCCGACAATAAGAATTCCATGTCACAAACCTGTCTAACATCTTGGGACACATCATATTGAAAATTCTCCAATATACTCCTCCTAGATCCGCAACAGCCTACCTAACAACAACAGGCGAAACAAACTTCGCTGAATTCGAGCTGACTAGGCATGGCTTATTCAAATGGTCGTATTCATCTTTAAGATAAGTTCAAATTTTAATCTTTTTTTTTTTTTTTTTTGGTTAGTTAGCTAAATCATGCAGATTTCAAATGGTCTATCTTATGCTGCAATCACTTTTGGATTTTGCTCCCAGTCAATCTATAAACAGAGGCTATCCTACAGCTATAATAGTAACTGATATCACTCACTGCATGCACTCTTCTCTCTTGGTTTTAGCGAATTCGTTGCCCATTTTTGGCATTTCCCCCCGATCATTTTCACTTCATTATAATATTTCAATCATTTCAAATCAGTTATTACCATATTCTTATGTTATTTCAAAATTTTCAATTATTTATTCAGTAAATTAATTTACTAACTTAATTATTAAAATGCTAACCTTTATTTTACAGGTTAGTTTATCTTTCTTAGGATTAATTACATAGAAAATTCTTTGACCCTTGCAGTGCGGCTCAACCCCATTACGCATTACATAATTTGATATTTCTCAAATTCAAGGCACGTAAAAATAAATTTCACTTGTACTCTACTTAATTAACTAGAGTAAATTTTTTGATAGAAACGACGATTACATTAATTATCAATAAATTGAGCAGGATGTCAATGCAGTCAATAAATTCACGTGATGATAAACTAATATTTCAATAAACTTACATAAAATAAAATAAATATTCATTACATCTCAAGAATTCGGACCATAATTTCAAATTTATTCATAGGGAATTTAGAATAAATTTGGACAACCTAAAATGGTGAAATTAAATTGTCCATCCATAGTCCACCTGCACGTGCACACTTATATACAGATTTCCTATTAAGAGTAAAAACATAATAACCTTTTCATTTTCAAATTATTGCATTCCTTCTCTTTATATTATATGTTATTTAGGGTTATTTGACCAAATAGCTTTAGAGTTGGGTCTTCCAATCAGCGCATAGTGTATCTGGACAAGGCAAAACAAAAATTAATTTTTGCAGACCAAACAACGTGAGAAAAATTTATGAGATGTAGATATAAATAATTATATTCAACACCAGCATTTATTAATTAAGTAGGAACATTTTTACAGACAGTAAATTTAAGAGGGCATGATGCTATTCCATGTCCCCTCTTCTATTGGAAATATTCATCTTCTACTCATTCATATGAAATTCCAGATCAAAGTTAAAAAGGTGAAATTTTCAGCAAATTTTTTTAAAAATTTAATTTAATTTTTAGAATAGTTTATTTACCATCACTTCAGTTAGTATTAACTCATCGTACACACGGATCTTTTTTAATTTTTATATTTTTGGAAAAAAATTGTTACTTTATTTTTTTTTCACTCAAATGAAGGGTGCGTCATGAATCAATGATGTCTTGAACGTGTACGTATTTGCACTGCAAGAAAAATGCTCAATAGTAACAAAAAAAAAAAAAAATCAGCGTCGAATTAATTAGCAAGTAAAATTTTCGTTGTTAATGCATTATTTAATACAAGAAATTTACTTGCTAATGAATTTAGCAACGAAAATTCACTTTCTAACAAATTTAGCAACGAATTGTTTAAAATATATATTTAGTATGTAGATTAGCAACGAGAATTTTACTTGCTAATTAGCTCGACGCTGATTTCAGCAACAAATTTTTTCATTGCTATTAAGCTATTTTCTTGTAGTGTTGTTTCACTTTATGTAGATTTATTTTAATTTATTTCTTAATTCTTTATTATATTAATGTATAATCAAACCGATATATTGCTGAGGTTAGTGAAATATAGACGTGCGTAATTTATAAAAACTAAAATAAAAAATTAAAGAAGAGCGGTGTTTGGTTTCAGGTAAATGTCATATTAATTCGTTGTCCAAACTTAGATTGCCAACCATGGTACTAATTCAATGAGATTGTCCTTTCAAATGCTTAGTTTGGAGTGAAGGTAAGCAAAATTGAAAACCTAAGAAGCCAAATTTAGGGGAATTTTAAGGCTACGTAGGGTTTGGTGGGCATAATAGGGCACACAAGAAAGGCAGGCAAGAAAGGGCAGGGGTGTTTTTGGGGAAACTTGGGGGGTAGGGTGGGGGGGGGGGTGAATAAGGGAGAGAAAGAGGGTTTGAAATGACAAGTCAAATGTCAAATCCAAGGACTTCAAATCATAAGACAGTCAGTGATAGTGTTGTCCATCATATGCTAATGCTATTCCTTTTCTTTTCCTTGTTTTGGGGCTTGGGGTACCCCTTGGGGTGTAGGGGGGGGGGGGGGGGGGGGGGGGGGGTAAAACTACAGTTGCCTCTTGCCAAGATCTCCCACAATTTTTTATTTTTTACCGTTGTCTCAACTTTTTTACCTATACATTAATTATTAAATTCTTTTTTAGAAGTAATTACAATTAGACCCTTTTTGAAATATAAAACTATACTTTCCTTTAAAAAAAATTGAAATTACACTTGCTTGCACCCTTTAAAAAGAATTTGTGTACAATTGAAGCTTTTTATTAGGGTTTTGAATGAAAAAACTGATGTTAGCAAAAATAATATATAAATTTCTAGTTTTATACTTTATTCAATATTTCATATAAATTACTAAAAATGTGTTTATTTTTATTCATTATTTTTTATCTCGTGGCAATAAATTGGAAACAATATTCCATTACATTTACAACATTGTAACTTTATATATATTGCCTATACTCCTTACAAGTCTGAAAATATTATTAGGGTATCTCTGTTGAAAAATCACACGGGATGTTGAATGAGAAATAAAATTAAAATTTATGTATTTTTTCTGACGTCAGCATTTCCTAACAGAATGATTACTTTGCAAACGGAGAATTCTCGTATAGGGTGCAAGTATAGTTTTAAAAGTTTCTGGGGGGAGGGGGAATATAATTAATTTTGTATTTTCAAGAGAGTTTTAATGTAATTAACCCTGGATTTAAACATCTTGATATATTGATATTATATTCATTCTTACAAAAAGGGGCATTAGAGATGAAAACCGGATGAAATCAGAGTCAAAAGCTGGAGTGGCAGTTGATATAATTGGAGATGAACCGGTGAAACCGTGGGTTCGTAACAAAAATCCAAGGTTTGGAAGGCTAATTGGAGCAGGTCCAAACTCGTAGTTGGCTCGAGTCCCCGGGTCACCCCCTCTGACCCGGCCGACACACTTTCCTATGGTCCACCCCCACCACCCTTCTTGGCTTTTTCCTCTATTTTTTTCCACTTAATTAATTATATATCCCCATTTTTTATTTTATGAATATTAATAATTCTAATTTGTTGACTTATGTTTTACCACATACTTTTGACCTCACCTCAATCCAAAATTAAAATAAATACTTATTTTTCTTAATTATTTGATATAATATATATAGAGTCCAAATACAGGTGATTTTGCTAAAAAAAATCATTAAAATAATCGCTTCTTTAATTACCTAAATGATTGAATAAGATTTTTTTTTCTTTATAAATGTCTTTGAGAGTTTATAATTTTAATATATGTTATGTTATTTAATATTATCCAACAATTTTTGAATATATAACTCAATTAAATTATTTATTATTTTAATTTAAACAATTTAACTTGTGCTGTATGCATGATTGACGACTAATCTCATAATCTGAAACGAATTCTTTAATCTATTTCTTTAACTAGAATTAATTGAATGAGAAACACGACCAATGATTAATAATAGATAATTAAGTACTAATTAACCCCATGACTCTTAAATTAGACTTACGTACAAAAGGTCTATATATTAAAAACTTAATAGAAACTTAAGACAGTGCTATGTTTATTACAAATTAATTGAACCTAAAACATAACCTAATTTATAAAGTGAATATATTACCTATATCCTAAAATAAAATTAGCTCCATCTGATCTATTTTTCAGTTGCACAATCGATTAATTTTACTGTTAAAGATAAAATATTATTCTTAGGACTTTCTACAATTTTAGAGTCTGAAAATTATTTTAATTAAAGTTCATTAGAAGCTAAAAGAGTTTAAATATTTGGATTAAAGTTATTTTTAGTCATGTAACTATACCCCATTCTCATTTTAGTCCTTTATCCTTTTACAATTCCAGAAAAATTCTGTAACTTTTTAATTGTCAGGGTTTTGGTCCTCATTTCGTCTGAATTTTTTCAACGTCGTCGGAAATGTCTGAAATTTAGGCCGCCACATCAAACAGTTCTTGTAACTTTGGAGAAATTCCGGTGAAAGGAGGACCAAAATTGTGATAATTAAAAAGCTACAGGACCTTTTTGAAACCCTAGAAAACTAAAATGAGAATAGTGTATAGTTACGTGACCAAAAATGCCTTTAAGTCTTAAATATTTATTAGTTTGACTTTCAACAATTAAAAAAAATGAAATTGTTTTGGTACACAGATATATATATATATATATTTATTTATTTATTAAATTCTCATATAAAAGTAACTAAAAATGAGTTGGAGCACATTGATGAACACTGGATGGATATTGATGAGTAGTACTAGAAAATTTCATGTAGCAAACAATGCACAAAAGGAGCTTAGTGACATCTGATTGAACTTCATTTTCCAAGAAATATATATATATCATTAAATCACAACACCACTAACTAATTAAAACAATGCTTAGAGTTTTTAATTAGACCTAATTATATATATTAATGTTAACACCAAACCCCAAAAAGATCCTTCTAATTGTGTGATTAGGCCTCAAATCAAGGACCATTTACAAAATTATTTCTATACTTATAATCCCATCAAAATTTAATAATGATATTAATTGGAATCAGGTTCAGTCGAATTCCAATTATTTGTTACGATATATAAATAATTAAATTTGATTTGAATGAGATTTTCACTGATGATAAACAAACCCCATATTTCACCTCGATTTTCTCAATTTTTTCTGCTTATGATAACTATATATTATATAATATACATTCATATATAGATAAGTAAATAAAAAAGCTTGATTTATTTAAAAATAATCTGAGCCGCCCAGATTAGCCATTTATATTACATCTCTCTCCATCAACAAATATCTTACCACATATATAGGTTGAGAGAAAGAGAAAGAAGAATCTCTCTCTCTCTCTCTCCTCTCTCTCTCTCTCAAGAAATAACAACAGTTGATCATCAAAGAGAGTTGAAGAAGAGATCAAGAAATGATTAAATGAAGCCACCAAGCTTTATTTACTCTCTCTTCTTCTTCTTCTTCATCATCATCTTCTCCTTCTTCTACTCCTCCACCACTACTTAAAAACACACAGCACACACACACATATATATATATCCATATCAACTACAGAAAAAAACACACACAACACACAGTAACTCTTTTTCTCCTCTTTTTTGTTAATTCTCTGGAAACAGTTTGGCGCAATGACCCCAGAGGACTCCTTAAGATCCCTGTCTCTTGACTATCTCAATCTGCTGATCAACGGCCAGGCTTTCAGCGATGTAACCTTCAGCGTAGAGGGTCGTTTGGTCCATGCCCACAGGTGCATCCTAGCAGCCCGAAGCTTGTTCTTCAGGAAATTCTTCTGCGGGCCCGACAGCCCTCAGTCGGGCCTGGACCCGTTGAGAATGGGCCCGGGAAGCGGGTCGCCGAGAGGCCACAGCGCACAGGTGATACCGGTGAATTCAGTCGGGTATGAGGTCTTCTTGTTGACGCTTCAGTTCTTGTACAGTGGGCAGGTCTCGATTGTACCCCAGAAGCATGAGCCCCGGCCTAATTGTGGAGAGAGAGGTTGCTGGCACACACATTGCACCTCCGCCGTTGATCTTGCTCTTGAGACTCTTGCAGCCGCTAGATCCTTTGGTGTCGAACAGCTCGCTTTGCTCACTCAGGTTTTTCCACAACACTGTTTATCATTTCCTCTGTCTTCTCTCTTTCCCTATAAATTAAATACACATACAAGAGTTAATGCATCACAAGAAATTGTGGGTTTTTTTTTTTTAAAAATTTTATTTTCAAGAATTAAATACACTGATTTTCAGCTTCCGAACTTGGATCCATATATTTTTCTAGTAAAAAAGAAAACCCAGAAAATAATTTGTGACCAAAGTATTTGGGACTATTATTTCTCTATGAATTTTATGGGGTTATATATATATATATATATATGATCTTCATAAAAAAATAAGTAAATAAATCCGATGCGTTCTTCCTTGTGTGAATGGTTTTGCTGCAACATTAATGGTTTAATTCGATTTTCTTACACATTTCCAGGTAAGGAATTATTAGGTTGTGTGCATCACCATTTTCTTGTGCAATTGTGCTGTCTTGGCATATGTCACTTGACAAGGTTGTCTTCTTGATTTCATGTAACATTAATTGTTTTCTTGAATGGATTTCCCCATCTTTTTGATCCACACTGAAAACTTTCTACATTTGGTTCTTTCATCTCTAGTCTTGTCTTCCACAGTTATCTCATTCAATCTTTTCCCAGACAGCCCCCTACTTTCCTCATTTGGTTTTCTAGTTGGAAATCAAATCTAACCATATTAATGCAAATATATAGCAAGCAACACATTTGAGTAATAATGAACATCATGGTAGAAAAATGTGATCGAACTAAATTAATCACACAACAGATGTGATACACTTGTTGTGTGATTGATCGATTTTCCTAAATCGTACATCAATCACACAACAAGTGTGTCGACCAGTCCCATGTGTTGTACTAATATAACTTGTTCTATTATTGCAGAAACAATTGGCTAGCATGGTCGAAAAGGCTTCAATTGAAGATGTAATGAAAGTTCTTATAGCTTCAAGAAAGCAAGACATGCATCAACTATGGACTACTTGTTCTCATTTAGTGGCAAAATCAGGCCTCCCTCCGGAGGTTTTGGCCAAACACCTCCCTATCGATGTCGTGGCCAAAATCGAAGAGCTCCGCCTCAAGTCCTCCCTCGCTCGCCGCTCCCTCATGCCGCACCACCATCCCCACCACCACGATCTTGGCGCAGCCGCCGACCTCGAGGACCAAAAAATCCGGCGAATGCGGCGAGCCCTCGACTCCTCCGACGTCGAACTTGTTAAGCTTATGGTCATGGGAGAAGGCCTCAATCTTGACGAAGCCTTGGCTTTGCACTACGCAGTTGAGAATTGCAGCAGAGAAGTAGTGAAAGCGTTACTCGAACTCGGGGCAGCCGATGTCAACTACCCCGCCGGGCCGGCGGGCAAAACCCCACTTCATATAGCCGCGGAGATGGTGTCGCCAGACATGGTGGCGGTGCTGCTGGACCACCACGCCGATCCGAATGTGCGGACGGTTGATGGGATCACTCCGTTGGACGTTCTCCGAACCCTAACCTCAGATTTTCTATTCAAGGGAGCGGTTCCAGGGTTAACCCACATTGAGCCCAACAAGCTGAGGCTTTGTCTTGAGCTGGTGCAATCGGCGGCCATGGTGATCTCAAGGGAGGAGGGGAATGCGAGCGGGCCATCGTCCGCCCCAATTTATCCGCCGATGGGCGATCAAGATCATGGTAGCAGCGGAAGCAGCGGAGCAGGCAACATTGCGGCTGGGGGCGGCCTTAACCTTGATTCAAGAATGGTGTATCTGAATCTTGGAGCACAAATGGGCGGAAAATTGAGCGATGGAGAAGGGAGCAGCAGCCAAAGGGAAGCCATGAATCGACATGACATGTACCACCATCACTCCCATGATCAGTATTAACTCATCTGAACTGAACATGCATCCCTCTCTCTCTCTCTCACCTCCCCTCTCTCTCTCTACATTAAAATGGATATATATAATATGCTATCTTTCTCTCTCTTTATCTAAATATATAAGCAAAAAATTTATTATTTCCATGAAGTGGGATCACAGACTTGCAAAATGACTGTTCATAATTCATGGAGATAATTAATTAATTATGATCATTTCGGGCCGGGATTGAATTCTTTCTTCTTTATTTCTCTTGGAGATTAATTAATTATATAATTAATTAATGTTATATATGATTACTCTTTAATTGCATTCATATGACCTGCTGGGCTTTTCTTGATTTTTTTTTTCTAGGACTTATGAACTAATGATGCATAAATGAAATGTGGTGAATTTTGTATGTGAATCGGGGAAAATTCTAATTTAAATCAAGTTTAATCAGATTTTAAGTTCATTATATGATAAATGTAATATACGTATCATGTAATTGATATATAATTTAAAAATAATAATAAATTACGTAATAAATATGTCACACTTATTTTATAATTGATTTGATACAATCACGATCGTTTAAGTAAAAAATTTCTCTCAATGAGATGGGACAAGAGCAGTATCCAAGTTTTTGCTCTGATAGAGAGGACACAGGTCAATCTTTTCAAACCCTTCCACCCTCCCTTTTGTTTTATTCTACACATATATTTAATTAAATAAATACTTCAAATTATTTATATTATGTATTATCACCCCATCCAAGCATGCACCAACCAACCCTTCATCATGCATTCAATTATGAATTTATTATTCGAGAAATTAATTTAATTTTATTCTTTTAATTAATGTGAAATCGGTGATTTCAATCATTAATAGTATATAATGATATAATGTATGTTCTTGTCTGTGCTCATATATTCCTGTTGATATTAATTAATTATTTTCAAGAATGGATGTTTTTGGTTTCTTGTGGTGGTGGGGTAGTGGGGTATCCTGTTTGGTCTTTTGGGACTTTGTTGGGACATTAGACTTTTTCAAATAAAATTTTTATTTTATATTCTTATATATTTATTTAAAAAAATGCGGGACATGGGCTACCTAAGGTGTCTCTTCTTTTCTTTTTTTTTACCTATATATATATATATATTAATTTACTTTGAGTATTGGTTATAATGATAAATTGTGTGTAAAAATTTGTGGATTTTGAGAGAAATGATGATTTAACTTTAGACAAATTGATGGGTTGTCTGGCACGAATGCAACATTGAGTGTGACCTCACAAGCAGCTTAATTATTATATTATTTGGTAATATCTAATTCTGGATTCCTTCCATATTTAAAATCTTCTTTCTGTCTCCCCACCTTCCCCTTTTTGGCTTCCCATTTCCAGCTGCCCAATTTTTTAGCTTTAAACTCCCTATCAAACCCTAGATTTTGGACATTTTTCTCGCCTTAATTTACTTGTTTACTGTCCCTCATTTCACAGCTTCCACCTACTTGTGTTCATTTTTGAAATAATTTTGTGTTTTACCAAAGTTTTAAAAATAGTTCAACCTTCCGTTGAAATTGGTGGAGTGAGGACAAAATGGTTGCACAATTGTTCATGATTTGCAGTTAAAATATAATGATGGTAGGCACGTGAGAAGCACATGTATGTTAGTAGATTGAAGGGAGGGAAAAGGACTTAGCCAAAGTTGCAAACTCAGTCCCGTAGGATATTCTCATTTTGAAAAATAATCTTGCACTTTGCAGGTTTGGGAAATAGTCTCAATCAGTATTTTAAAACCCAGCCTGGACTGGTCGGTCGGACCGGTAAAACCGTGACTCGATCCTTAAAATGGTCTGATCCAACCCATAAAATCGGACTAGCATCAAAGCCGTTCTATTTTTTAAAAACCGTTCGGCCTACCGGTTGAACCAGTGACCCGGTTGACCCGGTTCCGGGTCAAGTGAACCGGTCGGTTCATGAACTTTTTAAAATTTTCAAAAATTAATATAATTTAAAATTGAACCATAACATTACATATGAAAATTGAGAAAAAATCAAGAAACCAACACCGACATTTTAATAATTACTTCAATTATATATTTATAAATGAACAAATTCATTAAGTCCGTAATCTAATTAAATTATTATCTGTTATGATTACTTAAGTTTCTAATTAAATAATTACTAGAATAAGATTTATATATTATTTTTGAAATAGGGGATGCTAACTATTTATTGGCAACAAAATTCAGTTATAACTTAATTATAATGGTAAATAGTTCATTATTTTTGTTATTTACGCAATTTTCTATTTTTATTCTTGGCCTAAATCTTTAATATACTTATTTTACTATCAAGTCTTGAGATACTTTTAATTCTTATATGAACTTCAACAAAAACTTATTTATATTTTTGTATTTTTTATTATTTTAATATAATTTTATATATTAATTTTTATTATGACATTTTTATGACATCACTGGTTCGACCACGGTTCACCCGACGGTTGAACCAGTGATCCTTAACCCACTCAATTTTTCGATTCGATCAACGGTCCGAATTTTAAAACATTGATCTCAGCTTTCATTAAAATAGTGTTAGAAAAAGAAGAAGAGGACAGGGAGTCACATTTCAACACCAGTTGCAAATGAACCAATTACATCCAACAATGAAAATATTCCTAATTTTAATGTCAGAACATACAAAATGTATTTTTGGGTTGTGATCTTTGTGTTTGGCTAAGGACATGAAACCGGTTATATGTAAGTGCTAAGGACAATGCCTCCCCCACCACCTGTTTCTGAATCTGTACAGCATAGTCATGGATCTATATTATTGTCAAGAGTCAATATAAGGGCACCTTCTCCATTTAACGACACTCCTGCAAATCCGATCATCACAAGTTGGCACGCTGCAGACTTCGGTTCCAATTTTAATGAGGATTAGTAAGAAATTTGTCATAATGTCCAACTTGAGTCTTGCAGTTGTTGTTGTTGCGACAAGCCACAAGAACAACCAGAATTCTAAGGGAAAGAAGATGACACAACCCTAGATCCCTTAAGTTGTCCCTAGGGTGACAACCCAACGATTAGAATTCAAAATTTTACGGGACGTTTTGTGTTTGAACTTGAGTGTGTACGTGAGCGTGTTGACGGGGTGTGTTATAAAGAGAGACACAGAGAGAGAGAGAGAGAAACCCCGGATCCCTTAAGAACTCTGAAGTGAAGACTAAATTGTTTCTCTAAGCCACAATTTTGTCCTCATTCCGCCAATTTCAACAGAATGTGAGACTATTTTAAAAAGTTTGTAAAGCATAGAACTATTTTCTAATTGGGTTTATCCTACTGGACTAAGTTGCAAGTTTGCCCGAATGTTTTTCCTTCCCTTCAATCGACTGGCCTTCTTCACATACCTTTTGCCGTTATGTTTTAATTGCAGACGATGAAAAGGACCAACTGTGCAACCATTTTGACCTCATTCCGCTTATTTTAATGAAAGGTGTGACTATTTTTAAAAAGCCGTAAAGCACATAACTATTTTTGAAATCAACCTATCCACGGGACTAAGATTACAATTTTGACTGTAAGCGTGTGATGAGAGGTATTCCTTAAACAATACAAATGAATCATTTTGGCAAGTTACTTTCAATGCGTAGTTCTATTATGTAATTTCTTCCCAGAAATTCGAATATTTTAACTGGCATTTTCTTTTGTAAAATTGTTGTCCAATTTGTGGGAAAACTGCATTTTACGTCTCATAATTTACACCGTTTGTAATTTTGATCCCATTAATTTTTGACGTAGCAATTTTAGTCCCATAAGTTCATAAACGTTGCAATTTTAGTCCTATTAATGAAATCCGTTAAAATTTTAACGGAAGAAGCACGTGCATTGGGGGGGGGGGGGGGGTTGGGCGCGGGAGGGGGTGTTGGGTGGGTATGGATTTTTTTTTATATTAAAAAACAATTTTATTTTAATTATATATATACTTATATACAATTAAGCCACATCATCTGCCACTTGTAATTTTAACTACATCACGTGATGATGTGGTTAATTTTGCCGGACACATAAGCAACACCAGGCCACATCATCAGATTCCGGTCAATTTACCGGAAAATTGGAACAAAAATCCTCATTTGGACTTAATTGACACAAAATTACAATATAGTGTTGAAAATTGAAAATTGACATAGTTAGTGTACTAAAATTAAATTCGTGCCAAGTTAATGGGCTAAATTTTTTTTTTCCAACATTTAACTATGATTAATTGTCGTAGTTAATAATAAATATACATAGCAAATAGTCATCGATAAGATCACGCAATAATTATTGGTTATGATTTTTGTCAGGATGGCTAAAGCATTTGCTATAGCTAAAAGCCATGATAAATATTTTTACCATGACTCTTAACTGTGACGAATAATTTTTTAATTTTGGAAAAGCTAGTTTTGCATAGGTTTTATTTAATCGTGATTAATAACAATTATTTACCATGATTTTAACCATAGCTATTAAAATTGTAGTCAATAGTAATTTTTTTCTAGTACCTACAACGTACATATGTGATATTATTGGGTAATTATCAATATCATTTAATATTGTATTTAGACGATCACACTATCAATTAATTATATTACAATTATCATTACATGCATATTTTATCATTGGTTATGTTTTCTTAATTATATATTAATTATTATGTTAATTGTAATTCACTCATCATATTATTTATTTAGGTTGTACTTCTTACAGAGGACAACATTCTTTTAGCATCGAGAATTCAGGGTTATGTATGCTGCTACATTCATTAGGGTCTTTGATTACGTACTTACATTTAGGTTTCATAATAGTTGCATCAAACTGATATTAGGAACCGGAAAATTTAAAGTTACTCGTCTTATGCGAATTTCTTTTGTGTAGAATGAATTCCTTTTGATCCATAACTAGGTTCAATGGTACTGCGAGGATAGAAAGATTTTCAAAAAATTCCTAACATTGAGGGGAATAATCTGCAAAAAGGGGCTAGCACTCCGATACTTAAGTAAATAATGTTCTTAATAGAGAAAGGAAATTTGAAAATAAGTGAGAATAATGATGATATATGAATGAGTGATAGGATCATTCATGTAAAGTGTGAAAATGAGCTGAAAATAGCTTTAGAATCGAGAGAATATGAGTGTGATAATTGGGCAAAAATGTTTTTTTGGTCCCGCAAGAGTAGAGCATTATTTGTTTTGGTACCACAACTTAGGTAGGTGGCTGTTTTAGTCCCATAAAATACATTTTTCTGTTTTTTTTGTTCCAAAATGTCATGTGCCTTGCACATGAGACATGACATTTTGGGACAAAAAAAACTTAAAAACGTGATATTTTGGGACCAAGAAAACTGAAAAACGTGTTTTATGGGACTAAAGCCACCTACTTAAGTTGTGGTATTAATATAAAGAGAAAATTGCAATTTTGATACCATTATATAGGGCATGTTGCAACTTTAGTACCAAGATTTCAAAAATAGCTTGAACAGGTACCACAATTTAACCTTAGCTTGCAAATATGGTACCTCCGTTAATTTTTTAACGGAATGGCCACGTGCATTGCACGTGGCCGTTAAATGAGGCCTGTTTGGCGGGCCAAAAATAACCATTTTCTGTTTTGGATGAAAATGGGGGGTCCCAACCTTATTTTTAAGCTATTTCCAACCTATTTTCACCATTCTGTCTTCATATTTTTTGTTGTTTTATGTTGTATTATTTGTTTTCTATTTCATGTTTGGTTTTGTGTCATTTATTCTTTGTGTATTTCAGTTTTATGTAATATTTTTTGCCTGTTTGTAAACAATTAGTAAAAAACAATAAATAAAAAAATTCAAATTTCTGCATTGCCAAAAAAAATATCATCTGCATTGCCAAAATATACATCATCTGCATTGCCAAAATATATATCATCTGCAATTTGCCACAAATACATGAAATAGAAATTTGCCAATACATCAAAAACTTAAGGATGGAAGTGTTTGCACTATGTCAATACATCATCAAAAAATATTTCTAATGTGTTGTTGCACTACACTATCCAAAAACAGACAAAAGAGTCATCTCAGAATATTCTTCCCCACTTCCTCCAACCATTATGCTATAGAATCACATCCTGTTCAAACAGATGGAAAATAGGAAAATGAATGAAGTGAATAAACATATTATGAAACAGAAATGTTGAAATAGATGAAATTGAAGCAGAAAAAGTGAAACAGAAAATTAGAAACAAGAACAGAAAAGCTAAAACAAAAAAACTGAAACAGAAAAAATGAAACAGAAAAACTGAAAAAGAAATAAAAACAAAAAAATGGAAACAAAAATAGAAACCTGAGGCATTTGGAGGCTTTGTAATTTTGATCCTCTTGTTCCTGCTTTGAGTTTTTTTCCTTGTCTGATTCAAACAATTAAAACGATTGAAGCAAAATAAAAAAAAAAAAAAAAAAAAGAATGCTTGTGATAGAATCAAATGAAACAATTCACTTATAGTTAACTTCATCTGAGAATGAGTGGTTTGGACACCTTGATCAGGTTGAGTGTCTTGCTCTTGCATTAGAATATCATTTGCTTGAGTCATTTCCTCTTGTGGTTGTGTCTACCTAGTTTCTTCGTCGAGGAAATCATTCTGCAAATTTTCTCCATTCACACCCTTTCTTGTTATGCCCTTCTTCACCACAAAAATGACAATGTACTTTCCATCTTTGCTTATTCAGCTTAATTGACCCTTTCTTTTCCTTGTTTCTTTTCTTCTTTTCTTTAGGGTCTTCATCTGCAGGTGGCTTCCTTGTCTTCTTTGGCCTTCCTCTTTTTTTCCCAAAATTAGAAGGCAATGGTGGAATATATCCAGTCTTTCTCCACAATCTACTGCTATTCATTGGCATTATGGCTGGCTCGTACACTTTGTAATAAGTTTTCACATGGTAGCTTGAGTGCACAAAGTCGTCTGGATCAAGCATTTGAGCACATATAGCACTCATCCCATGCTTACATGGGATTCCACATAATGCCCATTTTCTACATGAACATGTGTGTGATCTCAAATCAATAGTGTACTATATCAAAATGAAAAATGATTATGAAATTGTTTATGAAAATGAACTGAAATTGAAATTGAAACTGAACATGATCATCGTACCTGAATCCATCATAACATGATATCTCATAATTTCAATCATTTGACTTGATTGGAACACAATCTGCAGCTCTTTCCATATTTTTCTCCACAATCTTCTTAATTTTTGGACAGATTTTTTTGTCCCCCCATTTTTTTGATGCTCTGTCCCTATTCTGCTGCATTCTTGTCATCAAATACTCTCGTATCCACTCTAACATGGTCAGTATTGGTTTTTCTCTTGCATCCAGTATACAGCTATTAAAAGATTCACACAAGTTGTTTAACAAGATGTCACATTTTCGGAATGGGTTAAAGTGTGACCTTGACCACTGTGCTGCAGGTTTTTCGATGAGCCATTCTAAGCATTTCACATCCAATGCCCCAATTTCAGCCATGCACTGATCAAATTCTTGCACTGTGATTGCTGTTGCTGTAGCCCACAAGGCTTGTTTATATGCCAAGCCTTTCCACCCTGCCGTCTTCATATTCCCATGAAGGTGTCTGACACAAAATCTGTTGTCAGCACCTGGGAATACGTTTTCAAAAGCAGGCAACAAGCCTTTTTACTTATCTGATATGAATGTGTAAATATCATCCCTTGCAATCATCAAATCTTCTTTTAAAAGTGTCAGAAACCACTCCCATGTCTGTTTGCTTTCACTTCCCACTACCGCATAAGCTATAGGGAATAGGCAATTGTTGGGATCAATCCCTACTGCAGTGAGTAAAATTTCCCCATATGGACTCTTCAAATGGCATCCATCAACCCCTATTATGGGCCTACACCCAGATAGGAAACCCTGTTTCAATGCACTGAAACACACATACAATCTGTCAAACTTATTGTTTACATCTGATTTATCATTCAAGGCCATTATCACTGTACTCCCCGGATTCGTCCGCCGAAGTTCATGTGCATAATCCCACATTTTTGCATATTGTTCATCATGGGAACCTCCGATTTCTTTTAGAGCAGTTCTTTTAGCCCTGTATGCCTGAAATGGGGATACATGGCACCTTATGTCTCTAATTGCTTCATTTCTGAACCCTTTCACATTCTTCTTTGGATCAGCCCAAAAAGCATCGATGTACTTGTCTTTTAGCCACTTAGATTTTACATTTTTCACATGGTACACCCTTGCACATTCATGATTCGGATTATACTCCCTAATATGAAAAGCTACCTCATTCTTTACCTTCAATGCATTGCAGTGCCAATTACATCCCTCTATCCCACATTTTGCATAAATTCTTCTTTTGCCATTACTTGTGATTTTCAAGTTTCTGCTCGTTTTAACTGCAAGTGAATGGACAGCTTCCCTAAACTCCTTTTTGGTGCTAAACATCATTCCAATTTCGAAAGCCGAATTAAATCTATCACTAGGATGGAAAATAGGATAACTTGGCTCCAGTACATTCACCCCATCTGACCCTTCATCACTATAAAAATCATCTCCACTACATTCTACATCAGATTCACTTGAAAATGATGTGGAATTATTGTTATTATCTGGTATTGTGTCTTCATTATGACCTCCACATTCCACTTCTTTATCTATGTTTTTCTCAAACATAACATCATCTTCTTCATCATAGTCTGTCGTTTGGTTGTATTCACTATCACTTAAATTTGTGTCCTTTTCATTGTTTTCATTCACAGTCATTAATTCTTTGCCCTTTCCCTCATAAGTCGGCACATTATGTTCATTATCTTGCAGTGGATTGGACACACATTCTGCAGAGTCTAAGTACAATGACACATCCCTCTCATGTCCATCAAACAATTGAAACAGTTCGGTTTCAAACAACAAGAGTCTAAACTTCTTCAAAAAGTCAATCCTATAAAATCTTTTAACCCCAACATATCCCAATTCCTCACATAACTTATTTAAAACATCCAAAGACACAGTGTCCAAGTCAACAAAATCAAATATACTAACTGTGCCCCCTCTATAATGTGCATTGGGTACGTGGACAAAAGTTCCACCATGAAAAATTCTAAATGTTGCAAATTATTTATGCTCACCTGGACAACACAAAATATATATATATATATAATTTCAGAATTGGACCACTTGAACAGATTAATAAAAATGCAACACACAAAACAATGAGAAAAAATTGGGCCCAAAAACAGTGTGCATGTGTAAAGCACATTTAAGCACATTCTGCAAATACCACAAGACAAAAGCAAATTGGGACCACAAATAGTATGTATGTGTAAAGAGCAACAAAAAAAAGCAAAAAAAAAAAATCCATGGCAGTTTTTGTAGTCCAAATCACATACAACAACAACAACACAACAAACACCAACTCTAATACCAACTCCAACTCCAACACCACCACCAACAACAACAACCCAAACCTCCATTATTAAACTACTAATTTAAATATAAGTGCTTACTAAAAGAAAGAAGTTTGAACACTAACCATAGTCCATTTTTCCGGCATCATTGAGGCGTTTTGGACGGAGCATTTTCGCACAAATTCCTCTCTAACAGCACGCGCAAGAGAAGGATGATTTAAGCCACAATTTTTCTTTGATGATTCAATATCATTTGCTGAAGAATTGGAGGAATTTTTGAAGATTGGGGCTTAGGATTTCTGTCGGGCAGAGAGAAAGAGAGAATCGGGGGATTTGTGGGGGTTAATTTTTTTTTACTTGGTGTAATTTCATTTTTACCCCCCCCCCCCCCCCCCGGCGCCCCATGTGCCATTCACATGATCTTGACCGGTCATGTGGTCACTTAACGGTCACGTGCGGTGCACGTGGCCATTCCGTTAAATTTTTAACGGAAGTACCATATTTGCAAGCTGAGGTTAAATTGTGGTACATGTTTAAGCTATTTTTAAAAATTTTGGTACTAAAGTTGCAACATGCCCTATATAATGGTACCAAAAATTGCAATTTTCTCTAATATAAATAATGCCATAATCTTATGGGATCAAAAAAGCATTTTGCCCGTGATAGTTGAAGTTCAAAATGATGTCCCCAAATGACTGCACAAAACCTCTATTTATAGGCCTTTGTAGAATAGGATCCGAGAATTAGTTACGGAGAGTCCCATATTATTTGAAAACTATTTTAGTTAGCTTCTTAACCGAAAAATCCATTCACGATTTGGACTTAATTTGATTGAGATATGACTGTTGGACTAAATCTTGCCTAGTGTGCCTGTAAATCCAGGGAGGTGGTTACTCGTGGGTTATTAGCTCGGTTACCCTCGAATCTGTGAGAGTTTGGTGGTGGGATTTTTTAATATGATGTGTCCCCATGTGTTGGAAACTTGCATGACTTGTCCACCTAATTGTATGATGACGTGTCCAGCTAAAACGAGTTTATTTTTTGGACTTGTCAGTTTTATAGTTAAGATCAGAGAGAGGACCTTATGGGCTTTAATTACCTCCTTGCTGATGGGCCAGCCGGGTTGTCACTAACTGGGCTGGTACATATGCTTTGGGCCGGTAAAAAATATTGAAGGGGCATTACCTCTAAGGGTAAATTATATTTTTGGTCCCATAAGTGGACTCGTTTCCAATTTTGGTCCCATACTGTGAGGAATTCACACATTACATCCCGTATGTCCATTTTTTTTCTCAATTTTAGGAACAAAAGGGGTTTTTCGTTAATTGCTAATGGCAGATCAGTTGACTCGCATGCCTCCATTAAATTCCTCAGGGTAAATTATATTTTTGGTACCATAAGTGGACCCGTTTTCAATTTTGGTCCCATATTGTGGGAATCCACATATTACATCCTATATGTCCATTTTTTTCAATTTCAGGACCGAAATGGGTTCTCCGTTAATTGCTAATGGCAAAATGAAGATTACATATTCTAAATTACAGTCTACTATTGCCAAAAAAATGGAAAAATTAGGGCACAACGAACATTCATCTCCACATTCTTCTATTCGAATACCCAAACATATTCTACTTGAGTTGTTGTCGGTCTACGAGGTTATAAAACTTGTAGTCCTTCCATAGTGGCAAAACACTTCATCTTTTGCAACTATGTTTAATTTTTGGTTCCTATTAAATGGGAAAAAAAAAAGAACGAAATAAGCTTTTATAAGAGGAAGAAGGAAGAAGAATGATTTTCCTCATTGTTTCTGAGGATATGTTTTACCTGTGGTGGGGATGAATATTCATTGTGCCGCTAATTTTCCAATTTTTGAAAATATTAGGCTATAAATTAGGATATGCAATATTCATTTTTCCATTAGCAATTAACGAAAAACCCCTTTTAGTCCTGAAATTGAAAAAAAGATGGACATATAGGATGCAATGTGTAAATTCCCACAGTATGGGACCAAAATTAGAAACAGGTTCACTTATGGGACCAAAAATATAATTTACCCGAGCAATTTAACAGAGGCGTGCAGGTCACGTGATTCAGTCGTTAGTAATTAATGAAAAACCCCTTTTGGTCCTGAAAATTGAAAAAAAAAAATGGACATATGGGGATGTAATGTGTGAATTCTCCACAATATGGGACCAAAACTGAAAACGGGTCCACTTATGAGAACCAAAAATATAATTTACCCTTACCTCTAATAATTATTTAGGGTCAAATGCAATTACCCCCATGTGATATAAGAAATGAGCAAAAAGAATCCCTAAGAAAAACATTTAACAAATTACCTCATGTGTTTGGAAAGGTTAAATGCAATTTACCCCCCTATGAAAAAAAAAAAAAAAAAACCCAGCAATTTACCCCATGTGTTATTAAAAATAAAGCAAAATCCCCCCTCGACACATTTCGTGAAGAATACGCACCGTTTTCTTATTATTTTTTTAATTTTTTTCATTTAAAATTTAAAATAATATTTATGCTTTTATTTAAAAACCGTTGGATCTTCAATAATCTAAGGTCCAAATTTCACTAATAAATCAACGGTGTAAATTACATCTAATTCAAATCAATGGATCAAATTTAAATAAATAATTATTAAACTTATAATTTTATATATGTATTTATATATATGTAGAGAGAGAGAGAGAGAGAGAGAGAGAGAGAGAAAAGGCCCGTAGGAGGTGCTGCCGGCAAGAGAAGGGTCGGATGTAAGCTGAGGAGGAGGCCAGGGGAGGGAGTTGTGGTGGTGATGGGCACAGGAGGAGGAGGGAGGAGGTGGATCCGGGCGCGAGAAGGGTGGAGGTAGATCTAGTGGTGAAGGGCACGGGGAGGAGGCAGATCTGGGTAGATGTGATGGCGACGGGCGTGGGAGGGGCGGGAGATAGGTGGATCTGGGCATAAGTAGGGGAAGAGGTGGCAACCAAGGGAGGAAAGAAGAAGAGGCGGCGGCGGCCCTGAAGTGGGGTGGCGACGAGGAGGACGAGGAAAATGGGAGGGGGGCGGCAGCGCGAAAGAAGAGGTTGGGATCCGCGGCGGCGCGAGGGGAGGGAGCTGAGGCAGGCGGGGTGCGAGCAACGGTGGCGACGGTTAGGCGATGAGGTGTTGAAGAAGAAAGGACCAAAGAAAAATATCTATATATGTATATATTATTTTTATAACTAATATATAATATTAAGTATATTAAATATTCTCTAGAAATATATATATATATTAATATATTAAATTAAACATATATATATAATAATATTTTTATTGTTTAAAAAAAATTATTCCACACCTAGAGGGGTGCGTGTAGTGCACCGCTAGGCCAAGGGGAGTATTTTGCTCTATTGTTTACAACACGGGAGGGTAAATTGTTACTTTATTTTTTAGGGGGGGGGGGTTGTAAATTGCTTATTGCCATTAACATAAAGGGGTAAATTGCATTTTTCCTGTTTGGAAAATGAAAAAAAACTACCCCTATCTAAACCGTTGTTAGGGGGGTAATTTGTTTTATTTCCCAAATTACAGGAGGATAATTTGCTAATTTTTTCACTTGGCGTATTTTACTCATTTCCCATATCACAGGAGGTAAATTGCATTTAACCATAATTAATTATTTATGGTCATTTTCTTAGATTGTTATATATAGTCTACCAAAAATTATAAGAAAAAGATCTATATATATATACCATGAACTTAAACCGGAAAATCAATTATTCATATGAAAAATTTATAGATTAATGATTAAATAAATTAGATCAGCTAGCAATTAGGAAGTAAAGCAAAAATAAAAAACAAAAACAATTTCACTAGCTTCCCACAAGTTCAACAGAATATTATTTTTATTTAATTTAATTAATCACAATATATGGAAGGAAATATTAATATTGGAAAATTTTGAGAAAAGACATTGATAAAACCTCACAAATTTCCAGCAGCTTGGCAAAAGGAGTAACTTGAGGAAGCGTGTCCAGCAGAAATGCGTTTTCTCTGTATTGTTGTTAGGTTTATTGAGCTCACATGTTTCTGTTAGGGTTAGCTCACTTTTCTGTTTAATTAGTTGTTAGAGTTAGTTAATAGTGGTTAGTTGGTTAATTAAATCAATCGCACTCAGACTGCACTCTTCTCTTATTTAAAGTGACCCAGCTCTACTCCACTATACACAACATTTTTCAGTTTCTGCGAATCAATAGAGCAAGAAGAAGAGTTTTAATTTTGTCGTGTGTTTGTGATTATGGAATTCTGCGTTTCTAGTTTCGAGCATGGTATCAGAGCCATCTTTTGATGGTCTCTGATCCTACCAAGAAGAGATAGCATTCCTGATAGTTTTTTTTTTTTTTTTTTTCGATTTCAAGAAATTCTTCGCCTATTTTTCTTTACTGTTGTTGTTGATTACTTCTGAGTTGAGGGAAATTGAAAGATGGCCGGGAAAGAAGTTGCGAATGTTGACCAAAAGGTGCAAGGGGGTGGCGAGGCCTGTCCGACAAAATCTTGGAGCAGATCAATTCGCTTTGCCCTCAAATCAAAGGGGGGGATAGGGTTCATCGATGGGACTTCTGTGCGACCCACTGAAGGGAAGTCGGAAATTGAGCAATGGGAACGAGGGGATTCAATGGTGGTGTCATGGTTATTGAATGCCCTCTCCAAGGACATAGTTGAAGCGTTTTTGTACACCACTTCTGCGAAGGACCTGTGGATGGATTTTGAATCAAGACTTGGAGAGAGCAATGGACCCTTGCTCTATCAGATCCAAAGGGAGATATCTTCCCTGAAGCACGGTAACATGGGAGTTTCTGTGTATTTTACTAAGTTGAAGAAGCTCTGGGATGAGCAAGCTTGTTTGGCACCCCTGCCATCTTATAGCTGTGGGGTGGGCAAGATTTTGTCGGACAGAAATGAATCCACCCAATTGATCCAATTCTTGATGGGGTTGGATGAGGCATATGAGCATGTGATAAATCAGGTACTGCTCATGGATCCATTTCCCACAGTGGCCAGGGCATATTCCATGATCACCAGAGTTGAGAAACAGCGACAAGTCAACACTGGAAATGTGCATGATGGAGCCATGGCTGCAAAGTATCAAGAGGTTGGGAGGCAGACCTCTCAGAACTTTGGGCAGAAGAGGAGAGCTTTTCATGGACAAGATGTCCCTACGATGTGATCATTGTGATAAAGTTGGACATACTCGTGAAACCTGTTTCAAGATTCATGGTTTTCCTGAATGGTATAAGGCCCTGTTAGATCAAAAGAAAAGGACTGGAGCCAACAAAGGACAGGTTGCAAACGCGGCCACTCATGGAAGAGAAGACAAACACAAAGGGGTAATGCCAGGATCAGAGGGGGGGCTTCCCTCAATGAGGCTATACGGGCTGAATTGATGAGGATAATGCAGGAACAATGACAGGGTGATCAAGGAATACCAACCTCGCGAACTATGAAGAGTTTGTAGGTACTGTTCTTGATAAAATGAGGCGTATTTTCTGTAATAATCTGTGGATAATTGACAGTGGTACTTCTATGCATATGTGTTCCTCCTTAATTGCTTTTTCAAATTACAAAACTGTGACCGAAAATGCTTGGGTTAGACTGCCGGATGGCTCCAGAAAACGTGTTACTCACAAAGGGGATGTATAGATTGGTCACAATATTACACTCAAAGATGTTTTATATGTCCCTTATTTTAAACATAATCTACTATCGGTGAGAAAATTATGTGTTGATGCTTTTGTTAAGGTGTTGTTTGATAAGAATGGTTGCACTATACAGGACCTTCGGACTAGAAAGGTCATAGGGATAGGAAAGCTGATAGGAAGCCTCTACATGCTGGACAAGGACTCCCTGAACTGCTCCCTAGATAGGAATCCTAGGATTATAGATGCTTTGTCTTGTATGTTTCTCCAGAATACAAAGAATGCATGGCACAGAAGGCTGGGCCATGCATCCACTGATGTAATAAGGCATTTGCCCTTTCTTAATAAGATGAGTTCTATTTTCTGTCAGATTTGTCCTCTTGCTAAGTAACTCAGAAACCCTTTTCCTTTAAGTGATACAAAATCTGATAAGGCGTTTGAACTTGTCCATGTGGGCGTATGGGGACCATATAGAGAATTTTCACTATCTAATTGTCAATTCATGCTGACTATTGTGGATGATTTTACGAGGGCTACTTGGGTATACATGATGTCACATAAATCCCAAACTACACAAAAACTGAAATGTTTCGTTAACATGGTAAACACACAGTTTGATGCTAAGGTTAAGATCGTTAAAACTGACAACGGGACTGAATTCACATGCACTGAATGCCAGTCCCTACTTCAAAAGCTTGGAATCCTATATCAAAGAACATGTGTGCATACCCCTCAACAGAATGGGGTGGTTGAGAGAAAGCACCAACACCTCTTGCAAGTAGCAAGAGCTCTAATGCTTCAAGCAGGACTACCTAAGATTTTTTGGACAGAAGCATTGCTAACTGCTACTTACGTGATTAACAGACTACCAACACCCATCCTTAGGTGGAAAACCCCTACGAGGTCCTGCATAAGAGACCTGCTGAATATGGCCACCTAAGAGTGTTTGGATGTCTTTGCTATGCCACTAATGTGGCTCCTAACAAGAACAAGTTTGATCAACGTGCATATAGGTGCCTACTATTAGGTTATGCCCATTGGCAGAAAGGGTACAAAGTATATGATCTGGACAAGAAAAATGTGTTAGTATTCAGGGTCATTACTTTCCAAGAGGATGTTTTCCCTTCAAATCTGAGGTTAATAGAGAACCTACCTGTCGTATCCCCTGATTGACTTGGAGGATAATGTTAATAATGACTCTGATTCTAATAATAAGCTTGACATGCATTCAGATGAGAAAGGGCCCTCAGTCCAATTAAGAAGGTCCACCCGAGCCATAGTAAAGCCAGCAAGATTTAATGATTTTGTATGCAAAGTAACTGAAGAAAAATCCTGTGATGATCTTACTTCTGTTTTGTTGGAACACACGTGCTCTGTAGATGTTTTACCTTCCATGTAGGAACCAAGGAGTTACAAAGAAGCAGAGGGGAATGAGTTCTGGAAGCAGGCTATGTCTGCAGAGGTAGCAGCTCTAGAAAAGAATGGAACTTGGAAGGTGGCAGAACTGCCTAAAGGAAAATCATGCATTGGGTGCAAGTGGATATACAAACTGAAGTTAACACCGGAAGGCAAGATTGATAAGTACAAGGCGAAGCTTGTGGCTAAAGGGTATAGCCAAGTCGACGGAGTTGACTACACAAATTGCTTTGCCCTAGTGACAAAGCCAGTTACAGTCCGAATTTTGCTTGCCATGGTCGGGTCTAAGGCCTGGCCTCTGCATCAAGTGGACGTAAATAACGCCTTTTTGCATGGGAATCTTGATGAAGACATATACATGGAACCTCCTTAGGGATATTCGGTACCACCAGGTTCCGTTTGTAAACTAGAGAAATCCTTATATGGGTTGAAGCAGGCATCAAGACAATGGAATCAAACGTTCACAGATAAAATGAGGCTCTTTGGGTTTGTCCAGTCACAATATGATCACTGCCTCTTCTTCAAGGGTGCAGCGGATGATTTGGTCGTTTTATTGGTATATGTGAATGACATTTTAGTAACAGCAGCCACGGAGGCCAAGATACAAGAGGTGAAGGAATATCTTCACCATCTCTTTACCATTAAAAACTTAGGGGAAGCGAAGTATTTCTTAAGAGTGGAGATTGCACGATCAGCAGAGGGTTTATTGGTCACTCAGCGGAAGTACATTATAGATATTGTCAAGGACATGGGGCTTACTCATGCTAAGACAGCCAGGACTCCCCTTCCAGCAGGAGTTAAACTTTCCACCCAAGCTAAAAGTGCGTTGGCAGACCCCACAAAGTTCAGGAGGTTGGTGGGGAGAGTGTTGTATTTAAGGTTCACCAGGCCGGATGTGTCCTATGCAGCACAGCAACTGAGCCAGCATCTGCAACGGCCTTGCAAGGAGCATTGGGATGCTGCAGTGCATCTGATCAAGTACCTAAAAGGGTGCCCCACGACAGGTTTGTTATTTCCTTTCAATAATAACCTCAAACTGACTGGTTTTTGTGATGCAGATTGGGCTGCTTGCGTGGATTCCAGGAAGTCATTCACAGGCTATTGCATATTCTTGGGACCTTCGTTGATATCTTGGAGGACCAAGAAACAAGCTACGGTATCAAGGTCCACGGTGGAAGCGGAGTATAGGAGCATGGCATCCACGGTATATGAACTTACTGGGATCACATACATCATGAAGGAGCGAGGCTTGGAGGTACTCAAGCCAATACCCTTCTTTTGTGACAATAAGGCCGCCTTGCACATTACGGCTAATCCGGTTTTTCACGAAAGAACAAAACATCTTGAAATAGACTGCCATATCATGAGAAACAAGTTTAAGGAAGGATTCATCCTTCCCACACATGTTGCCTCCCAACATCAAGTTGTCGACATGTTCACTAAAGCCCTCACAGGTCCGCAGTTCCATTCGCTATGTGCCAAGTTGGGCTTGGTCACTTTAGACCCAAGTCCAACTTGTAGGGGGGCTGATAAAAACCTCACAAATTTCCAGCAGCTTGGCAAAAGGAGTAACTTGAGGAAGCGTGTCCAGCAGAAATGCGTTTTTCTCTGTATTGTTATTAGGTTTATTGAGCTCACACGTTTCGGTTAGGATTAGCTCACTTTTCTGTTTAATTAGTTGTTAGGGTTAGTTAATAGCGGTTAGTTGGTTAATTAAATCAACCGCACTCAGACTGCACTCTTCTCTTATTTAAAGTGCCCCAGCTCTACTCCACTGTACACAACTATTTTCAGTTTCTGCGAATCAATAGAGCAAGAAGAAGAGTTTTAATTTTGTCGTATGTTTGTGATTATGGAATTCTGCGTTTCTAGTTTCGAGCAGACATATATTGAAATGATATTTGAGTTATTATCGGCGAGGATATATTTATATATATATATTATACTCCGCATTTATCCGAATATATGTATTTGTAGAAATTTATAGAAAAAAATGAAGAAATAAATCAAGAAACTTCGAGAGATCGGACAACATTTAATTTTAACCTAAGTACATAATTGTGTGTTAATATATATGTATATATTTATCCCATAAATTACTTTATTGACTTTCTATTTCAATCAATGCAAGAAGCTAGGTTGAGTAATTATTCACTCAATTAAATCAATTTAATTCCATAAATATGTGATAATACATGAAATATCCTCAATATTGATTTCTAATTCGATCTAATTTTTTAGGGTTAGACCACAAAAAACCTAATAAGAAGTAGCTTATATTTACAATGAAGAATTCTTCATTTTTTTTTTTTTTTTTTGTTCTTTTCTATTAAGCTGAATTGCAATTTTAGTTCTATTTATAAATTGGTCCTTCACTTCTTCTAATTTTGCAATTTCAAAGCAAATTTGATTAACTCTTTTTTAAAATTGGCAAGAAAAAGGTATATATCAGTCAAGTGCGATTAAATCGAAAAAAAGTCATCTTTCTTTTTTTAGAACAAAAGGAGCCATTTTATTTATCTACCGATACAGCAAAGGAAGTCTGCATGATTATTTGACATATCTGGAGTATATAAGATGCAAATCATTATACATAAACTCCAACAGAAAACTCGGACATTAATGATAGACAAAAGGTTCAAAAGTGGCCAGTTGTTGAGCTACAACATTTTTGGCTAACACGTCAGCTGCCCAATTGACTTTCGTAGGAAAATAATTGAGTATGAAGTTCTGGAATTCAGTCAATTTCCTCTTGCACTCCTGCAAGAGATGCGTGAGGTGTTTGGGTGGAGCTACTTCCCTACAAATAAGTTGAATTACCAATGTAGAGTCGGTATCAACTGTAAGATTCAAGAAACCAGAGTTAATAACAATACTTAAACTTGTTTTTAGAGCACATAATTTTTCTGTAGAATTAGGCCATGTTTACCGCAACATATTGTATTAGCCCATATTATAGTAGACTCTTACTATCTATAGCACTTTCTCATACTATATTATATCATCGTATGTTTACTTCGTATCAATTATCTGGGTAATAATCCAGAAGAACAAATAATCTGGTATTTACTATCATCTACTGCAATTCATATTGTTGGTGCAATTACGTTTTTGCTCATATGATTAAATAACTATCAAATCAGTCATGTGGGGTAATAAATGCGGATTTATTACCAAATCCACCATGCTAAGCAATATCTTGAGCACTATCTTGCATTTACAATGCCATGATGTGCAATCCTCCACAGTAAAAGCTTGCTACACCGAATCTCTTCGATTGGCACGCTCATCTGCCAAATTGCCCGCCATTAATGAAGTCTAGCTTGTGTTCATGGCTGAATCTCACTCTTGCATTAATGCATGTGAATATCTCCTTCTGGTGTTGTTTTGCTCGCGATTTCGTCCAGTTGAGGTAGGTAGGTTTCATGTGAATAGTGTTTCCTATCAGAGAACTTGTTCGCAGTAATGGAGGAAAACATCCACTTTGAATCTTGGATTTGATTGATATTGAATGCACGACAGACAGTTCGGAAGTGCATGTAACCCTCCCCGCTCTCAACCCGATGCTCTTCCCATTTATTCCTTGACCTGGCCCAAAAACAAGTCCGACGGGATGCTACCAAAATTCCTCCAACGCCTTGTGCTCAAGAAGAAGAACAAACCTTAAACTGAAATATGAGATTAAGATGAGTTAGAACTGGCAGATGGCGTAGTGAATGAGTATATAAAGAAAGAAACCCACGTCTCCACAACTTGAACTCGTGATAAATCTAGATAGAAGAAGACTTGGAGAAGGACTTGCTCGAATGGAGTGAGGAAACGAAGGAAACTTGATTATGATTTCATAGCATTAATGCCACCTATAATGCACGAACACTCCGAAAAATTACTCGATGCAGTGTCCGACACGTGTCCGACACGTTTTGGACACGTTTAGGATTTTTTTTATAATTTTAAAAAGTTTTGAATTGTCTTTTTTTAAAAAAAAAAAAAGAGTTTTGGGCTAAAGAAAAAAGAAAAAAAATAATTTACTTCTCTCAAACTCAAAGTTTGAGATGAAATTACTAACAAATTGGGAGATGATCACAATAATTTAACTAAATATGTATATTTTAATATAAACCAAAATTGGGATGATTAGAAATGTTTTTATTGCGTACTTTTAATATAAATTAAATATTTATATTTTTTAAGTCATGTATTTTGGTTAAAAATTTAGATCAAAGACATACTTATAATTTTATGTATTATCTTGATATTTTGTATATTGCATAAATTTTACAAAAAAAAATAGAATATATATAAAAATTATATTATATATAGTCGTGTACGTGTCGTGTCGTATCCGTGTCGCCGTGTCCGTGTCCATGCATCATAGGTGGCCACCTAACCCTGACACAACATTTAATACAACATTTAAGACAACATGTAATTAAAAACAAAAATGGGGTTAGAAACGGAATTTCGAATCCATATATTAGGGGCAACTAAAACAAAATTTTATAATCCAAATTGCTATGGGGTTTACATATTACTAATATGTACCCTAGAATCCAAATTATAATATGGCTTTTTATGGGATTTAATAGCTAGCCGACGAATTTATAACGGACTAACCATATTATTAGTAAATACTGAACAATATCATATTAATTTATATATTTGGACTGATACGATACAGTAAACATGATCTCAATATTAATACCAGTCGGCCTACGAAACGCCTATTGAATGTTGGTAAAAATTTTGGGAGTTTGAGTTGATGTGGTGTCATCACTCATTGGTTTCTTCTACACTTATGTCACCATCCGTACACTTTTCAGCTAAAAGTCATAAAGAAAATTACTTTTAAAAGATTTGCCTATTATATATATATGAATTATTTTTTTTTTCCTAGAATATTTAGGTAAAAGCTTGTTCACACCTAGCATAGTCTAGCTAGATTAGACTAGCCTTTCTTTTAAATTGCTTTATATATATGTATCTTGTAGGCCACATAAAAACAATTATGTGGGAGTGGCCAGCCACCATATTCTAAAGTGATGGGGCAATTGCAATTTATTTATTTTTATATTTTTGTTGTTTTGCAAGATTCATTTATTTATAAATATGAGGATAAATTATAATCATCTTTCTTAATATTTGACATAATTATAAATATTAAATTACAAATATCCCCTGACTTTAACGTTTGTAACAACGAGCTCACTCCATTAATTTTTCATCCAATTTTTATAATGAACTCCCAAAAATGCCCAATTGGATTATAAATTACAATTCGGTATATTTTTTTTAGAATGTTTTAAAATACTTTTATGGAATAAATTTACCTACCTTATATTTTCTTTTACCTTTTTTTCTAATATTTTTTTAAAAAAAAAAATCAATAAGGGTAAAGTAGTACTTTTCACATCTCCGTCTAGGAACTACATAATTATTTTCAATTTGAGGGGAGTATTTGTAATTTTTCAAATAACAAGAAAATATTTGTAATTGTGCCTAACCTCAGGGGAGGTAGTTGTTATCTATCCTAAATATTATTAAAAAATATTTGAGTTATAAATTATTTGCTAGTTTTATTTTACAATTACACGAAATTTCCCAATTTAGCTAATATTATTTTACTACACACACCCAAAATCCTCTAAGTGCGGCTACTTTTGTTGATAGAAAAATTGAGTGGCCTTAACAATTTCGATCACAGTCAGGACATACCCTCGAAATCATAAGAACGTCGCTTACAAGATTATTCACAGATTACTCATTAATGCAGCCTCTATACAAACAGAGGATTCAAACACATAATATTATGATACAAAGTAACTCATTCTTATCGATTGAACCAACGTGCATTCAGCCTGAAGAAAAAAAAAAAAAAAAAGTATTATAGTAGGTAGTAAATGACAAACAACATAAGAGTGACACACAGTTGGCAGCTTTTACAGTTGTGTCCAAAACATAAGAACTATAATGCCTATTGTCTTTCCTTACAAACAAAAAGCTCTCAGTTTCAGCTGAGCTAAGTAAGAAGAGATCATGTGACAACAAAGCAGCAGCTATTATAACTACACTAGTAGCATTAATGCTAAAAGCCTATACCTTCACAAAATCCTAGTACAACAACCAACTCATTCTCCATATTTCATAAATGCACATCAAATTCTTGCATGGATCTTTGATTGTAATAATTTATTTTCACCTAAGAGTGTTAAGTAGATGGTGAAAATCATGGGAAAAGAAAATAAATACCCACTTTCTATAATTCAAACATAAATGATGGATCGAGCGTGTCGTGTCGTGTCGTTTCACTGCATAATGATGTATAAATTAATTTTTATGGCATGATAAAAAAAGTCTTCTTTTTTTTTCTTTAATTAAAGAAATTTTGTGCCTATATAGTTTTTATTATTTAATTCAAGATATATTAGCAAAATATTCACACGTTAAAATAAAACAAAATAAAAGGTTAGGGGAAAAAAAAAAAAAAAGAGGATTTGATTAATTGTGAAGTCATTTGGGCCAGGCTCACTATTGGAATGGGCCTAGTAGATACAACAACGGGCCTGGCTAAGTCCATGAATCACGAGACCCAATGGTATATCGTTTTGGGCTTTTCAACCAGGCCAGAATAATATAACTTAACTTAAAAATATATAAATAAAGTTATTACCAATTAAAAAGGATGCGTAGGCTTAACCAAATTATGTGGTAATAATTGATCCATGTGGCAGAAAAATAATACCTAACAATGAAGTGACAGCAAAATTTCACCAAGAATTCCGACTACTTATCTTAATCATCATTTCTCTATAATTTAATTATTTGATTTGATGATATGTATACTTAATTTTTTTTATATCAAACATGTTTACACCAAGTAATCCTATTTTGGTCGAAATCTCATAAATTTATTAAAAATTAGAAAAGGAAACATCTCGTTAACAAAAAAAAAAGAAAAAAAAACTTTAAAATATACATTGCTCAATAATTGCATCCATTTGATATGATATTGATGGGGTTAATCCCCTTATTCCCGAAATACCATCGAAAAGGGCATAAATTACGCATACGCCACAGGATCCGCGCTCTTTCTAGTCGGGTCGGTACCTCGACTCGACCTGGACAATTGACCCAGCCGCGTGGATCCACCAAATGAAGTTGCCAGGATTGCATCATGTGGACCGGATAAATCCGTACAAATGACCCTATAAATAGATGACACCCTCATTTATTACAGGTACGTTTGACATTTATTACAGCTGGAATTAATCTTGGTCGATTTCCTCTATCTCAAGCGCTATCTGACTTAAACATCGAAGGGTTTTCGTCAGAGCTCGTCCCGACTAGACTCATATTTGCTCTATTCTTAAGTACCTCATTGTCTGAGACAATTGACTGGATCAAGTTTACTGAAAGCCATTGTAGAAGCAACCCTAGATTAACTCTTGAGATCAAGTATTCTATCCAAATCAGATATGATAGACACATATTCATCGTTGCTAAATGTAATGATACCTTAATCCCCAAGTAATTATTCCAAAAGTTTACATTTTTCCCCTTTTTTTCCCTTTTTCTTTTTCCCTTAAAGAAAAAGAAACGCGTCGAGCATAAAAAATTGAAATTAACACAAGTAGAGAATATATTCTGTTTTTTTCCTTTTCTTTTGTGTAAACTTTCTATCTATTATGGTGACTTATAGTTTTATTCTTTCATATTGGCCAAGAAAAGAATCCCAACTTTTCAATTTTGTGTAGGCTGTCGTTTTCGTGTTAACTGATAATATGTTTGAATTAATCAATTTTATATTGAACGGTGGTATCAAATCAATATATTTCTAATGAAAATACTGTTTTAAATTTCAAAACTAAAAACTGAAAAATGTTGAATTTCAGACTTGGCTATATCCATTAGGAAAAGGAAACCCTTTATATTTGCTTTTCAATAAAGAGAAGTGTGAAAACATGTTTTTATTCAGACACAACTGCTTTCCCAGCTTTTACAGAGTGTAGATCTTATTCTAGATGAGTCCAGACAGAGTTGGCAGAGTTTCACTGCATGTTACTTAGTTAAGCTGCTAAGACAATCTTAATACAGAGGATCATGCTAGTTCAATCAATCAAAGAGCCCCACATCTACCAGAATATGTGTGTGTGTGTTTATGGTAATAAGGTAATCCAGCCTGTTTATTGAAGCCAAATAATCCAATTTAATAAGAATAATACAAAAAGAAAACAGCATTAATGCATTCCTCCAGAGTCATCTATCTATGTCTAACTTCTATGCATATATATAGACAGCTTCTGATGTCCAAAAACCATCCGCAGATTGTCTCAATACAGTGAATTACTTGTTTCTTGCAACCTCTACTACCTTTTTCCAACATGCAAAATCAAGCAAACCAACCTCCTCCAGGTCTCTCTCTCTCTCTCTCTCTCTCTCCCTCTCTCTCTCTCTCTCTCTCTCTCTCACACACACACACACACACAGGACATCAAAAGTAGACCAGAAGTAAACTTACAGTTTCTCAAATTTGGATCACAGGTTACCCGACCGAGAATCCTCCAACTGGAAAGAAGAAGACGAAGTGCTGGCCAAGAACGAAGGCGAAAGGAGATAGGGGCTTCATTGAGGGATGGTAACTATGCTCTTTCCATCCTGCTCATAACAATATAGTAGTAATTCAACTAGTTACTTATAATACATGTACTGATGAAATGCCAATTTGCATGATCACCAAGAGGGATCTTACCGTATTACAAACTCCACAGGCAAAACATGTTATCAGACGGCTGTTAACTCTGCAACATCGTCGTTTCCTCCATCAGACTTGTACTAATTGTGGGTTTCTTTGCCTGTGCAGCCTCTTTGCATTATGTTGCTGCTGGCTTTGTGAAGTCTGCTTCGACTAAATAAGATAGAAGACATGGACATATGTTGATGTGCTGTGTAATTCTATTATTCACTTTGGAATAGGTTGTACTGGCTTTGGCATGTATACTTACCCTGAGATTCAGTTGGTTTGCTGTATTTCTATTCTGTTAAATGTAATAAATATGTACTAAAAATCTATAACTGCATAAGTGCAAATTGTCACAGATATTTAAATTACAGTAGTATTTTGTTTATTACCTTAAAAACTGCAATTCTTTCTCAGTTTGTCATTTCCTCATATCTGAGACAGAGGAATCTCATCTCCATGAAACAGCATGTAACCAGTAAACCTTGCACTGACAAAGAACTACATCCCCTAGAGGATAGAACTTAGCAAATGAAAAACGTAGCTAAAATAGTAATAGGGGGACATTTCTGATGAGGATCCACAGGGTGGTACACAACCTTTATTAACCGAATAAGTAAGAGCATTCAAGAATACAACCGTTGAAGCACAAAATTTATTGCTACTTATAACAAAAGAAAGAGTTGCTCCACGAATGGAGCACCTCATAGAAATAAAATGAACATCCCAATAAATAGTTCTTGTTTTATGCTTTCTTTCTATACTTCAAGATATGTGAGCTAAAGGCACTTTAACAATGAATGTACAATCAGTTTAATGGCTGAAATGAGTATCTCGAATCAATTCAGCTAAAAGAAAGACCACCACCACTCTTGAGCGAAAGAAACATTTGCCAGCATACTAACCAAGGAGTTACACTAATCACACAGTCTGTGCGACGGGAAACAGTTTCTCCAGCATATTGTTTGAAAGGATGTGATTGGGATCGAGCTCGTTTCTTGCTTTATTGTATGCATCCACGGGAAATCTCTTCCTTAATCTTGCCTGCAGAGCAGCAAGTTCGTCTTTGTCCTTTGGGACCTATAAGCAAGTGAAGTTAATGTGAGAAAATGAAAATTAATGTGAACAAGCATCTCGTTGAAATGGAGCTATGGACTTCAATTGTAGTTCGCGTTCATCTTTGTCTATGAGAAGCTGGGAAAGGGTTGAGACACACAACAATTTGTTATTGCAGCTAAAGGCAAATACTTAAACAGTCTACTTCCGAACATGCAATGAAGCACACAATCAATTTAGCCTGGATTATTAAGATTATCCCATTAATGAACTGTAGCTTAACATAAATGCTTGTTTCAATAGAAGCTCACAAGCGACTTGGGAGAATTGCTCCACATGCACCAAGAAAAAATGAGTAAAAACACTGAAATTTAAATGTACCTCAATCTTAGCCCAATGTTCATAAGCTGAATATTGATCCCACAAACGTGTTTGGGTCAGATGCCGGTAGTGGAAGAATTCTTCAGTGATTTGCTTCCTCTGACGAGCATCCATTGTAGGAAGATACATAATTATACCAACCTGTTTTCCAAAAAAAATAATAATAATGATAAAGAATGGGGGGGGGAGGGGGGGGGGGAAAGAAAGAGAGAGAAACTCTACAACAAACTAATAAACATAACGAGGAGTTATAAGCAATAGATGGGGAGATAGAGGTAGGCCCTATCTCAAGTGCAATTAAGCAATGATATTGTCTCAATACATTCAGGCACAGAAACATGCTATGGAGTAGAATAAAATTCATTGAAACCTTTCAACAAGGATAGGTATCTCATCTAATCTGTTCATCATTATGTATTTGCAATGTTAGACTTGAACCATCTAATCCACCAGATATTATTCAGTAGAATGTCACAGCTTCAACCAAGTGGGGGATTTTGTTAGTGTATACTCAGTTTAAGGCACTAATTTCAGCAAATGGCCCTCCAACTAAGCATACAAAAATTGGTGTTAGAGAGAGTACCCATGAGAATATGTCGTCCTCTGATGAGCTATAAGCTGGACTCATGAGGCTTCGGCTGCATGCAGTCCATCTCTGCTCAATAGGTGCAGGAGCAGGTATATTTTCTTTCTCAATAAGCTGCATCAATTGTTCTATGTATTCCAGATCTGTCATACTAGGTTTTGATAGGGTTCCGGCTGGGAAACAGGTTTCTGAGACCCATTGTTGCCCACCACAATCAAAGCCCAGAATTTCGTCGCTCCAGCCTACTCTATATCCCTCGGACTTTCTCCAGAATTCTGCCTCTGCCTGATTGACCTTTACAATGTGCTCTTTATTGAGGGGATCCAAGGCAAGTAGCTTATCCCTAAGTTCCGTAAATGAAAGTTCATTGATATCTGGTTCATTTTCCTCAGAAGTAATTGATGTGACAGTTCCTTTCCTGTAAAAAAATGAAATCACTTTCTGATGAGAGATACATAACTTTAGCGAAAGATTCGAAAACCTAAACACTGATATGCTTTGCCATCGAAATTTTTCAATTACTTTGACTATGCAATATATGGCTTGCTTTGTAAAGTGCAAGCGATGAGAGGTAGCCCATTTACCTGTACTTCCTCAACGATTCCTGATAGAGGTCTCTCACATGCTGTATAGCTTCTTCCTGAGTGTACTTGGGTTTATACTTTGGTGGACCTTTCCATTTTGACAGAGGATTACAGCTCACAACCACAACTGTATCAGTATATGGAATATAAAGGTATTTGACATGCTTGTTTTCAGATAGAAGTTTTCTGCAAAAGAAAATTGGGGGAAAGTTAGTGCTTCAAGTAATAAATTTTACATGTAATTCACATGAACACAGTGAACTATGCCTGCACGAGATCTATCATTCAGGAGGTCTTGTGACTAAACTGTCTATCACAATAAACTAATCCTTACACAAGGTCATCTTTGATCTGCAAGGGACACAGAGAAGATATTACTTTACAATGGCACCCGTAGCTAGTTGACATTACCATTACAGACCACAGATATGGACACATTTCCCAGCAAATGGTCGCTAGAACACGAAATTGGGAAATACGCAATTATAGATAACCAGAGGGGCTTTGCATTAACCAATAAAAATATCAACATGAAAAATTCAATCATTTTAGAAGTGCTCACAAATTTCTATGTGCTTATATGCGTGAGCACGTCTCTATATAAAACACAAGCATATGGCAGCTGGATGTAGGATCTATGGCTAAGTGATGGATGATGTAAACAGAATCTTCTAGGTCAAGGATCATGACCATATGAAGGCAAAAACTCCAAAAGGTTCAACCCGATCTATATTTTGTAAATGAAATTAAGAGAACAGATATCTTCAAGTTATTGTAGTGGTGAAAGAAATATTTGATTAGAAGAAAACGCATATTACTTGTGATTCTTTTTTATCTCTTTCATGCTAGATACATATGTATGCTCTACAAGCTCCTGCCTCTCAACACACTGTAAGGTGACTTCAGCAACCACACCGAGCCCTCCAAGACCACAGCGAGCTAAATAAAAGAGCTCTGGATCTTTCTCTTTAGAGACTTCAATTATCCCCTTGGCAGGAGTAACCAGTTTCATGCTGATAACTTGCTCGTCTATGGGAGGCAACCTTGCGCCAGTTCCGTGCGCCCCAACCTGCAGATTTGTGGTATTCGTGAGCCAAGACTTCAAAAGTCCAGAAGCAACTCAAACTAGACGATTGTATATGACTTAGAGAACACATAAGGTCATATGATAAAAGAAGTTGGAGTCTATATTTTACCAAAACCATCAGCAAAAGCAAAATTGATTTTGTTTATCCTCTTCCCCATTATTTTATTTAATATCACTTTGAATGCATTACAGGTCAGAGAGCGAAAGAGAGAAGTAGAAGAAATAACCCTGTGTAAGAACTAATGATTAAGAAAAAAAACTCTCTCATCATCGTTCTTCAATATAATTGCATACATCCAAATGTAAATACAAAGTTGTAGCGCCAGATACCGCCCACCAGAAACCAATGATCCAAACAAAATAAAAAAGAAAAGAAAAACTTCCAAATATCATAACCGTGAAATCCCACCCTTGACTTGAAATCTGCACCAAAAGCAACAGCATTCCTCCAACTGACGAAAAAGAAGGGCTATAAAATTGAACTGAAATTCAACACTCACCTGAACAATGCCGCCAATCTGCTGCTCCCTAATTGAAGCAAAATTCTGCAAAGTAAGTCCATAATCTTTAATCCCATCAACAAGCTGCTGAACCCTTATTCCCGCCTGCACTCTAACCCTCTTACTTTTCTCATCCACCTCCAAAACCTTATCCATCAAAGCCAAATTCACCATCCCAGCACGTGTCAGCCCAATCCCATTTGGTGAAAGACCCGACCCAACAGGCCGGATCTTCTGCTTTTTCTCATTGCATTCTTTGACTACCGCTTCGAGCTCCGAAATGGTTTCGGGCTGTACAAAAGTGCGGGTTTGGACTTCGTGCGTGCCGCTCCAGTTGGATACAGTGTGGAGGTCGGGAGGCAGAGGGGCGTAGCGGAAAAGCTGGGCCTTTTTGTGCTTGGCATTTTCGGGAAATGGGAAGGAGTAGTATGTGGCGGCGCCGCAGCCCAGGAGGAGGATGCTGTAGCCAATGTATTTGCGAAGCTCGGCGTCGGTGCTGGAAGAGGGCGGTGGATTGGGTAGAGAGCAAAAGGGGCGGGGAGCAAAAGGCCGAGCAGCGGCGGAGCCGGTAGCAGAAGGGGGTTTAAAAGGGTGGTGGCGGCGGAGGAGCGACTGGAGAGAGCGTCTGAGATTATTAGCTCGGAGCATCTGGGAATTTATGGTGGGTTTTTGAGAGGTTTAGCTTTGATGAAGACGAACGTGAGAGATTGGGGGAGGAGGAGGAGATCAAGAAAGTTGCTGAAATGGATTATGATTATCCAACTTTTTGGGGTTGGAAATGGGCCCAACTTATTTGGGTTAAAATTATCAACTCTGATCAGCCACTTGTTACGATTTAATCTATCGATATAAATTTGCTAAGTATACTTATTTTTTCAAGTAATTGTATTATAATTGTAGGAGCTTGATTTAATTTGATTGATATAAATTTATTAAGTAAAGTTATTTTTTAATTAATTATATCATAATTGTATGAAGTTAATTTGTCCAAAAGGAATGTCCATCGAAAAATTATGAAGTCAATCGTCTTCTTATCTAATTTTATCTAAAGTTATAAACTCATGCCATATTGAAACGAGTTATACAAATTTGTTTTGAGGATTTTCAAGACATTGTTTCACCCCCAATAGTAAATTCAGAACATCATAAATTTTAGATATCTTAATTCCTAATATTATGTCAGTTAAACCCATATTTTTTATATCAAAATGCTTTTTGTTAACACTTTCTTGGTGGCCAAATAATGCCTTGTTGCTTCTCGATATTAACATGTCATCTACGTCATATGAACAAACTATGAGATGTGAGTGCTTTAAACATAGTCATATTTATCACACTCGTTGATTTTGAAGTTACTTGAAAACACTATTTTATCCAAGTTTTTATGACATCATTTAAGAGCTTATTTAAGCCTATACAACGACTTTGACAAGTCTACAAACATTCTTTTCTTGGCCCAGAACAATAAACCGTTTATATTGTTACATATAGATCTCTTCATCTAACTTGTCGTTGCAGAATGTTATCTTAACAACCATTTGTTCTTTTTCTTTAAAAATTCCCAAAAAAGCTTCTAATGCCTTAGTTGGCCTATATACGTTGTTCATCGTATAACACAATTCACAAAACAGTATAAATCGGTACCCACAGAAACGGCGGATGCGGTGGTTATAGGCGCCAACGTGGTGGGTAGTGGCGAAGCCAGAAAAATGGCTTAGCCCTATTAAAATTTAATCAATTAATTAAATAAAAATATTAAATTAAACAAAAGTGTTAAGTTAGTACATAATGTATTACAAATTAAATACAAAAATACAGTGATATAAAGTATCCGTTTGGTCTTGTGATTGAATAGATCAAACCTATACTTCGAGTATAAATATTTTCTTGTGTCGTTTGGCCCCTTTTTTAAATAATGACTTTTGGGATTAAATTTTATCAAAATCATGTTTTAATAAAAACTATAATTTATAGCTCTTAATCTCATTGCAATTATTTCATCTAATTACTCCTTATGCCTAATAAATAATTTTTTTAAACCTTAAGAATAAGGTTAGTTTTGAAAATTAGCGACAACCGTATGTGTATAATCAATTATCAAATTATAAACCTAAATGCTACAATCACTTCTTCCAAAATCAATTATTCCAAATTAATTTTATTATATTCTAATATTTTATAGTTAATTATGCAACCGTCGAACCAAATTGTATCAAATACAACTAGTTCTTACACCTATTACTATGACAATCAAATGGGCTACAAAGTTATCGGTACTAATAGTTGTGGTTACATTAAAATTGTTCAAAATTGTTTATATAGTAGAAACTATTTTCCCATAATATTTTTAAAAGGTCACAAAAGAGACATTTAAATTGGGCTACTTATTAACTACAATTATTTTATCAACATCAAATGCTCCATTACAATTGAAGCTAAGCCCTATCAGCTGCTGGGGCTCACTCCTGAAACGAAACCGTGAAATGTTCCTTTGACTTCTAAGCAGCTCCAACCAGGTTGCCTCCTCAAATTCATGTCTTTCGTGGCACTCCTAACTTCTTCTACGTCATTCCACCTTTCTACGCTGGCTTGTACATTACTATAGAGAGTGTAATAACCAGCATTATCACTTTCCAACTCTAAAAGCTTTTGAGCTGCATATTGTCCGATTTTGTGGTCTTCATGAACTCTAGCAGCAGCTAAAAGTGCACCCCAGATTCAAAGCCCATCTGCATTATCACACAATGAATCATGTCTGCAGAACTTACACCACATTCAACCAACAGAACCAGTTTACTCAATATTGGAAATGTGTAACCATCACATGGAACACCCTTTTTTCTCATTAACTTATAGACAAAAATCCCCGAATTTACATGGGCCTTAATCACTGAATTCCAAAGAAAAGTGTTAGGTTCTTTCATAGCCTTAAGCACTGACACAGAGCTACCAAAATCATCAAATTGAACGTATAAAGATACCAACTTTGAAGCAAGTACAAAAGACAGTTCTTGCCCATCCGAGACTACAACTGAAGCATGGATTTGCTTCAGCTTTTGAAGGCTTCTGCATGAATTTAGTACTGAAATTACAGAAGAAGAAAACGGGTCCATGCAATTGTGGTATTTATGAATTTTCAAGTGATGGGGCTTGAATAACCGTAAACAGAACCTGTGGGCTGATGCAAAGTGATAAAGACGGAAGCCATTGAAACGAAGAGAAGGAATATTGAAGAATTAAGAAGGTTTCTTGAGGAATTCTGTGAGAAAGAAGCTTGCTTTTCTTTCTTTTTCCTCTAAACTCTCTTAAATAGACAACATTTACTTTGTAATTAGTATACTAATAGACAATTAAGTAGTCGGGCATCTTACATTGGAAAGTGGGCACTCACAATCTAAGCAGTTATTAAGATATAATTGCAATTGCGTCCCACATTGAAAGATTATGACAGAGTTGAACTGGGACTTATGTTGTTGCCCCGACAAGGAAGGGCACGACCTTACTTGAACAGGATCTGTTCTATAGGCTTGTACCTCTGTATCCTTGAGTTCTAAGGAGACAGGAAATCAAGTCTGGTGGATGATCAATGGCTGCTCGACCAGAGCGTGATTAACAGCTCCCTGGCTCAGGTAGTTGAGCTTGTTGGAGCAGTAGAGGATCGTTCTCGGTTAGCATAGGCTGGCTGGGATGGTCTTGCAGCTGTCTGACAGACTATCCAATCTTTTTGCCCTTTTGTATTCATTCATCTACACATGGCTTCTTCGCGTTTGTGTGGAAAATCTGGCAAGAAATCAGCTTTTGATGCAGAAAATTAAGCTGGGATGTGAGCAGAAGTTGATGGGTTGTAGAAAGAATTAAAAGCTCTATCTGCTGAAAGTCTTATTACATTCTGGGATAACATAAAAGATCAACATAGGACTGGTATGCTACAACAGTAAAGAATACAAGGGTGTTGAATGTTGATCATGTCTGCTGACAGAGTATAAATTTGTTTGCATATTTCCTTGCAAGGTTAGACTTCCATCAAGCAGCAGTAGCAGAGATCATGATAGTCTTATGATACTGTTGCAGATTCATACATCATCTTCAGATGCTCAAGAATTTGAACAAACCCCTGACATCAGATTCTAGATTAAATGAAGGAGTCATTGCTCTTAAGATTTAAGATCCAGAATAATGGTCATCAAAATAAGTGTTTGTGAAAAATGAGGGGTTCGGGTGAGTTGTGTATTATGAATTCGGAGTAAGAGTTGGATTCTTTATCTTTAAGATAATTATTGGCCCGTTCTGATGCTAAATAAAATGGAAATTTGTTCCCCACGATAGAACGACTTACAATCTCAAAGTAGTAGTGCAACAAACTTTGAGAAACAACGAACCAAATAATGTTTTGAAATTCTCTACATTAAAGACAAAATGCTTTTGATTCTAATATTTGAAATGCTTTAAAATGTTTTTCATGTTGATGAAATGAAATGAGATGTCATATTTATAGAAGTTGGGAATATATCATTGAATGGACATAACCGACGTAGGTTATGACTTTTCATCATCATTTCGTTCAAATGGACACATTGTTTAACCCAATGGACACATAATTTTAACCAAACGACTTACCACTTATGTGTCAACACCTATTTGGTTGATTAGATACGGTTGGATGATGATTGGGCGTCATCACCCATCACTATATGTTATGATCGACATAGTCACTTGTCACAAATTAATTTGATCGACACAAATGTATTCAATAAATTTATCATTCACCGACAATAATCCCACGCATGAATGAAAATTAACATATGAACATGCAGACACTTAAGAGAGTTTCAACTACAAGTTATTGCATCGAGAACATAGCTTGTGACTTTGAACCTTCCTTAGAGGAATACCATCAAATTTACTTAGCTAATCAATGAACATGATGTTTTCAACTGTTCAGCTTGTTGTAACTGACATTTTTTAATGTTAATTTGTAACAATAAATTATTCTAAAATATGAGTTTAATTACATATGTAGATTAGATGGTGAGAGAAATAGAGGGATTACACTTGTCCCACATAGGAATATGATGGGAAAGTGTGGAGTTTTGATAAGGATATAAGGTGTATGTGGGGGTGAGTGTTTTACACTCAAAGTTGTCCCACATGAAAGTTTAAGGATAACTTAAGCTCCTTATATTAAGTTCAATGTTCAATTTGTGTTTGAAGTATTATGGAGACTAGAGTGAATATGAGGTTGCCCCACACGCGCGCTGCCGTTGCGGACGCTAGAGCGAATGTCTCAGTCTCAGTATCTATATTTTTGCAGCAAAAATATTTGACTTTATCTGATAAAACCCGGTGCATTTAAGGCAGTCAAATGGTTTTAAATCTGTTTTAATTCCTGTAAAACTCGTTTCAATTAATGGTGCTTTAATACCAGATTTTAAAACAGTTCAATGTTCAATTTGTGTTTGAAGTGTTATGGAGACTAGAGTGAACATGGGGTTGCCCCACACGCGCGCCGCCGCTGCGGGCGCTAGGGCGAATGTCTCAGTCTCAGTATCTATATTTTTGTAGCAAAAATATTTGGATTATCTAATAAAACCAGGTGCATTTATGGCAGTCAAATGGTTTTAAATCTGTTTTAATTCTTTTAAAACTCGTTTTAATTAATGGTGTTTTATTACTAAATTTTAAACCTGGTTTTAATGTTGCTTTATTACAAACTTGAAACTCATGCATTTATGTGGCGGTTTCAGTTGGTTTTAATGTCTGGTTTTAATTGTGTTTAATGAATTTTAAATCAATATTTAAAATTGTTTTAATGCCGTTAATGGCTATTTATTTCAGCCTTAATGGTGGTTAAATGCTGCACTAATGATGGTAATTAATGCGGATGTTGTAACCGCTGATAGCCTTGTCAATAAAAGGTTGCATAGGCTCATTTCAAAGGACACACAACACTACTCACTTATTCCTCTCTCATTTTGCTCTCTTCTCTCTCGGTTTTTTCCTCTCAAATCCGAGGGTGTTTGCTCCTTATAATCCGAGCTTTTGAACTTAAGTTTTCAAAAGGCTACTGAGTGTTGTTTCAAAAGCTTGAGGTGCGAAACAACACTCAGTAGCCTTTTGAAAACTTAAGCTCAAAAGCTCGGATTATGAGGAGCAAACACCCTCGGATTTGAGAGAAAAAACTGAGAGAGGAATAAGTGAGTAGTGTTGTGTGTCCTTTGAAGTGAGCCTATGCAGCCTTTTATAGGCAAGGCTATCAGCAGTTACAACATCCGCATTAATTACCATCATTAGTGCATCATTTAACCACCATTAAGGCTGAAATAAATAGCCATTAACGACATTAGAATGGTTTTAAATACAAGTTTAAAAGCCATTAAACACAATAAAAATCAGACATTAAAACCAGTTGAAATCGCCACATAAATGCAGGAGTTTCAGGTTTGTAATAAAACAGCACTAAAACCAGGTCTAAAATCTGGTACTAAAGCACCATTAAAACGAGTTTTAAAGGAATTAAAACATATTTAAAACCATTTGACTGTCATAAATGCACCGGGTTTTATCAAATAAATCCAAATATTTTTGCTACAAAAAGATAGATACTGAGACTGAGACATTCACCCTAAGAACACCTCGAAACAACACTCAAGAGCCTTTTGAAAACTTAAGCTCAAAACCTCAGATTATGAGGAGCAAACACCCTCGAATTTGAGAGAAAAAACCGAGAGAGAATAGAGCAAAATGAGAGAGGAATCAGTGAGTAGTGTTGTGTGTTCTTTGAAGTGAGCCTATGCAGCCTTTTATAGGCAAACCTATCAGCGGTTACAACATCCACATTAATTACCATCATTAGTGCAGCATTTAACCACCATTAAGACTGAAATAAATAGCCATTAACGATATTAAAATGATTTTAAATACAGGTTTAAAAGTCATTAAACACAATTAAAACCAGACATTAAAACCAACTGAAACCGCCACATAAATGCAGGAGTTTCAGGTTTGTAATAAAGCAACATTAAAACCAGGTTTAAAATATGGTATTAAAGCACTATTAAAACGAGTTTTAAAGGAATTAAAACAGATTCAAAACCATTTGACTGTCATAAATGCACCGAGTTTTATCAGATAAATCCAAATATTTTTACTGCAAAAATATAGATATTGAGACTGAGACATTCGCCCTAATGCCCACGCCCGTGCCAGAGCCGGCCTGCGGCGCGCGTGTAGGCAAACTCCATGTTCACTGTAGTCCCATAACACTTCAAACACAAAGTGAACATTGAACTTAATATAAGGAGTTTAAGAGGATGTTTGGCTAAGCTTAAAAGCTTTTCAAAATATCTTATAAGATGTTTGGGAGCTTTTAAGATGTCACAAACCGTTTGGTAAATTTTGTTTAAAAGAGCTTATAAAATCTCAAAATAAGATGTTTTAGATCTTATAAGATCTTTTTAAAAAAGTTAAACTTTCCTAATTTTTTTATAAGATCTTATAAGCTCTATGCAATTAATAATTGATAAGACAAAAGTAACTTTATTGATTTGCTATATTTCAATTTGACTCTTAACAAAACAAATATACTTTTAACAACAAAAAAATTCTCTCTCTCTCTCTCTCTCTCTCTCTCTCTCTCTCTCTCTCTCTCTCTCTCTCTCTCCATACATATGTCGCTCCCGCCCTCCCCCTTCTCCTCTTCTCTCTCTCTCTCTCTCTAAATATATATATATATATATAATATCATCTCTTTTATCATATTTATATAATGATGACATTAATAACGTAATTAATATTAATTTTTAATTATTATAATTATGAAAAATATGCTACCGATATTATATATAATATGGTTAAAAGTAGTCATTGAAGTTAATAAAAAAATATATATCAATTATATATCTATGTTAATATTCGACTAGCATGAATGTTAATATTATTTCGATGCAAAAGTTTAAAAATAATAATTTGTCAATTTTTTATTTTTGAAAAAAAATTTATTAATTTTTATTTTGAGCTAAACTAATGTATACTATTTATGAAAGTATTTTAAAAATATTCAAATACAAAATATGTTAACAAAAATAACAATTTATTTGATTCTAATAGAATCATGTCCGTTTTGATCATTTCACCAATAAAAAGACCTTATTATGCCAAACACTCTAACATCTTATAAGATGTGAAAACATATTAGAAGATGTGAAAACATCTTAGAAGTTTTAATATCTTATTTTACCCAAACACTTTAGAAGCTTATTTTTAAAATAAGATCCAACATCTTATAAGCTCCTAAAATATCTTATAAGATGTAAGAGCTTATAAGATGTTTTAAAAAAGTTTAGCCAAACACCCTCTAAGTTATCCTTAAACTTTCAATGTGGGACAACTTTGAGTGTAAAACACTTACCCCTACATACACCTTATATCCTTATCAAAGCTCCACATTTTTCCATCATATTCCTATGTGAGACAAGTGTAATCCCTCTATTTCTCTCACCATCTAATCTATGGATTCACATGTAATTGATCCCATATTTTAGAACAATTTGTCGTTACAAATTAACATTAAAAAATGTCAATTACAACACAACTGTTAGTGTAGACCAAGATAATAATATCCCACACAATACCTTCTCTAATATCGTTGATTTTCACGATTGACTGCATTTTGGCCTTGGACAGTATCGTGGATTCATAAGTGTTTTATATTTGAAGCGGTTCATCTTCACACTTATATAGGTGATCTCTTATACTAATTTTTGCTCATCATAGTGACTATTAAAAGCTTATAGCTTACCATCTACCCTTTAGCTAACAACACTAAAAGTCATGGGAATGCGAAACTGTAAAACTCGAAGTATTTTTTACAATCTTTATAATCATACAAAAGTGTGAGAAAAAACTCTTGACTGAGTAGCAAATCTATAGGTTAACCAGTCTTACTTATAAATCGTAAAATTATCTAGATTTAACATAATTTAAAAAGAAATGGACTTTAACTATGTTCCTAGATTATATATTGCAAGATTTAAACCAACATTCAATTTCGAATTCCAGTTTAACTATAATCAAACTTTGTTCAACATGAGAATATTTGATATATATATAAATTTGTGTAAATCTTGCTATAAAAATAATTGATACGTCGTTGAGAGATTATTCTCTTGAAAATTGGATACTCTTCTTTTATATTTGAAACAATAGATTCTTTCCCATAATATTATTCATTCTTTAAAGATACCATTACCATCTTACTTGAAAAAATTGACATAACATTATTTATATAAAACCACTATGTTAAACCAAGAAGTGTAGAAGCCATCTTTGCCTACCTTTATTGAAAAAAAATTACATGGTTGATGATTAACATATATCATAAAGTAAATGTTGTCCGGTGACGACCTTAACAATGTTTGTACGTGAATTGAATTTCTTATTACAATTTTTGTAAATTTATCTACTTATTTTGAATAAAGATTTTATTTAAATAAAGGATAAATTGCATAAAAACCCCATGTGTTTTTAAAATTTAGCTAAAAACTCCCTCGTGTTAAAAAAATAGGCAAAAAACCCCATGTGTTATTAAAAATACAACATACTCTCCCCTTCCGTTAGTTATGCTTAACGGCGTTAATATTTCTACTGAATTTCCCGTTATGCCCTTTCTATCATGGCCATTGATTTTCAGTTGTTAAAAAATGAACGGTTCAGATTAAATTAATTTAAAATATATTTTTATTTATTATATATGTAATTATATATACAACTATACGTATATACAATATATATATGGAATATGAATTCAGGCGGCGACGGCCACAGCGAGGCCGTCGCCGCCCCCTTCAACGTGCCTGGGCGGCGACGGCCTCGCCGCCCAGAACAGCCTGGGAGACGCCGCCGTCGCCCGCACACGATGGGGGCGGCGTCGCCCAGTCTAGGAGGCATCGCCTCGTGGATCCAGGCGACGTCGCCCCATCGGCGGGCAGCGGCGGTCGTCCAGACTGGGGATTTTTGCTATATTTTATAAAACACAGGGGCTTTTTTGCCTATAAATTTAACACAAGGGAGTTTCGCGCTATTTCACCAAAACACAGGAGGTGTTATGCAATTTATCCTTAAATAAAATTCATAATATAATCTCTATATACACAATATATATATATGTAAAATAAAATAGAAAATACAAAATTTGTAATAAAATATTCAATCCGCAGCCAAAAGTATATTTATTTATTATACGATATGGGAAAGGGGAGAATGTGGATATTGGAGTGCAAACATACCCACAAACCCATATTTGCTGTCGTTGAGGAGAGTCCACCACACGCTCACTAGCTCTAAGCGACGCATGGTTTCTGCAAAAATTTTCTCAGACAGGAAGGAATGCTTTTGCTTTCTTCTTCGGTTTCTCTCCTTAAGAGTATGTGAATGATCAAATTCCTTTTCTCTTTACTCTTCTCCAATCTACTGAAGAAATCTTGAGGGTTCTATCACAAAATGAACAAGTTCTTGTGCGTGTTCTCAGTTCATGCTGCCAATTCAAGATTCTGATTTGAGAATTAGGAAATCTTGAACCCATTTTTGTGTTTTTCCCAAGAACTGTAGAAACCCGTTGGGATTTTCTTGCAAAATCTTATCTTGTCTGAAAATTATGGATACTCTACTCAAGACTCACAATAAGCTTGAGTTTCTGCACCCAGTTCATGGATTTGCTGATAAAGTTAGTGCCTTTGGCTCTTTGAGGCCTCAGAACTTTGAGCCAAAGTTTCATTACAAGAAATCCCATATTAAGTTGAGCAAAGGGTTCTGTCTGAAGGCCAGTTCTAGTGCCCTTTTGGAGCTTGTGCCTGAAACCAAGAAGGAAAATCTTGAATTTGATCTTCCTATGTATGACTCTTCGAAAAACCGTGTAGTGGATCTAGCTGTTGTGGGTGGGGGGCCTGCCGGACTTGCTGTGGCGCAGCAAGTTTCTGAGGCAGGGCTTTCTGTTTGCTCGATTGATCCTTCTCCCAAGTTGATTTGGCCTAATAATTATGGTGTGTGGGTGGATGAATTTGAGGCCATGGATTTGTTGGATTGTCTGGACACAACATGGTCTGGTGCTGTGGTTTATATAGACGATAAGACGACTAAAGATCTTGATAGGCCTTATGGACGGGTTAACAGGAAGCAGTTGAAATCGAAAATGATGCAGAAATGCATTTCGAATGGCGTTAAGTTTCATCAGGCCAAGGTTGTGAAAGTAATTCATGAGGAATCGAAATCGTTGTTGATATGCAATGATGGAGTTACCATTCAGGCTGCGGTGGTTCTTGATGCAACCGGCTTCTCCAGATGTCTCGTACAGTATGATAAACCATATAAACCCGGCTATCAAGTTGCTTACGGGATTTTAGCAGAAGTTGAAGAACATCCATTCGACATAAATAAGATGGTTTTCATGGATTGGCGAGACTCGCATCTTAACAATAACAAAGAGCTGAAAGAGAGGAACAGAAAGATTCCAACTTTTCTTTATGCAATGCCCTTTTCTTCACAAAGAATTTTCCTAGAAGAGACTTCCCTGGTCGCTCGTCCTGGAGTACCTATGAAGGATATTCAAGAACGCATGGTTGCTCGACTGAATCACTTAGGTATAAAAGTAAAAAGCATCGAAGAGGACGAGTATTGTGTGATTCCAATGGGAGGACCTCTGCCGGTTTTACCTCAGAGAGTTGTTGGAATTGGTGGTACAGCAGGGATGGTGCACCCTTCAACTGGCTATATGGTTGCAAGGACTTTAGCTGCTGCCCCGATCGTCGCAGATGCTATTGTTCAGTACCTGGGTTCCAACAGAGGCACTTTGGGTAATGACTTATCGGCAGAAGTTTGGAAAGACTTGTGGCCCATAGAAAGGAGACGACAACGGGAATTCTTCTGTTTTGGGATGGATATTCTGCTCAAGCTTGATTTGCATTCCACAAGAAGGTTCTTCAATGCTTTTTTTGACTTAGAACCTCGTTACTGGCACGGGTTCTTGTCATCTCGGCTGTTTCTCCCCGACCTCCTACTCTTCGGGCTCTCCCTCTTTTCCCATGCCTCTAACACGTCGAGGTTAGAGATCATGGCAAAGGGCACACTTCCTCTGGTAAATATGATCAACAACTTATTACAGGATAGAGAATGAATTTGTGGTTCTTATTTTTTACATGTTACCCCTGTCGACATATATATTTACAATTAATCTTTGGAGCAAATGCAATTTGAATTAGCTGTTCTTCATCGCCTATTTTCCCAGTTTCAGCTTTCGGGTCTTGCTCTTTCCATTCGACCAGCAAAACACTTACATATGTGTTGTTTACCCACCAGCTTTACGGGTTTTGCATATTAAGCTCACTGAAAACTCATCATATAACTATGAAAGATGTCGATGCCCTGATCTTGTGATGCAAAGATCCTCCAGGACCATCTTGAAAAACCACTTTGAGTTGACATTTATGCTGTTTAGAGTGGATGAATTAACATTGTCTCAGGAAAGCATCTACCTAAGTTCGTCTGAATATTCCGTTGATGATTCATGATTAGGCCGATGAACATCATCGGTGACTCATAGATGCTAGCAAAAATGACTGCAAGTCCATAGGGCTCAGGAAGTTCTTACACACCTGCCGTTGTTAGCTGGCTTTCTTTCTTTGGGAATAAACACATGTCTCTGCACTTGGCTTCGATGTGTTACACTTGATTGCAAGGTGCGTGGTATTATCGACTTTGACATAAGTGCTCGGATTTATTTGCGATTCTATGATGATAGGTTTTTTTTTTGTTGCTGTTCTAAATTATATGAATTGGGAACTCCTTTTATTTGAATTACAATGTACTTTAAAAGAATGTGAGGGTAATATTTGTGAAATCTTCATGTTGCCCGAATTCTGACACGAAAGAACTAATCGCATGATAAGTATAATTATAGTTGGAGCAAGAATCTTTTGTGATTATGTACTTTCTGACTTGGTACAGTAAATTTTGGAAATGTTTGAGGAGTATTATAGAATATTGGGAACAAGGAATCATTGAAAATTCAGGATGAGAAACTCTATAATGTTACTGCCCAATTTGGTTTAAGGAAGAAATATTAGAGGATTAGATACCAAGAATGAAATGTAACGTGCATTGATGCAAGAATTTGGTCTTTTTTTTCTTGTTCATGTAAAAACCTCGTACCTGCCCATGATATATAGGAGAAAACCAGAGATGTCAGCCTAATGAACAATGGCTTCCATGTTGTCCAAATGGAAGCACCTCACTTTTCCTCTCCTCATGCTCCCTATTCCCCTTCTATTTCTCATCACCAACTACCTATTTTTCACCATCAACAACACTAGACACTTGCAAGATGAGTTTCAAAACGTGACCACATCATACCTTAGTAGTTTAAGAAACCCCGAGTGGTTCGAGGTTGTATCACGGGAGATCATGAGAGACGAAAAGATCAAGATGGGATTGTCGAACATGGATCGGATTAGTGATGAACTTCACACACGAGCAAGGAAGAACACGACCACCTACCTCAGAAGCGTGAGGAACCCTGAGTGGTTTGAGGTTGTTGTACGAGAGTTCAAAGATGAAAAGATCAACATAGGATTGGTGAACATCGATGAGGAGATTATGGATGGAATTCGTGCAAATGCAAAGTTGGTGAAGGTACATTTCGACCCTGTGGGGAAGGACGACATTCAATGGTCTGACCTGGCTCCTGAGAGGATCGATGAAAATTCAAAATGCCCTGATATTCCAATGCCAAGATTCGAGGATTATGAGCAGTTGGACGTAGTAGTTGCTAGGGTTCCTCGCACGGAATGTAAAGACGGTGGGTCGAGGAATGTTTTTAGGTTGCAAGTAAACCTAGTGGTGGCTAACTTACTAGTTAGAAGTGCGAGGAAGGATAACAGGCCGGTGCTTGCTGTATTTGTAGAGTCATGTGACCCTATGTGGGAGATTTTTAGATGTGACGACCTTTTGTGGAATATTGGCAATTCTTGGGTCTACAAACCTGAATTGACGAGGATCAATCAAATCGTGCTCATGCCTATCGGTCCATGCCAATTCCTCCCTCCATTTTCCCATCATGGTACGTTTTTGTCTTTTTTTTCTTTAGTTACAAAAAATTCTTATCTAATTTAGGTCTAGTCATATACTATTTAATTGCAGAAGATATGATATTACACGTATTATCTGCTAATCACAAATAAAATGTCACTACACTTGTCACGTAGTTACAAAATATAGGAAAAAATTGTAATTTTAGTCCTCGAACTTTGGGGTTGACATTTTTAATTAGTTCTGTATAAATTCATTTTGATAATTTTATCCGGTAATACATTGAAGATAAAAATGGCCTAAATTTGCTAAATGGTAAGGTGTACATGACATGCACGTGACCAACTTAATTAGGATATTTCGCCATACTTTTTCAACTATTGTTGTCCTCAATGTACATAATTTTTAAAATTACATAATAAAGATTGCCAAATGAATCTGCACACAAAATTAGAAAAAATTGCACTTTTGATCCACAGTTTACAAGCTTAGCACATTTAGTCCCATGACTAAAAACTTGTACCATTAGGGACAAACAATGCTAAAATATCTTATTCTGTCTGACCAAATGTCCCCAATTGTTCAATCTTATGGGACAAAAATGCTCAATATTTTATCCTACGCGGCCAAATATGTTAAGCCGTGGGCCCAAAAGTGAAACACCTCAATCGTGTGGGACCGACAGTGCAATTTTTCTTTTTCCAAGTAAATTCGTACATGACCAGGTAAAACTGTCACCGTGTAATATTACAAACACTAAAATTTCAATTCTCCCCCTAATGTATAAACTAAGCTAGGTCATGTTTATTATGATTGAATTCAAGGTGAAGAAGCATGGACAAAGCTCAAACACATAGCCAACCAAACCAACCACCACCTCCAACGGCCAAGAGAGGCTTATATCACCATCCTACACACCTCAGAAGACTACGTCTGCGGTGCAATAGTTTTAGCCCAAAGCATCATCCAATCAAACTCAACCAAAGACCTCGTCCTCCTCGCCGACGACAACATCTCACCGGAATCCATCTCCGGCCTCCGCGCCGCCGGCTGGAAGACCAAGCGCATCCGACGCATACGCAGCCCATATTCAAGAAAACACGCCTACAACGAGTGGAACTACAGCAAACTCCGGATATGGCAGCTCAAACAGCTCTACGACAAGCTAATATTCATTGACGCCGACCTCCTGGTAAACAGAAACCTAGACGAGTTCTTCGCCTACCCGCAGCTGACGGCCGCCGGAAACTACCAGAAACACCTCTTCAACTCCGGCCTCATGCTGGTGGAGCCGTCGCAGTGCACGTTCGACGTCCTGATTAAGAAGATGAGGGTGGTGGAATCCTACAACGGCGGGGATCAGGGGTTCTTGAACGAGATGTTTGTGTGGTGGCACCGCCTGCCGGCGCAGCTGAACTACCTGAAAGTGTTCGTGGATCCCAATGATCATCTGCATTGGATAAACAACGAGGTTTATGCTGTGCATTATACGGGTCTGAAGCCATGGAAGTGTTTCAAACAGCTTGATTGTAACTGGGATGTGGAGAGATTCCACAGATATGCGAGCAGCTCGGCGCACAGGATGTGGTGGCGGGTTTACAGGGCCATGCCGAAGAAGCTGAGGCCGTACTGCCCACAGGGCGGACATGGAATCAAGAACAGTGCGAATTTGTCTGCGACGAAGGGTCATCCTGCAGTGAGCATTAAGGGTTTATAGCTATGGAAAATTCAAGGTTTTTCTTGCAAGAATTTGTGAAGATCACTACGATTTCACTCACACTTGTGCTGGTCATTAGTTTCAATCGTTTGTTCAATTGATTGTAACAAAAGAAAAGAAAAGTGTATTATTTGAATATTTTATATGAATTTAGTATATGAAAGAACGTGATTGAAGGGGAAAAAATTGGAGCAAGTATGGAGATGGGAGAGAAAATAAATTAATAATATTTTGTGAGGGTTTTTTTTTAATTTTTTCATACTTTATGGGGTTGAATACAATTATAGGCATAATCTAGGGTATAAAATGTATTTAACTCTAATATTTTTTGGAATTGTCTCTCCCTATGGATATATTTGATCCAGTATTAAATACTTATCATTATGGTTATTCTAATACCGTCTCCTCACTTAAAATGCAATTAGCCCCATGTGAAAAAGATATTGGGATTTTTTGGCCTTTTTTTTCTTTTTTACCAGGTTCTTTTTTCCTATTATCTATTTCACGAGGGGTTAATTGAATTTAACCCAGATATAGATTAATAAGGATTAAAGGCAAATTTCGTCCATTAACTTTGGTCATTTTCCATTTTAGTTCAGTAATTTTTTAGGGTTCCATTTTAGTCCTGTAACTTTTTAAATTGCTTAATTTCAAGACAATTTTCGCCGGAATTTCCAAGGGGTCGCCGGAAACTCGCACATGAGGTGCACGTGCAGTATTAATTTGGGGCTAGCATTTTAATTGGTGGAATAATAATACATGGCAATTAGTTGGCATTAGAAAAAGACGTGGCATAAATTGCCACGTCAGATTCCCACATGGAATGAGAGGAAAAACACTTCCCCCTCTCTGCCTCGAATTTTACAAAATTAAAAATGACAGAAAACCCCAATCCCCTTTCATTCTCTGCAATCCCTAAAAAAATCCCCAAATAGAAAACTAAACTACGTGCTGTGGAATCGAGGGCAGACATCTTCAACACACCTTGAGTGGTGGAATCATGGTGATGAAAAGGGCAAAGAGGCATCTCCATCTCCCACCCCCACGATACCGTACATATTCTCCTGTTTTTAAATCTTTTTTGCTTGAGTTTTGTTGTTAAAAGTCATTCTTTATGTTGAGTGATGCTAATGGGGTTTTTTTTTTTTAAATGTTAATGGGGTTGTTTTTTTTTTTTTTTTTTTTTTAATTTTTTTTATGTGAATGTGGCCCCTCTATACTTTTTATAATATATGTGGTCCCATATTGAATGGGTTTGTTTGTATTACTTGCTTTAGTGTTTTGTTGACCCTTTTTTTTTTTTATTTAATTCTCAGACCTTAAAACTGAATCCATGACGTTGTGTGTATGTTATGGTGGTACGGCTAGGCATGTGCCTGAAGCCGTGTATGTGGGGGAAAATGTATGTAAATTTGACTATGTGTCGCCTAATGACTTTATTTAGAGAATTTGAATGTTATTTGTGAAGATATTGGGATAACCAGTTGTAGGTCATTTTATACCATTATGAATAGAGGGTTAAAATTGGTGAAATATAACAAACATTTGAGGATAGAATTTAGGAAGAGTTAGAACAGAGAGTTAAAGGTATATGTGGATGCTCAAATGGTTGAGGGTGAGAGTGAGGTGGTTGCTGCAGTGTTAGGGGTGAGCATGAGGTGGTTGCTGTAGTGGGGAGAGGGTCATCCAGTTGTTGAGGGTGATTCAAAGGTTGGTGAGAGTGTTCCAGTTGGTGCTGGGGATGCTGGGGGTGATGGTGAGGGGGATGATTTTGTGGATAGTGGCTATGAATTAGGTGCTGAAGATGTGTGACGGGTTGGAAGGGTGGAAGGGCTGAAGAGGAAGGAAGAGTTGATGAGGAGATTGTTAATACTAGTGATTCTAGTGAGAGCAGTGATGATGAAGAGGTTGATATTATTGACCACGATGGTGAATTTGATGAAGGTATAGATTCATAGGGTGGTGAGGGGGGTGGACCTTCAAACCCTATTTTTAACCCCGAAGAAATTTATGATCCAACTTTTGAAATAGGGATGTTGTTTAGCAACAAAGCAGGGTTTAAAAAGGCTTTGCAGTCCTATGTAATTAAGATAAAACGAAGTGTCAAATTCACTAAAAATGACAAAGGGCGAGTATATGCAGAGTGTGGATGAAAGATGCATTGCATTAACATAAAGGGTGAAGAAACATTCTAAATCAACCTGCTGAACTCTCATCATTCATGTCTTGAAATATTTGAAGTTAAAAACATGAAGACGAATTGGCTAAAAGATAAGTACCTGTAGAAGTTCAAATCTGACCCAAAGAGGTGTGTGAAGGGGTTCAGAGTTGACATTATAAGTGAACTTCGAGTTAACGTGTCAAGGTACCAGGCATATAGAGCCAAGAATGCTGCATTGAAGGAGCTTGAGAGTAGTCCAGAATGGCAATATAGTACGTTGTTGGACTACGCATATGAGATTAGAAGAACAAATCTGGATTCTATTGTTGTTATTGGGGACTGGTCAACAGATGAGGGAGGAAAGATTTAACAGATTTTATGTCCGTTTTGGGGTCAAGCTGGTTGTAGGTCGATAATTGGGGTTGACGGGTGTCATTTGAAGGGGCCTCATGGGGGTATTTTATTAACGGCAAATGGTGTGGATCCCAACAACAACTTATTCCCAATTGCTTATGCAGTTGTGAATAAGGAAAGTAGGGAGACATGTGAGGTTTCTTATTGTGTTAAAGCATGATTTAAATATTTTCAGGGAGTATGAATTCACTTTCATCTCTGACAAACAAAAAGGATTGATGCAAGATCTTTAAGAGGTCTTCCCGGGTAGTGATCACAGATTTTGTGTACGACACTTGCACAATAACTTCAAATAGGTTGGTTTCAGGGGCCAGGAATTTAAAATTACATTATGTAATGCAGCTAAAGCCTACACGGTTGGTGAGTGGAAGATGAAAATAGTTGAGATGAAAAATCTGTCACAAGCAGCACATGATTGGTTTAGTGATAAACCAGCGGTCTAATGGTTTAGGTCTCATTTCAGTGAGATTAGTTTATGTGATATGCTGCTAAACAATGTTTGTGAGACCTTCAATGCTTGTATTTTGGATGCTAGAGAAAAACCCATTCTAACAACCATGTTAGAATGGATAAGAGAGTACCATATGAGACGGATGCAGCAGAACAGAGAAAGGTGTGCAAGTAAATGGAAGGGCACGTTGTGTCCTAAAATTCAGCAAATTCTTCAGAAACAAGTGAGCAAGATTTCTGATTACATTCCCATTAAAGCTGATGAACAACATTATCAAGTTTTCTGCTTTGATGGGAGTCAAAACTCTGTGGATTTGGGGCTGAAAAGCTGCAGCTGTAGGAAGTGGCAACTGTTCGGAATACCCTACAAGCATGCATGTTGACTACATCTCTGAGTGGTACAGTGTCACTTATAAAAAAGTGTATGCATCAGCGATCCAACCAATGAGTCATGAGGCCATTTGGAGTGAAACATGTATCATACCTCCTCTACCACCCAACTTTGGAAGGGGTGCAGCCAGACCTGCCAAGGCCAAAAGAAGAGAAAGTGATGAGCCTACCCTCAAGAACAAGAAGTCAAAGAGAAAACAAATCCTTAAGATAAGAAGGCACCAAACAACTATTCATTGCAGGACATGTGGAGAGCCAGGACACAATTCATCCAAGTGTCCTGAAAGAGTGCCACCACAACAGGTATAAAGTTTGTGGATTTTATTATCTTATCATGTTTTAATTTGCTAGGCTTCAACAGGGAGGTGAAGCAAGGAATGAAGGTGAAAATGGCATTGGACAACAGACATTGAGCAAAAGGGTAATGTTGTCTGTTATATTTCAGTCCATGAAATATTTGAATTTTAACATGCAACTTTATTTTTCTCTATTGTTCATTAGGCTGGAAAAAGAAAGGTTAGGGAAAGTGCATTTGCTACACACATCTGAAATGGAACAAGTTGCTACACAGATGTAAGTTTACTTTTGTTGTATGTTATTTCAATTGGGGGAAATAACATTTTTGGTCCCATAAGTTAGGTATGTTTCATTTTTGGTCCCATTCATTACGGGATTGGCATTTTTGGTCCTGTAATTTACAAAAATTCGCACTTTTAGTCCTCGTCCACTTTTTTGTTCATTTCTTAACTTCGTCATGCACATGCCCAATACATGGCCGTTAAGTATTTTTTGTTGGAGGAAAGATTGGTGCATTTTTCAACTTGACAACACCTTGGTGGGGAGGGGGAATATAACTATTTTGAGGGGAATAAATCAATTTTAAAGGAAATTAAGGCAAGGAAAGGAAAATTCTCTCTTCTCAAACGAAAATTAAATTTTCCCTCAAGCAAAAATTACTTCAAAACCAAACGAAAAAGTGGATGAGGATCAAAAATGTAAATTTTTGTAAGTTATGGGACCAAAAGTGCCAATCCCGTAATGAATGGGACCAAAAGTGAAAAGAGCCTAACTTATGGGACCAAAAATGCTATTTTCCCATTTCAATTGCATTATTTGCATCACTTGAGTTTTTTTTTTTTTTTTTTTTTTTAAACATAGGTTATTGAGGAACAACCAACCATTCTCCCACTCTTGCAAGTTCCCTTTGAAGATGAACTATGCCCTGAAGCATGTGTCACACAAGAAGAAGTGCAACATCAAACACCGGCAGAGCCAGTTTACATGCCAGGCCCATCCATGTACCAACAATTAACTATGTCAAACCCACAAAGAGGAGTCCACATTAGAGCACCACCTCCTTTAGGGGCAGGCAAATTTTGCCTTATTTTTCCACCACATCAAGGGCACAGTCTGGGACAATTCACCTAGTTGTAACAGAAGGAGGCCAGAAATTCATAGACCCAAACCATTTCAAATGGATGCATTAGATATAATAACTTATTTTGTCTTGTAAATGCATACATGTTTACTTTTTGACTAGCATGAATATTGGTTTGGATGAATGTTGTTATGTTTTTGATCTTGTAAATGCACATGTGCAGTTTTTTGGATTGTGGATGAATGCTATAAGTTTTTGGGCTATTTTGAATGAATCCAGTTTTTGTAGCTTAAGGCTTTTCTAGTTTTTCATGTTCCAGTTGTTCCAGTTTTTTCATGTTCCAGTTTTTTCAATTTTTTCATTTTCAGTTTTTGCAGCGTACGCTTTTTTTTCCACTTTTTTGTAGGTTCTTCATGAACAAGTATAATACTAAACATTTCACTAAATACACCAAATTGAATATTTCATTACAACAAAAACAATAACAATAATACATCCGAGAGTTGCAGATAAAAATTCCATGTCCAATTACACCATAAAAATATACATACAAAATTTGAATGATCACCACAACCAACACAATATTATCAACATTGGACATAAGCTCATGTAAATTCTTTCTTTTCTTCTGTTTCTCCTTCTGCAACATTTATTCGCCTTAGCAAACCTGGGATGATAGCCCTAGCCCTTTGGCACATAGGAGGGTCTTCCCATACAAAGAATCTACACCATCCTCTCTGCGAAAAACACCCCAAAAATCAGCCAGAAGAAGAAGAAAATTCTAATTGAAGAACATCCAAAGGAGAAGCTTCGTACCTTCCCTTCATACCTTCTAATTTTGGCAGGAATTAAATCTCCTTCCCGAATTCTTGTTTGTCCAAGATGTCCGCATTACTGTCGGTCGGCCACAGTGGCACTCCAACGAGCTGGTGACGATGGACATGGGGGAGCTTCTCTTCGCAACACCAGCCTTGAAGATTTAGGGCTCTTTCTAGATCGGGACTTAGGGCACTTTGATTTGGGGATTTCGGGTAGCAGATATTTTGAGGGGGAAGTGTTTTCCCTCTCATTCCATGTAGGAATCTGACGTGGCAATTAATGCCATGTTTTTTCCTCTTTTCTTTTTAAAATGCCAACTAATTGTCATGTTTTACTGTTCCACCAATTAAAATGCTAGCCCCAAATTAATACTGCACGTGCACCTCATGTGCGAGTTCCGGCGACCCCCTGAAAATTTTGGCAAAAATTATCCTGAAATTGAGCAATTTAAAAAGCTACGGGACTAAAATGGAACCCTAGAAAATTACTGGACTAAAATGGAAAATGGACAAAGTTAATGGACGAAAATTGCCTTTAATCCAGATTAATAATAACAAAACTTGTGGACAAAATTAAATTTTTTTATCCATTGGTGTGTATAGAAAATAGATATAAATTAATAATGACATTCGTCGGTATGTATCCCACATTGGCTATAAACAAGAAACTCAAATTGTCTATAAGCCCAACGCGCCTTTCCCTAACAACTCAAATTTTTAAGAACAAATTTCTTGAAATTTCAGTCAAAACACACACGATATCGTCTATAAGAACAAGACCATATGCTCATTCCAAACTCTTCATTTGAGGGTCGACAATGTTGGCACATAATTCTATATTAGTAGCAAACGGCCCCTAATAATGTTGGCACATGATCCCATATCAATTACAAACAACTCGTAAAGCTCTTATTAAAACCAACAGTACCTTATGCAACGGGACCCCAAATACATCATCACAAGTTGCATCAATTCTTTAATTCATTCAAAATTGGTGATTTCATTTATAAAACTTAAACCCGAAGAGAACTGCAGTTAATAAACCAAGTCAACTCGTCTTTTTTTTTAATACTAGAAAGCATGACCTGCGATGCACGTGTACAAATATATATGTTTTTAGAAGTAAATATATCATTTATGTTAAGTTCATGCTATTATTCATATTTTTTTCAATGAAACATTAGTATTACAATTATATTTTCAAAAAATTGATAATAATTATTTAAATTCATAAAGAAACTATTCAATTCTATTATTTGTAATTCACTTTCTAAATTTAATTGGTACTATTGAATAAAAAGATATTCCCAAAATTGGAATTTTGTATTTCGTATATTCACTATTGATTATTTTGTTATTATGTACCAAACCAATCAATATGAAAATATAAAATATTGATATTCAAAAAATTAATATTAAAATAAAAATAATGATAAATAATAAATTAAACGTAAAAATTAATGATAAATAATGAATTAAAAGTAAAAATTAATGATAAATAATAGCAAATATTCCACATAAATATTCTTAATTCAAATATTTTTGATAAATAATAGCAAATATTTTTAACGGTCAACCTAACGAATAGTACTCAGGTCGAGTAAAAATGCAAACGTTGGATACCAACTTTGATGACTTGGAAACATGGAGTATTAAAGATGAAATAGAGTTATACTTTGGGTACCAAAACTGAAATTATCCCACTGAAAAAATATATTAATCTCATTGGCTTATTTATTTATTATTTTTTTTTCTAATTTCAACATAATTAACTCAATTTTTATTTATTATTTTATTGTACTAAGTTTATTATCAAAATTTATTAATTTTCTTAATTTGAAAATGTAATTGGACTAATGTGTTGGTATATAATTATTTTAAAAATTTTATACTTTTAATTGTTATTGTGTTAATGTTTACTCACCATTTAACTTTTCTTATTTTCATAAGGGGAAATAGTATTTTCAGTCCGTAACTAAGGTCTTTTCCATTTTAATATGGTCCATTGATTTTGGGATTCTCACTTTCGATTTCGTAAATATTAAAAAAGTAGCAATTTTGGTTCGATAACACCTTTCCCTCTGGATATTCAAAAGAAAATGCCATGTGGACGTTAAGTGTATAATAATACAAGGAGACCAAATATTACAATTATTATGCACCTTTTAAAGCATAAAAATAGTTATATATCTCGTTAGGGCCTACAATTAGGTTAGTTAATTTACTACTCAATAAGATAAGGTTTTAAATTAAATTATTTATTATATTACTATTTATACTCTTCTTCAATGTCAATGTCTTGGGGGTGTAGGGGGAGGGGAACATGGTGTTTTTTAGCCTATTAATATTGAAATAAAATAAATTAGTTAGCTTTTTTTTAAAAAAAAATCAATAGCACTTCTAATTTAATAAGATTGATAATTTTTATTTGTAATTAAATTTTGACACTTTCTTTATTCCATTTAGAAGAAATTCAATTTTAATAAAATTGATCAATTTTTATTTGTAGGTTTATTATGTCTCTTTGCTATTGTTTGATTTTGCGATATTATGTCTGTGTATATGATATGTTTCTTTTACTATATTTTGAATGTCGTTGATTTTTAATTTATTGACACTAAATGATCAAAAACTAATTATTTTATTGACTATTATTATAAACATATAACTAATTGGACAATATTACCAATATTTTGTATTGTAAGATCCTAATGTTAATTATATTTCAGTATCAACTTTTAAATATTGTCAAAGTATTATTTACATGCTTTATTATCTTTTAAATTTTGAAACATTACGTATAAAATTTTATTTTTTGCCTTTATATTGAAATTTTTAATTCTATGTTGTTAAGGCGTTTATTTATGTGTGAACAGATGGGCCTGGACGGTTAATTAGTTAGAAGGGCCAGAACTGTTGTTGGTTAGTATGTTAGTTTGTTGGGCCAAATGAGTGTTGAGTGCGGTTAATTTATTGAGAGGTAGTTGAGCAGACCTCTATTTAATAGAGGCCCAATTCGCATTTTTCTGTACGTTTTCGTATACCAAAACCCTCGCGAGAAATTATTCAGTATTTTTTCTTCTTCTTCTAGCTTTCTTTAATCTTGAGTCCGCATCTTGAGTCTTCCTTCCATGGCGCCTTTCAGGCTTCGCTTGCGTTCTGAACATGGTATCAGAGCCATCTTTTGATGGTCTTTTGATCCAATTTTTTCTTCTTGTTTTAGATTTGCTGTTTGTGCTTTACTTTGTGCATCCATTGGAGTTTCTTTCATGGCAGGCAAGGAGAATGGAGGAAAGGAAATGGGGAACCAGAAAGGGAAAGAACCAGAGGCGTTGAAACTCCAAAGTGGAGATCACCCGGGCATGAACCTGGTATCTGTCCTACTGAATGGGACCAACTACTTGACCTGGCGCAGGGCGGTGCGTCTCGCGTTAGGGGCGAAATCAAAATTATGGTTTGTTGATGGGGGGATTCAGAGGCCGGAAGAAGGATATGAAGAATTTGAGCAGTGGCAAAGGGGATTACATGGTTGTTTCCTGGCTTCTGAACTCCATCAACAAAGACATAGCGGAGGCCTTCATCTACACCACCTCCGCCAAAGATCTGTGGATGGAATTATAGAGCCGCTTTGGGGAAAGCAATGGTCCCCTTCTGTACCAACTCCAGAGAGAAATTGGGAGCATGACCCAAGGGAATCAGTCCGTTATATCCTACTTCACCAGGTTGAAAAAGCTCTGGGACGAGCTGGCTTGCCTGAATCCAATTCCTTCTTGCTCGTGCGGTGCCAGCCGACAAATGGTGGCCCAAACAACATCCAGCCAATTGGTACAATTTCTGATAGGGCTTAGTATGGCTTACGATCACGTTCACAACAAAATCCTATTGTTTGAGCCCCTTCCAACAGTGGGGACGGCTTACTCGATGATCCTGAGGGTTGAAAGACAGAGAGAAGTTAACGAGGGGTCACTTCTAAACCTGCAGGCTGAGGCAATGAATGTGCAAGGCAGACAGAACTATGGGAGAAGCCCTGATAGAAGGAGAGAAACAAAGGACAAATCCAAGCTGTATTGCGAGCATTGTAAGAGGACTGGTCACACCAAAGCTGAGTGCTTCAAGTTAAATGGCTATCCAGACTGGTACAAGACCATGATGGATCAAAGGAGAAAGAATGGAGGCACTCCAGGCAAGGCCCTCAGTGTCTCTGAGTCTGCTGCCAATGATCAGAACCTTGAGGACCTTGTCAGGGCTGAAGTCAGGCGCCTTTTAGAGGAACAGGCTGAAGCAAACTAAATCGAATATGATGACTCTGAAGGGCCAACAGACCTTGGTGATGATGAGTTTGAAGACTTTGCAGGTATGAGTTCGACTTCTTATAACCCTTTACATTACAGTACTTGGGTTATTGACAGTGGAGCCACCTCTCATATCTGCACTAATAAAACTACTTTCTATTCACTAAGAAATCTTAAGTATCATTGCTATGTTAACTTACTTGATGGCACTAAGAGGTTGATTAGGCAAATAGGGGAGGTACGCCTATCTGATAACCTTTTGCTTAAAAATGTTCTGTATATGTCTGCCTTCAAACATAATCTGTTGTCAGTTAATAAATTGTGTGGAGATTGTCCTGTGCAATTTCATTTTTCTAAGAACTGTTGTGTGCTGCAGGACCTTCAGATTAAGAGGGTCATTGTTGTTGGTAAGTTAGAAGGAAGGTTGTATGTTCTGGGATCTAATTCCTTTAAGTCTGATGTCTTGAAAGAAGCTGTCAATTTACAGTCTATTTTCAATACTTGTGATTCTGTTCCAGAAGAAAAATTGTGGCATAGGAGACTTGGCCACACTCCTTACAATGTAATCAAACGTATCAGTGCAATAAAACCTACTACTTGTGACACTGTTGTTGTTTGTGATGTGTGCCCTTTGGCTAAACAACGTAGACTTCCATTTACTTTGAGTGAAAAAACAGTCTGATAATCCATTTGATCTTATACATGTTGACGTATGGGGTCCTTACAAAGAGTACTCCCTAAATGATTGTCATTACATGCTTACCATAGTTGATGACTGCAGTAGGGCTGTTTGGGTCTATCTCATGCATCAGAAACCACAGACTTCTTAAAAACTGGAAACATTCCTTAATCTAATAAAGACCCAATTCAGTGCTTGTGTGAAAACTGTTAGAACTGATAATGGGACAGAGTTCCTTGGTGAAGAGTGCCAACACCTCTTAAGGAAACATGGGATTCTTCATAAAAGAACTTGTGTCCACACCCCCCAACAAAACGGGGTTGTTGAAAGGAAATATCAACACATCCTGCAAGTTGCAAGGGGGTTGATGTTTCAAGCCAAAATGCCCCACAAATTTTGGACAGAGGCTTTACTCACTGCTACGTACATTATTAACCGCCCGCCCACACAAAGATTAAACTGGAAAACACCCTTTGAGGTTTTGCATCAGACTAAAGCCCAGTATGGGCACATGAAAGTGTTTGGTTGTCTCTGTTTTGCGTCTAATACTCAACCACAAAAAAGGAAATTTGATCAAAGGGCATATAAGTGTGTTTTCTTAGGCTATGTTCAAGGTCAAAAGGGATATAAAGTTTATAACTTAGAGACCAATGGGATTATGGTATCACGTGATGTGGTCTTCCATGAGAATGAGTTTCCTTTGGCTTCTGGAACCTTAGATGATATGCACTGCCCCTTGCACCTTATTGATTTCTCTTAGGGGACTCCGGAGCCCCCTGCAAGTAGGGTCATAAATGAACCTACAACAGTAAATAGGGAGGGTGAGGCCCTTATTAATCAGGAACCTCCAAGGGCCACAACCCAACTTAGAAGGTCCATTAGGACCTTGGTTAAACCTAGATGGATGAATGACTATGATCGTACCACTTGTGATGATGATTCTAATGTTTTCACTAGCACACCTGCACACGATAGTTTTGTTGCTGCACTATCTTTTCATGCAGAGCCTAGCACTTATGCACAAGCGGCAAAATTGGAAGACTGGCAGAGAGCAATGCAGGCAGAAATTGCAGCCTTGGAGAGTAACAACACTTGGACCCTGACTGAACTACCGGCTGGAAAAAAGAGCTATAGGAAGTCGATGGATTTATAAATTGAAGCTCAGACCAGATGGCAATGTTGAAAGGTGCAAGGCGCGTTCGGTCGCCAAGGGGTACAGCTAGATAGAGGGGCTGGATTATACCGACTGTTTTGCCCGTGTGGCAAAACCAGTCACTGTGAGGGTGTTATTGGCACTGGGGGCTGCTAAGGCGTGGCCTATATCACTTTGACGTCAACAATGCATTTCTGCACGGGAACATTGATGAAGAGCTATATATGGTGCCCCCAGAAGGGTATGATGCCCCAGAAGGATACATTTGCAAGTTGCGAAAATCTCTGTATGGCCTGAAACAGGCATCTAGAAGGTGGAATGAGGAGTTTACCAGCAAGGTGGAAGCCTATGGCTTCAAATAGTCCAGATACGACTATTGCCTGTTCACGAAGGATACTGGTGAAGAGTTGATCGCATTGCTGGTATATGTTGATGATATATTAGTGACAACACCCTCTGATTTCTACATTGAGCAAGTGAAACAGTATTTGAACGATCTCTCCACCATAAAGGACTCGGGATTGGCAAAATATTTCCTAGGATTGGAAATTGGGCCGACGACGCAGGGTTTGGTTGTAACACAGTCAAAGTACATACAAGACATTGTACGAGATGTTGGCTTGGCTGGAGGAAAGACTGTGTCCATCCCACTTCCGATGGGTGTTAAATTCACCACAGAGGCAGGAGCACCACTGTCAGATCCTTCTAGATATAGGTGACTGATAGGCAGGATTCTGTATTTGGGCTTCTCGCGGCCGGATGTTTCGCACGCAGCACAACAACTAAGTCAGCACTTGCAGCGTCCCTGCCAACAACATTGGGATGCTGCAGTCCATTTGGTTCGGTACCTCAAAGGGAGTTGCTCTACTGGTTTATTGTTTTCTTTTAAAAGTGATATGCGACTAACTGTCTATAGTGATGCAGATTAGGCGGCTTGTGTGGATTCCCGAAGGTCGCTTACAGGTTATTGTGTCCTCTTGAGAGGAGCTCCAGTGTCTTGGAAGACTAAGAAACAAACGACAGTCTCTTGGTCCACTGTGGAAGCGGAATATAAGAGCATGGCAGCTGCCACTTGTGAACTGACTTGGATAATTTTTCTGTTGCAGGATTTGAGAGAAAGTCCACATATTCCGATTCCGCTCTTTTGCGACAACAAAGCAGCCATCCCCATCACTGAAAATCCGGTGTTCCATGAGCGAACTAAGCAACTAGAGATAGACTGCCACGTTGTGCGAGACAAGTTTAAGGAAGGCATCATCAAGCCACTACACGTCAGCTCGAAGTTACAGATAGCAGACTTATTCACCAAGTCCTTAACAGGGCCTGTGTTCAGTAAGTTGCGTTCCAAGTTGGGTTTGGTCATGTTAAACCCAAATCCAACTTGTGGGGGATGTTAAAGCCTGAGATTTGTTGTTAAGGCGTTTATTTATGTGTGAACAGATGGGCCTGGACGGTTAATTAGTTAGAAGGGCCAAAACTGTTGTTGGTTAGTATGTTAGTTTGTTGGGCCAAATGAGTGTTGAGTGCGGTTAATTTGTTGAGAGGTAGTTAAGCAGGCCTCTATTTAATAGAGGCCCAATTCGCATTTTTCTGTACGTTTTCGTATACCAAAACCCTCACAAGAAATTATTCAATATTTTTTCTTCTTCTTCCAGCTTTCTTTAATCTTGAATCCGCATCTTGAGTCTTCCTTCCATGGCGCCTTCTAGGCTTCGCTTGCGTTCTGAACAGTTTTTAGTTTAACTTCTTAATCTTATTTTCATATGCAGCGATTGGTATAATCTATTTCTTATTCAATAATATATTATGTTACAACTTAATTTTTTATTTCACATTTGTTGTTGTAATACTTTTATTCTATTAATTAATATAAAAAATAATAGATATAACATTAAAGCATTCAGAATTATCTAATACTAAAAAAATCAAGTACTAAGAGATTCACTTAATAGTTGAATTTTAACAAGCAATTTCAATTTAATAATATCATATGCATATATGAATTTTAATTTGTAATTAAAATTTTGATATCTATTCGTTATTGTATATACATATATATATATATATGTAAGTTTAGATTAGTATTTTACTAGTCGTCATTGCACGCGGTCCCTGCGAGCATATAATAAATAAATATGATGTGAAATGATGAAAGAAAAGAAAATTTGTGAAAAAAACAATCGTAGAGTGAAAAAATAAAAAATAAAAAAGTTGGTGAGGAAAAAATGTAGAGTCGGTTGAGAAAAACGTGAGTAGTGAGTTATTGTAGAGTTATTAAAAGATAATGGAATTATTATTATGTCCGTTTTAAAAAAAGAATAGAATGCATCAAAAGGATAAACTGGGGCATTCAAAAATTGGTACGACGTAAGGGTTTTCTTTTATAATAGTTGATGCGTATCGTGGTTCAACAACACCACAAAATGTCGAGGGATCTTCCTGAAAGTCCCAAGATTGTAGGGGAGACTAACCTGCAGAGAAGGGTTAGCACTCCGATGCTTAAGTTAGTAATGTTCGACTTAAAAATAAATAAAGAACACTTGAAGGGGATGAGAATAATGGTGAAAGTGTGCTAATTGGTGTCTGAATATTTTGAAAAGTGGAGAGAAATTCGTGTGCAAAAAATAGAGTCGATGTTACTTGAGAGTCCTCAAAGTAGTGAACTTGTGAGATGTTGAAGTTGCCTAATGACTGCACAGTGTGCGTCTTTTATAGCCAGTGTTGAACTCGATTTTGGAGGATATTTGTTAAGTTCCATGTACTGTTGGAAAGCCTGAAGAGTCAGATTCCTAACCCAACCAACCGCGCATGAATCGGAGTTGAATTGGTGGAGATATATCCGTTTGAGTGGATCTTGCCACATCTGCCAGATTTTCAGGAAAGCAGTTACCAGCTGAGAAACATCCGGATTTTGGCCAATCTACAAGGAATCTGGACAAGATCTTTTAACATGACGTGGATTTAGGTGTTGGCTAGCTGCGTGACATGGAATCCAATCTGTTTGATGACTAGGCTTGCTTTACGAGCCTTTTCCCTGGGCCTGCCAGATTAGTGTTCGAAACTGGGTTTACATATGGAAAAAACCTTACTTTTGGGCTTGGTGGTGTTAGTCTGCTGGGTTGCTCAGCCTGGGGGCCTGCTCCTAGATCTTGGGTTGCCCTGGTGGATTTTGAGGGAGGCATCATCACTCCCCTCTACTCCAGTAGTGCGAGACTTGTTGTCGGACTGGTGGAGTAGAAATAAATAGTCCTGCAAAGGTTAGCACAGGAGCTATACACCTGGGTGTGCCAGCAGGAGAAGGCCTATTGTGGTGCTTCAATCCTGTTATTTTGCTCCAACAAGGTGGATCCTGCTTTGCTGTGCACTCCCTACTGGATTTAGTGCGCGCAATAATATGCGGATTTTTGAATTGCTTCCGGACTTATCTGCGGAGAAGATTTAGTAAGATAATCATTGCTATCAAGGGAAAGGAAAGAGAAGTTCCGCCGTGCGTGTCTGTGCACGCGCTCAGTGATTGGGGCGTGTCCGCTAAGCGAGGAGAAGAGAGCCCGAGCCCTGCGTGGATGGGACTCTTCGTCTGCCAGGGTATAAGACCCTTTTCTTGGGGAAGTTACATTCTCTATCATTCTGCCTTCATCCGAGTAAGTTTTCCCCCCTTTTCTGTGGATTTTTCTCTCTTTCTTTTTCTCTGGCAAGAACATTTTCCTGAAATCGATTTTTTTCTCTAGCAGGTTTCGAGATTTTCTAAAGCTTTCCTCTAATTCCTTGCTTCCCCTGCTTTGAAACTAGGTACGCCCTTCTGCTCCCCTCTGTTTGGTAGTCATGTCCACTGGTAGTATAGATAGGGACGCCAAGAAGATGTTTTGATTGATCTGTTGGATCCTTCTGATGAGGGTGATGATAATCTCACGCCTTCTAACTCTGCCTCCCACCAGGGAGGTGAGAGTGAGGAGGAGGGAAACAACAAGGAGGAGGGGAATAGGAAACGGACGGAGGACCTTCTTGTTGTGACCGGGGTCGCTGCTTTCTGTATCTATCGGTCTAGGTTGACTGAAATGGACTTAGTAGGGGTCCGGGATAAGTACGAGATACCTGGTGATTATGTGATCCAGGCCCCTGCTCCTGAAGCTCGTCCCCATCTTCCTCCTGCTGGATTTCTGTGTTTTCTATCTTGCCCAATTGGAGGCAGGCCTTCGATTTCCCATCCCCCCTTTTTTTTGCGAGGTGGCTACTTTGTTTAACATTCCTCTGAACCAACTAGTTCCCAAGTCTTTTAGTCTGCTATCTGGTTTTTACATTCTGGTGAGGAATTTAGGAGAAGTCCCCTCTACTGCCCAATTCCATTTGTTCTTTATGTTGAAGAGAGTTGGTCCTGGTCTTTTTTACTTCACCTCCCGAGGGGAAGCTCGATTTATCCACCGAGTCCTCTATGAAGGAGTGGAAACGAGACTATTTTTTTATCTCCTCTCCGCAGCCCTGGAGGTTTCCCCAAGTGTGGGTTGTGAACCCCCCTGATCAGTTAAAATACTCAGCCCGAAACAGGTCCACTGCCTTCCAGGCTTTGCTTGATCGTTTGAATGCCTCCCCTTTTGATCCTCGCAAGATGTTACACTCTGCTATCCTCCACCAGTTTGGCCTGAGTCCTAAGGTGGCAAGCATGGATCCTGCTGCTGGTATACAACCTATTTTTTGTTGCTTGCTTGCTGCAAGAATTTCGATTAGAGAAAATATGTGCTAATATATGTGTTTGTGTTTACCTGCTGGGTGCAGGAAGAATATTTCAGAAGCTGCTGCAAGATAAGGCGGAGGCAACTCCGGGTGCGGGCTTATCTGCAAGGCGAGCCCTGATCAAGAGTCCTCCTTCCACTCTTGCCAGTTCGGCCTCCACCAGAGACCCTAAAGGGAAACACCCTATTGAGGCCCTCCTAACTCCCACCAAGAAGGCTAAGGGTCAGCACGACCCTCTGGCCCCACCTGCTCCTCGCCCGGTTCCACGAGCGGGAACTCCTCGTCCTACTGATGAGAGGGCGACTCGAAGGAAGCTCTCTCCTAAATGGACCCTATAAGACGTATGCAGACAACCTGCCCCATGCTCGGGCCTTGGGTCTTTTTGGTACTCACCTTAGTTGGGTAAGTGCCTGTACTAAATAAGTTAGTGCATGATAATTAATCGAGCTAGATACAGTAACCTGATTACTTTTACTATTGTTGTGCAGGCCTGTGTGCTGGGGGGGCAGCTTGTTTAACTAGTTGGAGCATGAGGCCCTTTGTTCGAGGGCTCCCTTAAGCGGGTGGAAGAGCTGGAGGAGGCTAACCGCAAGCTGAGGAAAGTTGCTCAGAAGAGGGGTGAGGCTCGCTAGGAGGATGCTTCCAGCCTGCGCCATCTACGGGAGGAGGTTACTTTCTTACATGTTCGCTTGGAGCATGCGGTCTTGCAAGCTGAGAAGGAAAGAATGAGTTGATCTGCCGATACCCCAAAACCGAGGAAGGTCGAGATTTACTGGATGGTATCTGCGGAGTCGTCTGGCTGAGTATACTAAGTCTTCAGAGTTTCAGGGCCTGCTGGTGGATAAGGCTCTGAAATACTATTACCACGACTTCCAGACCTACACTCAATAATTTGTTGCGGCTGGCTATCCTCCAACCAGTGTTGACGCCTCCTTCCGGGACCAGAATGCAGGCTTGGCTACAGCCCCAGACCCGGATGACGATGAACATGCCCCAGCGCTAGAGGTCCCTACTACTGAAGATGACCTCATGCATTGGGTAGGTGGCTGGAGATGCAGTGCCCTTGAGCTCAGAGCCTCTTGCTGCAACTAGCGGAGGAGGTGCGCCCCCCCCAATTGCAATTGAATCTGTCCCCCCTTGTTGGAATAACAATAAAAAAAAAAAATATTTTTTTCTATTGAACAATTGGTACCTCCTGTGTGAGGTTTTGCAAATGCCGTGTGTGGGAATTTGAATAATTTTTTGCTTTTTGTTGGCACTTTGATGCCATGAATTCTGTTTCTCCCCTCCTTGCTTTATGGATATTTTTTGCTTATTCTATCAAGTTTATTCTTGTGCTTAATGCCATGCTTTTGCCTTCCTGCATGTTAGTGTAAATGATTTCCTGGGAATGCCCAGTTTATTTGCTGGCATGGACTTAGTATGCGCAAAAATGAGGTGTTCACCTGCAGGTAAATACTTGTATAAAGAAGGACTTATAGCCCTATAGCAAAGAATGAAATTCACTGCATACTGTTTGTTGCAAGCAAGAAGGGTTTTTGACATAAATCAAATTGTCGAAAAGAGATGCAATCTGCTAGGAGGTTCCCAACTTAGGTAGTAAAGCACTTGTTGTAGCAAGGTAGCAGGCCTGAATGCTGGCTCGTGGCCTTTTTTGCGCGTGATCCCCCTACTGATGGGGCAGGTTGTTAACAGCCATCTATTGTCAGTAGGGCGGGGCCTGGTCTGGCTTGGTAGCTTTATCCAGCAGGAGTAGAACAAGACCTGTTGCAAGGGGCAGTAGGAAAGTGCTAGAAATAGCAAGTAGAGGGATAATCGAGTAGTAAGTAAGCATATGCATGCTATTATGCACAAGCTATCACAATGAGATAAGTATGCCTCGTAGGGGCGAGTTATTAAGACTTTCAGTTTGAAAAAGGGGCAAGTTTGTGCCCGTTCTGGGGCGACTTATTACGGCTTTTGCAGCCAGTAGAGGTGCGCCAGCAGGGCAGCTTATCAGGGCTCGAAGCCAGTAAGAGTGCGCCAGCAGGGCGGCTTATCAGGGCTCAAAGCCAGTAAAAGTGCGCCAGTGGGGTAGCTTATCAGGGCTTAAAGCCAATACAAGTGCGCCAGCAGAGCGATTTATCAGGGCTCGAAGACAGTAAGAGTGCGCCAGCAGGGCGACTTATCAGGGCTCGAAGCCAGTAAGAGTGTGCCAGCAGGGCGACTTATCAGGGCTCAAAGCCAGTAAGGTAATTAACCTGTTTGACAAAGCAGAGTATAGCAAAGGAGCAAGACTTGTTCTTTTATTCACGCAGTAAGTGTTGATTAAGCAGGTAGTAAAGTAATGAGCATAGAGTAGAGTGTTCAGGAGTAAAACTTCCTGAGATTATATGCATTGGAGGTCGGGAGAGCTTTCTGCCGTCAACATCTTGCAGCTCATAAGCTCCAAATTTGATAATCAGACTCACTTTGTAAGGGCCCTCCCAGTTAGGAGCCAGCTTCTCTAATGGTTTCGAGGCACTGACCCATCTCAGCACGAGGTCTCCCACCTGGAACTCTCTCATCTTCACCCTTCTGTTGTAAGCATTGATCACCTTTTGTTTGTATCTTTCCATGCGAGTTCGAGCATCCTCTCGAATTTCATTAACGAGGTTTAGATTGGTACGCATCAGGGCATTATTGCTTTCCTGCTCAAAGTGTTGTATTCGAAAGGTTCCAATAAGTTTGTTTGTCTCAAGTATGGTAGCAAGTGGACTTTTAGACATTTTCGATCTACAAGAAAGAAAAGAAGAAACAATGGAGATTTTAGCATTCTTTCAATCAATATTAATTAAATTTACGATATGGTCTTTAATCATAAATTGCTCCCACTATTTCTTCAAAATTCCATAAACCCCCATATGGATTTTTGGGAAACATTTTTCCTAGTGGGCTTGAGGTCCATAGAACGAATTTCATACCCAACTGTTACAATTTGCATGAAAACAATTCTATGGGAGGTGACTTTCACCATTCTCATCTTATGAGATCCCCAAGGTATTTTACCTTATTTTTCACATAATCCCAAGGATTCCAAGTGAATTATGTTACTCCACGTTAAGCCCAACCCATCGACCGAAAGACCTCCCACTATCACCCTCCACGACTCGTGAAACAGAGTGATAGTAGGTAATCTACTTGTTTATAGTGATAATACATCTTTTCACTACTTCCAAATCATTCCACGACTCGTGAGACAATGAATTGAAAGGTGATAGCATCTCATATTTTGTCACTATGGATGGAAGGTCTGGATTATCAAATCCAATTTGATTTTATCCATCACGGGCTTAATATTTTAACTTGGACACTCCAAATGAGGGTTTAAACAATTTATTTACGCAAAACCTCATCACGATGTTTTATTATTGTTTGCTTGTTTATCAAATACAATGTAAAGTGTAGATATGAACATAAAGCAAAGCCATATAAACATATATACAAGAAATAAAAACCTAGCATGCCCTAGTTGGATGATCATGAGCCCGTAGTCATCCCATACATATATTAAATAAATATATCACATATCATATATGCAAATAATATCATATATGGATATTTAGATCCAATAAAATAAAAGAATTTAATTTCTTATGTTAAATCACATGATGTTTTTCATGAAATAAAATTGAATTTAATTCATGGGCACTTTATTCATAATGTCAAATTAACTTGAACTTTCCAAGAAATTGTCCTAATCATATTAGGAGAATATGTTGAATTTTTTCTAATCAAAATGAAAGTGAAAAACCAATTTTCTGTCTCAATTTATACCCACATATAAATTAGGAAAATAATATATATATATATATATGTATATATTTTTATTATTATTATCCTCAAATAAAAACTGAGTTGAGAATATACAAAAATCACTATTAAATCCGACTATGTAGGCGAAAAATAAATCCGGTCATGTAGGCGGAAGAATCCGATCATGTAGGCGGAAGATAAATTCGGCCATGTAGGCGGAAGGTGAAACACAATAGAATCAAATTTCAACAATTAAAATATGCCAAAGAATTAAATTCGACACATCAAGAGATTAACACATAAAATTAAATTATTAAGCAATTTAATCTGATTAAATCACATCAAACCAAAATAAATTCAATTGACTTGCATGACCGGGATCTGATACCATTGTTAGCTTCGTATAAGCCTCGAGACGCTAAACGCAGCGGAAATTAAAAGTTTAATTACAAAAATATTATAATTAGCGATCAAATAGCCCGTCTCGTTCCTATAACGATGCTGATCTCATGCATAAAAGAATGTCAATTGTATAGTTAAGAGAAAATAACCTTTTAGCACTTTGGTTGATGTTGACGACTTGAACGTCTCAAGAACGGCTTCTTACCTTACAAAACGGTGGAACGTTACAACGGAACCGTTTTAGTTGATTGTCCACGGTAGGAACACAAGTGTCTTCCCTCTAAAGTTAGTCCACACCACCTATGACGGAATCTCCTTTAACCCTATGCTAGTAGGCGTTAGAGGATTACAGTAGATCAACGATTGATCAACGGAGAAGACAAGAGAACTTGTTTCTCTTTGGAAAAAGGACGAGAGAGCAAGAGCAAGAAATAAGAAAGCAAAGAGTTGTTCTTGAATGGCAACTAAGGTCTCTATTTATAGACCTTCCATTGGAGAAGCCAAGTTCAACTTGTCTTCTTCTTCTTGCAAAGAGGAAGACAAGTTTGATTCTTCTTCTTACAATATGACAAACTTGTTTTGTCATATTAAGAAGAAAAGTTCCACTTTGCTTCTTCTTTCTAATAAAATGACAAACTAGTTTTGTCATATTAAGAAGAGAAGTTCGACTTTGCTTCTTCATCTTATGAAGACAAGTTCTACTTTACTTCTTCGTTTTCAAGAAGACAAATCCAACTTTGCTTCTTCGTCTTTCAAGAAGACAAATCCAACTTTGCTTCTTCGTTTTTAAGAAGACAAATCCAAATTTGCTTTTTCGTTTTTAAGAAGACAAATCCAACTTTGCTTCTTCAAGAAGACAATTCCAACTTTGCTTCTTCATAAGAAGACAAATTGAACTTTGCTTCTTGAAGAAGACAAGTCCAACTTTGATTCATCATAAGAAGACAAATTGAACTTTGCTTCTTCATCTTCTCCATAATTAATCCAATTAATTATTTCCAAGAATTCCATCATGTATTTGTGTGTGACCCTTTAGGTTCACCACTTAGCTAGACTTGGGCATGTATCACATATACAATTTAATTAGCAACTTAATTGCATTAGATTAATTAGATCTTATAATAATTAATCACCCTCAATTAACTCCTTAATTGGAGGGTACCCATCACCATGGGTGGCCATCTAGCAATGGTCCATGGCACTAAAGAATAGGTGACTTATTGCGGGAACCTGTGAGCTACGCGTACCATGCAGATTCGGTCCCTCCGTTACTAACCTCCCGATCAAAGTCTAGGGCATGGAATTAGTTACCGGTTTCCTTATCGACTTTGATGTCTATGTATCAACTCTTCAAGTTATGCTTCCAATTTATCAATATAGGAAAAACCCTTTCTTCTATTTGATCAACAGTCATGGCCATGGGCTTAAAGGAACGCATAATGTAGAGAACGTAGGAGGTTTGTTATCATCTCATGATAAGTAGCAGATCCTATCTTGGAACTCACCAATCTCCATGCATGCTTCAACTATGTCTGAAACATGACCGTATATTTATCCAGGATGAAACCTGAGACCACATTGGACATGATCAAATCATAGTCATCCTATGCACAAGGTTACTGTGGAACCTCAAGTCTAAGGACTAGTTAGTGCACTATCGTAGCCTAGGAGTTCTAGTCATACCGATCATGCCATATAGGGCTTCCATATGATAACTCCTGCGAGTCAATTTAGTGAACTTGATAACTCTTTATCAAGCACCCACTAAAGTGCACAGATATCGTACGTCTCTGTCTATGAAACTCGACATTCATCATATGAACGCATCACTTAGTGCAAGTCTTTACGGAATGGTCGATGCCCTGTCTCGATCGATTCATCGACTCGGAATATTTTAGATCAAACCATAGAGGTTGGTTTCATGATCGCCATCATATGCGCGAGCCAACCCCGTAGCATAATTGATCTAAGAGCTTCAACCAAATGCTCATATAAATATAATGTTTAAAGCATATGATGAAGATGGCCAAAGAACATTTCTTAAATTAACATATTATTGAAAAAGATCGTATAGAATAGTTTACAAAGAGCCTATCAATTGGCTTGATGGTCACTTATTCTAACACTCCATCTGCCGGTAGACCTCTAGAAGAGGATATCTGCTGAACTGCCAGAATTCACAAAAATACGTTGAACAGTGTAGTTAGCAAGAGTAGCAGAAATAACAAGTGCGTCATTATGAGGTATATGAACTCCTTGTATGTCAGTAGGTCCGAAATGGATCGTAGGATCCCCTGCTGGTGATTTGTGGTCAAGTTCCATTACTGCTTGGGCAGCACGGGTGTGGACGCGCTGGGCTCTGTTGGAGTCCCCATCAGTAGGTCCTCCTGCAATCATGTGAATTACCCCTTTGGCTGGGGTGTTTTCTGGGCTTTACTCCTCAGCAGGCAACTTTTCCCTTCTGTGCTCCCTCCTGGGGGATCAGCGACCTGTTCTTCGTTGTTGCGGGAGCTGCGATGTGGGAGCGCTCCTCCTTCTGTCCGTGATGTCGATCTTTGTCGACGTAATCCTTCAGGTAGCCGGCTTGGATGAGCCGCTCTATTTCCTGTCTTAGCTAATGTCTCCTATTAGTGTCGTGTCCATATTCCCTGTGGTACCTACGGAATTAGATTTAGGCTGCTGAGGGCCCTCCTCAGAGCTTTTGGGCCACTGTAAGGTAGGATGACGACGGATGGCCATCAACATCCATGCGGAGCTAGTGATCAGCGAGGTGAAGTGCTCATTCCTTGGGTCGAGGGGGTTAAATCGCCCCTCAGGTTCCCCTCTGCTTCGCCGGATGGAGGTGGGCTCCCTTTCCTTCTTTCGGTCCTTACTATCCCCCTTCCTGACCAGCCGGGCATCCTCAAGGTTCATGTACTTCTCTGCACGAGCTAGCACTTCCTGAAAGCTGGCTGCAGGTTTCTTGTCCAAGGATTCAAAAAGTGGTCCTACGCGGATGCCCTGGGTGAGTGCGCTGATCAGCACCTCATGGTGGGCTGTAAGGACCTCCAGGACAGCATTGTTGAAACGATGTATGTAGGCTCTCAGCGGCTCCTTTTCCTCTTGCTTGACTCGAAAAAGGCTGATAGCCGACTTTTGATATTTCTTGCTGCTAGCAAACTGATGTAGGAAAAGGGAGCTGAATTCTGCAAAATATTTAATTGATCCAGCTGGAAGCTGGTCGAACCATTGTGAGCAGAATCGGTTAGTGTAGTAAGAAAAACACGACATTTAATGTCATCGGTATACCTGTGCAACAGGGCTACATTTTCAAACTCACGCATGTGTTCAGTAGGCAGGTAGATGGGAAGGTGCTCGAAAGTGAGTAGAGAGCTCTTCAGCAATGATGTCTTCACTGAAAGGAATGTCGCGAGCCCTTGGCAAAGTGTTTTTGGTTACCTATTGGCGTAGCTCGACCATCTCCTTCCTGAGAGCTTGCTAAATTTCAGGAGGCTGGAAAGGGGCTATTTCCTTGTTGGCAGAGCCAGTAGGGAGAGATCTATCTTACTGTTGTCCAGCAAGAGCCTGTTCATCCATCGGTTGACTCCCTAGAGTTGCTCCTCACTCCTGCTGGGAAGAGGGGCCTGCGCCACTTGCTTGGGAACCGCGGTAAGCCGAGTGGATGGTCTCCAATATGACCTTGCGGAGGTGCTCGTACAGGAGCGGATCCAGGACAGCAGGGACAACAATAGGGTTGGGCACTGGTGCTGGCGGGTCCCCGCTCGGGGCAACAGCGGCACTAATCGGAGTAGAGAAAATGACTGTCGAAGTAGGAGGTACACTAGCGGGTGCAGGGAAGGCCGCAGCTGGAGCGGGGTGATCGACGACTGGAACTGAGAGACCACCGCCTGGAGCAGGGTCACTAGCTAGAAGTAGAGCTCTGGCAGTGCTCCTCATCTGTTCAGAAGGTAGGACAGCGAGTCCTACTGCAGCAGGGAGGGAAGCCTCTCCTGAGAAAGATCCAACATTGTTTGAGTCGACCATTTCTCACGTCGAAGCTCAAGTGTTTCCCACAGACGGCGCCAATGATGTTTACCGGGATCCAGCAACACCACAAAATGTCGAGGGATCTTCTTGGAAATCCCAAGATTGTAGGGGAGACTAACCTGCAAAGAGGGGTTAGCACTCCGATGCTTAAGTCAGTAATGTTCGACTTAAAAATAAATAAAGAACACTTGAAGGGGATGAGAATAATGGTGAACGTGTGATAATCGGTGTGTGAATATTCTGAAAAGTGGAGAGAAATTTGTGTGCAAAAGATAGAGTAGATGTTACTTGAGAGTCCTCAAAGTAGTGAACTTGTGAGATGTTGAAGTTGCCTAATGACTGCACAGTATGCGTCTTTTATAGCCAGTGTTGAACCCGATTTTGGATGAGATTTGTTAAGTGCCATGTACCGTTGGAACTGGCGGAGGTGTTGGCTAGCTGTGTGACATGAAATCCGAGCTATTTGATGACTAGGCTTGTTGTACGAGCCTTTTTCGTGGACCTGCCAAATTAGTGTTCAAAACTGGGCTTATATATGGAAAAAACCTTACTTTTGGGCTTGGTGGTGTCGGTCTGCCAGGCTGCTTAGCCTAGGGGCCTGCTCCTAACTCTTGGGCTGGCCTGGTGGATTTTGAGGGTGCATCAATAGTATAGGTAGATATATTATTCATGTGTAGTTTATTTTAAATTTTAATGTGTCATGGTAAATTAAAATTTTCTTAATATAATTAAAATTTCTTCTAGCAAAATAATTGTGTTGAAATATTATTTGGTATATTATTTTTTTTAGTTGAATATGTTATTCATTCACTAGGTAGTTTAGAGCAATTAAGACTCTTAAATATTTTTCTTATAGAATTTTATTTTTTCTATAACTAGTTGTATAATATAATTTTCTGTGAATGTTATTAAAATTTAATGCATGACAGGTATGTGTAATTGGACTCACAAGCAGGTCATTAAAATTCCGTGTAATTGGATTCATTCATAACTCACGATTTAGGTTTTTTATCCTAAATTTATATGGAGGAGGTTTAGAATATTTAGAATTCTAAATTGTTAAAAATTCCAAAATCTGTAATATAATAATTAAGGGTTAAATACGGTTACCACCCTTAAAGTATACACCCTTCATCAATTACCCCCCTAAAGTATTAAAACCTTCAAAAATTTCCCCTGACCTTTAATTTTTAAATTTGAAAGGTCCATTATACCCTTACAAAAACTGTTTTCTGAAAACAATAATTAAAAAAAATTAAAATGCCAAAATCACCCTTTGTCCAAGCTTGGTTTAATTTTAGTTTCACTTGTTTATCGAGCTCTTTTTATTTTGGTAATCCTAAAGTATATGGAGATCAATTTATTTTAGTTTCACTTATTTGTCAAATCAAGTTAGATATAAATTTATACATACATATAATTATCATAAATATATAAATATATATTATAAATATATATTAATTATATTTATTTTTATCAACCCTTTCAATTTTATTAATCCATATTTATATAATTACCATATATACATATATATATATATTAAAAATATATATTAGTTGTATATTTTTTTATTAGTTCACCAACCTTTCGGTTCTATTAATTGTGAAATTTTTAAGTAAATATATAAATATATATAATTTGCATATATAAATATATATTAGTTGTATATTTTTTTGTTAGTTGATTAACTTTTTTAGTTTTATTAATTGTGAATTTTTGTAAGTAAATATATAAATATATATAATTACCATATATATATATTAATTGTATATTTTGCTATTAGCCCTTTCGGTTTTATTGATTATGAATTTTTTTAAATATATACATATATATATATATGCATGTGTAAATTTATATTTAACTTGGTTTGCAAACAAGTGACCTAAAATAAAATAAGTTCCAAGTACTTTAGAATTATGAAAATAGAAAGAGCTCGATAAACAAGTGAAATTAAATATAGACAAAGCTTGGACAAGAGGTGATTTTGGCATTTTAAAAATCTCTTAAGTTTTTTATTTTTCAAAAAGCAATTTTTGTAAGAGTAAAATGGACTTTTCAAACTTAAAAACTGAATGTCCCGACTTTTGAATGTTTTAATACTTTAGGGGTAATTGATGTTAGGTGAATAGTTCAGGGATAATAATTGTATTTAGCTCAATAATTAATAATATTTAAATGAGGTTATATTTGTGAAAATAAACAATTGAATATTCACACATATATATAAAATATAATATAATATATAGAGTATAGATTATTTTTCTTCTTTCTAGAAAAATAATCACATTCACACCTTCTCTTTTTTCTTTTTTGGGTAAAAGGAATAATTATCATACTAATTTAGAAGATCAAGAGGAAAAAGACTCACCCTTTCAATAGTGTTCTGTTTCTTTCTTTTGTATTGTTGCTATCCTCCATTGAAGACAATACGAAGATGGAGGCCATCAATCAATTCTTCGACTCCGTCACCAGTTTCTTCAACGGTGGAGACTACATCCCTTGGTCCACTCCCGATGTTATCCTCGTATGCATTTTTCTTCTTTTCTTACGTTTCTTTTTTGCAGTTTCTTCAAGCTGAAAGAAATTTGTGTAAATCGCAATCATCAACAAGAACAGAGTTGTTTTTGGGCTTTGTCTCCCTATTCTCGGACATGGGTTTTCAATTTCTGTTGACTTTTTAAGTTAATTCATATATTTAGAGAGGTGAAATTCTTTATGATAATGCGTTAGCTTTAGTTTTCTCCTTTTGTTGTTTTGAATTATATGTGTCTGAAAATTGCTTTGGATTGTTGTTTGCGCCTTTTGTGTAAGTTTTGTATGTCATTGTGAATTGTTGGATATGGATGTCAAAGTCTTTATGAAGGGAGAAATAGTGGTTATGAGCAGTTTGAAGGGTTGGAGTTTGGGCCTGTTTGTTTGTGTTTTCATTTTCAGTTTTCAATTTGAAGTGGAAAATATATGTTTTCATTTTTGTATAGATTTCCATGTGCAATGAGAATATATTTGGATTCATTAGCGACGGTGTGTTTTATATTGAATTGTGTTGTCAAATTAATATATTTCCAATGAGAACTGGTATAAACGAATATATTTTTACTGTAATGATGTTGCTAAGTATAAAGATGTCAATACTGTCATAATCCAATTTTCATTGCATTTGATCAACTTTATCTGCTATATCTATATTCCCCTGAAGTGGCATCACATTATACTCTGCCACTAGTAGGTCCCTGCTGTCGAATTGTAGTAAAACGACAATTAGTTCAAGAGTTATGTACCTTAAAGACATTGATGTTGCTCGTCCTTTGAATTAAGACTTCGTGAGAAATTCCTTTTACGCTTGTTCTCATGGCAGGGGGGTCTTGAAATCCTTAATTCTTTTCTAAAGTGGTTTCTCTTTGCTTGAGATGCCTGATTCTTCTTGTAGTCATTCTGTTCCTTATTATCATACACTGTTTGCTTGTAGTTGGAGTACATTCAGTTCTTGAACTTGGAATGCCTGCATGATGCATTTGTGTGCCACACGGAATGAAAATCAAGTTGGAGAAAACAACCTGTGAATGTTGTAAATCAGTCAGCATGAGAAAAATAAGAGAATAATGGATGAATTGTAACATTATGCCAATAATCAGATGTTATTTGATAGCCAAAGGGGTATTTGTCGATCACCCTGGAAAGGTAATCTAAAAGCCAATGTAATTCAAATGAAGAGTTAACACCGTAGTCTCAGCGAACTGGATGGCGTATCGCTTTAGCATGTAACTTTGTCTCACATCTTGTCAATCTCCTTATATTGATGCAAATGCCCTTTCCGAGAAAACATGAAAGAGTACTGCCAATGCTTTGGTTATTCTGTATAGCAGAGCCTGGTTGTTGTTTACCCCATCTGCGTCTAATGTGAATGAACTTCTAAAATCTCCTTTGCCCTTGCAATGCTTAGCTTTTTCCTATATAGGCATCACTATCAATTGATTTATTGATCAGGTTATCATCTATAAGATAATTTAACTGTTACACACGACTGTCGCAGGGCTGTGAGAGAGAAGTTGCAGAAGCCACCAAAGAAGCATCTGATGATCAAAGAAATGAAAGTATTATGCGATTGTCATGGGCTCTTGTTCATTCCAGACAACCTGAGGATGTGCAACGAGGGGTAGCCATGCTTGAAGGTGAAAACTTAGACGGGTCAAATTTATACTTTGAGCTTTTCACCATGACCGTTGTAAAAATCAGTACCTGGCTTAACTGAACCTTCATTCAACTATGTAGCGGAGAGTATTGACCGTTCAGAGTTCTTAGTTCCATTATATGCTGCTTGAAATGATTGGACATTCTTGGTTGCATTAGTCTAGGAAAATTTATTTTTACATTGCTGACAGTTTCATTTTTGCTCTTTGGTGAATATTTCCTATATGTTCCAATGAATGAGGATCTTTTATGTCTTCATTTCTCACTTATGTTCTATATGATGAGAATATCATCAGGAAACTCTTCTTAGCCTGCGTTATTTTTCGCAAAACGCGTCCTTTTGAAATTGTTCGATTTCAGCCAAGTTATATAATTTACTGAACACAGAATTGCATTTGACTTATGATGTTTAGTTCATCATTTACTTATGCATGCATGACTTTTACTCGCAGCTTCACTAACGAACACGAATAGTCCATTACAAAAGAGAGAGAAGCTTTATCTGCTCGCCGTTGGTTATTACAGAAGTGGGGACTATCCAAGGAGCAGGCAGCTTCTTGACCAGTGCTTGGAGGTTCGTTATCCGACTATTCGTTCTGTTCCTTATGTTATCCAATGGCATATCTTACGTTGCAGACGATTTTTCCAGTACTTAGATTCTTAGAAAACAGCACGTGCTTCTTTTTCTTTTTCCAGATTGCACCCGACTGGAGGCAAGCTGTATCTCTAAAGAAAACTGTTGAAGAACGAATCACCAAAGGTAATTCACCGAACTTGAAAGCTGAGTCGGCCCTTTACAATTATGACCATAGTCGCCCTGATCTTTCTTGTGTTTACTTTGCATTGCAGACGGTGTTATTGGAATCGGTATCACTGCAACTGCCGTAGGACTTATAGCAGGTGGGATAGCAGCAGCATTGGCTCGGAAGGGCTGATCGTTTTCGTGCTTCCTTAGGAAACAACGATGCTTTTTAAGCCCCCCTGATATTCAGATTGAATAAACTTTCACAGGAAAAAATAATTTTGCAGGGAAGTGAATGGAGGTTCTTGTGATATGGCATTCTGTATTTAGTTTGTGGTTTTACCAGATCAGTATAATGTTGCAGCAGAGTGCTAGATTCTGGGCATGCTTTGAGTCTTTAGGAGTCGGATTCGAGCAAATCTTTGTTTATAAATTGCACATAACATCTCGGTTAAAGCCAAAACAGAAGAAGACAATATTCAATTTTTGTAAAGGATAATTGCGCCGTCCTCTTCTGAAGTTTGGTTTTATGGGTAAATTATAGTTACCTCTCATGGAATTTGGTATAATTACAAATATACTATTGTTGTTTGAAAAATTACAAATACTCCCATAGAGTTTGTAATCGTCTAACAAATAATTCATTTTCATCTATTTTTATGGGTGAATTAATCAAAATACATTTAGGCATACTGAATTATTCGTAAAATCTTTTGAATTTCTTTGGATTACAATGCGCAGAGAAAGATTTTTTAAGTTTTTTACATAGAATACCAATAATGCAATTTGTTTCGGTTGATTTTTTACAATTTTAAATAAAATTCAAGGGCAAAATAGTCAATTTCAAGCATTTGGTTAAAAATTATAAATTTCAAGGGAGTATTTGTAATTTTTCAAATGATGGAATATTTGTAATTATGTCAAACTTCAGAGGAGTTGACTGTAATTTACCCTTGGTTTTATTACACGTAAATATCCTATAGTTAGTTAAAATTCACCAAAATTGTTAAAAATCAGTATTTACCATCGATTGACTAACTTATTGCAAGTTAAGTAAATCCCTTTCTGATTAATTACCTTATAAAAGTAAAGACATACATTATCCCGTGCATTAACCATCGTTTACTTTGAGGGATGGGATTAAATCGTGATAGATTAATGATGGATAAAATATAGGATGAAATTAAATTGTATTACTAATATTTTCATTTAAATCATCTATTTATCATGATTAATCATCTATTTACTTAATGTAAGTAAACAAGAGCTTGGGTTAGATATCCAACCCAATCCTCACAAATAAACAAGGCCTAAAGATGTATAAGAATAATTTTATCATAAAAAATTTATTTAATTTGCAATAACTCAGTAAGCAATCCGTTGGCAGTAAATATGAATTTACATCCAATTTTATTGTTAATATCAACAAATTCAGAAAAAAATTTCTAATAAGGAGACTTATTTGTTAGATGAAATCAAACTTCAGGAGTCCTACGTGTAATTCTCCAAACTACAAACGGTATACGTATAATTACACCGAAACCTCAAGAGAGGACGGCATAACTATCCCTTTTATAAATCATACGGATTCCCAAACAGATAGTTTCCATTACACACTCCTCCATTTTGGCGGAAACCAGACATGAAATCATGAGGGGATAGGGGTGTCTGTCTCATAGACTCACCAAGAATTTCCCAACTCTAAAGAAAGCATTAAAACTGAAAGATAGGAACTCCCCAAGTTTCATAGCAGCCAAAGTGTCAACAAATTTGCAGAAACATTGCCTACGACAGAACAAAATACATGGCAGCAGAAGGCCCTAACATATGGAACAGTGAGTTTACCCAGACAGCTGTAAAAACATCACCAAACACACCGATAAGTTACATGTAACTGTGTCAGTTCACCGCTGTACGTGACCTTCACGACCTGCCCTTTCTCCAGCCCATAGTAACGAGCTATTGCATCTTTCTCTGACATCCGTGGAAGCTGGAAAACAAGAACGTTGAGTCGAAATGTCAGATGATAGGAGTGTTTTGAATACGCTAACTTCGTTGTATGTAGATGAATTATAAAAGAGTAACCTGCTTTTCAGTTATGCTGTACTTCTTTAGTAGATCTTCTTTGTCTTTGTCGGTAAGCACTTGATGTTTTGGCTTCAGTGCGTGCCTGGTTATGTTGACGAGCAAGTCGGTGATCTAAATGGCATCACAAAAGTTTAGTAACCCTGAAAGTCAATATGTCAAAGAAGCATTCAATTGCAAAATGATGTAACACGACGTAATTAGTTATATGCAGTTCATATATTAGTAGACAGGAACAATCGAAAGAAATGCATTTAAACTGAAGGTACCGTTAGTCGTAAAACCACAACAAGAGGAAGTTGGGAAATTGTATCGTTTGAGGGCTAACAACAAAGTATCTAGGAATTTTACCTGGAAAATTTCGACTTTGAATGAGAAAAGATCCACAGCTTTTAAGGCCTGGTTAGTTATTTTACTCTGCACTACCAGTATCAGCCGACTTAAGCTGTCTTTGTTAACTATCTGAGTTGCAATGGCGCGGATGACATTTACTTTAACTATGCTCGGACCACAGAAAATAACTAGAACCTGCAACGGAAACGTGAAAAATCTCAGCAGATTCAAACATTAGGACTTGGTACTTGAGAAAACTACAGAAATATACCAAACCAGAGTTACAACAAACAAAATCAAGGGAGGAGACTAAATTATAAATCTTTGGCCTTTTCCCATGGAAGATCTATTTTTGCTCTATTTGACTACTTCGAAATCGGACTATATGTAACTCAATCCACCAAATTTGCAAATATGTAGTGTTTGCAGACACATCGGTCTGCAGAAACTTCCAACTACTTGTGTCATGGCACAGTTGAAATCTTGGGGAGAAAGTTCACTTGAGTCTTGTTGCAAGAAGTAACTTCTAGACAAGTTCTCACACATGAAAATGACCAAAGATTTCAACCCAACTATGTTTAATTTAACATACAGATAGTGCAGTAAAGGGCAAGAACAACATGTGTACACAGAATTTCTCTATAATGGCAAATAGGTACCAAGAATTTCTTTCTCCAACCCCCAAAGAAAAGCCAAAAAAACAAACTCCCTGCACCAACCAGAGTACCAAACCCCATATCCCTACACAGAAAAAGGGGGCAAGAAAACCAAGAAAATGAAAATCACACACACACACACACAAACACACAGTCAATCGGAGGTAGCTAGCAACAATCTTCAACTTACTAAACAAAATTACTTCTTCCTCATGCATGTGGGAAGGAATACATGAATCTCACCCCAAAAGAAACAGGAAAGAGCAAAAAAGGCATAATCTTTAAGGGGAAAAGGAAAAAAGAAGAGCGAGAAAAGTCTGAAAATTGAGTGACCTTAATAGAAGGATCATCCTTATGAAGAGCGGAAATCCTCAAGTCATCAACATCAGGCATCTCACCGAACTTGGTTCGAAATTCTTGAAGGGAAACCTCAATCTCACAACTGGGCACTGCGAATCCACGGTCTTTGAGCATTTCCAGCATCGTTCTTCGCGACAGATAGTATCTGTGGCTCTCAATCCTGCCATCGTCCAACAAACTGCTCAGGCAGGAACCCAAATTCTCTTCACCATCACCATCCGCTGTTTCTTGCTTCATCTAATTTCTCTTTCTCTTCTTCTCTGGATTTTCTGGGCTTTTCTCCTCTCTATTCTCACCAAAATCTTTGTGGGTTTTAGCCTAAACAGACTGGATATTGGGCAAAATTACACTCTACTGTCTTTTTTAGGCAAAATTGCAAATTAATCCCACAGATTAGGCCTATTTTAAATTTAATCCCATAATTTTTTAAATTTTAATATTAACCTCATATTCTGTTAAATATAACAAAATTAGTCCCAAAATATTGCAAAATACACACCCCTATAACGAACGTTAAATAATTAATGAAGCTTGTGCACATGAGACTCACATGCACTAATGAGGCTGAAAAAACGAAAGTCATTTTCACCCTATCTCTTTTTCTTCAAATTACAGCAGTAAAAATCCTATCTTCACTCCCCAACATCTTCTCTGTGATTTCTCCGAAAATTCTTATAATCCTCCCATAATCTGCTATTACTAGTGTGGATATTTGAAGATTGAAGCCAGAAGACTGAAAATCCAAGGCTATTCGACACATGGGTTGGCTTCCAAATAAAGATGCATCAGCCGTTAATTATTTAACGCCCGTTACGAAGGGGGGTGTATTTTGCAACGCTTTGGGGGTTAATTTTGTCAATTTTAACGAAACATGGGACTGATATTTAAAATTCTGAAAAGTGTTGGGTTAAATTTGAAAATAGGCCTAACCCGTGGGACTAAATTTGTAATTTTTCAATCTTCTAAACGCGTTTAATTCTGATTTTCAAAATGGTCTCAATGTCGGGAAAATTTGACACATTTAGTCCTTTACTTTAGAGAATTTTTCAAAAAGTTCTAAAATTAAGAAAATTCAGTACATTTAATCCTTTATTTTATAGGATTCACGAGACTAAATATGTCGAATTTTTTTTTCATTTTAAAACCATTTTAATAATTTCATAAAGTAGTACACTAAACATGTCGAATTTTTTTAATTTTAAAATTATTTTAAAATTTTTAAAAATATGATACTAAAAGTATTGAACTCCTATCCAATGGGTGTAAAAGACGGTAAGTTCGTCAATTTATTGCTTTAAAGGGAATCTGTAGGTCTAAGTGCGGTTGGTGTTGGGCCGTTGTAAGAGTACTCTGGTGATTTTCACTATGTCCTGTGGGCATTTGGGCTCAATGAGAAAATAGTATTTCATTCAAGATCAAGAATTTTGGAAATTTTGGAAATTTTGAGGATATATTTGGATTTAAATCATTTAAAGAATTAATATTGAGTTTCAAATCTTGATTTTCCCTTCAAAATCATATTTTGAAGACAAGTACGATGTTGAAAAATTAATGTCCTGATTGGTGTAAATATATATAATTATATTAAAAATTATTTTTTTTCCCTTGAGTCAACCCCGCTTCAGAATCCATACGAATCTCAATAGAACCTTGTTCTGATATCACTTTATTAGTAGCCCGATTCACATCTAGAGAATGGGTTCCTAAGTCAAAAAAGAAACCATGCTATTTAAGGAGGGTCCAAGAACTCTTCGATCACAGATATGGAAAGGAGGGCCCGACTCACATCCAAAGAACGGGTTCCTAAATTAATATATTTTCAATGAGAATACATATAATAACACATATTTTCAATTTAAATCACTGTTTCAAAAACAAAAAACTGAAAACGATATCACTAACAAACAAGCCTTGTAAGAGACTGAAAAGTAGGAGTGGGTGTTCGAATCGGGTTATTCGGGTTCCGATCCCATCCGAACGGGTTCGGGTTATTCGGGTAGGTTAATTTTTAAAATTTTCGGGTTCCGGGTTATCCAAACCCGATTTTGAATTGATAGGGTCGGTTATCGGGTAGAGAAAAATACCCGATCGGATTAATCGGGTACCCAATATTTATTTAAAAAAATAATAATAATTTCAAAACACAAGTAAATAAAAAAATATAATTATTTGTTGTTACTAGTAAAGTAGTAAAATAAAAAAGAGAACGATATGAATTGATTGATCTACTTGTCAAGTTATTTATATTAGGAGTTGGATTATTTTGTCAATTAATTTAAATTAATTGTGATGTTATACTATTCTTAATATTAATAAATTAATATCATAATATGATATTAATTTTTTGTATAATATTTTAGAAAATAAAATAACACCATGCATAAAAATTACAATTTATAAATATAAAGTTATCAAAAGAAAGCCATGCTTTTAAATATTTTTTTCTTGCTCCAACTTTTCTTTATATCTCAATTACGAAAAAGAAAAAAGAAAAAAATCGGGTATCCGATTTCGGGCACCCAACTTTAACGGGTATCCGATTTTGGGTGCCCAACTTTTAACGGGTACCCGATTAGTCGGGTACTCGACTTTATCGGATTGGTGTCGGGTACCAAAATATACTACCCGACATAATCGGGTACCCGACCCCAAAAACCCGAAACCCAAAAAACCCGACCCTCGCTCACCCCTAGTACTGAAAAGTATGGAATTTCCATTTCTTTACTAAAGTGTTCTCCTTGTGCTGGTAATTGGTGTCCCTATAGAAAAGCTGAAAATTTTGTAGGCATTGTAACAGAGAATCTTGCTATAGCATTCTGCCGAGTGCTTTTCCAAACTACATTATATGAGAATATTACAAGACTTGCCTGCATAAAAGAGCCATCTTGTTGAACTGGATGAACATTATCACTAGCATACGAACGATGGACTGCTCGTCCGGATCCCTTCACTCATTCATCGACCCTTCCCTCCAGATGTACTGCTCGTCTGGATCCCTTCACTCGTTCATCGAACCCTTCCCTCCAAATGTACTATTCTTCCATCCAGATTCAGATGTTCCTGAACAAAGATTAAGTTTCAATTCAATCAGTCTCTCATTACATACACCGATGCAACAAAAAAATCTGGCATGCGACGTAGAAAAGTACAAAAAGCCTATAATAAAGTGAGAACTCAATCCTATCAAATCATATCAGATAACCAAGTCCAGTTTTTGGTATATCTCCAAAGTTGGTCCTAACTTCTGAAAGGAACTGTCAATTTAGCTTCCTTTTACCCTTCAAGTTCGTATATTTAATGGAAAACATTACGAGAGATGAACAATAACAAAGAACCGAATAGTTGATGGCATGACTGTGTAAACCTTTACTCATTCTGTAGAAAGCCAGAGTGAAGAAAGTAGTCAATGAATAATATGAAGAAAATAGCCATCCAAGAGGAGAAAAAAACTGACCTGCTAACTCAATTTTCCTGAAGTTCAACCCGTTGGCAAATGTTCGATCGTCAAGCTCTCGAGCATTACCATTTGCATAGAAACTCAAAGTTCAAAATGTAAACTACATAAGGGGGATTTAGTGATATGAGCCAACCCCATGAAGTGCTTAGTCTGTTGATGACATATTTTGACAGCAGTTTCAACTTAAATTTCAGGATCAAAATCCCGTATGTAATCGTTCACGGTGGCGCTATCAATTGCTTTATTTACAGAACAAGAACAGGCTAAATGAAGCACATTCAAGGAAACCATCATAAGGAAAAGACCGAAGAAAGATATTTCCGGTTAAGTAACGATACACCATTACAGTTTTTTGGTACCAAATGCAGTTGCTGTAAACTCAAGAGTAAGGCTTCAGGTTTCATGTAATGGCAATAATAAAGATGAAATAGCATGAGTCTTTCATGTAATGTATATTCATATAGACGTTTCAGCTTAGCAGAAAGCAATCAACTCCATAGCCAAGAGGATTTGAAGATTTTGCATCTCTCCCTGAATCATAGCAAACATCAACAAAGCAATAATAAGAATCCATCATACTCGACTCTACAATATATTGTACAGATTAAGGCACTAAATGCTGTGCATAGGAAGCAGGAAGTTTAAACTCAATTAGAGAAATAATAGGGAACATTTACAATCTGTTCAAACTCCAGCACGATAGGCAACAAGCACATTATGTTACTTGTTTATTGATTAAGGCTGCCCCAACTATGAACGCGAATACCCACTACACAATCACTAATAATAAATGAGACGGACAAGCGCGTAGACGAATAGATACACAACCCATTAGCAGCAACACTCTGATAAATAACCTCAAGGAGAGACCGATAATACTTCTTGTTAACGAGCAATTGAGCTCAAGGGCAGCAACCAGAGCACCGAACCAATCCATTCTCATTGCAATCAGGACACCTCCTCAATTTTCCTTCTTCTTCTTCATAAACCTTCCGACTCCCATTGCAACTTGGGCACGGCACAAACCTTGCATCCCCACAACTCTCACACACAAACCCCAAATCTTTAAGTGGAAATCCTTCCAATAGCTTCGCCAACTCTCCTGTCTCGTTAAGCTGCTTAATCTCCTCGGCACCACCAATGTACTTCCCTTTAATAAACACCTGCGGCAAGCTCACCGCTTTTCCTTTCAAAGCATCCTGCAACTCAGTCCTATACGACCGGTCCATAGATATATCCCTCTCATCAATGCACACTCTAAACCCCCTAAAAATCACCCGGACAGCGCAACAATCCTCATAAGTCTTCCTTATGCCCCTCAAACTAGTATAATACAGTACAATCCTATCCTCAGCACCCACTAAATAACAAGATTCGTCACCGTCAGACACCAACTTATTCACATCATTCGCCTCCAAAGATTCAGCCTTTTGAGGTTTCGAAGAGTCGTTCGGATTTTCACATCCATTGTGTCTACCCAACAAAGCTTTCTGATAACTGGATACCACATTGTAGTCCATCTTCGCCAGCAACGATTCCTCAGACAAGTGTTTCCACAGAGGCTTAGACACCGGGTTCTCCACAAACTCATAAGATTTCACTATCTCACTAGCATCAATCTCCCCATCACCTGGCCTTTTGGGAGAGTCCACCATGTGGAAATGAAATTCATCTTCATCAAGGCCTTCCATGAGCTCCCAAGTGTTGATAACCGAGTCTGGAGATAAAGGGTCCTCAGAATTGCCAAAATCTTGAACTTTCCCCATCTGGGCCGTCTGATTTGCAAAATCTTGGCCGTTGAAACTGGGGTTCGGGGGGTCAACGAGCACGAGCGAGCCATAGGTGGTGGAAGTGAGAGAAACAAAGTGATTAGAGTCTCCTTTCCTCAACGGCGGGTGGTGCACTAAAGGCGTAGGGAGAGAAAGCGTCCTCGAAACCGGCGTAGAAGAAGGGTCCGAAAACGAGTAATAAGGAGACTGCAACTGCGAATTCGAAAACGAGGAAGAAGAATTAGATGTGGGATTTTGCTGTTGAGTGACAAAATTAGCAGGACGAGAAGCAGAGCAGCCCATGATGACGATTGAGAAACCAAAAAAGAAAGTGAAAGCTGATCTCTCTCTCTCTCCTCTCTCTCCCTTTCTTCACACAATGTATGCAAAAGTACAATGATTGAGCTTTCCCCCTTTTTATCTTTCTTGGCCTTTCGATTAGGACTGAAAGACAGAACTGAGGCTTGGAGATGAAGCGTTGGTGGAATGGAGTTGTCAATGGCGGAGAGGGGGTGGGGGGTAGGGGGGGGGTGGAGGAAATATGAATTGAATGCAGTGGGATATAGATACAGATTAGAGGGGAAGAAAAGCAACCTGGTTTGAAAGGGAAGTGAACGAGACTGGTAATACTAATGTGGAATCTTGCTTGCTGGTTTTTGGAACTTGTGGTTGAAGGCTTTCAATTTTTGTTTATTATTATCATAAGGCAAAAATAAAATATTAATACTATTCTTGTATTTAAAATATTATTTAAGTTTGAATGGATTGAGATATCCTCCATAAAATATGATGCAAGTAATAAAGGGAATATAACAGAAAAACTTGATGTATACTTTATGGTTATGGTATATGAATGTATATATATAGTCATAAGTATGTAAATGTATTATTATATTTATTTAGAGTATGCATCATAGTTTAAAGAATCATTTTGTGCTGAAAATTGCAATGTGGGATATTGATAAAATGCACAATTTGATCAAGAAATTCATTTTAGCAAGTATGGATATTAAGGGTGAGAATTACATTTACACACCTGATCTATGGTAAATCAATTCTATTTTTTGTGTAACTACAAAAACCATCACTGACAGCCGAAAAATTAGGGTAGCTTGTGTAATGATTTTGACGTTTTTAAGGGGTGTATGAAAATTTTTTCAAAAAACAAGTGTTTGTATAAATGACGTTGATGTTTCTGATGGGGTGTTCGTGTAAATATAATATATCTCATATTAATATTATTGTGACCACATGCATTACTGGTTCATGCTAGTAAACTACCGATCATTATGACCTGGTGGTTAAGATTAAGCGCACAACATTCACAACATGCTTTCGAGTCATTATCAAGACATTTGGTGGGACTAAACATACGTCTTAATCTGTGTGTTAATTCACACGTGATCCACGATCTTAATTCTTAACAACAGTAAGGTTTTGCCCGTCATGCAAAGTGTAGATACAACTCTTCGTGACGGATATGTAATACCACATCCACTTTCCCATTTATGTAATCAATGTAGGGAATGAATGAGATGGATAGTACGGAAAATTGTGTAGTATGAAGTCGAGGCAAGAGTTATACTCTTTATCTTTAAGATAATTATTGTCCCTGGTGCTCTCGAAATCGGCGATTTGTCTCCCAAAATACAATAATTTTCTATCTCAAAGTAGCAGCACTACAAACTTAGAGAAGCGGCGAACCTAACGATATTTTGAAACTCTTTTGCGAAACTCTATTTGCAGAATGCTTTTATGCTTACGAATGCTATGAACGAGTTGAATTAATAATAAAATAAAATGGGAGGCCTATTTATAGGAGTTGGAAAGAGGTATCGAACAGACATGTCCAGTCAGAAAAGATGCATTTGAAAGGTTATGACCTTTCATCCGAATGGACGCACAATTTCACCTAAAGGACATACTATTTCACTCAAATGGACGCATCGTTTCACCCAAAGGGTTTTCCCCTATGGACACATTCTTTCAATCAAAGGACACACCTATTCGGTCGATTTAGACATGGTCGGATGATGATTAGACGTTATCAATCATCATCAAGCTGTCAGGAGCTGTCACGAGCTTGTTATGCGTCACACATCGTAACCAATCACTTATCACGATTTATTTTTTAATTTATCATTCACCATTTTCTAATAATAAAAAAACAAAAAGTTCATGGTGATGGTGATGCTGAGAACTCATAGTATACGCCCATCAAAAGTAAATTTTCTTTCCCATTTTCTGATAAGGTTTGTTGCTCTCGTTTATCATATTTTCTAGTTCCCAAATTCTTCCCACATGGATGATGTCTCTGCATTTTGTTTTATCTACATTCACAATATCTTTGTTTCAATGTATTAAATATCTAACATCCCAATCCAAAAAATGTATGCTATTACAATTATTTGTACTGATTCATGTTCTTTTTAAAGTCAAGCACGTGAACCCTTCCAATAATTGTATTTTTATTTTTATTTTTATTTTACGCATATACATATATATATAGATAATATAGTTATATTAGATAGCTACATTAATGAAAAATTTACTTGTTCAAAGAGAAAAGAAAATAATTTATTTGATATCATCTTAATTAAATATAAAGGAAAGACTTGTAACACATTATTATTTAATTAAAATTTTGGCAGGTCTAATTGCAGCTAATAAAACCTATTCACACGAGGAATACAATCTTCCGTGACAGTTATGACTTCCACTATTGAAATCCACAATTATGACTTCCATCAAAGGAAAACAAAAGAAATATAAATTAATGACAGGATGATCACACCACCACAGCCAGGTCACTAGGATATCATTGCAGATTTAGATCAAATAATCATATCATAAGCTGATTTTTCCCCTTTTGCTATATTTATGGATTCGTATAGAACTAAAATTTAAAGTATTAAATGAATATACATTTATACATTTAATACATTAACATATTACGAATTTTTGTAATTGATCCTATGTTTAATACGAATATAGGTATACGTGTTCGAATCTAATCACTTATGCCTTTATGATCGAGGGCTGCAGGTGCAGGTCGATGGGTTAGATCATAATGCAAAACACAGATTCTCGTTATGTATATAGGAATACGCGTTTGAATCTAATTACTTATTGCTTTTATGATCAAGGATTGTTAGTGCAGATTGACAGATTAAGTCGGACTGCAAAACATAAAATTTCGTTCTGTTTAGATACTCATAATATTTCTTGTAGGGAATGAATGAGATGGATAATGCGGGAAATTGTGTATTATGAAGTCTATGCAAGAGTTAGACTCTTTATCTTTAAGACAATTATTGCCCTGCTTTGGTGCTCACCAAATCGACAATTGGCTCCCAAAGATACAACGACTTTCTATCTCAAAGTAGCAGCACTACAAACTTTGAGAAACGGTGAACCAAACGATATCTTGAAACTCTCTTGCTAAACTCTATTTGCAGAATGATTTTATGCTTACGAATGCTATGAATGAGTTGAATGCCTAATGAAATGAAATGGGAAGCCTATTTATAGGAGTTGGAAAGGTGTATCGAACAGACATGTCCCGTAAAAAAAGATGTCTTTGAAAGGTTATGACCTTTCATCTGAATGGACGCAATATGTCATGCAAATGACATACCATTTCACTCAAATGGACACATTATTTAACCCAAATGACATACCATTTTCACTCAAATGGACGCGTCGTTTCATCCAAAGGGTTTCACCCAATGGGCACATTTTTTCAACCAAAAGACACACATATTCAGTTGATTTAGATACGGCCGAATGATGATTGGACGTTATCAACCATCATCCACTTGTCATGAGCTGTCATGAGCTATCACGACTTGTTACACGTCGCACATCGTAACCAATCACTTATCACGATTTATTCTTTAATTTATCATTTACCATTTTCCAACAATCCCCCACATGAATGAAAATTAATGCATATGAGCATACAAACACTTAAGAGAGTTTCAACAAGTTATTGCATTAGGATAGATAGTTTGTAGCTTGGAACTTTCCTTAGGGGAATACTTCGAATTTACTTGGCTAATCAGTGAACATGATGTCTTCAACTGTTTAGCCGTTGGTGTAAACCAAGATAATAGTACCCTCACAATGCCTTCTCTAATATCTTTGGTTCTCACGATTGAGTCTGTTTTGGCCCTGGACTCCATCTTGGATTCATTAGTGTTTTACATTTGAAGCAACCCGTCTTCACACTTATATAGGTGATCTCCTATAATGTTCTTGACTTAGAATATGAATCATTAAAAGCTTATAGCTTAACCTCTACCCATTTACTGACATCACTTTTTGTCATAGGAGTGGGAAGGAGTAAAACTCTAAATGCTTTCCACAATCTTTTTAACTTAGTTGTTCCATTGAACCAATATCTTGGGATCTCTAGTCAATAATGTTCGATTACCGCTAAAGATTTAATTGGCGGGTTGTAGTCCCATTCCCCTCAACGAACAATATATTTGATCTCTAGAAAGACCTTTCGTTAATGGATCCGCGAAATTATCCTTTGACTTTATATAGTCAATAGATATGATTACACTAGAGATCAACTGTCTTATGGTATTATGTCTTCGACGTATATGTCTCGACTTACCATTATACATACTGCTTTGTGCCCTTCCAATAGCCGACTGACTATCACAATGTATCACAATTGCAATCACTGGTTTAGTCCAACAATGAATGTCCTCCAAGAAATTACGAAGCCATTCAGCTTCTTCTCCAGCTTTATCTAAAGCGATAAACTTAGATTCCATTGTGGAACGAGCTATACACGTTTGTTTTGAGGACTTCCAAGATACTGCACCACCTCCAATAGTGAATACATAGCTGCTTGTGGACTTAGTATCTTTAGTATCGGATATCCAATTGGCATCACTGTATCCTTCCAACACAGCTGGATATCTTGTATAATGTAATCCATAGTTTGAAGTGTATTTTAGGTATCGAAGGACCCTAATTAAACCCCTTCCAATGATCTTTGCTAGGATTACTCGTAAATCTAATCAATTTTTTTACTAAGTGCACAATATCAGGACGAGTGCAATTCATGATATACATCAAACTACCAATCATTCTTGAGTATTCAACTTGACATTCGGATTCACCTTTGTTCTTTACTAAGTGTAGACTTAGATCTACAGGAGTCTTAGTAGGTGGATTGTCGTAAGTCTTGAACTTTCTAAGTACAATCTCAAGATAATGAGATTGTGATAAGACCAGTCTGTCAGACGTTTTAGAGATTTTAATCCCTAATATTACGTCAGTTAAACCCATGTCTTTCATATCAAAATATTTTGTCAACATTCCTTTGGTAGTCAAAATAATGTCACGACTACTTCCCATTATCAACATGTCATCTACATATAGATATACTATGATAAAGGAGTTGAGAGTGCTTATCACATATACACATTTATCACACTTGTTGATTTTGAAACCATTTGACAACATAGTACGGTCAAATTTTTCATGCCATTGCTTAGGAGCTTGTTTAAGCCCATACAACGATTTGATGAGTCTACAGGCCTTTTTTTGGCCAGGAATGACAAACCCTTTAGGTTGTTCCATATAGATCTCTTCATCTAACTCGCCATTCAAGAACGTCGTCTTAACATCCATTTGATGTATTTCCAGATCATATAGTGCAACAATGGCTATAAACACTCGAATTGACGTCATTCTAGTAACCGGTGAATATGTATCAAAGAAGTCAAGGCATTCTTTTTGTTTGAACCCTTTAGCTACCAACCTTGCTTTGTATTTATCTAATAGATCCCTCAACCTTGTACTTCCTTTTCAGAATCCATTTATATCCTAACGGTTTGCAACCAGAAGGGAGATCCACCAACTCCCAAGTATGGTTTTACATAATAGATTCAATTTCACTGTTGATAGCCTCTTTCCAGAATGGTGCTTCTGGACTTGACAATTCTTCATTGATTGTCTTTAGTTCATTTTCAAACAAATAAGTTAAAAAATTAGGACCAAGGATTTAGCTATTTTAGCCCTTTTGCTGCGTCTACGTTTTTCATCCTTTTGATGATCAACATTTGCAACTTCATAAGTTCTTTTTCTAGAACTCTCTTCTTCTTTCCTCTCCTTGCAAGGAAAGACATTTTCAAAGAAGACAACATTCATTGACTCAATGATCGTATTTTCATGTATATCAAAGATAGTTGATTTGTGCACTAAAAAGCGATATGCACTACTATTATTCGCATATCCAATGAATGTGCAATCAACGGTCTTTTGCCCTATTTTTACTTATTTAGGCTTTGTTACTTCTACCTTAGCCAAACACCCCGACACTTTGAGATACTTGTAGGAAGGTTTATGACCTTTCCAAAGTTCATAAGGAGTTTCATTTTTATCTTTGTGTGGTACTTTATTAAAAATGTGGTTTGCTGAAAGAATCGCTTCCCCCCCAGGTTTTGGTGTAAGCCAGAGTTTATCAACATAGCATTCATCATTTCATTGAGAGTATGATTCTTTCTTTCAACAATGTTATTCGATTGAGGTGAATAAGGAGTAGTAGTCTGATGAATTATGCCAAATTCTGAACAAAATTCCTCAAATGGAGCTCCATATTCGCCACCTCTTTCACTGTGTATGGCTTTTATAGTTCTGCTAAGTTGATTTTCAACCTCATTCTTATAAATTTTAAAGGCCTCCAACGCCTCATCTTTACTTCTCAACAAGTAAACATAACAGTATCTTGTGCAATCATCAATAAAAGTAATAAGATACTTTTTCCCACCTCTAGTTTGCACAAATTTCAAATCACATATATCACTGTGAATTAATTCTAGAGGTGGTGTCTTTCTTTTAACAGATTGAAATGGCACCTTGGCCATTTTAGCTTCAACACAAATTTCACATTTATGTTCAGTATTTATTGCAAATGAAGGCAATAAATTCAAACTTACTAATCATCGTAGAGTGTTAAAATTAACATGTTCTAGTCTGACATGCCATAAGTCACAACACTCAATCAAGTAAGTAGAAGTCATAATCTTATTGCTTTCAAAGTTACGTATTACAATCATTACATTCATCTCGAACAATCTATTCTCAGCATACCCTTTTCCTATAAAGTGGTCATTCTTTCTAAGTACAAATTTGTTAGACTCAAACACTAGTCTAAACCCACTCTTAACTAATAGTGATCCAGACACTAAGTTCTTTCAGATGTCTGGAACGTGCAATACATCGATCAGAGTAAGTTCCTTTCCTGAGGTCATCTTTAGTACCACCTTGTCGAGCCCAACAATGTTAGAAATCACTGAATTTTCCATACACAACTTCCTCCCATTGATTGGTGTGTAAGTGGAGAACATACTTTTGCCAGAATAAATGTGGCGGGTAGCGCCAGTATCAATCTACCACTCTCTTGGGTTGTCTACCAAATTGGCCTCAAACACCATGGCCGAGAGGCTGAGTTCTCCCAAATCTATAGGTACAGACCTGACCTCGAAAATATGCACTTGATTTCTCATAGGGAGTCGGCAATCCTTGGCCATATGATTAGGTTTGCCACAGTTGTAGCAATTTTCTCTTATCATTTTGGCCTTCATTCTTTTCGGCTTATAATCCGTGTGCATTCCTTTGTTACTAGCATTTCCATTTGACTCCACCAAATTTGCCTTGGCCTTAATTTGTAGCTTTTTTGATTTCACCTCAGATAATCGATTGTCTTCTTCAATCCTCAGTCAGGCAATCAAATCCTCAAGCCCCATTTCCTTCCGCTTGTGCTTCAAGTAATTTTCGAATTCATTCCATAGCGGAGGTAGTTTTTCAATCATAACAGTTACTTGGAAGGATTCACTGAGCCTTATTCCTTCCGCATGCAGATCATGCAAGATCATTTGGAATTCTTGGACTTGGCTCATTACCGTTTTGGAATCCACCATTTTGAATTCTAAGAACTTCCCGACTATGAATTTTTTCAAGCCGGCATCCTCCGTTTTGTATTTCTTTTCCAAGGATTCCCAAAGGGCTTTTGCAGTCTTGGCTGAGCTATATACGTTGTACAAAGTATTGCTCAAGCCATTAATGATGTAGTTTCTGCATAGAAAATCCCCATGTCCCCATGCATCAAAAACAGCCATTTGTTGGGGATCAGTCTCCGCCTCAGAAACAATGGGGGTTTTCTCACTTAAGAACCTAGCTAGGTTCAACGTAGTGAGGTAGAACAACATCTTCTGATGCCATCTCTTGGAGAATTTCTCCGACCTTTCTCCTTGGGCAACAATCGATTGTGACACATGTTGTTGGACAACCATAATGGCCGGATTAGTAGCAGCAGATTCAACTGCCATAGCCGGATTGGTAGCAGCAGATCCAGTCACCATAATACACAATGACAGATAATTGTCTTAAATTTGTAGGGAATGAATGAGATGGATAGTGCGGGAAATTGTGTATTACGAAGTCGAGACAAGAGTTAGACTCTTTATCTTTAAGACAATTATTGCCCCACTCTGGTGCTTACGAAATCGGCAATTTGTCTCCCAAGACATAACGACTTTCTATCTCAAAGTAGCAACACTACAAACTTTGAAGAACAACGAACCAAATGATATTTTTAAACTCTCTTGCTAAACTCTATTTGCAGAATGCTTTTATGCATACAAATGCTATGAATGAATTGAATGCCTAATGAAATGAAATGGGAGGCCTATTTATAGGAGTTGGAAAGGTGTATCGAATGGACATGGATGCCTTTGAAAGGTTATGACTTTTCATCCGAATGGACGCATTATTTCACCCGAAGGACATACCATTTCACTCAAATGGATGCGTCGTTTCATCCAAAGGATTTCACCCAATGAGCACATTTTTTCAACCAAAGGACACACTTATTCAGTTAATTTAGACACGGTCGAATGATGATTGGACATTATCAACCATCATCCACTTGTCATGAACTATCACGAACTTGTTATGCGTCGCATATCATAACCAATCACTTGTCATAATTTATTTTTTAATTTATCATTCACCATTTTTCAACATTCTAAATATAATGTTGTCTTCTTAATGTCATTCAATATCAGACTTCGATACTTTATTCAATTCAAACTACAAACAAGTGCAAGAGAAGTTACCATACTTAGCCTTCCACTTTCCTATAAATTAGCAATTAACATATGAAATTGGTATATCAATGTGTCAATGACCAATTCCATTATTTCATACTCCAACCATTTGGACCCAATACAAAGTAAATGGGTCAAGAGAACTCACATCAATTAATCAAGAAGTGGGTTGCCACACAGATCCCACACTTCGTTAAGAACTCTTACATACGCTGCTGATACCTATGGAAAAGAATAATAAGTTCACACCAGTGTTACATGTGCAAAAAACTTCTCTTCATATATTTTCTATGGAGTAACTATAAATATATATATATATATATATCTTCTATGGAGTAATTACATTTAGACCCTTTCTAAACACTTTCTCTTAAAAAAGTTTTAAAATTATACTTACACTCCTTCTAAAATTTTTCATTTATTCGTGATCTCTTTTCATTAAGATTTATATACAAAATGCTGAAGTCAACACAAAAAATTACATAAATTTTTAATTTTGTCTTTTATTTAACATTCCTCAGTAATATTTCTATCCAACAACTATAATTTTGGGGGTAGAATTGAAAATTTATGTATTTTTCTATTGATGTGATCATTTTCCATCCAAATGGTGAATTTTTGGATCGGGTGTAAGTATAATTTTAAAACTTTTTTTAAAAAAAGTATAATTTCACATTTTTAAAGGGGATATGAGTGTAATTAACCTCTTTGCTATATAACTAATCTTAATGTGATTCAAACCGACATACTGGCAGTACTTTAATACAAACTGCACAACCATGAACTGCACAGTTGCATACATATTCTTTCAGGACAAAATTAGCTTATCACTTACAATAGTGGCAGAATTGTATTTTTAGTCCTATAGGATTGGGAAATTTGTAATTTCAGTCCCATACTTTATGGGCTTGATATTTGGTCCCACCCATAGGATTAAAAAACTTGCAGATGCAGTCCAATGCAATCTTGTGGAATCAAATCTGTTAGGCTTTAAAACCACATCTACGAGGTCCAATGCAATCTTGTGGGACCAACTCTATTAGGCTTTAAAATCACATCTACAACGTTTTTTAATGCTGTGGAACAAAAAATATTAATCCGTAAAGTGCAGAATCAAAAGTCAACAACTCTTGTTCTATGGGACCAAAAGGGCAATTTTCCCTACAACATAAACAACGGTCCGCTTCATTGTCTGCTACACATTATCCTGTTCCTGTCCAAAGAAATTTCAAGAAATGTCTATATACTAATCTGTTAATCCTCTGATGAAAAACTGAAAATGGAAATGAAGCTCTCATGCTAGCATCAATGAACATGAACAAATTCTTGGGTCTTGGTTTATCATTAAAGAAAATTACTGAACTTCAAATGGAAATGGCACATCTGCAATGGGGATCCGGTGCACACTCTCAGACAACCTATGTATGCGAATTTTTGCACTTCCTCCAATCTGTAAGCAGCCTTCATGCATTTTGTTCCAGCTCATATAGAGAACACCTGAAAACAAGAACATCGTCCCTGAGGAATGTATATACTTAATAAACTTCATTTTCGTTTTTCTTGAAGGGGACAAGTGTAGCCCATATTGTTTGAAAGGCATTGTTTGAAAAGGGACAGCCAACAATAGCAAGAAGCAAAATATAGGCATCTCGTTTGTCAGTGCACAAGGCGTAAATCATATTAATCTTTGCTTTTTACTCTCGAAAAGCAGAGCGAGATGGAGAAAAACAATGAGGATTGAGAAGTGAGAATACCGAGAGACTGATCCATCCCTATAACACCATACTGCTGCATGTGTCCCTTGCCCAGCAAATTAGCGTTGGAATTAGCTCTATGTCCAAAATGACAAGGGTCACACCTCGACCAGGAATTTTGCTTCGGATTGACTGAAAATGAACTGCAGATGAGCATATATTGCTAGAGTATGAGTATCTTCGAGCAAGAACCAAATTGGGTCCAGAAAACACATGGCCTGTCAATTATATTCCTTACTGTTTGAACTCTTTTTGAGAGATCATCGTACAAGCAACCAGTTGATAAGATCAGCAAAAGGAATATTCAAGCCAGATGCATTTTCAAGGTTCCGTAGTCAAGCAATAGCCCATGCATCTTTTTCCGAACAATATTTTTTCCAGCACAAGCACCACCAATACTTGAGAGACAGACTTGCATGTACAAGTTTTTAATTTGACGGCCGGCAGTTCCAAAATGACAAGAATCAGAACGTACACCCTGTTGCCATCTTTAGGAGTCACCTCAGCAAGGGGTCACTAAAATCTTACTGTTTCTCCAGACCAAACTTTCGATATTTAGTCATCCAATTTTCCAGTACCAATCCCTCATTTGCATGGACCGAATCCTTATATTAATAAATCATCCTCTGAAAAACTCTCTTCCATTAAAATATTGTCAAATAGTGAAAAACCAATCTTCTTCATTTTCTTATGAAGATTTAAGAGTAAGGAATGTATAGCTTCACTTTCACTATGAGATCTATCTCCAACAATAAACACATGGAATTTGTTTCCTACTTCAATCCAACTGCAACCAGGCTGCTTCTTCAAGCACCCATCCTTCATCTTCAACTTCAGCATTTCAGCCTCTTTCCACTTCCCACTTGTAGTGTATATATTAGATAGAAGCGCATAAGTGCCAGCATTTGCTGGCTCCACATCCAAGAGTTTGTCTGCTATGAGTTTCCCTATATCAGCATTCCCATGGATATTACATCCCAAAAGAAGAGTGCCCCAAGCATATGGTGATGCTTTAAGCGGAAGTTGTTCTATCAAATCAAATGCCTCCTCGAGCCTTCCTGCTCGACCATAGAGATCAACAACGCATGTATAATGATCTTCTCTCACTTTTATGGACTTGTCCTTCGAAAGCTCTTCAAAGTATTTTAACCCTTCCTGCACCAGACCAGAATGGCTGCAAGCGGAAAGCAATCCCACATAGGTAACATCATTTGGTTTGAAACCTATGATTTGCATATCCTCAAAAAGCATTATTGCTTCTCTTCCACATCCATGGTGAGCATATGCAGCAATCATGGAATTCCAAGAGACCAAATCCCTCTTGCATCTCAACCCATCATCAAACATTTGTCTAGCCATTACCAGCTCGCCACATTTTGAATACATATTTATTAGTGCAGATATCACAAATTCACTTTCCTGATAAACAGTCTTGCTAATTACTTGGTGAACTTGCATCCCTTCACTAAGACCAGCTAAGTCACTACAAGCCCCCAAAACGCTCACAAAAGTCCCTTCATTAGGCTTCACCTTTCTATCCCTGCTCATGTAATAGAAAGTTTTTAATGCTTCTTCACTTTTACCATATCGCACACACCCACTGATCATTGCAGTCCAGGAAATAACATTCTTTGCTGGCATATGATTAAACAACCTCCATCCTGTTTCCAATGCACCATTCTGAATAAAACCAGTGATCATTGTATTCCATGACTGCACATCCTTCACTGGCATTTTCTCAAACAAACCATATGCTTCACCCAGCCTCATATTTTGTGCATACGCACTAATCATTGCATTCCAAGAGACTACATTCCTCTCAGGCATCCTATCAAAAAGTAATCTAGCCTCGTCAATCCTCCCATTTCGTGCAAATCCCGATATCAATATAGTCCAAGAAATCACATTCCTTTTAGGCATCTGAACAAAAAGCTCCCTCGCCTCCTCAACCCTTCCATAGTTTACCAACCCTGAGATCACCATGTTCCAAGAAACAACATTCCTCTCTTCCATCCTCTCGAACAATTCCAACGCCTGCTCAATCCTATCATTTCTTACATACCCATCAATCATAGTGTTCCAAGCGACCACATTCTTATCAGGCATTTCATCAAAAAGCCTCTCAGCGTCAGAAACTCTCCCTGTTTTCCAGTATCCAGACATCATAGCTGTCCAAGTAACCACATTTTTTTTGGCATCATCCCTATCAAACAACTCCCTCGCTTCTTTAACCAGAGCACACTTTATATAACCCGAAATTAAAGCCGTCCATGAAATCACATCCCTCTCTGGCATTTCTTCGAACAATTCACGCGCCTTAGAAATATTACCCTCTTGACACAGCTTAGTGATCATCCAATTAGCCTTAGCTACATCTTGTTTGAGTGTGTAATCTTCTCTTGGGATCAAAAACTCTGAATTTCTCTGGGTTCGACCTACTGAGTTATAAAATTTCAAGGGGTGGTCATCTTGGAGCTTGATGTAGTTTTCTCCTAAGACGTGCATGCATAATGGCGTAGGTTTGATGACGTTCAGACCATGCCTGAGAGTTCTTGATGCCCGGAAAGAAGTCTGCATTACAGATTCAGCTAAAATTTCTGGATTTATAACTACATAACATAACGATTGATGATCCTGTTCATCTTCTGGCTATGTTTCCCGACTTTCGTCGAACATTAACTAGGTTTCAATGTTTAAAGGCTAAAATCCATAAACCCGTGTTTTGAAAAATCGTCAAATTCTCTATTTTGAAAATAGACATAAAATCTCCGGTATTTTATAAAATTAAGTTCAATCGTCCTCTCTGTTAAAAAATTCCAACGGCCTTAATTTTTTAAAAAATTAATCATTATATTCTTACTTATTATATATTATTTTTTATTTTAATGACCATTGGATCTTTATTAATTATATGAGAGCCGTTAGATTTAATCAATTAATTTTGACCGTCAGATCTTAAATTTATAAAAAAATCCAACCAATTATATTTAATTAATTTTTGAATATATTATAAAAAATTAAATTAATATTTTACATAAATTAAATAAAATTACTTCTCCCAACCCCACCCGCTACCCCTAAGAGTAGCAGGCGTCGCCGACGCCGTCGCCCCTGAAATTGGGCGACGACGACGTCTCCCAGATCTACGCTGGGCGACGGCGGTCGCCCAATTTCAGGGGGCGACTGCTGATGCCCAGAACAGTACAATAGGGGCAACAACAGCGACCGCTTCCGCCCCATTTTTTTTTTATTTTTTATTATTTTTATTTTTATTTTATAATTTAAAATAACTAAAAATTAAAATGAATTAAGTTTAAAAAGACAATAAACTTAAATAAATTAAAAATAAAATAATTCTTTTAAATATTTATAAATTTAAAATAATTAAAGAAAAGTATTAAATTTCAATTCAATTAATATACAATTAATTAAAATTTAAATATTATTTATTGTAAATAGAGATAATATATGTAAATATTTCAACTAAATAATAATTTAAATTATTTATTAATATATGGTTTTTATAAATATCAACATTTATATTAAGATATTTAAATTTAAAATTTTAATTTTCTATATTAATATTTGTACTATAATTTTAATTCAATATTTCTATTTAAATTATAAAACTTAAAAAAAAATTAATATACTTTTTTTTATATTTTTAAATAAATAATTTTTTAGATGAATGAAAATGCAAATAAGAAAAATAAAATACTCAAAACAAGTAAAAAATGCCCAAATTAAATATATTCACGTCACGAGGGTATTTTAGTAAAAAGCGATCAAAATTTAGATTAAAGCAATAGAAAGTACCCCCAATCGGATGATCAGCACGTGTAGTGCATCTTCCGTTAATTACTAACTGAAAGGTGTTTTTTGTTGAGTTTACCAAAATACAAGGGGGTGTTTTGCCTATTTCCAAATCATAGGGGGTTTTTTAGCTTTTTCAACAAAACACAGGGTGGTAAATGGGAGTTTAGCCATGTTTAAATCTGTTAGTATTTTAAATTGTATCGTTTTATACCATATGCCCTCATAAATACATTAATTGCATAATTGCCTCAAAAATATAATTTTATAATGTCAAGTAGTTTAATGTAATGAATTTTTATAAACTTAAAGACTAATATGAAAAGCACTTCATAATTAATTTAATTAGCATCTTATCTTCGGGACTAAAGATAAAATTGAAAGTATTGCCATTTTAAATTACTTCAATTAATAATAGGGTAAATTACAGCTACCTCCCCTGAAATTTGACATAATTACAAATACCCCCTCATTATTAAATATTATCAGAATTTAAAGTCATTTCATATGGAGCTATTTAAAATTATTTCTCTAATTGTTTGCTATAAAAGGTAAACCTCAAAGGTGACCAAGGCTCGAAGTAAACTACAAATTAAGAATACCTTGACTTTCTTGACATGTCAAAAATAGTAATTCTTCATTTATTTTTAAATTGAAGGTTAGTGATTTTTTAGAATGTAAATATGGTTATTCATAATTCAATATATTCTCATTTACTTATATTGGTTTGTGGCCAACAATATTATGCAATAAGCACGTGCCCACACGTGCGATAGATGTGTTATCTTACTAATTTATATGTATATATTATTATAATAATATATTAACTTGATGATGTTTGTCATACATAATTCTACCGTTCATACTATGATTATCAAGACATTTCTCTCTCTACATTATTTTAATTGTTCATATTATATATTTCCATTAACCCTATAAATTTTTTGAAAGGATTTAATTGCTTGAAAAGAAATAATTTATAAAAATGACTAGAGAAACAAACTCACAAGTCCAAAAAGTATGTCAATATACTCATCTTAATTACTTCGTTTACTTCAAATATGTTAATGGGTGAAAATAAAACAAAAACATATTATTGTTGTTCACTTAATTTGAATACAGATGGGATCAAACATATTTAATATTACTTCGACTAATATTATTCTCGTGAGTTTATTGTTCCTAACCATCATTAAAAATTAGTTGTTGGATGAAGAAATAATTAGATAGATGTGTTAACTTCAAACTTGTAAATTAATAATATTTATGTTCTAAAATTTTATTGAAAGAAGATCATATCTAGTCTTACTTAAATTAAACAAGCACTTACAACATTAAATTCTTTCCGCAGTTGATGTTGTTTAATCAGTTGATTTCCCGTTCCGTTAATGACAAAGCAATAAAAATTATTTGCTAGAAAAGAGAAACCTCAAGGTGATCAACGCTCGGAATAAACTACAGCTCGAAAATACCTTGACTATCTTGACATGTCAGAAATAGTAATTCTTCATTTACTTTTAATATCAAGGTTAGTGGTTTGATAGAATGTAAATATGGGTATTCATAATTCATGTATATTCTTATGTACTTATAATAGTTTGTGCCCAATAATATTATGCAATAAGCACGTGCCCAAATATGCGATACATGTGTTATCTTACTAACACATATAGATATATATATAAGTATATATTATTATGAGAATATCTTAAACATGCATGATGATGTTTGTCATACATAATTGTATTGTTTATACTATGATTATCAAGACACGTCTATCTCTACATAAGTTTAATTGTTCATTTTATATATTTCCATTAACCCTATAAAACTTTTTAAAGCATTTAAATGCTTGATTACTTCTTTTACTTGCAAAATGCCGAAGAGTGAAAAATAAAACAAAAACGTTTTTGGTTGCTGACTTTATTTGGATTCAGACGGAATCAAACATATTTATTTACTTCAATTAATTTTGTTCTCGTAATTTTATTGTTCCTTACTATCATTAAAAATTAATTGTTGGATAAAGAAATCAATTAGAAAGATATGTTAAGTTCATACTTGTAATTGAATGATATTCATGTTATTAAAATTTTATTGTAGGACGACCATATCTAGTCTTATTTAAATAAAGCAAGTAGTTACGACATTAAATTTTTTCCACGATTGATGTTGTTTTATCAATTGACTCCTGCTCCGTTATTGACAAAACAGTAAAAGTTGTTTGCTAGAAAAGGGAAACCTCAAGGTGATCAATGCGCGAAGTAAATTACAAATCGAGAACACCTTGACTTTCTTGACATGTCAAAAATAGTAATTCTTCATTTACTTTTAAATTGAAGGTTAGTGGTTTGTTAGAATGTAAATATGGTTATTCATAATTCATGTATATTCTCATGTACTTACATTGGTTTGTTACCAACAATATTATGCAATAAACACGTGCGCACACGTGCCATAGATGTGTTATCTTACTAATTATATATATATATATGTGTGTGTGTGTGTGTCTATATTATTATAACAATATCTAAAACTTGATGATGATTGTCATACATAATTCTATAGTTCATACTATGATTATCAAGACACGTCTCTCTACATTATTTTAATTGTTCATTTTATATATTTCCTTTAACTCTATAAATTTTTTTGAAAGGATTTAATTGCTTGAAAAAAATGATTTATGAAAATGACTGGAGAAACAAACTTAAAAGTCCAAAAAGTATGTTAATATACTCATCTTGATTATTTCTTTTACTTGAAATATGTCGAAGAGTGAAAGTAAAACAAACACGTATTCTTGTTGTTCACTTAACTTGGATACAGACGGGATCAAACATATTTAATTACTTCAATTAATTTTATTCTGGTGAGTTTATTGTTCCTAACCATCATTAAAAATTAATTGTTGGATGAAGAAATAATTAGAAGGATGTGTTAACTTCAAACTTGTAAATTAATAATATTTATGTTCTAAAATTTTATTGAAAGAAGTTCATATCTAGTCTTATTTAAATTAAGCAAGAACTTACGACATTAAATTCTTTCCGCAGTTGATGTTGTTTAATCAGTTGATTTCCTGTTCCGTTATTGACAAAGCAAAAAAAATTGTTAGCTAGAAAAGAGAAACCTCAAGGTGCTCAAAGCTCGAAGTAAACTACATGTGCTATCTTACTAACATATATATATATATATATATATATATAAGTATTTACTATTATGAGAATGCCTTAAACTTGATGATGTTTGTCATACATAATTCTACTGTTTATAATATAATTACAAAGACATTTCTATCTTAATATGATTTTAATTGTTCATTTTATATATTTCCATAAACCCTATAAATTTTTTGAAAGCATTTTATTGCTTGATTGCTTATTTTACTTGCAGTATGTCGAAAAGTTTAAAATAAAAAGAAAACGTACTTTGGACTCAGACAGAATCAAACATATTTAATTACTTCAATTAATTTTGTTTTCATAATTTTATTGTTCCTTACCGTCATTAAAAATTAATTGTTGGATGAAGAAATATATTAGAAGGATATGTTGTATTCATACTTGTAAGAGAATAATATTCATATTACAAAAAATTTATGGTAAGACGACCATATCTAGTCTTATTTAAATAAAGCAAGCAGTTATGACATTAAATTCTTTTCACGAATGATGTTGTTTTATCAGTTGATTTCCTGCTCTGTTATTGACAAAACAGTAAAAGTTGTTTGCTAGAAAAGGAACACCTCAAGGTGATCAACGCTCGAAGTAAACTACAAATCGAGAACACCTTGACTTTCTTGACATGTCAAAAATAGTAATTCTTCATTTATTTTTAAATTGAAGGTTAGTGATTTTTTAGAATGTAATTATGGTTATTCATAATTCAATATATTCTCATTTACTTATATTGGTTTGTGGCCAACAATATTATGCAATAAGCACGTGCCCACACGCGCGATAGATGTGTTATCTTACTAATTTATATGTATATATTATTATAATAATATATTAACTTGACGATGTTTGTCATACATAATTCTACCGTTCATACTATGATTATCAAGACATTTCTCTCTCTACATTATTTTAATTGTTCATATTATATATTTCCATTAACCCTATAAATTTTTTGAAAGGATTTAATTGCTTGAAAAGAAATAATTTATAAAAATGACTAGAGAAACAAACTCATAAGTCCAAAAAGTATGTCAATATACTCATCTTGATTACTTCGTTTACTTCAAATATGTTAATGGGTGAAAATAAAACAAAAACATATTATTGTTGTTCACTTAATTTGGATACAGATGGGATCAAACATATTTAATATTACTTCGACTAATATTATTCTCGTGAGTTTATTGTTCCTAACCATCATTAAAAATTAATTGTTGGATGAAGAAATAATTAGATAGATGTGTTAGCTTCAAACTTGTAAATTAATAATATTTATGTTCTAAAATTTTATTGAAAGAAGATCATATCTAGTCTTACTTAAATTAAACAAGCACTTACAACATTAAATTCTTTCCGCAGTTGATGTTGTTTAATCAGTTGATTTCCCGTTCCGTTAATGACAAAGCAATAAAAATTATTTGCTAGAAAAGAGAAACCTCAAGGTGATCAACGCTCGGAATAAACAACAGCTCGAAAATACCTTGACTATCTTGACATGTCAGAAATAGTAATTCTTCATTTACTTTTAATATCAAGGTTAGTAGTTTGATAAAATGTAAATATGGGTATTCATAATTCATGTATATTCTCATGTACTTATAATAGTTTGTGCCCAACAATATTATGCAATAAGCACGTGCCCAAATATGCGATACATGTGTTATCTTACTAACACATATAGATATATATATAAGTATATATTATTATGAGAATATCTTAAACATGCATGATGATGTTTGTCATACATAATTGTATTGTTTATACTATGATTATCAAGACACGTCTATCTCTACATAAGTTTAATTATTCATTTTATATATTTTCATTAACCCTATAAAACTTTTTAAAGCATTTAAATGCTTGATTACTTCTTTTACTTGCAAAATGCCGAAGAGTGAAAAATAAAACAAAAACGTTTTTGGTTGTTGACTTTATTTGGATTCAGACGGAATCAAACATATTTATTTACTTCAATTAATTTTGTTCTCATAATTTTATTGTTCCTTACTGTCATTAAAAATTAATTGTTGGATAAAGAAATCAATTAGAAAGATATGTTAAGTTCATACTTGTAATTGAATGATATTCATGTTATTAAAATTTTATTGTAGGACGACCATATATAGTCTTATTTAAATAAAGCAAGTAGTTACGACATTAAATTTTTTCCACGATTGATGTTGTTTTATCAATTGACTCCTGCTCCGTTATTAACCAAACAGTAAAAGATGTTTGCTAGAAAAGGGGAACCTCAAGGTGATCAATGCGCGAAGTAAATTACAAATCGAGAACACCTTGACTTTCTTGACATGTCAAAAATAGTAATTCTTCATTTACTTTTAAATTGAAGGTTAGTGGTTTGTTAGAATGTAAATATGTTTATTCATAATTCATGTATATTCTCATGTACTTACATTGGTTTGTGACCAACAATATTATGCAATAAACACGTGCCCACACGTGCCATAGATGTGTTATCTTACTAATTATATATATATATATATGTGTGTGTGTGTGTCTATATTATTATAACAATATCTAAAACTTGATGATGATTGTCATACATAATTCTATAGTTCATACTATGATTATCAAGACACGTCTCTCTACATTATTTTAATTGTTCATTTTATATATTTCCTTTAACTCTATAAATTTTTTTGAAAGGATTTAATTGCTTTAAAAAAATGATTTATGAAAATGACTAGAGAAACAAACTTAAAAGTGCAAAAAGTATGTTAATAAACTCATCTTGATTACTTCTTTTACTTGAAATATGTCGAAGAGTGAAAGTAAAACAAACACGTATTCTTGTTGTTCACTTAATTTGGATACAGACGGGATCAAACATATTTAATTACTTCAATTAATTATATTCTGGTGAGTTTATTGTTCCTAACCATCATTAAAAATTAATTGTTGGATGAAGAAATAATTAGAAGGATGTGTTAACTTCAAACTTGTAAATTAATAATATTTATGTTCTAAAATTTTATTGAAAGAAGTTCATATCTAATCTTATTTAAATTAAGCAAGAACTTACGACATTAAATTCTTTCCGCAGTTGATGTTGTTTAATCAGTTGATTTCCTGTTCCGTTATTGACAAAGCAAAAAAAATTGTTAGCTAGAAAAGAGAAACCTCAAGGTGCTCAAAGCTCGAAGTAAACTACATGTGTTATCTTACTAACATATATATATATATATATGTATATATAAGTATTTACTATAATGAGAATGCCTTAAACTTGATGATGTTTGTCATACATAATTCTACTGTTTATAATATAATTACAAAGACATTTCTATCTTAATATGATTTTAATTGTTCATTTTATATATTTCCATAAACCCTATAAATTTTTTGAAAGCATTTTATTGCTTGATTGCTTATTTTACTTGCAGTATGTCGAAAAGTGAAAAATAAAAAGAAAACGTACTTTGTTGTTCACCTAATTTGGACTCAGACATAATCAAACATATTTAATTACTTCAATTAATTTTGTTTTCCTAATTTTATTGTTCCTTAACGTTAGTAAAATTTAATTGTTGGATGAAGAAATATATTAGAAGGATATGTTATGTTCATACTTGTAAAAGGATAATATTCATATTACAAAAATTTTATGGTAAGACGACCATATCTAGTCTTATTTAAATAAAGCAAGCAGTTACAACATTAAATTCTTTCCATGATTGATGTTGTTTTATCATTTGATTTCCTGCTCCGTTATTGAGAAAACAGTAAAAGTTGTTTGCTAGAAAAGGAACACCTCAAGGTGATCCACACTCGAAGTAAACTACAAATCGAGAACACCTTGACTTTTTTGATATGTAAAAAATAGTAATTCTTCATTTACTTTTAATTTCAAGGTTAGTGGTTTGTTAGAATGTAAATATGGTTATTCATAATTCATGTATATTCTTATGTACTTACATTGGTTTGTGGCCAACAATATTATGCGCTAATCGCGTGCTCACACGTGCGATAGATGTGTTATCTTACTGTTCACACAAAATTTCATGTCTGCAAAAATAATTACGAGACAAGAAAAGTGGATACAATCTCTATAGTGAATGTAATCCCTTGATTCTTCTCTCCGAATTTTAATCCAAGGGCTGAAGATTGTTCTTGGACGTTGATGTGTAATCTCCTTCGGATTTGTGGAGCAAACTACTTGGCACCTTGAAATTTGGTATCAAGGCCTTGAAGGATTTGATGTCAAGGAAGACTTGGAACCTTCGCGGTCGTAGATCTTCGTCGTGGTAGAGAGCTTTTTGACTTGGGTTCCTTTGGATTTCTTGTTTCGTGTGAAGTGACCTCTTATTTTGTATTGTCTCCAATGCTCCCTGGAATCCTTGACTTGAATGGTGGAGGGCCTTATTTATAGGCATGAGTAGGGCTACAATAGCTTGGGCTCATGTCTTTTGGGCTTGATCACTGTGGGCTTCAACATGGACTAGTCTTCTGATGGACTCAATTTTGAACATGTTGTAAACAAATTTTCGTGTTCCTGAATTTGTCGAAACAAGAAAATATTACAAATGAATTTCTTGAATTGATTGAATATTCGTGGGTGCAAAATCTCTACTTGAAACCTCTGATTCTTCTCTTCAAGAACGTGATCTTTGACTTCGGCAACTTTGGAGGTGAGACTTTGACGTTTGATCTCCTTTGACGTTGACTTTGATTTTGAATAACGTTAATTCGGGGGTCGTTGACTTGTTCCCGGATCAAACGCTATAAACTTGACGATTTTTGACTTGAATTTGGGATGTTCTTGGTGAATTTGAGACTTTGATCTTCCGCCAAGGTGAACTTCGATCTTGATAACGTTAGTTCGCCGGTCTTCGGACTTCTTGTTGAATCAAATGCTGACTTTGGACTATTTCCGCGACGAACGCCTTGAATTTTGCCTAGAACGCCGTGGATCTTCCTTGATTTGTGCTTGAGAGGATTTTGGGACTTCTTGAATGCTCTCTTGCTTGCATGTGTGTATGTCTTCAATTGTAGGTGTGTGTGTGTGTGTGTGTTTTGGATGAGTTCCCATGACCCCTTTATATAGCTGTCAAAGAGGTAGAGTTGTGGTGAACTTGAACACTTATTTTGTATTATCCCTTTATTTTAATTTAAAGAGATAAATACATTAAATATTTGGGAAGACATGATTGGTCAATTTCAATATTATCTCTTTAATTTTTGTATTTTTCTTGAAAAGATAATATGAGAAATATTTATCTTGATTTGATTGGCCAGAACACCTCAATTTGACACGTGTCGACCGTTGATTTGATGATGAAATATATATTAAAATATCAATTTATTTAACTATTTATATTTAGAATTAATTTAGTAAATTCCAAAATATAAATAGAAAAATAGGATATAATTGATAAATAATATATACTTTTCACTTATTGTCATTTGATTGGGTGCAAAATTTATTTGTCTACAAATGCTCCCTTGAGACTCGTTCACGAACATATACTTGAAAATATAATTTTCGAATTGAATGAGTCGCGAAAATATATATCAAATTTTGTTGGGCCCCATTTTTTGAAATGGCCGAGAGGTAGTTTGGAATTCAACCAAGCTCTTTTCCTTAACTCCTATTCTTCAATTTTTTTTATTTGTTTAATCCAAGTGGGGCCCACCTTGGTGTTGGTGAACCAAGGAGCACTAGATCATAGCAAACATTTCCTTCCTCAACTTGGTGTCTTCAACTTCAAAGACCCATTTTGTTTCACCGCCGTGGACGAAGACCCAACAAATCTTGGCTTCAACTACAGAGTTTTGATTAAACTGTTTCTTCATTATTAATTCGACCGCAACTAAAATTCTTGGGACCTTTAATCAAAAAAGGAATACATGTCTCGGTAGTCTCTTAATTTAATCAAGCTTCTACATGCCACCAAATTCGATTGACTTTAAACTTCTGAAAGCATTGCTATATAAAGGGAATCTACCATTGCAAATCATAATCCTTGCATTCTAAAGGTTGGGCTTCTAATTAAAATCAGTTCTTTTCTCAATTCCTTTTTTTTTTTGGGCATGCACACCAAGTGTTTGTTATAATGCCTGAACGAGCTGATGCCGAAATTTCTTTGAATTCATTTTCCTTTTGCAAATTTTCCAGCTTGACGAGAAGTTTTCGGCTCGGACTTTCTTCTCCAGATTTAGGCTTATTACGGTAACGCTTCTCAACTTGTTATCTCGATTTTTTTTTTTGTAGTTCGTTCCGACTTTCGAGCTTTATTTGACGACAATATTTCTTTAAATTTGTCTTGCTTGTCTCCGCATTTATACATGTATTGTAGTATATTTGAGGAGTCCGAATGCATGAAGCTCTACTTATTATTTTGAAGCAAATTCTACAAATAAAAGATATTCGAAGCTTTGTCTTGAGCAGAACTTTGAATTCCATATGCATGTCTCACATATTTTTTGGTAAACCAAGATTTCCATATTCATCAAAACAAATGACTAGTCAATGAGGTTGGCCCGTTGAATCATAGTGAGGGGTTGCTCACAAACAATGTTGGTTTATAAAAAAAAAAATAAATGCCCAGACTAATCATTGGCAATTAACAAAGTTAATTCGGGCCTAGTAAGAAACAATTGAAGCTTGCACCCAATTAAATTGCCCACAAACAATATTAAAAAAAAAAAAAGTCAATAAATCCATCTTTGACATGCAAACATGTTATTTCTCTTTCCCTTTATTTCTTTTTTTTTTTTTTTCAAGTGGTGTATTCAAGAGAGATCCATCAAAGGGCACTGCATATTTTTTTCACAATACTGCAGAAACTAGGAAATAGACTTTGTATTCAGGAAGTTAATAGCCAACGTCTAATTGATATTGACTGTAACTTTTATTTGACATATTCCCATGCGCTTTACCAATGGTATGTCATAGATTTATTTGAGTTTCTTTTTTTCACTAACTCAATTAAACCTATTCTTTGTGCTTTGATAGGTTGCGACATGGTTTACTTCAAAGACGAGCCTCTTTCCTCCGGTCAACAGAACTTAGTAATTCTTGACGATGAAAGTCAACTCACAGAGAAAGGGACGATTTTGACGACTCACACACCTCTCATAGGTCGGTATGCGAGGCACTGGCCGAGATTGACGACTCCACTTCACATAGAGCAATGGTCTCGAGATGTTTCATTGAGCAAGACTTCCAAGGTGTGGTCTCTGCAAGCGACTCATCACCGTTGTTCTGACGAACCAAGCTTTCTACCGACATTGGGCCGCCGCATCATTGAAAGGAAAGCCAAGTGGGACAAAAACGTTCACTTTGCCGGCGAGTTCCGCTTCATCAAAGGGTTTTGGGAGTGGACGGAAGACATACTTAGCCGGTGCAAAAACAAGCTAGTCGCGGCCCAAGTATATAATGCCGTATACGCCTCACTATTTACCTACGACCGTAATTCCGACATCGTCAAGGCGTTTTGCGAAGCGTGGTGCCCATCTACCAACACTCTTTTGACGTCCTTCGAAGAATTTTCTATTTCGTTGTGGGATGTGTATACCCTTGCCGGACTTCCTATGGCTGGACTCCTTTATGATGAAGTTGTTCCAAGTGCCAAGGAGCTTAACGGGGTTGACGAGACAAGGCGGAGACTTGTGCCTCGTTCTTGCAAGTTCCTACTCCACACCTACCATTTGCTTCGAAAGAGTAATAACAATGGCCAATCCTCTCAAGTTCCTGCCGATAAATGGGTCACGTTTTGGCTTAGAAGGACGACGAAATACTGCGAGCCCCCACCGCGTAAAAAGAAGAAGGCCGTTCGTCCTAAGCCAACCCATAATCTCTCCGGGACCTTTGGGGCACATGGCAAGTGGTCCACGGCGGACGAGGCGTTGTTCTCGAGGCTTGGTATCGAAGGGAGTTCAAAGGAAGAGACCATTCTTGGCGGCGTATTTGGCGTATTGGCTTTGTACCTTTGTCCTTCCCACTCAAGATGTTGGTTCAATACGCCCAAGTGTTTTCAAGGTGGCGAGCGCTATGGCAGCCGGTCGAAGGATTGGTTTTGCAGTTCCTGTCTTAGCTAGCATTTACAAAGGTTTGAATAGGATATCTAACTCCCCAAGGCCAACTCCCGTACACTCTCCATTTTTTATTCACTTTGTTTATATTTGGATAGCTTTTTATTTCAAGACTCATTATCAACTTGTGCAAAGAGTTCGTGGGCCCAAGATGACGCTCCTTTCAGGCGAAGGAGGCGCAAAATACTACGATCCGCAAGAGGCGAGAAAGCGGTTACACAAAGGCGACTTTATCTCATGGACTTGCAACATGATCATGAGGGACAAGGCTTTTTTGTTCACAGATGACGGGCACACCACAGAATCTGAAGAAATCTATTTCATGACTGTTCGTTCGAACTACCTTCCTCTGTGGCAAGGTGACCATTTCGTTGTTGAGCCCTATAGCCCTCATCAATTTAGTCGTCAATTTGGTTTCTTCCAAGAAGTGCCGGGGATCATCTCGCAAGACGTTCGCGAAGCTTCTTTAGAGGGTGGAATCCGTTATTGGCGCATGTGCATTTTGTCTAAGACTATGGAAAAAGTGTGGATCCCTCCCATGACCCCAAATATGAAGAAGTTCTCATCAGAGTCGTACAAAAGGTGGTGGCTTGGAGTTCACGGTGGCTACATTGAAGAAAACGTGACGAACTTACTTGCCTTAGGCCTAAGTCAAGCTTCTCCATAAGGTAAGAAGTGTGATGAAGGAGTCGCCCAAGATCATCCTTGCGAGCCGGCTACTTCCCCTTCCAAGCAAAATTCTCAAGTGGTCGAACCCCTTGAAGTAGATAAGAAGCAAAGTGCTCCTCGTTCCTTAGAAGGAAGTGGAAGTAGCAACCCTGAACGTCATTGGAAGAGGCCGAAGAGGGATTCAAAACCAATAAACATCAACGTTGATGACGAAGGCTCAAGTCATGAACCATCGATGTTGAACTTTGTCAAGGAGGTTATTTTTCCTTTATTCCTTTTCTTTTTTTATTTTTTTTGGTGATAAGGTTTTATTTTGTTTCTAACTCTAGCCGATGCATCATCATAGCTCAACGCTGAGGTCTTAGCCGTTGAAGATGATGAAACTTCCCAAGACAGCCAAGGGTCGACTTTGTTGGCTACGATCGTCCTCTTGGAATGGGGCTTAAGAGAAAACAACCCTCCTGCCAAGCCGCTGTGTCGGTATTTGAAGGCGAGAGGTTCTTTCTTAATCATCAAAAGGAGTTCCTTCAGAAGCTGTGGAGTGATCTTCTCGTGAAGATATCAAACACCCCAATTGATTTCATCTCATCAATCGAAGACGACATTTACTTCGTTCTTGAGTCTATGAAGAGTTTTCAGAATTTTGATATCTAAAACGATGAACACGTTGTTCGCCAAGGCTGCTGCTTATGATGAGGCGAGGTCGTCGTCTTCTGAAAGGTTATCCAAAGATCTTTTCAACCGGAAGTTAAAGGAAGCCAACGATCGTCTTCAAGAGGCTCGCGCTAAAGAAAGTGGAGGAGCTTCCAAGGTTCAATCTACTACAGACGAGTTGAAGCGTGTCGGGAAGGAGCTTGCGGATTTGAAAGAGCATAGGAAGAACTTGTGTGTTACTCTGAAGGAAGAAAATCAGCTTTTTCATAATGCCCAAGTTGGAGTTCGGAAATTGTGGAGGAAATTGCAGTGCTTGAGAATACCACCCCCCTCGACGTTGAAGTAGTTACGAGTTTGGAGGCTTCAAGGACACACTTGGAAGCCCTCAAGGAAGGGTTGAAGGATTCGCGTCCCTTTGCTTGAGATTTTCTTAGGACCTTTTATTTTGTCGCATTTTGATTTCTCTTTTCTTTGTTCTATGTCATGAACTCCAATGTTTTCTTGAGATTACGTAATAGAAGCTTTTTCTTTTCTTTCTATCTTGCAATCTTTGAGCATGTTTGAGTACTTCTGCTCTCGAAGACTTTATAAGAGGAATAAAACTCATTTAAGTGTTATGACTGAACTTAGAATATCTAAGCTGCCTACGTACCTCATCAAGAGGATCAAGTCAATTCATAGTTTAGGGGTACAAAATATTTGTTTGGAGAATAGAGGGGAGGGCCGTGCACAGTTTATACTCATGCGGGCCAGGAGTTTTTTTTCCTTTTTTTTTTGCTTATTCTTTTTCTTCTTTTTTTTTCTTTTTTTTTTGTTTGTTTTTTTTTGGCCTTTTTTTTCTTTTCAAGCGTAATATCGCTTCAAGAACTTTCCATTTATCAAGCCTATCTTCAAGCCATCTTTGGTATCCTCTTCTTCAACTTCATCATTTTTAGCTAAGGTGATGTGATGAACTTTGGTAATGTCTTCTCCAACACTGTTGTTAACATAATTAGATGATGCTACGCTTTCTTTGTTATTCTCGTCATCAAGTTGAACTTGTGTGAAGACCATTGTTCTTGTTTTAACTTTCAAGACTCTGCCACATGATATGTCTAGAGTTGTGTGGCGTCTCATTTCGGAAGGAATCAAACTTCTATGTTTATGCGAGGATGTGATGTTTTCCTTGGATTGCGCCGCCACCTTGGACATGGCTTTCTTTTTGTGCATCATTCTTTTCTGTGGACCAAGTCTATCAAAGACAAATTGATTGTTGGTCTTTCTATGCACCATTCTTTTAGGTGGGCCAAGTCTGTTGAAGACAGACTTTTGTGGATTTTCTTTCCCTTGGTCATCTTCTGTTTAAGAGGGACTTTCGTTGACATGGTTGCTGCTGACCCTTTTTATGGCGATGCGGATAGGCTTAGGAGGGATCAAGCCAAGACCTACACGTGAATCTGGGACTGCATGCCTTTTTTCCTTTAACATCACTTGTGTGGCGTTGAGTCCATGGAGCTTCTTGTTGGTGGCTTCGGGAGGAAGCTTTCCAAGGGCTAATCTTTCTTGTGGATTATACCCGACTTTAACTAGCAGTTTGAAGGCTTTAGGATCATACCCTTCTCCATTTATAGCCAAAGCTTCATGTCCCTCTTCTTCCTTTTGGATTGAGGCCACAAATCCTTCGAGTGGCGGTTTCGATGGTTGCCTCGCATTGATTTGAGTCAATGGTAGAGTCAGACTCTTTGAAAATCCGGCCTCGACAGCGGGCTGCTCATTTCTCCTCATGCTTCGATCGTCATGTGACTTTGGTTTCTCTGAGGGTGAAATCTCTTTTCCTCTTTTGGCAGTTTCAATATAGTACTTGGCGTCGGCGAAGTGCGACTCAGCTTTGGTGAAAGGCTTGGTATCACTGAGTACCCTTTTCACTACGCCATTGCGGCAGTATTTGAAGCATTGATGCCAGGTTGAGGGAACCACAGAATTTTCGTGAAACCAAGGGCGGCCAAGAAGCATGTTGTAAGAAGTTTTGGCGTCTATAATATGGAATAGTTCAGTTGACGCCATGTCATCCATCAACAATTCTATCCTTATAATGTCGACAGCCCTTTGTCCTCCTTGATTGAATCCTTGAATCATGAGGCGGTTGTTAGCGAGTTCGTCCATCGGGATCCCCAAGTCTCTCAAGGTTCGCAGGGGTAAGATATTGACTGCAGAGCCTCCATCAATCAATATTCTATTCACCTTTTATTCACGTGCATATCCGGCGACGAACAAGAGGCGGTTATGCGATTTTGACCCAAGAAGCAAATCTTCGTCATTGAAGGTAATGGTGGACATGCATTCATCACTATCAAAGGAATCTTTTTTTTTCCAGACAGAGTGTCCTCTTTGATCATAGTAGCATTCTCGTGGGTGGTATTGTGGGAGGCTTCACAGTCGAAAGACCCACACTTGACCGAGGTCATGTCTGCTGCTGCGGTATCTTCTTCAAGAGAGATCTTTCCTTGGCGAGCTAATTGCATAACCTTGTCTTTAAACATAAAGCAATCTTGTAATGAATGCCCAACTAAACGATGGTACTTTCAATATTTTGGGCCATCTGTTCATTCAGCTTCTTCAGGTGGTTTTGCTTTGGGTAGTTCGATGAGATTAGCCTCCAACAAGTCATCAAATATGCCGGGAACATCGGAATCAAGGAAAGGATATTGCTTTGCTTGCATTTCCTTCAAGGTTAATTTTCTTTGCGGTCTCTCGTAAGGAGCATTATTCTTTAGGATACTACCATTATTTACCTTGCTTTGGAGCTTGAAGGGTGCCACATTTATTGCCATGGATTCCTTGTTTGAAGCTTCCAAATACAGCTTGCCCCCGTTCTTGCCTTCTCGCCTTTCCTTGGTTCTGCGGGGCTCTTGGACAGGTGGTCCTTCTACTCCACTCGCTTCCATACTCAACTCCATATCATGTGCTCGAGTGGCTAAGTCTTCGAATGATCTTGGCAGGATCCCTTGGAGAATGTAGTGAAGGCCCCAATGCATCCCTTGAATGCACATCTCAATGGCGGAAGCTTCAGATAATCTTTGCAGTTGAGGCTCAGATTCCTCCACCTATTGATATAATCGATAACTGGCTCATCTTTCCACTGCCGGGAATTTGTAAGTTCAATCATGCTGACGGTCCGCCTAGTGCTATAGAATCGATTGAGGAACTCTTGCTCTAGCTGCTCCCATCCATCAATTGAACCAGCCTCCAAATCAGTATACCAATCAAATGCGTTGCCTTTTAGCGATCGGACAAACTGTTTGACTAGGTGATCCCCATATGTTCCAGCATTGTTGCATGTTTCGACGAAGTGAGCCACATGTTGCTTAGGATTGCCTTTGCCGTCAAACTGTTGGAACTTTGGTGGTTGGTAGCCCATCGGCATCTTCAAGTTGTCAATTCTTGGAGTGTAGGGCTTGGAGTAGGTGAAGGATGACCTTGAGTGTCCCTCAATCTTGCTCCTGATGGTCCCTTCAATGAACTCTTTCAATTAGTCTATTGGAATCAATCCATCTGATGAGACTTGAAGTTCTTTAGCAGGTTTATCCTTTCCGGTGTAATTCTCTTTAGTGGATATTTCTACTTCTTCATTAGCCTCGACTTATTTTCCTCGAATATGGCTTACCTCAACATTGTCTGGCTTGTCAATCAACCTAGCGATTTGGGCGTCTTGCTCTTGGACATGCTTGGTAAGTCCTTCGATAGCTCTTGTCAGGCTTGCGATTACACTTCCAAGGTTGTGGCATTCGTCACCATGACTTGGGCCACGTTCGTTGTGAAGAGTAGCTAGACTCGGAGCGAGGAAAAGATGGGGGAGATTTATCTTCGTCATCTTCGCTTGCGTGGTTAGACACGAATATGTCCTTCTGAGCAGACTCAATTGGAGGAGTCATCTGGGAAGACTCCTTCAGTTTCTCCGACATACTCCTCGTAGTAACACCGAGACTCTTGGTACTTGAACTTGAAGACTTTGTTGTGGCGAGTTTGAAATTCACCGTCTTCATGACTTTTCCTTGAGTGTCCATTGAAATACTTCAAACTTTGTTGAAGGGAAGAGATGAGAGGTAGAGCGGTCCCACTAGGCGTGCCAAAATTTGTAAACAAATTTTCGTGTTCCTGAATTTGTCGAAAAAAGAAAATATTACAAATGAATTTCTTGAATTGATTGAATATTCGTGGGTGCGAAATCTCTACTTGAAACCTCTTATTCTTCTCTTCAAGAACGTGATCTTTGACTTCGGCAACTTCAGAGGTGAAACTTTGACGTTTGATCTCCTTTGACATCGACTTTGACTTTGAATAACGTTAATTCGGGGGTCGTTGACTTGTTCCCGGATCAAACGTTATAAACTTGACGATTTTTTACTTGAATTTGGGATGTTCTTGGTGGATTTTGAGACTTTGATCTTCCGCCAAGGTGGACTTCGGTCTTGATAACGTTAATTCTCCGGTCTTCGGACTTCTTGTCGAATCAAACGCTGACTTTGGACTATTTCCACGACGAACGTCTTGAATCTTGCCTAGAACGCCGTGGATCTTCCTTGATTTGTGCTTGAGAGGATTTCGGGACTTCTTGAATGCTCTCTTGCTTGCATGTGTGTGTGTCTTCAATTGTAGGTGTGTGTGTGTGTGTTTTGGATGAGTTCCTAGGACCCCTTTATATAGCTGTCAAAGAGGTAGAGTTGTGGTGAACTTGAACACTTATTTTGTATTATCCCTTTATTTTAATTTAAAGAGGTAAAAATACATTAAATATTTGGGAAGACATGATTGTTCAATTTCAATATTATCTCTTTAATTTTTGTATTTTTTTGAAGAGATAATATGAGAAATATTTGTCTTGATTTGATTGGCCGGAACACCTCAATTTGACACGTGTCGACCGTTGATTTGATGATGAAATATATGTTAAAATATCAATTTATTTAACTATTTATATTTAGAATTAATTTAGTAAATTCTAAAATATAAATAGAAAAAATAGGATATAATTGATAAATAATATATACTTTTCACTTATCGTCATTTGATTGGGTGCAAAATTGTCTACACATGTATTTGGTCCAATTTAGCCAATCCAAAATAATAAATTTGTTTTTATTCTGGATTGAATCATAAAAATATATAAGATCCAAATTTAATATGGGCTTATGAATTTGATTTTTTTGTCTTTTATGCTACGCCCAAATTTATTATGGACTATCATTTTGAAACCCAATTATTGGCCAATTTATTGGGCCTTAATTGGTAATTTATTCCAAAATATTTTGACGTCAACAGATGCCCCCACTTCAAGGCTCGGCGAAGAACATGCCAATTGTTGTCGAAGGCGAGACTTGAAGTAATTTCTTTTTTTTTTTCAAAAAAAAAAAGTATGTGGGTGCAATTGGTTGCGGTCTACGTGGACCATCAACATGGGATTGCATCACGTCACTCTCCAGGCCATATTACTTGCTGCAGAGAATAGGATCCTCATGGCTTTTCTTTTAATCACATATTTTCCTTGTGAATTGAGCATCCACTTCCTTCATGAACAATTGAAGAAGGATATTTTTCAAAATCATCCACCAATGCCGAGAATCTGCCAACTGATTATGGAAATTGACATCAAACTTCCATTGTTTCTTTGTTTCTTTCCCTTTGACAAGCAGTCAATCAACGGAATTTTTTTTTTATTCTCATCACTCTTGGCATCTATAAAAAGAGCATCCTCGGTGAATTGAGATGTAGAGCAGAAAATATTATTTGATATCTTGATTTCTTCGGACGTGGTTGTAGAAAGACTACTTCTCTCTTGTTTGACAAGTTGGTATTATTCCACTTCATGCTCAACTTAAAAGAAGAGAATTCCTTTTCTTTATTTCTTCTTTGATCTCAATCGCCACTTCCCCCTTTTTCTTTTTCTTTCAGAGACTTGAAAATCTGCTTGGCCACCTCCAATCATAACAATCATGATATTCTTGCTTGCAACATGTTTGTAAATTTGTTTTTGAGAGCTTTTTTTTTTTGTTTTTGTTTTTTACTATTATGGATGTTTTTTGGTGCACACATATACACGTACCCCTTCACTCGATCTTGTTTTCTAATTTTCTTGTATGAATTTATTTAATTTTCAGAGCTGGACTTCAAGGATCATATCGAGCCGTTCCCAAGCATCATCATCTGAAGCGGCGAGGATAATCTCAAGGTGAAAGGTACTACCCTATGCGTTCATGAGCCGATCAACATCACCCATTTCTCCAAGTCTCGTTCTTTGGCCAAGTCCATGCACTTTACGAGCGGTCCGAATAGGTGATGGGAGACACGCTTGACCCTCACTCCCTTGCTCCGTCCCGACCCAAGGTCTGGCTGGATAATCCTTCTTTCCATGACGTTGAAGTCGACGTAGAGTTTGCACTTCCGAGTCGTTACTGCATCATCGACGGGGCTCATGGAGTATTCCAACGCCCAAATTCTGCAAGACTTGTCTTTTCATGGAAGACACGCTAGGCCAACCTGCAAACACCCTTCACGAAGTCGAGATTCACGCCCCCTCTTCGCATTTCTCTTTATATGCATCTGCAACAAGATCCTCACCACAGAAGAAGAACGAGGCCATCGTCCAAGTATCCCTCACGAAGTCGAGATCCGTGCCGCCGTTCGCGTGTTTCTTTTCATGTACATCCGTGACAAGATTTTCACCATGGAAGAAGAGCGTGACCATCGCCCAAGCGTCCTTCACGAAGTCAAGATCCATGTCGCCATTCGTGCGTCCCTTTTCACCTACATCGCTACAAAAGACATCCATCAAGTTTTCCTTGAGCTATGGTGCCTTCTACGAAATCTTCATTCTGTCGTCAAAGGAGTTGTTAGATGTTGTTGAATGTTCACGACTGCTTGTACGTGGGGAATTCAACGACGAGGTCATCTTTTCTTCCAAGGAGTTGCTAGGCGATGACACTTGTGAGCTCTCCTTGCCATAAAGTCATGAGTGTTTACTTTTAGTGCGCCACCGGCTTTCCACGGATTCAAATGACGCGCTCACCTCCACTGGCCAGCCTCCGATTCATCTGGCGCCTTCACGTATTTTTTGAGAGAAATCCGCCTTCTGACTCGAACAACCTTGGTTGCTCCACTTGTTGACGTTGATCATTGCCCCCAAGCTGTGAAGCACTTGATGATAAGCCTTTTCTACTTGAGCGAGAAGACCCTTACCAAGAAGCCGAAGAGAGCTTGTCCAACCTCGCGGGACATGGTCGCCAAGAGAGATAAGACCCCATTGCTTGAAGACACTTCATATTTGTTGGAAGAATCCAACCAAGGGATTGAAGAGGATGGATGTGCTTTTTGAAGACTCGAGACAAAATTTGACAACTTTCAACTTGCTCGCCTTTTAGCGCTATTCCCGTTTTATTTTTTTTTCTTGTCTTCTTGCAATGTAAATAGATCTTTGTGCAATAAAAGTATTTCTTTTACGCAATCTCTTTATGTTCCTCTCAAAATTTTCATTGTGTAACATTTGGAGCATTTCTTTTCTTGTAGAGATTGACCATGATACGAACGATTGCAATGCACATTTAAGATCAATCGGAACTTCAAAACTTTTTTACTTTGGATATGAAATCCACCAACCTCTGCATTGCCCTCTTCCTTCTCGAGAGATTTTTTTTTTCACATGGCCAAGAAGATGTATCGTAGATGACAACAAAGATTTTTATTTTTTTTTGAAGATATAACTGAACTTGAGTGAATATGCCCAAGTTGCCTACGTACCCCGCGAAGGGATCAAGTCAAAACGTAGTTCAAAGAAACTTGAATTTTCTTTTCTCCTCTCTTTTTTAACAGGAGGGATGCCGTACATAGTTTATACTCATGCGGGCCAGGAGTAACATGCAGTTTAGGCTCGTGCGTTATGGAGCATATTCTTCATAAGTTTGTCATTTGTGAGGCCGAGGCCGTATCTTTGATTTGAGATGAAGGAGGTTTCATGTTCTCTGTCTTCGAGTTGTGCTTCAGAGCGTCTTGAATCTCATTTTTGGAGATCTTCAAGTCGGAGTCTTCAGCAACACTGACGTGGTTGGATGGACATAGCTTGATGCTTTCTTCGTCCTCTTTATCTGAAGTGCTTTCTTGATCATGAAATTATCTGGCGAGGCGTCGTTTCACCTTGATTGGCTTGTTTGAAGGGATGAGCAGGAATGACGTCTTACTTCCCCAGGGCCGAGACAGATGAAGTGCTTGACTTTCACCTTTTTCTATCGACTTGTTTGTTGGGTCACGTTGACTTTTTTTCTTCAGTTTTCGCACAGAACCATCTTCAAGACGATCGTGCACAAGTCCTTCGGGAGTGAAGCCTAAGCCAGTGCATGGTTGGTTGACGCAGAAGCCTTTTCTTCTCAACTCGTGTTGTGCTTCAGTCAATCCATGGATCTTTTCACTAGTCAACTCGGGATTTAACTTGCTGAGTCGAGATGGGGCAGAAAAGTCGTACCCTACTTTTGCCAAAAGGTGGTAAGCTTTGGAGCTAAATGCCCCCGACATTTCTTCGGGTTGATTTTTCAGAAGAAGTGGTTCACTGGAGACCAATGCTTGTAGACCGGTGAGGGGCTTGATTAGTTCAACCTTGACACCTTGAGGGTCGTTTAATTTCACCTTACTTGATTGCTTGATTCCTTTGAATAGTGGAAGAGCATGGTCTTGTGACGAGCTTAGTTTGTCTTTATCGTCGGACCGAACCACATAGGGGAATACTGGCGAGTAAGGTGGCCTCTTAGCTTATGATCTCCACTTGTTGGCACTTAGAGATGGTCAATTTGTGGAACTCTGCATCACTAATTTCTGACGCAGTGAAGTTGGAGTGTACTTCATTGACGGATTGACCAGCTGGAATCTTTGAAGGCATGAATTCTTCCATCTCGTCAGGGTTGAGATGGAGTTCGGCATCAACAAAGTACGACTCTGCCTTGATGAAGGACTTCATACTGGCGTCGGAGGCCTCCCTTTGTATGGGTTCAAGATGGTCCAATCGAAGTTTTGGTGGCGCTGCCGGTAGAGATGGTAGAGCCTTTTCATCGCTTTCCGAAATATGCAAGTCATTTGTTGGAGTGACGTTGACGACATTCGTTCCCGCCGTGTCTTCATCATCCAAAGTAAGCTAACCTTTGTAACGTGACGTTTGGTGGTTTTGAGGTCCTTCACTCCTTCTTTCGCTTGGTGGAAATTTGATAGAAGTTGCTTCGATGGCCATGGACTCTTTGACGTCAGGTGTGATGAAGTCTTCATCCTGTTTTGACTCCTTTTGGTCGTCAATTGGAAATTTGGGCTTGTGATTTGCTAATGCTTATCTCCATGTTATGCGCGCGGGTAGCCAACTCCTCAAAGCTTCCTGGCTTGATCCCCTGCAAGATGTAAACAAGACCCCAATGCATACCTTGGATGCACATTTCTATCGCCGAGGTCTCCAAGAGTTTGTCTTTGCAGTTCAAACTTAGAGCGCGCCCACGGTTGATGTAGTCGGTGACTGGCTCGTCCTTCCACTGCCTTGCGTTGGTGAGTTCATACATGCTCACCGTCCGACGGGTGCTGTAGAAGCGGTTTAGGAATTGCCTCTCCATCTCGTGCCAACTGTCAATTGACTCGGGTTGTAGATCAACATACCATTCAAAAGCATTCCCTTTAAGCGATCACACGAATTGTTTCACCAAGAGGTCACCGCCAGTACCGGCATCATTGCATGTCTCGATGAAGTGGATGATATGTTGTTTTGGGTTGCCTCATCCATCGAATTGTCACAGTTCTGGCGGTAGGTATCCCATTGGCATCCTCAAGGCGTCGATGCGCTTGGTATAAGGTTTTGAATATGCGGGCAAGCTTTGGGTCGTTCCGCCGTATTGGGCTTTGATGGTGTTGGTGATCATCTCTTTCAATTGTTGAATAGACCATGTAGCAATAGATGTTTCAGAATTTGTAGACTTTTGCACGAAGTCATGCGTCGGTGGTGATTTATCCACTTGTTTCTCACTTTCGACATGGTTTGAGAAAGAGGCATGTTTGTGGTTGTTGTTAGTTTCTTCAACGCTCGTATGCTCTTGGTCGCTCATCAATTGGGCGATTTGGAGATCTTTTTCCTCGATGATCTTTTGGAGATTAGCGATGGCTTCGGCCATTTGTTCTAGTTGTTTCTCCATTGCAGTTGCGTCGCCCATCTTGGCAGGGACGACAGTGAAATGCGTGGATTTGGAGTTGATTTCAGTCGGACTTGCCGAGTTTGAACCGTATGAAGGGGTTGTGTCAACAATCTTGCCCCCGGTGGAGGACTAACCGGCGATAGTGGTGTTGACGGTGACTTGATCCTTCTTGGGCGCCATTGAGCGTTTTGACGTGATGACTTGAACTTTGATGTAGGAGGAATAGATGAGGGGCAGAGATCGTCCCACTGGGCGTGCCAGAAATTTGTTCACACAAAATTTTGTGTCTGCAAAAATAATTACGAGACAAGAAAAATATGGACAAATGATTTTATTGATTTAAAATGAAAAATGCATACAATCTCTATAGTGAATGTAATCCCCTGATTCTTCTCTCCGAATTTTAATCCAAGGGCTAACGCTTGTTCTTGGACGTTGATGTGTAATCTCCTTCGTATTTGTGGAGCAAACTACGTGGCACCTTGAAATTTAGTATCAAGGCCTTCAAGGATTTGATGCCGAGGAAGACTTGGAACCTTCGCAGTCGTGGATCTTCGTCGTGGCAGAGAGCTTTTGGACTTGGGTCCCTTTGGATTTCTAGTTTCGTGTGAAGTGACCTCTTATTTTGTATTGTCTCCAATGCTCCCTGGAATCCTTGACTTGAATGGTGGATGGCCTTATTTATAGGCATGAGTAGGGCTACAATAGCTTGGGCTCATGTTTGTTGGGCTTGATCACCGTGGGCTTCAACATGGACTAGTCTTTTGATGGACTCAATTTTGAACATGTATCTGGTCCAATTTAGCCAACCCAAAATAATAAATTTGTTTTTATTCTGGATTGACCCATAAAAATATATAAGACCCAAATTTAATATGGGCTTATGAATTTGATTTTTTTCATTTATGATATGCCCAAATTTATTATGGACTATCATTTTGGAACCCAATTATTGGTCAATTTATTGGGCCTTAATTGGTTATTCCAAAATATTTTGACGTCAATACTTACAAATATATATATGTATATGTATCAAACATATTTAATTACTTCAATTAATTTTATTCTCATGAGTTTATTGTTCCTAACCATCATAAAAAATTAATTGTTGGATGAAGAAATAATTAGAAGGATGTGTTAACTTCAACATAATTAATCATATTTATGTTCTAAAATTTTATTGAAAGGAGATCATATCTAGTCTTATCTAAATAAAGCAAGCGCTTACAACATTAAATTCATCTCGCGGTTAATGTTGTTTAATCAATTGATTTCCTGTTCCATTATTGACAAAGCAACATAGAATTTTTTGCCAGAAAAGGGAAACCTCGAGGTGTTCAACACTCGAAGTAAACTTCAAGTGGAAAACACTTTCACTTACTTCACATGTCAAAGATAGTAATTCATCATTTACTTTTAATTTGAAGGTTAGTGGTTTGATAGAATGTAAATATGGCTATTCATAATTCATGTATATTGTATTTACTTAATTGGTTTGTGCCCAATAGTATTATGCAATAAGCACGTGCCCACACGTGCGATACATGTGTTATCTTACTAACATATATATATATATAAGTATTTACTATTAGAAGGATATGTTATGTTCATACTTGTAAAAGAAGAATATTTATATTACAAAATTTTTATGGTAAGACGACCATATCTAGTCTAATTTAAATAAAGCAAGCAGTTACGACATTAAATTCTTTCCACAATTGATGTTGTTTTATCAGTTGACTTCCAGCTCCGTTATTGGCAAAACAGTAAAAGTTGTTTGCTAGAAAAGGAACACCTCAAGGTGATCAACGCTAAAAGTAAACTACAAATCGAGAACACCTTAACTTTCTTGATATGTCAAAAATAGTAATTCTTCATTTACTTTTAATTTGAAGGTTAGTGGTTTGTTAGAATGTAAATATGGTTATTCATAATTCATGTATATTCTTATGTACTTACATTGGCTTGTGGCCAACAATATTACGCGATAAGCGGGTGCTCACAGGTGCGATAGATGTGTTATCTTACTAATATATATATATATATATATATATATTATAATAATACCTTAAACTTGATGATGTTTGTCATACATAATTCTACCGTTCATACTATGATTATCAAGACACTTCTCTCTCTACATAAATTTAATTGTTCATTGTATATATTTCCATTAACCCTATAAAAACTTTGAAAGGAATTAATTGCTTGAAAAGAAACAATTTGTGAAAAGGACTAGAGAAACAAACTTACAAGTCAAAAAAGCATGTTAATATACTCATCTTGATTATTTCTTTCACTTGAAATATGTCGAAGAGTGAAAGTAAAACAAAAACGTATATTCTTGTTTTCACTTAATTTGGAGACAGATGGGATCAAACATATTTAATTACTTCAATTAATTTTATTCTCATGAGTTTATTGTTCCTAACCATCCTAGAAAATTAATTGTTGGATGAAGAAATAACTAGAAGGATGTGTTAACTTCAAACTAGTAAATTAATCATATTTATGCTCTAAAATTTTATTAAAAGGAGATAATATCTAGTCTTATTTAAATAAAGCAAGCGCTTACAACATTAAATTCATCTCGCGGTTAATGTTGATTAATGAATTGATTTCCTGTTCCATTATTGACAAAACAACAAAGAATTTTTGCCCGAAAAGGGAAACCTCAAGTTGTTGAACACTCGAAGTAAACTTCAAGTGGCAAACACCTTCACTTTCTTCACATGTCAAAGATAGTAATTCTTCATTTACTTTTAATTTTAAGGATAGTGGTTTGGTAGAATGTAAATATGGCTATTCATAATTCATGAAAATTCTCGTTTACTTAATTTTTTTTTTGCCCAATGGTATTATGCGATAAGCACGCGCCCACACGTGCGATACATGTGTTATCTTATCAACACACACATAAATATATATATATATATATAAGTATTTACTATTATGAGAATGCCTTAAACTTGATGATGTTTGTCATGCATAATTCTACTGTTTATACTTTGATTACAAAGACATTTCTATCTCAATATAATTTTAATTGTTCATTTTATATTTTTCCATAAACCCTATAAATTTTTTGAAAGCATTTAATTGCTTGATTGCTTATTTCACTTGCAATATGTCGAAAAGTGAAAAAAAAAAAAAAAAGAAAATATACTTTGTTGTTCACTTAATTTGGACTCAGACAGAATCAAACATATTTAATTACTTCAATTAATTTTATTTTTGTAGTTTTATTGTTCCTCACCGTCATTAAAAATTAATTGTTGGATGAAAAAATATATTAGAAGGATATGTTATGTTCATACTTGTAAAAGAAGAATATTCATATTACAAAAATTTTATGGTAAAACGACCATATCTAGTCTAATTTAAATAAAGCAAGCAGTTACGACAATAAATTCTTTCCATGATTGATGTTGTTTTATCAGTTGACTTCCAGCTCCGTTATTGACAAAACAGTAAAAGTTGTTTGCTAGATAAGGAACACCTCAAGGTGATCAACGCTAGAAGTAAACTACAAATCGAGAACACCTTAACTTTCTTGACATGTCAAAAATAGTAATTCTTGATTTACTTTTAATTTGAAGGTTACTGGTCTGTTAGAATGTAAATATGGTTATTCATACATGTATATTCTTATGTACTTACATTGGTTTGTGGCCAACAATATTATGCGATAAGCGCGTGCTCACACGTGCGATAGATGTGTTATGTTACAAATATATATATATATATATGTATATATTATTATAATAATATTTTAAACTTGATGATGTTTGTCATACATAATTCTACCGTTCATACTATAATTATCAAGACACTTCTCTCTCTACATAATTTTAATTGTTCATTTTATATATTTCCATTAACCCTATAAAAACTTTGAAAGGAATTAATTGTTTGAAAAGAAATAATTTGTGAAAAGGACTAGAGAAACAAACTCACAAGTCCAAAAAGCATGTTAATATACTCATCTTGATTATTTCTTTCACTTGAAATATGTCGAAGAGTGAAAGTAATACAAAAACGTATTCTTGTTGTTCACTTAATTTGGATACAGATGGGATCAAACATATTTCATTATTTCAATTAATTTTATTCTCGTGAGTTTATTGTTCCTAACCATCATAAAAAAATTGAATGTTGGATGAAGAAATAATTAGAAGGATGTGTTAACTTCAAACTTGGAAATTAATCATATTTATTTTCTAAAATTTATTTGAAAGGAGGTCATATCTAGTCTTCTTTAAATAAAGCAAGCACTTACAACATTAAATTCAACTCGCGGTTAATGTTGTTTAATCAACTGATTTCCTGTTCCATTATTGACAAAGCAATAAAGAATTTTTGCCAAAAAAAGGGAAACCTCGAGGTGCTCAACGCTCGAAGTAAACTTCAAGTCGAAAACTACACCTTGACTTTATTCACATGTCAAAGATAGTAATTCTTTATTTACTTTTAATTTGAAGGTTAGTGGTTTGATAGAATGCAAATATGGCTATTCATAATTCATGTATATTCTCCTTAACTTAATTGGTTTGTGCCCAATAGTATTATGCAATAAGCACGTGTCCACACGTGCGATACATGTGTTATCTTACTAACATATATATATATATATATATATAAATATTTACTATTATGTGAATGCCTTAAACTTGAAGATGTTTGTCATACATAATTCTACTGTTTATACTATGATTATAAAGACGCTTTTATCTTAATATATTTTAATTGTTCATTTTATATATTTCCATAACCCTATAAAAATTTCAAAAGAATTTAATTGCTTGATTACTAATTTTACTTGCAATATGTCAAAAAAGTGAAAAAAAAAAAAAACCTACTTTGTTGTTCACTTAATTTGGATCGGACATAATCAAACATATTTAATTACTTCAATTAATTTTGTTCTCGTTATTTTATTGTTCCTTAGTATCACTAAAAATTAATTGTTGGATGAAGAAATATATTAGGAGGATATGCTATGTTCATACTTGTAAAAGAATAATATTCATGTTACTAAAATTTTATTGTAAAATGATCATATCTAGTCTTATTTAAATAAAGCAAACACTTACGACATTAAATTCTTTCCACGATTGATGTTGTTTTATCAGTTGATTTCCTGCTCTGTTATTGACAAAAGAGAAAAAGTTGTTCGCTAGAAAAGGGAAACCTCAAGGTGATCAACGCGCGAAGTAAACTACAAATTGAGAACACCTTGACTATCTTGACATGTCAAAAATAGTAATTGTTCATTTACTTTTAAATTGAAGGTTAGTGGTTTGTTAGAATGTAAATATGGTTATTCATATTTCATGTATATTCTTATGTACTTACATTGGTTTGTGGCCAACAATATTATGCTATAAGTGTGTGCTCAAGTGCGATGGATGTGTTATCTTACTAATATATAAGTATATATTATTATAATAATATCTTAAACTTGATGATGTTTGTCATACATAATTCTACCTTTCATACTATGATTATCAAGACACTTCTCTCTCTACATAATTTTAATTGTTCATTTTATATATTTCCATTAACCCTATTAAAACTTTGAAAGGAATTAATTGCTTGAAAATAAATAATTTGTGAAAAGGACTAGAGAAACAAACTCACAAATCCAAAAAGTATGTTAATATACTCATCTTTATTATTTCATTTACTTGAAATATGTCGAAGTGTGAAAGTAAAACAAAACGTATTTTGTCGTTCAATTAATTTTATTCTCGTGAGTTTATTGTTCCTAACCATCCTAAAAAATTAATTGTTGGATGAAGAAATAATTAGAAGGATGTGTTAACTTCAAACTTGCAAATTAATCATATTTATGTTCTTGAATTTTATTGAAATGAGATCATATCTTGTCTTCTTTAAATAAAACAAGCGCTTACAACATTAAATTCATCTCGCGGTTAATGTTGTTTAATCAATTTATTTCCCGTTCCGTTATTGACTAATCAATTAAGAATTTTTGCTAGAAAAGGGAAACCTCGAGGTGCTCAACGCTCGAAGTAAACTTCAAGTCGAAAACTACAACCTTGACTTTATTCACATGTCAAAAATAGTAATTCTTCATTTACTTTTAATTTGAAGGTTAGTGGTTTGTTAGAATGTAAATATGGCTATTCATAATTCATGTATATTCTCATGTACTTACATTGGTTTGTGCCCACTAGTATTATGCAAAAGCACGTGCCCACACGTGCGATACATGTGTTATCTTACTAACATATATATATATATATATAAGTATTTACTATGATTATGAGAATGCCGTAAACTTGATGATGTTTGTCATACATAATTCTACTATTTATACTATGATTATAAAGACGCTTCTATCTCAATATAATTTTAATTTTTCCTTTATATATTTCCGTAAACCCTATAAGTTACTTGCAATATGTCGAAAAGTGAAAAAAAAAAAAAAACATACTTTGTTGTTCATTTAATTTCGATTCAGACAGAATCAAACATATTTAATTACGTCAGTTAATTTTATTCTCGTAATTTTATTGTTCCTTACTATCATTAAAAGTTAATTATTGGATGAAGAAATATATTAGGAGCATATGTTACGTTCATACTTGTAAAAGAATAATATTCATGTTCTAAAATTTTATTGTAAGACGACCATATTTGTCTTATTGAAATAAAGCAAGTGGTTACGACATTAAATTCTTTCCACGATTGATGTTGTTGTATCAGTTGATATCCTGCTCCTTTATTGACAAAACAGTAAAAGTTGTTTGCTAAAAAAGGGAAACCTCAAGGTGATCAACGCTAGAAGTAAATTACAAATCGAGAACACCTTGACTTTCTTGACATGTTAAAATTAGCAATTCTTCATTTACTTTTAAATTGAAGGTTAGTGGTTTGTTAGAATGTAAATATGGTTATTCATAATTCATGTATATTCTTATGTACTTACATTGGTGTGTGGCCAACAATATTATGCGATAAGCGCGTGCTCACACGTGCGATAGATGTGTTATCTTACTAATATATATATGTATATTATATTATAATAATATCTTAAACTTGTGATGTTTGTCATACATAATTCTACTGTTCATACCATGCTTATCAAGACACTTATCTATCTACATAATTTTAATTGATCATTATATATATTTCCATTAACCCTATAAAAACTTTGAAATGAATTAATTGCTTGAAAAGAAATAATTTGTGAAAAGGACTAGAGAAACAAACTCACAAGTCCAAAAAGTATGTTAATATACTCATCTTGATTATTTCTTTTACTCGATATATGTCGAAGAGTGAAACTAAAACAAAAATGTATTCTTATTGTTCATTTAATTTGGATACAAATGGGATGAAACATATTTAATTACTTCAATCAATTTTATTCTCGTGAGTTTATTGTTCCTAACCACCATAAAAAAATAATTGTGGGATGTAGAAACAATTAGAAGGATGTGTTAACTTCAAAAATGTAAATTAATAATATTCATGTTCTAAAATTTTATTGAAAGGAGATCATATCTAGTCTTCTTTAAATAAAGCAAGCTCTTACAACATTAAATTCATCTCACGGTAAATGTTGTTTAATCAATTGATTTCCCGTTCCGTTATTCACTAAGCAATAAAACGAATTTCTAGAAAAGGGAAACCTCGAGGTGCTCAATGCTCGAAGTAAACTTCAAGTTGAAAACACCTCTTGACTTTGTTCACATGTCAAAGATAGCAATTCTTCATTTACTTTTATTTGAAGGTTAGTGATTTGTTAGAATGTAAATATGGCTATTCATAATTCATGTATATTCTCATGTACTTGCATTGGTTTGTGCCAATAGTATTATGCAATAACCATGTGCCCACTCGTGCGATACATGTGTTATCTTACTAACATATATCTATATATAAGTATTTACTATTATGAGAATGCCTTAAACTTGATGATGTTTGTCATTCATAATTCTATTGTTTATACTATGATCATAAAGACATTTTCATCCCAATATAATTTTAATTGTTCATTTTATATATTTCCATAAACCCTATAAAAATTTCGAAAGCATTTATTTCATGATACTTATTTTACTTGCAATATGTCGAAAAGTTAAAAAAAAAAAAAAAAAGACGTACTTTGTTGTTCACTTAATTTGGATTCAGACATAATCAAACATATGTAATTACTTCAATTAATTTTGGTCTCGTAATTTTATTGTTCCTTACTATCATTAAAAATTAATTATTTGAAGAAGAAATATATTAGAAGGATATGTTATGTTCATACTTGTAAAAGAATAATATTCATGTTCTAAAATTTTATTGTAAGACGACCATATTTGTCTTATTGAAATAAAGCAAGTGGTTACGACATTAAATTCTTTCCACGATTGATGTTGTTTTATCAGTTGATATCCTGCTCCTTTATTGACAAAACAGTAAAAGTTGTTTGCTAAAAAAGGGAAACCTCAAGGTGATCAACGCTAGAAGTAAACTACAAACCGAGAACACCTTAACTTTCTTGACATGTTAAAATTAGCAATTCTTCATTTATTTTTAAATTGAAGGTTAGTGGTTTGTTAGAATGTAAATATGGTTATTCATAATTCATTTATATTCTTATGTACTTACATTGATTTGCGGCTAACAATATTATGCGATAAATTCCTGCTCACACGTGCGATAGATGTGTTATCTTACTAATATATATATATATGTATATATTATTATAATAATATCTTAAACTTGATAATGTTTGTCATACATAATTCGACCGTTTATACTATGATTATCAAGACACTTCTCTATCTACATAATTTTAATTGATCATTTTATATATTTTTATTAACCATATAAAAACTTTGAGAGGAATTAATTGCTTGAAAAGAAATAATTTGTGAAAAGGACTAGAAAAGCAAACTCACAAGTCCAAAAAGTATGTTAATATACTCATCTTGATTATTTCTTTTACTTCTAATATGTTGATGAGTGAAAAATAAAACAAAAACGTATTCTTGTTGTTTACTTAATTTGGGTACAGATGGGATCGAACATATTTTAATTGAGTAAAATGCAAACACCCCCCAATGTATGGGGTTATTTTTACTTTGCCCCCCAACCTTTTTTTTTAACACTTCCCCACCCAACCTTTTGATTTTGTTGCACTTTGTATTTTTTCGGGAATAATATTGGAATATTTCGTCCGCGTGTGTTCACGCGCCTAAGGGCGATTTCTGGTTAGGTAATGTAAGGTTATATGCAAGCACTCCCCCCCCCCCCCAACGTATGAAGCCGTTTGCACTTTGCCCCCCAACCTTCTAAATAAAATTAAAATTAATTAAAAAATATTTGAAAAAATTCAGAAAATTCAAAGCCTAATCTGTATATAAACAACTTCACATTACAAGCCAAATCAAACCAGAAAGAAAATAATCTGCAACATCATGTGTGTGGTACCTAAACAAAAGAACTTTAACCTTCAATTCACAAACAACAAACTCCAACACACCACAAAATCAACATAGCATAAGAAAGATAGGGGGAAAACAGATGATAAAACAACAAAAACTCACCGACCCAAATGAAGAAATTGAACTCCAACAAAAACAGATGATAAAACAACGAAAAAATCACAAAATAGTGTAGTTTCACAACAGTACCAAATACACTCCTCTTTATAAAAATGGGAAAATTCAAACCGAAAAAGGGAAAGAAAATTTGTGGTGTATTTCTTTCGGCGCCACCATCAGTACAAATGTGTGTATTTCTGTCGGCGCTAACATTACATTTTGTCTTGTAATGTGAAGTTGTTTATCTGTAGATGAGGCATTGAATTTTCTAGAACTTCTCCTCCATTTTCTGGAATTTTCCTCCGTTTTTTCCTTTTTACTAATATATTTTAATTTTTTATTTAAAAAAAAGGATGGGGCAAAGTGCAACTGACCCCACACGTTAGGGGGTGTTTGCATTTAACTCTTATGATTTTACCCAATCCAAAATCATCCTCAGGCGCGTGAACACACACGAACAGAATATTCTGTTATTATTTTCCGGAAAGAGCAAAGTGCAACAAAATCAAAAGGTTGGGCATGGAAGTGTTAAAAAAAAGGAAAAAAAAAAAAAAAAAAAACTTGGGGGGCAGAGTGCAAATGACCCCATACGTTGGGGGTGTCTGCATTTTACTCTATTTAATTACTTTAATTAATATTATTCTCATGAGTTTATTGTTCCTAACCATCATTAAAAATTAATTGTTGGATTAAGAAGTAATTAGAATGATGTGTTATCTTCAAACTTGTAAATTAATAATATTTATGTTCTAAAATTTTATTGAAAGAAGATCATATCTAGTCTTATTTAGATTAAGCAAGCACTTACGACATTAAATTCTTTCCGCAGTTTATGTTGTTTAATCAGTTGATTTCCCGTTCCGTTAATGATAAAGCAATAAGAATTGTTTGCTAGAAAAGAGAAACCTCAAGGTGATCAACGCTCGAAGTAAACTACAGCTCGCAAATACCTTGGCTATCTTGACATGTCAGAAATAGTAATTCTTCATTTACTTTTAATATCAAAGTTAGTGGGCTGTTAGAATGTAAATATGGGTACTCATAATTCATGTATATTCTCATGTACTTACATTGGTTTGTGCCCAACGATATTATGCAATAAGCACGTGCCCACACGTGCGATACATGTGTTATCTTACTAACACATATAGATATATATAAGTATATATTTTATTATAAGAATGTCTTAAGCATGATGATGTTTGTCATACATAATTCTACTGTTTATACTATGATTACCAAGACACGTCTATCTCTACATAATTGCAATTGTTCATTTTATATATTTTCATTAACCCTATAAAAATAATTAATGCATTTGACTGCTTGATTACTTCTTTTACTTGCAATATGTCGAAGAGTGAAAAATAAAAGAAAATTGTTTTTTATTGTTGACTTTATTGGATTTAGACGGAATCAAACATATTTAGTTACTTCAATTAATTTTGTTCTTGTAGTTTTATTGTTCCTTAATATCATTAAAAATTAATTGTTGGATGAAGAAATCAATTAGAAGGATATGTTAAGTTCATACTTGTAAAAGAATAATATTCATGTTCTAAAATTTTATTGAAAGACGATCATATCTAGTCATATTTACATAAAGCAAGAACTTACGACATTTAATTCTTTCCACGATTGATGTTGTTTTATCAATTGATTTCCCACTCCGTTATTGACAAAGCAATAAAAATTCTTAGCTAGAAAAGGGAAAGCTCAAGGTGATCAAGGCTCGAAGTAAACTACAAATTGATAACACCTTGACTTTCTTGATATGTCAAAAATAGTAATTCTTCATTTACTTTTAAATTGAAGGTTAGTGGTTTGTTACAATGTAATATGGTTCTTCATAATTCATGTATATTCTCATGTACTTACATTGGTTTGAGACCAACAATATTATGCAATAAGCACGTGCCCACACGTGCGATAGATGTGTTATCTTACTAATATATATATATATATATGTATATATTATTGTAATAATATCTTAAACTTGATGATGTTTGTCTTACATAATTCTACCGTTCATAATTTGATTATCAGGACACTTCGCTTTACATAATTTTAATTGTTCATTTTATATATTAACCCTTTATCAGGACACTTCGCTTTACAGAATTTAATTGCTTGAGAAGATATAATTTGTGAAAATGACTAGAGAAACAAACTTAAAAGTCCAAAAAGTATATTAATATACTCATCTTGATTATTTCTTTTACTTGAAATATGTTGATGAGTGAAAATAAAACAAAAACGTAGTCTTGTTGTTAACTTAATTTGGACCCTTCCAAGAATCATTAGAGCATCAAGGAAAATGAGTTTTTATCTTAAAGAATGGTTCTCAAAACAAAGTGAGGGATTGAAACATCGCCATTTTGTGCTCTAAGGGTATATCTCAAAATAAGTGTGGGGATTTCAAATTGTGGTTTCATATTTTGTGGAAGCTAACATTGTTACCTTGTTCTATGCCTATTGCAAAAAAAGAGAGAAACAAGAAAAAGAGAAATAAGAAAAAGAAGAAAAACATCTCTCTCAAAAGAAACGAGAGGGAATAGTTCAAGAAGTTGTCAAAAATTTGTTGGGGAATTGAATTGAGAGCTTTGAATTATTATTCACTTAATTTTTTGGTGCTCTAATCTCTTGGAACTTAACTTCATTATCCATAAATTCCTACCCCCAAACCAAAGCCCCATTACAACCAAAATTGAAGACCTTTTGATCCTTGTGTATGCATATTTCAAAGTGGTGGAGATGTGGTGTATAAGAAAGCTTATGGTGAACATTGTTGTAGCAAAGCATCGAGGGATACACTTGAGCCATATACACCTTAGAGTTTGGAAAGCGGTGAGCAAAAGTCCACTAGTTTTGTATGATTGATTTTTTGTGATGGACATTGAGTGAGAACTTGTTTGAAGGCATGTTGAATTATCTTTTCATGTGATATGTCATTCTCACTTCACATGTTGCAACCTAACTTGAGTGTGTTCGATTGTGAAGAGGATTCTAATTGCCAATATTTTGCTCGAGGACTAGCAAAAAGATGGGTGTGGGGGTATTTGATAAGTGTGTAATCTGCCATGTTTTGATGCTTTTAATGCCTTATTTTAAGGACTAATTACTCCTAATCATGTGGATTTATTATATTTTTAGGAAATACGTCTTGTAAGGAGTAAAGGATGGTGAATTGAAGCTAATAATGGCATTTGGAGGCATTTGAGGGAACAAGTGGAAAAGAGTGGCAGATTCGAAATTTCCACTAAGCGTACCACCGCTTAACGCTGCAGTCAACCCAAGAGAAAAAAGAAAGCTGCAGATTTTGTTGAAGGAAGAAGGAACGAATGCTGAAAAATCTCTTGAAGTTCCGAAATTTGTCCATTAGATTGCTAGGAATTAAGTTGTTAACATCTTTATTAGCAATCATGTATCTATCTGTTTTCTTGTCTAGGTTCGTAAGGTGCTAATTGTATAAATAGGAGGCACCTCACAACTTAAAAACGATCTTTTGTTTTACATTGAACTCGATAGTTTAATTCATTATTCTACTTCTTCTATCTCCTTTTATTTTTATTACGTTGCCCAATTGCTAATGGAATTCCACTCTTTAGTGTGTTTTCTAATAGCATGTTAGGCTAATATCTTAATTTTTCGGTTAAAGTATGGTGAATGCTTGATGCGTAAAATGTTGTGTGATATAATAAGTGCTTATCACCTTTATTAAAATCTGTATTCATGTTATTCTCTGCGCTCTTTTACAAACGTCTGATTTTTGAATAATGTTATCAGTTGTTCATTATCAAGAAAGTTTGTTTAGCATTTGAACTTACAAATCCATAAATGTTTGTTGAGTTCAATAATTGGTAGCAACATAGCATGATTAATCGTGTTAAAGTGGTTAGTTCTGTTATGGGGAATGCATGATCTGATCTAAATGAATCCTCGTGGGAATTTGTTGGTTAGCATCAGGCACTTCTAATTCTTAATGTTGTTAATGAATTAAATCTTGTGGACGTTCCCGGGGTTGTTCATTGATTAGAGATCTAGCCAACAGACGTTCCTTGGCTGATGAAAAGGTAAGAAAGGGTGAGGTTGTTAGGTCGTACCAACGACCATAACTGATCTACGTGTTTTAATAACTGTTACATTTGCATTGATGATCAACGGACGAAATCAAGCATGAACCCACTTTAATCGGAAAGCTCTCTTATCTATTAATCTTCCCCTTTAAATTGTCCTTCGTTATTTTCTCTTAAAAACTGAAAATCTAAACCCCCCTTTTTTATCTCTTATAGAAATCAACTTATCGCCGATCCATGTGGATTCGACCCTACTTACCGCTTTCGCAAGAGAGTAATCGTAGGAATTATTTTTGGTGGTTTTGACACCCATCAATTTTTGGCATCGTTGTCGGGGATTAGCGTCTTTAAGTCGATTTCTTCTTGGTAATATGAGGTAATATGGCTTCTTTAGTTGATCGTCTGGATGAACTTACATCCCTTGTTCAAAGAATCGTTGCAGAAAGGTTCCAAGGAGTGAAGGCTTGTGGAGTATGCAATTTCAACGGTCATCCGCTCGATTTGTGCCCTGCTCTCCAAGAAGCACCCGTCGAACATGCTAGTGCCGTAGGGGGAGTTCCCGGACAGAAGTAAAGGAGATACGACCTATCTCCAACACCTACAACCCCGGATGGAAGGATCACCCGAATCTAAGCTATGGAACCCAACCACAAAATTTTCAGAGACCGCAATACAGACCACCTGCGCAACCTCCTCCACCTAATCCCAAACAAGGCACGTCTCTTAAGGATATGATGAAGACATTCATCACTAACGCTCAGCAAATTCAGCAGAATACCCAGCAGCATATCCAACAACTTCAGCAAAATACTCAACAATACCAACAGAATACCCAAGCGAGTATTCAGAACTTGGAGTTCCAAATCAGTCAATTGGCTTCATCTGTTAGTAGATTGGAATCCCAAAGTAAGTTGTCATCTCAAACAGTTATTGATCCTAAACAAAACGCTAGTGTTATTGTCTTATGCAGTGAAAAAGAGTTGCAACCAAACAAAGACGAAAATAGCACTAAACGTGGCACGGCCAGCAAGGTGAATCAAAGCAGGAAATTGAGATTTCACAGAAACAAGCAGACGAGCCTGATTCAGCTAAAGAGAATCATCTGAAGAAATTCTTAGCAATCGATGGAGAGGATCACACAAAGTTAGCACTAAATGAAAGCGTTATGCCAATACAAGTGCAAACTTTAGAGGAGAACATGGTACCCACACCGGAACTAAAGGAGTTACCTGAACACCTCGAATATGCCTTCTCAGGGGAGGATCACAACATCAGTTGTAATCATCTTTAGCAAGTTCACTACCTTGGAAGAAGAAAAGTTAGCTCGCACAATTCGAAAGTTACGAGAGGCCATTGGATGGACTATCATCGACATCAAAGGATTGAGTCTAAGAACTTACAAGAACAAAGCTTTTCATGATAAGATAAGTTCGAGGAAGAATTCTCTCATGGACCTCAAAATTCTCCTAGGTCCACACCAGCGTCAGTTGTACTACATTGAAGAAGAGGACTTAGAGTGCCCAACTTGTTCAAGTTGAGCCACAACGTCTAGCCAAAGACGTTAAAGAAAGGCGCTACGTGGGAGGCAACCCACCTTTCTCTACCCCTCTTTGCTATATTTTTAGTTTTATTCATTTGAATGTTGTGAAAAATGAAGTCTATACACATGTTCATTAGACGTGCTCACGCCTAGCAGATCGAACAAATCTGTCCAAATCTTCAGATTTGACTGACTCGCTAGCTCTGTTAAGCGTGTCCGCGTCTAACGGACCATCTCAATTACCAATTTGTAAGAATCACTAGACGTGCCCACGTCTAGTGAATCAAACAAATCTGTAAATACATCCTTCTAAGACTCATTTTTACACATTTTTTTTTTTTTTTCAAAAAAACAATCCAAAAATCTAAAAATTCGAAAAAATGATATTTCCTATAAGGAAATTAGGGCATACCTTTCCTCACCCTTTCATCTCTATTTCAACAATTCAAAGGAACCTACCCCCCTTTTGCCCAAGAACTCGCCGCTGCCGAATCTGCTCAACCCGTCGCTTTTCTCTCAACATCGTCACACGGTACTACCCCTGTTGAACCCACTCCGCCGTTGTCACCTGCCGGAACGGCAACTCGCCACTGCCGCCGTCGACCACATGCACTCAAGGACGTTCTCTTCCCCATATCTCTAATTTTTTTCCATTCTTGAGTTGCATTCATGTGTCCACATTGAGGACAATATGGATTTTAAGTGTGGAGGTATGATTATGCTTGTTGTGCTTGATGAGAGCTTATGCTTGTTGAGATTAGCGGATAATTTTTTTGCATCGATGGATAATTTTTGTTGGTTGTGAAATCTTTTGTGGAGATTTTGAAAAAAAAAAATTGGCTTGATGAATTCCTTCTCATTTTTGGACCTCTCTTGATTTGGAAGCATTATGTGCAAAAGGATACATGTTTCATGCTTTAGGTAACCCATGGCTTGAGAACTTATTTTTGTCTTAATAACTTGAATTGAAAATTCTTTTGTATGGAATTAGTGAACTAGACAAAACCTTGTGAGCTTTTGACCATAAACACATTGATGAAAAATTCCATCCTTTCTTGAGAGAAAATGCTTCTATGACTTTGTGTTCCTAGAACTTACTTTGAACCGCATCGAGACTACATAAATGTGCATGCATTTGGATATGATGAAGGCACTAGGATTGAAACCACTTTGGCCTAAATTGACCACCACATTACATGTTAACCCTTGTAAACCCACTTGAGCCTTTTTACCCTTGTTTTGTTGATATGATAACTATGAGCCTAACCCGTCATTATTTAATCTTGATTTGGACCCTTTGAAGAATCATTAGAGCATCAAGGAAAATGAGTGTTTATCTTAAAGAATGGTTCTCAAAACAAAGTGAGGAATTGAAACATCGCCATTTTGTGCTCTAAGGGTATATCTCAAAATAAGTGTGGGGGTTTCAAATTGTGGTTTCATATTTTGTGGGAGCTAACATTGTTACCTTGTTCTATGCCTATTGCAAAAAAAAGAGAGAAACAAAATAAAAGAAGAAAAAGTTGGCAAAAGAAAGAAAAAGTTGGTGCTCTAATCTCTTGGAACTTAACTTCATTATCCATAAATTCCTACCCCCAAACCAAAGCCCCATTACAACCAAAATTGAAGACCTTTTGATCCTTGTGTATGCATATTTCAAAGTGGTGGAGATGTGGTGTATAAGCAAGCCTATGGTAAAATATTGTTGTAGCAAAGCATCGAGAGGTACACTTGAGCCATATACACTTGAGAGTTTGGAAAGCGGTGAGCAAAAGTCCATTAGTTTTGTATGATTGATTTTTTATGATGGCCATTGAGTGAGAACTTGTTTGAAGGCATGTTGAATTATCTTTTCATGTAATATGTCATTCTCACTGCACATGTTGCAACCTAAGTTGAGTGTGTCCGATTGTGAAGAGGATTCTAATTGCCAATATTTTGCTCGAGGATTAGCAAAAAGATAAATGTGTGGGTATTTGATAAGTGTGTAATCTGCCATGTTTTGATGCTTTTAATGCCTTATTTTAAGGACTAATTACTCCTAATCATGTGGATTTATTATATTTTCAGGAAATACGTCTTGTAAGGAGTAAAGGATGGTGAATTGAAGCTAATAATGGGATTTGGAGGCATTTGAGGGAACAAATGGAAAAGAGTGGCAGATTCAAAATTTCCACTATGCGTGCCCACGCTTAACGCTGCAGTCAACCCAAGAGAAAAAGGAAAGGTGCGGATTTTATTGAAGGAAGAAAGAATGAATGCTGAAAAACCTCTTGAAGTTCCGAATTTTGTCCATTAGATTGCTAGGAATTAAGTTGTTAACATCTTTATTAGCAATCATGTATCTATCTCTTTTCTTGTCTAGGTTCGTGAGGTACTAATAGTATAAATACGAGGCACCTCACAACTTAAAAACGATCTTTTGTTTTACATTGAACTCGATAGTTTAATTCATTATTCTACTTCTTCTATCTCCTTTCATTTTTATTACGTTGCCCAATTGCTAATGGAATTCCACTCTTTAGTGTGTTCTTCCATTAGCATGTTAGGCTAATATCTTAATTTTCTGGTTAAAGTATGGTGAATGCTTGATTCGTAAAATATTGTGAGATCTAATAAGTGCTTATCACCTTTATTAAAATCCGTATTCATGTTATTATCTGCGCTCTTTTTACAAACGTCTGCTTTTTGAATAATGTGATCAGTTGTTCATTATCACGAAAGTTTGTTTAGCCATTTGAACTTACAAATCCGTAATTGTTTGTTTAGTTCAATAATTAGTAGCAACATTGCATGATTAATCGTGTCAAAGTGGTTAGTTCTGTTATGGGGAATGCATGATCTGATCTAAATGAATCGTCGTAGGAATTTGTTGGTTAGGATCAGGCCCTTCTAATTCTTAATGTGGTTAATGAATTAAATCTGTGGACGTTCCCGGGGTTGTTCATTGATAAGATATCTAGCCAACGGACGTTCCTTGGCTGACGAATAGGTAAGGAAGGGTGAGGTTGTTAGGTCGTACCAACGACCATAACTGATCTACGTGTTTTAATAACTATTACATTTGCATCGATGATCAACGGACAAAATCAAGCATGAACACACTTTAACCGGAAAACTCTCTTATCTATTAATCTTCCCCTTTAAATTGTCCTTCGTTATTTTTCTCTTAAAAACTAAAAATCTAAACCCCCCTTTTTTATCTCTTATAGAAATCAACTTATCATCGATCCCTGTGGATTCGACCCTACTTACCGCTTTCGCAAGAAAGTAATCGTAGGGATTATTTTTGGTGGTTTCGACACCCATCACCTATAAAAACTTTGAAAGGATTTAATTGCTTGAAAAGAAATAATTAGTGAAAATGACTAGAGAAACAAACTCACAAGTCCAAAAAGTATGTTAATATACTCATCTTGATTATTTCTTTACTTGAAATATGTCGAAGAGTGAAAATAAAACAAAAACGTATTCTTGTTGTTCACTTAATTTGGATACAGATGGGATCAAACATATTTAATTACTTCAATTAATTTTATTCTTGTGGGTTTATTGTTCCTAACCGTCATTAAAAATTGATTGATGGATGAAGAAATAATTAGAATGATGTGTTAACTTCAAATTTGTAAATTCATAATATTTATGTTCTAAAATTTTATTGAAATAAGATCATATCTAGTCTTATTTAAATTAAGCAAGCACTTACGACATTAAATTCTTTCCACAATTGATGTTGTTTAATTAGTTGATTTTCCATTCCGTTATTGACAAAGCAACAAAAATTGTTTGCTAGAAAAGAGAAACCTCAAGGTGATCAACGCTTGAAGTAAACTAGACGTCGAGAATTCCTTGACTATCTTGACATGTCAAATATAGTAATTCTTCATTTACTTTTAATTTGAAGGTTTGTGGTTTGTTAGAATTTAAATATGGGTATTTGATATGTGTCCAAAATACCATGGTTTTAGCAGTGTTTTGATCATCTTTTGATATTGACATAAGCCTAAACCATGTGTAATTTTATGTTTGTAGCTAAAAAGATGTTTATGGAGCAAGAATTAAAGAAATGAAGCAAGACAAGTGAAAAATCTTAGCAGAATTTCTAGAAAAGAAATGAGGGACAGATTCAGAAGTTCGGCTAGACGTGCCCACATCTAATGACACAGAGGAGCCAGCGAAAGGAAGAAAAGAGGATCGAGTTTTATGGACTTTAAAGGCTGATATATGGGAATTACTCAAGTTTTGGAAGTCCTTTCCTAAGAAGTCATATTTGAGTTAATAACCCTAATTAGATAAGGACTTATATTAGGAATCCACCTTTTTTGGTTACTAGGTTTGTTAGGAAATTAATTAGTATAAACAGGTGATGTACTTGAAGACATAAGATCATCTCTTATTCTCTGTGTTTTATTTTATAAAATTCTCTCTTTCTTTTATGTGTTCTTCTGTTAGTATGGTAGGCTAAATTTACTATTTTCCGATTGAAGTTACGGTAGATGATTGATTCCTGAATATTGTGAGATCTAACATGTGCTCTTTTCTCTTTCATTTAACTAATATTCATGTTATTCTCTGTGCTTTTAATACAAATAATCTGATTTATGAATGATAAGGCCGATTGTTCATTATCAAGAATATTTTCTTAGCTAATTGAAGTTTGCAAATCCGTGTAATTGTTTGTTTAGTTCAATGACTAGTGGCAATGTAGCAAGTTTATTATGTCGTAGTAGTAAATTATGTCATGGGGGATGCATGATCTAACTTAAATAAATCCTCATAGGAATTTATTGGTTAGAATTGGGTCTTTCTATTTCTTAATGCCGTTAGTGGATTAAATCTTGCAGACATTTCCAGGGTTGTCCATTAATTAGGAAATTAGCAAACGGACGTTCCTTGGCTGACGACAAGGTAAGGAAAGATCAGGTGGTTAGGTCATACCAATGGCTATAACCAGTTATCTGCTTAAACGATTATTATTCATGCATCGATAATCAATAACAGAATCAAGCATATACTAAACTTCAACTGGAAAAATTTTCTTATTCATTTTATCTCCTTCTTTAAATCTCTTCTTTCATTCTTTATAACTGAATCAAAACACCCCCCACCTTCGTTTATTTCACTTTATTGAAGAAGTCAACTTATCACCAATCCCTGTTGTAACACCCTCTCGGTAATTACATTCCGTCTTACATGAAACTCACATTTATTCTCGGGTTCATTATATATGTTTTAAGTATTCAATAATACTATTCTTCACAAATTATTCTCGTAGAATCTAATCCCTGCTCTGATACCACCTAATGTAACACCCCCTCGGTAATTACACCTGTGGAATCGACCCTGCTCACCATTTTCACAAAAGTAGTTGTAGGAATTTATTTTTTCGTGGTCTCGACACCCGTCTATTCGTAATTCATGTATATTCTCATGTACTTACGTTGGTTTGTGCCCAACAATATTATGCAATAAACACGTGCCCACACGTGCGATGGATGTGTTATCTTACTAATTTATATATGTATATATTATGGGTGAATTACAATAACCTCCTCAGGTTTGTTATAATCACGGATACTCCCTAGTTATTTCAAAAATTACAAATACCCCCTGAGTTTGTAACCTTCTCACAAATAACTCATTTCCATCCATTTTTATGGGTGAACTAACCAAAATGCCCTTATGTAAATTGAATTATTTTTTAGAAATTTTATATATTTTTTTGGACAAATGAGATAAAAATTGTTAACAATGCAATAAAAATTATTCTCATGAAAAGTGAAAAACCCAAGGCAATCAACGCTCGAAATAAACTACAAGTCGGAAAAACCATGATTTTCTTGACATGTCAAAAATAGTAATTCCTCATTTACTTTTAACTTGAAGGTTAGTGGTTTGTTAGAATGTAAATGTGGTAATTCATAATTCATGTATATTCTCATGTACTTACATTGGTTTGTGTCCGACAATATTATGCAATCAGGACGTGCCCAGACGTGCGGTAGATGTGTTATCTTACTAGTATATATATATATATATATATATATATTATTAAAATATCTTAAACTTGATGATTTTTGTCATGCATGATTCTACCGTTCATACTAAGATTATCAAGATGCTTCCCTCTATATATAATTATAATTGTTCATTTTATATATTTTTATTGACCCAATAAAAATTTTGAAAGCATTGAATTGCCTGAAAAGAAATAATTTGTGAAAATTACTAGATAAACAAATTCACAAGTCAAAAAAATATGTTAATGTACTCATCTTGCTTATTTGTACTACTTGCAATATGTCGAATATAGTGGAAATTAAACAGTAACTTATTTTTTCTGTTCACTTAATTTAGATTCAGATGGGATAAGACATATTTGATCATTACTTCTATTTTTCTCTATGTTATTTTATTGTTCCTTACCATCATTCAAAATTAATTGTTGGCGAAACAAATTAATAAGAAGAAAATGTTAACTTCAAACTTGTAAAAAAAATAATATTTATGTTCCAAAATTATATTGAAAGATGATCATATGTAGTTTTATTTAAATAAAGCAAGTACTTACATTGTCAAATTTATCTCGCGCTTGATGTTGTCGATTGATTTCCTGTTCTATTTTTAATAACACATTAATAATTGCTTGCTTGAAAGGGGAAGAATCAAGTTGATCATAAGAAAAGAAGCTACCCTGTAAGTACGTAGGGTAAAAAACCTTCTCTCTCTAGAACTTAGCGACCACCATTGTTGCGAAGAAGGTCAAAAATCTCAGCCCAGATCTCCCTGGTCTGTCATCATCTCCGGCCACACCTTCACTATCTTCCACACCTTACCCCTGCACACCTTCTCACCTTTTATTTTTCCTTTTCCCGCCCTCACAACCCCACACGCGCTCCCCTTCTTCTTCCCCCGTTTTTCTCTTTCACACAGTCATTCCCTTCCTCGTCGTCGGCACCTCTTCATCGGCGACACCCTGATTTTCCCCTCTACCTCTCAACCCCATTGATGCCTCTTGTGTCCCCATGACAGAGCCTCCAATACCTATCCCTCCTCCACCAGCCGCTGGCCCACATCAACCCCCTCAGACACCTGCACCCCCCTCCCCCGGCCAAAAAAAGCTATTCCACGGTGGTTCAACTCGCATCTAGCATGTCACTCTCTGACCATCCAGAGCAGCCAAAAACTCTTTCCAGGATGAGGAATTTCCCACTTTGGGCACAGTTGCAACCTTCAAGGGAGAACCAAAAATATCATTCTCAAAAGTAGAAACTGAGAAACTCGCAGTAAGTTTGAAGTTTGCTCTGATTGGAAAATTCTCCCATGGGCTCCCAAGCCTCAATTTCCTTAAGAACAGACTCATCAAACTGGGCCTAAGAGGTAATGTGTCTGTTGGCATCATAAATTTGAAGCATGTTCTTATAAACTTATCACATGAAGAAGATTTTTCCCGTCTATGGCTCAGAGAAGAATGGACTTTTGATAGCTTTCATATGCGGGTGTTCAAATGGACCCCCACGTTTAACTCCCATATAGAATCCCCCATAGCTCTTGTTAGGATTAAACTAACTGAATTCCCATGTCATTTGTTTGATAAAAGTGCACTATTCAGCATAGCTAATATGATTGGGAAACCACTTCGCATGGATGAACCCACTGCTGACTTATCTAGGCCAAGTCTAGCCCGTGTCTGTGTTGACCTTGACTTGACTGCTCCTAGAACACAAGCTATCTTTGTTAAATTTGAAGATGATACATTTAGACAAGCTATAATCTATGAAAATTGCCCTCTATATTGTTCGTTCTGCAAGCATATTGATCATGACCAAAGCTCCTGTTTACCAAAAGCCAATAACCAAGTATATAGAAGTGGTATTCCCCCCAAAGAAAACAAGGACAAGGCCACTACTAAGGACAAAGTTAAATCGGTGATATTTGAAGATATTGAGAATGATATTTCTAGAGAAGAAGATCACTTAATCAAAGCTAAGTATAACTTAGGTTGTCAACATGCTACAACCTGTACAAATGTTGAGGAAAGACATGATACTTCAACAACACCACAGGCTCCAGAGATTAGAAAAGAAGATTAGGATAGGGACTTCCTTTTTTTTTTTTTTTGACGAAAGGATAGGGACTTCCTTGGTGACTTTAACTATGATGATCCACTATTGGCTGAATTATTAGACAGAAACTGGGAACCCCCAATAGAAAAAAGATCATCCCCGGATCAGGAAGTTATAGAAGATGTGGAGGACATTAATAGACTGTTAGAAAAGAAGGCTGCTCAATGCTCATATATCCAGAATGAGGCAGGACAGACTCCAGGGGAAAGAATGAAAAACAAAAACCAAACTAGGGGTACCTTCAAATACTTATGGTGAAAATAACAATGGGCTACAGCAACTCATGAAAACACCTGAGCAATGTCAAAGAAACTCCCAGGAGGATGATAAAAATGGGGAAATAGAAACTAACTTGGAAGATGAGGCTATTGTACCCCCACATTCAACAGATTTCAAAGCTTGGAGTACATGAATGAAGAAGAAATAAACCATATTACTGTTCCAACAGTTAACTCTGCAAGTCAGTCAACATAAAGCACACAGAACTTAGTGGAGACACAAACTGCACCCTCAAAGGACCCCAAAGAGCATACTCTTGTAGATCCCCACAATAGATCAGCTCAAAAGGAATTAATCATTGATAAGGTAGCAAAAAAAAAAAAAACACAAGAGAAATAAATCATTAGAAGAAGCTTCAACATCAATCAGGCCTACCACCACATCCACAAAAGGTAAATGAGGCAAAGGTAACTATTCTTCTAAAGCTATCTCTAATAGGAGCACAAGATCCTCCTCTTCTTCCTCCTTGCAAGTTTAACATGTTTAAAATCATGATATGGAACATAAGAGGTATTGGAAAAGCTAGTAAACAAAAAATCTTAAATGATGTTTTGATTGAGAATAAACCTCATATTCTTGTTCTCTTGGAACCCTTTGTTTACCTGGATGATGCTTTTTCCATTCGTACTTTTAGATTCAATTCTATATACTTCAGTGTGACCAACAAAATCTAGTGTTTTGGCTCTCACGAAGTTGATATTCAAATTGTTAATAATCACGCCCAATTCTTGCATGTTAAGATATCATCTGGTCCAATTCGTGCTGATATATTTTGTACATTTGTCTATGTTAAATGTTGTCGGTCCTCTAGAAGGCCTTTGTGGAGAGAATTATCTCAGCTTGTTTCTCACAATACCCCTTGGTTAGTTGGAGGAGACTTTAATACCATTTTACAGTCCTCTGAAAACCAGTGAGGGGTGACTGAAAGCCTTGGGGCTATGGAAGACTTTAGAAATATGACCTTGGATGCAGGCTTAATAGATGCAGGATTTGAGGGTGACCCTTTCACCTGGACTAATAACAGAATATGGAAAATGCTTGATAGAGTCTTTTATGATAATGAATGGGTGGATACTTTTAATTGTACTAAGGTCACACACCTCCCCAGAAGACATTCTGATCATCACCCCTTACTCATCAATGCTTCTACTTCAGGGCTTAGAGCCCCCTCTTCATTTAGGTTCCAAAACATGTGGACCAAACACCATACATTCATTAATAACATGGCTCAATTATGGAACATTTCCCTAGCTGGATCTGGCATGTATAGGCTGCAACAAAATATCTACAGAACCAAAGACTTCCTAAAAGCCTGGAACAAAAACACTTTTGATAATGTTTTTAACAATGTTGAACATGCTAGAAACAAAGCCACTGAAGTAGAGAAACTTTTTTACGGCCAACCTACTTACAATAATCTCATTGCTCTCCATAGAAGTAATGTTGAACTTGTCCAGGCCCTCAGCCTTGAGGCTAAATATTGGAAATGAAAGAGTAAATGCAAGTGGTTGGAGGCAGGGGAAAGGAACACTAAATATTTCCACTCTCTGGTTAAAAAAAAAATCTAAATCCCTCATTCATAGAATTCGAGACAACAACCATGAAATCACTGATCCAGAACAAATTAAACTATCTGCTGCAAACCACTTTGAGGAACTTCTCTCTGCCAATTTCACTCCTAGTTTTGATTATGATCTCCATTTTGATCTCGCCCAAGTTCTTGAGTCCCTTGCTAGTATTCTTTGTGATACACCCACTCTTGAGGTGACTAAAGATGTTGTTTTCAATATCAGTAGAGATAGTGTGGCAGGACCTGATGGCTTCACCTCTGCATTCTTCCAAGAATGCTGGGAATTCATCCAAATTGATGTCTATGAAGTTGTTAGGGATTTTTTCAATGGCACACCTATGCCAAGGAGTTTCACAGCCACCACCATAACATTGATTCCTAAAGTTGAATTCCCTCAATCTTGGAGTGACTTTAGACCTATCTCTCTCTGTAATGTCACCAACAAAATCCTTTCTAAACTTCTCTGTAGAAAACTGGCACCTGTCCTCCCTCATATCATCTCCTATTCTCAAAGTGGATTTGTCCCTGAGAGACTTATCAGTGATAATATTCTTCTTGCTCAAGAAATGATACATGCTATTGACATGTCTAAGGCCTATGATAGGGTGAGATGGTGCTTCTTGTTTAAAATCATGGAAAAAATAGGTTTCACCAGAAGTTTCATACACCTTATCAAAAATTATGTTAACAATTGTTGGCTTACTGTCCTTGTTAATGGGTCCACCAATGGGTTCTTCAAATCTACACAAGGCTGGACACAAGGAGACCCTATTTCACCAACTCTCTTTCTCCTTGCTACAGAAGCCTTGTCAAGTGGTCTTAACCATCTATTTTGCAATAATCATGACATGCATTACCTTACGGGCAGTAACATTTCCATATCACACCTTGCTTATGTTGATGATATCATATTGTTTACTAACTGTGAAGCCCATAGTTTGATCAAACTTATGCAATTTCTTGAGTTCTATAAGGAGATTTCAGGTCAAAAGATCAACCATTCCAAAAGCTTCTTCATCCCAGGCAAGAAGGCTAACTTGATGGCACAAAGGATTAAGAACATTACTGGCTTTGTCTTAAAATCCTTACCAGTCACCTACCTTGGGGCACCTCTTTACAAAGGTAAGAAGAAAAAAATTCTTTTTGATGACCTTACTAACAAGATTCTTTCAAAAATTGCAGGCTGGGAACATAATCACCTATCTTATGGTAGCAGACTGCAGTTGATTAAAAGTGTCCTCACATATATGCCTATTTATCTCCTCCAAGTCCTCAACCCTCCCATTGGAGTCATCCAAAGAATTGAACAACTTTTTGCCAAATATCTTTTGGGGTCAATCAACAATCAAAGGAAAATACATTGGACCAAATGGAAAAATATCTGCTACCCAACTGAAGAAGGAGGACTCGGGGTCAGGGACCTTAGGGATGTTACCAATGCATTCACACACAAACTTTGGTGGCGTCTCAGAGACAATACATCACTCTGGTCCAAGTTTATTATCAGCAAATACTGCAAAGAAGAATTCCCAACAAAGGCCAAAACCTCTATACATGACTCACATGTTTGGAGACTTATAAGCAAAATCAGAGATGAAGGTCAATCCCACATCTTCTGGAGCCTTGGAAATGGCGATGTAGCATTTTGGCAAGATTGGTGGATCACTGAAGGCAGTCTTCAAGAACTCACTGGAAATACAAACACAGAATATATACCTGTCAGAAGGTTCTGAACAGAGGATAAATGGGACCATGAGAAACTCAAGTTGGTTGTCTCTGAAGAATTGGTGGACAGAATCTTGGAAGTGCCCATCAATCAGGGGAACAAAGACCAAATGTTCCGGAGACTGTCTAAGAATGGCAACTTCACTACAAAATCTACATGGGAACACTACAGTGATCACAAATTAACACATCAAATCTTCAGCAACATTTGGTCCACATTGCTCACACCCTCCATGTCCATTTTCATGTGGAGGCTTATCAATAACTGGCTGCCGACAGACAGCAAACTCAAACATAAAGCAATCTCATTGGTGTCTAAGTGTTGTTGCTGTCATAATGAAGAAATAGACAGTCACCTCTTCATTACAAATCCTTCATCTAGAGATGCATGGACATTCTTTGCTGCCAAATTCCAAGTCACACTGTCTCAAACTGAAAATATCATCTATTTCCTGAAAAGCTGGAGAACGGGAAACACCAACCAGGCACTTCTGAGGGATGTCATACCCTTCATTATTTGCTGGAGCATATGGAAACTTTGCAATGCTGTCAGACATGATGGAGCTAGCTTCAAACACAACACCATCATCTACAACACTCCCAAGCATATTCAGCTCCTTCACAAATGTAGCCTGATCAAACCTGAACACCTTAAAGGAGATCACTTTGCAGCTTCTCAACTGAGGATTCAGATAACAGCCAAAATCAAGCAAAAAAAAGCTACCACTGTCACCTGGGCTAAACCCCCTTTTGGATGGGTCAAACTAAACACGAATAAAGCCTCGAAAGGGAATCCAGGCATATCTGGATGAGGGGGTATCATCAGAGATCACTCTGGAAAGGTGCTTCTTGCCTTCTAAGAGCCTCTTGGGTACTCAACAAATGTTCAAGCAGAGCTACGAGCAATATATAGAGGGCTTAAAATTTGCACGGCGAAAGGTTTCACCCAAGTGTGGATTGAAGTGGATGCAGCCTATATCATACAACTCATATCAACACCAAACAAAGGATCATGGATGTATCAAAACATTATTCAGGCTATAAGAAACCTCATGAGCAAGATCAGCATAAAGATCTCCCATATTTTTAGAGAAGGCAACCAAGCCGCGGACTGACTTGCCAACCAGGCATGCACTGCAGAATCACTGTGCATCCTCAATAGAGAGCAATTGAATGGTAAAATCTCAAGTATTATTATACTTGATATGCTTGTCTTTCCCAATATTCAGGTAGTAATGTGCTCACCTTCACCCTGATTTTCTCATGCATCAGCTGTTTTCCTATTTCTGTTGGGTTTTTTTTGTCGGGACTAGATTATACTCTGTTTCACACCACGAGATGTTGAAACAGTTTATACTCTGGTCCATTTTGGCTCATATTTTTGGCTTTATTCAGGTTAAGTATGCTATGATAATTACAACTACACATGCATCCACTTATCTCAGCCCTTATAAACCTCCTAACTTTTATATTGCATAGATGTACATAACTCTCCCTCGTTTTGGTTATGGTTTTATGTGGATATATCCTTTTGTGGGCTCTTTTTTGGATATTAGACATAATGCAGGTGCTCTCAAAACCTCATCTTGCTCAGTGACACAGCTCATTCTTTTTGGCATAATGAAGTTGTATACTTGCCACGAGATTGTGCAAGAAAGTTGTTAGTTTCATTTATGTGCTTTTGAAGTATAACTGTAAGGGAGTAGTACTCCTTATTTATACTTCCGTTCATATCAAATGTAATGGAGTAGTACTCCTCGTGTACAGCTTTCTAGGCACAATTAGGGAGTCAGTACTTCCCGCTGTATATTCTTCTTATTTTGATTTAATATAAAAGGGAAGGGGACTCCGAAAAGCTCCCCCACCTTTCAAGTGTTTTTTTTAAAAAAAAAAAAAAAAGTTGATCATAAGAAAGAAACCTAAAAGTCATATTCAGAATCCTTTGCTTGTGAAGGAACAAATTTTAGGAGAATCACGAGATTCAAACTTTAAAACAAAATGGTATATGAATTAACACATTTTTGTTAGTGGTAATGAAAAGCAAAATGTTTAATTATCTTATTTGATTAATGGTCGTAGTTTTATCTTTTAGGTTGAATGAATGGTGGAAGAAAATATTTTTAAAAATTCACTCTTCCAACATGGTTAGAAAAAAAAAATCTTCTTTTACTTTGTTATTTAGAGTTCAAGAATATATTTGACTATTGTTACTTGTATTTCATAATTCATGCAATTTTTCATAATTTTTAATTTATTGTATCGTCCGACACATGCCATGACGTGTCATTATGTGCAGAGCACGTGTCATTCCTAGCACCAAAATTTGGTGGAAATGTATGTCCAAAACCTCATATTGAATGCCATACATACTTCTATAATTAATACTAAAATTATCTAGACGACGCTTCTCTCTCTAAATAAATTTTAATCAATCATTTTATATATTTCTATTAACCCTAAAAAAATTTGAGAGCGTGCATTAAATTTAATTGTTTAAAAAGAAATAATTTGTGAATATGACTAGAGAAACAAATTAACAAGTCAACGGATAACTTAAAATACTCATCTTGCTTACTTTTAAAACTTGCAATATGTCGGAGAGTGAAAATAAAATAGTATTGCACGTTAGTTGTTCACTTAATTTGGATTAGGATGGGTGACATGTTTAACTACTTTTATTTTGTTCTACGTGATTTCTTGTTGTTCCTTACCATTATTCAAAATTAATTGTTAGAAGAAGAAATTCATTAGAAGAAAAACATGAACTTTCAAACTTGTAAAATATATTACTTATGTTTTAATATTTTACTAAAAGACGATCATATCTAACCTTATTTAAATAAAGCAAGTACTTGCAATGTCAAATTCATCTCGCACTCGATGTTGTTTTAATCAGTTGTCACGTTCTGTTGTTACCAGAGCAATAAAAAATGCTTGCTTGAAAAGGAAAAAATTCAAGGTAATCAACGTTCGAAGTTAACTACAAGTTGAAAACACCATGACTTTCTTGATACATCAAAAATAGTAATTCTTGGTTTAGTTTTAAGTTGAGGGCATGTGGTTTGTTAGAATGTAAACGTAGTTATTCATATATATTCTCATGTACTTATATTGGTTTGTGTCCAACTATATATATTATGCAATCAGTACGTGCCGACACGTGCGATAGATGTGTTATTTTACTAATATATATACATATATATATATGTATATAATATAATCAGAATATCTTAAACTTGATGGTGCTTGTCGTACATCCTTCTAACATTCAAACTAAAATTGTAAAGACATTTTTACATAATTTTAATTGCTCATTTTATATATTTATATTAACCCTATAAAACTTTGAAAGCGTTCAATTGAATTTAATTGCTTGAAAAGAAATAATTTGTGAAGATGACTAGAAAAACAAACTCACAAGTCAAGGAAATAAGTTAATATACTGATCTTGCTTTTTTGTTCTACTTGCAGTAAGTCGAAGAGTGAAAATAAAAGACTAATTAACGTATTTTTGTTGCTCACTTAATTTGGATTCGAATGCGACCGATCAAACATATTTAGTTTCTTCTATTTTGTTCTACGTGATATCTTGGTGTTCCTTACCATCATTCAATTAATATTAATGTTCCTCCAACATACATATTAATTAGAAGAAAATGTGAATTTTCAAACTTGTAAAAAATAATATTTATGTTTTAAACTTTTATTGAAAGATGATCTATCTAGTATTATTTAAATAAAGCAACTACTTACAATGTCAAATTCTTCTCACGCTTAATGTTGTTTTGATCAATTGATGATTTCCCGTTCTATTGTTAATAAGACAATACAATGGCAAAATATTTTTTTGGTCCCATAAGACTAGGCGTTATTTGTTTTGGTACCACAACTTATAAGGTAGGTGGTTGTTTTAGTAATACGTTTTTCAGTTTTTTTGGTCCCAACACATGCCATTTTGGGACCAAAAAGTTTGAAAAACGTGTTTTATGGGACTAAAATAGCTACCTACATTTGGGACCAAAATTGAAAAATATGTTTTATGGGACTAAAACAGTCACCTACCTAAGTTCCACATGATATTTTGGGGAAAAAAAAACTGAAAAACGTGTTTTATGAGACTAAAACAGCCACCTACCTAAGTTGTGGTACCACAACAAATAATGCGTTAATTTTACGGGACCAAAAAAACATTTTACCCGGCAATACAAATTGCTTGCTAGAAAATGAAAAAAAATTCAAGGTGATCATAAGAAAGAAACCTGAAAGTCTTGTTCGGAATCATTTGTTTGCGGATAGGAATTAGAATTATTTGTTTGTAAGGAAACAAATTTAATTATAATCACATGATCAAAACTTAAAAATGGTATAGAACTAACACATTCCGTCAGTAGTAACAAAAAGAAACATTTGTGCGGCGAGGTGCCGGGGCCTGGCTCTGAGGGAGGAGAGGGGGCGCGGCCCCCCTCCGCCTCGGGCTGGGGGGAGGTTAGCCCCCTCCCAGCTCGAGGCATCGAGCTGGGGGGAGGCAGCCCCCCTCCCAACTTGAGGTCGTGTCTCGAGCTCGGAGGAGATGCCTCCCCCAGCTCAAGGTCGTGCCTCGAGCCGCCCTCCCCAGCCCGAAGCTACGCCTTGAGCTGGGGAGGAGACTCCCCTCCCAGTTTTGGGTGATGCCTCGTGCCTTCCGTCTGCATCGGGGCATGCTTCTTGTAACTTTTTGTCAGCGAGTGTATTTGATATGTGGGAGATGAATTTTTTGTTGACGAGTAATTATGGTTCCTCAAGTAATATTTGGGATGATTTCCACGACGTAGTGATAAGGAACCTTTCCAGGTGTCCTTCTGTCGACTCTTTAGATGATTTAGAGAACTTGATTGATTTTGATTCAGCTCACTCAGGTGGGTTGAACACTTTGAGGGTGAAAACGACGAAGTTAACAGTGGGAGTTAGGGGTCTGGGAGTGAGGGTTAGGACGAGGAGTCCGAGGTTCTCGAGGTAGCTGGGCATCCGAGTGTAGTTATGGTCTGGGAGCTGATGACGTGACCCGCCCGCGGGCACGGGGTGTCCGAAGACCCCGTGTGGTGGATGTGGGGACTTGCGACAGTGTTCTTACACGTGAGCATTTAGCTTTTATACGGAGGGAATGTAGGGTGCCTTCCGCGCATAAGTTCATTCTTCCCTCTTCCGGGCAGAGGATTAGGCACCCCCCAATGGTATTTCATAGTTTTTTTTCATACTTTGATAGCGGGTTCTCGATTCCTCCTCATCCCCTCTTAGTAGCGTTAATCAAGAGCTACGGGATTTTTATTAGCCAGCTCACGCCCAGCTCTTTCATATACTTCAAGGGTTGGCGGCGGCGTTTTCGCGAGTTGGAACTTCCCTTAACGTTAGATAGTTCTCATGCCTTGTTTAGCATCTGACGCGTGGCCGAGCTATCTTCCTCTACAGATGCCGGTCGATACTTTTACTTTTGTCACCATCTGGGGTGTACATTTTTGGACGGGCTCGTTTCTTCTAAAGGCCCTTGGAAAGAAAAGTATTTTTATGTTCGGGACGACAGTTGGGGTTTCACTACGGATTGGTATAGTTCACCAATTTTACATGGCCACTATGAGGAATTTGGTAGACTCCGCGAGAGTTTTGTGGCGGCAGGGTTGTTTAGTCGTATTATACACTTAACACATTATTTTCCCTCTGGTATTGGTGTTTACTTGTGTTTTCCTTTATTATATGTTTGTTTTCCCTTTCTATGTGTTGATTATTTCGTTGCTTTGCTTTCTTCCGCAGGTAAGAAGATGGATGCCGACACCGTCGCGTTGCGGAGGGCGGCCGCAAAGGAGAAGAGGCGTTGTGAGCAAGGCTCGGCCCGCCCACCACTCGTTGCATCCGCGAATTCGGTGGGAGCAGCCGCCCATCTTCCTCTATCAGTGCCTCCGACTCTCGACCCATGGGAGTTTACTCTGGGGCTTCTCCCTCGCCGAAGAGAACATGGGATGCTTCTTCAGCTTCGGCTCCCACAGGTGTCCCACGTGGTGGCATTTTTACCGCCGGCGTGAACCAGGCAGAGGGCATAAATATTGGGATACCGTCGACCTTTCCTTGGATTGAAACTGCACGAGGGATATGGTGAGCAACGACGATCTAACTCGATTTTGCACTCTTAGCGACAAGCAGGTGGACGAATTGTTGGTTGGGGATGCCGCCCGAGTGAGTTGTTTATTATTTTACTTTTCTCTATTTGTCTAGCTTTACACGCACTTTGGTTAACTTGTTCGTTATTTTGCTTGTGTAGTCTCTTACTCTAAACACATTAGCCCGAAACCGGCGCCTAGCGAGGCGGGGAGAAAATGACCAGTTGGTCGCGATTGCGAAGCGGCGCGAGGAGGAGTGCTCGAAGTTAAAGGAAGAGAGAGACAGGGCTCTTGAAAATTTCGCCGGTTTGGAGCCCCGCTACGAACGGGAGGTGACTACCGGGAAGAAGTTTTGGCCTCCTCATCTGGAGTTTCTTTTGTTGGCAAGACCAAGGAGGAGGCAGTCTTCGAGTTTCAGGCTTCTGATGGTTTCGAGGGTATCGTAACCGAGAGGGTCATCCCTGTCTACGAGTCCGCAATATATAAGTGTCGTCGATTTCTTCATGTGTTCTTCACGATAAGGGTCAGATTACTGAAGAGGACATAGTCGGCATCGACCCCAACTTGAGTGAAGAAGAATAGGAGGATGTCGGTCCCGCTTGCGGTGGAACCCCCCAGGGCGGCAAGTGAGATGAGGGGGGTTGTGTTTTTCCTGTGTTGGATGCTTGTGTTATACTTTCTTGTTGACGGCGGACAATCGTTCTGTACTTAAGGATGCTTAGTATTTAGGATTTTATTTTCTTTAATCGATGTATTTAAAACTTTGAATGATTTTCTTCCGGCGTGTGTAGTCGGATTTTGACATGTAATCGGCAGTAAGTAGTACATCGTATGTTTTCTTCCGACTACTATAGTCGAGTTTTTAGTGGTTGTGAACTTGTTAGTTGCACATGATATGGAACTTATTTTCAAGTTATTTTTATCGAGGTCACCTCAAGGGGGGTTTTTCTCGAGTCTCGGAGTTGGTCTTTTTTTACCAACTTCAAGGGGGGAAAAGTTTCCCGGGGCAACATCATTAAGGAGGATCTCTGTGAGGTTTCATCCATGTGGTCCGGGTCACTCGTTCATGCCTCAAGGGACCTCTCGAAATTTCAAGGATCTCCACATTGATAAATTTCATGCTACGGCAGAAAAATAACTTCATTTCTCAAGTTTAACTTACAAAGTCCCACAAAAGTTGGGAAGGAAACTAGTCAAAAAAGGGGGAGGGGATGAAAGTTCGACCTCCTATACTAGTCCTATTACATACGTAGAGCCAAGAAGGGAACTTTGCTTCCTAACCGGCGTTCAAGGATAATACTTCTTCAAGTTTGCGATGTTCTAAGTGTGTGGGATGCTCTTTCCATCCAGATGTTGCAACTTGTACGCTCCCACATTCACGATTTCCACGATTTTGTAAGGGCCTTTCCACTTTGGGTCCAATTTTTCCCACGGGACCCGAAGCTTCCGCTTTCCTCAATACCAAATCCCCCACCTGAAAATTTCTTGGCTTTACCTTCGTGTTGTATGCAATCGCCATCCTGGATTTGTACATTGCGATGCACACTGCGGCTCTTTCCCTTGCTTCGTCGACTAAGTCCAGGTTTGCCCTCAAACCTTGCTGTTAGAATCCGGATCATAGTATTTGACTTGCCAACTGAGCTCTCCTATTTTCGCCGGTGCTACGGCTTCTGTTCCGTAAGAGAGAGTGAATGGTGACTCCCCCATAGCAGCCCTTGGCGTCGTTCGGTACGCCCATAAAAAGCTATGAAGTTCATCCACCCATGCTCCTCTGGTGGTTCCCAACCTAGTTTTCAAGTGTTGTAGGATAGTTTGGTTGGTCACTTCGGTTTGACCATTTGTTTGCGGCAAACTCACGGAGGTGAAGAACTGTTTAATCGCCAACCCCTTACACCAATACTTGAGCTTACTCCCCGAAAACTGAATTCCATTGTCGGATATAAGGGCGCGAGGGATGCCAAAACGACATACAATGTTCTTTCAAAGAAACTTTATCACGTCCTTCTCGATATTCTGGTTAAGGGTTCGGCTTCCATCCACTTTGTGAAGTAGTCGACGGCCACAATTAAAAATTTTCTCTGTCCGGTGGCTTGTGGAAATGGTCCGACCAAGTCTAATCCCCATTGATCAAATGGACAAAGACTTTTGATGGTTTGCATTAGTGCGGCCGGCTGGTGGTTGATGTTCGCGTGCTCTTGGCACGCGCGGCAGCGTTTCACCAGCTCAAGGGAGTCTACGAGCATAGTGGGCCAGAAGAAACCTTGTCTCAAAACTTTCCCCGCCGAGGTGATTTTCACAAATCCCCTCACGTGTTTCCCTCAGGACATAGTTCCCCTCTTCAGGAGTTAAGCATTTCAGGAAAGGTTGTGAGAAACCCCACTTTTATAGCTCATCATCGATCATCACGTAACGGGATGCCTTCACCCTCAAGTCCCGAGCTTCTTTCTGGTTCTCGGGTGTAGTCCCATCAGTCATAAATTTAATGATCTCTTTCTCCCAGCTTGCAGGTGTAGAGTTTGCACACATGACTTCTATTTCCTCCTCCGTGGCGGCCTGGTCTGAAGAGAGAAAAGTAATCCTTCTACTTTGAATTGCTGCCATCAAACTTGCTAGTTTGGCTAGTTGATCGGCCAATATGTTATCTGTTCTTGCCACTTGAATGATGGATGATTCGCCAAATCTCTCGAGCAACCTTTTGGCTTTCAGGAGGTACTTGACCATTTTTTCGCCTCGTGCTTCGTATGATCCTTCGATCTAGTTGACCACTAGTTGTGAGTCACTGTAGATAACAATCTTTTTTGCTCTAGCGGCCAATGCTAACTCTCCTTCTACTAACAACGCTTCATACTCCGCCTCATTATTTGACGTGGGGAACTCTAATTTAATGGCGTATTCTAGCTTATCTCCTTGCGGACTCTCTAGGATTATTCCTCCCCCACTTCCCACGGATATAGATGATCCGTCCACATATAAGCTCCAGGTTGGTGCGGAATTGCTCGTCTCGTCATGTGCTAACTCAATGATAAAGTCAGCCAATACTTGCGCCTTTATGGTTGACCTTGGGCGAAATTCTATGCCGAATTCACTTAACTCCACCGCCCACTTGACCATTCTTCCGGAAAGCTCCGGACTAGATAGGACTTGTTTCAAGGGGTGATTTTGTCGAGACAATCACCTGGTGCGACTGGAAGTATAGCCTTAGTTTTCTTGCTGCCACAACTAAAGAGAGGGCTAGCTTTCGATTTGTGAGTACCTGCATTCCGCCCCTTGCCACCTTGCTTACATAATACACCGGGTGGTGCTCTTTTCCCTCTTGCCGCAGTAGGACCGAACTAATTGCGCTCTCCGAGACCCCTCTGTAGAGATTGAGCATTTCCCCCATCCTGGGCTTAGTTAATAGTGGAGGCGACACTAAGTATCTTTTCAGTTCATCGAACGCCTCTTGGCTGGCGTTTGACCAATCGAATTTCGTGGCTCCGGGAAGGACCTTAAAGAAGGGAATGCCCTTGTCTGCAAACCGCGAGATGAATCGATTAAGGGCTGCCAATCTACCCGCTAGCTTCTGCACTTCTTTGATAGATTTAGGTGGGGGCATGTTCATGATTGCACTGATCTTCTCCGGATTAGCCTATATTCCTCTTTCCGAGATCATGTATCCTAAGAATTTCCCCCCACGCACCCCAAAAGGCGCACTTTGCTGGATTTAGTTTCATGCCAAATGATTTCAATATCGAAAAACATTCTTACAAGTCTTTGATGTGGTCTTCCTCCTTCACACTTTTTACCAACATGTCGTCTATATACACCTCCATGTTTCGGCTGATTTGATTCCAAAACATGTGATTAACAAGTCGCTAGTACGTTGCCCCCGTATTTTTTAGTCCGAAGGGCATAACATTGTAGTAGAAGACCCCTTGGTCCGTGACGAAGCTTGCTTTCTCTTGGTCTTCTGATGCCAACGGTATCTGGTTGTATCCTTGGTAAGCATCCAAAAAGCTCAACATTTCACATCCGGAGGTGGAATCGACTACCATGTCGATCCGTGGGAGAGGAAAAGGATCTTTTGGGCATGCCTTGTTCAAGTCCGTGAAGTCGATGCATAGGCGCCATTTTCCATTCGGTTTTGGGACCAATACCACGTTAGCCAACCACTCGGGGTACTGCACGGGGCGTATGTACTTGGCTTTCAACAGCTTATCTACTTCTTCTTTTATGGCCTGACTTCTTTCTGCTTCGAACAGCCTTTTCTTTTGCTTCACGGGTTTTGCGTCGGGATTCACACTGAGGTTGTGCATAATAACATCGGGTGAAATCCCTTGGAGATCCCCCATACTCCATGCGAACAATTCTTGATTTTTCTCTTAGAAATCGTCTCAGGCGTTCCTCTGCGAGGAGGCTCATTGTGGTGCCTATTTTCGTATTATTTTCCTCGCCTTCCCATGCGAGATTAATTACCCTCAAATCTTCGATGGCCTCGACTCTCCTTCCTCCAAACCTCTCTTCCATGGGATCCTCAAGGGTTTCCCGTGCTTCAGAACCCGCATTTGTCATAATCCTTTTTCCTATTTCCTTTGGTCCTCGCCCATCCAACTTTTCTGGCAACCTCTTTAGGGTATTCGCGTAACATTCTCTCGCCATTCGTTCATCCCCTACGGCCTCTCCTACTCCTTCCGGGGTGGGGAACTTAAGCTTCATGTGGAATGTGGATGCTATGGCCCGAAAGATGTTCAGGCTTGGTCTTTCCAAGATGGCATTGTAGGCGGATGGCGCCTTGACCACGAGAAACTTCCCTATCTTGGTTGACCTTTTAGGGTACCAGACCAATGATAGTGGTAATGTCACCTCCCCCAATGGCTCGATCATCTCTCCGCTGGACCCGGTGAGTGGAGTGTTAACCTTCCGCAATTGAGCATTGTCGATCCTCAGCTGGACATATACGCTGTAGAATATGATGTCCGCTGAACTTTCGCTATCCACCAACACTTTCTAGACCCAGAAGTTGGATAGTGTGGCCATTGTTCCAGTCTCTCCTGGGATCCACGTCTTGCTAGCTAAAGGATATTTCCTCTTATTTCTCTATGCCAACGGTGTGGACTTGAATAGGGGTTTGCCAATGGTTTCCTCTTGCTTCCCGAACTAGCGCTTTCCTTGCGTTCGCGGAGTTCCCCCCTGCCGAGCCTCCCGAAATTACTGCTATGACTCCTGCCGTGGAGAGGTTGTCCCCATTCGGGTCCTGGGCGGAAGTCGAGCCATGGGGGGTACGACTCAGCCCTTGGTCAAATCCTTGTCCTCTTCGACGTTGGTTCACGTATTCCTTCAAGTATCCACGTTGAATTAATTTTTCTATCTCGTTTTTAGGTGGTGGCATTCCTCCGTCGTGTTCCCCCCATCCCGATGAAAACGGCAATATTTGTCTGATTTAAGCCTCTTGGTATTGTCTTTCATTTTTCTTGGCCATTGATTGATCAAGCCTTGTTGTTCTGCCACCACCAGAATTTCTCCTCTGGAAGCGTTAAGAGGAGTATAGTACGTAAATTCGGTTGGAGGCTGGTGCTTACGCTCCTCTTTCTTTCTCGACTCATTTTCTTCCTCTCTACCCTTCCTCTTGAGAGTGAGGGAAGGATCTGCGGCTTTGGGCTCCTATATTCGAATATATTTTTTGTGATCGCAGGAGTAAGTCTTCCAAAGTGGCGGGGGAGTTTCCGGCTATCGACTCCTTGAATCTCCCTGGGAGTAGGTTTTGTTGGACAATGCTAGCCAACAACTCGTGGTTAACATGAGGCACCTCGTACACGGCTTCCAAGAACCTTTGAATATAATCTCTCAGCGACTCCTTTTCCTTCTGACGAATTGTGAACAGGTACGCGGCCATTTTCGGGACCTTCTTGTTCATGGAAAAATGATGTAAGAAACGTTGGGTCAACTGCTTGAGGCTGGAAATTGTTCCACCAGCTAGCTGATTCAACCAAGCTAGAGTGCATTTCGACAGCATGGTGCGGAAGACTTTGCAGTATGCTGCGTCACTCAAAATATACCAATCAATCTTAGCATAAAATTTGTCCAAATGTTCTTGTGGGTCTCCCGTTCCATCATACTCAGAAAGGTTTGAGACCTTCACTCCCACTGGGAGCGCCTCGGCTAGGATCGCTGGGCTGAAAGGGCTACGTCTTGGGCGGGCCACTGCCAAGGGGAGGTAAGGATCCTCCACCACTCTTGAAGGTAAAGGTGTCGTGGGATGCCTTGATTGTGAGGGGAGTTGGTCCTGGTCCTAGGCAACATCTGGTCTAGAAACTCTATTGTTCACCTCTTTCTGCCTCTGTTCATTCCCCTCGGGAGCCGAGGATTCTTCTCGACTTCGACGAGGAGAAGGAGAGAGCGGGTTCATGGGGTGGTTGTTCGCAAACTGAGCCACTGCTTGCGCGGCTGCCCGAGTGGTAGCGTCCTGGATCAGTGCTAACAATGCTTCCTGTGTCAGCTGGATCGTTGCTCCTTGGGGTGGGATGCCTCCTAGAGGAGGGGGCTTCGTTTTGAGGTAGTTGCTCACGGGGTGGTTCCTGGGCAAAAGGTGGTCCAGCCACTCCGTTCGGGGGATCTTGTTCATGGGGTGGTGATTGTTCGTGGGGTGGGTGCAGCTCTGCTCCGTTCTCATGAGTCTCCGGGGCAGTGTCCATCCCTTGAACGTCGCGTGCTCGTGACCTGGTTTGCATTCTCAATGTCGAGGCAATAGATTCCCACAGACGGCGCCAATGATGTGGAAGTGGTTTGAAGCGAAGGAATAATCGGGAAAAAAATGCCCTCGACACAATTGCACCCAAGTTTTAGTGAGAGAATTTTTGTATATGTGTTGTCAAATCAATGAATAGTAACTTGGTATTAAAAAATAGTATCTCATGTATTTATAGTGATGCTAGTTTTTTATGATAAGATAGGGTGTATATATTTATCATGTGGTCTACATAGGCAAATTACTCTTTATACCCTTGTAAGTAAAGTATAATTACTATTATATACATCAGATTGTTAAAATGAAACAAAGTAGTATCAAAATTCAAAATGATTTTTATCACATAGTTTTTGTTTAGATATATACATATATATATATATATATATAATTTATTGGAACTTTGTTACATAAAACTTAATATTCACTCCCATTATATCTTTAGTATTGGAAAAGTATGTAGCTAGTTTATGATGCAAAACTTGCTTTCATGTGCAAGTTTTGTGCCATTCGCAACATTGCAAACTCTCTGCATAAAAAATGATCAATTAATTAATTAAAATAAAAATAATGAACGCAATTCCGAAAGGTAATAGCACGATAAAGAGCTCTTCTTTTCTAGATGTTGATAAACCAACAATGCAGTCCTTTTAGAAATTGATTGTTGATATATCTCCTCTAAAAGGTATCGTTCATTTTCTCTAATCATTCACTGAAGATCGCTAACCCCTCATGACAGTTAACTTGCTTAAAAAATAAAAAAGGTAGACCTGCGCTATTTCGACTGAAGTAAAAACATGAAAATGAGAACGAACCTAGCAAAATATTTTATTACATTTATTTTCCAATTTTGACCTAAAATTTTTCTTTCTCAATTTTAACCTCTTGAAATGAACTTTACTTTCAAGAAGTGTTCCCATATTTCATCATTGAACAAAAGTTCCACGTCAAGTCTAATGACCCACAAAATATTAAAACTTCATAAATTTTGTGATAAATTATATCAACGCCCCCTTAAATTAACCTAATTACATATACATCTTCTATTTGATTGGAAAATTATAGGTACACTTTTGGAGATATTTGTGTAAATTTTTCCCACTAAATATAGGTGTACTTTAAATTACAACTATAAATTAAAGGATTGACTTATAATTTTATAAATAACAGGGGATGTCAATGTAATGTATTCTAAATTTTATTTTAAAAATTAGTTCTATATTATTCTCTATCGCTCAAACTCTGCGCTGCTGTTTATGGACCTTAATTTTTATGAAAAAATTATCATAAATACAAAATATTGTGGTTTAAAATGAGGAAACATAATTGTTTATTATTTTTAAATAAAATTTAGGATAAACTATAACAGGCTCTCTTGAGGTTTGTCATAATTATAAATACTTTTTCGTTGTTTGAAAAATTATAAATACCCCATAAAATTAATAATCATCTAACAAATACCCCTTGTAAACAACTCATTGTAGGAGGTATATGTTAGACGATCATTATTTCGGATCGTATTTTTAATATTTTGAATAATGAGGGGATATTTGTAATTATGATAAATTTTTTAAAAAAAAAAAAAAAAAAAAACCGTTGCAATTTATCCTAGGTTCGAGCCCAAAAGCACACGGCCCGAATTTGATAGAGTGTTGGGCTTTGTTTCTCACATAAAGCCCAACCTATCATGGATGCCTCTCTCTCTCTCTCCTCTGTTCATCCACCACACTCTCTTCCCTCTCTTCCCTCTGCCGCGTTGTCGTCGTTGTCTTTCCTTGTAATCTCTACCCGACCCTATAATCCCTACAGAAATCCCATTTTCTCTCTGCAATTTTCTTCGGTATTGGTCCATTATTTTTCGTAAAAGAGTACTTCGAACAGACCGCTGTTTTTGGGGGTTTCCAGGATTAAAAGGGCTGAGGGAAAGTTTCAATGCATTGATATGAAGTCTGAAGATTATTATTCTGCTTCCAGTGAGTCTTTTCTTTTGTATTCTAACAGAAAAACTGCGAAAATATGATACCTGTTTGTTACAATTTTCTTATTTCAGACTACCTGGTATGATTATATTTTCTTTGAGAAACGTAGACGTTTGTGAAAATGTTTGGTGTGTTCAGAATACCTTTCAAAATTGAATTTCACACTTTTTGAGTTTTAAATTGGTGGTGAACTGTTAATTGTCTCTTTTTGTTTTTTTCTGGATAAGGCTCTTGGGTTATGTGGTTAACTGGAGTTTTTAACAATGAAAAACACTTAATTTTGCAATATATCATTCCCCATTAATCAAGGCCGTTAGTTGTTGAATTTTATCTTTAGAAATGTTTATCATCATTTGTCTCCGATTTAAGTATTCTCTCCCTATTACTACCATGTGTATGCACAGAGAAAGTAAGATGATGAAAAGTATGATAGTCTGTTCTGAAATGAAATGGAGGGCGGGTGCAAATCTTAATCACTGGTGGTATATTCCCTGTTGAGAAATGGTTTCAATGAAACAATCGTAGACTCGTTGGAGTTGAGAGTCTTGAGACCAAAAATCAGAGGTTTCCTCGTGTGTCCTCTGCAAGAGCTACGTTGATAAAAGTACCTTCCAGTATCTTCTATAGGTTGTAACACAGAAATTGTAGATTTGGATGATGTTGGTCAAGTGGGAGAGGGGAGAGCGTGACTGAAGTCCATTGTGAAATTCCCTGGATGTTACATTAGACATGTATTAAGATGATTGGCAGTCCAGCTGGCAGCTTAAGCGTGTGTTGTTATGAAGTATCTTGGCTAAACTTCGATTTCCTAGCTCAAATTGTCCAATGAGGTGCAGATTTTAGAAAGCAGCTTGAGAGCTTCGAACAACCAGAGCGCTTTAGTTATGGTGAGGTGTAGCGCCTATTTCTTCGACTATGTGCTCAATTCCTGGCTGACCCACTTAAATGTGAGTCGTCAAAGCATGACGAATTATTTGAGCTTATTGTTTAGACTGAACTGTTTGTGATGACTGCTGACGTGCGGACAATTAAACTGCCAAACATAGGGGCTGTTCCAACTGGATCATTCCCCTTTGACAATCGCACAAGTTCGACATAGTTGTGCGATTCATGAACTGAATGCAAGAAGCAGCATGAACTTTACTATGCCCCAGCATGAAGTCACATATTAAGCATACATGGTCAGGTCCCATATCAGCTAAATGAGTCGCCTGAGAAAAATCTCCATTTGCAAATAATATGTTTGCAACTCAAACACAATAGTGAGAATCAATGTGAGCTTAAGAGTGGGCTGCAGAACTCATCTTTTTGGTACTTTTCCTCTTTGACATTCGGCATCATTATGCCCTGTATGTTTTGTTTTTGCAGTTAATAGAGAATGGGCTATGTTGTTGAACTTGGGGTTGTTACGTCCAGTGTAATTTTCTCTCTGATAACTCCAAATATAAAATATTTACATGTTCAGATGTGTTTGAATCTCCTTGAAATCTTCTAGGTGATTCCACCTTACCTTCTCTAATCTTTGGTGTCTTTGTGGAAACCTTATTCTTAATTTCCTTGACTCTGTAGAACAGTTTGTTTCACAAGGTTGGAATTAGGAATGAGGTACTATTGTAATTATAACTCGAACATAGGCTTGTATTTCTTTTCTAACTGCAGTGAGATACTAGTTACTTGTCGCATGGATGGACAGGTTCATTTACTAAGCCTGTCTCTGGCACTGCCTTTCTGCATTTTGGACAGATGTAACTTATAGCAATATGATGGACTATTATGCAACCAACCCTGGTCCAGTTGATGATTCTGTTTTATATGATCAAGACAAGCATGTTTCAGCTGCAGTTTGGGAGGGGCAGGTCTTTCACTGTGCAACTTCTTCTCATCTGTCTTGGTTTATATGTAAAGCATTTCTAACTAGTAACATATTAATTTTATATTAAACAGGAGAGAGGTGCACTTAGATGTCACGAACACACTTCAAAGCTTGACCGTTGGTTGCTTACTGAGAAACAGATTGAACTCGTGAAGAGGGCTGGTTTTGGCTATTTGAGATTGATTCCAGCAATTAGTCTCGATAACCCTCTTATATCTGCACTAGTTGAGAGATGGAGGAAAGAAACAAACACATTCCATATGACTGTTGGAGAAATGACAGTAACACTGGAAGATGTTGCTTACTTGCTTGGACTTCGAATTGATGGTGAACCTGTTATAGGTGTAACTTATACCACATGTGATTCAGTATGTGTTAAATATCTCGGTAAAGCACCAGATTCCGGGTATACGAGTGGTGGGATGGTGAAGCTGAGCTGGCTAAAGGAGACTTTCTCTGAATGTCGTGAAGATGCCTCCATCGAAGATGTTGAGCGCTATACACGTGCATATCTTCTTTATCTTGTTGGTAGTACAATTTTTTCCACCACCACCGGTAACAAAGTACCTGTTATGTACCTACCGCTATTTGAGAATTTTGATAATGCTGGGAAGTATGCATGGGGAGCAGCAGCATTAGCCTTCTTATACAGGGCACTTGGTAATGCCTCTCTTAGGTCGCAGAGCACTATTAGTGGCTGTTTGACACTGCTACAGGTGAAGTAAAAGTAACTTGTTCTCATCTTTTCCTACTGCATTAAGAATACTAATGCCCCCAGCTCACACTGTGTGTGTACAGACCAACACCTCACCACTGGCAATATGTGTGTGTTATTTTTTATTTTTCTTTTTGTTTTTTAAATAATAATTCTCACTTGAAGACATATTGAACATTGTTTTCTTTTCTTGTAGTGTTGGAGTTACTATCACCTTAATGTTGGCCGACCTAAACTTCATCACGACCCAATCCATGAATGTTTTCCATTTGTACTTAGGTGGAAAGGGAAACATAGTGGTCCAACCTCAAACCGAGATGTGGCCTTCTACCGTAAAGCATTGGATTCTCTAAAACCTACAGATGTGAGTTTAGAATACTATGCCGAACCTTTGTGCAGTTTTATCGCTACCTTTTCGGTCCGATAATAATGAGTCGTTATGGTTTTTATTACAGGTAGATTGGTGTCCTTATGCAAATATCAGCCATACTGTTATTCCAGATAATATCTTAAACCAACTCATTCTTGGAAGATCTAAGACAATGTTGATCTGTTTTGACAAGGCAGAGAGACACCTCCCAGATCGTTGCCTAAAGCAGTTTGGCATGCACCAAACAGTCCCAGAAGAAGTGCAGAGATGGGAAAGGAAGACTCGTGGCGTTGATGGTGGGGTAGATCTCTCTGGCAAAATGGAATCAGAGCTTAGTGAATGGGCAAATCGCCGTTTCCATATTGTGGAGGCTGAGGAAGACCTGGATGAGGGTGACTACATGAACTGGTACCTAAAAATTACACGCAGGGTGGTAGGAAGGCCTATACCCATCTCGTCTGAGTTTCAGAGAATGGTAAGCCTCTAGTTACGTTTCAAATGATCATTAGGGTAACTGACATGTATTTCCTGTTGGTCATGTTTGGATGCAGTTTACCGTACTTTTTCCACTCAGTCTTTTCCGGGTTTCTTTTAACCAAATTTGCTTACTGAGCTCAGAATGCTGCATTGAGGGACATTGCACATGTAGCAGATACCCTCTCGACACATGGAATGGATGATCAGCAAATACAATCTGTGACAAGAATCCGGTACATTGCACATGAATGTTTGAGGGATCATACTGGAAGCTCAACACTTGTTGTAGCCGACTCACAAGATGAGGTTGGGAAAAGGATACGGGGAAAGGAACGGGTTAGAAGAAGGGGTACAAGTAAACGCAGAAGGAAAGATGACCCGGAGGAATACTATGCAGTTACTATGCATACCCAGTCCCGTTTGTATTCTTCGGCTGTCAATGCTGATCAAGCACACTTTTATCATGTCGGAAATGAGGTTGATCACGAACATCTTTGCATTCCATCTAATGCCGGTGATCCATTGTCACCATCTGGGAGAGTTGATGGAGCAATGGACCATGATGCCCCTGATGAAGTTGATGGATCCGAGTACCAGCATGGAGTTGAAGAAATCGTTGAAGACCAGCTTTCTCATGGATCAGAAGAAAATCCATGTGAACCCATTGCTACTATTGATGTTGTACAGCAGTCATCTCTAGAAACGAGTGAGGATGTGGCGCGCCAGAATGATTATAGTGTTACAGCTTAAAGGGTCCACTGAACTTCCAATTCTATCTGGTGAATTTTGTTCCTTTTTTTCAGAGGTATGCGTAATCAAATTCAGTGGGGTAATTACAATGATATCATATTTATTGACTATACCCCTCTTGAGATTACCGAAATCTCTTCCGTGTCCATAACATTTATATATTTCTATTCTGTGTTAGCAGGTAGTAATGTTTTAAAAAAAAAATGTTTCCAAAAATGTAAGAGTGTGGTTGTTCTATGTCTAATACCAGAAGGGAGGTAACTGTAAATTTCTTTCTATGCAAAAATTTAGAAGGGGCATCTTTATAATTAATTTTTGGAAGTTGTCAGAATTAACCCAATCTACCATTACTTTTTGAATTGTTTGCATCATGGAAACTTGATAAGTCAATATTTCCTTGTTCATGCAGGGAGTTCTGGATTCCATGAGTAAAGGCCCAGCAACTTTTCTGGAGTCTCCAATATCTTATTAGGGATCCCAAGCTCCCTTGGGTTGTAATTACTGTAGACCATTTGGATAATTCTCTTTTTCCATTTCTTTTGTAGTTGTCCATTTTCAGGTTTAGAAGATTGAAAGATACTGTGATCTGTAATTAATTAGATAATATTTTTCCATCCTGAAACCAATTTTTAGTGATGTGCAACTTGCTTTTGGAGCAGTTTGTTCCTTCAGTGAGGTTGATTGAGCAATCTTAGATGAATGGTTTTCTGAAAGGTTTTTTGGTTGGAAATACAGCTTTCTTCTAAATGTGGAAATAATTGAGGATGTGATGATGCTGGAAGAAATCTAAGATGATGGTAAAGGTAAAACAGATATACAGGGTACAGACTATGCCTATTTCCAGCAGGATTCTCAATGATGACCTGATGCTAATTCTTAGTTTAACTGCTTAACAAAGAAACATAACCAGCAGATTTTCAAACTGCAATGCCCTGTTCGTTGTGTTTTCATTTCTAGATTTTAGTTTTTGAAACAGGAATTAAAGTGAAAACATGTTTGTATGCATGTATTTTTCACTGATACCACAGTTCAATATGATACACAATATCATTAATTAATCCATACATAATTCTTATTTTACACGAACACCAATACAAAATTCAGAACATTACAAACAAAAAGGCCCCTCTTTGATCACATTGAAACCAATATCTCGGATTTCAGTAAGAGCTAGATTCCCAACAATATGAGAAAAGAGTGAGACAAGAAAGACAAGAAGAATAACCTCTAAACCTTCTCTTCTGATGGCCCTTAATTCTGTGTATGACAATGACATGGTTAGCAACAATTTCAGTGAAGAACTACATTTCAGAACCAACCGAGTTTGTCCCTCAAACTATCTTAACTGGAGAATGAATGCAACAAAATATAAGGCAAAAGAACCAATTCAAACAAGTAAAATTCTCAAATACAGTCTTCTTATTGAATCCAGGAAAAAAACTTAACTTTGATCCAGTTGCCATACAGTTCAAACACATCATTTCATCAACAATCAAAATTTATAGATCAAGAAGTATCAATCAATTTCTATTATCATCATCAACGCAAAACAACTCTACAACAGTTAACTCTTTCTTCCCAAGATTGAAAACAAGAAGGGGCACACCAAGAAACAAAAAGTAAGGTGACTGGTACAAACCAGAGCATATACTGGACTTCGATTTACAGATTTTCCTCGAGTTAATCGACATGTAAAGCCTCAAATTCTCCGGTTCTCAACGAGCCAGCGATCTCATCAGCAACATTCAAGCAAGAAACCACCCAACCACCCAATGCCATCCATATCATTCTTGCAACCCAAAGAGTCATACTCCAAGGTACGGCCATCGTCCCAAAGCGCAAACTTTCTTCGAGCTCTTCAAAAAGATGCCAGTTCAACAAAAAATAGACCCAACACCAAAACCCCAATATTGTTTTCTTCAATCAAGAAATTCCCATCCACACACGCAAATCATCGAACAGCTAGCAGCTGTTATTCCCAAGGTCAAACCCAAGATTTCTTCGCTTAATTTGGATAATTTCCCAGAGTAACAGCTACCTTACTCGTTCCTCTGTCTCTCTTGGATTAGAAAAACCAATCAAAACCCAGCATCAAGTACCCTAATCTTCCCTGTTCAGCTCAAAATTCCTTCTCCCCAAAAAACTGCAGCCCACCAATTCTTTCACGAAACCCAAGATAATTCATGCGATTCAGAACTGAATTTCTGTATTTTGTGTACTGCCACACACAAGCAATAAAGAAGGCTCTGGGTTTCCGCTTTTTTGCCTATTGCGGTAAAGTTTCTACATTAGATTTTTTGGTGATAAACTGACGAATCGAATCTACGCACCTGGTGGAACAAAGGAACAAAGTCATACATGCTGATAGACACTTTCCCGTAATTACAGTACCGCCTCCCCTTTTCTAGAATATTACATTTTGAACCCGTTAAAGTGCACTTTTTGCGACGGATATTTTGCCTACACATATATCTTCGATGACCAAAAATTATGATTGGCTACGTATCCGTCTCTTTTTTCTCACCTGTCAAATGAAACAATAATGAGAAAAATACAAAAGAGGCAATAATAAAAAAATTAAAAAAAAAACATCATAGTATAGATTGCTACTTTATATCTAAAGAAAAGACAGGTTTGTCTCACATATTTGTCTCGTCTTTTTCAATTATTACATCGTCGATAAATATATATAGAAAATCAATAATTAATAAATACAAAAATCAGTCATAAAAATATTCATTCGTGTGCATATTTATAAGACTCGAATCAACAGTCTCTTGTTGCGAAACAACTGTAGACAAATTAATTTTGCATTCAATCAAATGACGACAAGTGGAAAATATATATTATTTATCAATTATAATAATTTTTCTATTTACATTTTGAAATGTACTAAATTAATTTTAAAAACAAATAGTTAATTTAATTGATATTTTAATATATATATATATATATTTAGTCATCAAATCGACGGCCGACAAGTGGCAAATTGAGGTGTTTCGACCAATCAAATCAAGACAAATATTTTTTTATATTATCTCTTTGAAAAATACAAAAAGTAAAGAGATAATATCAAAATCGACCAATCATGTATTCCCAAATATTTAAAGAGATAATACAAGATAGTGTTCAAGTTTACCATAACTCTACCTCTTTTGACAGCTATATAAAGGGGTTTTTGTAACTCATTAGACACCCACATACAATTGAAGATACAAGCAATAGAGCACTCAAGAAGTCCTGAAATCCTCTTAAGCACAATCAACGAAGATCCACGGCGTTCTAGACAAGATTCAACGCGTTCGTCGCGGAAATCATCCAAAATCAGCATTTAATTTGAGAAGAAGTTCGAAGACCGACGAATTAACGTTATCAAGACGGAAGTCCACCTTGGCGAAAGATCAAAGTCTCAAATTCACCAAGAAATATTTCAAATTCAAGTAAAATATCTTCAAGTTTATAGTGTTTAATTCGGGAACAAGTCAACGGCCCCCGAATTAATGTTATTCAAAGTCAAAGTCAACATCAAAGGAGATGAAACGTCGAGTTTCACCTCCGAAGTTGCCGAAGTCAAAGATCACGTTCTTAAAGAGAATAATCAGAGGTTTCAAGTACAAATTTCGCACCCACAAATATTCAAATCAATTCAAAGGAATTTATTTGTAATAGTTTATTGTTTCGATATATTCATAAAACACGAAAATCTGTTTACAAATTTTGACACGCCCAGTGGGACTGCTCTACCTCTCATCTCTTCCCTTCAACAAAGTCCGAAGTATTTCGATGGACACTCAAGGAAAAGCTGTGAAGACGTTGAATTCCAAACTCGCCAGGTCGAAGTCTTCGAGTGCTAGTACGAAGAGTGTCGGTGTTACTACGAGGAGTATATCGAAGAAACTCAAGGCATCTTCCCATATGTCTCCTCCCATTGAGTCTGCTCAGAAGGACGTCTACGAGCCATGCAAATGAAGATGACGAAGATAAATCTTCTCCTCCTCTCCTCGCTCCGTGTCTAACTACTCCTTTACAACGAATGTGGCCCCAGTCATGGTGACGAATGGTACAACCTTGGAAGAGCAGATTGCAAGTCTGACAAGAGCTATCGAGGGACTCACCAAGGATCTCAAAGAGCAAGATGCCCAAATTGCTAAGTTGATCAACAAGCCAGACATCGTTGAGACAAACCATATTCGGGGGAAACAAGTTGAAGCTCATGATGAAGCAGAAGTATCCACAAAGCAGCACTATATTCGAGAAGGATAAACTTGTAAAAGAGCTTCAAGTATTGTCCGATGGATTGATTCCTGTAGACTAACTGAAATAATTCATCGAAAGGACCATTAGGAGTAAGATTGAGGGAAACTCAAGGTCATCCTTTACCTACTTCAAGCCTTACACTCCAAGAATTGACTGCTTAAAGATGCCAATGGGCTACCAACGACCGAAGTTCCAACAATTTGACGACAAAGGCAATCCTAAGCAGCATGTCGCCCACTTCATTGAAACGTGTAACAATGCTGCAACATATGGGGATCACTTAGTTAAACAGTTTGTCCGATCACTGACGAGCAACGCATTTGATTGGTATATTGATTTTGAGGCCGATTCAATTGATGGATGGGAACAACTAGAGCAAAAATTTCTCAATCGATTCTATAGCACTAGGTGAACCGTCAGTATGATTGAGCTTACAAATTCCCGCCAGTGGAAGGATGAACCGGTCATCAATTATATCAATAGGTGGAGGAATTTGAGCCTTAATTGCAAAGATCGGTTATCTGAAGCTTCCGTTATTGAGATGTGCATTCAAGGGATGCATGGGGGTCTTTGGTATATTCTCCAAGGAATCTTACCCAGATCATTCGAAGATTTAGCCACTCGAGCATATGATATGGAATTAAGTATAGCGGCAAGTAGAGCATAAGGACCACTTGTTCAAGAACCCACAGAACCAAGGAAAGGCAAGAAAGCAAGAAATGGGGCAAGCCTTATTTAGAAGCTCCAAGCAAAGAATCCATGGCAGTAAATGTGGCACCATTCAAGCTCTGAAGCAAGGCAAATAACAGTAGCATCCTAAAGAATAATGCTTCTTACGAGAGACCGCAAAGAAAATTAACCTTGAAGGAAATACAAGCAAAGCAATATCCTTTTCTTGATTCCGATATCCTCGGCATATTTTGATGACTTCTTGGAGGCTAACCTTATCAAATCACCCGAAGCAAAGCGACCAGAAGAAGCCGAACAATCGGATGACCCAAAGTACTGCAAATATCATCGCTTAGTTGGGCATTCAATATAAGATTGCTTTGTGTTCAAAGACAAGGTTATGTAGTTAGCCCGCCAAGATAAAATCTCTCTTGAACAAGATTCCGCAACAACAAATATTATCATGATCAAGTGTGGGTCTCTTGACAGGAAAGCTTCATGCAATACACAATGAGAATGACACACACAATTAACGAGGATGACCTACTCGAAAAGAAATACTTCTTTGATGTGGGTGAATGCATGTCAAAAATGACCTTTACTGATGAAGATCTGCTACCTGGCTCCAAGTCGTATAACATGCAATTGTTCGTAACTTGTTATGCACATGAGCATAAGGTCAATCGCGTATTACTTGATGGTGGTTCTGCGGTCAACATTCTGCCATTACGCACTATGAAACAGTTGGGGGTTCCTATGGATGAACTACCAAACAGTCGTATGATGATCCAAGACTTCAACCAGAAAGGGCAAAGGGCTCTCAGTATCATAAGAATAAGGTTAAATTACATCTACCTCCCCTAAGGTTTGGCATAATTACAAATATCCCCCTGTTGTTTGAAAAATTACAAATACCCCCCTGAGGTTTGTAATTTTTAACCAAATGGCTAAACTTGACCATTTTGCTCTTAAATTTTTTATTAAAATTATAGAAAAATCAATCAAGACAAATTGCATTATTGCTCCTCTGTGTAAAATCTTAAGAAATCTCTCCCTGCACATTATAATCCAAAAAAATTTTAAGAATTAAATAAAAATAATTTATTGCATAAGGGCATTTTGCTCAGTTCACTCATAAAAATTGATGAAAATGGGTTATTTGTTAGACGGTTACAAACCTTAGGGGGGTATTTGTTTTTTCAAACAACGAGGGGGTATTTGTAATTATGCCAAATCTCAGGGGAGGTAGATGTAATTTTCCCTAAGAATAAATGTTGATGGAGGATATGTCGTCAACCGCATTGTTCCATGTCATAGATGCCAACCATGTTTTGAAAATCGGACCGGACCGGACCGACCGGTTCAACTGGGAATCGGCCATTTGCCGGAGTCGGTTCATAACCTCAAACACGGGGAGGTCAAAACCGGTGTAAACCAGTCAAGACTCGGCAAAACCGGTCAAAACTAGTAACCGGTCAAAACCGGTTTTGACCTCACTTTTAAAAAAAAATTAAAAAATAAAGTGATACGTGAATATGTTTTAGACTTAAACTTTTCTATACTTATAGCCTCAAGTACTTAAACTTTGCTTATAGTTTTCCGATGTGGGACAATAAGCTTGATTTAAGCTATTCCTTATTTATAGGCTAAAGTATTGAAATTGGTTTATTCTTTCCCAATGTGGGATCATAAGTTTGACATAAGTTATTCCTTATTTATAAGCTAAAGTCTTCAAACTTTACTTATTCTTTTCCCATGTGGGATAGTAAACTTGACTTGAGTTTTTTTTTAGACTTAAGCTATAACTTATTTATAGGCTAAAGTGTTCAAACTTTACTTATTCTTTTTCCATGTGGGATAGAAAACTTGACTTGAGTTTTTTCTTAGACTTAAGCTATAACTTATTTATAGACAAAAGTGTTTAAACTTTACTTATTATTTTTCCATGTGGAATAATAAACTTGACTTGAGTTTTTTCTTAGACTTAAGTTATTCCTTATTTATAGCCTAAAATGTTCAAATTTTACTTATTCTTTTTCCTTGTGGGATAATAAACTTGACTTGAGTTTTTCCTTATTTTTCTCATATTTATCTCATATTTTTGTTCAATTAATTGATACATAATGATTAGTATATTATGTGTGTATATATACATATATATATATTAGGGTCCGGGTTAACCGATTTTTTCAATTCGGTCCAACCGGTCGGACCAATGACCCAGTAGCTTGACCGGTTCGATCTCCGGTCCGATTCTGAAAATATTGGATGCCAAGACATCATACAACATGCTTCTCGGCCGACCTTGGCTACATAAGAATGGCGTAGTTCCTTCTACTTGGTACCAGTGCTTCAAATATTCAAGAGACGGTGTTGTAAAGAAAGTGCTTGTTGATGATAACCATTCATCGAGGCTGAGTCTCATTTTGCCGATGCTAAATACTATCTCGAGAGTACAAAAGCTAAACAAGACTCATCCATCGAGAAATCCGAAGAACAAATCAATCAAGTTGAAGAAAGTAAAAACAAAGTAACTTCTTCAGCAGACGCTAATGAGAGTCCAAAAGAAAAATCCTCCCTCGTAGATTTGACTTATTAAAAGAGATGGTACTTCCACTGACAAATCCTGATGCAAGGAAGCCTCAACCACTCAAAGGGTTCGTGCGACCAACTCAAGGACCCAAAGTGGAGCACGAAGAGCCATCAGAACTAAAAACTGCAAAAGTTTTCGACCCCAAAGCATGCAAATTTCTTATCAAAGCCAGATATAAGCCGCAAGAATAGGTTTCTTTGGGAAAAGTCCCCTTGAAGGCCGGTGGTAAACAAGTACAGGGACTCAATGTCGCCCAAGCAATGTTGAAAGAAAAGGGATATGCAGTTCTAGATTCCCGAATAGATTTTGATTTGATCCCTTCTAAGCTATCCGTATTACCATAAATAGGGTCAACAGCAATTACATCACCAAAGAATGCTCTTCAGCTGAGGACGACAAAAGGGAAGGAAATCCATGAGAATCTGTTTTCAAAAGACTTAGCCAACATAAAGGAATGATGTATGAAAATATCAACAATCAATCGGTCTTCAATAGGCTTGGTCCACACAGAAGAGCGGTATATCAAAAGGAAGGCATGTTCAAGGTCGTCACACATTCGAAGGAAAACATCAAGTCCTCATGTACGCAAAAGCTCAGAAGTTTGATTCCTTCTAGGATGAGACGCCACACAACTTTAGACATATCATGTGGCAGGATCTTGAAGGTTAAAACATGAACTATGGTCTTCACGCAAGCTCAACTTGATGATGACGATGATAGAGAAAGCGTAGCATCATCTAATTTATTAGCAGCAATGCTGAAGAAGACATTACCCAAGCCCATCACATCACCTTAGTTGAAAAATGATGATGTTGAAGGAGGAGATACCGAAGACGGCTTGAGGATAGCCCGATAAATGGAAAGCTCTTGAAGCGATACTACGCCTGAAAAAAAAAACACAAAAAAAAAAACAAAAAAATCGAAAAAAAAAGAAAAATCCTGGCCCGCATGAGTGTAAACTGTGAACGACCCTCCCATCTCCAAAAAAATATTTTGCACCCTTGAACTATGTATTGACTTGATCCTCTTAATGAGGTACGTAGGCAGCTTAGATATCCTAAGTCTAGTCATAACATTTAAATGAACTTTATTTCTCATATGAAGTCATCGATATGGGAAGTATTCAAACATGCTCAAAGATTGAAAGATAGAGATAAAAGAAAATTCTTCTATTACGTAATCTCAAAAAACACATTAGAGTTCATGACTTAGAACAAGGAAAAAGGAATCAAATGCAACAAAATAAAAGGTCCTAAGCAAATCTCAAGCAAAGGGATTCAAGTCCTTCAACTCTTCCTTGAGGGCTTCCAAATTTGTTCTTCAAGCCTCCAAACTCACAACCACTTCATCGTTGAGGGGGGTGGTATTCTCAAGCGCTGCAATTTCTTCCACCATTTCACGAGCTCCGGCTTGAGCACTATGAAAAAGTTACTTTTCTTCCTTCAGAGTAGCACACAAGTTTCTCCTTTGCTCCTTCTCAACACGCTTCAACTTGTCCGTAGTAGATTAGACCTCAAAAGCCTCTCCATTTTCTTTAGCTCAGCCCTCTTAAAGACGATCGCCGGCTTCCTTTAATTGTCGCTCGAAAAGATCTTTGGATAACCTTTCAGAAGCGGACGACCTCGCCTCATCATAGGCAGCGGCCTTGGCGAAGAATGTGTTCATCGATTCTTCCACTTTTGAGATATCAAACTTCTGAAAGCTCTTCATAGATTCGAGAACCAAGTAAACGTCGTCCTTGATTGATGAGGTGAAATCAATTGGGGTGTTTGATATCTTTACGAGAAGATCACACCACATCTTTTGAAGGAACTCCTTTTGATGATTAAGAACAAACCTCTCACCTTCGAATACCGACACCGCGGCTTGACAAGAGGGTTGTTTTCTCTTAAGCCCCATTCCAAGAGGACGAGTTGTAGACAACAAGTTAGACCCAAAAGTCGATCCTTGATTGTATTGAGAAGTCTCATCATCTTCAACGGCTAAGACTTCATCTTCGAGCTACGCCAATGCATCAACTCTAGTTAGAAACAAAAGAAGATCTTAAAGCTACCAAAAAAAACAAAAAAAAAAAGTAGGAGGGAAATGGGTAAGAAAAAGATAACCTCCTTAACAAAATTCAGCATCGATGGTTCATGACTTGAGCCTTCACCATCAACGTCGATGTTTGTTGGTTTTGATTCCCTCTTTGGCCTCTTCCAATAACGATCGGGGCTGCTACTCCCACTTACTTCCAAGGAATGAGGAGCACTTTTCTTTTTATTCACTTTAAGGGGTTCGACCACTTGAGAATTTCGTTTGGGAGGAGAGGTAGCCGGCTCGCGAGGTTGATCTTGGGCAAATCCTTCACCACACTCCTTGTCTTTGGGAGAAGCTTGACTTAGGTTATGGCAAGCAACTTCGCCATGTTTTCTTCAAGGTAACCACCATGAACCTTGAGCCACCACCTCTTGTACGCCTCAGAAGAGAATTTCTTCACATTTGGGGGCATGGGAGGGAACCGCACTTTCTCCATGGTCTTGGACAAAATGCACAAACGCCAATAACGGATTCCACCTTCTAAAGAGGCCTTGCGAACGTCTTGTGAAAGAATCCTCGGTACTTCTTGGAAGAAACCAAATTGACGACCGAATTGATGAGGACTATAGGGCTCGACAAAATGAAATGATCGCCTTGCCGCAGAGGAAGATAGTTCGAAAGAACGATCATGAAATAGATTTCTTCAGATTCTGTGGCGTGCCCGTCGTCTATAAATGAAAAATCCTTGTCCTTCACCATCATGTTACAAGTCCAAGAGATGATGTCGCCTCTGTGTAGCCGCTTTCTCGCCTCTTGCAGATCGCAGTATTTTTCACCTCTTTCGTCTGAGAAGAACGTCATCTTGGGCCCACGAACACTTTGCACAAGTTGATAATGAGTCTTACAATAAGCTATCCAACTATAAACAAAGTGAAGCGAAAATAGAGAATGCACGCGAGTTAGCCTTGGGGAGTTAGAGATCTTATTCAAAATTTTGTAAATGCTAGCCAAGACGAGAACGACAAGGCCAATCCTTCGACCGACTGCCATGGCACTCGTCACCTTGAAAACACTTGGACGTATTGAACCAACATCTTGAATGGGGAGAGCGAAGGTGCAAAGCCAACACGCCAAGTATGTAGCCAAGAAAGTCTCTTTCTTTAACTGCCTTGAACGTCGTAAGTCACAAGAATAATGCCTCATCCGCAGTGGACCACTTGCCGTGCACCCCAAAGTTTCCGGAAGGGTTATGAATCGACTTGGGACGAGCTGTCTTCTTCTCTTTATGTGGAGGGGTTACAATACCTCGTGGCTCTTCTAAACAAAAATTTGATCCATTTGTCGACAGGAACTTGGGAGGATTGACCATCGTTACTACTTTTTCGAAGCAAATGATAAGCGTGGAGCATGAACTTTCAAGAACGAGGCACAAGTCTCCGCCCTGTCTCATCAATACCGTTAAGCTCCTTGGCACTTGGGACGACTTTGTCGTAAAGGAGTCCGGCCATAGGAAGTCCGACAAGGGTATGCACGTCCCATAAACGAGATAGACAACTCTCTGAAGGATGTCAGAAGAGTGTTAGTTGATGGACACCACACTTCGCAAAACGCCTTGACGATGTTGGAATTACGTCGTAAGTGAACAACGAGGCGTACACGGCATCATATACTTGCGTTGCAACTAGCTTGTGCTCGCACCGGCTGAGTATGTCTTCCGTCCACTCTCAAAATCCTTTGATGTAGCGGAACTCTCCGGCAAAGCGAATGTTGTCGCCCCACTTGGCTTTCACTTCAATGATGCGGCGGCCTAACGTCGGTAGAAAACTTCGTTCGTCAGAACAACGGTGATGAGTCGCTTGCAAAGTCCACACCTTGGAAGTCTTGCTCAATGAAACTTCTCGAGACCATTGCTCCGTGCGAAGTGGATGCGTCAATCTCGGCCATTGCTTCGCATATAGAACGATTAGAGGAGTGTGGATCGTCAAAGTTGTTCCTTTCTCCATGGGTTGACTTTCGTGTCAAGAATGACCAAGCTTTGTTGACCGAAGGAAAGAAAATCGTCTTTGAAGTAAACCATATTGCAAGCTATCGAAAGAAAAAGGGAGAATGTAATTGAGTAAGAAAAAAAAATCATTAGTATTCACACTCAATTAAAGAATAGCATGTGTCAAATTGTGACCTCTACTAAATTGCGGTCAAAGAATCGAGTTAACTTAAAAAAAAATGACAAAGTGCTCCAAAAAATCCATGGGTTTTCAGCAGCAAAGCCAATGAGTTAAAGATGTTTTGAGTAATTTAATTCTCACATCCAAAAAAATACTATGACCATACTCAAATCAAATCAAAGAATTACATGCAACAACATGAAAGCCCACATATTAAGCATTTGTAAGGAAAAAGGGTGTGTGTATTATTCTTTGACGTAAATAATCTATCTCCATTCGCATGCCGAATGTCCTTGAGGAAATACTGTGAAGGATCATGATGCATGACCCAAAAGCAAGTGCTTGGGAAAATAACGTATGGCCATTACTGATTCTTCAAGAATTATTGTTAGTCAACTAAAATCAAGGAACCTGATGCTAAGTTCAAAACTATCAGATTTGGGCCTAAACTATCCCATATGAATGAAGCAAGAAGTTACATGCACACGAAGCATTCAAGAGATGGGGAGAGGGTCTAATTATATTTGAGAACCAAAGCACACGGAGGATGCAAGTACGCCAAGAATATTGCATATAGCCAACAAGTCAAATTCTGATTATACAAAGTAATTGCTATGTATACCTTAGAAACCGCTTCGGAGATTGTTTCCAAAAAAGAGAGAGAGAGAGAGAGAGAGAGAGAGAGAGAGAGAGAGAGAGAGAGAGAGAGAGAGAGAGAGAGAGAGAGAGAGAGAGAAATACCTAAAAAAAATCGTCTCAAAAATCGCTACAAACTAAGACGAGTTGTGGTAGACATAGAAATCAAATTCTGAGAACTCGACGAATCAAATTAAATGTGTGCGCCTCGTTGTCATGCTTCGTGTGTACTAAAAAAAAGAGAAGAAATTGCAAAAGGACAACACGTAACCTGCGAAGAAAAGCGAAGAAACGATGACATTAATTCATTGGGGAATTAATACGAACAACTTCTAGGCTTGAAAAAGCACATAAATTCGTAGGAAGAAATCACCTTGGGAATGTTGGAGATTCATGTTTGCGGCAGCACAACTAAGCCCTTTATATAACACACTTCCACGTTTTGATCAAAGTCGACGACGTCCAGAAGTTCTGTTAAACTAGAAGACTAGAGGAAGCAAACATTGTTCCCTTCAATTAATGCCAATTTTGTTAAAGTCGGATTAAGAGAGAAAAAAAAAAGAGAGAAATATGAAAGAGGAAGAAGTTGAGCTACAACAAATCTCATGGAGGAAACTCCGAAGTTGATTTGGACTTTGTGAAGACAAAACTTAATCCACAAGGGCTGGATTTTTAATTTTGAAGCCCATTATTCTCCAAACTCAGCAATGGTTCGATCCATATTGATTGAAGCGAATTCACGGAAATTGTGAGGTCCAAAAAAAATTAAATTCATATTTTCGCAACTCATTCACTTCGAAAATTATATTTTCAAGCATATGCTCGCGAACGAGTCTCGAGGGGCATTTGTAGATAATTTAATTTTGCACCCAATCAAATGATGACAAGTGGAAAATATATATTATTTATCAATTATAATAATTTTTCTATTTATATTTTGAAATTTACTAAATTAATTTCAAATATAAATAGTTAATTTAATTAATATTTTAATATATATTTAGTCATCAAATCGACGACCGACAAGTGGCAAATTGAGGTGTTTCAGACAATCAAATCAAGACAAATATTTTTTATATTATCTCTTTGAAAAATACAAAATTTAAAGAGACAATATCAAAATCGACCAATCATGTATTCTCAAATATTTAATGTATTATCTTTTTAAATTAAAATAAAGAGATAATACAAGATAGTGTTCAAGATCACCACAACTCTACCTCTTTTGACAACTATATAAAGGGGTCTTTGGAACTCATTAGACACACACATATAATTGAAGATACAAGCAAGAGAGCACTCAAGAAGTCCTGAAATAATCTCAAGCATAAAAATCAAGGAAGATCCACGGCGTTCGTCGCGGAAATCATCCAAAATCAGCATTTAGTTCGAGAAGAAGTCCGAAGACCGACGAATTAACGTTATCAAGATGGAAGTCCACCTTGGCGGAGATCAAAGTCTCAAATCCACCAAGAAATATTCCAAATTCAAGTCAAATATCTTCAAGTTTGTAGCGTTTAATCCGGGAACAATTCAACGACCCCCGAATTAACGTTATTCAAAGTCAAAGGAGATCAAACGTCGAGTTTCACCTCCGAAATTGTCGAAGTCAAAGATCACGTTCTTAAAAAGAAGAATAAGAGGTTTCAAGTAGAGATTTCACATCCACAAATATTCAAATTAATTCAAAGGAATTTATTTGTAATAATTTTTTATTTCGATAAATTTAGAAACACGAAAATCTGTCAACAACAACAATTCTATTAATTCAGAAAATATGAGTTTCATTTACCTACTCGAAAATCATAATTTGAATAATGAGGTAACTTGAACGACTGTGTTAAAAATTCCCACCTTGTTTCTTAACAAGTTCATAATAAATATCAGTCGACCATTATCCTTAAAGATGCATACTGAATAACATAATTGATTTTTCTTAAATATTAAAATATAGGTATTAATATTTAAAAAATCACAATGATCGTTGGCGATATAAAGTAGAATGTTATCAATAAAACAAATATATGTGAGTTTGAAAAAGAATATTGCTTATATAGTGTAATGCTTTCCTAAGAAATATCATAAACAAGGAAAAATTTATTGATTTTCATAAGTAGTTAAGTACCTATCGAATACATTTTTTCGCAAATATTGTGCATTATTGCATTTAAACCATAGTTTATAGATCAAACAAAATTATTTTTTTAATATTTATGATTATATTCTATATCTATATATAAAAATATAAATTTAATAAGATCTAAATAAACTTAAGGCTTAGCAGCCCATTAACAAGCCCAATGGGCTACACAATCATGAAGTCCAGCCCATTTATAGTTCGTCTTCCCGCTCTTGAAATTTCAGATTTCGTTTCAAACAATTCTTCGTCTCTCTCTCTCTCTCTCTCTCTCTCTCTCTCTCTCTCTCTCTCTGTGGATGGCGCCATCTTTCGTCTTCCCTCAATCTCTAACTTCTCTCGAGGAAGACAATGACTCAGACTACACACGCCTCACTGTGCAAAGACCGTTTCCCATATCATCTCTCCGGCCGCCGGAGCTCGAAGAACTCGTGAAAGGTGAGTTCTAAACCCCAGCAGCATTCCGCCATTCACTCTTTCCAAGAAAATTCCCACCAATTTTAATGTTTTTTTGGACATTTACGGAACAGGGGTGTCCTTTGATTTGTCGGACAAGGAGTTATTCTGTGTGGAAGAGCAGGAAGTTTTTGACCGCGTGTATTCTTTGGTGAAGGGTTTCGCTAGCCTCAGCCCTGGGTGCAAGTTCAATTTGGTGGAGTCTTTGAGGTCTAATTTGAGTGTTCTGTTACCCAATGTCGAATCGCTCTCTCGTTCAAGGGGTTCTGTTTCACGGGATGACGGGCATGATGAGAGTGGTGGTGAACAGTTGGTGGCTGATAGATTGGCATCTCATCGCAATGCGTTTAAGATCTACACGTTTTTCCTTGTGCATATTCTGCTCATTGAGGAGTCGAGTTCCAGCTCTGATAAAAATGCCACTAAAGTACCATATTTTCCTCGTCTGTAGACTAATTTCGTACACCTGTTTGATGACAATACATATTGGTTTAAAATCTGAGGGAGTTAGTAAGATTAATTAAAATTGTGGTTTGAGGCATGATGTTATCTGTTTTCTCTATGAGATAGAATTGGTGCAAGAAGTCTGTTGTAGGGAATGCTGATGGTGAAGCAGTATACATCAATGCATTTCTATGGACATATAAAAATGCTATTGATTTTTGACATGCTTGTTCTTTTTATTCTGATGGGTACTTTTCTGATTATGCGCTTCTAGCTCTAGCGTTGCGGATGAAATTACGCTGAATTTGCATCCATGCAAATAGTAGTCAACTGTGCCTTTAGTCCTGTAGCTGATGGCATCACACAAGCAGAGACATTTATTTTACAGTTTGTCATTTCTCTCAAAGTAATAAGTCATTTTAGTTTCTGGTTATAGGAGAAAGCTTTGTAGTGAGTAGTAAGAATAATTTAAAATGGGTGGTGATCTAAAGCATGATGTTTATCTATTTGCTTCATTAGATAAGATTGGTGCAAGAGGTTCGCTGTTGGGAATAATAATGTTGAGGCGACATGGATTAGTGCATTTCTCCAAAAAAATATAACTGACACATCATTGTTTGTTGACATGCTTATTCTGATCTTTAATTTTCTGATTATGGGCTTATAGTTTTTAGCATTGTGGATGAATTTGCATGAAATATCATCTCTACAAATAGTAGTCAACCATTCCTTTAGTCCTATTGGCATCACACTAACAGAGAAGTTTATTTGGCAGTTTGTCTGCTAAAGGAAGTTAGTCACTTTGATTTCTGGTGTTAGGTGGTGGCTTCTAGTCGGAAGAGGCAGCCTGTAAATTCATGGAACTGGGAACCCCAGAGGGGCAGAATAATGAATTTAATTGCCAATTCATTAGAGATCAACCTATCATTGCTCTTTGGTTCATCTGACCCTGATGAAAATTACTTATCCTTCATAATGAAGTAAGATCTGAAGCTGTTTCTCTTTGTTTCAGAACTTATCAATGGTGATGACGATATCTGATCTAAAACATTGCTATATTTGTAGAAATGCATTCTTGATGTTTGAGAACGCGTTGCTGCTAAAGGATTCTGATGCAAAAGATGCTTTATGCCGTATAATTGGGACATGTGCTACGAAGTACCATTATATAGCGCAATCATGTGCTTCCATTCTGCACCTGATTCATAAATATGATTTTGTTGTTACACATTTGGCTGATGCTGTTGCTGGAGCTGAAAAGAAATATGCTGATGGAAGCATGGTTATTTCCCTTATTAGGGAGATTGGAAGGACAAATCCCAAAGACTACGTTAAAGACACTGTTGGGGCTGAAAATATTGGGCGGTTTCTTGTGGAGCTAGCTGATCGACTACCAAAACTGATTTCGACCAACATTGGCTTATTGGTTCCCCATTTTGGTGGAGAATCTTACAAGATAAGGAATGCGCTTGTTGGGGTGCTGGGTAAGTTAATTGCAAAGGCTTTTAATGATGTAGAGGGCGAAGTTAGTTCAAAATCTACACGTCTTCGGGCAAAACAAGCCATGTTGGAAATCTTATTGGAGCGCTGTCGTGATGTCTCAGCTTATACTAGGAGTCGGGTTCTTCAGGTATGGGCTGAATTGTGTGAGGAGCATTCTCTCTCTATTGGCTTGTGGAATGAGGTTGCAACAGTGGCTTCCGGGAGGTTAGAAGATAAGAGTGCCATAGTCAGAAAATCAGCACTTAATTTGCTTATCATGATGCTGCAGCACAACCCTTTTGGACCCCAACTTCGAGCAGCTTCTTTTGAGGCAACCCTAGAACAGTACAAGAAGAAGTTAAATGAACTCACACCAAATCGTCCCTCCCAAAACCCAGATGACCTGCAATCAGATAATGATGTTTCTTGTGGAGATAGTGGGGTTGAAAATGAAGAGTCTGAAGGGGACCCCAAGGATCAGGATAGTATGGCTGATAGCTGCTTACCTCATGTGGCAGATGGGATGCCTCAGGTGGATAATTCTGTACCAGATTTTGGTAATGTGGAGCAAACTCGGACATTGGTTGCTTCACTGGAGGCTGGCTTGAGATTTTCAAAATGTATTTCCGACACAATGCCTACCCTTGTTCAATTAATGGCTTCTTCATCTTCGAGTGATGTGGAGAATACTATTCTTTTGCTCATGAGATGCAGACAATTTCAAATCGATGGATCAGAAGCATGCCTCCGCAAGATGCTGCCTTTGGTAATGCCTTATGATGATCATCATCATTGTTTTGAAGTGCGATATAGTCTTTGTTCTTCTCCAAGATCCTCTGCACTTTAGCCAATCTTTCTAGCATGTTTTTATTCTCACCCGTTCCTTGATTGGGAATGTAATTTCTATATGTCCTTGATGCCAACAGGTATTTTCTCAAGACAAATCAATTTATGAGGCTGTTGAGAATGCTTTCATCACAATATATATAAGGAAGAACCCAGTGGAAACTGCTAAGAATCTTTTGAATCTTGCCATAGATTCCAATATCGGAGATCTTGCAGCTCTGGAATTCATCCTTGGAGCACTGGTATCCAAAGGTGACATAACTGCTAGCATGGTAAGCCCTTTCTTGGAAAGACAACATCTGAGGGACAGGTTGCCTGTTATAGTATTGTATCAAATATATATCTTGACATGAGAGGGAATTAAGGAATGTGGACTTATATTTATGTGAGCTTTTCTTCTGGAAATGCTGAAAATCTATTTATTAACTGGATTTGGATGATTGATATTGAAACATGCTGTTTCCATGGGAGTTTGAAGATCCTATTTTTCCCCATGTGTCCATGTGGAAACTTGAATACTTATATTTGCTGTCGATTTGAGGAATGAGAAATCAGAATTAACGACTCTGATGGAATTTCAACAATTGTGTCTATAGATCATATATGAAATCACGTTCTCTGTATTCTTTTACTTTGACTTTACTGACTCAGATAATTATCCCAAGGAATTCAGATCCTGTTTTTTATTTCTTCTTTCCTAAATTCTCCTCCTTGATCATTCTCACAACGCCAAATTCGTTTTTCTGAACTTGTTTTCTTGTCCAGTTATCAGCGCTCTGGGATTTCTTTTGTTTCAATATTAGTGGAACTACAGCAGAGCAAAGTCGTGGTGCTTTATCAGTGCTGTGTATGGCTGCAAAATCTTCACCCACTGTTCTCAGCTCTCACCTACAAGACATTGTTGATATCGGATTTGGTCGTTGGGCAAAAGTTGAACCGCTGCTTGCTAGGACAGCATGCTTAGCACTACAACGATTGTCTGAAGAAGATAAGAAAAAGTTGTTGTCAACTAATGGAAATCGTGTATTTGGTATTCTAGAAGGTTTAGTCTCTGGATTTTCACTTCCAGAAAATATATGGTATGCTGCTGCGGATAGAGCAATAGCTGCTCTTTACACTATTCATCCTACTCCTGAAACAATAGCTGCGAATCTGGTGAAAAAATCCCTCAAGTCAGTTTTTGATTCCAGTGGAAGTGAAGAGCAACCTGACACGGGCAGATATGATGTCCCTACCAGTGTTCAAGTTGCGAAACTCAGCAGATTTTTGTTCATTGTTAGTCATGTTGCCATGAACCAGTTGGTCTATATTGAATCTTGTGTTAGGAAGATTCAGAAAGCAAAAGCCAAGAAAGAGAAAATGGTTGCAGAGGACAGGAAATTTGATGAAAATACAGCATCTGATGCACAAAAGGTGACAAAGTTCAGATAATACTCATTACATGATTATAGTCATGTTCTATTTTCACTACTTTAGTTTCAACTTTCAGTTTTAATTACGCTCCTGATTTTGTGCAGGATGATAGCATTAATTCGGAGTTAGGTCTTGCAGCTTCTGAGGATGCAATGCTTGATAGTCTAGCTGAAAGAGCAGAGAAGGAAATTGTTTTGGGCGGTGGTACAGAAAAGAACTTGATTGGGAACTGTGCGCCGTTTCTGTCTAAATTATGTAGAAACTTTGGTTTAATGCAGAAGGTGATAGCTCAAACTCCTTTCTATAATACTACAGATTACCTTGTCTTTATGATATCTTGGAAACAAAAAGAGGTAATATGCTTAATTTAACTCCCATAAGCATTCTTGGAGTATCTCGAGTGATGGAAATTTAAGTGTGAATTTGTCTAGCTAGTTAACTATCTAAATGGCCTTTTGTTTAAAAAAACTAGAAAGGTGGATTACCAGCTTTGCTACTGAAGATTGATATTAGAGAAAGACTTCTTATCCACAAAACAGGGTATTTTAGTCAATTCATTTTCAGTTGTGCATGATTAGCTTCTTCTGGTATTATTAGTTGCTTTCTTACTGCTTTCATTTTTGCATGCCACATTTATGTGAAGAACTGACCTGAAATCTCCTGCTATTTTAGTATCCTGAACTGCAGGCATCTGGAATGCTTGCTTTATGCCGCTTAATGATAATTGATGCTGAGTTCTGGTAAAAAGTGACTCATTAATTCCCATATGCACGTTTCCTTTCTAACTACACCACAGCCTACACTAATTATCATCTCATCTTTTTTAAGTGAGTCAAATCTGCAACTGCTTTTCACTGTTGTGGAGAATGCGCCGTCAGAAACTGTCCGTTCGAATTGTACCATTGCTCTTGGAGATCTGGCAGTTCGTTTTCCCAACCTATTAGAGCCATGGACGGAAAACATGTATGCACGTCTGCGAGATCAGTCAGTATCTGTCAGAAAGAATGCCGTGTTGGTTCTTTCTCACCTTATATTAAATGACATGATGAAGGTGTGAGGGACTGACTAGTCTCTGCTTGTGCTTTCTTCTGTTGATGCGATGCGTGGTATTGATTTTGACCATTGCATATTTAGGTCAAAGGCTACATAAATGAAATGGCAATTAGATTAGAAGACGAAGATGAAAGGATTTCAAATTTGGCCAGACTGTTTTTTCACGAGCTATCAAAAAAAGGTGAATGTATAGCATATTTCCTAATATAGACTGGTTTATTTCCCTCTTCTGTATCTGAGTTGGAAAAATAATCAAAACATTTCAACTTGCATTATAGGAAGCAACCCTATATATAATCTACTTCCAGATATCCTTGGAAAATTGTCGTGCCAGAACTTGAAGGGAGATTCTTTCTGCAACATTATGCAGTTTTTGATTGGTTCAATCAAGAAGGTGTTACGCATAGCTCCGTCTTTCATTATGCTATTTGCATTTGTGTATAAGTTGGCTGAGCTAGTGGACTTTTCAGGATAAACAAATGGAAGCTCTTGTTGAAAAGCTTTGCAACAGGTTTACTGGTGTCTCAGGTAATTGAATCACCCACTTAACAATTTGCTAACTAGTCTATTTTGTGATAAGCAATAAACTTGTCTCAGTCACACCCAATACAGATCTGATTATCATATTAATCTTTGACCTCTATAATTATTATCTCTATATCCCTTTGTCCCGCTGGCTTGGTTTTGGCTCATATATATCAAATAGACTTAATGTTGGCATACATCTGATATACCATTGATGTTGCGCATAGAGTTCTCAATTTCCTGCTGTTTAAAGTATAAACCTCATTTGCGCTGCTTAGACTAACTAAAAAAGGCTTTTCATAATGCTATTGGGATCGTGAACCTTGTTGTGCGTGGCAAAACTTGAACTTCTGCGGGTAATTATATTGAGAAGCCTAAGTATCCAGATAAGCAGGATATAAGAATTGTTGACGAGTAGATATTTTTTAATGTGCTCCTACAGTGGCTAGTATTGCTGAATAATGCCAGAATCAAGAGAAATTCATATCTTGTGGTTTCTTCATCCACAAACGAATGACAAGTAATGGTGGCTTTGCTTATTGTGTTCTTTTGATGCAGATATCAGGCAGTGGGAGTATATTTCTTACTGCCTTTCTCAGCTAGCATTTACTGAGAAAAGCATGAGGAAGCTTATGGAATCATTTAAGGCATATGAACATGTCTTATCTGAGGACACTGTCATGGAACATTTTAGAAATATAATTAATAAGGTACTGACATTTTGATGTGGTTTAACCCCCGCAATAAACTGAATCACTTAACTGTGTCACATTTTCACCATATTCTCTCAGGGGAAGAAATTTGCCAAACCAGAGCTAAAGTCAATCATTGAAGAGTTTGAGGAAAAGATCATTAAGTTCCATAATGAGAAGAAGGAGCTAGTACTTGCTGAAAAGAATGCTCAGGTGCATCAACAAAAGGTTGATAACTTAGGGACCTTTATGGTAACCAAGAAAGAAGCAGAGGAAAGTGGCGAATCTGAAATCACTGAAGGTAGGTGCAGTTATATTTATGCCAGAAATGACTTGATTTAACTTTTCCATCTTCTATGGTGGGTTATAGGGTGGTTGCAAGAGTAATTGCTGGTTTAGGATGTGAGACCTGTTGATTGCTTCTTATCCACTGATAATGGTTTGCTTTCTTTTTGATGAATTTTTCTATCAAATTGGCTTGTGTCACTTGACGACTATGATGATATCAACTTTGGTTTACTACATGAGGAGAGCTGTGGTGACAATTGTTCTGTCTCTTTTTTTTTTAAAGCTTTATGATTGTAAAAGTTACTTTTCCTTTTGTTACAATTTTATATGGTAATGTTGTTAGCGGTCTTCTGTAAGTTAGAACCTTTAATTTGTTATGCATTAGCTGTTTCATTTGGAGCTATTTATAATCTCAAATTTGAAATTGACCAGACGAAGAAGCAGCTGATAAGTCTGTGGACAATACTGAAATTTTTGCATCCAAAGGCAAAAACAATCAAATCACGAACACATTCAGATGCTTCCGGTGAGGTGACAGAGCTGGAATTTGACGAAGATGAAGTTCAATCTTCTCTTCTTCATACAAGAGGTTATGCAAGCTTGAAACTCTGGTATGACTATTGCTATACCCAGGCTCAATTGTTGCTAATATGATTGCTACTCGCAGTTGCAGGTGCTTCTAAATCCAGGATGAAGAAAAAGCAGCACAAGGTCTCAAAAAAGTTGAACCTGACACCTCCACTAGAAGAAACACAAGGTCAAAGCGAAGGTAGCTCTCTCTCTCTCTCTCTCTCTCTCTCTCTCTCTCTCACGCTGCATGCATGAAGAACTCACGATTATATCAGTTTGCTGGCATTTTTTTACGGTCAATTTGCTTTTAAAGCATTGCAAAATCAAGAAAATAATCTCTAGGCCATCCTGATTAAGACACAGACGTGGCTCCTAATTTTGGAAGATGGGAGTTGCTGCTTTTAGGTCCTCTCACCCAGAAGGATGAATGCGTTGGTAAAATCTTCTAAGTGTGCATAATATCCTGGAATGCTTGTACAAAAGGAGATCTCATCAACAAGATAGTAATACTTTAGCTGATACATTAACTGACAGATACAGTCTTGAATTGACTGTAATTCAGAGCACAACCGTGCATTTGAAGCAGTCTCGTCCCTTATCATCATCCACACCCTGAATTTTCATTCGGCAGTTATTTCAGTCGTTTGCTTACAGCTTACCTAATAAATCACAGGAATATATTTTCATCACAATGGGTTTTCGGGCAGAATGTAGCATTCCACATTTTCATGAAGAAACGTTTAAATAGAGTTTTCGTGATAATGCAGGTAAAGGTGAGCGGTGGGACGACAAAATTGCTTCAGATTGTTTCTGAATATCTTGGGTTTTTTTTTCCCCTTCCCCACAGAAGATATGAAGAAAGCTTCATAGATGCAGAAAAAGTTGTCTCTTTTTGTTATATGTTGTGTGTAATGGTTGTGTCTAAAGCAGTTTGTCTGTACAGATTGATTCACCATTGGCATTTGGAATGTATGTCACAGACCACATTCAGCTCAAATGTGGTCATGTAAATGAAGACATTATATGCAAAGTCATGTAATCTAATGCTTTATGTCCATGCATAATTGCATATTAGCTTAGTTGCGTATATGTATTTTGAGGTGACCTATGACTTTTTGAGGTCATTTTTTTATTTGCAATAGTAATTTAAGTCAAATCAATCTAAATTTTATTAACAAAAAAAAATATATTATTGCATTTATTATTAATTCTTTATAAATATTTTAACCTATCACCCCTATTTTTATTAACAATGCTGAGAATTTTTATTCCTTTAGTTCTTTTGAAAATAGCCATGATGCAATTTGTTATCTGTGCTACTATACTAATGGGCTGCTTGAAACAGAACAGAGACAAACCCTTCAACAGGGTATTGCTTGTGATGAATCACCAAAACTAAATGCCGAAGACTCTTAAAAACTCTTTTCAAAAATTATTTTTAATACTATTAAAAACTTCTAGTCTTAGATATACTACTTTCTTAAATTTCTTAACTTTTATATTTTTTTTTGTAACCTTTCATCCACAAATTCCATATTTATATAAAATATCTAATTCTTTTTTAAACATTCGTAATTTCATGCTGCATTTAATATTTTAATATTATCCTTTTATAAGGCTACCTTCATAGACCCTTTAAATAGGTCGTTTTGGAATTTGTTTATATATTATACATTTTTCTTGATTTCTAGAAAAATGAAAAAAAGAGATTTTAAATTATAATATTAGTTCAAACAATTAAATTCAAAACACTGAGTATGATTTGCATAATGTAAAAGTGGGAGATGACATTTATTTTTCAATTTAACTCGCATTATAAAATTAATTATTCTAGAAGTAAGATAATCAGAATCAAATTCTTATCAAAATTTGTGTGTGTTGTATTTTACTTTTAATTAAACTCGCTTTGTTTTTAAAAAACTCTATATTTATATTTGACATAATTTCCATAAAAAAGATAAAATTACTTAAGGCATTATGATACATGAAGAGTTTTTCAATTTTGCTCCACAAATCAACATAATAATAGTTGCAATTAAGTAATTAGTCTAACTTTAAGTTATTTTAAATGTTTAAATTATAAATTTAGTTTGAAAAAATTCACCATATCTTTTGCATAATCCCAAGTACATTCTTCATGTAGGAAAATATGAATAATTTTTTTTTATAAAATTTATTAAAATATTAAATAAGAAATTTATTTAACTTATACCTATAATATATTGCTCAACCAACCTTTTCTAAATTGAATTCGAATATGAAAATTAATTCTTCTCTTTAAAATAATAAGTGATACAAATAATAACTAACGAACCATCGCAACTCTAGGGTACAAATTTAATAGGATGGTAGACAAATGCAATATTTCTCCAAAATATTACTGTTCATAACTTTTGAAATATTACGTAAAGGAATATTCTGATTGAATAGAGTATGTATCTTTTAGTAATTTTTTTCTTTCAATCTCATTTTTATTTTCAACATTTAATTAAATTAAATTAAAACATAAAAAGTTTTTATTTAAGAATTTTAAAAGAATTATTAAAACACACGTTGTCCTTCATTATATTGTAACACCTTTGTTTATGCTATTCAATTTTCTTTATGCAAGTAATAAATAACATTTTTACAACTTTTAGCGTTAGTTCTTTTTTAGATTTTATTCTTTTTCCCAATCCAATTTCGTTTGGGGTGTTAAGTGTGTATACCCATATTTTAGTATTCACTTTTTGAGGATTTTTGTTAGACTATATTTTAGTGAATTTCAAGTCGCTTTTTAAATTTTAATATTTAAGTCATTTAATTTATTAACCATTTATAGTATTTGACGAAATAATTCTAAATCTTGATTATTTCAACAATTGTTTAAAAATTTTAATTGAAAAAATTAAGTATTATAAATGCATTATAGATATGAACATATTCTTTATACATGTACATGAAATATAAATAAACTATTCAAAACTTTTGAAATTTTACCAAAACCTACATTTTAATAATTTATCATTGGGATAATTACATCTAAGTTATTAATTAGTATGAAATTATGTTCAACATAATTAATTGTACTCAATAAATCATACATTGCAAGAATGCGTAATTATTTTTTGTTAGTGCTCTTTTAGTTAGATTGTATTTCGTTAAAATTATTAGATCATGTCTTTTAATTACCAACGTATTTCTTTAGTTGAAAATGATAAAAAGCCATAGAAATCAGAATAATTATTAATCCCACATGAACTCAATTGGCACACTTTCAGTCTTTCATTCTTTTATATCTTTTATTTTTTTTTTTTTGCATTAAGCGTAAAATAAAATCATGTGGGATTAAAAAAGTAATCACTATTGAATTTAAAGTAATTTACGAATTGAATTGAAAACAATTTCATATGAACCTTTTAATAACTTCGACATGTTACAAAGATTGTTAAGTTCAATGTTTTTCAATTAATTATTACTTATAATTCAAGATCTTTATCAAAATTAAGGTTGATAATAATTAATATTTTAATTTTACATAAATGTTACTTAAAATCAACATTATTATAAGATATTTCTGTCGAATCAGAAAAGGGAAAAAAAAAAGAAAACGCTTTTAGCTCGTTCATACTTTTATAATTAGAATAGATTAGATAGATGTTCATGTAACAATAAGAGACCATAAATTTATTTATTTCCAATCCCTCGAAGAAGATATAATTGCAAAAGTTCCTCAAACCCAAGAACTTAATAAGTATATGAGAACTTATGTAATTCAGAAAAAGGGAAAGTAACTAGTAATAATTTATACAAATTTTCAAGATAAATGATTGCAATAACTACAACAAGAAGCTATGTAGATTGTTTTGTTGATGAGTGTCAATGTAAGAATTTGATTCTCACTCAAAAACAACCAATTTTCTTGCTAATAATTACAGTTAGAATTAGGAATAATTACACTCCCCCCCTGTTTGGTGTAAATAACAGAAGACCCCTATGTTGATATAAAAAATTACATTACTACCTTTGAGGTTTTGCTTCTATCTAACAAATGATCCATTCCATTCAGTCAGATTTTTTTGTTAATAATTAACAAATTCGGTGAATTTTAACTAACATTTTAGGCGACTATTTGTTAGACAGAAGCAAACCTTAGGATACAAATGCAAATTTTTCAAACCACAAAGGGTCTACATATGTAATTACACCCAAACTTTATTGGGAGGAGTGTAAATCCCGTAGAATTATGTTGTTCAAGGTAGGAATGAAGGGGCAAAGCCTTGCTCCCAAGATTTTTATTCGTAAGTTTTAATTAATACCTTTGCCAAGAATATTCGAGCATCAACCATATGGATAATCACATGATTATTTGACCATGGATGCTCGCTACGTGTTATGAGACTTCTTATATTAGCACAATTTGCAGAACAAGTAAACCTTTAAACAACCGGGCACACCGACCGGCGTTGGCCCTGCAAAAACACAAAAATAGCGACCGAGGAAGAGAATTAAGCCGAGTTCGAGGCTGCTTTCAGCAAGAGAACAGAAAAAAATTGGAAGAAACTCCAGTCCCCCAATGCAAAAAGTTCCCGAACTTTATAGGTTTAAAAAAAATAATGTTTTTTGCAAGTGGAAAACTTAAACGAAAAGACGATCCCCAAGAACAAGGTTCTCAATGTAATACGCGGTAGAGACAACGTAAAATGCAAATTGAAGCAGATCATAGAGAAGTTAAGACAAATGAAGAGGGGTTACTCGGTTTTTTAAAACTGTTCTTCAATCACTGCCGAAATCTTTCATAAACTAAAGCCCCTCTGAATATAGTGTCCAACCTCCTGATGTCTTTTAGAAGTAAACAAAAGTATTAACAAAATTTTACATTCTTCCGTAGGAGACAGAACGTATGTCAAAAACATTATACCTTGTTGTTCTCTGATATGCGAGTCCAAGAAGTTCGAATCTGTTCCCAGAAGATGGAGATCTAATAGCTCTCCAGTAATCTGGAGTAAAACATGAAGGTCATACACAATGTAAAATGAACTCCTTCATATCCATAGTAGGAAAAGGCTTCATTAAAATCTCAGTCTCACTCACTTTGTTGGCTTGCCATTTGTTCTTTCTTAGAGAGAGAGAGAGGGGGGCTAACCTGTGCTATTAAAAAATCAGCTGTCAAGTCTGAATAAACTGAAGTTTTCGGAGGAATTGTCTAGAAATCCAAATGAGTCGTCACTCGGGCTCCAACATATTCTCGTTTAAGACTTGTGAACTGGATTCTCCACCGCTAAAAAGGAGAAATTGAAGCTTCGGCCAATTGCATTATCGAAGGTTCAAGTGATTTGTTCTCGCCACCAAAACATAATGCAGGATCGCCTGCATAGCACCTTCCTGTTTTATCATTTCGCCGCCATTCAAATCCTTGGCATCTATTCCTGTATTTGAGCTCTGAGCCATTAGCATGTTCGTTGGCAAATCAATCCTGCCACCACGACGTCGCAGGATTGACTGCAAAATTTTGCATGCATGGCTGCATGGAAGATGTGCCAAATAGTGTAACATTAAGCCATGGCACTGATTGTTTGGTTGCATGTTTTCTGGCTTTAATAGATGCATAGCCGATTGGCGGAGCCTTGGTAAGCTGAGGAGTTGTGAACTGCCAAAATATAACAAAAAAATTTACAAAACTTGGCTAATGTGGTTAAACTTTAAGAGTTATCAAATAGAACTATAATGACATAAACACAGAGGGTTGCATGTCGGCATGTCCTAATAGAAGAAGCGCAGTTTCGCCAGTAAGCGGAGGCTATAATATACATGCATACACTGCAGCATGCTAAGAAATGAGTCTCCACATATGTAGCTACTTAAAAAAGATTCAAGAAAACAAGGAAACTTCAGCGGCTATAAATTATATTACCGGGTGCAATAAAGGACCAGAGAGTAATGCTTCAGCAAGGAAAAAAAATCACAATAAAGTTCAGTGAAGATAGAATTAGCTCAGAGAAACTCCATGATCCAGTGTCCATTAATTTATAAGGTTAATTAACACTTGCACCCCCTCTGAAAATGCGAAATTACACTTTCCCCCAAAAAAGTTTTGAAATTACACTTTACAAACCTGGGCCAGAATATCTCCATTTAACACCGGGACCCCCTCCATTAGAATTTTGGGGAACAAAAAAAGGCTGACATAAGCAAAAAAAATTATATAAATTTTTAATTTACCCCTTATTACATTTTGATTTATATTTTTGTTATTTATAATGAGTACAAATTATTACAGGGAATGTTAAATAATGGGTAAATGAAAGTTTTTGTAATTTTTTGTTGTTCAAGTCAACAATTTTTCATCCAAATTCTAATGAAACAGAGTGTCAGATGTAAACAGAGAATTTTTTGAGGGGTAAAAAATGGTAATTTCAGAACTATTTTTGGGGGAAGTTATTAACCCTATTAAAACCTAATTTCTAGTTCTTCTTCATGAATCCAATAGGTTTCTCTCTGAGAAAATGAACCCCTGATTACAAATCCCAGTGATATTCATGAGCAATCATTGAGCACTTTGTACATCATGGGAAGGTAACGGATTATTTCTGATCAGTCAACTGCCTGCAAGGACGCTCGTCACAGTGGTTCCTTGAGTATCCTACTAGTAATGATGGGCTTTTGACTATTACTGGGCGTACAGAAGAATTATTTATTTTATGAGCTTTTGAGTATTACTGGCGTAAGAAGATATAATTTATTAAGTCTTGCTCTCGTAGTTTTTCCCCAACCCTTCAAAAGTATAAATAAGAGAGACATACAAACAGACAGGGAAAGAGGACTTATTGGAAATGGACATGCTGAGAGATTAACATTTCAGATAATAACTTATCCCCGAGTGCGGGGATCAAACAAAAACGAGGATTAACCTGAACACAACAATGAATATATTTGTGTCGACAACAAGTACTTCATTTATGTTCTGACAGTAAGCGTGACTGGAATGTTGCGATGTCTCGATATGCATAACCAAACACCTTAGGCAACATTACCTCAAGTCATCTCTATGAGCAATTACTCTAAAACATTAAGATCCAGCTTACCTGAATGAATTTGAGATCCATTTGACAGAGGAATGGAAACAACTCCAGTCTGACTTATTTGGTGCATTAGCTGAACCTGTCTCTCGAGCAACTGATTGAATCGCATTATTTGGTCCTTCACTATCAACCTCAGATGATATGCCCTGAAAAATTCCTGATTTTCTGCTTCAAGTTTTTGCCACACTGTAAGATGGCCCAAATGTTATTTTAGTGATTTTGAACATGAAATACGACCAATTACTAAGGACAGAATAAAGAATTCAAGACTGCATATCCTGAGCTCATAAGTATAATCGATTTATATGTGATAGTAATGCTATTCTGCTACCCACTCACACAATACTAAGACCATCGAATGTTAGCACAAAGTCTACATTCTGGATGGAAAAAAAATCTCATGGGCCAAATATATCACACATGGCAGGATCTTGCACACCAAATTAACTCGTTACGACAAGGTTGACTGCCAAAAAGTTTATCGAAAAATACTAAAAGGAAGTTTATTTTCCTATAACCGAGTAGAATGAGTAATGCCAACAAACCCCAAAAACAGACATGAATGCTTATGAGTTGACTACCTCAAGGGAAGTCAAGGGGGATGGAGGGATGATGCTTGGAAGATAAGAGAAAAGGAGAGAAAAATTTCACACATCTATTATTTCTATATCTTGCCTTTAACAAGCTTAGATTTATCTTTGATGTCAAAAAACATTGAATTTTGGAAGCACATAAAAGTCACATAAGCACATATATAGATGCAGAGATTCTGAATATGATATACCTATTGTGGTAGGTATAAAGATCTTTTGATGAAAAACCAGAAGCCACAGCTTAACAGTGAAAATCACTAGCTACGAGGAGCATAGATATTAGAAGACAAAAGAAAAAAATAACGAGAAAGCTGGTTACCAAGTTCAGTGAAACCAGGCTCAATTTTTGCCTGGTGTAACAGGGTACTGACGACTTTCCTTCTGGCTTCATGTAAAGCTGAAGCACCTTTCTATAAGATTTTGAACCTGATCATAGAAAAGAACAAGGTTTCGTAATAACGTCAGTGAAGATACACAGAAAGTTAGGAACAGACATGGGCAACATACTGCCATTCCTTATTAAGGGGTTTGAAGCTGGAAACCCAATAAGCCTCCTAACTACAAAGGCATGATTATACTCTTATGTGCCAGAGTAGGCGAAGAGATCAGTAAAGTTCATAAGCCCCCCTGCTTCAAATGCTAAGATCAAGCCTAACCAGAAAGAATCCATTCTCAGCATTGAAATTTCAAGGGATTAACATCTCTTACATAAATTAAACTATTATTACATTCATGCCGAGCAACTACTAAGTTTCTCCCAACTTTTTGATCCTTATGTAATCATTGTCTAGGTAAACAAACCAGCGGCTCATCTACTTCCTTAGCTGCTCATATTCTATGAGAGAAGTTTCACACCAAACCTAGCTTGGCATTATAGAATTTCAAGGCTCAAGCTATTCAAACAAGAAAATTTTGAAACTTTACATTAATAATATGAAATAAATTCTAAAATGTATTGTTTTCCTAAATCCTTATGAAACATATTAGATTGACGAAGGAAATTTTTATCTTGGATCAGACAATAAAAGGAGGTCCTTACTTTTATATCAGAAGTAAAAGATAATTCAATAAGGTAGAATAGCAATTAATATGAGATAGATATTAATAACAATTCATTTACTAATTATTTAAAAATTCGAAAAAGTTGCAAAGCAAGCGTAAATTAATTTAACTTATTGGTAGAAATACACAACTTTCTAATTATTGTTATTATATATCTAATTAGTCTAGCAGTAACATAATTAACAAAGATGAAGAAAATATGCATTAGGTTATGTGAATACTTATATGTCACTTGGTGTGATCATATAGCAACTAAATTAAAAGAAATGAACAAAGTATTAAACATTTCAGAAACTCGTAGAGCTTGTGATTTTTTGCAAATTAATTTGTAAAAAGAAGTTCTTATTTTTGAATTAAATTATATAATAAATAATTGTAACAATATACAAACATAAAAAAGATAAAAAAAGATACTTTTTACAAATACAGTGAGAAACTGAGAATGTTTATGAAAATAACCATTAAGAAATTATGATTAAAATTCTTACATTTGTAAAAGAGTTTCACAAACCAATCAGTAGTTGATCTCATTTGTTCACATACATTATACAATATCAATGAAATACGTATAATTTTTCAATTGTTATCATCACCATTGATTCATTCATCTTGTAATATGTTTGTAGACTAGAAATTTGAGAACCAAATGCAACAAGATAATCTTTGCAAATTCAAGCTGTAGGGAGACTAAACAAAAGCATATGCAAAAGGATTTTAAACAAGTTAGCCAAATAAACTTACCAAACTGTATATCCTTGTAGGGAGACTTTTCTAACTTCTCCATTAGAACATTTTGGAAGCGTCCCATTACAAGATAAATACAACTTTAGCTGGTTAATTATATCATGTGAGAACAGCTAAACTGCAGAATACGTCAACTCCAATATTTCTTGTCAACCCAAATACTGAGTCTAGCCTGGAATTATTGTTCATTAATCCAAAAAGTTAAGTTAGTCACATATACTACACCCAAACAGCAAAGAGAAAAGCAGCTGGGGAAAGTACAAAGATTAATCGGAAGCTTCGCTGCATGCATGAACAAAATGAATAATGATAAACATAACACTTTGTCAACCATGTTAGACTATTGATTATTTTCTTCTTTAGCGGCATCAATCTTCATACAGGACAAATAGTTTATTTTCTCACCGGAAGCAAAGCAATGCTCAACTTTTATTTGCTATTTTAGTACTCCTTTTAACTTTCTATCTCACCTTAATTTCTTTACAATTCATCACGCCTCTTTTCGAGAAGCATTGCTTCTTGCTTGTGGAACTTTTACCACTACAGTCTAAACTCACAAGTCATCCGGGCTGTAAGGTTTTCCCCAAATAATGTCTCTAGCTCCCTATTCCTCCATTTCGAGATTCGTCTCTTCTTCATCCTATTGATCCAATTTCAACAAAATACGTATCATTCGCCTTATTCTCTTACTTAGCAATCATATAGGTTAAAAAAACGGCAAATTTTCCTCAAGTTGTATACCCTTACAACACTTTTTCTCCTCATGCAGAGTTAAAAAAATTGCCAATTAAAGCTTTCAAAAAGCTTCTCTAAAACAACAAAAAACACCTCACTCGCACAGCATCTCTACTCAGCTTATGCTATAGCCTACATAAATACCCTTCAAGATATCGTCATGTCCTCTTTGACTACGGCTTTTACCCAATAGAAATCAAAATAAATAAGAAACAATAATTCCCAAAAAAAAATCCGCCACCACCGTAAAATTCCAATCTTTAACCAAGATCAGAACAGCCCTTCAAACCTTAGCTATGATCACACCATAAAACAAAAACCCAGAAAAATTAATTACTAAAAAAACAAAAAAAGAGCATTGCCAACAGAAAGATCACGCCAGAATATAACCGAAAGACGCATTTATTCACGCACACGAAAGTAAATGAAGCAACATAATTAAAAACATCCCAACAAAAATCATAAATTTCGTTGAATTCATACATCTACTTCACCTGAAATTCCTTGGCTTTTTCTCCGGCTGTGAGAGAATCAATTTTCTGGAGAGAGATAAAGTGATGGGCTGCTGCAACGGGTCGCGTTCCCCATGTACTTCAATGTTTTTCCGAATTCCAGGACGATTTTCGTTGTTCCCCAAAAAGGTACAACTTCCGATCCACGACGTACAAGATGTTAATCCCGGTCGCCCTCTGGCACTAAATAAACCCCTCGACTTTACCCATAAAGGTAAATACACCAACGCCACACCAAACTTTCTAATTCCCAAACAACGTACTACTTTTAATTTCAAATGTACAAACATCCAGTGCAGGAGTGTAAGAAGCAAACTTAAGTGGGGCCCGCCTAACGCATCGCACGGGTGATAGAGACCTTTGCGTTTTGATGGATGAAAAAGGCATATGGCTGCGGTCAATCAGAAGGTCAAAATTAAAAGTTGATTATTTTGTTAATTAATTAAAAAATATTTTAATAAGGAGTTAATCCCACTTCTCGAAAAGTAAAATTATGTAATCTTGCTAAAATTAATTATTAAAATTCTAATTATATAATTGGTGGGGGCCAAAATGGCATTTTTTCATGTTTATCCACTTGTATTTTTATTCCACAACTTGCCTAGAGAATCTAATTTATACTATTGCCTTTGAATACAAGACTATTATTTTTCTAATGGAGGTTTGATTTGATTATTTGGTGGATCCCGTTTTAATTGAATCCAACATAAATTAAATTCAAAAAATATTTTGATTAATTCAAGGCAAAATCGAGTCGAGTTACAAAAAAAATAAATAATAATACAATGCGCTCCATGTAGAAATTTAAGTGATTTATAAGTCTTAATGTCTCTCTCCTTGATAGAACGTCTTTTTATAACCAAACTGCAAAGCTCAAGTGAAACTAAAGCAATCACTAGAAAAAAATTGACGTTTAACGACGGTTAATTGCCATGGTTAAAAACGAACAGTCGTAGTGAATAGTCATTCACCACGGTCATACAACGGTTATCGACCGTGGTATTTGCAAGTGTGGCTAAAACATTTGTCATGGCTAAAAGCCATGACAAAAATAGTTTTCATGGTGGATAATATAGATTTTTGCAACGATTTTTGTTTAACCATGATTAATAATAATTATTTACTATTATTTTAGTTCATAGACAATAAATTTATAGCCAATAGTGATTTTTCTTCTAATGAATCCACAATAAGACAAGAATCGAGTTGCATGTACATCATTTTGTGCAGAGTGTGGAACAATGCCATGTTTCTCTCTCAAATTCGTCGTTCGGGTGATTGATAATGATTTCATACATACCAAATTGACTACAAACAAGGAACTTGAATGGATTATAAGCCCAAAACTTTTATAAGACGAAACCGTTAAGGTTCACATGCACTCAATTACGGACAATAATACCCTGCGCAGTGGAGGGCCAATCACATCACACTATGCATCATTCTCAAACATAAAATTATTTTCCAACATGCATTTTCAATATATAACAAAGATGAATTTAGCTTATCAATTTTAAATAAATATAAATTAAGTTATTTAATTTATTTTACAACTCTACTGAAAAATAATGCATTAGTGCATTGGAGAGTTGTTCCACTTTCATTTTCAATAGAAAAATAATGACTTAAATACATTTTTATTTCTTTAATGTACGACTATCCATACTTTCCAATCGTATTATTTTGCATAAAGTTGTCCCCTTTGTTTTCATATATATTTAATTGAGTTTTAAAATGCCATTAGTAGTATTATATATAACTTATCGAATCCATATATTTTATTTAGATATTTCTATAAATTATTTTAAAATAAAGTCGAAGAACTTATAAATTTTAATATTAATGTAAATCACTATAAGCTAAAAATATTTTAGAATAATCTCACTAAAATAACCCATAATTTTAAGTAATTCAAAAGCAAAAGTTGTGTCGATCGGGGGAGAAATAGGTCATTTGAACCCAATGGCGGGCTTTGCTAAATACTACTTCAACTTGGACTTGGGCCGAAATCCATAAAAAAATATGATGGGCCTTGTGACCCAATATATTGCTTTTCGGCCCATTTGAATTTGATGTGTCTTCTGAAGGCCCAAAATATGACACTATGTCTATTGAATTTTCTTGACCTCATTTTGAATTTGGTTAAGACATTTTATTTGGACTATCATACCCTCTAAATTTGATTTGTGAAATTCTTTGGGGAGGGTAAGATTGTAATTACAATGGAGTGAAATTGTCCCGCTTCATTTCCATTATCTATTATTTGATATTAAATAAAACTACAAAATAGAGGGGTAATTATTTGAAGATAGAAACACACAACAAGAAGTTCAATTGGTAAAAACATACCACTTTCAATTATATAATGTTAAGTTCAATTCAAATATAAGAACTATATTGATGAATAATTCATAAATATTCCTGCGAGCGATTTATGATTTTAGGGACATATCTTAACTTGTGATGATGACCAAAACTCGAAGATTTGAAAACTATAAATAAGAAAATTATTTTTTTTTTCTTTTAATATTTTTCACTCAATTAGTAAATACAAAATTGGGTGGAACTTTTATCATGCTAAATGTGTACAAATATGTTTTTGGGATAAATATAATTTTAATTCCTAAATAATGCCATAAATTTTTTTTTGATTTTCATACTTTTGAGTTGCAATATTAATCATCAAATATTTATTTTTTAAGTACTTTCCATCCTTCCGCTTCCGTTATTTTGACTGTAATACTATGAATTTTTATACGTAAGATTCAGCCAAGTGCAAGTAAGGGGAAAAATTGGGTTAGGTTCACTTCTCCTCTCCAATCTCTCTGCTGGTTCGCGCCTCTCTCTCGGAGACAACACTTCGCCGCCGCTGCTGACCGCCGGCCGCCGCTGCTGCTGAAGAAGACGCGCCGCCGCCGCCGGTACACCGCCGCTGCTGCTGAAGAAGGTCTTCTCACATTGTGTTGGATTTTGCAGCTGATGTATTTTGATGTAATTTAATGTATTTTGATATATTTTGCAGCTGAGGTGAATTTTCCATGAAAAATAGGAACAAACATGGGTTGGATTCTACGGCTGATTACGGTGTGTATTTTACGGCTAATTATGTATTATGATTGACTATGAATTATTTATGATTGATTGCTGTTGATTATGAGATTTATGCATTTTTGTAATTATTTTTTGGAATTACTGATTATGAATTTCTGTTATTAGGCTTAGGTTATTGTTGGGATTATTGATTATGAATTTATGTGATTCTTGTTGGGATTATTTATTATGAATTCATGTGATTATTGTGTGGAGTATTGATTATCAATTTATGTGATTATTGTTGGGATTGTTGATGTTGGTTGATGTCTGATGGAATTTTGTTTTTCCTTTTTACTTTTAATTTTTATTTTTAATGTACTTAAAACACATTAAGACGGGACTGAGGGTTGGTTAATTAATGATGTGGTTAAGATTATCAAGTCTTAAGGTGGTTAAGCGCATTTCAAAACCAATCCAATTTAATAGATAGCAAATCTGGTTTTTATCAGAATTGGCAGATTCATCACCCAGCCCATTCGTACCTGTGAACTTCTCTTGGAGTCCTATTGAATGGAAAATAGACCCACTCGCTTATCACAAAGAATTATATTTGGGATGGCTTCTTGGATTAGACACATGGCAATCAATGCATAGTACTTGCTAGCACTTGGAACCTGGGCCAATCACATATGTAACATTTCTACCCTTGAAATTGAATGTTAGCAAGTATGATATACTGGCGTTCAATATATAATGTATATATATATATATATGTATGTGTGTGTGTTAACAAGGTTGTTGTATTTGCTCTAATGTCTTATCTCCTTCAGTACTGCCATTTCTGGTCAACATATGAATTTTTCCATAAAAAGCTTCACCTTGCTTCAACAGATATGAAAGTTTGAGAGAATATTTCATTTTGCACGTTTACTTTGAAAATCAATTACCTATGATTAATTCCAAACCTTATGATATCTACTGATTCAGAACATAGGGTAAGAAGGCAGGACATAGAAACTGTTGATGTTCAAGAATCTTTTTTGATTTCTTCTTTTGTTTTTTCCTTAAGATCTAACTAAAATTGAACATCTGACCAAATTTTTGGTCACTGCACTGTTCTCTATCCAGTTTCGAAGATACTGTTCGAGCACTTCAATTGCATCCTCTTCCCAAATTGCCTATTATGTTCGCCTGGGAGAAATTGAAGCTGCCCGAAAATTGTTTGATCAGATTGCCGACAAAAATATTGCTGCATGGAATTCTATAATTTCAGGATACTTTCAGAACAGCCAACCCATCGAAGCCCAACGTTTATTTGATGAAATGCCTGAGAGAAATACTGTTTCTTGGAATGGATTAATTTCCGGGTACATAAAGAATAGGATGTTAAAGAAAGCTAGAGAAGTATTTGATATAATGCCTGAAAGGAATGTCATATCCTGGACTGCCATGGTTAGAGGTTATGTGGAGGAGGGGATGGTTCCGGAGGCAGAAGCATTGTTTTGGCGTATGCCAGAGAAGAATGTTATATCATGGACAGTTATGTTGGGTGGGCTGATCCATGAAGGTAGGATTGATGAGGCAAGGAGACTTTTTGATTCGATGCCCGTGAAGGATGTTGTCACGAGAACTAGTATGATAGGTGGGCTATGCTCCAGGGGTCAGTTGGATGAGGCACGAGAGATTTTTGATAGCATGCGGCAGAGAAATGTTGTTTCTTGGACCACAATGATCTCAGGTTATGCACAGAATGGGAAGGTGGATGTTGCTAGGAAACTCTTTGAGGTCATGCCTGAAAAGAACGAGGTTACATGGACTGCAATGCTTATGGGTTACACTCAATGTGGGAGGGTTGAGGATGCATGGGAGCTTTTCAAGGCTATGCCAACCAAACCAGTTGTTGCTTGCAATGCAATGATTATTGGGTTGGGGGAGAATGGAGAGGTCTCCAAAGCAAGGGAAGTTTTCGACTTGATGAGAGAAAAAGATGAGGGAACATGGAGTGCCATGATTAAGATTTATGAGCGAAAAGGATTTGAATTGGCGGCACTTAGTCTGTTCCGTTTGATGCAGAGCGAGGGAGTTAGACCTCATTTCCCTTCGTTAATCAGCATTCTGTCAGTTTCTGCCAGTCTTGCCACGCTGGATCATGGTAGACAGATTCATACCCAAATGTTAAGGTCTAAATTTGATGATGATATGTATCTGTCTTCTATTTTGATCACCATGTATATGAAATGTGGTGATGTCGTCAAGGCCAAAATAGTTTTTGATAGATTTTCTCAGAAGGATGTAGTAATGTGGAACTCTGTTATTACAGGTTATGCCCAACATGGTTTGGGTGATCATGCTCTACACGTGTTCAGAGAAATGTCTTCATCAGGCGTCCAAGCAGATGATATAACATTCGTTGGAGTTCTCTCTGCTTGCAGCTACAGTGGAAAGGTCAAAGAAGGGAAGCAAATATTCGAGGCCATGAAATCAAAATACAGGATTGAGCCAACCACTGAACATTATGCTTGCATGGTTGACTTGCTTGGGCGAGCTGGCCAGCTGAATGAGGCTATGAATTTGATCAATGAGATGCCCATAGAGGCAGATGCAGTTGTGTGGGGGTCTCTGATGGGTGCATGCAGAAACCACATGAATCCTGAACTAGCAGAAGTTGCTGCTAAGAAACTTCTTCACCTTGAGCCCAACAATGCTGGTCCTTATGTCCTACTATCAAATATTTATGCCTCAAAAGGTAGATGGGGGGATGTTGCCAAGTTGAGGAAAAACATGAGGTCTAGGAAGGTGAGCAAGTCACCTGGTTGTAGCTGGATTGAGGTGGAGAAAGAAGTGCATATGTTCACTGGTGGAGAGAGCAAAGCACATCCTGAACATATGGAGATTATAAAGTTGTGGGAGAAGCTGGGTGGAATGTTAAGAGAAGCTGGATATAACCCTGATGGTGCCTTTGCGCTCCATGATGTGGATGAGGAAGAGAAGGCACAAAGCTTAAGACATCACAGTGAGAAGTTGGCTGTGGCGTTTGGACTTCTTAAGTTACCTGAAGGGGTGCCTATTCGAGTAATTAAAAACCTGAGAGTTTGTGGGGATTGCCATACGGCTATTAAATTAATTGCAAAACTCACTGGGCGTGAAATCATCCTGAGGGATGCAAATAGATTTCATCATTTTAAGGAGGGAATATGTTCTTGCAATGATTACTGGTGATTGCACTGCCTGCACCTACTTGAGACAAACTTTATCAGTCGTTGGTTCCTAATGCAGTTTAAGTTGTTTCTAATTTGGATATGAGGGCTAGTTCCACATCTCAAATGAAATCATGCTTGGGTTCTGATGTACTAATCATTGTTCAAATTGTAAGTTTCGTACTACCATACCAGGTTTATTGAGATATCCGAAGCTAGATTCTTTTTGGGGCAAGCTAATCTGGGAATGGCACTCTCGGACTCAACTGTCATTTTCGTCTCCGTTCTTCATTTTCTACATATTGGCATAAATGTGCTTTTGACTTTTCATTCGAAACATATCGCTGAATTTATAGCGTGTTGCTTTACCTGATTTTGTAGAAAATCCCATTTCTATTTTCCTCCCAATAAATGAATCTTCATTGTTTGTTGCAGGGTGTGGACATATGCTTAGAAAGACCTTGGAGGAGGGAGACAATGCACAATCTTGTCAAAGAAACAACAGGAATTGATTTTAAAAGGTGTGGCAATGATCTTATTGCTGCAAAAGAAATTGCTTCGTGCACACTAGATATTGGTGGTGATAATAATAATAAAAAGAAAATTGAAGCATGCCCATCTGTTGGTCATGTACTTAATGAGGTTGATCAACGCAGCTTTTCTCAGCGGCTGGATATACCAGAATCTAACTTAACTTGGATTTCAGGATCTCTCTTTTTCTCTATGCAATGCACCAGTTTTAGTTGCACTCAGTTCAACCACTCCAAAATTAACATCATTTACAACCACACAACGACATGCAATAATTAGAGTGGGTTTGTAAGTTGAATATTTACTATAGTTAGATGTGGTGATGAGTTTTTACGACCCTTTGCTCTACGGCCGATGTTGATTAGTTTCTGATTCATTTCCATGCAATGGCCTGCAAGATTCATAGTCAGACATATAGCAGACCAGTTGAGAAGCTGTTCCAGTTTGAAGGAGGTGGAATCATGGTATGCCTTGTTGCTCAAGAACGGCACATCCCAAGATTGCTTCTTGATGAATCAATACATCACTTCTTGTTCTGACCTCCACAGTATAGATTCTGCACTTTTTGCCTTCGCTCAGATGGAAAATCCTAATGTATTCGTGTATAATGCAATGATTGGAGCCTTTGTAAACTACTTTTGCCCCCTTGACGGTTTGTGGTATTATGTGCTTATGTTGAGGAATGGCGTACGTCCGACTAGTTATACATTTCCTGCAGTAACTAAGAGCTGCAAAGTTTTATCTGTTGTGGGAGTTGGTACAAGTGTTCATGGTCAGGTTTTTAAAAGCGGGTTTTCACTGCACGTTCATGTTCAAACTGCGCTGGTCGATTTTTATTCCAGTTTGGGCAGGATTGTTGAGTCCAGGAAAGTGTTCGATGAAATGCCTGAGAGGGATGGTTTTGCTTGGTCAGCAATGATCTCTGCACATGCTCGTGCTGGCGATTTGGATTCTGCAAAGAGGGTGTTTGATGAGATGCCCGAAAAGAATACTGCTACATGGAATACTTTAATTCATGGTTATGTGGAAGCAGGAGATGTCGAGTCCGCAGAGGAGTTATTCTGCAGGATGGTTAAAAGAGATGTGATTTCTTGGACGACCATGATCAATTGTTACTGTAAACACGAGAGATACAGAGAAGCCATAGAACTTTTTGATGAAATGAAGAGTACCGAAATTAGACCTGATGAAGTCACCATGTCAACTGTAATATCTGCTTGCGCACATCTCGGGGCTCTGGACCAAGGGAAGGAGATGCATTTGTATGTTATGCAAACCAGGTCTCATATTGATGTTTATATAGGATCTGCATTGATTGATATGTATGCCAAGTGTGGGTTGTTGGAGAGAGCACTTCTGGTGTTCTTCAAATTACAGGAGAAAAATCTCTTCTGTTGGAGTTCTATGATTGATGGCCTTGCATTTCATGGATATGCAGAAGAAGCATCGTCAATGTTTGACAAAATGGAGGAGGAGAACATTGAGCCAAATCATGTTGTATGTCAGTGTTCTTGCAGCTTGTACTCATGCTGGATTGGTTGAAGAAGGTAAACGGAGATTCCTTGAAATGACTAGAAGATATTCTATCCTTCCTGGGATTGAGCACTATGGGTGCATGGTTGACCTTTTATGCAGAGTCGGTTTGCTGGAAGAAGCACTAGGCTTGATAAGAAGCATGAGAATGCAACCCAATTCTGTTATTTCGGGTGCTCTGTTGGTTGGTTGTAAGCTTCACAAGAAGTTAGAGATTGCTCAAGTTGCTGTGGATAGATTAATGATTTTGGAACCAAATAATAGTGGATATTATACCCTTTTGATCAACATGTATGCCGAAGCAAATAGATGGAGTGAAGTGGCAAGGATTAGGGTAATCATGAAGGACCGTGGAGTGCAGAAGATATGGCCTGGCTCAAGTTGGATTGAAGTGAAAAAGAAGATGCACCAATTTGCTGCTTGTGATAATTATCATCCAGCATCAGAAGAGATTTACATTTACTCAGTGTTGGGTGTGTTAGATTTGCAACTTAAGCTATTTGGTTATGAACCGTATTTTGGTTTTGTCCTGTAAAGGTTTGTGGAAGCTGAGATCTGATGCTGTTTTGGGTGAGATATTGAGTCTGTTTGTCAGTTGGCTTTTGAAGCTGAAGAACTATATCATTTTGCCCATCCGGTGTATAAGAGGAGATAGTAGGAAAATGTGAGAATGCACGACATGGGAGGAAAATGCTTTCTCATAGTAATGGTTGTATTTGATGGGACCGGCAGGTTAGGATTCTTTCCGTGTGAACTTGTCAAAAGAGAGAGGAATTGCTGGGAACGTGTAAAAACTTGATTATAGTTCAAATATTTTCTCCAGACTGATATTTATGATAATGGGATGTAAAAGTAGTGGAGTAGGGGAATGCGGAATGGGGGATGTCTCTCCTTCATTAATTTGGGTGTTGTTATGGGATCATGTTGGGTGCCTTTGAAATTGGTGTATGTGTATCAATATCATCATCTGCCTATAGCTGGATTTTCCAGCTAAGCATTCCCCTTCTTTTTGTTCTTTCTACTCTCTGCTTCTGATTATCTGAATTCTTCTGCCTTCTTATTATTACAGCTTCCTTGTTTTGATAATGGAATCATGTAGTTCACTGTATTGTCCCTGAAAGAGGGTAGGATAGTCTTTTCTTTTCCCTGACAGATGAATCTATCTCTCTAACTCTACTCAAATAACTTCTGCTTCTGGATTATTATAGTATCAGCTTTCTCATTGTTGGAACTCTGCATCAGAAACATTCAACAATTACACTTGCCTCTAAGCTATTCTTAATTCTCCTTTACTTCAAGAAAATAAAAGAAACAAGATTTCTCAGCTTTTCTTTTATGATAGAAAGTTTCAATTTTGATCTCATCTGCAAAAATAGGGTCTGCAGGTCTACATTGTTTGGCTTGCAAGAGTTGATAAGATATGCTTTTTCAAAATCCTGCAAGAATTTTCAGCTTCAGGAAACACTCGTTCTCATCATCATCCATCATACTCTTTCTTGAAAAAGTTTCCAGTTTGGTTGTTTGAATTACTAACTATATGAAGGAAAAACAAAGGTTGTACAATTTTTCTGTACCAGAAGATATGGGCTATCATAGATACAAATGAGGTATTGATGAAAGAAGGCAGATTGATGAGAGTTTTGTTTTGCAAGATCCACTGTCCATTCGTCTGCTTCTGCAAATCCTCTGCTGCTCATCTTTACACTTGAGGTCCATTGAAATTGGAAAATAGCCCTCGTGTTGTTCCTTCAACAGCTTTTGCTATTCTCAGTGCATCTCATAAGTCATCTTCTGGGATCAAAGAAGATGGTTTAAATGGGAAGCAAGAAGCTGAAAATGTGCTCAAGAGCTGTATTAGGAAGATCCCTTATCGGTCCGAAGCCAACAAAGAGGTTGGGAAGAAAAGAGTCCAATGGATGGATAGCTTAGGGAAAGAACTTGCTGAGATGAAGGAGTTTGCATCCAGGTGCTTACTTTATCTGTTTCTCTGTCATGCTTTTGTTGACTTTGTGTGCTTGCCTTGTATCTAAATATTTATCTTACAGGGATTTTTAGATATTACTTACTAGTGGTTTTGCCACAAGCCAAGTCAGCATGGATTTTGTAGAATACGGTTTTTTTTTTTTTTTTTGAAGTGAAAGCGATGAATATTATTAATTGCACTAAATCGATTACAATCAGCCCTGTCGACTATACTAGAAGCAGATAAAAGAAAAACAGATCCTCGCTTGTTTGGTGATAACTGAAAAACTGCACATTGCATTTGAGCATTGTTTGTTCTTGAGATAGTGAAATTACAAGGGCAGATGTTTCAAGTCTCACATAAGGCCTAAAATGTAGTGTGTTTTTTTTCTTTTTTTTTTCTCCAAGAGGATATGGCATTATCGAATTACTTCCTGTAGACTTTGAAATAATTGAAGCTGCAATGTGTTGGTCGTGTAGACCTACTTTCAGCAGATATGGCGAATTTAAAACCTAAAAATCAACCTTAATTTTCTTGCTTCTTGTTTGTGACCATGACACTAACTGCTGTTTTCTATCTGATACCAATTCTTGCGTCAGTGAAATAGGGATACTGACTGACAATGAAGAAGAGAGCAGCCGCTGTCTTTGTGCCATTCTCTAATGCTGCTAGACTAGCTCCTTCTTAACATCCTTAGTGGCCTCAGCTTTGACCAGAAAGATGATGACAACGAAAGATACTAGTTAATGGCTTCGTTCTATTTACAAGACCTTGATTCAGAAAAGAGCTCTATCCATCATTTTTTATTCATTTATTGATTCTGCCCCTACTATCATGAATGTAATTCACTGGGGATCAGATTTGATCATACGCAATAATTATTGATTTTCACTGCCTGATCCCATGCTTCTTGGAGCAAGGTTTGGCAACTTGTTTTACCATCAAACCCAAAATCTGCGGTGAGCTTCAACTAACTGCAAGCCACCCCACCCCTTTGATGAGAGTGAAGATATCTTTCCCCTTCATCTGTAATCATCCTTGATTCAGGCTTCTTTAGATCTTGCATCATCCATTTGTTGAAGGACTTGTCTATTCTGTATCTTGTTAAGTATAGCTTATGAAGGAATCCTTCTGTACCTTGAAGCAATGGTCCTTATAGCCATAATATCAAGCTGTTTATGTTATATAATAATATGTTTATGCATCTAAACATTGTTTTTTAAATATTTTTTTTAAGCTTTAGGTCCTATCATCCATCCCTTATACTATTTTCTTGTTTGTACAGGTTCCTCCAATGAAGCTTTGTATGAACAACTTTGGCGTGCCTGTGCTGGCCCCCCTTGTTACTGTTCCACATCAAGGGGAACGAGTTTATTACTTTCCGCAAGGTCACATGGAACAGGTGGGTTGTTCTTTATTGTCCTTACTCCAATTCCAATCTGATCTTTAGGTTCGAAAAGTTCAGTTCCTCAGCCATATCTTTATTGTCGCTAGCTGATTTATAGAATTTTTATTATGTTTTACATGTCCAATATGTATCTTCTGTTGCCAATTTAAATTTTATGTTATGTTGTCATCCAGCTAGAAGCATCTACACATGAGGGATTAGATCAGCAACTTCCTTGTTTCAACTTACCTAGTAAAATCCTCTGCTAAGTGATGAATGTTCGGCTGCGGGTATGTGCTACTTGAGAATTTGAGGTGTTTTCATTGTCTTGTTGGTGTGCCAGTGCTTGCTTTTGCTAGAAATTAAACCTGTTTCTGCCAGGGTGTCTGTCAGCTTGATATTATTAATTTGTTGTAGGCTGAAACAGAGACGGACGAGGTGTATGTATGCAGTACACAAATTACATTATTGCTTCCTGAACAAGATGTAATTTCAAAATCCCAACACTCTAGCTGTAATCTTATTATATGATGATAATTTGATCCGAAAACTTTTTGTTGTTATGAGAATTATTCTGTTTGTGGTTTATGGCAAAATGTAAAAAGATCCATTGTTTTGCGACCTCAAAAAGTTTGAGGACTTATGTGAAAAAAAATGAATGTTTGAGAACTAATATTACAACTTAAAGAAATTTAAAGATCAAAACTGCTTTACTGACATTGTTTAGGGACCAAAGTTACATTTATCCCTATGTCCCCCCCCCCCACCCCCCAACTGTACATATATCTCTTCCTGTTGTTTTAACCTTAACCAAACCTAGGTAAAAAAAAAAAACAAAAATACTAAGGAAGGGTAAATAAAAAGGTTTGAAATAGAAAATAAGAAAAAAAAGATTATTTGGCAGTGATTAATTGGACATGACAGTCATGTCATTGTATCTAGGCCTTGTTCTGTCTGGTGACAGTCCTTCATCCATGGACTTCCTCTTGTTACTAGTGTTGTTATTGGGCTGTGATGTTTGCTGTGACTGTGACTGTGACTGTATTAATTCATTGTTGTCTTGCTTTTCCTGATTTTGAGGGTTTTGAATAATATCCTTGCATTTGGATTTCATCATATGGGGCCTAAGCTTGTTCACATCTGATAACCTCACTGGCTTCAGAATAAATTCCTCTGCTCCTTCCTCTAAGCACCTGCCAATATCATCAACAAATCCATCAATTCACACTACTTTTTATTTCCCCCCCCCCCCCCCCCCCCCCAAAAAAAAATATATAATAAAATAATAATAATAATAATGTACGTTAATGCACGATGCATAGAAACACGATCACTCAAAAGGTGAACGGTTTACACTTTTCACAGCAGGTTAAATCCAGAACAATCGCAACCACTCATGCACAGTGCATCCCACATCAACGGTTGTGATTGTCTCAAAATTCGAGGCTCACTTAGAGTAAACAGTTTTCACCACCCACCTATCCCAACTTGATCAGATTAAATTCGAGACAATTGAAACTACACATGCACGCTAGACCCTACATGGATTATTGTGACTGTCTTACCTTCACTAAATCCTATTGTGTAAATGTAAAAAAGATCCATTGTTTTACCTGTTGATTCTTGAAGGGACATTCTCAGATGACATAATGACCACAGGTATGTTCCTCAGAAATGAAGATTCCTGTCAAACAAAAGCCAGCCAGCCCACATGTTTACTAATTCTGTGGTTTTAAGCTAGCTATGTACATTGGGAAATTTTTTATCCAAAACAAATCTGATCAAATAAAATCAATCACATCACAAGTATAATACCACTTGTTGTATGATTGGCCACTTTCCTTAAACTGCCCACCACTCAAACACACGACAAGTGTAATATACTTATTACTATGTAATTGTTTCAAATTCGATCAAACCCGATCAAGGTTAGAATTTCCTTTTTGATGAATATTTATTGCAATTTGCAAGTAGGTTGCTACTAACATGAGAAAAGAATAGGATGAGGAGCAAGTAGAATTAGTCAATGTCATATCAACATCTTATTATATAAATTAGGTAGGGGGAAAGATTTTCAAAGATTTTTGGCAAAGATTCATGTTCATCTCAATTCAATGGCCTAACTGTTTAGGACACATATATCAAATCTCATGATGTATTATTACTTGATATAATATCATAGATTGTAGGGGCAAAAATGAAAAAAGTAAAAAGAATACCTTCATTTTCTTGAGCAAATCATAGCCTGTCATCCCAGGCATACAGTAGTCTGTAATAACAAGATTCACTTCCACCTCCTGTAATAACAATAAATTCAATTTAAGCCCAAAAAAAATTTATTAAAAAAAAACAAAAAAATATTTTTACCTGATGATTTTTGGGAGAAACAAAGACTTCATTTGAGTTGCTTCTCTCATCATCATCATCATCATCTTCTTCATCATGATGCCAACCAAGAAACTCCAGAGCTTTGCTGCCAGAATCAACGGTGGTGACTGCACCAACAAATTTCAAGATATAATCCCCCAAAAAATAAAAAATGAAGAATCATTTCAGCCCATGAAGAAAAGTGAAAGCACCTTGGAAAGAAGAGGTCTTTAGAAGCCTCTCAATCAGTTTTCTATCAATCAAGCTATCATCAACGGCTAGAACATGAAACTGAGCATCTGCTGCTGCCATCCCCATTGCACCACCAGATCAAATTCAACCAGGATTGATCAACAGAAACAAAAGCTTGCTTCTTTTTCTATAGGGGTGGGGGTGGGGTGGGGTGGGGTGTTTTTTCTCTAACAGTTGAGTAAGAGAAATGGAGATGATGGGGTATGTAATGAAGTAAGAGTCCCACAGGACAGAAAGCAAGATCCGACCAGATTTTCATCCACAGATTTCTCCTAATTTTCCAACTTGCACTTCTATTACAAGGCAACCAATATACGTATAAAAAATATTTATTGTACTATACAGTGGTAGCAAAGAATAAAGAATGGCAGAAAATCTAAGTATTGAACATGGCTTCATATGTATTATATATACTCTTAATTAAGTGGGAGGAGCTTATAGTAATTATACTTGGATTTAAATAAATGCTTTTTAACTATATTTATGTTTTCTATCGTTTGTTGAAAATTATATAATTTTTTTTAATAAATACTTCTTTATTTATATATGTATATATATTTAAGGTTTATTTATTTTATTAAGTTTTTTAATATATATATGAGTCATTTATTTTATTTAATTTTTTTAATTAATTAAATAAATATAATAGATATTAAATTATGCACACACATTAAATGTATTTGAATCGCTTAGATATATACGGAATAATTATACCGTCATTCTTTAAGATTTTGTGTAATTACACGTAAAGTCCATGTGATTTAAAAAATTTTATCTAATACATCTTATGTTTGTTTCCGTCAAATAAATAGATCACGTGGTTAGTTAAAATTTAATGAATTTACTGATATTAGCAAAAAAAAAAAATTGAAGAAAAATTCACACAATTGACTTATTACTGACTTATTGCAGGTCAAATAAATTTTTTCTAACCGAATATAACGATGAAAATACACCTCATCATATGCATTAGCTTGTGAAGACGCATAAGGGTAGTTTGGTTATATTTTTTTTTTTTTTTTTTTTGGCTTGTAATAATACAATAATAACCCAATTGAGTGTAAATATGAATTTTCATTCAACTATTTTGCTAATATGAACAAATTCAATAAATTTTAACTAATGGGTGAATTAATTTGTCATACGAAACAAACGTCGAGGGTATTATATATAATTTTTCAAACTAATGAAATTTATATATAATTATATCAAACTTCACGAGAAAACAATATAATCATCCCTCTATATATAATAAATTGATTCTTGGTGGGATTTTGTTTTTCTTTTTTTTGAAAATTGAAAGAAAAAGAATAGATTTGAGTTGGGGTTGGGGGGGGGGGGGGGGGGGGGGGGTTGTCCCACCAAAATCCTTACAAGAGATAGAGGTGATGTCAGGTTTGGTGGCTTTATCCTAGTGTGAAATCATGTGGTCTTACCATATCTTGAGCAGGTCCAAGTTCTTTTGATTCCTTTTAAGATTTGTTTCCCATGCCCATTCAACTTCACCATGCCATGTCTTAATCCCATTTTTTTTCTTTTTTCTTTTTTCTTTTTTCAATATTATTATAACTTAATTAATTTAAATACCCACTTAACTACCATACAACGAGAGTGTTTGCAATTGCTTTTAAAATAAATATTTTATGAGCTATTCTACTTTAAAGAAATACTTTTTCTTTTTTTTTTTTAATCGAGAAATATTATTTTAGATTTTAAATCAAAAGTCAGAAGCACCTATTGGGGCGCTTCAGCTCTTCCAACTGCTTTGATTTTTTTTTAATATTATTTTTCTTTCATTATAATGATGTTAAGCAAATACCTTCTTGAACTTATATGAGTTTTGTCAATTGTATTATTCTGTATAAATATTTTTCAAGGTATTTTTTAATTTTTTTTTAAATCCATCCTATCTTACAACTATTTATCCAAAATTTCTTGCAAACACTTTCTATATTTTTCTCGAGTTTTTTTTTCTTGAATTTCAAGAATTGGGGTGTTCCATGGGGATAAATGCAATTTACCCCATATAAAAAATGAGCAAAAACTCCCATATAAAAAAAATTAGCAAACACCCCCTGTAATTTTAAAACGAAGCAAATTACCCCCCGTTTTTCCCTTGATAGGAGGGGGGGAGATAATTTGCTTCACTTCTCACAAAACAAAGGATAATTTATTAATTATTTTCTTATAAGAGAATTTTTGCTTATTTCTTATATCACACAGTGTAAATTGCATTTATCCCTTTTTTTTCCAGGCATGTATGAGGGGCATGTTGATGTGCAATGATTTGTTGGTACTATGTAGGATGGGATGAAATCTTTGCTGGAATTTTTTTTCTTGGAGAGGATCTTCCAACTTTTTCTTTGATGGAGATTTGATGTGGAAATTATTTGGTTTTTTCCACAAATCTATGGTAAAATTCGCTTTTCAAAATTTTGGTACCAAACATTTCCCATGGAATATTTTTCCATACGATTGCCATCAACTTTTACTACTTCAAATTAATATTACACGTCTACACTTTTACGCCCCAAAAATATTTATTTTTAAGGGGCCTAACAATTTAATTTAACCAAATAGTTCCTAAGTTTGCTTTTAATAAAATCTGCATAATTGTCGTATAATTTAAGATTGTGTTTGGATTGATGGATTTAGAGTTAGAGATATTTTGATTAATTTAAGGGTAAATTACAACCACCTCCCATGAGGTTTAACATAATTACAAATATCTCATCGTTATTTAAAAAATTATAAATACCACCATGAGATTTGTAATCTTTAACCATTTTTGCCCTTAATTATTTTTATTAAAATTGTAGAAAAATCAGCCGAGCCAAATTGCATTATTGTTTCTCTGTGTAAAAAACTTAAGAAACCTCTTCCCGCGCATTGTAGTCCAAAAAAAAAATTAAAAAATTAAATAAAAAATAATTCAGTATATAAGGGCATTTTGGTCAGTTCACCCATAAAAATGGATGAAAATGAGTTATTTGTTAGGCGATTACAAACCTCAGGGGAGGTAGCTGTAATTTACCCTTAATTTAAATAACAAAGTAATTGAATTTGTTTGTATAATTCCTGATGCAGTGTTGATGTGCAATACAAAGAGTACTCATAGTGCGAGGTATTGTTTGTTTTGTTTTCTGTCAATCTCACGATTCTATTATGAAAATGCATCTCGCTCGAAAGAGAGAGTATCATGGCTTTTAAGTCACAAAGCTCTTTATCTGTAATTGATACAAGACACCACTAGCGTCATCAGCCCCTAAACGATGAGTTTGAAAGATGTCTCCTACAAACGATTCTGAGAAAAGACGTGAAATGATGCGCGCAGATGGTACAATGTGGCTCGATGTATTATCCATTATACTGGCTCTAGCTTTCATCTTGTAACCTTTCCACACAAGCTTCTTGTCTTTAATCGATGTGGTAGGATGTCAGGATCATCGATTACTCTCCAACTTTCATTTTGAGTTACGAACATTTTGAATTTATTCTTTTTTTTCTTATATTCAAATCTTTTTATCTAAACTCAATCCAAATATTGAATAAATATTCCAAACAAAGTTTCACATTCAATAGTACCCATAATATTTTTCACATTTCAATTAATTTTCTAAGTATGAAATTTGGATTGGCAATGATAAATTACATGTGCAATATTGATTTGCTTAGGTTTTTGAATGATTCATGTTTGTTGAATAGGGTTCAAGGCAGACAGTGAGCACTAAGTTCCATGACCATCATGTTCATCTTGACTATCTACAAATGTGATTTAGTACAATAATGTGTGTACTAAAATCACTAAATGCACCTCCAATTTCCTTCACATTTTTGCACAACTTGTACTACTCTCTAAAATTAATAATCGTCTAACAAATACTCCCTCACAACAGTTCATTGTAGGATGGTATTTATTAGACGACCATTAATTTCATGGGGTATTTATAATTTTTCAAACTATTAAAAAAATATCTATAATTATGACAAATTTCAGAAAACCCCTGTTATGATTTACCTTTATTTTTATTCTGAGGGCGCAAGAGCCACCAAAAATATTTTCTATTGATATAATTAATGATATTTGAAATTTTCATCGCAATCAACATTTTAGAGTAATTATATTTATTTTTAAAGAAATTATAACTAAATATGGGACACATTTATAATTACCAAGAAATTTGATATGCTATTAGTATTGTCTAAAATTTATATATTTAAATAAATAAATTACTTTCTTAATTACAACAATAGCACTAGCTCCAACATGGGCACGTGGTTGATTGATGCAATTAATACAAATGTCTGAATGATAATTAACCAAAAACATATGATTGATTGAGATAATTAAATTAAAGATAATCAGCTTTAATTTGTTTTATATTAATTTGTTGACAAGAACATGGTGCCCTGCTGCCCCACCATTACTTGAATTAAATGAGAAAATCAATTCTAGATAGCGACATTAAGATTCGTGTGAGCGGTTTGACACTTTATATGTAAACATAGACTTCGTGACATACCAGGGTTTTCACAATAAACGTGTTTTGTTGGAATTAGTTTAGTTTTCCTCCTCGGAATATTGTGAAGGTGACAATTAATTAACCAAGTTTTTATGGGGTTATTAAATAAAAAAAATAGCCTGTAATTGATTCAATCGATCCAAAGACTCGTGATACATAGTCTTGAATACCTATAACATCTTAGGGTTATCCTGACGACACATGGCCCGGGCTCCGCACACCTCTGATATAATTTAAACAATCGACATTATTGATATTTTATAAATTTTATGATACTATTTTATCTAAATATTTCAAAAGTCTATTATTATTATCTTAAAAATACAAACTAACCGATAAGGAAACATCTGCACATGGCCTTGTGATATTAAAGGAAAATTTTAATGAATAGAGTAGATGAAATTTAATTCATTCGTATCATATATATTAAGACTTTGAGGGACCCGAAAATGGTAGTGTCCCTATTAGGGCAATATTCCCCTCCATCTTTAGGGCAAGGGCACCAACGTCGTACGTACCATGAATAACACAATTAAGTAGATATATATATATATATGGAAAAATACATGCAACCCCCTGTGATATTGCAAATGAGCAAATTACCCCCTATAAAAAATAAATAACAATTTAACCCCCTGTGTTTTTCAAAATGAAGCAATTTACTTCCTTGCCTAGGGAGGTAAATGCTTTATTTTGCAAAATACAGGGGGGTAAATTGCTAGTTTTTTCACAGGGGCGTAATTTGCTCATTTGCAATATCACATGGGAGTAAATTGCGTTAAATCCTATATATATATGCACATACGGGTTTGAATTCTCGTAGAAATATTTAATAAGACTGAATATATGTTCAGGCCTATATTTATCTCTTTTTATTTTTCAACAATCTCGTAAGGTAGTATCTCGATGAGTTTTCCACAAGGATTAAATATTGTTGCAAGGCATAATTGAAAATAGATCAAATTACTTGTATTTAATTGAGATTGATCCAGAAAAGTTCATTTGAGCTTGATTCATTAAATTTAATAAGCCAAAGCTTCAACATGATTTTTCGCTTGCGAGCTCAATTGAATTAGTTCAAAAAACAATAGAATACACTTAAAAATATCAAAATACTAAAAGTCGATTTGATTTTGATTCAACTAAATTTTATTCAAGCCCGACTTAATTATTAATCAAACTGTACTCAAATACAATTTTACAATAAAAAGATAAAATTAAACCATATATATATATATGAATAGAAAAGAGTAGAAAATTAATAAAGAGCAAATAGAATTTGAAAAAATCAATGATATATAGACGTTATGTGTATAAACATGAGATAGTAATGTTGTCATATTTATTTTTTTTAATTTTAAAAAGAGAAAAAAGAAAAGAAAAGAATCGATCAATTGATATATTAATTTGGAGCGGAGTACGATAGCGTGGATATTTGTTTACACATAAAAGTCACATCCGATACGTTATGTTTATAAAGAATATTTTCAAAAATGTAAATATTATCTTTAGTTAAGATAAGAAAGAAATTATTTATAATTATTATACCAATAAATATCAATTATTTTTTTCAAAAAATAAAATAAAATAAGTGTCACTCACTCAAGAATCAAAGTGCAAATCCAAAAGGGAGAATAAAGAGCAAAATCATCGTACAATTTGATACCTAAGGAAAATAAAAAGAAGAACAAAGTCAGAAAGAGGATGAGGTTGTGACTTTTTGGCCTTCGAATTAAATCAAAGTCAGCCTCTATTTTATTCCTTTTATTATTATTATTTTTCCTTTTTTTTATAAATAATTGTGAGGGAAATTATATACATTCCACATACCAAAAGAGGGAAAAAAGAAAAAAAAAAATACGCATCATACTTTGTTTTGAGGAATATTCTAATGAAATCTTAATAATTGATCCTTTATTTTTATAGAGGAACTTTTTCAACTATGGTATATGATGAAAAATACAAATATTTTGTTATCTGACCTTTAGGTTATATTTAAATCGATGGACTTGAAACTCATAATAATATTTTTTTTAATTTATTTAAATAATTTTAAATTTGAAGGATTTTAAATGTTAAAATTTAATTTTAAATTGTGTTTTGTCTATTATTAATGAATTTCAAGTTTTTTTCTTCATTAATTTAAAATCGACCCTTCATGCCAATTCGAATTTATCAATTCAAATAAGGCCTCAATGTTATTAGGTTATTCTTACCAATATATATATATATATATATAAAAGAATTTCTCAATTTTTAAAATTTTATGCATATATATGTTTCGTATTTCTCCTAAGGGATGTACCAATAAATACTATATTTAGTTGAGAATCAACATTAAAAAAATAATATTTTTTTCCTACACTATAAATAACTATTATCTAAAAATTATAGTAAATCAATATTATCTATCAAGATCAAATAAAATCAATACGGAAACTTAAATTTTAACCATGATTAATGAACATTTGCTATGATTTTAGCTATGATCAAAATATTTGCCATAATTTTTAGCTACGTACAATTAATATTTTGCCTTCACTCATATAAACACAGCTAGTGACTGATGCCCACCCTTGGGTTATTTTGAATTCGCCTCGATTTTATTTTATTTTTACCATAGTAATTAACCATGACTTAAAAGTCTTACTTCTTTTAGTGAATGGACAAGTCATCCAAAAAATAATAAATGTGTAATTCATCATTAGTTTGAGATTATAGTAAAACCTCTATAAATTAATAACGTCGGGATCACATGATTTTATTAATTTATAGGGGTATTAATTAATCGATAAATTAATAATTTATTAATTTAAATAGATTTTTTTTATTCACGAATCTACATGATTTTTCATGAATAAAATGACACATATTCAAAGGTGCAAAGTTTAGAAAGAAAAAAAGATATTATAACTAATATTGTTAAAAATCCTATTGAGGATGAAATTGAAAATGATACAATTCCGTTGCAACTAATTACGTGGAAGGAAGCACTTGTACCAGCAACAGCTCTTCAAGATTTTTTGTTGTAGTACGAGAACGCAACATCTGAGCTTTTTGATGATGTAAGGAAAGTTAGAAATGAAATATAATTAGATTTAAATGTTATATTTTAGTTTATTATGTTTAGGGTAAATTACATCTATCTCTCCTGAGGTTTGGCATAATTACAAATACCCCCTCGTTGTTTGAAAAATTACAAATACCCGCTTGAGATTTGTAACGATCTAATAAATAACCAATTTCCATCAATTTTTATGGGTGAACTGACCAAAATGTCCTTATGCACTGAATTATTTTTATTTAATTCTTTAAAAAAAATTGGACTACAATGTGTAGGGAGAGGTTTCTTAAGTTTTGTACACAAATAAGCAATAATACAATTTGCCGTAGGCCGATTATTCTACAATTTTAATAAAAAACTCAAGGGCAAAATAGTCAATATCAGGCCTTTGGTTAAAAATTACAAACCTCAGGGGGTATTTGTAATTTTTCAAATAAGGAATGGGTATTTATAATTATGTCAAATCTCAAGAGAGGTAGATATAATTTATCCTTATGTTTATTTAATGCTACCTTAAAAATTAATTGTATGTATGTCTTTTATCTAAACATAAATCGTAAGTTAAAAGGGGAGATGTATTCAAATTAATAGAACAGAACAGTTTCCTTGAAAAGTTGCTTTTTCTTCTTTTCATAGAAAGTATAATTAAACAATATATTTATCTTTTTCAAACCCCACTTTTTTAAGGAATCTTATGATAATTCAGTCAATTTCTTCAAGTCAATCTTATGCCTCTTTCACCACGCAAATGATACACAATTTCGACCCTTTTGATTCACGTCCCATTTTCTAAGAAATATATTTAAAAAAAAAAAAAGAAGAAGAAAATAATTAATTAATATAATAGCAAAACAATTATAAATTTGATTTAGGGATAATTACATTTACACGTCATTATCTATGATTTTTTTACATAAATCGCCCTGTATTTTGAAAAGGATTTAAAGCAAATTACCCCCTGTAATATTGGAAATGAGCAATTCACCGTCCTGTGGAAAAATAAATAACAAATTACCCCCTGTGTTTCTGAAAATAGAGCAATTTACTCCCCTCATGCATTTCGCACAGTATACGCGTCTTTTACATGATTTTTTTTTAATTTTATATTTACAATATTATTTTAGAACCGTTGGATCTGATTTAAATTTACGGTCCAAATTTAACTATTAGATCAATGTCTCAAATCTTAATTCAAATCAACGGTCTAGATTTAAATTTGTAAATATACCTAATACATATTTATACAAATATTAATTTATAATTTTGTAATTATCTAAAAAGTATGAATGATTTTTGTAAATAAATCATAAAGGAAGGGTATAAATATAATTATCCCTTTGATTTATTATGGTTAAATGGGTCCAAAACTCACATTCCGATGAAGGATTTGGTCATAAAAACAAAGGGATTCTTTGCTTTAGTTTGGAGTATAGAAATCATGAATTCTTGGCGGGTATCGTGGGTCGGGTCGGAACATATGGCTAAGGCCCTCGTGCCCTTCCTTCAATCCAACGGCTATATTACTTTTCCCTACTCATAAACTATTTATTTTCATCTATCTTAATTATCTCAATTTTACTAAATGTGTCGTATATTATTACATTCTAGTCCTATGAATGAAATTTGCTTAAGGTTGTGCGTCCAAGTTATTACAAGATTATTTCGTTTAACTAATCGATATATTCAAAGTTGGTATTGATATTAAGAGTGTTAATGATCATTCATATTGACAGTCCTGATAGTATTGTAATTTTTTCACAAGAGACACATCGTCAAATTTGTCGGTGTGACCATCAACAAAAATGTCAGTAGATTCAGATTCTAGTTTTAAAACAAGGATAATGAGTTAAATTTTAGAACGATAAATATATGGCTGCTATTTTAACTGATTTTATATATAAGATAAAGTACGAATTCACGTAGTTCGATTGAATTGATTAAGTACAGACATGATCGATTGACGGGGTTCTAGATAATTGAATCGACTTGAATATGGGTTAAGTATGACTTGAATTAAAATGCACTAATGAAAATTCAAAATTCTTTATTTCTTCATTAAAAAAACAAAAAATGCAATCTCTTGGCAACCCACAAAATCTTATTGCCAGCCTTGTACCTAATGTTTTCTTGTTTTTTTTGTCTGTATCAGTTATTATTTAATATCATCATTAAGTGGACACCTAGAAAAATCTCAGTTCATGGGCCAAAACAAATGTTGGTTTGTTGGCCACCTTGTTTTTAATTAGGGTTAATTACACTTACACCCCTTTTGAAAATATAAAATTACATTTTTCCCAAAAAAAATTAAAATTATACTTACACCCCCTCCAAAAATTCATCGCTTACACCTAACTTTCTTTTGTAGGTTTCGACGGGAAGTGCTACCGTTAGCAAAAACGGTTATATATATTTTCAAGTTTGCCTCTCATTTAATATTTTCATGTATATTTTTGTACATATAAGGGGATAAATGTAATATATACATATGCAGTGAGGTTAACATTACTGCATTTTTCCCCTTATATATAAGTACAAAATTATACATGAAAATATTAAATGAGAGGTAAAATTAAAAAATTATGTAATTATTTTTGTGTTAGGACATAGTGCCCTTATGAAGGGATGTTGGGGCAGATGGGGTTGTCCCATTAGGACACATTCCCTATATTTTTCTTTGTGTGTTTGGATAGGTTTTGAGCAAAATTTAATGCCTATGATGAGGAGTTTGATTTCAAAAAGGTTGTGGGTTTTCTTTCACGACCCCGTCAATGCTATATTTTACATCAGGCAGTTGAATGATTGATATATTCGTGTTTTTTTTTTCTTAAATAAGGATATATGATAATTATTATATACTGGTTTTTTATTAATTGGAAGAGGAGCTTTAATGAGTTTTTTTTTTTTTAATAATAATCGATGAATTATTAATTTAAAAATACATCAATGTTTCTAAAGCAATCAACTGATATGTAACTAACTGATATGCAACCAAAAGAATAATACAAACATCCAATAAACTAAACAACTCACGATATTCGTAGTACTCGAATCGATGATCTCCTGATTGTGGGACCTCAACCTCACTACTCGGGCATGGAATCACCGGTGAGTTCGCATTTAATTAGTTTTGATTTTTTTTGTTTTTTTGGATTAGATTAAATTATTTGGAAAACTATGATTAAAAATACAATATATAATTGAAGTGTTGGTATACAAAATACCATGACTTAAATAAACTTGTTTCTGGTCGAGCCCAATGCTCCAGATTTGGGCTTTATCATATTATTTGGGCTCGACCCTCAACTGGGCTGGCAATTACGCCATCATCCCCGATGTTTAGTGCAATTATACGCAAAATATTATGTTTTAAAAAATTATATTTAGTGTTCTTAAAATTTGTTTTTGTCTAATAAGTAGGTCATGACGTTAGTAAAATTTATCGAATTTGTCGATATTAACAAAATAATTGAATGAAAATTTATATTTACCTCTGATTGACTTATTAGTGACTCATTGCATGTGAAACAAATTTTTTTCTAATCAAAATGACGTTATACATCTTCATACATAATTGCATGTGAGGCGATATATTTTCAATCTTGTAAGAGTAGTTTGGTCATAAAAGATTTTTTTATAAATTGACTAAAGGATAAATTATTTCTAAGATCAAAATAAATATCCGAGTTATTAGTTGTAATTTCTCAAATTACACAAAATTTACGTGTAAGTACATAAAAACTTAGGAGAAGATAGTATAGTTACTCCTATAATTCTGAGTTTTATAGAAGTATCAATTTTTGAGAAGTTAGTACTTAAGACTTTGGGTTAAATACAGTTACCACCCTTGAAGTATCCATCCTACATCAATTACCCCCGTAAAGTATTAAAATTTTAAAAATTAAAGGAATTTTTAAAATACTAAAACTACTCTTTTTTTAAGTTTTTATTTAATTTTATTTTCACTTGTTCATCGAACTCTTTTTATTTTTATAATTCAAAGTATTTGGAGCTCATTTTATTTTTGTTTCACTTATTTGTCAAACCCAGTTAAAAAAAATTTATACATTCATATAATTTATATATTTATATAATTACCATATATATAAATATATATTAATTGTATATTTTTTTATTAGCTCATGATCAACTCTTTCGGTTTTATTAATTGTATATTTGTTTAAGTAAATATATATATATGCATGTATAAATTTATTTTTAATTTGGTTTGACAAATAAGAAAAATTAAAATAAAATGAGCTAGAAGTACTTTAACATTACAAAAGTAAAAAAAATTCGATGAACAAGTGAAACTAGAATTAGACAAAGTTTAAAAAAAAAAAAAATGATTTTGGTATTTTAAAAATTCTTTTATTTTTTTTTCAAAAAGCAATTTTTAGTAAGGGTAAAATAGACTTTTTGAACTTAAAAATGAAATGAGTTAGAAGGCCAGGAGGTTTTTTAAGATTATAATACTTTAGGAGGTAATTGATATGGGTGAATCCTTCAGAGGTAGTAACTGCATTTAACCCTAAGACTTTTGGTGCAAATTCATAATTGTTTCAAGGAAAATTTTTATTCGGATCAAGTTTGGTCAAATCAAATCAATTATAGAGCAAGTATAATACATTTGACATGTGATTGATCACTTTTCATGTATTGTATGTCAATCACATTGCATTTCTCATTTGGTCAAGTCTGAACCAATTTGCCTTGTTTCATTATGTCAGTATTAATTGTCAAAGGTTTAGGTAATTAGCAGTAAAACATTGTAATTATCGTTTCTGAATCCAAACCCCATGAATTCCAAGCTTATCCTCACTGTAATCGCACTTCCCTTGCTCGCCGTGGTGGTTGCCTTCGCCACCGCCGGCGTCTTCACTCCTCCGCCAGTTGGGGGATCGCTCGACGTCCTCCCTGGCGCCGAGAGGATCCATCTCTCTAGAGCTGTTGGGCCGGAGAGCCTGGTGTTTGATCCCAGCGGCGGAGGGCCGTACACAGGCGTTGCTGATGGCCGAGTCCTCAAGTGGAACGGCGCAGATTGGGTGGAATTCGCCGTTACCTCCCCCCAGAGGTAGTTAAGCCTTCTATTCCACCGCTGCTCAGCATGACTTCCTCTGTTCAGTTTGAATTTTGGCTGTTGTTGAATCTTACTGAATGTTATGAATCTTTTCAGTAGTGGTGAAAAGTTAATATTCAACTGAATTCACGCCAAAGCAAGTTACACTTTGAATTGGCTCTAGGTTGCCTGCTTGCTTATTTAATCTGTAAAGAGAGAGAGAGAGAGAGAGAGAGAGTAGGGTTTAAAACAACGTTGTTGAAGTTATAGATTGCTCTGAAGATAGACTGGGCGATCTTCCATGGCAAATGATAATTGTGGTTTTGTATTTGAGCTGACAAAATTTCAGATCATTTGACTTTTTGGATGTTGATCTGTGCCTCAAAAATATGCTAATAACACTTCTATTAGCAAATGTTGATTTGATAGAATAAATTTTGATCCTTGTGCTGAAGAGAAAAATGTTCTCACCCATTCAACCCGGCGATGGAGCACGTATGTGGAAGGCCTCTGGGACTGCGGTTTCATCCGAAAACTGGAGATCTCTACATTGCTGATGCCTACTTAGGCCTCCAAGTAGTAGGGCCAGAAGGAGGAATGGCTTCGCAGCTAGTAACAGAAGTAGAGGGGCAGCCTTTACGATTCACTAACGACATGGATATTGATGACGAGGAAGATGTGATTTACTTCACAGACTCTAGCACAGAGTTCCACAGAAGGTATTTGGATTTAATATTCTGAAGTCTCTGCTCCTCGGCACCCTCCATCTTGTTCTTATTGTTATGATTACGAATGCTTATACATTGACTAAAAGGATGGCCTTGTCTATCAAAAACATTGGATAATACTTATTGGTGTCGGATAATGACATGGGTGGATCATAGTTCACATTTTCTGGCTTAGTTTACCCTGGAGAATCGTTCTAGATATTACTTCAGAGTATGTTTAGCAGCACCCTCTTTGAGCCAAATGAAGTACATACCTCAGGTCAAGCCATCTTGGTTTGTTATGATTGGGTAGTAGCTTTAAGCTAGTGGAAGCAAAACTTAATGCCTTCGACCCGTTGTGATTTAAATTGAAGATGGTCCTGATAGGGGAAAACCATATTAATTGGCTTTTTTTGATTTTTGTGATCTTCATTGCACATACTTTTGCCTGAACTAAAGATATGAAGTTTTACAGACCCAAAATACTATCCATTTTAAAGAACTCCTCTTCAGCTTAAATAATTAACCAAACTGACTTGGCTAAAATATATTGATTCCAACTTGTATTTTCAATCTTAAGGGAATTTATAGCGTCAGTTTTAACCATTGACATGACCGGCAAGCTGATGAAGTATGATATACCAAGGAAAGAAGTGACAGTTTTGCTGGGAGGCCTTGCTTTTGCCAATGGTGTGGCCCTCAGTAAAGATCGTTCATTTGTGTTAGTAGCTGAAACCACAAAATGTAGAATAGTGAGGTTTTGGCTTCAAGGCCCTAATGCCGGAAAACATGATATCTTTGCTGAGTTACCAGGCTTTCCAGACAACATCAGAAGAAATTCTGAAAGGGAATTTTGGGTCGCTCTTCACTCAAAGACAGGACTCCTTACAAAATGGGCAACTTCTTACTCGTGGTTAGGACGTTCGCTATTAAAGCTTCCTCTCACCTTCAAGCAACTGCATTACTTGTTAGTGGGAGGGAAGCCTCATGCAACTGCAGTAAAGCTGAGCAATGAAGGAAAGACTTTGCAGGTCTTAGAAGACGTCGAAGGGAAGACCTTGAAGTTTATCAGTGAAGTGGAGGAGAGAAATGGGAAGCTGTGGATTGCTTCTGTACTCATGCCTTATATAGGAATTTATACTTTGTAATAATAAAGTACATAATTATATGAATGATACCAATCTCTTTTCACTTAAATGTATCATTAAGGTGCATTCTGCATATTGTTACGAGGAATATCGGTCCCTCTTCTATGTAAATCTGCTGATCTGAGCCAGATAAAAGGGGCTATATAGATGTAATGTGGTCCATGCGGAAACCTTCGGATCGGATTTTCTGTTGCCGGTGTTTATATTTATACACATGACGTGTATATGTTAAATGGAGTAGAAGCTGGAATAGTATTGGCAATCTGAAAAACCTTCGGTGAATGCAATTCTCTGGGGTTATGCAGTTGATTTGGGTTGTGGCTTGGTAGAATCCATACGAGTTTCTCAGCCTGATCTGTGCCGGCATATGCTTTCACTTTTGTTGAGAACTAAGCTTCGAATACCTGAAACAGAACTTTTGTTGAGAACTAAAGTTTCGAATACCTGAAACAGAGTACTAACTGTTGCCTCGACTTTGTTTCAACAGCTGCAGAGCCCACCAAACAAGGGCAGATGATCAGGTGCTATTAAGTTACGGACTCATTCTGCATCAAAATCATCTGTTTTGTTGGACCCTTTTCTAATTTTCTGGTACGGTCCTGTTTTTTACTACTAGTTTTTAAACAAACGACAAGATTTAGGTTGCTGCAAAAACGTCATTCAGATTCTTTTCACTCACTCTATGATTTTTTGTCGAAAGGCAGCCCACATACTTGTGTGGATATAGTTACTCGGCACCAAATGCTCTTTCTTGTCTTGATTATGGTTCACAAACATCCTATTTATTCATGAGGATTGAAAAAATACTAATACTTGAGTAAGTTATGTATATATGTGTAATAAGTTATAGTCAATCAACAATTGATATTGAAGCAAACAAATAATTATTGTTAAAATAGACAAATATTCATATTTTGAATAAAATTTAAATTTAATAATTATGCAGCCTCAGTTTCTCATCATTTACGTTAGGTCTCATCGGGCAAATTCTTGATGATGGGTATCTTTAGTTTAGGTTAACAATGACTAATATAATTGCGTGTGTCACACTTATGACGATGTTAGGCAAGGGAAGGGACGATTTGTAAAAAAGAGATCCCAAAAACCATATTGATTAGACAGAAAATTCTTATACAAATTAAGTTTGGAATGATCGAATCAATCAAATAATCACATAATATACTTATTATAAAATTAATTCAGATATGTTAAATCCAGTTCGAATTGGAATTTCCCTGATTAGACTGCGGCAACTCTATGTATAGCCTTGCCAACTTCAAGTGAAAAGCATATACCATAATGCCCATACAATCCACCTTCCATTATGGCCAAGATGCAATCATACATAAATCTCTAGCAGTGTAGCCCATTTGCCAAGCTATCACTTCATTATCCTTTTTGTGGGGTTTTCAAGAATCTACTCTATATCATGATTACCCATATCCCACTTGAATTCAAGGCCAAAGCAATGACCACAAGGCTCCTTTCAATTGCATTGGGGGTTGTTTCTCTGGCCGTTGTATTAGTCTACTTTGATAATAGTTATATTAAAACTTCAGTATTGGGCGATGAAATTCAAGAATTGACAATAATATCATTGCCCGATGGTGCTATAGGCCCGGAGAGCTTCTGTTTTGATGGGAACGGTAGCGGCCCCTACACCGGGGTGTCCGATGGGAGGATAATCCAATGGCGGGCAAACGAAAGCCGGTGGGTTGATTTCGCCGTGACATCTCCTATGAGGTGAGTCTTCTTTTCTTTTCTTCTGGGTAACATAAGCTTGAGTTGCTCATATCCACACGTATTTTGTTGCATGACTAATTTGCATATTGCGTGCAAATGTAGTTACAACTAACAAACATATATTTCTCATGGTTTCATTCAACGATAAAACCATGTTCAATACGTAAATTTTCGACATACACTGTTTGTGATCAGGTCTGTGCTAAGTATATATTAACTGTAACTGTCATGTGAGTAGTCACTCTCCATATATTACACAAATCACAGGATAAATATAATTCATTTATCACTAATATTCTTGTGTTTGGTCCAATTTTATTTACACGCTGTTAAATTGGATTGGCCTCGGTTTCATGTCAATTAATAGGAAATGATTTTAGGATAAAAAACTATAAATAATAATAAGTTTTTAAATATTTTTTATTGATTTAAACTTATTATTATTATTATTATTATTACTATTATTGTTATTATTATTATTTAAAAAAAAAAAAGGAAAGAATCACAATAACATAGTCGTCCAACCAATAGCATGGGTGTGTTGAATATATGTAGCTTCATTCAGTAATTTGGCATGGCTAAAGGAAGTCAGCAACATTGCATTTTTCCTATCTTCACCTAATTAATTAATAATGATGAATGATGATATCTTCTGCTGGATTTCCTGCCCATTCTAGCAACTACCAGTCTAGCACAATTTCTAAAAACAATAATTATTATATAGTAGTATAATATTTAGGAATTTATAAAAATTCACTAAAAGAAATATAATATTTACTATGGCTAACTGTTATCTTTTAAAATAAATAATTATAGTAAATACTAAATAATCATTGATTACAGCTACACAATGGTTGTTGATCGATTATTTTCACTGTGGTTAAAATATTTATCATAGCAAAAATATTTTTCATGGTGAAAAAGTTAAGTTTTGTACCCATTTATTTAATCATGATTAATAATACAAGTTATTTACCACGACTTTTACTCCATAACCATTAAAAATGTAAACAATAGTAATTTTTTTTCTAGTGATTGTATGTAAAAATGCAAGTATAACTCCTCTTGCCTCTCTTTGATACAACAAACAATGTCCCAATAAAATAAAATGATTACTTTCTAGACTATAACTTTCCCCGATTCTGTTGCTATCGCGGGCTTTACGCATGATTGCGGCTTAAAAAACTATGGCATATTAATCTTATTTACCATAATTAAACAAAATTAATGTGAAGATTTTAAGTTTTAATTAACCATATTTAATTACTATTTGTTATGTTTTTTAGTTATGATTAATATTTTGAGAAAAATGCAAGCAACTCTCATGTGATATTGCAAATGAGTAAATTATCCCCCTATACAAAATAAAATAGTAATTTACTTCTCTGTATTTTTTAAATTGAATCAATTTATCTCACGTTGTTCTTTAAAATGGAGAAATTTTACCTCATTGTCTAGCTAGAGAGGTAAAATTTCTCAATTTTTAAGAATATATGGGGGTAAATTATTATTTTCTTTTCCATATAAGGATAATTTGCTCATTTGCAATATCTTAGGGCGGTAAATTGTATTAAACCCTTAATATTTTGTCTCACAACGATAGTTTTTATTATTTACTATTCACCATAATTTTTTACTTTTTAAAATTGTAGTTAACCATAACAAATCAAGGGTTATTTTCCAAATCTAAAGATTGTTATTTTGGACAACAAAAGACTATTAATTTGTTGGAGTCTCTTTTTCATATTGTTGCAAAGGTTAATAATAATTAAACCAAATAGTTGTCAAATCTAACATATGAGGTTGTTGTGGAAAGGCTTTCCTACACAGAAAAAGACAACATCGTTATGTAAGATATTATTCGTTTTTATCAGAATTTCATAATTTTATCTTGAAAATATACTTCAATAAAGAAAAGAACAATTTAAAACTTATAATTAAGTCGCTTAAAATCGATCGTCTTCATTATCATGGAAATTCCAACGAAAAAAATGAAGATAATATAAACTTTTTTTTATTAATTATGCTAATACTTGAATTTTTTTACTTTTTATTTTTTAAATAAATAGGGATGGTTGTGAAGGTCCTCATGACCACTCCCAAACGGAGCACATTTGTGGGAGGCCATTGGGCCTGCGTTTCAATGAGAAGACGGGCCATCTCTACATTGCCGACGCATATATGGGCCTTCTCGTTGTGGGCCCAGATGGTGGGCTGGCCCAACCACTGGCCCAACAAGTTGATGGACTGGCCTTTGGGTTCACCAATTCTTTGGACATTGATCACAACACTGGAGTTGTGTATTTTACAGACAGCAGTACCAGGTTTCCAAGGAGGTAAGATTGTTTACAGTTGGACTAACCGTCGGAATCAAATCGAATCGAAATTAAATTTTTTTAAATATATTTATTTGTAATATGATATATATATATAATAAAAACATGTTTTTTTTTAAAATTCAATTTTTTTCATTATTTATTAAATTGATTCGATATTCAGCACGCATAGTTGGCATATCGAAATTTCATCGACCCAGTACAATTTTAGAATAAACAACTTAAAGATTACAACTCTTAATAATTGTTTTAAAGTATCATTAAGTAGATCATTAAACTAATTTATTTATTATTTTATATTTTTTAAAAAAAGGCTAAAATCATTAGATGATATATTGGCCTCATTTACGTTTATTAAAACATATAACTTTTTTTTCATTAATATAATTATGTGTGACTGATTGTTTTTAGTTATACAAACCTTTTATATTACTAATCTTTTTTTGTGACAATTTTTATAATTATCATTATTAAGATTATTAAACTCATTATCCTGATGAAATATTCTTTTGCATTTAATATATAATCAAATGATAATATTTTTAGTTTTTGTTGCTAGTCTTATCTCTGTTTTTTTGTAGGTTTTCCTTATTCTATTTTCATATTAAACTTTATCTTTATTTATTATTTATTTGTTTTTATATATAAAAATAAACGAGCCCATATTATTTCCAAAAAGAAAAAAAATCAAAACTAAACCCCATAACTACTAATATAAAAAAAATGCATCTTTCACTCACAACTAACGTTTTATGACACCATCGATACCAATCTTTATGTTGTGACCAATAATATTCCTGAATTAATTTTATTTCTTTTTTGCTTGGTAAAATATAATATATTAATTCATAAATTTTATTTTTATTTATATTATATTTTAAAAATATAAATATTATTTATTATATACACATAAAAATAATGTGCCACGACAACTAATAAAACAAGAGATATTCGACCATGTCGTGGAAAGAGAAAAAAAAGATAAGATAAAAGAGAAGAGAGAAGTGGTTATTGACTTTGGAATATTAGTAAAAAGGAAGGATAATAATGGTCCCCCAAACACGCCATATCCCTCTGTCAGTCTGTCAGAAACTATATAAAACAGTCTATGTCTATGTCTATGTCTATCCTTGCTTCAACAATCATCAATCATTCATCCTATCCTATTCATTTCCATTTATTTTCATGCAAATCCAATGTATTGGGAAGATAAATGTTGCCCATGCTTTCATTTTTCATAATACGAAAATATAATTTTTTGTTACAGTTAATTATTATAATAAAAAAAATTATGATATATAAATAATCATCAATAATAGTTTTGCAGTTGTGATTAATCGTTTTTTTTTGTTTGTTAAATTGTATCTTTATTTAAGGTGTTGTGCCGAAAAAAAAATGAGATTAATAAAATATGGGATGTGTTTAGTGTCTCGTATATTACTAGTACGTATACATTTATTGAAAAAATATACAAGTTTTTAGATTTTCTTCAGTTGTTGAGAAACTTTTTTCTTACACGTGTAGGAAATATGTTTCCGTGATTATCAGCGGCGACGATACTGGAAGGCTGATGAAATTCGAACCAAAAACCAAGAAAACGACTATTCTCTTGAATAATCTGAAGTTTCCAAATGGGGTAGCACTGAGCAAAAATGGGAATTTTTTGTTGTTCGTGGAGACTACAACTTGTAGATTATTTAAGTTTTGGTTGAAGACGCCAAAGGCTGGGAATCTTGAGGTCGTAGCCCAATTCCCCGGATTCCCAGACAACGTAAAAAGGAATAGCATCGGAGAATTTTGGGTGGGGATCAACTCGAGGAGGGGGAAACTCTTGGAATGGCTTGTATCGAACCCTTGGATTGGGAATGTCTTGATTAGAGTCTCTCCGGTGGATGTTACGAAGATTCATTCGCATTTGGCTCGTTTGATTGGAGGGAGGGGAATGGGAATTAGGTTAGATGGGGATGGGAATGTGGTGGAGGTATTGGATTCTAGCAAGGGAAAGAGATGGAAGTTTGTTAGTGAAGTTGAGGAATATGATGGGAATTTGTGGGTAGGATCTGTCACGAGGTCTTTTGTTATTAAAGATAAAAAAGACCTACAAAAGCAATCATCATCAGAATCACATTGCGAAAGTCCTGATAATAGTCATCCGATGTCGACAGGTTGTAAAGAGAAAATTATTTAAGGTTGTAAGAATGCTGGGAGCAGCAAAAGTTGTACTTGCAGGAGCATAGAGGGTGGTTATTTACAGGTTTTGCCCAATTGTATGATTACACGTGAACTGCAGCCACCAAAATAATTAGATGGTCACGATGGGTCCATGCACATTGAGATTTTGGAGATACCCTACTTAGATCGTAAGGACGCTAAATAGATGGTGTAAGCCCAGAGCTTGTTTTGTAGAACAAGTTTAAATACTACCGTTTATAATTGATATCTCTTTTTTTGTAATGATTTTCCAATTTGTGGAAGATTTTTTGAGAAGAATTTTCATGGTTGAAAATGATGGTGTAGAGTGTAGACATGTGACACATGTCCTCCTATTTGTGGTCACACTGATTATTTATTGGGGTCCTCTTGTCATATAATCATACATATGGGGTCATTTTCAATTTCAAGAAATATTGTGCCACATTGCCCATGTTTAGTGTATGATTTGATTAGGACTGAAGCTTCAAATTTCAAAAGAGGGTGGTCCCAAATACACTTGTTCCACAAATTAGATTTGGGGATTCATTCATTCTTGACCAATAATCTCTTGAAATTGTACTTTGCCCCTCTTACTTTATATTGTCCATTTATTTCCATGGACCATATTTATTTCAATCAACACCACAAATATTTGTTCAGCTCAATTTTCGTAATATACGAGTCCATTTAATTTTTATTATTGTTTAACGGAACGAAAACGAATTGAAATGCAAAACAACACGTAAAAGATATGGCTGTCAGCGGTGGTTTACATTATTATACAAGAAATATGAATAATTTATGTAAATAAATCATAGATCATGGGTGTAAATGTAATCCCAATTTAATTTTAAGAAAAAATTAAATAATTATGGTATTTTTTATTATCTTGGCTATACAACACAAAAAATCGAAACAAGAGATAAGAAAAATTAAATTGTAGTTGTATTATCTATTATTTGTTTTGTTTTTATTTGTCGAGTTGAGTATAATAGGCAGGTAGCAACATATACAATTATTTTAAGGGTTATTTGTTTTAAAAAGATAAATTTTAGCAACAAATTAGGAAAGTAAAATTTATTAGAGCTACCAATTAATGTTTTTCATTAATAATTTTTTTTAAGACATATTGATATCTCTAAATCAACCAACATACAATTATTATAATAATATATCAATACTTCTTAAATATATTACTATTAAAAATAGACCAAATACCTATACTCGTAGAACACGAACTCGAGATCTCAACCTGACTACTCATACTGGAAATCATTGGTTTAAGCTTTCATTTTCTAGAAAGCTACATTTTGTTTTACATGTTGAGCTGAATCAAAATAATAGAAATAAAAAGTAGAATCACATATTTGCAATATCACAAGGAGTTACTTGCATATTTTCCTATTTTTTAATATTAAATAATGCTCGGTAATTAATGATATATAATATATACTATTTTTATTCAAAAATCTCAAGACTATGATATTTAATATAATATATAAATCAAAATTCTGAATAAAATACTTGGAATGTAAATATCGAAAATCTGTGGACATCTTTATTCTACACTAATATAACATATATGTGTATATATATATATATGATATATCTATCTTGGTAAACGAAGTATAAAGTTCCTAAAATGCCCTTACTTGTTTTTTTCGTATTATTATGTCTTTTTAAGTAATTAGTTCTAACAATAATCTTCTATTCATACACATTTAAATTTAATTTATTTTATAACCATTGATAAGTTATTTACTTTTTTTAATTAAATAAATATAATAAAAATTTAAGTTATGCATGCATTGAGTGTGCTTTGATTACTAGTAATATTTACTAAGGTTTGACCCCATAGAGTAACTCGCTCTAGTTGTCATAATATTAAGGGATAATTACACCATCATCTTATGAGATTTGGTGTAATTACACGTAAATCTCAAGTAATTTAAAAAATTTGCATTTATTATCCCTGACGTTTGTGTCTGTCTAACAAATAGATCATTTTGTTAGTCAAAATTCACCGAACTACCCTTATAAGGGTGAAAATATACCTTCTCACATACATTATTGTGTAAATATGTAATGGTAGTTTGATAAGAAAAAAATTGTTTGATCTGCGATAAGTCGATAATAAGCTAATCGAGGGTAAACATGAATTTTTATTTTTATTTTTTTTTTGCTGACATCAGCCAACTCGGTGATTTTATGCTAGCGAATGGATCTATTTGTTAGACAGAGACAAACACGACGAATACTAAATATAATTTTCAAAATCACTATGTGTAATTACACCAAACCTCATGGGAGAATGGTGCAGTTATCCATAATGTTAATTGACTAAAATATCCATCAATTCTGCTTATGCACATTTAAATTAATAAATTTATCAGTTTTGATGGATTATTAATTTTAAATTTTTATTTAATTCAATAATATGATTTAAATTATACACACATATCAAGAGTGCTCATCTGTTATTACAGTAAAACTTCTAAAAATAAAAAATGTTGGGACTATGTAATTTTATTAATTTAAAAAAATATTAATTAATCGATAAAATTTATAATTTATTAATTTATAGGGATTTTTTTTTATTCAACGGACCTACATTATTCTTCATGAACAGAACATACATTTTTTATGCAACTAATAACGTGGTATGAAGCACTCATAGAGTTAACAACTCTTCACAAATTTTTGTTGCAATATGAGAACGCAACGCTTAAACTTTTGGATGCAGTAAAGAAAGTTAGAGATATAATACAACTAGATTTAAATTTTAAGAAGAAGCAAAAAAAAATCATATTTTACTAATTGTCATAATTATATTTGTAATTTTATAAAATTATTAATTTATAATATTTGAGAGACCATAAATTTATATAAAAACCTTTTAAAAAATTATTATTTTATTAATTTATCAAAATTATTAATTTAGGTCTTGAGCCCAAATTGAGAAAAAAAAAATACTAATTTATCGAGTACTAATTAGTAAAAATTCTACTTTATTTATTTATTTGAGTGGGACTAAAATAAAATCAGCCCCATGATGTAGCTTAACAGTCACTACGCACTAGTACACAAATGGGCGACCGCCACTGGTAGTTACGCATGGTGAACTAAAATGTGAAGGAGCCGACGTGTCAGACGTCAAAGGTGGGTCCCACTTCGGTAACATGGACCCACATGCATAATGTTGTAGTATTAGAATCCGCTGACAAGGATACGCTATAAATTTTACAAAATAAAAATCAATAGATGATTAAAAATGGACCGAATGATTAATATTAATGAAAGTGAAGGATAAAAGATTATAGTATATTGACGGTCAAAATATGACGTATATCATTTAAAATAAATAAATAATTATATTGGTACAAATAATTAGTATTTAAAAATTTTGTGTTGCGGTGTTATAAATCCACGTTTAAATAAGAAGTGATTTTTTTCCCTTATATTAGCATATGTGACACAAAAAATATATATTATATTATTTTATAATTAGGGTTAAGAATCAGATCAAACTACTCGATATTCGACTAAAAAATAATTATAACGAGTTCATTTATATTTGTTTGAACGGCTGTTATCTTTCGACAAACTTTTAAACTAGATTCCTAAAAGACGCGAAAGTGTATATATATATATTAAACTAAAATTCATTTAAGCTATCAAATCAAGCTTAACTAAAATTTCTCAAATTGGATAAATATTTACATGAACTTTATTAATATTTATGTTCTTTCTTATTTTACCTCCTGCGTATTATTGGATGTTACGTCTCTTTCAAACAAATCATTTTTAAGAGAAAATACGAACATGTAAGTTTAGAAAAAAGAATTAATTTAAATATTTGTTTAATGTATTTTTATTAATTAGAAAAAACAATAAGTTTTTGTGGAATGTATCTTTTAAAGTAGAGCAGGAAATAAATTATAGATAAAATTTATTGAAAGAAAAACAAATTGATGTCATAAACTTTTCCCAAAAACACCAAACAAACACATGTTCACTAAAAAGAACTTTTTTGAGAACATAATTTTAAACGGGTTTAATATAATTTACCTCTCTATTATATTATAAATGAGTAAATTATCTCTCTGGGAAAAAAACAACATTTAACCTCCATGCATTATTTAAAATTGATTAATTTACCTCTCTAAATAAGGAGATAACTTGCTTCATTTTAAAAAATATGGGGAGGTAAATTAATTAATTTTAAAAAATAAAAATAGATAAATTACTATTTTATTTTTTATGTAGAGATAATATACTAATTTACAATATGAATTGAGATTGCTTGAAATTATTTCCTTTTATAAACCCTACATGTGATTCAATCGCAATTGTCTAGTCCAATTTCCTTTTATTAATTGTAATACATCAAAAAATGTAAGGTAATGGACCGTGCTCAATACGTATTTTTCAAGAAAAAGGAACAATATTTTGTAAAATTCGAATATCATGGTGCCAAATTTAATCATGTTGTTGGTAATATATTGAAATATTGATGCTGAGTTAACATTAAATATAAGTTTAATGTTAGAATGAACAATTCACGTAATCTAAAATTAATTTCCATTACAGTGTCGTGATCTAAATTTAAAATAAAAAATTACATGCACGTGACAAATTAATATTTCGTGTTTTAAAATGAGAAAGTAAAACTTATTCATTATTAAAGCTGGTCGATTCCAACCAAAATATGCAATAATTATAAATTATTATAATTGTTGAATATTATTGTAAATACATATTATTATTATGTATGAATAGGGGTGGCAATGGGGCGGGTTTGGGTAGACCTAAGGCCCACCCAACTCCGGAAAGGACCTGGGATCCACCCCGCCCCAGCACAAAACTCGCCGGGCGGGTCTAACCCGTTAGACCCGGTTATTTTATTTTTTTCATTTGTTCTATAATTTTTTTTAAATAAAAAATATAATATATCAATTACAAATAAAATTGTTCATGCTCTAGCTCAAATTCAAATAAAAAAAGATTTTCAAGTACAAATAAAATTATTCATAATAAAACAACACAAACAATCCATATCGATTACACGTTAGTCACTACTTCCTCGTCTTCCTCATCGTTAAGTATTGTGAACAATTTTTTAATTCATCAATGTTGAACAAGTACATAACAATAAAATAAATTAAATGATATAATATTTTATTAATTATTTATTATCATAATAAAAGTAAAAGAATATATATATATATATATAAACGGGGAGGGTCCTTAAGGATCTGGGACCCGCCCCAGACCTGACGAGTCCTAATTCTTAGGACCCGCTACCCGTTCCGTCTTCAATTTTTTGGACCCGGGGCGGGTTTTGTCGGGTTCGAGTTGAATTGTCACCCTTATGTATGAATGAACACTCCTCTTGGTATTCTTCTGTAATACTTACAACCTTTTGTATTCTCCATAATGTTTGTAATTATATATCTTTAATAGTATAGTTTGTAACAACCAATTTGATGGTTTATAAATCCACTATAGAATGTATTTGTAAACAAGCGCTTTGGAGAATAAGAAATGAGTTTTGGAGAAAATAATTATTCTTATTTTTCTCATACATAATTAGGATAATAGACCAATAAATATAAAATTTCTAAAATTTATAACAAATATAAATATTTTTTGTACGACAAAGATGTAACTCACTCGTTAGAAAAAAAAAAAAAAAAAAAAAAGGGAGAGGTTAAAGTCATTTAGCCCATTTATACTATGGAGTTGGTACTAAAAAAAGTCCCTTCTAATACTAAAATCTACAAACACCCTCTATCACACCATACTAATTAATTAAATTTGCACATTATATATATTGTTATAAATATAAAAAAAAAACAATCGTACCAACTTATGAATATCAAAATATACCCTTTATTTCATTTATTCCATTTAATTTTTTTCTTCAGAATAGTAATTTTAAATAATATCACAATTATAATTTTTTTCCCTCTCAACTCACTACTCCATTATTCTCTGTCACTTCACTTCTCCTTATTTAATTTTCGCATAAACTTCCATATTATTAGTAAACCAACTATACAATTAATTTTTATCTCAGCCACTCTATGCTTCTTCGTTCCTACGTACTTCTTTGTTTTTCACCCCCTCACACCATCATTGTTTTTCTTTACATATTTTCCTTTTCTCTTCATTTCACACTGTAGTTCTTTTTAATATGTTTGCATGGACCAAGTGCGATGACTACTAATTTATATTAAAAACAAACATTACAAAATATTTTTTCATTTGAAATTTCTTAAATAAAGAAAATATTTAATAGTGAAACCCGATGAAAAACAAAAGATCCTACAATCAAATTATATGAAGGATCAAATCACGTGATATATATATATATATTTCTCTGGTAAATACTCCCTTTTCCCTTAAACATTTATATTTAATTTTTTCCTTCCAAAAGGTTTCTTACTTGAAGTATTTTATTTTATTTATATTTATCTAATAGAAGTAACATCTTTATATTATTAACACAATATGCTACTAATATATTTACGGTTATTTAAACTAACAATATAAATAATTGCTAGCTTCATTATTTAATTAGTTTACACGTGGATAAATTTTGAGTTCACAATTGAAATACTTTATCGCATTAATTTCTAATATAAATACTATATTTTTATTGGTATAACATTGTACTGATGTTTTAAACATTTATTTATATTTATATAAAAAATAAATATATTACTTAACAATTTTATTCTTTTATTAAGGTATAAGGTAATTTTTGTCAATCCAAGCTGAATTTTCAAAATGAGGGGAGAATATGATGATTTTAATATTAGAGGGATATTTTTTTATACAACCTTTTGTAGTTATAAATAAAAGGGCCAAATGAATTTAACCAAAAACAAAAATAAAATAAAATAAAACATTAATAAGAAAAACAAAATAAAGGGCAAAATAGTAATATCTGTCAGCAACGATCCTCCACATTTATCCTCCCATCCCCTGCCATTTGGCTCCTCTACTACAGAAAAAGACCATAGAGACGTATACATACGCACACTTATACATACGGATACGGTACAATTCTACTCACACTGCCACTGACACAGAGAGAGACAGAGAGAGAGAGGAGCAGAGAGAGCAGCGCCTCTATTTCAGCAAACCTTCGTACGCATACGACAGCCTCAAATCAAATGTGTAGCAGCAATCTTTGAGAAGAAAGAGAAACATGGCTTCTTCAGCTAGAACCAAGATCAGCAAACTCTTCCCTCCCTCTAAACTGCGCCGTTTTGCCCTGCCTAGTGCGCCTGGATCTCAATCTTTCTCGACCTCCGCAGCTGTTGCGGCGGAGCCGCCTCATTCGCCAGCTCCTCAGGCGGATGGGTTCACTGGGTCGAGAATACTGGGCTTGGTTAAGGAGTACGAGGATTATCGAAGGAATTTGTACGGTGGGCTGACGCATAAGGCCCTACTCGTTGATGCAGTCGGCACTCTCGTTGTTCCCTCCCAACCCATGGCACAGGTTCGTTCTTCTTTTCGTTTTGGGTGATTTCAAGAATGGTTTTTTTTGTCAGTATTGAAGTTCGTCATTTTTGTTTTTCTGGAATGTTTGTGTTTTTTGTGAAATCCATCTAATGTTCAACAGAATTAACGATCTGGGCTTGTATGCATGAAAATATACAAGAACAAATTGCAACCCTTAAATTTGGTTTGCTTATGCATGCATCTATGATAATTGAAGGAATTGTATGACTTTCGGGTGCTGAATTAAAGGCTTTAAGTTTCCAAATTAGGCGTAGCATTCGTAGTAATTACCTGTACTTTAATGAATTGTTGATTGCTTAGCATTTTCACTCTATCGGCTTCTGTTGATTAGTCCACCGCTTGGCGGAAAGATCTCCATTGGCCGGCGTTTGGTGTCGTTTATGTAGTCGTACATGGGGTTTTGAAAAGGGAAATCACTTCCCTCTTTTGCTGTTGTACTCACACTTCTTTCACTGTTTCTTTTACAATGAAGCACCAGAGCTATACGCACATGTTATTCTTGTTTTTCCCTCTTCGTAAAAATTGGTGCCAATCTCTTAATATTTTGGAGTTACAAAGCTCCAATATGCAGGTTATGATTAATCTCTACAGAGTAGTTTGTGATTGCCGGTTCCAGTCGTAGTTCTTGCGTGTCCGTCGAGTTCACACCGCACCCCTTTATTTCCAGTTGTGTTTAGTGGTTGAGTGTTTACAGATTTGACTTTCCTTTGGTTGCTAAACTGGTCTTGAATTTGTTTGTATTGATGTTCAAGATGATCCATTTTAGTTTAGTGGTTGAGTGTTTACGGATTTGAGTTTCCTTTGGTTACTAAACTGGTGTTGAATTTGTTTGTATTGCTGTTCAAGATGAACCATTTTACTGAAATAGTTGCTGTGATGTAGATCTATCGACAAATTGGGGAAAAGTATGGAGTCGAGTACTCAGAAGGGGAGATATTAAACAGATACAGATGGGCTTATGGGCAGCCTTGGGGTAGATCCCGTCTCAGGTAAAATCCTTGTCTCCGTTCATTTAATAAGAGCTTTAGTGTTTAAGTTAGTCACTCAATTTCTGTCTGAGGCTATACACTTATAAGCAATTGTTTGAACATCAAGACTTGCTCTTGTTTAAAAGATCAAACTCGTTTGGTAATCCTGGCAAGGACATATTACATATTTCTTCCTTTTCTCTTTTTCTTTTTTTCGTGAGTTAGCTCAAGAGTCTGATATGTTCTGTGAACAAATCATTAGTACGTTAATACAAGATGTAAATTCTTCCTGGTTTTTGGTGATGAGCAGATATGTGAATGATGGGAGACCATTTTGGCAATATATAGTCAGTTCTTCTACTGGCTGTTCAGACTCTCAGTATTTTGAGGAGCTGTACAACTATTATACCACCGAAAAGGTTGGTTGGGGTAGACACATTTTTACTTGTTCATTGTAATTGAAAGCAAGCGCGGAATCTAATAGTTTTAATTTGTCTGGTGGGACATATTTACTTTCTTAAAAGCGAAATAAATTCTACTGAAATGCTAATTTGACCAATGGCCTCTTGCCCATCTATAGTTTTTCTTGTTGTTTCCTATTTTCATGCACGATTCGTTTACTTTCAACAGGCTTGGCACCTATGTGATCCAGATGCTGAGAAAGTGTTCCAGGCTCTCAGAAAATCAGGCGTAAAAGTGGCTGTTGTGTCTAACTTTGACACTAGGTTAAGACCATTGTTGAGAGCACTTAAATGCGATCACTGGTTTGATGCTGTGGCAGTATCCGCTGAAGTGAGTCGTCACGTTTCATTCTGGTTTCTATAACTTTGATTGCTGTCAACATATAATCTAAATTTATTGCTGATGCTATATAAATATTTTGAAACAGGTCGAAGCAGAGAAGCCAAATCCTATGATATTCTTGAAAGCTTGTGAATTCTTGGGAGTACAACCTGAGGATGCTGTACATGTTGGGGATGATCGAAGAAACGACATATGGGGCGCCAGAGACGCTGGTTGTGATGCCTGGCTTTGGGGCAGTGATGTTAAATCCTTCAAGGAGGTATTTCAAGAATTTAGTTCTTTCACTTGCTATAAGTCTTTATCGTTCAATTACATGCGCGTACTCTGTCGATATCATGTGAAAAACTACTCAAATCTGGGTGCAGAATCTAATACTAATAAGCTTTTTAATGCGGCACTTCAATCAACATATCGTTTTTCCTACTGTTGTCACGTTCACTACTAAATGATCACGACCCACGAAAACTGCTTCGACTTATTCATTTCTGGTAAGATTTTTGCAGTCGAACATATCTGAACCGTCCCCATTTCATCTCCGGTTTCAGGTTGCTCAAAGAATAGGAGTTCAGGTGTGAGTGAAAGTGGCGCGCCCCCTTCGGCAGAACTCGTAGAGATGCCGGGCGGTGTATGAAACGGCATCGTTGTATATATTTTAGCTTGCTTCCATGTTGTGTTTTTATATCAGTATGAGGGAGATGAGAGAGTCCATTGTAGAGTTAGAATAAAGAGCACAACTTAACTAGCTTTTCAGGCTTTCTGGTTATTTGTTGCAAACTTCAGCCAGTTTATGTGATGGCTGCTGTGTAAAAGTTCTCTTTGGTAATGTTCTACCTTTCTGAAAACATTGACTTCCTTACAGTTAATATTGACATTGAAGTAATTTCACCTGTTTTGTATTTACACAAATTACGCTTGTCTTTTGAAAAACTAACCGTCATGGCACGTCGTTCCTGCGTGCATATGATAAATAATTTTTGACACTTTAAAATATATCATAAAGAAGAGTCAAATATATAAACTAACACATCACCTTAAAAGAAAATAAGGAAATAAAGAAAAAATAAATTTATCAATTAATATAAAATTTAAAAAGTTGAATAAAATAATTATCATATAAGTTAAGGGTTATTTTTGGCATTACAAAAAAGCGGTGCGGCGGTGTCATTAACTGTCATTAGTGAGTGAAAAGTGAATTTCTTTTATATAATAGTATAGATTATACATATATATATATATTAGAATCGTCAATCTCATTTACACAAACCATCCTAATTTTTTAAAAAATTACTCATATACTCCCCATAAGTGTTAACGTTATTACACAAATACCTCTATTTTTTGGCTGCCATAAGCTGTTTTTGTAATTTCGTAAAAGATATGAATGGTTTGTGTAAATAGATCATAAATAAACGATTGTTAATATGATTATCCCTTAACTTAAATGAACTTTTACGAAAAATATTTGGAGGCTTTGTTCTTGTTAAATTATTCTATCTATTTATATACTATTGACTAATATGAAGCTGTTAAAATAAGTATTTTAATATGTTGGTTAAATTAACTCAATTTGAAAATATAGGTATCAAGGAAAATCTTTTTATTTTCTTTTTTGTTTTAACATTCTCTTCAATAACCCACTACTAGATAGTTAGATGGTTGCCACATATATCATATATACTAATACAAAAAAGAAAACAGCTTCGCATTTACAATTAGAGGTTGGTAATACTGCAACACTTAAATTTAAAATACCAATTATATTCTTTGTATCAAAATAATTATTTATTTATTTCAAATGGTCAATACCATTTTTTAACCGTCAATATACTGTTATGTTTATCCTCTACTTTTATTCATGTGCAATTACTTATTCTGCCTTTAATCATATATCATTTTTTTCAAATTTGTGTCGTATCTATCAGACTATACATGCGCAAGTACTACGCGCGACGATTGTTAATTTTTCCAAAATAAAAATACGGGATAATTACACAGCTCTCCAATGAGATTTGATGTAATTACACATAAAATCCATGTGGTTTGAGAAACTGCATCTAATACCCATGACTTTTGTTTTGGTCTAACAAATAGATCCCTTTCGATAGTTAAAATCCACTGGATTTTCCGATATTAGCAAATGAATTGAATGAAAAATCATATTTACCTACAATTGACATATTATTAACTCATTGTAGGTCAAATATTTTTTTTTATAAAATTAATATTATATATTTTCATACGCTAATACATGTGAAGATATGTATATTTACCCATATCAGAATAGTATATAACAATTACTTATACGCACAATATTTCAAAGTACAATTTAACTATGAAGAATTGGTCAATCTATCATATAGTCCATAGTTCCACTTTATGTACTTTTGAAAACGGTATTATAGTAGTAGCAACTTCACCAATTGGAATCAGAATTCAATTGTTGCGAATAAAGTTCAGATCAGGTTCGAATGGTTCGACCCATTATCGAAATCCAAATCTGGAGTGGGCCAAATGGGCCCAGAAACAGCAACTCGGCCTAGAGCGGAGACAGGCCCAATTCTCAGCCGTACATACAGCATCGGCATAAACGGCTATTTTATTTTATTTTTTAAAATTTGGTCATTAAACGGCTTTTTTTTTTGGTAATTAACGGCCTTTTCTTTTTGTAAAAAGAAAAAGGGTAATCAAATGGAGTAAACATCAAAACCTCAAATATATTATTTATTCACTTTTGATCTTTTATATTTCCTCCTCATTAAATTTAATTCCAAAAATTTAAAAATTTTACCAGCTTTGGTCCCTCAGTTAAAAATAAGAAAAAGAAAAGGCCTAACAACCAAACCAAATTTGTTTCTTGATTTTTAGTCACCCAGATTTTAATTATAACTTTATCTCAAGTAGCATGTATACGTCCCAAATTTGCCACAATAATCAAATTTCAACAATAATTTCATGACCCTCTTCAGCAACTTTTCAAAAGTTTCAGTAATAATTTCACAATAATTCTCAACAATTTCAACAAAAAATCGTGTTTTCCTCACCAACAATAATTCTCAACAACTAATAGAAATTTTAGCAAAAACTTGCCATAATTTAGGATTTGAGGATGTGAATTTGTCTTTCTCACTGTGGTTATCTTCTCCATTGCCGTTATTGTAATACAATGCTACTTGAGTGAAATGTTGATAACTACATTTGGGTTACCAAAACCAAGAAATAGACTTGGTTTGTTGGTTCAGTCATTATTTTCTTATTCATAAGACTCCAGTTTGAATTTTGTTCAGTACAATTGTGTTTTTGTTTTTATTTTTTTTAAATAAAGAAATTCATTAGTTTTTATCAAAGTTTAAGAAAATTTTAAATTTAAGTAACTAAATCTAATGAGAAAAAAACATAAATAAAGAAATCTGTAGTTTTTACCAAAGTTGAAGAAATTTTTAAATTTAAGAAACTAAATCTAAAAATTTAAGAAATTAAATCTAATGAGAAAGAAACATAAAGGACACAAATGAATAAATGACACACTTAAAATACCAAAAATGATTTTTACCCATTAAACGGCTATATATATATATATATTTCAAAAAGCCAACAGATCGGCCGATAGAGAATTGGAAGGCGGGAAAGTGACCAAAACCCTTTTTTCCTTGTTTTTCTTCTCCTTCCCTTCCCCCACACACGCACGCTCTCACACACACACAAGCAGAGAGAACTAGAAGAGAGCGAGAGAGGGAATGGAGAGAATACACGTCTCCGTGAGAGCGAGGCCTCTCTCTGCCGAGGATGCCAAGTCCAGTCCATGGCGTATTTCCGGAAATTCTATTTTCATACCCAACCAACCCTCCAAATTTGAATTCGGTAAATTCTCACGATTGTTTTAACTACATATGTGTAATTTTATGGGTTTAATGCAATTTACCTCCACGTGTGTTATTACAACCGAGTAAATTAACCTTATAAAAGAAAAATAACAGCTTACCTCATTTTGTTCTTTAAAATAGAACAATTTATTGCCCTATGGAGGGAGGTAAATTGCTCAATTTTAAAAAATATGAGGAGGAAGATTGGTTCATTTCTGTACATAAGGAGGTAAATTGCTCAATTTTAAAAAACATGAGGAGATAGATTAATTCATTTTAACAAAAACAGGGAGTTAAATTGCTATTTTATTTTTTTTATAGAGGGTAATTTGCTCATTTGCAATATCATGGGGTTGCTTGCACTGCTTTTGTGGTTATTGTTTTTTTTTTTTTTTTTTTTTTTTTGTTTTGGTTCTTGATTTTTCTTTTTCACTTGTGGAGGATATGGTTCAAGATTTTCTTGATGCTATGTTCTTTGTCAATTTTGATTTGAGGGGATATGGTTCTTGATTTTCTTGATGTTCCTTTTTTTTTTTTTTTTTTTTTCTTTCAATTGTGAGTTGTGGTGGTCATGGTTGTTGATTTTCTTGATGCTCTTTTTTTTTTTTTTTTCCAATGGTGATGTGTAGATAAGATTTTTGGGGAGGACTGTAAAACTCAAGATGTATACAGGGCTCGGACTAGAGATATTGTGGCGGCTGCAGTTCGTGGTTTCAATGGTATGTTTTTCAGGAAACTAGTATTGCTTATTTACAATGCTACTAAAAGTTAATTGATTAAATTAAAATAATAATTACTATGATGTATGCGGTAAAGGAGAAACCTGAATGCCATCCAAGTAGTTACATGCATGGAGATCTTCTTTGTTTAATTCTTGAATAATTTTCAAATTTAATTAATGTATGAATTAGTTAAGGAAACTTATGTTGACATCAATTGTCAATCCCATCATTTCCCATTATCATCTCTATGTTCGGTGATTAATTGAAAAAGAAAACAAAAACCATAATGCCACATTGAAAATTGAAAATGTTTAAATATGTCTAACTTTTACAACTAGTAAGATTGCAAGTGACCCAATCCAGATAATTTAATAGGGCAAGTAATATTTTAATCGAATATGAAGGCTGCAAGCAAATCCAACCCAGATAACACAGTTGTGCAATTGATTTTTCAGTTTGAATACAAATATGTGCATGCTTTCTGTTGTTGAACTTGTTCTACACATATCATCAAAAAAAAAAAAAAAAAAAAGAAAATTAGAAATCTGGTGTATTCTGCTGTCTTACTGGTTGGTTCTGTAAGGCACTGTTTTTGCATACGGACAAACAAGTAGTGGAAAAACACATACAATGCGTGGATCAATGTCTGAGCCTGGAGTCATCCCCCTTGCTGTCCATGATCTTTTCGACATTATACAACAGGTACTCATTCCCACCGCGGCCTCTTTTAGGTTTCGTTATTGCTTATGAATATTTTGTACCAGCAGGATAGCCAAATAGAAGTACTTAGGATATGAAAGGCCGTTGTACATGCTTATTCAGTTACTTTGATAAATTCACTTTATTCCCACTTAGCCTGTAGGAGTTGGGTTGGAAACAATCAGATCCCTTGGCGAGTTGATAGCATGACCACCAGGGTACTACTAGGAAATTTTAACACATTAAGGCTAAAAGATGGTCAAATTGAGTTAAGGTCTCCTGGTAGTCATTCTCTGGCTGGCCTTAGATTGAGCAAACAGTAACCTTGTGATATAATTGCCACATATATGGCTTGTTCGTTGAGATGGCTTCCGCATTTGTAGGTGATGCAGTCTAATATTATTTTCTTTCTCTAAGGAAATGGATCGAGAGTTTCTTTTACGCATGTCATATATGGAGATTTACAATGAGGAGATAAATGACTTGTTAGCCCCTGAGCATAGAAAACTGCAGATTCATGAAAGTATCGAGGTAGGGATTTTACTTTTTATTTTGCTCATCTGTCTACTGTTACTAACTAGACAGTATATAGTATATCTAACAAACTTTTGAAAATGAAGCGAGGAATCTTTGTAGCCGGGTTAAGAGAAGAAATTGTGGCCTCTGCTGATCAAGTCCTTGAACGTATGGACTTTGGAGAATGTAAGATCATATTTTATATATTAAATTTACTAACAAGTTTTTATTGTTTTTCATGATAAATATGTAAGATCATATTTTATATATTAAATTTACTAACAAGTTTTTATTGTTTTTCATGATAAATATTTTGCTTGACGTGTAACTTCCATATAGTTTCTGTAATGAACCAAGTCTTTACACTTGGTTTACTTCACGATGTTAATGATAAAGGGTTCACTTAAAATCTAAACTAACAGTTAGTTTTGCCGGGCCAAGTCTTTTCCCCCATTCTTTCCAATCTTGAATATGGGATACAAGTAGAAATGGAAAGAATGATACCCTCACCCTAATTTTGTTATTTTGTACTGTATATGTGGCCACCATTTGACATATTTCTTTTGAATACCACAGCTCATCGTCATATTGGGGAGACGAATATGAATGTTTATAGTAGTAGGTCCCACACAATATTCCGCATGGTATGTGTGCTATTTATGTATTACTGTCAATTTGACAAGTTATTGATTTAGCTAAACAAGAATTTGTTTAAGACAGATTATCGAGAGCAGGGAGAAAACTGATGATGCAGAAGCAGAATTCTCATGTGATGCAGTTCGTGTTTCTGTCTTGGTATTGATACTCTTTCTGTTTCTTTATTCATAAAAACAAACTTGTAGTCTTGCACTGATATTAAGGTTAGTGTGCAGTGACAGACTTATTCAAAATTTTTCCCCTTTTGAAATCCTTCATTTGAATAAGCGGCACCAGTTCAACTTGAAGGCATTTATACGAAACTGGTCCTACTTTTCCTTTCTGAAATCTTTCATTCGAGTAGTGGAAACCATTGAACTTAAAGGCATTTATACAAAATTGGTCCTAGAGAACTTGGAACCTGTCTGGTACAGGGAATGGCAAGTCCAGGCAAAGGTCATTTTGGACATGGTCCTAACTCCTAAATTTTAAAATCAAGGAACATGTATTATTATTGTAATAGGTAACTATAGTATACATTCTGCATCATCTTTTGGGAGGATGGTATGGATGTGAATCTTAGTTTTTATTCCTCATGGTAAGGCAGGAGAATTTAGTGGGACTGTCAATACCATGGATCTTATCAATATCAAGTGGAATTGTCTGTCCCTTGTATAAGGTATGAGTTATATGCTAGCAGATGTTAAGCCACATAAGGCTTTTCTCATTTGATGCCTTCCTCATACACACGAAAAATTAATGGTCTAACATTTCTTTCTTCTCTTGCACTATTTTCAGGGCCATTTGGTTTAGACTATTAGTGTCTTCACCTAGCCTATCTGAGTCTCTTCCAATTCATTTTATGTGAAATTTGGGGTTTTGACAGTTCTAAAAGGCACTGAACTCATAACAATGTTTTTGCCATGATGGCTATAACTTGGTCTTTGTTGTTGAAGAGGTCCATTTTTCAGTGTCACTATTGCGATCTTCTTTCATTGTGGGTTTGCATTTATCTTTGTTAGACATGTTATGTGGCTGGAGAGTTTTATTCCTTTCTTTTTTTTGTTTGTTTTTCTTATTCTGCTTGCTTCTTTTTTTTCTGTTGTCTTGCTATCTGTTTTTGTTCCATTGTTCTTTGCTTTCACTATTATTTCTCTTTTAACTAGAAGAAGGAATCCTCTGCACTTTTTTGTCCACTCTCCTGTCCTTATATGGTCTTTTTGGGTTCTTGCTTGAACCTTTTCAGAATTTGGTAGATCTTGCCGGTTCAGAACGTGCTGCAAAGACTGGTGCAGAAGGCGTTCGGTTAAAGGAGGGCTCCCACATCAATAAAAGCCTAATGACCTTAGGAACTGTCATAAAGAAACTGAGTGAAGGTGCTGAGAGCCAAGGGTAGGTATGAATTGCAACTGAAGTCAGATATGAGATTTTATACCGTCATGATTTACCCAAAATATTGCAGAGGTCATGTCCCCTATCGAGACAGCAAACTCACACGAATCCTGCAACCTGCATTGGGTGGGAATGCAAATACTGCTATCATATGCAATATTACGCTTGCACAGGTGAATATTTGGAGTTTAGTAAACCTTGAACTCATTTCAAACTTAATCTTGATTTCTGGAAAGAATGGATGATTTGATGATATTGAATGTTTCATTTGTGTTATTCTCTAAAAAAGATGCCATATATCTGATTTCAGAACCAGCTTGTAAAATTGGCCCTTCTTATAGATGAACTTATCAAATTTGCCTTTGCTGCTCACAATACAGCTGTAGAAACAAAGTGGCATAACTTAACATCCTCAGATTTGTTGGTTTTAGAACTCTTTTTCTCCTCTCCAGCTAAACTCATGCTTACAATGGTAGCCATTTAGTTTTAGACATTTCTTTATCGTCTCCATCGAGACCCATACTTACAAATGAGCTACGCTTTTCTTGAGCTTATATGTATTGTTCTGGTCCTCGTGATCTCATTTTCAACTTGATATATGACATTAGGATTTGAAATAGGCTAATCTATCCCTTGTTCCAAATTAAGGGTTATCTTGATGTCATTTAGCCTGCTGCTGCTGTTCTTCTTTGCTCCTGTTGCTACTCTTTGCAATGTTAATTACTTGTCCTTTTGCTATAGCATTAATTCTACAGATTGTCCTTTATCAAGCATTTATGTGGTTTTTATTTACTTGCAGATCCATGCTGATGAGACTAAGAGTAGTCTTCAGTTTGCTAGTAGGGCACTGCGTGTGACAAACTGTGCCCACGTGAATGAGGTAGTTACCCTTGAGTGCATTTTCCTTGTAGTTGTAACGGGTCATTGTTCACCATATCAGATGATCTACATGTATCTTGAACTATTTTACAACTACTGATTCCTTCATGCTTGCATTAAAGAAATAGGTCAATTGGAGAGTTCTTCTTTTCTATCACTTTCTTTCTCTCTCTCTGTCTCTCTCTCTCTCTCTATATATATATATATCTCCCTCTCTCTCTTTTCTGTCTTTGACGCAGTCTGATTGTGATGGCAGATATTGACTGATGCGGCCTTGCTAAAACGTCAGAAGAAAGAAATTGAGGAACTTCGCGCCAAATTGCAGGTTGGTACTTAGCATGGTTGTTATATGCAATCATGCTTATTGAAGTAATTGCATTGGTGTGTCACGTTGACATGCTTATTCTTCTATGTTTTCAAGGGTTTACACTCGGAACATCTTGAAGAGGAAATCTTGAATCTGCGGAATACATTGCTAAAGGTTTGATGGTATTTTTTAATTTCACAGTAAGTTACATATATGTGTTCTAAAATCTGTTATCCACCCAGAGTGAATTGGAGAGAGAAAGAATGGCTTTAGAGCTGGAGGAAGAAAAGAAAGCACAGGCTGAGCGTGAGAAGAGATTGCAAGAGCAAGCCAAGAAAATTGAGAATTTGAGCTCTATGGTATTTTGTGCAAATAGAGAAGAGACCGGTGTTGTCTACAAGAAGGTCTGTTATCTTTTGCTGTGCTCTTTGTAACTTGTATGTTGCTTGCAAACATGAGTGGAGTGATACTGCTTGATGTTGGATGTTTTGGTAATATAGTATAACTGCAAATAATATACCTTCTATTTTCTACTAGGAAAGGTGGACAAAGATGAGGAGCTAAATTTAGAGGATAAGGCTGGAATTAGATAGTGATTGTCTTTTCAGTATTTGTTTTAAGTGAAACTTCTGGCAGGGTGTAGAGCAAGTAATGGAACATTGTGCCGCCTGCAAGAAATTAAAACCAGTAGAGGATGCTTGTTAAGTTCTTTGATTTAAGATCTTAGAATTATACAGACTAGGGCCGAACAGCATATATAACTTTTCAAAAACCTGTTTCAGTCATGCTGAAAGCTAAAGCAGTATTTCTTTTTTGCCATTCAACTGTTGAAACCTGGAGATGTGATTTCAATGCTCCATGTACATGCAGCATGCATATGCTATGGCCCACTATTATTTCTGGGATCTGCATGCAGCACCCATATGCTATGGCCACAATTAATTCTGGGATATACTGTTTTCCTATCCTTGTTGGAACATGCCACAGAGTTTACAATCTTCATTGTTCTTCACAAAATTGTAGATTTCAACTAGTGAACTCCTCTTCTAGTTCTATCAGGATTGAGATCCCTTCATGCTTGTTTTTTTTTCCTACTTATCTGGTGAATAAAGAAAAGGAGGACAAAAACCATAAAAAGTAGTCTAGTTTCATGATTTCCCATTTATGCCATCAATGTTCATGTGCACTTTTGCGTCCAGTCCTATATAATTTACCCCTACTTCTTTTGTTATATTTCTCACTGTTTGTGGTTCTCTTGTATGTGTTCTCTATGGTAGGCAAAAAGGCGAGATACCTGGTGCCCTGGAAATCTTATGAGGAAGAAATTGAAGGAGGTACAGTTCTACTTCCGATAGTATGAAAGTCAAGTTCTCACATTTTTTTGAACTACCTGCTGATTCTTGGAAATTGAAACAATTTTCCTTTTCTCTAACTGGAAAGATTGTTTGTTCTCGTGACCTGTATGTTGAAACCATGACGAAGAAGATTGGGTTCTGTAACTGTTGCTGTTGGAAGCGTATAAATGTTGTGATAAGCAACCTCTCTAAGTTTGCTTAAAATTTACGTTTGCGACATGCTAATTTAGGCACTCATATGCATGGTGTAGTACAGGTATACGGTTTTATTCTAAATGAAATAATTGCAATTGCTACCAATGGCATACTCTCGTAGACAAATTGTTATAATCTCTTTTAGTTCAGGAACTAGTTGCCTTGAGCTCTCGACATTTATTGAGTATTCATTTTGCACTACATTTATGTTTCTAAACACTCAAATTACCACATTTTAATGATCATGAATATTCCTTAATATTCTGCCTTGGTGCTCTAGTTGTCATCTGTGGTAAAAGAGATCCCTTCTGAAGTGAAATCCACAAGAGCAGATTGCACAATAGGGCCACTTGTTCCCTTCGAAGAGTTAGTTAACGAAGTGAGTGCTGTTGAGTTTTGCAAACAAGAGCAAGATTGTAAAAAGAGTGCTTCAGAAGACTGTACACTTCCTGATCCAAATGCACTGCTGCATGTTACCAGTAGGAGAAAAGTTCCACCCAGAACAAGAAGTTTACCTATGGTTCATATCATGTTATATGCTTTGTCTTTACCTTTCAATTTGCTTCTGGGATTAATTGCTTCTGTTGCAGGAGAGCAATAACTTGTCCGAAATGCAAGCAGAATATGAAAATTTGCTTTCAGAGTTTGAAACTTATGTTAGTTTTCCTACTTCTTCAAACGATGGTTGCATTATTATTTTCCTATCACTAACTTTCCTCTTTACAGAGGACAACGAGTGAAATTCAAAATGATTACTTAACAAGGAAGCTTGCTGAGGCTGATCTTGTTGTGGATGAGAAATGCAGAGAATGCACTGCAAAAAATACCAATTCTCTGTCACATCCAGATGGAAATAGAAGTTTGAGGGACTCGGATGCTATTCTTGTGATCAAGCAGCTTCAAGAGAAGGTTTTCAGCTCTCACTTGTTGCTTAATATTCACCAATTTTCTCTTACTCCTCACTTGGGTCTCATTTCTACTGAATAGATCTTATGAATAAGTGAAATCAGGAAAAGGCTCCTATTGTTGGACTCAAAGATATATGTTTAACTTTATGGCTTGTAAATTAAGATTTTATAGCTGCAAAGAGCAGTTGTTTGGTACCTGATGGAGGAGACTGGAGTTATGGAGGTCCTCAGAGAGACACTTCCACAATTAGGGATCCAGAGCTAAGTGAATTAGGTATTATTCCTCTAGTTGGTTAACACGATGTCAGGTAGCACAATGCAGCTGCCTAGCAAAACTCATGTTAAGCCAGAGGTGACTGGCCTTTTTTTGAACCATGACACTATTGGCTTATTTTGCATGATAAAAGCTTTTCTAGTTTAAATTAGTAATAGATATAGGTTCGCACCAATCTTCTCTGAAAGTGTATTTGCTCTTTACGTACATTTGAATTTTCTAATTTGGTCGCATGAAGAATTAAGTGTGATAAATTATAAAATAGAAAGACTTAGACAACCAGCTTATATGAACCAACTTGTTAGAGTACTGAAGGTTACAAAAAGTTAATATCAGTTTGCTAGGGGTCCAGAAGTTTCAGGTAACTCTGGGGTGACCACCCCCCGTTTGATGCAAAAAATATCGCCCTTTCTGTTGCTAAGATGAGATTTCAAATCAATTTTAGGAGTTGAAATTTGCAGTAAGAAAAACTAGGAGCTTTTGGTCCTTTTTAGACGCCTAAGCAATAATGTGGGCTTCTCTGCCCGACTCGGACTCTGTTTTGCTGCCAGATCTTGCATTTAGTTCTGTGATATAGTTGTATAATTAAAATCACCTCTCTTTCCTGCTTTTCTTGTATGAGTCCGATAGCTATGGTGGGAAGTCTGACTGATTTTCTTTGATTATTTATGACTTGATATCAGTGCTGATTTTGAGCATAGTCTTCAAGTGATTTCTAGTGCCATTCCTAATCATGCTTTGGATCTTTCGTTGTGTTAAATCTATCAAAATTGGCATGCAGATTGCAATTTTGGAGATGGAGAAGTCCTCAAGCCAGCAAAATTTGGATTGTGTTTTTGACTTGGCAACTGAGCAGACCAAGTCTGCACAGGAGAAATATGAAAAGGTTCATGCTCTCACTTGTGATGCTTAAAGTTTTCCATGTTATCATAATGTGTAATGTTCAGTATATTGACGAGAGAGTGCACAATTGCCACATGATAGGAAATCGGCTTAGTTTTGTTGATCTCCATTGTATGGTTAACTTAAAAGCTCGCAGTCAGTCTTTCTGAAGGCAGGGGCTGCATCTATCTTGAAAATTTGTTTAGACTTGATCCAATGCATATTCCTGAGTTTTGACTTTTGTTCTAGGTTACGTCCTAATTTTTTATTTTGTGCTTCTCGCAGTTTTTCATGCTGCCTTTTTTTTACAAATTTCATGTTGTGTGTTTCAGCTTTTGAGAGGTTATGAAATAAAGCAGACTTAACCAGTTGTTCTGCTCTTGTTTATGCAAGCATTTTCATGCTCTTCTGCCACTTTTTTAGTACCTCTCGAGCCTTTATTCCATTTTCATGCTCTTTTAATTTTATTTATGCAAGCATCTTCAATTTTTATTTCGTTTGTGAACTTTTCAGTGGGTGACTAAGAAGGAATAGTGGGTGATTAAGAAGGAATGATATAATGGTAGTTTAACTCGGGAGATGACCCTTGACATAGTAGTCTGGAAAGACAGAGTCCATTAACTAAGCTGGTAAGTAACTGACAAGGCTTTCTGGGGTTCAATTGAGAATATTGTTATGGAAGAGGCTAGAATTAGTTGGAGCTGGCTTTGGACAAAATGGTGTGCCCTATTTTCGGTTGGTTCCAAAATAATCACATCTCATCTAACATAAGTGATTCAGTGTTTAAGGTTAAAGAGACCTTTTGAACAACTTTGACAATGATTCCTCCTTCCTATCCGAGTCAAAGTAACTCATCCTTACTCTGGTACGCTGACCAGATTTTAATCAATGAGAAATTCATAAATATTGATTCATAGCGGTTGGGTTTCTAGTTGTTTTCATTATTTGCTTTAGGGGCTTGGCAAGGATCTAAAAATTGGATTATTAAATCTATACGCTCCAATTCACTAAAGTCACTTCCATTATTAAAAATTTGCAGTCAGGATCATCTAGTTAATTACACCCCTGCAAGTGATTGATGCTCTCTCTTGAGATCATAAATCTGTGACAGGATTATAGCCAATGTCTTCTCTTTGCATAGGTGCTTTACGTTCAGCATCTTTTTACCTCTAGTAGGTGGATAGATACTTAAATTCGTGGATATGGAATGAGATTTTCTTTCAGATATCTAAAAGTTTTCATCTTACTTTTGAAAAGATAACAGCAATCTTAGCATGCATATTGGGCTATGCATCGACCATATTATAGCTTGATATGGCTGAATTAACTGGATTTTCCTTCCCTGCTTCCGTTCTACTTAACCTTGTTTTAGTTAATGTTTCTCCTTTTGCTTAAGTTAATCATCTATCTTTTTATTCACTATTCTGACATATCTTTTTCATTTCAATCTACGTAATTAGTTTTTGAGGTGCATCTTTTAATAATTTGGAGACCGTCGTGGAAATACGTAGAATTTTTGCTATATTAATGGTTTAGTATAAAAGATAAGAGAACTACAAAGGGATCAGTGGATAGTAGAAATACTTGATACTGGGATGATAGGAGAAGACAAATCATCAACTGGCGGTACATATGACTTGGAATTCTTGGGAGATAAGCTTGAGGAATTAGGAAGTTCTTTGCATAAGAGTTGCTTGTTGTTATGCTTCTTTTAATATGTTGCAATTTTAAATATATTGCTTTAAGTCATGACCTTATTGTTTAATACAGCTGTATGGGGAACTTATGCTTGCACAAGAAGAAGCAACTCTAGCTCGTGACACGCTTGCTTCTGTACAGTCTAGTGTGGTAACTGGCTAGATTCAGCTTGTGCATCTAAAGAATTTCACGGTTGCATTTTTTTATGCTCTTTCTAATGGTTAGATGTAAAGATGCAAACTGAATTGTTCATTAACTTCTTTCAGGAAGAATCTGATTGGATGACCAGTCTATTAACAGAAGCCCAAGAGATAAAGCTTGAATTTGAAAACTCAAGACATCTTATTGGGTCCCTCTCTTCGGTCGTGGATGAGCTTGTCCATTTCTCTTCGACATTGCCAGACCTGATTCTTGTCAGTAGACATCTTTAGAGAGTGTTTTTTGGATCTTTAACCTCAACTAATATGATATGCAGAAATCTTTCCTTTTCCGTATTACACTTCCATTCATATTAGAAACTCTTTTCATGTCTCACCTTGTTAAAGTTAATCTGGCCGTATCTTGTCATATCATCAATCCACATTTTTTTATTGCAAGTGCAGGATCTTAGGCCTTCTGCTTCCCAGAGTATGGTTCAAATAGAATCGATATTTAGGAGCCATGAGATGATACGCTCTTGCTTGAGAAGCAAAGTTCGTGAGCTTGAGGAGGAGAAGGTATATATGTTTTGCATGTAAATATTTGGTAATTTAACCGAGCCCATTATTGAAGTTTCTTTGTATTTCTTGTTGAATACAGCTTGTTCTTTGCAATCAAGCTTCAGAGCTTCATTGTAGGATAGAAGAATTAAATTTGCAAGTTCAAAATTCTACAAATGCATTCATGGTAAGTTACTTCACTTTGTTTCACATTTGTCATGTTTGCTATGTCCAGAATTCTGAGCCAACCAGTTTTGTTTTCTAGGAACTCGAGGATAGACATGAAGCCGAAAAATCTGAATATCTATGTCAACTTCAAATGCTCCAAAGGGAAAATTCATCCTTATCATCGTGTTCCTTGGCAAAGGAAAAGGAAAGTATCAGAAAGGATTTGGAGAAAACAAAATTTAAGTTAAAAGATACGGAGTGCAAGCTCAAGAACGCCGTGCAGGAGAAAACAAAACTTGAGGTCTTATACCATTCCTTTTGCTCTTCTTTCCCTGTAGGCTCTTTTATTCAGACATTACATTTGTATATGCATATTACATGATGTCAGGGTGAGAAGTCGTGTGCAGAGAGAGAACTTAAAAGACTGCAAAGCCAGAAGGCTATGCTTGAACGTGATATGAGCAAGCGTGAATCTATTATTGGCAGAAGGCGTGATTCAATTATTGATAAGAGCTCAAATGTGTTTGATCAGAAACAGACAAAGGGCTCTACTGCTTTGGCTGAACTGGAGGTGATTATCAGTCGTTGTGAACCAAATAATGCATAATGTCCCTTCTACGACCCCTAAAAAAAAAGGAAGATTCAAGAAGTTTCAGGATGGTACAGAACATCCGAACAAAAAATAATTACTGCAGGGTCCTGTTTGTGATTGTGATATCAGGTCACTGGAGAAATTTCTTAAATGATTGTAATAATTGAAAAAGATCAGGTATGGATTTAATTGTTGAAAATGGAGACTTGATACACCTTGTTTGTGATATGGCATTCACGCTATCAAGGATGAACAATGTGATTACTGTCATAAATGAAAGAGATCAGGTCTATATTGGTGGTGTAAAATGAGCACTTGGATCTTAGTGTTACAGTTTAGTTTTAGAAAGAGGCGAGCACCAACCCATGCTTAGTTTTCTGTGAATGGCAGAAGTCATATTCAGTTCACAACATTTCCTTTCCTTTTTGCTATTCTGCCTTGACTTTTCGCCTCTTTGAGCGACGTGAAGTTGTTCATGCATTCTATCTTCCCTGAGTAGATATTACCTACTTTATCTGTCCTATTATTCAGGAGGAGTACAAGAAGCTGGAAGTAGTTGCTTTCGAGATGGAGACAGTAATTGGAGCATTAGAAGATCAACTGGCAAGAGCAAACGGGGAAAAGGATGCAGCCACTTCTAGAGCTGAGAGTTTGGCTTCTGATATGCAGGCATTGTCCAATGAGTTGTACTTGTCAAACTCAGAGTTGAGTACATTGAAGGAAGAAGTCTTCAGTCTTGTAAGCTTTTCTATTTCTTAATACTCACATTTCCAGAAGAAAATTACCAAGGTCTGCTATTTACCTTGACGATATTTCAGAGAACAAGCTTGGAAGAATCCAGGTCCCATGTGCAGGAAATGGATAATTCTCTGAAAACTTTGACGGAAGAAAAGGAGGACTTGTCAATGGTACTGAAGCAGAATGGTACTTATTCACAGCAACTCTAGCAGTTTTCGGCATTCTTTGATGCTCTCATTCTTTCTTGCAGCAACTCACTGAAGCCCTTCTGACAATGGAGGAGGAGAAAGCAATATGGTCATCCAAGGAGAAAGCTTCCCTGGAAGTCATTGGAGAAAAGGAAAAACTATATGCTGCTGAAATTGCTTCGTTGTCTGAAAAATTGTCAGAGGTAAATTTCTTAGCCTTCATACTTTTTAAGGTTTTGAATGCCCACGAGCTTTTTTTCTGTAGACATGTGCATACTAGGGCCGAGGTTGCCAACCAAGCCGAGCCATCTGACCCTGCTTAGGCTCATGCTAGCCCGAGCCTTTTTCCTTAATATTTGAACTTTTTTGAGAATTTTAGCCCAAAGTTCGTGGTTGGTTTGGAAATCAATATGAGCTCCAAGCCAAACTAATTGTTTCATTTTTCATTTCTTAATACATAATTTAAACTAAAGAATAAAAACTTAACAATCTCAATATACTTTAAAATAATCATAAATCAAATTCTATCTATGCTAAAACAAGACACCACTGAATTTAGTGCTCTTCGATTATATAAGAGTATAGATTTTTGTATATTTGAAATATTAACATCTACGCAATGAATCTATTATCTTGTATAATCTCCACCCCTATTTCGTGTCATTAAACTATGAATCAAAGAAAGATGAGAAGTGAGGTTAAATAAAAATAAAGCAAATATTATTTCAAATTAAATCTCCGTCAATGGTGTCAAAAACTTGATTGTAAAAATATTTACTAGCAAGTGCACTATCTATCATGTAGTATAAAAAATGTCGAACCCACGAGAATTTAGTGAAGTAATTACCACAACTATGGCTAACCCCTAATTATTTGGATGATCGAAAGTTTGGATGATTTATGAAAATTACTTAAAAGCAATAAAATTAACTATGGCAAGCAATTACATTGGAGAAAAAACGCAGACTTAGAGAAAGGTGCTATGGTTATAGGTCCACCTAATCAATACAACGAATTCAATATGGACGGACTAATCGAACAAACAAGTATTTAACACATTGAGATTTTTCCTAATTTAATTCGATACACTCTCTCGAGCTATACCAAAGCTATTACTATCAAGGAATTAGGGGATCTTTGCACTCCAAAACTCGTGATACTAATGCAATTAGGATCTATGAAAAATCTATGGAATTAGATGAATCATGCCTATGTATGTTTACACATTATTCAATTCACACCATGAATTATTCTATCCACTATGTTAAATTCCCTCTCGATTCATCAACATAATTATTAACATCTAAGAGGTGATCAATCTCTCAACTAATAGCAACAAACACAATAACTCATGGATATGCGAAAATAACGAATTAGATTAATTCAGAAAATATTTAACACATTGTATCAATTAAGTTTTCCACAAGTCCTAGCACAAAAGACATTAGTTCATCCTAAATCGAACTAAAGCTAAAGAGAAAAATTGAGAAAACTCATGGAGTAGTCGATTGGCTTGGGCGTCACTCCAACCCCGAATCTGCTTCTTCACGTGTTCCTTGCCTTCTCTCTTTCTCTCAAACGTCTATGTCTCTGCGAATTTCTAAAAATCGAATGCCCCTTTCTTTCCATCTTCTTTTCCTTTTGTGAGTTCTAATTATGGTAGGAAAGGAATAGAATTATATCTATCATAAAACTCTGCTCCTTTCCTAATTTTATCCTTACCAAAACTCTATGGTTAATTAGAAGGGAAATAAAATCTCTTCTCAAAAATTCAGAATTTCAGATTTAGATGTCAGCACGTCTGCAATTTCCGCCCAATGAATGTTTGATAACCCATGGGTCACGGGCTGACTTGTGCTCGTTTCTGCAGTATTTTGATTTTTTTTCTCCATGTTTGAGCTCTTTGCTTGTATTCACCTTTTTGTCCATCAAAGCCCCTAAATGTCACAAATATACTCAAGAACAAACATCATATCGAGAGAACATACGGGCATAAAACACAAGAATATGTTGTATAATTTCCTCAAATCACCTACGTATCATTCAATTTACACCATGAATTGTTCATTATGCAAGATCTACTTCCAATTCATCAACATAATTAAAGTAATCTAAGAGATGACCATAGTTGTTAATAGCGCCAAAAGACGCGTGCCATGGCGCAAAACGCGCATGGTTGCATCAGCACCATTCTTAAAGAATGGCCCTGGCCTTCCAAATGGTGACGCCATGCATGGCGTAGAGGCCCGCCTTTTGCAAGCCCATCCATTTTGAGGGATGGGCTAAAAGAAAAACTGTCAAGGAGATGGCCGGTGGTGCGTAGAGGCTGGCGGAAGTTGGTGGATAGAGATGGTGATGGCGGTGGCGCTGTTAGGGCTGGTTTGAGTAGGGTTTCTGAAGGTCTTTTTTGTTTAATAAATACTAAATGAATATAGTGTTAGGATCAGGGAAACTTATAAAAATGGTATGGATATGATTGATTGTCTACCAAAAATATAAACTACAGAAAAGGTAAATATACACAGATCTCCTAATCAATCTTTAACACTATTTATGGATATTGATTGATTTGTGTACCCAATATAGAAACTACAAGTAAGGTATATATACCAATCTTTTAATCAATCTTTAAATAATATTTATGGATATAATTACTCTATCTACCAAAAATAGCAACTACAAGTAAAGCAGTTGTATATAAATCTCCTAATCAATCTTGTAGTAAGATTTAATTATATTTTGCACTATTGATGTTAAAAGATATTAATGTATAAATATATAATTTGTTTATGTAAAAATGTGCCATGCTAGAAAGGGCTCCAGGGGCCCTTTGCGCCATGATGCTACGTCGTGCGCCATTAACAACTATGGAGATGATCAAGCTCTCAAATTATAATAACAAGCACAATAATTCAAGGGCAATATGAAAATAAAGATGTAGATTAATCCGAAAAATATTCAAAACATTATTTCGATTAGGCTTCTCAAAAGCCCTTAGCAAAAAGTAAATTAGTTCATGCTACTAAGTTCTAAAACAAAGAAGAAAAATCCAGAAAAACTCATGGTGTAGATAATCGGGCTTGAACAGTTGTCACTCCGGTGTCAGATCGTCTTCTCCACTTGTCTTCTCGTTCTTCTCCTTTCACCGATGTGTGTTCAACGATTTTTTCAAAAAAAAGAGCCAACCTTTGTGCTTCCTTTGACTTGCCCTTTGATACTGACTCCTACATATGGTAAGAGAGGAAAAGAATCCTAATACAATCAAATTCTCTTTTTTCCTTTCTAGTCCTTTTCCTACAAGAAGTCTAAAATTTAATTACAAGGAAAATATGTGGCCCCACATAAAATTTTACAGCATCAAATAAGTTGGAGACTCTTTAATTTTCGGCACATTGCATATCTGTGTGCACGGGTTAAGACATTGCTCTTCTGGCTCCCAAACCTCTAACAACTTGTGGGCACGAGTTATCCTGGATGAGGTCTACTTAATTTCCTCACTTTTTTTCACTTCCTTATCACACTTGAGCTCCTTTTATTTTTGAAAACTTTTCTTCCTTCGTGAAAACACCTAAAATACCACAAATATTACCAAGAACATGCATCATATCTACGACAAAATGGAAAAATCAGTAGAAAATAACCGTACAACTTCTCCTAATCAAGTATCCTCCTTGTCATTAGATCCTGGAAGATGAAATACGAAAGAAATAAGGTGACACAACAATTGCGAGATCTTGTAAATTGATGAATGGATAATAGACTAATAAGAAATTTAGGAGCATAAAGAACATTATCAAGGTTAAGATGCATAGTAGGTTGCATTGTACCAAACCTAGAGACTGGAGAGTATGAACCATCAGCAGAACGCACACGTGATAAAGAGCCAGAGTATGTCAAGGAGGTGAAAAGAGATTTATTTCCGGTGATATGAGTTGCTGCACCAGAATCTATCATCTAAGACTTACTATGAGAGGCAATAAAAGCACTTGAAGATGACAGAAAAATAGGGATAGTAGAGATAGTTGCAGAGTTTTGTAAAAGTTTTTCATAGTCCCTACGGCATAATGCAACCAAATAAGGCTTTCGTGTAGTTTCATGACAACTGGTCATACCAAGAGCACTATTATGGACGAAAGACATGATAAATATATAGACAAATGAAGTAGCAAAGGATTGGACATAGTTGGATGTCATGGCTAACGGGAGACAGACAGAAAGCACAGAACTTACAGACCTGATTAATTTGTAGGTCTGAACTAAAAGCCCGTTCTTGTTTCATAGAATAGCAGTTGCCAGACAGAGGGGGAGACCAGACTGTAGGTGGTGCGAGGGAGCAATGCCAGTCAGTGGCGGCGTAGATAGATTGGGGTGCTTAGCAATGGCGTGCTATCAAGGATTGGAAATAAGGGTGCAGTTGCGCACAGGCGGAAGAAGAGGGTGAAGAGGAGCATATTGTGCGGTGGGTACGCTTGCGAGGCGAGTGGTAGGCGTGGCGACGGGTGGGTCGACTGTCTTGGGTGACTAATGAGAGTTTCCTATTTTCTTGTCAACTTGCCGAGGGGTTGCTCAAAACTCGGGATCCAACCTACCGAGAAATTTGGACCTAGAACCGGCGAGTTAGACTAGGTTTAATATTTTCAAAATATTAAAAAAATAATAATATATGTATATATTTTAAAAAAAATAATATAATAACTTTATAAATACGAGACAATAATAATATTATTGAAAGGTTAATTTGGCGCAAAGTGTATTTAAACCTTAAGTTCTTCACTTATTAAAAAATTCTTTTAGTTAGAAAATAATTTGGTGATGATTTAATGTGCAAAATACTAAAATATATTGAGAATAATATAATTATTCAAGGCAAGAGGGGCAATTGTCCAACCAGGGGAGTAAGTGTTATATTTGTTAGTTTAGGGGGGTGTTACATCAAGAATAGTTCCAGGGGCAAGTGCATTTAACCCAAAAATTAAGTTTATGTATTGTATGTAAGTATAAATAAAACATACACATATTTTTTTATATATGTATAAATATATTTTATACAAGTATTATAAGTAAAAACGAATTTTAGATAAGACTTCAAAAGCCGCCCCAAATGGTTCAGGTTCGGTTTTGGGTCCGGGTTAGATCTAGACCCATTGCCATCCTAAATGGCCTGATACCATGTCACAATAGTAGATTTGTGAAGAAGGAAACATAAGACGAGGATTTATGTGGTTCGGCCGTATAGCCTATGTCCATGAGATAAATGCCCAAAGGGATAAATTACGGTATTTTCTCTTGATTTGATGTTACGATGTTCATCTATTTATACAAAGAAATTACACATGACAATAATGGAAAATGGAAGGAAGTCACTTCTAAACCAAATCATATAAATATCACAAGAATTAGTTAGATATTATTGTAATTTTACAATTATTTGAAGAATCAATTCGTAATTCTCAACACTCCTGTTCATGTTGAACATGGAGGTCTTAATTGGAATATTCAACTTGAACAATAGAAGTCAAACCTTTCTTGGATCAACAACAAAAGCATGCACGACATGAAACATCATGCGCTGCAATTAGAATGTCTAGTGGCACCACGTACGATCAATATGCACCAAGAAATGAAATGCAACAAAATGAATACCGTGATATGGCAAGAACGTGCTCTGATACCTTGCAGAAATCGAGAAGGAAAAGTACGTTGTGTACTTAAAATGCCGAATCTCTAATATATAGAGATCGATAACAAGGAAAGTACAATCGGTAATCTACCTACCGTGATTTTCACTTGGCAGACTTCTTTCATACATCATAGCTACATGGCATTATGTTACGGTAAGCGAGGTATCTTCTAAACATGTCATCATGATAATCTAGGTTGCTTACTTAACATTATGTTTAATACCTATCAATACACGTATCTTTTAACAATGATGCTTTACTTGAAAACGTCAAGCATCTGTACATTTTCTGTAAAAGTTAACGAATCTATGTTCTGATTTTAACCTATATGCATATCTAGATTAAGGTATTCAGATTTTCCGGCTGTGATTTACATCTATCAATATTCTGCAACTATAACATTTTCAATAACCTTTTAACTTTGACATTCATATCATGAAAACCTGCATAGCCGGTACTTCTTATCCTAGCTCAATACATGGTGTTGGAAATATAATTACTGTTTACATTCTAAAGTACGCAACTGCATATGCCCTGTCATGGACTAAAACATTAAGATTTGAATAGATATTACTATGTTGTTTGCTTGGCACGTCATTTTTCTTGATTTCTGGCTTAGCATAAGTCTTATAATAAATGGAACATGTATCCAAGTAAATGGTTTCTGGATTCGTTCTCTCTGGTATGGATACTTTTTAACTTGGTTAGATTTCCTACCAAAATCAGCTGACATTTGCAGCTTCCACTTTTCTTGAGAAATCATTGCTAAATTGGCAAGTTTCTTTGAACTGCTAGGTTTACTTTCCAATTTATAAGAAAGGTTATCTTCCTATTGATGATGTGACATTATTAGGCAAGGGATGAACTGGAGATTTGTAGAAGAGATTGCAAAGTTTCTGAGGATTCGCCAACAAGGTCGGAGGATAATGGCGCCTTGGAGAAGCAGTGCAGGTTTGTCTCCCATTTTGGGTTTTTCAGAAACGTACAAGGGTACAAGTGAATACGTTTTGTTTCGTATGAAGTATTGAATATGATAATCACCGTTTACTTTCCCGAATCTTGATGCTTCTGGGGTTCTTTGTTGTGCTGTGAAAAGGCATGTTTCATGACATGTAAATTATCCTGACCATTCTGGTAATGCTCAGATGCTTCAAGGAGAAGTCGTCAGAGGCCAACCTCAGCAGATATGAAGAAAGAGCTACTGATGACCAGAGCAAAAGATCCCCAGAGGTAAAGTCTTATGTTCTTTGTGCTTACCCTTTATACCATGCACTTTACCTTTAGTTGCTTATTGATGGATGCTAAAAACAACTTCGTCAGATTTTGAATCTACAACCAGACTCTAAGTGCCAAAATACCTGTGAAGAAATCGAAATTCTGAAGTTGGAATTGGGTGTTCTCAAAAAAGAAAGGGAATATTTGTTGGCCCAATTTCAAGAATTGGAACCAGTCCGTTCGTCTTCGACAGATGACTCTCAGGTCAGTACAGCTTACTTTAAAAAAAATAAATAAAAAGAAAATAAAAAATGCAGTATTCACTTGCGTAGCGATCATAGTACTTTGTTAGTTCTCCGCTTTTGTGCCCTTTCCTGGGGAAGTGCAGAGCATATATTTATAGTGCAATATAATGGTGCAGGCATACTAAGTTTCTGGTTTACTTTTCCTGCAACACTAATAACCACAGGACGGCATGATTCTGTTTTTCACAGATATTGAAGTTAAAACATGAACTAGAGCAGCAGAGTAACAGACTTTCTAGTATGGAAGACAAGATGCGCAATGTAAGTGATCTTACTCCTGAAAAAATCGCTCTAGATTTCACATGCATCCAAAAATGAAATAATCATGCGCTTTTTCTTAGTTTTTCACTTTGTTTGTGGGGGGGGGGGGGGGTTCTATATTCTCACATACTCGTCTATATATATTCCTCCGTATATGAGAGTACCCATATGAACAAATTATAGTAAAATTGGAATTGAAAACATTAAGTTTTACCAAACTTGGACCCCAACAATTTAAGTGAATACCAATTAGTAAAAGAGTAATCTATTTGGGTTAGCTTAATCTACATTTATGTATAAATGATTTTAGTATGTTTAATTTCTCAAAATCGATTTTGAGCAATGAGAAATTGAAATTAATGTCCAAAGTGTAGCACTTAAAATGTGTAATTTGAAGCTAAAAAGGAGGTGTAAAGTCACCATCCTACATTGGAAGTTGGAGAACTTGCATTCCCTCTTATTTAGCTCAAGAAACACACTTGAGGTTATCCTTCGGAGTGCCTACACCATTGTGGGTTTGACTGGCCCACATGTGCAGCGCCGTTGCAGACTGGCCACCTTGGCTGGTGGCTTGGTGCAAGTTTTTTTTTAGAAAATCTATTGAAATTTTATTTAATTATAGTTTTGTCCAATTGGCAATTATATCTGAAGTGGTTCACTGGTGGTTTCGTTCCCACCAAACTAGTTCAGTCAACACCTTTGCAATGCCACCGTGTCTCTTGGTGGCACCCTGCATTAGAGGACCCCCTGCTGCATTTGATTGTGTCAATTCATCATAAAGCAATCAGAGCATGCTGGAGCACTTAAGAAAAATCATTATTCTTGTCTCTTGCTAAGAGGGTTCCAAAATATTTTTTGGTTCGTCGAATCTCAGTTTTGTTGTGCTATGAGATAATACAGCCATTGCATCTTGGGAGATAATTGCCAATGCCGTTAGCACCTTTGTGGGACAATTCTAGTCTTAACATTTGTGGGACGATTGCCAAACTCTTGTTTCATCCTTGATACACACAACTACAGTATGTTTTTAATTCTGCATAAGAACAAGTGTGGTTTTCTGCTGATTTTGAACAGGACCAAGTTAGTAACGGCAAGGAGAAGGCTAAGCTCCGAATGAGACTCCGAGGCGCTCAATCAAAACTGGATACTTTTCGCGTTAGGTACCGTGAGTCGGTGGACGAGTTGGAGTACATGAACCGAAAATTTGAGGAGGCTTCATCAAACCTGAAAAGGCAATTAGCTTCATATGGTACTGAAGTTCTTAATCTCAAGAAACAACTTGCAGCTGTTAAAGGACAATGAAAGATCATCTCGATAGTTCAGTATAAGCCCTTTGTTCTTTTTCCTTTTCTTGTCAAATATTGTACTCTGTATATCTTGTGCATTTCAGATTATTAGCAATGTAATGGAACCAATTATTTGCCAAATTGGTTTTGTATTTCAATCCCTTCAATTGCTCTGGGATTGGGAAAGAATGTAGCAAAGGAACAACAATTACAGGCTGTAATGTTGAGTTCAAATGCATTTTAATCTTCCCTCGACAGCTTAAAAGAAGGGGTAGTTTATGTAATGATCTTGACTTTTTCGAAGAGTGTATATGTAATTTTTTTAAAAGTAGAGGTGATTTTATAAATATGTTAATGTTTTTGGTGGGTGTATTTATAATTATTTAAAAGATAAGGATAATTTGTATAAATATAATCAATATATAAATATAATTATTCTAAATAATTAACAATGAAGAAGGAAAAGTACAAGCAACAAAAATGACGAAGCTCTATGGTACTAGAAAAAGATGAATTTTATTCGTATTAGGGATTTTAATCAATTTAAACATCACCCAAAACCCTCACTACAAAAATTCCACAAATTCAAGGAAAATGTATTCTACCTATCTTTTTGTATTAAATTATATTAGTCGTTGTGGTATGTTGCTCTTGTAAGTATATAATAAATAATCTTTCACGTTTTGAAATATATTATACATAAAAACAAAATATATAACCTAACAAATTATATTAAAAAGAATAAATGAAGATCGATTTAAAGTATTATGAATATAATAAAAGAATTGATATACCGGTGATAAAATGACATGGGGTTATTTTTATAAAAACAAGATTAATTATCGTTAATTTTTTAAAATAATCAAATTAGGAATATAATTATTATATTCAAAAATTGGTTCGACAATGTCACTAACTTTATTTGTGAGTAGTTTTTTTTTTTTATACATATATATATAAAATTTATATTAGTATAGAATGTAAAATTGTTTTTTCGTGATTTCTTAATCGAAGCCCAGTCCAAAGAGTCAGATATCAAAATTAAGTGCAAAATATATGGGCCTAACCCAAAAGCCCATTAATCCCCCTTATTATTCTTCACAAAGATACCTCTTTCTGAAAAGCCGAGACCCGAATTCGCCGCCGGTGTCGCCGACCACAGACGTCGGCATCTCCTCCTAAGGTCCGGCGAATGGTTGATAATCTTTTCAACTTGTGAAGAATAGCTTTGTTTGGTTATTGCACGCTACACTTTTCGATATAATCTCAGCAGCCTCTGTACTCTCTGCCTGGCCACCGGTAGTAACTCTTACTGCGGTGGAATACAAGCGAATACATAGCCAGAAAGCTTGAAAGAGGTCGGATACCATGGCGTATGAAGGTGGCAACTTGAAGTCGACCTCCATAAATGGAGTAAAAATGTACACAGTCGCCGGCCACCACCGCTCGCTTGCGACATGGCTTCCTCCGAAGAAGCTTAGGGCACTGCGCAAAAACCCAGGTAATGGAAACTAGAACTGTGAGCACTTTTATATGGATAGTTCAATTTTTTCGCCTGTTCGACTAAAGAAGTTAGCTAAGCGTGGGTAGTGAATTCGAAAGATTCCAACAAAGTTTGGAGTTTTATTGCAGTACGCTTCAACACGTATTTTGTTGGACTTTGTGTTCATTATTTGACTGAGCTTTTGTTCTAGTGATTAAGAGTTCAATTTTTTGTATGTGTGTGGGAGAATATAGAAGTGTTTACATATTGGCATGTTTTAGGTGCTTTTGTCATAAGTTTTAATCTACTTTAAATTGAGTTGACGTCTTAAAAAGATATCAATATTTTGTGAATATATTGGAAAGGATGATCTTATGAGTAATGAGTTTTTGTTGATGAATTTTCAGATTATTTGCAGAGGGTGGATTTGATCCAGGATTTAAGGTTTGAAACTGCGACTTCTAGAATTAAGGTGACACCTGATGGGGAGTATCTTATAGCCTCAGGTGAACGATTATTTTGATGTCAACCTACTTGCATTCAAGAAGTTGTATTTTTTTGTTCAAATGATTAATGTTGAGATATTTCTTTATTATCAGGCATTTACCCTCCGCAAGTCAAAGTCTATGAGCTGAGGGAACTGTCCCTGAAGTTTGAAAGACATTTGATTTCAGAAATTATTGATTTTGAGGTAATACTTTCGTTTACTTTCTACAAATGGTAGATGATGAAATTCAGCATAAACATACATGTAATCAATTTGCTTCCCCAAGTTATTTTTTTATCTTCAGTAATGTTGTTGTAGTTGTAGTTCGTGTCTATATGCACTTAGTAAGATAATTTTAACTCTTGATAGCATGCTGTATTTCCTTTCCTTACAAATGTTCCTATATCCACAGGTGTTGGATGACGACTATGCAAAAATGGCATTTCTTTGTGCTGATCGTTCTGTATGTCTACATGCAAAATATGGAAGTCACTACAGTTTGAGGATCCCAAGGTCTCTCTCACTCTCTCACACACGCACACAGAGACACATAAGTTATGCGTTGTATCTTAACTCTAGGAATCATAGTCTTTTTTTATATATCTATTCAGAATATATCCACAAATTGCTCTTCACAATTTGTTAACCATTTTCTACTACTCTCTGTGTAAGAATTTTCTATTGCACAACTCAGGTAATCAAATGCTGAAAAGTGCTGCTGGAAAATTTACATATAGATACAGTTCCCTGTAATTATTCATTCTGATCTACTAATTATTGAATTGAATTTTACGGATTGGTTGATATTACATAAAATTATTTGTTTATTTCCTTATGTTCTTACATTTGATTGCTATTCTGATGGTTTTGTTAAGAAAACATGCCATTAGATTGAGGAGCTTTTAGATGACGGCATCTCCAACATGTGCAATCATTTCCCTCATGGTTTCATTGTTCTCCTGAAACTACCTCCATACATATAGGTTTCTAAAAGACATCAAAATTCTTTTTGGAGACAAAAAAAGCTCAGCTGGTCCCTTTTTCTCTTCCAATTTCATGAAAAGAATCATTAGCACCAAATTGGTTAGTTACTTGAGTTCTGATCCGAGAGCGATTATATATAATAATAGAATCTATGTTTATAGCTTTTTCCCTGGTCACCAGCTATGCAAACTTGAGTGCCCAATCAAGAAAGCACTTGAAGCTTCAAATAAACTTTTCCTGAAGAATATAGTAGGTAATATTCTGGTATCTGTTTCACTATGATCTCACCTTCCTTTCTAAACAGGATGGGAAGAGATATTGCGTATGACAGCTGGTCCTGTGACATTATTTGTGCTGCTTCTTCTCCAGATCTATACAGGATTAATTTGGAACAGGTTTGTCAAGCCGTTTGTCTAGTCAATCCATGCTCCCTTCTTCTTTGAAAATGTCAAGCATCACTATTGTCCTCCCATCCATCACACACGTGTGAACGCATGGTTTTGTATGCACATGTACAAGCACAGAACCTATATGTTGAACGTATTTACCCATTCCTTTATCTTGTCACTTGAATGCGTGTAATTTGTTTCATATTTTTAACAACAAAAGATAATGTCATAAAATCTCCTTGTTCAAATTTTCCGAAGCTAATAATATTTTGGTCAGGGACGTTTCCTATCCTCCCTGAGCACTCAATCTCCAGCTTTGAATGTAGTGTCTCGAAGGTTGGTGACACTTAGTATTCCTTCTGCTCGAGTTTCTCTTTTTCAGTGTTCTCAAGCTGGCCTACATATCTAACAGTGTGATCTCTTCTGTTTCCATTCCAGCAAAGTCCACGGATTAGTTGCTGGTGGTGGTGAGGATGGAGCTGTTGAATGCTTTGATATGAGGACAAGGTCTTCTGTTGGTCGAATAGATGTTGTTGCATCTGCTGGTGATGTTGATGGGGTAACAAGCTTATTTCATTTTTGGTACTATGAGTCCATGGCTGCATATCACATGTCCTGTCCTCACTTTATTCACTGTTCTCTTAGATTCTGGTGCAAATGCCTTATATTGACAGTGAAAGTAGTCTGCAAGGGCTCTTAAGGGCAAAATGTGATACCCACATGTTTCGAACCTGGTTTTATTAATATGCCAAAATACAATAGATAGCCAGGAGTTTCTTAATTGACGAATTCTTAATACTAATATGATAATGTAGGAGGTTACCGCAATTGAGTTCGATGGAGATGGAGGTTATCTTATGGCTGTTGGAAGCAGTGGTGGGAAGGTAAGCCTTAGTTTGTTATTGTCATACATACCATTCTTTGCAATCCATTTTCTTGTGCTTTTATCACATCTTATGGTTTATGTCGTATTGACAGGTATGAAACTAAGTACATTATTTATGAGAAAAGTAACATGGCCATATGAATGATTTTTGCAAACCAAGTATCAACACCTACTGCCATTGGTCCACTGACAAGAATCATTGATCGCTTTGTAATTTATGCTTGGAATCAGTGAATTTGGGAGTGAATGTGATTTTAACAATATGCTCTTATAACCTTGGGTGGGAGCCTTTTCTTTGTAGTAACCAGATGGTCAACATGAAAGCTTGCACTTTACACAGATTTCATCTGTTGGGCTATTAAGTAGTAATGAAAAAATTGAATGTTATGTTCGTGTAATAGAATTGTGAAGTTATGCAGTACATTATTTTTGTAGAAGAACCTCTCCTTGTACTTAGTGCTGCTATTTCTTAATAGATATAATATACATCCAATGGTTCGTATTTACTATGTGCTTTGTGTTAAAGAATGTTTATGCTTTAATGATTGCGAGGTGCATTTACCAAATGTTACACCTTGGCACTTGGGTTATAGTAGTTGAAACAAGTATAAGATGAAGAATGTAACTTTGTCATTCCTTTTTGGACTGAAGGTATTACGTTTTTCTGGGTTAGACTGTTGTTCGAGAGCATAGGCATTACTTTTACTCTTATGTGGGAGGACACAAGAAATTTATACGGGTGCATGTTGATTTTTTATCATCTCATGGTTCAGAAATTGAGTAGAGTAAGTAGTAGCAAGAGCATTATGAAATGGGTTGCTGACATAGTAAAATTCCGTATATGAACTGTATTGTTCCCTTTCCGATGCATGGGATTCTGTCTGACTGAGCTAATATTCTATGGATATTTTTCTTATGCTCTGTAAATTATGCAGGTTCTAATTTATGATTTGCGATCATCTAATCCTTTGCGAGTAAAGGATCACATGTGAGTTGCCTTAACTATCTGTTTACTTAGTTTACTTATGCAAAGAAGGAAAAACTTCCCCCCTTGTGAATTCGTGATCTTTACTTTGGCAATTGCTCACTCTTGTGCAGGTATGGAAGCCCAATACTGAACATTAAGTGGCATAAGACACTAAACTCTGAGCAATCAAAATTAATCACTACCGATAAACACATAGTCAGGATTTGGGACCCTGAGACGGTGAGAAGTTCTTTAATCTTATTAGATTGTTTATCTGATGTTTCTGCTTCACCTTCAACAATAGTCATTCTATGCTCCATAGATTGTCATATCATGTTATTCAAATCAAGGTATGGCTAAGATATATAATCTGTCAATACCGGGAGCCTGTGGGTGACTAGTGTTCCTGTTATCGTTTTTCCTTTCGTCTTGTGTGCTTGAATGTCCCACCAGCCAGCTTTACATAGGATACCATGAATATGCTTGATGCTGGTCATTAAATAAATAGTTCGCTTGACTTAGTTGCAATACTTTGTCAATCAATATACCTTCTTCTTCTGAATATAATGGTTGTGAACATAACTTCGTTTGGTATATATGTTTGACAGAATACTCTCAAATGGTGACTTTCCTGGTAATTATTAGCACCTTATGTCTAGGTCTTCTGAATGTTGGACTTCAATTTCTGTTAATTTCAGGGAGAAGGTATGACTAGCATTGAACCGACTGCTGGAAAAATCAATGACATGTGTGTCATCAAAGAAAGTGGACTGATTTTGCTGGCTCTGGACAGCAGCCAAATACCATCATACTTCATACCAGCCCTTGGACCTGCTCCGAAGTGGTGTTCTTACTTAGAGAACTTAACGGTATGATTGTAGTTATATGCTTTGCAACCATTACGAACAGATAACCACTATTTGATGTTAACCATTATAATAATTTGTGGATGTGCAGGAAGAGCTGGAAGAGGGTGGACAAACAACTATTTATGATGATTACAAATTTTTGACGAAAGAGGACCTTGCGAGACTGAATTTGACTAATTTGATTGGGACTAATCTTCTTAGGGCCTATATGCATGGTTTCTTTATCGATTACCGGCTGTATAAAAAGGTCACAATTGCAGAACAGAATATTTTTACCTGTCATTAAACTTTTTCTTTTTTGGGGAGAAAAACTCACTGCTTTAATCTCCACATTTCTTAATTGTTGAGAAGATATTCATTAGGTTTGGATTCTTTTTTTTTTTTTCCTCTGTTAATGCAGGCCCAAAGTTTGGCAGATCCTTTTGCTTATGAGTCTTATATAGAGAGGCGGAAGCAGGAAAAGTCGGAAGCTGAGCGTGCCTCTAGAATAACGGTCAGTCCTTTTGCTTACGGTTGCTTGGTTTGCTGTTACTGCTAATTTATTTCTGATAATTAATTTGGTAGGATTGGATTACCTTGACAAGAACAAGACGGTATTTGATACACATGTAAATGCTAGATGATTTTAGTTCTTGATCAAAATCAACAAAACTTACTATTATGCACTCTCTCCATTTTACGCTAAAATTTAACTTTATAGAGTTTATGAAGTAGGAATTTGGGGATAGGAAAGATTGTGTATATACATATATATGTTCAACCGCCTTATGACTCATACTTCAATATTGGAGCTCATATCATACTTCCTATCAAGTGTTCAGAATTCATTTTCATTTATCTTCCATCTTGCAGATTAAGAGGAAGCTGCCGAAAGTTAATCGGGCTCTGGCAGCCCGACTTCTTGAAGAGGAGGAAGAGCGGAATGAAGATAAGGGAGTTGATGATGCTGATGTTGCTGATGTTCAGAAACCATCAGATGCTAAGAAAACATCAAAGAAAAAGAAAGGTCTCACCACCGAAGTTCTCAAAGATGAGAGGTTTACAGCTATGTTTGAAAATAAGGTATGCCATAGTTGGTCTGTTTTTAAAAAACTCTCATTTCTTGATCACTGCTGTTAGTTATGATCAACCGTGTTGTACTTAGTTCTGAGTGATTGGTGAAATAGTTAAAACTTTAATAATCCCTGGACAGTAAGTAATATAGAGGCATGTGAAAATGCACAAGGAATGATAACCATTGTGCATATCTTTACCACAATGAATCAACCCTGAGAACAATGAGACACAGATATATCGGCTGGTCATGGCCTTGAGTATTAACCGCCTCTACCCTCTGAAACTTAGGCGACATTGTTGGGATATCTCTCAAATTAGTGTGACAACCTTTTGAATAGTACATGTATTGGGCGGGTTTTCTTTAATGATTAATGTAAAAAGGTTCATTAGTAATGACGGTGTCACTTTTGGACTTGTTCTGACTGCATATGTATTGGATTTTGTTTCCGTCCAAGCAGCGTTGGAATTATGTGTCATGTCTTGATATCACTTGCAGGACTTCGAGGTCGATGAATTCTCACAAGAATACCTGGCTTTGCACCCAATGCCATCAACCACAAAGAAGCCTTCTTTGCTGGAGGAGCATTTTGAAGCCGTTGAAGAAGAGGATGAGGAGGGTATTAGTGGTTCTGATGCATCATCTGCGAGTGAAGCGTCAGAAGATGAGCATGAAAACACAAAGAGTAAATCTAAGAAGAAAGTACAAGCTCCTAGGTGAGACATGTTTTCGTTTGGACAGCAGGAACAAGATTATGTTCTTTGTGCATACAGAAGGCATCACGTTAAAACAAATTCAGAATGTACATTTACCTTATCAAATCTTTAATATCATGTCATATCTGCAGATTTTACGAAGTGAAGGATAAAAGGCATGCAGAAGCATTCTGGAACCGTGAATCCCTTGCAGACGAAGATTCTCTTCCTTTGGGAGAAAGGGCAGCTCTGAGGAAACCGCGGGAAGTTTCAAGGGACGTCGTCAAACATGGACAAGGAGGGTCAAGAGAAATCTCTTTCAACCCCAGAAGCTCGTCGAAGTACAAGGAGTATGACGATGACGATGACGAGGAGGCACGCCCAGGAAAGAGGAGGGGCATTCAATCGCTGAAGCTATCTGGTTCCCGGGGTCGTGGTAGGGGTGGCTTTCGAGGGAGGAACAGAGGGAGAGGACGTCGTTGAACCTATATATGGAGAAAATCTTCGATTATTCCTCCAAGCAAATTTGAGTTATTTTTTCGTCTACATTTGGACTGAACGAGAGAGACGGGGATACAAACTGAATACTAACATGAAATTATAGAGAATGAAGGAAGAAGTTTACTCCCCCTGCTTGTGTAAAGTCAGAATTAAAATCCGAAAAGTCAATTTTGGCCGATGTATTTCTTGTGACTTGAGTTACACTTAAGTAGAGGTAGAAAATTGTTTGATGTTGAAAACTGAAGCTTCACATTTTTTTACAGCAGTGGGACTGTGGGAGTGTTGGTGAAAGATTAGCTCAGTTTTGCTGCTACACTGCATTCATAGCTTTTGCACTGTCAACCATAGCTTAGTTTTCTGCCCTTGCTCAACAAGGGTAAATCACTATAGGCTTATCTGATATTTGTCGTAATTACAAGTTTCCTAATTGGGCTTATCTAATATTTGTTGTAATTATAAATTTTCTAATTATTTGAAAAATTAAAAATATCCTATTTAAAATTAATGGTTGTTTAATAAATACCTCTTTGTGACAGCTCATTGTAGGAAATATTTGTTAGACGTTCGTTAATTTTATAAGCATATTTGTAATTTTTCAAACATCGAGGAGTATCCATAGCAATGGCAACTCTCATGGGAATTTGTTATAATTTACCCAAGCATTGCAATGATCATCTGTGACAAAATGAAAAGCTCACTGATTGCTTTTGTAAGATCAACATTCACAACTTCAATGTTAAAAGGGCTTTCTCAAATTTTCCAGGACAAAATTAAATCTGTTTGAGATCTGGTTGACCTGCCAGAGCTCCATGCTCATTCGTCTAGAAGCAAAAAGAAAAGAAATTAAAGGATAAAAATAGTAGAAGACATTATCAAATATTACAATCTCATCTTGAAGGGCACAATCGAACTCTCAACAGAATATTCCTGCATATATGTAATAAAAACGACCAAGTCTACCCCAGACATGTATGTCTGATCGCCTAACAGTTGGATTCATAGATAAAAACAATAAAATTAGAAGGTTTAAAAAGATAAAAAAATAAAATAAAAGAAGAACTGAAACCCAATATTTTTATATTTTAGTAGGTTGAGATGACAGGAGTTGAAGAAGAAAGCGTGTTTGCACGTGCATGGCTGAAGCTGAGAGCAACAGGCCAAATCAGAGCTCGTGTTTTCATGCATAAGACGCGCGATTACTATAATTAATATATGATTAGCCTCACGCTTTCGTGTGTCTTCTGATGGGATATCAACTTGAATAATTAGCTACTTGTCATCATATATATATATATGTATATATAATATTAATCACATCATATTAATTGGTTTCCCAGATTAAAAATCTTCTTTAATTAATTAATATTTTTAATTTGTGTAATGAAGTTTTTAATAATTGTATAATTTTGAAACTTTAATTAATTTGTAATTAAAAGCTCTTCTTTGCAGATATATATAGCTAGTGTTGCATTATAATTGCACTTAAAATTAAGATAAAATACTTTATCATAAGGATTGATTTGTAATATTATTGTTATTACTTATTTTATCCAAATCCCTGGTTAATAATTACTTTGATCGAGCGATATATCTACTTATTATAAAATTAATTTCCGATTCTTTGATTACTAATACTATTAATGTTACTAATATATATAATTATTACTAATTATAATATTGCTTCCATCATAAGGTATATTTAAAATTAAATAATTACACAAACATACCAATATAAAATTGATGCTGATGTAGCAAATTGTAATATGATAACAACATTAAGCCTAGTATATAAGCAGCCCTCATTATCAACTACCAACACAACTATTCATTCTTATCCCTAATCAAAATTAAATCATCACAACCTTCCTAATTACTGATCAAACATCAAACTCACTGGAAAAATGCTGTCTGTATCTCCTCAGTTGTGTTCTGTTGGGTGGTTCTTGGAGGAAGATCCCATGTTCATTCATGATCATGATCAAGATCAAAACGGCCTAAACTACTTGTCTAGAGAGAGACCGGAAACCTCAGGCTCCATTGATCATTGCAAGAATGGGGAGTTTAATCATGAAGGGTTTGATCAGGACGAGGGTAATAAGATGGCCAAGAAGCTGAACCATAATGCAAGCGAACGTGATCGTCGTAAGAAGATGAACTCCTTGTATACTTCTCTTAGGTTGCTGCTTCCTGCCGAGGATCACTCGGTAAGATTCCTTAATTTTCTTGTCTGATCATTTGAGATGATGATCTAGGCCGGTCATGAATTTGCAACAGAAAATCTGATCCGTCATTTTTGATCTGATACATATATATATGATGTTTTTGACAGAGAAAACTAAGCATTCCAGCGACAGTTTCAAGAGTGGTGAAATACATCCCAGAGCTACAGAGAGAAGTGGAGAGACTATCTGAAAAGAAGGAAAAGCTGATGTCAAAGATTTCTTCCAGACAAGAAAATTACACATCAGTTGCATTCAAGAATCAGACAAGTAGAAAACCAACTCAAACATCAGTGTCAGCAACTCGAATAAGCGACAGGGAAATCATTGTTCAGACCTCAGTGTCCAAATCTGAAAAGGGCAGTTCTTTATTTTGTGAGGCTGTCATGAGATTGGAGGAGGAGGGTTTTCTTGTGCTCAATGCATCTTCTTTTGAATCATTTGATGGCAGGCTTTTCTACAATTTGCATCTTCAGGTATATATTTTCACATTTATTTGAGTTTATAAGGTTGGATAAGATAGCTTAGTACAACCTAGTAGGTTGTTTACATCGAGGTATGGTTGTTCGAATTTGGAGTCAGGTTTGCTACTAATTTATTGTAAAATCTATATAACTCAACTCAACTCACCTCGTCGGTCCACTTGCAGAATTAGTCCCACAAAGTAAATGTTCTATAATTGATTCCAGGCTTTTTTATCATACATTTAAATTAGATCCTATTGCCCATTTAGTCGAATACTCAAAGTAAACGGGACTTTAATATTTTGAATTTTCTGTTCTGATTTATGTTACCTATACATGATTATATATATATATATGTGTGTGTGTGTGTGGCTCCATGAACCACTAGCAGATAAGTTAGTGATAAAAAGGGTGTTTGTAATAACTTTCGATTGTGGTGGAAATAGGGTGTAGAAAAATTATAAGTTAAGCCATAGTAAAATTTGTATGTGTTTAAAAATAAAAGTTAAAAGTGAAAAACAGCGGAAATCTAATGAGTGTTTGGAAAAAAAAAAAACAACTTTGTTATATTTACAATTGTACCAATAAGTTGCAAAAGTTGGTATAACTTTTTAATTAAATCAACTTAATTTAAGCTGTTTACAAGCAAAAAGTACTGTAAAACAAAAATACTCATTCCAGCCTATTTTCAGCAAGATAAGCGCTGAAAATAAGCGTTTGCAAACACCCTCTAAAATCTCTATTTTTTTAGTTAAATGTTATGAATATGGACCTTATTAAGTATGTAAAGCTCATCACTTTGTATTACATACTAACGACGGTCAGTATCTATCCAGAAAAAATTAAGGGGCCATATATATAATACTTACTAATGTTTTTTGCATGACCTCAAGACATACATATATTGGAATTTCTTCTAACTTTTCTTTTTTTTGGTTGAACAGGCACAAGAAAATCAAGTAATAGATATTGAAATGTTGAAGGAGAAAGTGTGGCCATTTCATGAGAAAGGGGAAGAAATTACACTAACTTGAGATTTTAGCTCCTATTTTTATTATTTAAAAGGAGTTCTAAAATACATATAATACCTAAAATAAAATCAACTTTTGTGTATCCAACTTGTAATCTTATCTCATTAATTAGTGTGCTGACTTAGATAAGACCTTTTATCTTTTTAATTTTAAATTTAAATTTCACATATATATATATATATATATACATATGGGCCTTCAAATGAGGCTTATGATCCTATGTAGAATTGGGCCAAATGACAAATTTTGGATTCTCTATTTCAAATCAGTATATTATATAGTATGCGTCGCTACGTATAAAATTCATATAATCAAGCGAACATTTTATATATACGTGTCGTGTATGTATAAAATTTATTTCCATTGTATATTTAAAAGAATATCTTATACATATAGCTCATATATGTGCAAAATATAAGATGAAATATAAACTTAAAATAGAGGTTTGGGATCGATTTAAATTCGCACGATTGATGGATTTGTTGTGCAATTATTCAAAAGGGCAACGTTCAAAATTAATATCGGAATTATCTAACAATCTTATCAAAATATATATATATATATACATATATATAATTTTGAATTCATAATTATTTGCATGGGATGCTCAAATTATGGATATGAAATAATAATAATAAACAAATAAATAAATAGGGTAAATTACAGTTACCTTCCCTAAGCTGTGGCATAATTACAAATACCTCTTCATTTTTTTGAAAAATTATAAATACCCCCTGAGATTTGTAACTGTCTAACAAATAACTCATTTTCATCCATTTTTATGGGTGAACTGACCAAAATGCCCTTATGTACTGAATTATTTTTTATTTAATTTTAATTTTTTTTTCGACAACAATGCGCACAGAGATGTTTCTTAAGTTTTTTACACAGAGCAACAATAATGCAATTTGTCTCGACTGATCTTTTTACAATTTTAATAAAAAATTCAAGGGCAAAATGATCAATTTCAAGTATTTGGTTAAAAATTACAAAACTCAGATATGTATTTATAATTTTTCGAACAACAATGAGATATTTATAATTATATCAAACCTTAAGAAAGCTGGCTGTAATTTATCCTAAATAAATAAAGAGAGAGACAAAGGGTCCACATGGAATCAAAACCTACCACCCACAAACCCAACAAACAAGAACACACCATGAATTATTAATGTTTTGGATCGGCCCATCTTAGGAATCTTGTCTTGGGCCCATAACCACGTGTGCTTGTTTAAGGTCATTGAATGTGAGAATGTACCTGCATTTCCTTGGATTCTTTACCCTTTTTTTTTTTTTTTTTTTAATAATTTATAAGTTTTTTTTTTTAAAATTATATTTAGCCTCATAAACCATGAAGTTAAATTGAAACCCTCGAATCAATTCAAGTTAGCTCATGAAAAATGAGGGAATTATTTTCTTTTTGATAAATATACTCACAGAATTTGCGTATTAATATTCGTCATCCGTCACTTGACATTGTGACATTGAAAATTTTGAAATGTTAGAGTTGAAAATAAATTTAACAACTCAATATTCAACTTGAAATTGATCAGTGAAATTTTATTTGAATTCGAATTCATTATTCATAGAAAACCAAATTGGAAAATATTTTTTTCGGACAGTGAAGTTTGAAACTCGATTCGAACTTGATTCGTTTAGTGAAAAAATAATGGAATATGGTTCGAAATGCTAAATTGTTTTGAGCTCGACTTATATTCAATTCAACTAAAATTCATTTAACTTTTGGATTACTAATAATTGTTGAGATTATTAAAATAGGACGTTTGTGGCACCAATGGCCTATTAGCTCAGTTGGTTAGAGCGTCGTGTTAATAACGCGAAGGTCGCAGGTTCGAGACCTGCATGAGCCACATTGAGTTCAAAATCTTTCTATTATTCTTTTTTATATTTTCGGTATCATCTCCACTTATAGAAAGAACAATACTTAGGCGCAGGGGGGGTAAAGTAGGAAAATGCAGCCTTAAAATCCACAAAACACACAAACATATGCCACACCAAATCTCCCCTATACTATTATATAAAAGAAATTAATTTTTTACTCATAAATGACAATTAATAACACCGTCGCACCACTTTTTGTAATGCCTAAAATAACCCTCAACTGATATGATAATTATTTTATTCAACTTTCTAAATTTTATATTAATCGATAAATTAGTTTTTTTTTTCTTTCTTTCTTTTTTTTTAATGTGATGTGTTAGTTTATATATTTTATTCTTACTTATAATATATTTTAAAGCGTAAAAAAATATTTATTATATGCATGCAAGAATGGTATGCGACGACGGCTAGTAATATAAAAAGGAAAGGCTGGTCTCACTCACAAATGGCGGTTTATAACACGCAACACCAATTTCTTTGTTATGCCAATAATACCTCAGAGTTAGTTTTCTTTTGTTCCTTTTTGTTAAATATAATGTATTGGTTTATATATATTTTTTATTATTTATAATAATTTTAAAGCGTGCAATATTATTTATATACACACAGAGAGGACGTGCCATGCCAACTAGTCTATATATAATAAAACAGAAACATAGAGGCCATCCAAGTGAGCGCCATATATATGCTTACTTGGATAACCTATTTGAATTTTATTGTGCCACGTAAGAAAATACTACTTTCTTTTATTTACATTTAGATAAGTATAAGATTGTTTGCCTTTATCCAAAATATTCAAAAAATTATTGATATAAGTTGGTTAGTAATACAATTAAAAAAAAAACTGATATTAAATAATAATTTCATATTCTTATATTTATGGATTATTTTAAATTTGAATCTTGAATTATTTATCAATTACTTATTTTATTTCAAAGTTTGAATTACTTATCATTTTTATTTATTTTTTGAACACATAATCCTGCATACATTGATTGATATATTTCTATAACCTTTTTTTAATTTTATTTTGCCACTTTAAAAAGTATCACTTAGTTTATATTTGCATATTAATAATTATACCATTATTTATTCTTATTCAAAAGTTTCACTCGTTATTAGTTAGTAAAATAATTTAAATTTATTTTTATATTCAACATATTTTGGCATCTATATACTTATTATTTACTTTAATTTTAAACTTTTATCATTTATTTATATTCTAAAGTAAATTATTTATAATTTTATTTACTTATTTTAAAATATAAAATTCTCCCGTGCCTTGGCATGGAGTACTAACTAAAATCAAATAATCTAACATTTATCTAATTTAAAGAAAAATAAAATATATTTGCTTACAAGGTAAAATAAACTTCGAAGAGACACACCATAGTTTTAAAAAGTTAATAAAATAAAAAATATAAATAAAATTTAATTTTATAATGTAACAATGACTAATTATATAAAAATTAAAATCTAATGTGATAAAAAAAAATAATAGATATAAAAATAAATTTGAAAATTGTTACTTATTCATTTATTTAAAAAGAATATAAATCTTTTGGATAAAGATAAATTATTATACACTTATCCGAATTGTTTATTAGTTATATTTTATCTATATCTATATATAATAAAACATAATCATTGAAACTATCCAACTAAGTGCCATGTATATGCAGATGTGGACAACCTCAATGAGCTCCATTGCGCCAAATGAAAAATTATAAGTTTTTAGATTAAAAGAAAAAATATATATTATACTTATCCCAAATATTCTAATCAATGTTATTTATTTATCTATTTTTTAAAGTATATAAAACTATGTTTATTAAAAAAATATATATTTATCCAACAAATAAAAGTCATTTGATTCAAAATATCATTAATATAAATATCAACTATTGTTCATTATATCCAACAATATGAATTATTGTCTGAATTGATTATTCGTTATATAATTATAGTTTCTTATAATATAGCCTTAATATTTAATTTATGATATGTTGTATAAGATATTATTAAGTGATATGACTACTGAATATTTGATACATAATAAACTAAGATATCTAAATATTATGTGTATACATAATAATAATATGAAAAAACTATAGATTAGTATTATATAAAAAATATTACATTTATTGAAAATATAATAATTTCTTCTTTTATAATTATTCGTGTTTATTCAAAAAAAAATCATTATAGGGAGAATCAATTCATAATTATCAATTAGAAAATTTAAATATTTTTAAAACTTTCATTAATGATAAGGATAAGTCAATTTTATAAATCTTATCTACTATTGTCTTTCGAAATTCAAAATTACTCAAAATAAAAAGTTTGTAATATTATAAATAATGGGTTTGCAAATGCAGCACAAAAGTAAATCACAAGGCTGTAAAATCTTACACTACACTAGCATGTAAATTTCTCTTTCCACCTTCATATTTTTTTCCTTTACTTTTATCTTAAATGAGAATTTCAAAATTTGACAGAGTTATTTTTTATAATCGTCGGTGAAACATGTACATATTCATATCAAGTAATGCCAATGATTTATAATTCAATCATTGATAAGTTCAGTATTTATTCTGTATTTTTATATTTCAATAAGACACAATTTCTTTAATTTTAATTATTTTTTCCTGAATATCTAATATTATTAATTTATTTTCTTAGTTATTGCACTAAAGACATGCATTAATTAAAAAATTATTAATCAAGAATTTGTTATGACATTTCAAAAATCACGAATTCCTCCTATTTGTCCTCTTCTTTTAATCATTTTTTAATTTTAAATTACTTATTAATACTAATTTTGTTTTAAAATTGAAATTATTTGTATTATTTATTTATTATTAAAGTACATGTTTTCTCTATGGTAGCCTTTTTTGAATTTTTTTACTACTTAACGAAATAAAGTATTTTTAATTAAGGTAATTATTTACCTTATTTATTTTTATTTTCAAGCAATATTCATTATTCATTTTAAAGCACATATTCATTGTTTATCTTTATCAAAAAAATTCACTTATCATTTAAGGTAATTAGTTAGTAAAATGTTTAACTTCATTTTTATATTCAATACTCGTTTGTATTTTTATACTTATTAATTACTTTAACTTTAAGTTTTAAATTCTTTATACTTTATTTATTTTTATATTTCAAATTTTAAATTATTTATAAATTTATTTTTTTATTTTATTAAAAATATAATTCTCCCATACCTTGGCACGGAGTACTAACTAGTATATATATATATATATAATAGCAACAACGTTCTTAATTATTGGGCTCCCTTAATTATACCATATAATATAATATCAATGTCTCACCATTTCTAGCTACTACCTTTTTTCATCTCTTTCCATTTCAGATGAATTCTAACACAAAACATAGATATATACACCAATTTTGTCTATGTTAAGACATTTCATCCATGATGTTCCCATCTCTACAAAATCAAGATTAGCAATTATTTGCTGTCCCTCTAATTATTAATTTCAATATTTTGTCTTTTCCTAAGTGTACCAAAAAGACCCAGAATTAATTTCAGCAAAAATCTTGTGTTTAAGGTGGAAAATTCGATGTCTTAAATCAACCAATATATCCAATAAACATCGCAATACATCTGCATTTGCGGTTTCAGAAAGCCCTACCCGAACCCTAATTACTTCATAAATTTAAGAATTAAGACGTAACCCTAGTTTAGCTTCGACAAGTACTAATTAAATTAAGGGTAAATTACAGTGACACCCCTTGAGGTTAGACCAAAATACACAAATACTCTCTATTTTTTGTAGAATTACAGCTACACTCCCGAAGGTTATAATTGTATTACAACTACACCCCATATTCTAAGGCAAAGCTTACACTAGTATCTCCTGAAAAATATTACGCTACTCCCCTTAGGGAGTGTAGTTGTAATTATACAAAAGACATGAGGTATTTGTGCAATTAAATTTAACCTCCAGAGTTGTCAATGTGATTTACCCTTAAATTAATTAATTACACAGTATAAAGGGATCTATCAGACAGTTAATTGTGGGAGTGGGAGTAGGGCAGAATCAAATTGAAAGTCTCTTTTTGTTTCTGAAAGAAAAATGAATGTTGAGCAGAAGTCATAATTATATATATGAATGGTGGGTGTGTACTAAAATCATATTGAATGACATGTTGGTCTTTGTACACCAAATGAACCCTCAAAATTGATCAGCCAAACAACAAATATATATGTTGATTAATCCTCTTTTTTATATAGTATATTACTCCACTTTTTTAATAATTTATTTCGATTGATCTTATCAGGATAAAATTCTATTGATCCTTAAACAATTGATGGTATTCTTGTGTTAGGATTTAAGGTAGAGTTAATTCACACTGTATGAAGGCGTGCCGCATGTAGGTCCATGTGCGAGTGCGTGAGGTAGAGTTGTCCCAAGAGGACGGAAACGGCATGCGTGATGATATTACCCGATGTAGGGTTCATATATAAGCACCTCTAGGTAGAGCTGATCCAAAAGCGCCCACACCGTATGAGAGTGTATATGTATTAGACAGAGTGGGCGTGGGCTCCAACCCCCTATTCTTTTATGGGTGCTTATCAAGGTAAAGTTAATCTAATATAGGCCCACACCACACACAGACATGAGTATGGATTGGATAGGAAAGAATATAAGGGTCCCAGTATCCGTGTGTGGGTACTTGAGATACAATTGACCTAAAAGTACTGCTTGCATTACATGAGGGTGTGTGCAGATCGTTCAATTCACCCATTAGGTTGGCTACCTGAGGTAGCTACTCTTCTTTAATTTGGCTAGTTTATTTGTCAAATAACGATTGTTTATTTTGAAATTAGATGTCTTATTCTTTGTTCTCGATTCTAGTTCTTGCTATTCGTTTCAATCTAAATTTGTTACAGGAACTACTATAGGTTTCTACCCAAAACTCAAGTAATTCTTACATAATAAAACTGTACGCCTTTGGATATAATTAAGTCATCCTCACTCTTTTAAAAAAAATTGAAACACTTGGTGGTTATTGTTTTAATTGTGTGGAGTACCTGTCATCTTTTCGCAGCCAAGTTAACCTAGAAGGGCTCATATTGCAGGAGAAAATGTGAAGCTCTCGTTCCCCGTAAGGTAGTGAACAAATCTTGAACGTTGTGGTATAACATGGTGTCCATCCTCCTCAGTAATCAATATTTTTTTAAAAAAATAACAATTTGTTGTATGCATTAGGTATATATAAAAATATGAAATAATAGTAATTAAAATCAAATCAATAATTAAATTTTATATTATAAGATGCCACTACTACTGCAGGATCAAATACATGGAATAGTACTAAAAATCAAATTGCAAGTGGAAGAGACAATGTTTGGAGTACCACTACAACTTTATGACAAAAAGCATGTCCATATAATTTTCTGGAGCACAGTTTTTTATGGCTAGTTGGCTTGCAAATTCATTGTACTTGATCTTCAAAAATGCACCATAATTACCCCCAAAATCAAAAATAAAAATAAAAATTCCACTAATAATAAAAATTTATAATTGTAATGATAAAAAAAATGTACTCCATAATACAATAGCAGCTGCAGATATAATTTAAATGCAACTTTCATTTTTTATTTTTATTTTTTACAATATATGTGTTGGTGCACTGAACAAGTCTAATTAGACCCATATCGTTTGTAATTCTTTAATGTTCAACTATATTTGAATCTTGAATATTTGTGAAAAATATTGCATAAAATTTAAGATTTATTTTTTATTCTCCTACCCCACTAAGTTATTATTATTATTATTATTATTATTATTATTATTATTATTATTAAGGAGAATCAAAGTTGGTTTCCTAACTACCGACCTCTGCATTACAGGTGTACGTAAATTTTTAGAATTAAAATAAAATAAAAGTTCTTGTAAATTATTTTTAGATACTCTAAAACTTCTGAACAACATAGAAATTTCATAGTAAATAATAAATTCATTTATCAATAAGTTAAGGATAAATTACAACAAGCTCTCATCGAATTTGGCATAATTACAAATACTAATCGTTCTTTTAGGAAATTACCAACACTTTTTTAATTTTAATGGTCGTCCAACAACTAACTCATCCGTTGGTCTCCGTTAGACTTTCATCCATTTTTTGTGGTGAACTGGATACAATATCATTATGGATATGAATTATAACTTTACTTTTTTTTTAAAAAAAAATCTGAAATTTTTGTATGTACTAAGTTGACAATTCTTTTTACAACTTTCAAAAAAATTTCATCCATCTCGTTCTGTTTTTTTTTTTAATTAAATTTTTTTTAGAAAAATATACATCACAAGAGAGAAGTGGATAATTCCAAACCTCATGATTGCCTAATTTCATCAAATATCATGGAGTATTTATAATTATGTGAATCTCAAGTAAATTCGTTGTAATTTATTGAAAAATCAAACAAAAACAAGGGAATTGAGTTATCTTTTAGAAAATATGGGAACTTAATAGTAATTTTAAGAGGAAAAGACAAAAATAAATAAAAACAGGACATAATACATGAATTGATTTTGGACAGCAATATATGTTATGTATGTAATGTGCCTTAAAGTCGCATTTTTAAATGTACATAAAAAATGATTTGTTTCTGATGCGATGTCCCATCTAGAAATGACAACATTCGTCCCACTTGGTTTGCTTCAATTTTGGCAACATATAGTTTGCAGGAGACTATTTATTACTCTTTCTACTCCATTCCAAAGATATTGCCAGGCAATTAATGTTGATGGCAGACCAAGTTTTTCAAATATAACTTATTTGCCCTTAGTCATTGTCTTTAAATAGTAAGAGAAACTACATTTTACGTTTCATAACTTACACTGTTTGTGATTTTGGTCCCATTAATTTTTGATGTAGCAATTTTAATCTCATAAGTCCACAAACGTTGTAATTTTAGTGCCATTGATGAAATTTTAACGGAAGGAGCACGTGCATGGGACTAAAATTGCAATGTTTGTGGACTTATGGAACTAAAATTGCAACGTTTCATTAGATGCGACTTATGGACTTAACGGGTTTTGTTAATGGGACTAAAATTGCAACGTTTGTGGATTTATGGGATTAAAATTACTACATCAAAATTACGTCCAGCGCAACATTCCAGGTTCCGACTTGAAGGCAGAACCTCACATTACGTCTAAGATTCAAGTTTGAAAGCAGCAGTATTCTTGTATTGTTGGGATGATATCCAAAAGTGGATTTGGATGGGATGAGAGTAAGTGCATGGTCACGATTGAGGAGAATGATAAGGATGTCTGGGATAACTATGTCAAGGTATGCTTAGGTCTTTTACTATTTCGGATTACCATACCGGCGGTTCTTTGCTATACTTGCAATTTTTTTACCTATTTTTTTTTACCTTCAGTACGGTATGCTTGAGTAGCTTATATATGCATTACATTTACACAGGGTGCGTGTTTGGTATGTAGGTTGATCCTTATGCAAAAACTATGCGCTACAAGTCATTTCCCTACTTTCTGATTTGGCGTGAAATACTCGGTAAGGACCTGCTTCGGGTGAAGAGGCAAATGAAATCTGTTTGGAGAGAGAGAAAAAAAAGGACGATGTCTACATACCAACCACTGAATGGAATCAGATACTGGCTTCGTGGGGCCCGAGGAGGATCTACCCTTGTCATCACACATGAATGTTGATCCAACCGTCAATTCTTCCAGTGCCACCAAACGCACAGGATCCTCATCAAGGAAGCGCAAGGTAATTGACCCTTTGGCAGAATTACCACAACTGGTCAACGTGGTCACCAATTTCTGCGATTCTGCAAACGTCCGGGCTGAAAAACTAGTAAGGGACCTAGAAAGTGAATTTGGTGATCCCGAAACCCGTTTGGTGTTGGAGGCTGTCAGGCAGCTAAAGCATCTTGACGAAAACGAGCATCTCGTTATTTTCCAATGTTTGGTTAAGCGCATGAAGGATCTTGAGCTCTTCTATTCCTTGTTGGGTGATTCTCGCGAGAAATGGGTTCGGCTAATGTTGGATGGCCGTTTCTAGAAGTAACTGCATGTGGGTCATTTATAAGTTAGGACACTTACATGTTGGATGGATGGTCGTTTCTAGAAGTAACTACATGTGGGTCATTTATAAGTTAGGACACTTACATGTTGGATGGTCGTTCCTAGAAGTAACTGCATGTTGGATGGCTATGTCTAGATGTAACTACATGTTGGTGAGCCATGTGTAGAAGTAACATGATTGATAAGACAATTACAACAATGTCGTGCTTAATATCTACGCAATGTGTTTGAACGTATTGATAATACTGACTATTCGGATATGGGTTGGTTTTAACATGTCCTGAATTTGACGCAATAGCTTAATAGAGGTGTTGATATATTATGACCCGAATGGTTTGGACCATGGTTTTTTTTTTGTCTTCATCCACATGTTGACTTACAGAAATTTAATTGCCTTTTTGTAACCGGGAACGCCACCAGTAGGCTAATACCAAATGACAACTTTAGGGATTTTAAATAGTAGAACAAGTTCGAAGGTTGTAGACTTGAACAATTTCATTAGCGCAATAGATATCCCATACGTACGATTACATAATTCCCAAGACTTTATACTATTTGCTGAAAAGTTCCATGCCTCTATTCCAAACACAATCGTGAACCTGTCCTAATATCTAGCAGATGGAACCATAGTATTAAGGGCAACAGGTGGGGATACACAAGTACGCTAACGAAATCAGTTGCATGAAACACCCAGCCGTTCATCACATGCAATGAGCAAAAAGTAACATGTCAAAAAGGACTTTTAATAGCAGCTCCCACCCGTATCCTAGTACTATCAACCCAAACTTGATCCAAAGCATAGTAAATTACAACTGCAGCAGCAAAAAGGGTCTTTATGGAAAACCTAAATGGCAGTGCGAACGGTCCTTCTCCCCAGTAGGCTAGAGACGACATCATAACCTCCACTTGGTCCTTCTTCATCCTGAGTTTTGTAGCCGAGTAAAAGCACATCGCCCTCTTTACCGTCGGTATCATGAGAAGCTGTAGCCTGCGCCACAGATGGATCATTTACATCAGCCTCGAATATTTGTCGAAGTTGCTCGTAACGCCTCTCCCCACGCCACCAGTAAGCTTTTGCAAACGGACAGTCCTACGTTATACAAGGTGGGTGCAAAACACAACTATAACTTGCCTTTTTGTAAACAGTTGCGACATCGAAGCAAGCAAACGGAACACTAAAATAAGCGATACAAGTTCGGAACTTTATTAAATTTACCACGAATAATCTGTCCCAGGATTCCTTGCTACCTATGACCCGGTTGGTATTGGGGTTCCAGTCGAATCCCGGATCGGAAAGTATGCGGCAGAATGTCTCATACCTCTGTCGTAGCACATCAAGGCGCGCACTGTAAAACTCCATACCGTACTGCACTGGTGAGAAGCTATTCACAATGTCCGTTGCGAACCTGATACCGGCAGCGTCTGGCATGTTTGCGTCGGACTGTTCACATCCCCGTTCTGCCACCCATGCCAGCGAGTTGATGAAAGCCACATCGTGAGCCTTTGTCCATCTGTTTGTGTAAAAGAACTTTGCTTGGGACCTGATTCTCCGGCGAGATACCATGGTTTCCGCTTGTGGACTACAGTCCTCTAACGGGGTAAATCTGGATGGGTAAGTTAAGTGGGGATATCGTAAATGGCAATGAAACATTTATATAGGCAAAATCTAGTTCTCCCACAGACGTATCTGCATTGATAAATGAGATGTCAAATACCTTGAGTGAAGGAGGCATTGCCAGGCTATGTCCAACTTGGGGTATACGTGCATTTACCCCAAACTATCTCGATCCTGCTGCGTGCCATGATTGCGGTCGATTCGCAAATCCATTGACAATACATTACAAGCGTCGGATGTAATAGCAAAAAGGCTGGAATGCCGTGGTTACATTTTTAGGGTAATAATGCATGTGTGTCCCACCACTCTGGCAGCCTTTGACGGCGACATTTGGTATCGTTCCCTGCTAGGTTTGGTATTTTATATATGTTCTTAACTCTGGCGGTGCATTGAAGAAATAGAAAATTCACAGCAAAATATGATGATTTCTTCTGGGTGTTAGAAGCCATATAAAAATCCAATATTTTACACATGACTGAGATGCGTGCTACACATGTTTTAAAAATATTTAATCATTATTCATGTAGTATGCTTCAGTCCTGGGAGGATCTTCCCCGCAGAGATAATTAATATTCACCAATTGAGTCTTGTACGTTACCGTAGCGCAAGGAATTATTATAAAAAGACTATTGCAATTAGCGTCGCATAGCATTATGCAACAGGTTTGGTTGTAGCACTATTTAGTCATCACAAACAGAGTTAAAAACACTAGGTGATAGACACACTATGTAACACACACGTACCTGTCTTTTTATACATAGTGCTAGGCAACAAGCCCATCAGGCTTCAATTGTTGCACAAAGTACAGCGTATGAGAACGACATGGTTACATACGGAAATAATGCCCACATAGGATCCGTAGGCACACCTAAAAGGAAGAAACGGTTATTTCCATTATCATAGACAGTGACTCAAACGATGATGTGGCTGACGGTGTGCGTCAGACACCTAGCTGAATATATGAAACAAGCATATATAAGGAGACCTTTCACATACGGACACATACCTAGAAAACCCTAGACACACGTAACCCTAATATCGTGTTGATTAATGACCATGCACGTTACTTAAACACGCAGACATCCCCACATATTGCATGCACGTATCCATGCAATCCCATCAGTCTTCTTTCTTAATAGGTGTTGCATTGGACGTTGTAGAGCTCGCTGGCCCCGCAGATTTGCTGCTTGGTGGAGAGAGCTCCGTAGACGGAGTCTTGGGTTGCCTGGATCTAGGGACACCTGGAGGTGGAAGAACAGAATCAACATCGCTGTCTGTGCCATAATAGTCTTCCATCCATTTCAACATGGAGGAAGACGAGTCTGAGCTGTCGAATAGGTTCACCACTGGTTGTGGGCAAGGTCCTTCGATTTCTCGTGGCGGAGGAGCATCTACCCAGCCCTCTTCTCGGGGAGGCAAATTTAGATCAAATATGTCAGCGTCTATCACATCATTTTCGCCGTAGTTGGCACGGTCGAAAAGCCTGCTCAGCTCGTCCCATAATTCATCGTACGCGTTAATGTAACATTTGGCCCGCTTGTTCTCCTGTGGCACGTAATAATAAGTACAATTTAGCAAGTGGCAAAACATTATTTTTCCATGTGGAAAACACTTGTTAATGAATGTGGAAGTTATGGAAAATGTAAACCCTAATGTATTTTTGCGACAAGCGATACTAACCCAGCAAAGACACCTCCAGATTTCATCTGTCGCCGTAACGAACCCTAGCCTATGATTCCATATAACTCCTTCGGTGTTGATAACCCAACGAAAAATATCGTAGCGCTCACGGAGCCTAGCCACTCGTGTCTGAGCCCATTCATACGTAACCTTCGTTTCATAATGTTTGTTGACGTCGTACAAAGCACACATGACGGCGTGAATGTTCTGGCGCTTAGGGCGGAAAAATCTAGCCCTAGCGTGCCCAACAAGGGAGTCAACAAAAGTTTTTTTTCCATATCTTTAGTCCACCAACATGGCCATGGGAATCCATATCATACATAGTGAAAACTCGCGGAACACATTGTAAAGGTAATTTTCATTCCGACTTGGGGACTGAAGAGGCGGATGAAACTTCGTCGTCATAGTCAGAGACTCTAAGAATGGTGGCTTGCGATGAGGAGGCACTTTCCAACTCGACGTCATCATCGGACGAGGTTTCATTGTCGTTGTCGGGCCGACCGAATATTATCTTCAGCTCATTCAATTTCGATTCAGGCTTTCAACGATAGGCTAGTGCGAACGGTTGTTCCTGATTACAAAGAGAGGGGTTATCCACATAAATAGTACCGTCAAGGTGAGCACAGTAGGAAAACAAAGGTGGGGGGCTGTATGTATGTTAAATGGAATTAGTAGGTATTTGATGCCTTCGAAAATTGAAAATTAAATTCGAATTACCCGGCTTATTTCGTCCCACACATAATCTGGTGCCCATACTTGCTTCCACCGAGCGAGCCAAAAGACCCCCCTCCCGGCTTATCAGCCACACGAAGGTCGTGTGACGTTTGCGCAAGTGCAAAAGGCGCTCAATACAGTAACGGTAGGAAAGTCGTTTACCAAATTGGTTGTTGGCCGCCCGTTGTGCGGCGTAACGGCCCCTACAGTTGGAAGGTTGTTCTCAACTTGTGGGGCAGCAGTCTGGTAAGCAACTAGTGCATCGATGAAGACATCGTCCATGTCTTTGTTGAAATACCTTTGGTAAAAGAATTGGTCTTGGGGAGGGCACATTATGCTGGACACCGAATGTGGTTGAGGGTGTGGGGGCGGTAGCTGTAAAACTCGCTAGAACGAGTTAGTATGCATTCTAACAGGATAGAGGTGAAAGACTTTTTTATAACAGAAGATGTGTTGGTGAAGATTAACTACATACTGAAATGGTAGGTGGTCGTAATTAACACTTCACATTAACTTGCACTGCGAGTCAGTACAAAAAGTGAAACTATTTTAAAAGGCCATAATGTACTTAAATCCGACCAGGCGCGGGATATGAGGCTTTCCAATTTACTGTGCCTGCCTGGTATACTATAACAATCAATCTAAGTCGCGGTTAGACAGACTGAGGCCAATTTGCATCCTAAGCCAAACACCGTTTCATTCTCAACAACTTTTTCTATAATAGATCAGGGATTACAAAAAAAAAGGCACAACAAACGCATTAACATAAATTGAAGACTTCAACGACCAGTAGCGCATTTCGTTACCACTTACATATTGCTAGTATATTGAAATATTCCATAATATGTTGGCTTCGGCATAGGTTAACAAAAGGCTGATCCATAACTTACAACGAACATACACAGTGGGAATGGAACACCTAACAGCGGCATACGGCCAGGGCCATCACCAACAAGCTGCTGGCCCAACCAATGAGTAGGAGGCGCACTACCATGTGGAACCGGCTTTTCGAATCTTCTAATCGTGCTTCTCGAGCTCTAGCATGTTCTTCCTCAATTTCGTAGCGTTTAATGCGTCTAAGTAGACTTGGGATTACATCGCGAGTATGTCGACACATTGGTAGGTCAACCCATTCAAACGAACCGCAATATGAACCCTGTAGCAGCACAAACGGATGAAGTTTGCTTCACATTTAAAAACTAAGTTTTACCAAAATATTAGTCTACAACATGTTCCTAACATAATTTAGGATTTAAGGATTCCACATTTCTAGGCAATGATAGAAAGGAATAGAAAACTGACACTATAACCGGCACAAGCCCTAAATCATCGCTCGGGGTTGTTGTTCATCCACGAGGTCCTTACTACGGTCTCGTTCCTATAGGTACAAATTCGCAAGAGGACACCAGTGGAAGAAGCGCGGCTTTGGTTGGAAAATGTTGTTGACTTAGGAATTGAACTCGTATCTGTCTCCTCAGACCACGACCTATTGTCTAGCGGCATCTGTAAGGAAAAGAAAATCAACCCAACGGAACTGCACGATGCCCCTTTGGACAATTCTTCGTGATTGGAAAGACAAAAAAAAAGTCACGACGGCAACAAGTTGTAGATCATCAAAGCGATGATGTTTGCAAATTGAGAACCCTGCGTCCGAAAATGCATATAACAACCCAAATTAGTAACTTGGACCCCATGAATCAAGTGATATTATTCGAAAAAACTAAGAGGGGTGGTTGCAAAGGCATATGTTCTGAGATGCTTTTAGAATAGATTGATACCCCTGCACTGCGCTAAGCATCTCACCGGAACCCCCCCCCCCCCCGAACGATTGGATAAATAATGCCTACACGGGTATCACCCTCAACTCTGCGACCCCTTCCCTCTCCATTCACCATGTTAAATGTTGTATTTACGAACTTGGTTTTAGGGAATCAAAGCCCTTTGGCGGGTCACTGGTTTTGGAGCCGACGATTTGCGGGGCCACTTAATCCAACATACTCTGCCTTTAAAAATTAGGGTATATGTCCTTATTTGTAATGCACTAGTAAGCACTTATCACAACAAATGTAACCAAAAAGTCCATGGCTGACGGGGAACAACAACAACCCAAATAAAACTAAATGGAATCCATTAATAGATCTTTCCTTCATGGAACATCACAGTGGGAAAACATGAATGGAAAAAACAAAAAAAAAAAAAAAAAAATTGGCGTGAGGAGATGCGCACCTTTCGTTGCCCAAGGATGTCAGTGATTTTGCTGCCTTCAGGAATAACCGACTACTACCAAATGGCCTCACGGATGGAGAAACAACGGCGCACTTGAATGTCGCAAAATGGCGATTGTCAAATTCCTCAACCATAGAATTATCCACAGTTCTGATATGACAATCAGAAAACCTAAATTGGGGACGTGGGCAATTTTGTCAATTAGGGTTTAGTAGATTGCACAGTACAAAGTAGTAAACCATTTACAAAGATATCTGGGATACTGGAATTTTTTAATACGGGTTTGTAAATGAGTAGCTGACAAGTCTAGGGTCCATCAATACTGCATTTAGGGTTCGTTTGGTTCAAATGAGAGGAAAGGGGAAGTGAAAGAGGGAGGGGGAGGGAAAGGGGGAAGGGGAGGGAAAGAATAATAGTTTTCCTTCAAATTGTTTGGTATGATTGGAAGGGGAGTAAATCTCAAATACTTTCCCTTGTTTGGTACGAGAAAAATAGATTGAGAAGAAAATACTAATTTTTGTAATTTTACAGTTTAACCCTTTCTCTTCATTTTAGAAAATAAATAAGTTAATATTATACTAATATCAAATATTTAAAAACCTTATTAATAAAAATATATATCAAACAAGAACAATAATATTTTTTATTAATAAAAATATTAATCAAAACGAATATTATTCATTTATTCTAAATTGTTTAATTTAAATAAAATAAAAATTACAAGTGTCGGCGGTGGGAAGAGGAAAAAGGATTATTCAATAAAAATTAATAGCAAATTAGTAATAAAAAATTTTGAAAAATTGTAAATGAAAAGTATGTTTACCGGATTGTTGACGTCGACGTACTAGTTTTCCCAAGGTTTTGATTTTCTTTCCTCTGGCGATTATATACGGTATTATCAGCGGGAATGAGAAAAGAATTAAAGGGAAATATATATGTATATATATATATATATATATTGGCAATAGAGTAAATAAAAATAAAATATATATTTTTTGGTCTTTTAAGCCTTATACTTCCACTTTTCCGCCCAATTTCGGACGGAAATGAAATTGGACTCCGGAGGGGTTCCACATACATCCAATTTTACTTCCCTTCCATCTATTCCTCCAAACCAAACACTAAATTTTTTTTTTATACATCCTCTTTTACTTCCACTTCTCCTATACTTCCACTTTTCCCTCCAACCAAACATACTCTTAATAGGAGTTAGTACAATACTGATGTGTATCCAATATGTATTAGTAAACACGGCCTATGTGTATTCTTAATGACATGATTTCATTTCCACAACTCTTATCTTCAAATTCACTATCAATTAAACCTAATTATCTTCCATGTTTCTTGGGATTTGTTGGACCGCCTAATTATTGCATCATAATGAAAAATACAATAGAAATTCCAATAACTTATGCATAAAGTCAAAATTATTTTGCAATAATTTTAGATGAGTACGACGATATTAATGAACCTGAACTTCTTCCCAGACACATCAAAGTTTTTTCCTTTTCATCAAGATATGTAATTGACAATACACTTATTTACAGAAGACGGGGTCAAGAAGAAACTCATATTCAAGGCAGATGAAAATTACCCTAATACCCTATGAAAGTACAATTACAATAATACCCTTTAGAGTAAAAATACGAATCAAATGATATACTCACCATCGATATTTAACTACATGTATAACTTTCTTTATTGTCGTATTACCATGAACCGTGCACTGGACTGATTTTTTCATGAGAAAATCATTGTCAAGAAAACTTTGTACACCACTTAACATATATTCAGACTGCTCCACACAGACACATCACTAAAAATCAATAGTCCATAATTTCCCCTATCACAAGGAATTGAAAAATGAAATATACAAAAAATTTCAATAAAGTATGCCAAGTCTAATAATTATTATTGGACCCCCTTCTTGCTAGTGTTTTCATTCTCTAGCTAATGTATGTACAAATAATCTTTTCTATTTAAAAAGGTGCATGAATGAATATTAATCAACCCTCCCCCCTATATTGCATTAATGGCCCTATTATATTTTCAACCACACATGCTCTCTAGCTATGTTGACTTACACACTCCATATTTAGTGGTGGTGTTGTTGTTGATTGGTCATGCCACATATTTTTTGAAAATCTCAAGAATAGTTCAAAAAAATAAACTTTTCTTTTCTATTTTATATTAGGGTAAATTACAGACATTCTGTTAAAATTTGACATAATTATAAATACTTAATCATTGTTTGGGAAATTATAAATACCACGTTCATTTGAACGTTTGTCTAACAACGAGCCCATTCCATTAGTCTCCATTAGGTTTCTATCTGATTGTTGTGGTGAACTGACCAAAATACTCATTTGAATTATGAATTATAATTTTATATATATTTTAGAATTTTTTAAAATACTTTTATGGACTAATATGCCCTATAGATTATTTATTTTACTCAACGTCATATTTTTCCTTAGGTTCTTTTTAATAAAAAAAATATATTCAGTAAGAGGTGTTTTTATAATTTTTCAAACAACAAGGGGTTTGTAATTATATCAAATTTTAAAAGAGGTAGTTGTAATTTATCATTTACATTGTTATTTTTTATAGACTAGGTAAAATTTAGTGATGTCATTTCATTATCCAATAATACTAGCTAGTGTCGGGGAACATGGATTGAAGTTTTGTTTTTAACATATGTTTCGAGTTAGCAAATATTATAAAATTTTCGAAAACGTCTCGAAAGCACTGCAAAAAAAAATATAAAATTAAAGACACATACAAAATACTCATAAAAATCAAATTTAAACATATTGCCTTTATTTTTTTTGATCAAGCATATCTATTTTAATTTTGTATCGTTTATATCAATGAAAATAATTTATTTTCATGTAGTATAATTATATATTTAAAGTTATCATTTAAAGTAGTTGCTATTAAAACTAAACAATAATACATTTAATTATTTCTTCAACTATGTGTTATAAAATATTTTTATTACATTAATTTATATATGCATATAATGTTACTAATTTAGAGTAATATTAAATTAGTTATCATTAAATAAAATAATTATACGTGACACAAGAATTTATATATTTGAAACATATTTTAAATTATTTAAATATATATATATATATCTACAAACTTTTAAAAAGAAATAGTTATAAATATATCATTTTTTTATAATATGACAATGTGAATCAATGTGTAAGTAAATTAAATATATATTTCCTTGGGGAAATGATTGCATATACATATATAATTATTTTTTGGGTGCACGCATGAGAAAAACTTTAACAATTAATCATGGTTAATCACCATAGTTAAAAATAAATAATCGTAGTGAATAGTCATTCACCACGATCATACAACAGTTATTTACCGTGACATTTGCGAGTGTAGCTAAAACATTTACCATGGCTAAAAGTCATACTAAAACATTTGCTATATATGTGCATAACTATAACAAAAAGAACTATCATGGTGAATAATCTAAATTTTTGCAACGATTTTTGTTTAACCATGATTAATAATAATTATTTACTTTAATTTTAATTCACAGTTAATAAATTTATAATCAATAGTAAATTTTCTTTACTGACATAAATTTGTAGGTAGTGCATTAATTGGAGGGTGGAAGAAGAAAAGTGAGAAGGTACAAGAAAATGACAAATGAGGAGTGGTACCTTCTACCAACAAAGTACTACATCAACATTTGGGACAGAGGATTAGGATTTGATGCCAGAAAAAAGATCGAGTCCTCATACATTGTGCTTAATTATGTCCTTTTTTTTTCTAATTTATCTATATTTTTGCAGTAACAAAATGATTGCACTTATTGTCATGAATTATTGGAGTAGTAATAATACACAATTTCATTAAATTCATATCTGGTTTTTGCCTTTTTTTTTTTTCTTCTTTAAATTAAGACCCCTGAAATTAATTAATTGATCTTATTCACTTATCAATATAATATGATATATAAAAGGGAAAATTAAAGCTACTTCCATGAGATTTTACATAATTATAAATACCCTCTCATTATTTAAAAAATTACAAATACCACCTGAGGTTTGTAATCGTCTAACAAATAACTCATTTACATCCATTTTTTTATGGGTGAACTGACCAAAATGCCCTTATACACTAAATTATTTTTTATTCAATTCTTAAAAAGAAATTGAATTACAATGTGCAGGGAGAGGTTTCTTAAGTTTTTTACATAGAGGAGCAATAATGCAATTTGCCTCGGTTGATTTTTCTACAATTTTAATAAAAAGTTCAAGGGAAATATGGTCAATTTTGATCCTGTAATTATATGTCATCATGACTAAATTTGTCAACACGTGACTAAATTTGCAAAAAAGGACCAAATATGATATATGTTGGACTAAATTTATCAAAAAAAAGACTAAATTAGCAAATAAAGTAAGTTATAGGACCAAAAGTGCTAACGACCTAAAATTATAGAATTAAAAATATAATTTTGCCTATATAAAATAAAGGGTAAATTGAATTGACATGCTTGAGACTGAGTTCAAATATACAAACAACCCCTGATTTTTGTTTTCTGCAAAATATAAATACACTTCTTAATGTTATAGTTGAAATTTTAAGTACATCCTATACATTTTACACATACTACGTATCGCTGGACATTGCTTGCATTTTTCCTTAAAGAAAAGGGGGGAGAACCCTAAAGAGAAGATTAAATGAATGTGGGTAGTACTTCTTTTTCACTATTTTCTTTCTTTTTTTTTCAACTTTTAGTACAAAGAATGGGGGTTTAATTATAGGAGCAAGCCCTTGATCCATTTCCCCTAATCTTCCGACACCATTGCAATACCAAAGACAAAGAGACAATGTGTACCTACCAACATTGTCCTTTTGTAAGGGCACTTCCCCAAACTTTGTAAATTTGCATCATTCTATGCTACAATTGTCCACCTGCTTGCCCATTTATAGCACATTCAATTTTCTACTTCTATTTTTATTTTATTTTTAATTTATATTCATATAATGTTTATAAAATAGTATCTTTTTTTTTCTTTTTTAAATAAAACAGCTGATGTAATTTTTGTGTACATGTGACATATATATATATATATATTAAATAAAATAAAATAGAATATCCAATCGATATTTATAGTGGACAATTTAATACTTTTTGATAATTAAATAAATAAATTTTCACCGTATTCAAAATTATTTTGTGGGTACGTACCCATGTTTAAACATAATGAGGATAAATACAAAATTATAAATATATTTTTCCCATTATACCACTACAAGAAACATAATATTTAATCATGGTTAATTTTTATGATTAATAATAAATAATCGTAGTAAATAGTCATTAATCAGTTGGCGCAATGGTTGTTGACTGCGGTTTTTACGAAGGTAGCATGGCAAATATTTTATCATGGTTTTTAGTTGTGAAAGTTAATTTTTTTTCATGGTGAAAAAATTAATTTTTTTCATCGATTTTATATTATCGTGGTTAATAATGGTTGTTTAATATAATTTTTAGCCATAATTATTAATTTTGTTTTTTTTTTCTAGTGTGCGTACATGCAGGCATATATATATATATATATATATATATATATACGAAAGGAGTATTCTACGTTTTTGTATTGTATTTTTATACGTAGAGAGGTTGGATTAAGTGAAGGTGAGAGGTAGACATGTGTGCATTGTATCGTCAAAGGTTTTGATTTGAAGTTAATATGATTAAGGTCATCAAGACTCCTCTTGTCTTTATCAGATCAACCTCACCTTTCTTAACTGGGCCCACATGCACCCTATATTTTTTTCATTTATTTAAAAACAAAAATAATATTATTATTATTATTATTATTATTATTATTATTATTATTATTATTATTATTATTATTATTATTATTATCTAAAAACCAAATTTGAAATTGCCAAAATTCACATGTCCTCCAAATTCAGTATTCTATTTGAATTATAGTATAAACTACAATAATAATAATAATAATATATACTGTGATAATATTAAAATTATTATTAATATAGGTATTTAATTATCAAATTAATTTTTAATTGTCATAATACAATCTTTAGAAACTTACACTGACCAAAATTGTCTGAATTATAACTTGATAATTAATTTTTTTTTTAAGTGAAAGCGATGAATATTATTAATTAAAGTAAATCGATTACATTATGTCCTATCGAATATCTATCTAATAGAGATAATTACATTATACCCTAATCAACAATAATCACATAAATTAATTCTAAACAATATACATTACTATTACAGTATACAAATAATACCTATTATACAGTAAACTATCGTTACACACATTGGTGGAGTTCCAAGTCATGAAGTCATGGACCTCATCATTTGATAATTAGTTACATTAAAATGACTTTTGGCATCTTGAGAAGAATCGAACCACATCCTGTAGGCGGATAATCATTCTAGAAAGATCGAATTGTTCTATTTTTAATTTTTTTTCAAATATGGGAAGAAAATGAAAAAGAAAAGGTACACTGAATGGGGATCAAAGAAATTTACGCAAGTGATCGTTAAACGAATCAAAAAAGATGGAAACCCGGACGTCTTGCTTGCAATTATTACACAGATTGATAACAAGAAAACAATTTTGTTTATTGTGGGTAGTTTCATTGCATCCTTAAAAGTGAAAGTAATTTTCAATCCTATGTCTCATCTTGTAATTCCAATGCCATCATAATTCAAGCGTTTCACTTCGATTACAAACAAAAAAATTGAGTACTGATTTATATCTTTTAAGGCCTCTTCTTTCTAATTAGACATCTTTTTTAGGACAAAATCGTGAGACTCAGAGCAAATAATTTTTTTGCGCGACGGGGCACCGATAGGTTATCATTTGGCGCCGTCTATGAGAACAAGGCTATGTACCCATCCCGAGCCTCTCGTTTGGGGGAGTTGATGATGTAAGCAAGCGTCCCCACATTAATCGTAGACGATGGATTTGAGCGATTTATAAGTCCCAAAGCTCCTCTCTCAAGTGAGGCGTCTTTTCAGAACAAAACCGTGATACTCATACAAAATCAGAACGGACAATACGTTGTGCAACAAGCCGGTCATCAATCGTTCGCAAGCCACCCCACAGTGGATTAAATTTTAATGTGGATTCTTGTCAATGAGTATGGCTCGAAACCTTAGAATCACACATAATTAATCATTGCGGACAATACATTGCGCAACGATAACAATTGTAATGAAAAAGAATAAAAAGTAGTTGTGGGCAGGGAAAGTGGAAGCAAAATGGAAATAATTTGAGGGGTGGGAAGGGATGAGGTGAACCACAAGAGTTGCTTTTTTTTGGTTGTTGATTGAAAAGATTAATGTAGGAGAGGAGGAGCAGCTGTTTGTGTCACTCCTGTAACATTACAACATTATTTCCAATAACAGTCAGTCATTACATACTATGAATCCACCCCCCCTAACTTTCACATTACGTTTTCTGTCCCTCCTTTCGGTAACGTGTCTTTATTGCATACACACACAACACATTTCTACCTCGTACATTCAGGACAATTTGGTCAAATTGCCCTCACCCTGCAACAGGAGAAATTAGATCCCGTCCGACAAAGTTCATGCTACGTCATGTACTTTGTGTATCGAATGTATAAATAGTTATTAGAGTTAAATACAGTTACCATTTCTGAAATATTCAATCCACATCAATTATCCCCTAAAGTATTAAAACCTTCAAAAACCTCCCTGACCTTCTAACTCCTTTTATTTTTTAGTTCAAAAAGTCTATTTTATCCTTACTAAAAAATGCTTTTTGAAGAAAAATTAAGGGAATTTTTAAAATACCAAAATCACTTTTTTTTTTAAACTTTGTCTAATTCTAGTTTCACTTGTTCATCGAATTCTTTTTATTTTCGTAATCCTAAAGTTTCCCTTGTTTGTTAAACCAAAATAAAAATAAATTTATACATGTATATATATATATATATATATTTCTATATTTACTTAAACAAATATACAATTAATAAAATCGAAAGAGTTGATCATGAACTAATAAGAAGATATACAATTAATATATATTATATATATATATGGTAATTATATGAATGTATAAATTTATTTTTAATTTGGTTTGACAAATAAGTGAAACTAAAATAAAATGAGCTCCAAATACTTTAGAACTATAAAAATAAAAAGAGTTCGATAAACAAGTGAAAATAAAATTAGATAAAACTTAAAAAAAGAGTGGTTTTGGTATTTTAAAAATTCCTTAAATTTTTTTTTCATAAATCAATTTTTAGTAAGGATAAAATGGACTTTTTGAACTTCAAAATTAAAGGTATTAGAAGGTCAGGGGGGTTTTTGAAGGTTTTAATACTTTAAGGGGGTAATTGATGTAAGATGGATACTTCAGGGGTGGTAACTGTATTTAACCCTAATTATTAAGGTAAATTACAATGACACTTCTTGAAGTTAGACTAAAATACACAAATATTTTCTATTTTTGTTAAAATTATAGTTATAACCCTTGAGGTTGTAATTGTATTATAACTACGTATACCCCATATTCAAAGGCACCCCCTCAAAAATATTACACAAAAAATAGGAGGTGTTTGTGTAATTGGGCCTAACCTGAAAAGTGTCAACGTAATTTACCCTAATTATTATATACCTTATATTTGTAAAATTAAAATATATGTCAATTATTTAACTATCTGTGTGTTTAATATTGAATGTAACATACTTATTGTCATCACTAATTAAGGGTTATAAGCACGTGGGAATGGACAAGACGTACGTTTAGCCCTACAAAATGCTTTTGATAAGGATTGAATCCCAGTTCGTGGATATGTTAATCTTCCACCTTTAACTGATTAATGGTAATAAGGTTTTAAATATCTAATATAATGATTGATATGGATTTAAATGTTATTTTTTAAGATATCATGATAGAAAAAATGGGAGTGATCTTGATTCAATTAGATTGATCCAAACCTAATTTTGTAAATTGAGCTTAAATTCGTTAGACTTCAAAATTATCTAAAGTAATGCGATTACATGATGCCTATTTTAAGGGTACAAAATGTATTTAATCGTCATATATAGGGTAATTATAATGGTCTGTTTTAGGTTTGTAATTTTTAATTAAGGGTCTGAAATAGTTCATTTTGCTCTTAATTTTTTTTAAAAAAAATATATAGAAAAATCAGTCGAGGAAAATTACATTATTGATCCTCTGTGTAAAACGTAAGAAACCTCTCTCTGCACTTTTTTCTTCAAAACAAATTAAAAAATTTTAAAAAATAATTCAATTTGCATAAGGGCATTCGGTCATTTCACCTATAAAAATTCATGAATATGGGTTATTTGTTAGATGGTTACATACCTCATGAGGGTATTTGTAATTTTTTAAAACATGAGGAGTACCCGTAATTATAACAAACCTCAGGAAAGGTCATTGTAATCCATCTTTATATATACGGCAAATATAAAATATAGGACACAATTGTATTTTTGATCCCATAGATTGGGGGTTCGCACTTTTTATTATATACTTTACGAGATTAACATTTTTTGTCTCTTAGAATTAAAGAATGTAGTGGATGTGTTCCCACACATTAATCCTGTGAAACAAATCTGTTAGGCTTTGGACCACATTTGTAGTGTCTTTAAATTCTATATAACCAAAAAATTTAATCTGCAAATTACGAAACCAAAAGTGCAACAACTCTTATCCTATAGGACAAAAAGCACAATTTTGCCATAAGAAATAATATGATTTGGACACATTAACTAAAATTAAGTAATTCTACTTAGATATAAAAAAAAAAGTAGAATAAAAGAAATATCATTTAGTAATTGATATGAAGAATAATGTCATGGCAAAGAAAATTAAGGTATAAACTAAATGTACGTACACCAAAAGTATTAGAAAAAATATAGGGTTATGGTTAATTACTACGATTAAAAATAATAAATTATGACGAATACTAATTAACAATAGCTATTAATCATTGTTTTTGGAGCGAGATCGAAACATTGGGTACCACTAAAAAAAGGTAAACATTTTGGTTGTAGGTAAAATCATGATAAATGTTGATTAATCATGATTAAAATTTACGTATTTACATCAATTTTGTTGATCGTACATAATAGATAATATTGATTTGTCATAATTTTTAATTTATAATGTAGTTAATATGATGCGTTAGTATCAAATTTATGCTAATTTAATTGTTATATTTTTGTACCGTATAATTACGTATTTTGTTGCGTATGAATACTCTTCTAGAAGTATACATAGCAAAGTTCTAAAGTCTACAAAGTGGAGGAAAATGACGAAAATAGCCTCCTTCGCGCTTTCTTTTCTTTAATTGGCACTCACCACGTTCACAAATCCTTTGTAATTCCCCAAGTCACGGAAAAAACTCTGCGAGGAACACAACGCACAACCATTACATACACATATTGGCGGTGTGTATACGAGTACGAAAATCCGGTATATGAGTTTCTGAGGAGTGTATGATGATCGAAGAAGATGGGGTACGGGATCGAAGAACGGCTCTCATTCGAGTTGGAAGGAACCGCCGCCGCCGACGGCTGCGACGGGAAGAGGAAGCCATTGAAGAGCTTGATGTTCAGTTACTTCAGCGTGAGATCGGTATTCCTTATGCTCCTCTTCACGGCGTCGCTATTGGTCCTGCCGCTAGTTCTGCCGCCGCTCCCGCCGCCGCCGCTGATGCTCCTCCTCGTCCCCGTCGCCATCATGGCGGTGCTCGTTCTCTTGGCCTTCGCGCCGCCGCACGATCTGCCCAATGTTGCTAGTACTTCTGTCTGATACTGAATGTCAGTCGGGTAGCCGTACGTCTACGTGACTGTTAAGTACGTTCTTCAATTTTGCAGATATATAATTAATTAATTTTATATATATTAATCATCTTGCTCTTGATTAAATTAAATTTTTATTGTTGATAAATATTAATTTATTTTGCTAAGTGAAGAAAAAAAATTAGAGAAAAAGTGAGAAGTGGATTAATTCAAGATTTAAGATTAATATTTAGTGTGAAAGAAGTCGTGTTTCGTAACGTCACAAGAGTCGCTCGCAGTTTTGATGTGCATTTTCCAGGTGCATTGTATGTAACGTTTTTGGTATTTTTCTGTTTTTTCCTGACTGATTAATTCACTTAACTGCGCTATCTTATGCTGATGCGATCACGTTTTTCCTTAAATGTCTGGACTTAGGTAACACGCCTTTAGGTCTCGTTATAGTTAAATTTATGGTAATGTATTGGGATCTATGAATGATGGTCGCGTACCTTTAATCTTTAAAATGTGATTTATTTAATTATCTTACTAGCTACTATACAATAGATGTCAAATTTACAACATTGTCTTTTAAGGAAAAAATGCAAGCAATTTCCTACGATATTGCAAATATGTAAATTATTCCCCTATAAAAAATAAAATAGCAATTTATATTTCTGTGTTTTTAAAAATGAATCAATTTACCTCCCTGTGTTTTTTAAACTGGACCAATTTACCTCCCTGTCTAGGGAGGTGCATTGCTATTTTTTTTCATAGGGAGTAATCTGTTCATTTGCAATATCACATGGAGGTAAATTGCACTAAACCCCTATCTTTTTATGATGGTAATGTTGAGGTTTTAAATATTTTTTTAAAAAATAAAGTTTGAGTTTGAATTTAGAATATTCAATTAGTTAGTGAGGTATATCTTCATTCTTGTAGAGGTGGTTTAGAAAAAAAAAAAGATATTATTTAGTTTGCATAAGTAAGTAATAAATCAATCTAAAAATATATATATGAGTTTTTATTTATTTTTTACTAATGTCAGCAAATTCGATAAATTTTGACAGAAACAAACGTCGGGGATTAGATTACATTTTTCAAACCATATGAAATTTAGGTATAATTACACCAAATTTTGGAGAGGAGTTTAATTGTCCCTATAAACTAATAGGTCTTATTTTTCTCTCAATAATTGGTTAAAAAAGAATTTGTATAATTGAAGGATTATATTGTAAAAAAGTGTATCATATTTTTTCAAGAATTTATTTAGATTAATATTCAAAATGAGGATATAATAAAGTTATGAAAACACAAAATTTTGCATTTCGATTGGTTAAATTATCATAAAATATTATATATATATATATATATATTTTGAAATAATTCTAGAAAAATACACATTCGATAAAATTCTTGTATAGGGCTGAAAAGGTTGACGTTGCGATCTATCCTTTGTCTGCAAGTGCGTTGACGTGACGTGACGTTTTGACCAATGTTGTGAAAATTTCAACATGTTTAGTAATTACTCCCAAGAAATTTAAAATTTTAGTAATTAATTTTCTCGAAAATAATGCTGAAATTCCAAGAAATTAATTAAATCTAGAATTAACGAAAGTCCACTTTTGATGTGTAATTGATGAAACATCTAGGGTTGTAAATAAAAAATTAGGTGAATCGATTTATTATTCAAATTTATTTGAATTATTAAAAATTGTATAGTGCAAACGAATTTTACCAAAATGAACAATAGCCCAACTCAAGTAGTTTGATATCTAAAACCATATTTCATTATTTTTCTTTTAATTGATTGAATCTCATTAACTAGTTAGGTTTGGCGAATTCATTTCAAACGAGTTTTTATTGAATAATTTTGACATAACATTAAGTAGTCTGATTTATTTTTCGATTCTAAAAATATCATTACGACTATTCAAAATGCAAAATATTTATCATACATTTTTTAAATTTAATATCTATACTAATATGAGAATTATACCTTTAGTTAGACAATTTTAAAAATTAATTTTAATTTTTTTTAAAAGAATAACTGCACGTCATTTTAACATCAGTACACCAACTATTTTGTTGTGTCGATAATATTTTAAATTAATTTTTTTTATTTCTTAAAATACGAGTTATTAATTCATATATTTTATTTTTATTTATAATATATGTTAAATATAAAAAATTATTTATTGCGTGCATACAGATACAACGTGTCAAGACGACTATTACGTAAATAAATATAAATAAATGCATTGCGGGGTAACCGTGGTGGGCGCAATGTGGGGTTGCCCCCAAACGAAGAAACTTTGCAGAATCAAAAGTAATAGAGAAAAGTGGATGCTGTGGGCTACATAGATTCATCTGTATTTGCTCCGGCGGTGGTTTGCGGCGGATCATGTGCTTTTGCCGGCGGCGCTTCCCCATATACATCACACCACCTGTACGGCTGCATGGCTGCCTTGGGATTCCCCACCAACACTCGCATGTCGCCTTTTACTTGCTTTCCAATTCCTATGTCCATTTGGGCGTCAAGAATTTTTTGTTACAAACTCGATTTTATATTTTACTGCATTCAGTATATGCACATTATATACATAAATATGATATTATATGTTTTATCTTGAAAAAACAAAAATACGCGGCATGTATATATTAAATGGAACAGAAAATGAAATAGACTTTGTGATAAAAAAATCCAATCCCACCAAATTAGAGTGGCTTTTTGTCGTTTGGTTTGCTTCTATCCTTTTATTTACATCTTCTATTTTTTCTTATCGTGGTCATACAATTGTACTGCGATATTTAATCAATGATTTTGATGTCTCGAGCCTCAATCCTATGAACATAACTCAATCCTTTTCGATGTTGGAGAACCTAACACCTAAGACTTTGGCAGTATTCATATGGGATCATCTGGTTCAATGAATGATGCATAATATATATATATATATAATGAAGTGAAAGCGACAACAAGTCATGCTGACAACCTAAGAAAAATCAGACATATGACAGTTTCCAATGAAGTTAGTCCATGTTATCTGCTCCAACGAAATACATACATCAAAGACAAAATATATACCATAAAAGAAACATCAGCATATACAATTATGGACATGCAAGAATGTATCGTTTTCACATGTAGAGACAGTATTATCACCCACAGGGCGTTTTTCCGTTCTCTTTTTATTTCCAATTCGGGTCGGGGTCGGGGGAGGAGGACTCTTGTTTGATATCCGCTTCTTAAATTCTCTAGTTCGATACGTAGAAGCGAAGATCCCAAGATCCCGAAACAGAAACCTAGTTCCGACATTCTAAATAACATCTACAAGTTCTGCAGCAGACACTGCTGTGAGATAATGGCGGCTTTTTAAGACAACCAAGAACAGCAGCAGTAGCAGCAGCAGCAAAAGATGGTGTTTTTAACACCATTGCCAAATTTACCTTTGTTCAGATGTTCTGAGACAAATGTTCCATCCAAACTAACCTTTTCTTGGACACAGGTGTCCGAAGCACGTCTTGTTGGTTTGGTTTGAGGGGGGCTACGGCGTTTCTTACGCTGACTGCAAAGTCACCTGACCGGAGGTTGTCTGCTCATAGTCCGCGCACGCCTCTGGAGTGTCTTCTTCACTGGGGGGCACCAGCTGCCAGAAGAGCGGCAAGTATTTGTCCCACTCTTTAAGAATCTCGGCCCCTTTGCCGCTACCGGTTTTTTCCTACATAAACAAAGGACATGTGTTAAAGAAAAGTCGGAATTAATCAAGAAACGTTGACATCATTTACTTACAACATGGGCTTCGATGAGGTTCTTGAGCTGCATTTGCCCAACCGGAGCAACAACTTTCTGGATCTTCACGATTTCCTTGTTCACCTGTTCACAACATTACATAATACAGTCGAAAGAGCTAAGGATCATAAACTGGCATGAAAGCAGACATCCTTGAATACATTCTTTGAGACAAACCTTGGGAATAAGGGTGTCATCCTCATCAAGAATATACGCCAAACCTCCAGTCATACCGGCCGCCACGTTTCTCCCAACCCTGTCAACAGCAAGACAATAACTTGAGACCCTCGAGAGTTCTCCAGGACATTTTTTCCACGTGACATTGGCTGTTAATAGAAGTGAGACTCACTTTCCAAGGACAACAACACAACCCCCAGTCATGTACTCACAGCAGTGATCTCCGGTGCCTTCCACCACCGCTTCGGCAAGCGAGTTTCTCACGGCAAAACGCTCACCGGCTTTCCCTCTAACAAAGACCTGGCCACCGGTTGCTCCATACAAGCACGTGTTTCCGACAATGGTGGCATCCTCAGGAGTGAATCCGGTGTTTTCAACGGGAGTCACGACCAGTTCACCTCCAGCCATACCCTTAAATTATACTTGCATGTTAGAAGCTAAAAATCGACATATGATCGAATTCCGATATAGTAGAAGGGTCACATATGACGGCATTACTATGGCTTGGAACAAATGAATATAGATGGTAGGTTTCAAAGTCACTTGAGCACCGTTAGATCATACGTGCTGAGGTCAGTTTAAAGGCTGAGATCACTTGAGCACCGTTAGATCAGCTTAAGACAAGAACATTAACATGTTAAATGAGCAAAAACTATGTCAGAAATCCCAAAATAGAGGGAAGTAGCGCATATAGGGTGTAATAAAATAGAACAAGAACACAAGCGAAACACATTGCAATATGGAAACAAGTGCCAAAATTGTAAGCTCCACGTGAAGATTGATCAACTCACCTTCCCGACGTAATCATTAGCTTCTCCAACAAGCCGGATGTTCATCCCGGGTGTCAAGAAACAAGCAAATGATTGACCGGCACTTCCCAAGAATCTGTAAACAATAGAAAGACACCCACGATAAGTCCCATGACAAGACAACGATGTAGTAAATTAGCAACACTCTGGAAGATTGTTATTTTTTCCAAACGAAAACTGTTTTACGTTATATTCAGCTGTCCAGCAAAGCCAGTGTCCCCATATCTCTTTGCAATCACACCAGCAATACGCCCACAAACTGCCCTGTCCACGTTGTATATGTTCACGGATTTATTCACGACCGTCTCATTGTCGATAGCCTTTGCTATCTGTATGGGGAGAAAAGGAAGATTATCAAGAAAGCAAATAAATAGTTGTATGTATAACAAATGCCAAACAATTCAGAAAGAACGAAAAAAGCATATGTGCATAACAAATGCCAAACAATTCTTGAAGATATTTTAAGAATAAAGCAAAAACCATATACAAGCAACTAAGCATGATCACGACTTTTGTTCCTTTTCTACCAAAAGAGTGTCCATTTTAAATAAGTAGTGTTACCTCTGGATCCGCAAGCAACGTATCATCCAGAACAGGACCATTACTGTGAACTTCCTGCTTCCTTATCGTACTGCTGCTCCATTTTGGTAATCCAACACTCTAGAATGTAAAGTGTACATTATTTTACAAGCAAAATCCCCGGTACTCTTCTAACGATGGATTGGAATAATATGCCGTATACTTACAGAGAGAATATAACTAAGATCAAGATGCTGAGTCTTCACTAATGAAATATCTCGACGTTTTAGTAGCTCTGTGCGGCCAATTACATCGTCAAGTTTCTCATAGCCCAGTTGGGCCAACATGCCTCTCACCTGGCAAAAGATTAGCATAAAGCATCAGTGTTGAAAAAAAATGTTGTGAAAATACACAAGGAACTGAGACCCGAACACCAATCACAGAGATGCTGGATATCATATGTGCATGGTAACTGGTTATTCCCCGCCTCCAAGAAAACAGAGAAACATTAGTATGCAACTTTGAACATTCCACAACTTAAGAAAAGGAAGTTTTCACTACCGAATGCAAGTAATTTAGTAAACTACTTAAACAAAAACTGCTACGAAAAGTAGCACCTTAAAGACAGTGAACTAAATCAAGGAAAAATTTTCATGAGAACGTTATGATGTTTTTATTCAATTTCACCCCAACCACTGGTCTCCTTAATTGTTTTACTACTTTATTTATGAAATTTGCAGATTTATAACTTTCACAACTTGGCGGACATTATAATGAGATAAAAATGCATGCAGTGGTTCTTTACAGCACTCATTGAGAACCAATCAGCTCCATCCACTTGTTAAAGAAGAAGCTACTTCTCTAAAGAAGAAAGAGTATATTGAAAATATTGCATTCAGCAATTTCGACCAAGTAGGGAGTATATATTTCAATGGTTGAATTAAGTGGGAGTCAGATCCAACTGTTCAAGAACAAATCAACTGTATATGGACGATGGCGCACGCTGACCTATCATCTCAATATCCAGAGAAATGGAAAACATATGTAATTATTCCATATGGGTAACCATGCTGACCTAAGGATGAAAGGCAATGCAACTCTAGAAAACCTGAAAAATAATAAGATAGAAGCATTCCAGAACCTATTTATTAAGAAAGCAGGCAATCACCTCTTCTGCCACATATAAGAAGTAATTTACAAGGTCACCAGGCACACCGGGAAAACGCGCTCTTAGCTCTTCTCTCTGCAGAAATCAGTTGAAGCATTCAAGATGTTGTGAATAAAAAGGTTGTATTGAAGACAGCATTGTCGAAGGATCCTCATTACCTGACTAGCAACACCAACAGGACAATTATTGGTGTGGCATATACGAGCCATGACACAGCCAGTGGCAATCATGGCAACAGAACCAAATCCATATTCGTCAGCCCCCATTAGCGCTGCCATGAGAACATCAAATCCACTCTTGAACCCACCATCAACTCTCAGAATGACCCTTTCTCTAAGCCCATTTGCAATGAGTGTCTGTACAAGATTTCATATAGCAGAACCCACCACCGGCCCCACAAAATAGAAGGGAAAAGAACCAAAAAAGTTAATCAACTTATAAATTCATCATATGAAATAGGAGATTTCATGTATGGAAAAAGTGAAATAAACCTGATTTGTTTCCGTAAGCCCAAGTTCCCAAGGACCACCAGCATGCTTGATGGAACTTACAGGGCTGGCTCCAGTTCCACCATCATGTCCTGAAATCTACAAAACAGGTGAAGAATATAGTTATTTTTTATTCAATCTTATTGCAAAGCCTATAGCAAAAGACTCAAAGTTTTTACTACAGTAACAATAGTTCCATGTAAAAGTTTTAAATCCAGCCATGGTGAAAAAATGAAAATTTTTATACGCCATACTTAAAACGTGGTGCACAGTTAAGGAAGTGTGTATACCAGACAGCAAAAAGATGTCAGATACAGAAATAAAGAAAGAAAGATAGACCTTTACTTGAATCGGAAGAGAGAGATTCCTTTTAAGTCAATTGCCATACTTGCTCAGAGTAGATCAAGTTACTACTTTGAAATCCAGAACATCAAACAATCAATTGTCTAGTTTATGACGCATACCTGTATAATATCGGCATTACCCTTAGCAACTCCAGAAGCCACTGTACCAATGCCAGCTTCTGCTACTAGTTTTACCGATACTTTTGCCCTGGGATTGACCTGCTCATTCAACATATTGTGAAACAAACTTCCAGAATTACAACAATTTTTACTAGTACAAGCAAAATGTATATTGGGCACCTCACCTGGTGAAGGTCATAAATCAATTGAGCAAGATCCTCAATAGAATAAATGTCATGATGTGGAGGTGGAGATATAAGAGGAACACCAGGCTTTGAATTCCTTAACCTCGCAATATACGCACTAACTTTTTTCCCTGGCAATTGACCACCTTCACCTGGTTTTGCTCCTTGAGCAATTTTAATTTCTAATTGATCAGCATTAGCCAAGAATGTTGGAGTAACACCAAAACGCCCTGAAGCTACCTGAAAGATTAAATTAATATTTGTTACAACACAAAAGACTATAATATGTAGACGTCCATAAACATTTGCAAGTGCAGAAAAACAGTACGATGCAAATGCTTTAGACCTGCTTTATCGCACTTGTAGCAATATCACCATTTTGAAGACCTTTCAGGTGTGGCAACGTCGGAGAGTACCCATCAACAACATCAGTAAGCGGACTCCACCGAATTGGATCCTACATTAAGATGAAACCTTAGCATCAAACAGTCAAAGAGAACATCTCACAGGTGGTGAAACTTATCTTTGCTACCATCAGTATTCACCTTTCAGTCAAAAGACTAGTTGAAAGGACAATAATTCATGAAAATTGATTTTTTAGTCCACACAAACTCAATTCTTAGGCCAATTCATACTTAAAAGTTCTCATATGATTCCGGCCTATTGAATTTACACCGGGATTGACCTAGGTACCAATATTATTGCATATAATTGGTTTGAAGAAATTCAATATTACACTCTTCCAGTCCAAGGTTCCTCCCACTTAGGTTGTGGATACTCTGGTCACAGCAAATCTGATTATGCACAACTGAGAAGTTGATTACCTCACCCCCTTCTCCTGAATTAGATTTCCCGCCTAATCTATTCATTGCTATGGCAATTGCTTCATGAGTTTCCCGGGAAATAGCACCAAGCGACATGCCACCAGTACAAAATCGCTCAACAATAGAAGAGGCAGGCTCAACCCTTCCAACTGGGATGGGAGAACGATCACTCTTAAACTCAAGAAGATCCCTGAGAACCTGCAGTCAGTAAACATGCATTCTATTTAATAATTGTATCGTCTGCTCTAACAATAAATGCTCAATATGGAGGAGTGTAGGTATTAATTATGCGCAACTTGATATCAACCAAATCTTCCAATCAACATTAAATTTGAAATAACTCAATACTCATCCTCCACCACTTCATTATGTGAGCTCCTCAAAGCAAAGATCAGACTGGAAAAGATATGAGGGAATTGTATAAAAGCAACTTACATTCACAGGTCGGTTAGCCAAATGCTGCTGGTAAACCAAATATGCAGTTTCACTCTTTTGTCGCACGGCTTTGTGGAGCAGTTTTGACATCTCTGGATTGTTTCCATGATATTCACCTTTCATTTAGGAAAAAGAAAGAGGGGTTAGCACAAAATTGTGCTAAAAGACTGAACTGGCGAAATTTAACCAAAGAATGTTGAGTCTGTGTAACTTGAGGATTCTGGCCTGCATGAAAATGTATTTGCAGACTTTCAGACATGTTTACCTCCTGGCCTAAATTGAATGAACCCAAAATTTTCAAGTCTTTTAGCAGTATCTTCTGAGAAAGCCTTGATCCAAAACGATATAGTCTCCCTCGCCAACTGCAAAAGTTGAATTATTTTTACGTGAAGAAGTCAAGCAAAGCCAACTCAATATTTCAATAGCAGAGATAGATAAAGCAAAAAAAAAAATTTATCACAGTATCGCAGGAATGTCAGTTTACATATGCAGTAAAATAGAAATAAAAGGAATACTAATCAACAGAGAAGATCAAAGAACAAGGTTGATAATAATTAGATTCAAGGGCCTTCTGCTTGAGCAAACAAGAGATAAACTTCTGCATGTACAAAAATGCATCAGAAAATCCAGTCGTAGTTATTCACCAAAAGAGTATTGCACACATTTACCAACTTGTTGAGCAATAGCAGTTTATTGTTATCAAAGTCTTTAAAGTAACATATAACAGCTCTATAACCCATCTCGACTTCTCAGAAGCTTCAAGAATAATACCACATAATTACTAAATAAGTAAAATGTCTACTATACAATTGAAAATTGTCAATGCAGGATCAAGATACATCCTAAACAAATAAATTGTTTTTCAAGTTACTGAAGCATTGACATTTATATTCCAAGAGGATTCATGCCCAAATGCAACAGCTACTAGTGGAAAGGGGTCTGTGGAAGTAAATCACCAAAACATATTACCATATCATAATTTTAATACAAGAATTTAATTCTGAGAATACGTCTTCCAAGCAGCAACATAGTACCGTAAAATAAAGTTGGTGTATAACATTCTATGTTTGAGAAAATGCCTACCTATCAGAGTTATGAATAATAAACTCCTCATGTCTGTCATTGTCAAGTTCCAAAATGACTTTTAAATAATACAAAATTTTAAAAATCTATTTATCAGCAAAGCAAATACAACAAGAACTTAACCAGATGCTACATTCCAACTAGGTTTGTTACCTCATCCAAGGTTAATCCCCCAATGCTTGATGTACTCCCACAAAAAGCAATGTCGATTACATCTTTGCCCAGTCCATAAACTTCAAATATCTGTGCGCCACAATAACTGAAGGCAAGTATCGCCCATTAAGACTTTTTATGTTGAAATGAATAAGTTAACAATAACGGAAATAAAAACTTCGTAGGTCGCCGCACCAAGGAAATTGGTGAACCACAAGTTAAAAGGTAACTAGAAAATGGTAATATACCTGGAGAGCAATGAGATGCCCATTTTTGAGAGAATTTTCAAAAGGCCCGATCTAACCGCCTGAAATAGAAATTAGAAGCACTTACCATTCCAGCAATTTCAACCAAACATCCTCGTCAAAACAACTAAAGAAAAACCTTCAAGCACAAAAATCAGAAGAACCCAGCAACCAGAAATAGAAATAAAAGGTGGTACGAAATCAACAGCATTTTAGTAACAAGAGCTTCAAGGAAATAATTAACAAAAAACTTGGTTAACATCATAAATATTAACATAAACTATACATTTTGCAGGTAGTTTTATCTAGTATCAAAGTCAGTGTCATCCATTCTTCTTTTGAACCAAACTAGTGTGCTGCTTTTACCAGTGAACCTCAAATATGCTGCCATATAGGAGTACTTCACAACTGTTCATTTGTTCAACAAATTCTATAGAAGACGATGTATCACCTTCTCCCAGTACATCATAATTTGTCTGTTTCCCCTAAAGTAACTCATAACATGCATTCTCAAATTAAATCCAGGAAACAAAGAGAGATAAAAGCATGCAAACCTTGCAAAAGTTCTTCTGGGCCTGTTCGACAGTAACAGTGGGCATTTTTCCATTCCTCATCAGGTTCACAGTTTTAGTGCTCAACCGCCACTGGCGACACGTCTCCAAGGCCAAGTATGGGCATATAGCACTGAAAAGATGCATCTAAAGAGTTATATGTGGATTGATAATGCAAAGGATGCAGCACATTAAGCCAAAACAGAAGCAGCAGCAGCAGCAAGTGTTTGTGTTGTTTTTCATGTAGGAAGAGAGTGAATCACATGCTGGTAAACCTCTCATATGCTTCCCTTAATTAATCTTACTAATAAATCTTATTAGTAAGATTTACAGAATATAACCAATAAATCTGACTCAGAACAGAGTTCAGTCATCTTACTAAAATGTACATTGTTATCATCCTCAAAACTTATCTAGCTAGCTGGAAATAGTAAATGTATAAGTTGCCAGGAATAGACAAAACTGCTTTACAGAATATTTCGATAATAATCATTCGAGTTGGGCGTAAATGTGGATATTTGAACTAGGTTACATGAGCACATTTCAAATGCTATAAAACTTTATGAAGATGGTGGACAAAAACCTTTCCACTTTGTCCCATATGTCGAGGGCATTGCCCCGAAAACATTAAAAGAAGAAAAAAACAATCATAAGATCAGCTGCAGTAGAATACATAAATGGATAGATTGTAATATCATCTGCACCCGGAAAACACTCGGGTGCGTGACCAGTTGAAACACATAAATCCAGAAAGCAAACAGAAGAAAATAGAAACCTTGCACCATATCCAATCAAACAAGCAAACTGATGAGTGCTGAAGCACTGAGCCGTATCAGCAACAATGGAAGCTTGCATCCGCAGTCCATTCTGAATTAGATGCTGGTGAACAGCACCCACAGCTAGAAGTATTGGTATGGCAGGCCGAGTTGCCTCCTGATGGAAATACAATCAGTCATCAGGACGTGTACCCCAAAATTAGAATAAGATCACTGGAATCAAAAACAGAAAAGACAAAACACCAATTTTGCGAACTAGATAGGTCAATTGCTGGAAACACAAAGCAATTATCTGCATTTGATGACGTGAGCATTAATAAAACTAAAAGAAATTAAAGAAAATCCGAAGAGACATGAGCAACAACATATTTACAACAATTTAGTGTTAAGACATGGTACCTATCAATATAATCAACGAAGTTACATCACTGAAAATCAACAAAAGTAGGTCATACAAAGTCGAGTTTGATTCACTTCAGAAAGTATTAGTCTCTCATCTGTTAACATCACATTTTCTTCTCCCAGATCACTAGTGAAAAGTTCGTTCAAAACTTGGACCTCTTAGTTACACTCAATTTAAACATGACCAGTAATGGCACATGAAAATGAAAATCTTACCAGCTCATCAGACCTGTCAGAGAGAACAAGAAGCTGGGAACCATTTCTAACTGCTTCATCAGCAGCTTCACAAAGCTTGTACAGTGTTTTCTCCAGTGAACCTTCAACTCCTTTCCTTATGTCAAAAAATGTAGGTAAAACTTGGGGTTTCAAGATAGGATCGTTCAATAAAGACTCGAGCTCCCCTTCATTCAGCACAGGGCTTGACAAAATCACCTAATTAATCAAAAAGAGGAGAAATGTAGAGAAACTTTGAAGTTACACTGAGACTAATATCTTTAAAATAACTCAAGACCTTTTATGCCATCATTCAAGAAAAAAAAATGCGAAAGTACCTGAGATGCATTCTCTGGACCAACTTCTAGTATGTTGCCTCGCTTCCCAAGGTTGACTTCCAGAGACATGACCAGTCCTTCTCTTAGAGGATCTATAGCAGGATTTGTAACCTGGTCCATACACACATACGTGTACAGCACAATTTTGAGTTGAAAATCAGCTTAAAAATTCAAGTAACAACATTTTTAAGAGGTATATCTCCATATACTTGTTTAAAAGTAGCACCACCAGAAGAACTAAATATCTACAGTACCATATTTGATGAATACAGAAATTGACCCATAAGAAGACATTAAACTATTGAATAAAGTATGGCACTACGACATCTTATTCATACAGTCAGACCAATCTGACACTACATTTACCAAAAATACACAAAGCTTAAACTTGCCCAGGAATGTCATGAAGATAGTGCAAACCTGAGCAAATCGTTGCTTGAAATAATCATATAGCATATGTGGCCTTCTAGACAATACTGCCAAAGGAATATCATCCCCCATGCAAAAAGTAGGTTCCTTCCCTTGAGCAGCCATTGCTTCAATCACCATTTGAACATCTTCACTAGAATATCCATATGCCCTGTTTTCAACAAAAAGCAAGATAGGGCATTCAAATTAATCATTGCGGTCACCCAACATAGTTTAACTTCCATACAAAGAAAAAGGAACATATGCTTCTTTTTGCTGGAGAAGGTCGTTCCTACAACATATAGCTGTAACACATATCACACAGGCTTCAGCTCAGCTAAAGGCAAACAGGCACGGCCTAAGTAACAAAAACATTTGAGGCATCCATAATCTTTCACCAACGTCTACAGATAACAATACTTTGCATTGTAAAGAATGCAGGCTCATGAAAGCCTGCACTCTAGCTTCAGCATCTAGACAAGATGCCAAGACTAAAGTAATAAGATATAAAGATTTATTCAGAATCAATTAGCATCAATTGTAAGTACTAGTCTAAAGTCTTCTCAGCAAGAGTGCCTTTCACCATATGAACTTTACTATTATTTTATGGTGCATGAAAACCTTGTATGCCAGATCTGTATCAAGCTCTCATGAAACAGAGAGTCTTAAATCATACGAACTAAAGGGCCCTTTATCTACAAACCAGTCTTAGTATACAATCGTATAGTATTCAGCTTAGATTCTTCAGTGTTTTTCGACATTAAATATTATGTGCAGAGAAAATATTCACAAATCAAATCTTTTCAAAATTCTTAGATAGGCCCAAAATTTAAAATGAGGATCAGTACGAATGATATTAGTTCCTTGTGAAAGTAATTTGTTGAAGTCCCTCATGACTCATGCCATCACCCTTAGCAATCCGGAAGTTGTATGCTGAAAGGGTTCAGAAAAACGAAAAGCCCAAGTACTTCAATTTGAAGTACATGGTTCTGATCAATATTCCTTTATGTGCATTTGCTTAAACCCAAATACCCAATGAAAGGAACAGTGATAAATTTCACTTTAGCATGATAAAACCTCTGAATAGAAGCAAGAGAAAACTTTCAGGGCCCATGTCACCAACGTACCTACCAAATCAGTGCGTGTACATTTAAAGAATCTCATCTCAGAACTAAAAGAAAAGAAACAAAAGTTTCCAGAAGACTTACTGTTGACGGCTTAATATTGTTTCGTTGTCCATGAGGGTTGCCGACAGAAAGTTTGTGGGTTTTAAAGAACGGAGATTTTCTTTCACCCATTTCCCATAAGGATTCAATAGTGCAACTCGCTTTTTAACCTCAGTATTCTCGAACACCTGTGCAGAAAAGATAATATTAAGTAAACTAGCAGTGGACATAATTGTGGTTGTCTGTACTGGCTTCAAGTCTGATTTCAGTTTGTAGGAATTTCTTAGAACAATCTTGATTTCATGTAAATCATAATTGTGCCTCATAAAGGACCACTGTCAAACATCTTCCCCCAAAAAAAATTTGGGTAAGGAAGAAAGACAGCAGAAATCCTTGCTTGCAGACCATGCAGCAGATCTTATCTTTCTATGCTTCACAGCACATGGCAAGTTGCAATTCAGGCAATAAATGTAAAATTTACACGCACCAAACCCTCTAAAATTGTGCTAAAGACAATAGCACAGATATCACTCGAATTGGGTAAATGAAAAGGAAAAATACAAGAATTAGGAGAGCAAGGTGCTTCTACACAAAAACTGTAGGCTTTGGAGCTTCCCAGTTAACTTTCAGCTATGAGGTACTTATCACCAAAAGACCTAAAATGTATCACACCGTAGACAGACACAGGAAATGCTCTGAGAAAACAATGAAATGTTCAACATAAATAGGCAGAAAATGCCCGCTAATCAACCTAAAAGTCAAATCAAAGAACCTCAACATTAAAGATCATAGAGTCAATACCTGTCCACTAGTTAGGTCGACTGCTATCATCATTCCAGGACCTAAACGTCCTTTCATTACAACCTTTGAATCATCTGTAGGTAGAACCCCCACCTACAAAATTACAAAGAAACTCTATCAGTTCGTGGCGATCATGTGACCATTGTGTTAATACAAGTCACAAAATGCAAAACTTGTGATAATGTAGAGAGCAGTATTATCAGATAAATAATTCAAGATCATTTGACACTCTACAAGTCCCATCACTTCCTACATCTTTTAATGTTTATAGATACTTCTCCAAGAAACTACTGGTGCATGGCTCATAGAAACACCAAATCAATCTAGAATAACCCAAAAAAAGCTATAATATTTGAACTACTTTTCTCCCATCTGAGGGTCAGACAGCATTTGTCAGATACTCTTCACACATTTAAAGATTTGAAAACAACAAACCCTTTTCAGTCTTTTGGAAGATTTCAAATGTTGATTGAATCATCACTAACACTATAACCATATACAAGAATCCAATCTATAACATCTAATACATGTTAAACTAGCTGGCATAATAATCTTTAACTTATCTACACACATCAACCATCAAAAAACACGATTTGCTGATGGATCTAGTAAATTAGCAATCCTATTGGCCAGCGGGAGATTTCTTCAAGCAGAAAGAAACCAATGTCCACAACTAGACTTTTCAAATTTGAACTTTACAATGAACGGTTAATAACCCAGAATGTCTCTCTTGTGAGAAAATAATAACACGTAGCCTTGCTAGCTTGTAACTCTAATAGAAAAAAAAAAGTAAGCTCTCTGCTAGTCAAGTCTTATATGAGTCAATTTGTTTCCAGCTATCAGACAATAGACATTGAAGCAACACTACAGTTGCCTGCAGAAAAATCAAGTATATAAACAAAGGCTTCAACCCTGGGGAAAACCTTGAGCAATGAAATTCTACATTATAATACCATAAGTGTATTTATGTCTTCAAGATCTCAGTATAAGCACTGGTGGAGTTCACCATCAAAAATGAGCTTACATCTTTCATAGAAAACAAATACAAAGGATGAAAAAGGCAAGCAAACCTCAGATGCAACATAGACAACGTTGTCTACTGTTCGCCAATATCTGGCAGGACGAAGTCCATTTCGGTCAAGACAAGCTCCAACTGTTTTCCCATCACTGACATAACGATGTCCAACATAAATAAGAGTATAAAAATGAGATATTTTGGCATTGCATCAGATATGAACCAGTCACAACAAAGGAAGAAATACTTCATGCACATATGTGCTTGAAGGTTAATATTTACTCTAACGGTCCCATCACAAGCAAAACAGAATTAAAGGGGTATATCTCTGATAAACAGATGATGGAAATGTATATATGATAACCATTTTATGCGAAGCACAGTTATATTCTTTCACAAAGTTCTTATTTTCATGGAAGGGCTGATATTGCAGAAAAATGATGGTTTCACAAGCTTAATAATACCCTTCTCCAAGTTTAAATTGATTGAGTTGAAATAGCAATATAGAAAACATCCATAAATGTCAACCAATAAAACCTACATTTGGAAATGTCACCTGAATAAGAGTAAAGCAGGTCCATCCCAAGCCTCCATTTGACCCTTGTAGTAATCGTAAAAATCAAGAATCTGAAGCAAAATCATTACAGAGTCATATCTACCAGAGCCTTGTTATAACATGGAAAAGATTGGAATACGAACCCAAGGAACTTGGAAAGGTCTAATATGCTAACATTTTGGAGCATGAAACAATACGACAATTCAATTAAACGAGGGAAGAAAATCTGGTTCAGCTATAAAATAAGGATACATAAGGGAAAATTACCACTATCAGAACTAGAGCATTTTTACTGATGTCGAAAAAATACAATACCTCAGGATATTTGATCAATAAAGTTGGGTGATTCTTGTATGCCTCTGGGACAAGAAGCATCAGGGCTTCCTCAGGAGTGCGACCACTTCTTATTAACAACTGTATACAATGTAGAGTAGAAAGATTAACATCACAAAGGAGCATCAAGTGCCAATAATAAATAAGTTTCAAACATCAAAGAAGTTGCAACTCAAGCACCACGACTGAGCAGTGAATCATTTATCTGAACAATCGATCAAAAGAAATCTTATGTGAATCATGTGGAACCAAATAAGTCGTTGATTTCTTTAGACAATAATAACATTAATAAACACTCTGCAAAGAAATATCATCTTCTGGTAAACCTGTCTCTATTTGCTCTTCCCTTTCTGGATGTGTTATTGCCAATTTAACAAGTTATTCTATAAATAAAGCATTGGTGATACTGTAATTTCAGAGATGAACTATAAAGAGTTGGAAGATAAAAGTATTTCGCCATACTTCTGCTGCACTATCAAGATTTGCAGAGTCAGATGCTTTTGAGTTTCCAAAAGGACGGATTTCATTTTCACGACCACGCCAAACAGGGGACTTCAATGAAGTCTCCCGTGACTGCATCCAGTTCAAGTTCCCCTGCATGATAATTTCATCTTCAGGCACTGAACATTCTGCTATCTATGACAAAGAATATCAGCTGAAAAACTATAACCTGTATGGTGTTGATCTCTCCATTATGACCAAGGAACCTCATTGGTTGAGCTAGAGGCCATCTAGGACTAGTATTTGTACTGTATCTACGGTGATATATAGCAAAAGGGGAATTATAAAGATCGTTTTGTAGATCAAAATAAAACCGGCCAAGAACCTCCGATCGAAGCATTCCCTTGTAAACTATAGTTTGATTGGACAATGAGCAAAAGTAAAGCTCGTTTCCCCATGTTTCTGAGCTGGCTGCTCTCTCAATCAACTTTCGACAGATATACAGTTCTCTTTCAATGTCGTCAATATTTTCTTCTTTAGCAATTTGAACAAAGACCTGCTGTATATTTGGCATAGTTTCTCTTGCATAGTAACCAACCACGGACATGTCCACTGGAACCGACCTCCAGCCTAGCACTTCAAGACCTTCTTGTTTGAATATATCCATTATAGCTGCATAAGCATATAACTGAATTCAGATAACTGACTGCATAATACAATAAAATCTGAAAAATTAAAGGTACTATTTGAACAGAAAGACCGACTACTCAAACTTGAGACATGGATCTCCAGATCCAGGAGCTCCGAAACTCATGTTTTTCAAATTGATTTCAAATATTCAAGAATAATTCACAATTAATGAGCATATAACAGTTATTGTGTCATGCCGATCATATATCAGTTGCTCCTTCCACCTTTAAAAGACCATTTATTAATAACTCTCCCAGCCAACCACATGCACGTGTTATTTCTTATTATTCTAAGATTATTTGCAACGATGATTGGAACATGACATTGCCCTTGTAGTCTTTCACCGCTTGGCTTAGCCAGAAGGTGTTTTGTGGTGTCCAAAGTACAGCATATAAGTACATTTGAAAACAATAAAAAATAAAATCTAGGAAAGCATATAAAAGCTATATTGTCTCCCCCCCTCTTGTGCAATAGCAAAAACATTCAACTTTACCACACCAAACAAGTTCATAGAGTGGCCTTCCTTAAAGCAGGTTCCCCATCACCCAGAGCTAGAAGAAGAAAAGTAACTTCAAATCTCTGTCCCGTTAAACATATTTAAAGATCCAGAAAGTAACGAAACCTCTTATTAAAAAATAATATCAGCATTGAACGAGGTGCCGCCTACCTTTTCTTTGTATTAGCAATTTAAAAAGGGGACACAGAAGCTGCTCCGTTTCTTCAAATATTACAAAGAATTAAGCAAAAGGATAAAGGAATACAAAAGGCTGGTCAAACTTTTTCTGTCATGCAAAGCACACTAAGATAGATAGGTTGGATGAAAATGCCATACAACTCATGTGTCCCTCTTCTCATGCTATTCTCAAATACAACAACTAATCAGAATAATTGCTTTCTTGACCGAGGCAGGGAGTAAAGATCTCATATTTGAGGTCAATCGGCAAGCTGATACTAGAAAAAGCTGGTCCAATGAAAACCAAGATAATTAATATGTACCAACAAATCATTATGACTCTAGCAAAAACTCATTCATGAATCCTAAAAAAGCAAAAGAAAGAAAAGGGTTTCTTCAGTAATTTATAATGGCTGTCAACTTAAGTCTATCTTGTGTAGACTCTTCTTCAACTTTTAGTCCCGTCCTCTCACTAAATGCATTGTTATATCCATATGTCGTTGAAACTAACATTATACTTGCACCATAAAGAAAAAAGAAAGAAATCGGCATTATATAGGTTTTAAGAAACCATCAAGTTGTTAATAACAGGGTGTTCCTGGATTGGACCATGTTATAACTGAGAACCTGCCGATTAACTGACCTGCTTGGGCCTGTTTCATGAGGTCCTCATCCTTCGGGAGAAAGACCATTCCAACACCAGTGTGCAACTGATCAAAGGCACCCATCCCTTGTTCACTGGCCCAGCTGTTGAAAAGATCCCAAGGGATTGAAGTCATCACTCCAGAACCATCACCAGAATCATTATCTGCTCCACATCCTCCACGATGTTCCATGCAGCCAAGAGCTGTAAGAGCATCCTTAACAATTCCATGTGATGCTTTGTTGTCCAAATTGGCAATAAACCCAACTCCACATGCCCCTCTTTCAGATATTATATCCTCCAAGTTTGCAACCTGAAAAAGTACAGTTGTCCAAAAGGGCATCATGCAGATGAAGATCGGCATATAAAGCATTCACTTGGCATAGCAGCAATGATAATTGTAAGCTCCAACCAATTTGCCAGCACCAGTAGTGCATTGCAATCACCACTACCTTTCCACATTGCAAGTAGTGAATATTACATGACTGGCAGGCATGATGGAAAATAAAGCTCATATACAATCAAATAAAATTATCTAGAATAAAAGTAAGACTTTCTAATACATGCAAACTGTTTAATGGATCGATTATTACAAGCTTTACAGAGCGAAGATGCCCCCAGAAAAACAGAAATGGTGGAAACTCTGGAGAGGCACTTCGTTCAACTAAAGGAAAACAATTTGATAAGAATGGTCACAAGAGATAGTCTAATAAAGAAACAGCTTCAGACAATTTCCGAGGACCGCGACTAATCTAAACCTTTCACATGGTCCTGGTGTCCACCCCCTTAAAGCCTAACCTTTGAAAAAAAAGAAAATATAAATATAAAAAAATGTGAAATTGCAATTGCAGTAATATGTACGCTAGGTTCTTTGTTTTTTAATTTTGATATCGTTCAATCAAATTCCCTCGTCCCAAGCAGCATCTGCCTATCTGCTCTCCTCCTGCATCTTCACATGACAAAGACAAAAGAGAAGCAAATTTAATCCTATCCATCTCAAGGGCAGCTATTCCAATTTTTCATATTTCGTTTATATAGTTCTGGTCATATGCCTGATTTGTTTAGATCTATTTCATTCATGATTTTGCACATTTTCACTAGAGTAAATCTCCCCCAAATAGAGTCAACAACTCACAAATGATCACTCCTTCTGGAATTTAGTTGTTATAACCACATTAAGGCGCTCTTGTTCTGCAATATCTTAGACTTTCTTTTCATAAACCAAATCAACTTCTCCACTGCGACTAGGTTAAGCTTCTATTATCCTTTTCCAATTCAAGTTCTCTTAAGATTGATCATAGTTTTTATTCTACTTTGATTGTGCATAGTTTGATAGTAAAGAAACTCAATATAGTTGTTTGATCGTGCTTGTTTTTACAGTACATAGTCTAAACCAAGCATTTGAAAACCATATAAGAGAAGAGCATTAAATCATAGTCTCCAAGGACTCCCAGATCACAGTTAGAAGATACAGATGCACAATTTTCCAACTAGGGTTCGCACATTTTGATCATATTTTGGAATCTCCATGCGGATAAACTAACCGACATATCATGAGCTAGGATGCAGCTGGCACAGAGAGGACAAGCTCAAACCAAGAGCTTTTCTTCCATAACAGATACCCCCTAATCAAAAACACCTAAACAAAGTTCCTTGTCCACAAAAAGATTTACTATTGTCCCCCCTACTGCTAACTTAATGATATACCAATATTTAGTGAAAGAGCAACATGACTCGGACCAAGTTGTACACAGATTGTCACAGAAACCACCAGTTCCCTCAAAAACCAACATCCACAACTACCTACTACTTCGGCAGAACTTTGAGACAGGGCACATCATAAAGGAATAACTTGAGTAGCACCCTAAGGTGGCCAAGCAAGGTCAGACACTGAAAATCCTAAATCCTCCAAAGCAGGCAGACCAAGGCATCCATGACCTCACTGCAGAAATAAACATGAGAAGCTCCTTTGAAGCATGTCTAAGTCACAAAAACCACAAGAGTTAACAAGAATCTTTTGGGAAACCTGTTGGCGCACTAGATTATTCTAGGATATGCACTTTGAAAAGAAATTAATTTCCTACACTATCATATACTGCCAAACCACTTGGTTTTTTCAAAGAAATAACCATGCTGTAATGTCTTGGCACTATGGTCATTTAACGCAAAGCTGGGTTTTCTGCATTAACTTTTTCCTTAGTCACAAATGTGCATCTTAACTCTCATATACATCTTACATGTTACTTCAGGGATCAGCATTTATGAAAATCCCCAATTCTCAGGAGTAGTTTATCCTTAAACCATATAAATCTTAATCCATGACATATAAGCAGTTCAGTTGAAAAACAGTCTACATAATCTGAAGGTTACACTAAAATTGTTCGACTGCAACGCCAAATCAAAAACAAAGGCATAACCATCCATGCCCGATATGATAGTCTCCTAGAACATTTGTTAATCCTTGATGAGGTACTCTTCACAGTCATCAACTTCATTTTCACTGTTCACAGTTATCAGCTGCATTCAAGAACCCATCTTATCCACCAGCCATAGATCTTATTACAGAAATCTTATCCTGGCCTTTTGGCTATCTAAGAAGATAATCTGAATCAGTTCAAAAGCTATATTCTTTCAGATGTCTTAATGCATTTGCTTACATTCAGCAGATGACACAAAATACATGTCCATAATAAAAACCACAAGAGCGAGCAAGAGCACCATCAAAAAAATCTTTTCTAACAGGAGAGCTTCCCATATTACTTATCTTTTAATTTTTCGTGACGAGGTGAGCAATACACTGCCAGAACTGTCATTCTTCGAGTATATCCACGAAAAGAAAAATCATCGGGTATGCTTGTCAACAATTCAACACCCTCAAACATTTGAAATAATGTTACAGATATTGAATACAAACGTTTTACAACTTGGCACAAAAGTCAACCTAATCTCAATTCTCCAAATGATCGTAATAATGACTGAGTAAAGAACTAAAGCACACGCGCAGAACACATCATAAAAGCCAAGCAAAAACCAAAGTCAACACATTAATCACCACAATCAAACATAACAAAAGCTTTCCAAAGAAACGCACACATTCCCACATTCCCATTTCATGAATTTCAAGAAACAGAAAAAAATTCTCATCTTTTCAAGAAATCAACAAGAACGCTGGCGCGCGCGCGCGCACACAGAGTTTCAGTTGACCCCCACCTTTGGTTTCAGATCAGAAGACTGTCGTTTAGAGCCATTGTTAACACGTTCAAGATCAAGAACAGACTTAATAGAGGTGGCCCAGTTCTTCTTCGACGCCGGTAAACCAAGAAAATGACCCCTTTGAGCGTTACTACTATTCACACCGGCGCCGACTCTCCGACGACTCCCACTCTTCTTCGCGTTCTTGCCGCCACACAACCCAACAAAATCAACAAACACCAACTCCCTCCTACAATTATCATTGATACTATTCCCAGCAAACAGTTTCACAGACTGCACCACTTGACCCGCCGAGTGTAGAGACATCGTTCATCAACCTCCAACTCAAACACCCGAAACCACACAATCTTGATATAATATATATATATATATAATATACACGCACTCACTCACTTACAGGGGGTGAGTGTATCAGTGTGTGTTGTGTGTGTAGGCTGCAGGATAGGGAGGAAAGAAAAAGTTTGTGTTGTGTGTCTGTGGAGTGTGTGTGGAATGTGTGGAAAGGGGAAAATGTGGATTTAGAGATAAAAGCAGGGAACGTTGGGAGCCACCCGCCTCCAATTCTAATTCTTGGCGTTTGCTTTTTCGACTCTGCTGATGATGTTTTTGCTCTCTCTCTCTCTCTCTCTCTCCCCTCCCCCCTCTTCCCCCCCCCCCCAAAAAAAAAAAAAAAAAATCCTATTCTTCTATCATTCATAATAATGTGTGTTGCTGAAACTATTGACCTTATGCTACGACCAAAGGTCAGGTTTTTGGATTTTTTGTTCTTTCTTTCTAAATAATTCGTGCTCTAAAAAAATATATTTTTTTCCATTTTGTTAATGTGTAAATATCTTCTCGAGTCATGCGACAATGTGATGCAGTTTACGATTCAATTGATGCTCTATTGTGTGAGTATGGGCCGCTCGAACTGCATACAAGTTTCATGTTTTTGTCTTGAAAATGCGTCTCACTAGAAAGATGAGCCCTTGTGACTTATAAGATGCTCAAACTCATCGTTTGCAATCAATGTGGGACGCTTGCCTACATCATCAGGTATCGTCTACTCAGATTCCGTATGAATCTCACGGTCTTATCTTGAAAAGATGTTTCACTAGGACTTACAAACAACTCAAACTTCATGGTAGTATCAAATGTAGATGCACGACTCCTGATGTTGCAAATCCAAAAAATAAAAAATAAAAATACATAGAGTTTTGATTTTTGAAAAGAGAATACAAAAATATAGTTTAGTTTGTTTGGAAAAAACAAAATATGAGTAATAGAACTATATAGATAAATTGAGAAAGGCGATGATATTTCGTTATCTACTTTTATTTGACAAGTTATTTGTGTAAACTAAACTCCAGTAAACGCACCACAAGTTGCCAAGTATAATAATAAATGGTATAATGGTAAAATCACCAATATTTCGCTGGAATATCGAGAGTTTAAACTATGTTGAATTTAAATATCGTGATTTGAATACCACGACTTTAAATTTAATAGAACAACGTTGCTATCATAATTTAGGTGATATGGGCCGAAATTAATTCACTTTTTTTAATCAAACTTTTTTATGTTTCAGAATCTTCTAAGTTGTACTTAAATAAATAATTCTGATATGATTATATACCAAACAAGAGTCAAAACAATAATTATTTTTTAAAATTTTATTAATTAATGCGCTGTATTAAGATGTTGTGGAGGCTTCCTAATCATACCTAAAAGTATATTCAAATTCCAAACCTACCTAACTGTCAAATAATTAAACTACCATATATATGATTATAAATTTGCTGTGTTTTCTCAACTAATGAAATTGTTGCCAAATTTTATCTCTCTTTTTATTTTTCTTTTAAATACAGAAAAATATTTTTATTACGAATTAGAGCATTATTTCAGAAGTATAAGTCGCTTACATAGATAATGATGCAGGATTACCCACAAACACAATATTCGTATTGATAATATGAATTTAACTCACAATCATTTAATTGAAAGTGATCTATTCTTACTAATTGAACCAACACGTGTGCTTGTGAAACATTTCTGTTGCCATGGCTTATTAAAACATTAATCAACGTTAAAGTTTTAATTTCCTCTGAATCAAGTATTACAATGTCGGCACTGCAAGTCTAAGGATAAATTACAAATGGCTCTTGTGAAATTTGTTTTAATTATAAATATTCGATGGAGTTAACAATCGTCTAATAAATACCAACTATAATGGGTTGTCAAAAATGAGTATTTGTTAGACGACCATTAATTTTAGGGAGATATTTATAAATTTTTAAATAATAAAAAAATATTTATAATTATGAAAAATTTCAGATAATTAAGTGTAATTTATACTATTTTTAAGAATAAATTACAACCACCTCCCTAACGCTTGGTATAATTACAAATACCGTCTTGTTATTTGAAAAATTATAAATACCCCTCTGAGGTTTGTAATTTTTAACCAAAGGCCTAAAATTGATCATTTTGCCCTTGATTTTTTTGTTAAATTATAAAAAAATCAGTCAAGGCAAATTGCATTATTATTCCTACGTGTAAAAAACTTTAAAAAACTTCTCCCTATGTATTATAGTCTAATTTTTAAAAAGAATAAAGATTAAATAAAATGCATAAGGGCATTTTGGTCAATTCACCCATAAAATTGGATGAAAATGAGTTATTTGTTATACAGTTACAAATCTCAGAGATTATTATAATTTTTTGAACAATGAGTAATATTTATAATTATATCAAAATTCAGAAAATATAGCCACAATTATCCCTATTTTTAATTATATAAAATATTAGTGGAGGATGCAAATTTGAATGACTCTGCTTATCTAACATTGATAGCCACACATGAGATTCCGAGGGTCTGATCTCATCATTTTGTCATCAAACCATTGACCTACCGGCTATCGCCGGTTTCCCTAAGATAAAGTTTATAAAAAAATAATTAATTTGTGATATGAGTGGAGGTGTGACCTGCGATAGCCAGTATATGACTGAAGGGAAAAGCTTAGATCCGGTGAGTGGTTGTTTGGAATAATGTTGAGTATTTTATTGCACGAGTGATGATGATGACACACTGACATTGATGCCAAGTCATGTTGTACAAAATGAACTCATAATTTGGTCTGTTGAGGACTACATTAATTTATGTACTTGTAATAAATACAAGTGATAATGAAATCCTGTTAAGTGAGTTCTGAATGCTATTGTAGTGACAAAACTTGCATTTGATGATTATTTTTGTACATCAGTCGTACCATAAATGCATGATACTTGGGCCTTCTTTACGTGTTGTTATTGGATTAACCCATATACTAGTAGGAGGCTACTATGTGTTTTATTAAATTTTATTGGATTAAATAATATCATGTTTACTTTTTGTAGTAATGATAAGAGATAATAGGTGTATCAATATGATGTGTGGTTTACTATCTAATGTTGTACATTGAATAAAAGTGAAGTTTACTCTTATGCCCCCATGTAGAGTGCAATAGCAGACATCATTTAATAACTTTTCTTTTCTTCACACAACCCTCCCCCCCCCCCACCCCAACCATTGAGATATACAAGACTACAACCACTCGACAGAGCCACAGCCAAGGAAACACGACATCAGGGAAAATCATTCTCCACCATCACGAACGGGTAAACATGCTTTTCATTTTTGGTTCTCAGGGCTCTGCTCAGCTCTGTTTCCATCAACTATTATCGAAGTTCTTGCATTATAAATGACTAATTTCTCTTATGGGTATAGTTTGGGGTGGTTGGCCTATGTTAATTTAATGTGTAGTTTAGGGTTGTTGGCCTATGTTATAATGCTATGGTTGGCAGTGTAAAAGCCATGAATGCAGTGTAGCAACAAAACTGAGATAATCTTTCACAAACACTCCCACTGATTTAAAAGAATGTGAAGCTTCAGTTTTCAACATCAAATAATTTTCTACTTCTATTTAACGGTAACTCAAGTCACAAGAAATACATCGGGCAAAATTGACTTTTCGGATTTTAGTTCTGACTTTACACAAGCAGGGGGAGTAAACTTCTTCCTTCATTCTCTATAATTTCATGTTACTATTCAGTTTGTATCCCAGTCTCTCTCGTTCAGTCCAAATGTAGGCGAAAAAATAACTCAAATTTGCTTAGAGGAATAATCGAAGATTTTCTCCATATTTACGTTCAACGACGTCCTCTCCCTCTGTTCCTCCCTTGAAAGCCACCTCTCCCGCGACCCCCACGGCCCCGAGAACCAGACAGCTTCAACAATTAAATGCCTTTCCTCTTTCCTGGGCGTGCCTCCTCGTCATCGTCATACTCCTTGTATTTCAACGAGCTTCTGGGGTTGAAAGAGATTTGCATTATGGGTTGGTAGTGTAAAATCAAATAACCCACCAACCTTCAGTTAGAACAATAAATTTGTTATGGAAAATCTACACAAATTGAGGGAGAAGGGTTTAAAAAAATGTTGGCTTTATCAGTTGGAAAAAGGGGCAGGCGATGTTTGTTGTGTTGTTCTTACATTTTTAAATAGTGGGGAGAGGATGGAATGAAGAAGGAAGTCATTAAACCCAGCAACATTGAGAGAGAGAGAACAATAAATATGGCTTCTAAAAAATTGCACAAATTCAAGGATAAGGGGGTAAAAAAATAGGGCCAAAGCAGGGACATAAGTGGGAGAGAAAGTTAGTAGACATGGTAGTGGGCCCCACTGATAATTAATATGGGCCTCCCACCCAATAATATAATCGGATGAATTGTATGGAGGTGTGGGGTGTTGGGGCGGGCTGTAGCGGGGTTGGCCATTTTGAAGTAAATGCTCAACTCACCTCTATTAACCACTATTAGCCCATATATAATGGTTAGTAAACAAGGCTTTATAATACAATTAGGTCATGTCTACCGGTCCATATTGGATTGACCCATATTATAGTAGGGACATACTATTATTCATATTCATCCCTACTATATTATCTCATCTATTGTTTACTTTGCATGCATTATATGTTGGATTATATGGATACATAAGTTGCCCATTATTTACTATCTGCTACTCCCAACAGGATTACCCCTCAATTTACCTCTTTGCCCATATGTGCAGTAAAATGTCAAATCAATTCAAACCTCCACTTGCATCATTAATTAAGCCATTTTCCAACCTTCTCAGATGACCATGTTTGATGTTTTTAATATTTTTCTTTTTGTCCATCTAAAAGAAAAATCTTTTGGTCGACTCTCTGTTCCCCGTTCATCACCGCCGCTGACCCGTGTGCTCAGTCGCCCATGTTCGCATCCCTTTTGGCCATTTCCGAAAAAAATCATGCTCCATGTTCGCCTTTCCTCCACCCCTTCTTCTCTCTACGAATATCCTCCACAATCTTCCCAACCTTAAAGTACTTGTGCAGCTCCGATAGCCGGCACCGAGTTTGACGTACTCCCTCCTCAACGGTGAATGGAGGTAGTGAATGACAACCTCCTATAAAATACTGAACGACAAAAAACCCCTTCTTTTTTTACCATCTAAGAAAAACAAAAAAGGAAAAAGGCAACCAACTCCATTGAGAAGCAATAACATCTTTTCCAAAGGGATGTCGTTGTAATTTTTACCTCAAAAAATATATTTTTAAATCTTACTAAAAAATATAAAATATCTATATAATTAAACCCAATTTTCAAAAATATCGATGCAATTTATTTGGTTAGCATACACACTTTCACGTGAGTAAAAGTGCAATTAACCCCAAAAATCATCATCCAAGAAACTGTAAGAGAGAGAGAGAAACTAGATAATTAATTAATAATTACTTACAACTCTCATTGATCAAAAAGTAGAAAACATTCATATACATACAGAGAGGCAGATTTCTCCCTCTGATTTGTTCTTTAAACTTTTTCAAGCAGAAAAAAAGTCATTTCTGGCAGCAAGACTCATTTGGGACTTGGGTGTCATTTTTTCCTCCTTCATCGACAACAGTTTCTCCTTTATCCAAGATGCTAATGCCACCGCCGAGATCCACTCAAATTCTACCCCAAAACTCCGACATGGGAGAGCAGTTGGATCTCTTCGCCACCGCTTTTCCTCGAGCTCTTCACTCTGCTCTCGTACTCATTCGCCACCAGATTTGCTATATCCGTCATTTTCTTCAACAAAATTTTTGGGCAATTTTCTTGATTTTGTGTGAAAGGATGTTAGCTTAGTATACAGCAAATTAAATGCTGAAAAAAGAACACTCAAGGCTTCTAAAAAAAGAGGGAGAGAAGACATTTTACGGTTGAGATTCAAGGAAACAATAATGAAGGAGAGAGAGAGAGAGAGAGAGAGAGGAAAAAGTGGCTTATTTATTTGTGTAAATTTATACAGGATCATTTATTACAAGTCAGAGGTGGAAGTTGAGATTTAAGAGACAAACATGGGCATTCAAGTCATTGGGCTAGGGTGTGTTGGGGTCAAAAAGGGTAAGAAAAGTTATTAGCAAATTGTTGTGGACCCCACATATTATAATACAACCAACAAATCATGTATTATAATATGGGACTTAATACGCGTGAGTAGCGGGCCAAGAGACTTAGTAGCGGGCCAAGAGACTTAGTAGCGGGCCGCCCAAGTATACCGTAAACACCTGATTGGCCACTACTAACCGCTATATCCAGGCTAATAGGGTCCAATAAACATGGCCTTAGTTCATATGTGCATACTCAATTCGGATAATAATTTTCTATACTATAGCAAGATTTTATTACGGCCTCATCTACTGCATGGGGGTAGAATTAAGGTGGAATATATTAAAAAATATAAGTGTGATTATTTTGTCTCACATTTACTCTCATTGTATAAATTTTGCACAAATTTCTGAATTTCCAAAATCTATATATATATATATATATAGCAAAACGAAGTTTGACCACAATTAAGTCAATTTTGACTGAATACTAATTTCTGATAATTTTAACTTTTTTAATTATCAAGAAAAAAATTCATCGGTTAGAAATATTATTTATTTTAAATATATTTATTTTGTATTTATTCGAAATCTTATTTTCAAGATTTTAATTATATTTTTTATTATTAAAAAACTTATCTGTTAACATATTTATTTTGTATTTATCCCTAATCGTATATCCAATAATATAATATCAATTCAATTTGTAGTTATTTTATATTTAGAGAGTAAGTTTTGAATCGTATATCCATAAATTTTGAATTTTTTAATCGTCAAGAAAAAATCTCATTGGCTATAAATATTGTTTATTTCAAATATATTAAATAAGTGCTATATATTTGAGGACCAAATACTAATTTCTGGTGATTTTGATTTTTTTAATAATTAAAAAATTATTGGTTAAAACCATCATCCATTTTAAATAGGGAAAACTGCAATTTAAACCAGACATTTATCAAAATAGTAAATAAGGACATTAATGTTTAAAACATAGAAATTTCAGTCCAAATTGTCCTAATTTCATCGGAATTTGTCATGTGATTTGCACGTGAGATATTAAAATTGGGAATTTTTTCCCTCCAGCCAGAATCTCCTATGATTTTATAGCTGTATAGGGGAGAAAATTCCCAATTTTAATACCTCACATGCAAATCACATTACTAATTCTGACGAAATTAGGGCAATTTGGACTGAAATTGCCATTTTTTAAACATTAATGTCCTTATTTGCTATTTTGATAAATGCTTGGTTGAAATTGCCACCGAGTCTAAAATAGTGGACGAAAATTGCAATTTTCCCTTTTAAATATATTAAATATTTACATTTGTATTTATCCATAATTTTATTTTCAAAATTAGAACTAGATTATTTTAATTGTCAAGAAAAAAACTCTATTGGTTGAAAAAATCATCTACTTTAAGTGTATTAAATAATTTATTCATGTTTATCCAAAATCTTATCTTTAATATTATAATACTAATTTAATTTATATTAAATATTTATTTTATATTTATTCAAAATCTTATATCCAATATTATAATATTAATTTAATTTGTTAATAAATGCAGCATATCCCTACATTTAAGCCTAAATATGTGACAATAGTTTCAAAGTACAAATGTTTATTAATTACGTATCTATTGAACCACTTAGCCTACAATTAAGCCCTTTAAAAAATTTGGTCAATTGTCTTGGTAGGTTTTGCCTTTGCATTTTTTTTTTTTTTAAGTGAAAGCAATGAATATTATTAATTGAACTAAATCGATCCTGTTGATTATTACAACAATTATAATTTGATTAACAATATCACATAAGTTAAATCTAAATAACCCCTTACTATTACGGTATACACAATCCTACCATACAGTAAACTATCCTCCCACACATTGGTGGGATTCGAACCCATGACCTCTAAAGTCATGGAATTACATTTTTCTTTTTTCATCCTCTCTTCTTTTTGGCTATTAAGGTAGTCGGTTTTTTCTTTATCAATGACCAAAGGCTATTGCCATGCATGTATAATTTTTCGTTCTCAAGCTTTTTAATCAGGTAATATTTTATTCTTCCCCATGCATATTCATTTGACAACTTACTACGTCTATTTCATTCTTTTAACTATAAATTAATTGATTTTTAATTGTTGTTAAAAAAAATATTTTTAATTACATGTATTGAAAGTTCCATCGAAATTAAGAAGTCGTCAGAGACCCGAAACCACTGCAAAATATTTCTCAAACTTGCAAAATAGTCAATTTGATGGTGTTCACCTTTTGAAGGTACGTAAGTATCAATCAAATTATAAATCCTATTTATTATTTTTTTATATACTTATAATTTTTGTTTAATTTTTCATTTTACTTCATTTCAAAGTTCTTATTTAATCAAAGTAAGTCGCTTAATTCACTTTCTAACAAACTTTATACACTTTCAGTTTCAGTTTGAATTTTTTGTTATCTTATCATAATATATGTTGTTGAGTTTCTTTCTCTTTTATTTTTAGCTTGTGATGGTTTATTTTTGTTTAATTTTTTTCCAGAAAATAATTTTGTAATTTAATTATTTACATATTCATTTATATTTTGTAGCCATTGTCTCTATCTCCAACCTTTCAAGTATTTTGTCTTTCTTTTATATATACTAGCCGTTCTTGTGTGCATATAATAAATATTTTTTTACACTTTAAAATATATTATAAATAAGAGTAAAATATGTAAATCAATACATTACATTAAAAACAAAAAAAATTAAAAAAAATTAATTATCAGTTAATGTAAAATTTAGAAGTTGAATAAATTAGTTTCTTGTCGGTTAAAGGGCATTTTTGGCTTTACAAAAAAATTAGTGCAGCGGTATCATTAACCGCCGTTTGTGAGTGTGAAAGCCCTTTTCTCTTTATATTAGTATAGATTTTGGATAGTATTGTTTTCGATTAGCTTATGTTCTTGATTTTCTTTGTCATGTAGTTCAATTTTTTTTTTCTAGATCTGCAATTATGTTTTCAATTTAATTTTTCTATTTTATTATTTGACTTTGTCATTTTATTTTATTTGTTTTTCTATTTTCTCAATATTCGTATAATCTTTCCTAATATTATTCGGTTCAACAGGGAGGCTGCAGATGGAATATTGAATTTTCTCTTTTCTTTATATATAGTATCATATAATATTACTATATTCATAAATTTATAAATCATAGTATAATTTATATATTTTTGTACCATTTATTAGGTGTTTGATAAATATTGAAAGCAAACTCTTTACCTATCTTCTCGGAGGTGAAAGTTGGAAAAACTCATAAAATAAGAAAAAATCCAAGGTATGGATTTGTTGTTGCTTTTATTTTTTTTCGTTATCAATTTTTTTTTCATGAGTTCATAAAAAATACATGAATATTTGTGTTAATTATCGTCTTCTTTTATTTTTATTGATAGTTTTTTGGCAAAAGAGATCGGACTTTGCATATATTTTTTTCTAGTAAGCATCTGTAGTGTTGTTGTTCTTTTATTTCAATTAATTACTTTTTATAATTGAGTTCATGAGTTGTGTGATATATCATATATATATATTTTTTTCCTTATGATCAATGTCTTTCCTTATTTTATGAATTCTAACAACTCTTTCACTTGCGAGAGCATAGAGAAATATGAATTCAATCTTATCCCCCCCTATGAATTCTAACAACTCTTTTACTTGCGAGAGCATAGAGAAATATGAATTCAATCTTATCCCCCCCCCCTCTCTATGTATATATATATTCTAAACAAATTATATAATTTTGTTCTCATAACAGTTTTTCATCATAATTATATGTCTTACTCTTTAATACACAATTTGTGAAAAATGAACTCAAGATTTTCAATTCATAAATTTTTATGAACTAATCTTTAATCAAAATGTTTATATTTCTAAATTCATAATTTTACGATTTAAAAGTTATGAGATTCATAATTGATTTGAACATCCATAAATAATAGAATTCTGTTCCCTATTGCTATCAATTTTTTATTTTTTGATTTTATGATTTATGTGATATACACATATAATTGGATCTATAATAAAGAAAATATGAACTTAGTTTAAAGAAAAAGATTGGACACAAACTTCTTACCTGTCTACTTGTGGCTGAAAGTTCGAATTAAGTTAACTTATTAAATAAGAAAAGACCCATTTAGTTGCTTTTTAACTTTTTTCATTATGAATTAGTTTATGCTTAATTATCATATTTTTATTTATCTATATTTACTAGGCATGCTTATTTCGATTATTTACTGACAGTTTGTGCAAACCAGATTTATATACTTCTTGGGTAAAATGCAAGCAACCCCCTGTGATATTGCAAATGTGCAAATTACCCCCCTATGAAAAATAAAATAGCAATCTACCTCCCTGTGTTTTTTAAAATGAATCAATTTACCTCCCCATATTTTTTAAAATGGAGCAAGTTACCCCCTTTCTAGAGGGTAAACTGCTCAATTTTAAAGAACATGTGGAGGTAAAATGCTATTTTTTTTATAGGCTAAAATCCAATTTACCCCCCTGTGTTTTGTTTAGATAGCTAAAAACTCCATCGTGATTTGATAATAGGCTAAAACCCCCCTTGTGTTTTCTTAAACTCAGCAAAAAACCCCCAATTCCGTTAGCAATTGACGGAATGTGCCCTGTACGCGCGGTGGGTGCATGTGGTTGTCATTTCAGCTGTTTTGGTGCCTATTTTTGGCCTATTTGGACTATAATACCCTTATGCTATCTATATAAGAGACTACAGCTTGTTTGCTTGTTTTGTGTGGTATTTTTTGCATTTTCCCCCTACAAAATAGGTATGATTGTGTTTTTTTTTTCTTTCATTCTTCTGCTTTTAATTATATTTACTTTAATTTGCTGAAATTATGTTTTCTTCTTTTGGGGAATATTTGAGTATAGAATGAAGTATTCTGGATCCACTTCGAAAATAGAAGAAATTATGGATTTGAGGTATAAAAATCCAAAGTGCTTCTGTCAAAGAGATGCAGCCATTAGAGTTGTTGGTCCAACAAAAGAAACGGAAGGAAAATTATTCTGTAACTGCAGAAATGGACAATGCAATTTTTTTTGTTGGTTTGAACCAGTTAGTGTATCCCGTAGAGATTCACAAAGTGTCGACATGTCAGAAATGGAAGAAGATGTGGAATCAAAATTAAGAGCTACAGAAGATCAATTTTCTGAACTACTATCTGTTTCCGAAGACCTAACTGCCAAAGTGAAGCAGTTGGATACCCATCAGAAAATGTTGAAGGCATTAGTTTTAGGTATTTTACTTTGCATCGTTCTTGTACTTTTTAAGTGAGTTTGTTAATGTAATGTTAAGTGAATGTATTAATGTAATGCTTCCATTTAAATACACTAAAATTGAACATAAACCAAGTATAACAAAAAATAAACATCCTGTATTTTCATTGAATTGAACACCTTGTTTTCAACTTCATCCTAAACATAAAAAACCACATGTTTGTCAATTAAGACAAATATACATCCAAAAACACCCTATTTTCCACTTCCATCCTGAACATGAAAATCACCCTTTTGTCAATTAAGACAAATACACATTCAGAAACACCAGTGTTTGAACAAATAAGACAAATTAACACAATCAAGACAAAATATGCCAGACTTCATCTTCACACATTTCCTTCTGGATTTGAACTCCGAGAAGTGTCTTCCCCTTTTTGGCTGGTCTGTTTTGGCCTATATGAGTTGGCCACACCCTTAATCAATGAAGACAATGAAGTGTTGTTGTCTGAACAACACTTCCTCTTGAAGGCAGTTGCCTGACTTGGAGTTGGGGCTTGTTTCCTCTTAATGAACTTACTTGATGTTGAAATTGGATTTTGTTGCTTTCTGGGGGCTTTAGGCAAGGGTGGTTGCAGTTATAATAATCATGTTAGTGCATAGACATTGATACAATGAATAAAATATTTTCAAACAATTACAACATTACTTGTCTTACACCTTGTTTTGGCACAGCTTTCCAGAACAGTTTATTTAGTTCTTGCCCCTTAAATTTACCCTTCATATTATTGTACATATGCCTTAAGCAAAACCTGTGTTCTGCCCCAGGTGCTAATTCAGCCACAGCCTCCAACAACCCTTTCTGCCTATCTGAAATGAATGTCCAATTCCTCTCTTCTTGTGCACCTATATCTCTAAGCAAAAGGCTCAAGAACCACTCCCAACTGTCATACTTTTCCACCTCCACATATGCTACAGCAATGGGATATATATTGTCATTTGGATCCCTCCCAACTGCAGCCAACAATTGACCTCTGTATAGCCCCTTCAAAAAACATCCATCCAACCAAATAATAGGTCTGCAACCCTCAACAAAACCATCCCTCATCCCCTTCCGACAAAAATACATTCTTTGAAACACTGGAGGATTCAATTCTTTATTCAGTTTCATGATTAAAGAGCTTCCAGGGTTATGTTTCACTACTGTGTGACAGTAGTCATATAATCTGCCATATTGTTCTTTAACATCCCCTTTTATCAGTTCAAGGGCATGTTTTTTAGCCCTGTACACCTTATATGTGCTCACCTCAATCTGCAATTCCCTTTTGATTTTGTTCTTTAATGATTGAAGGGATTCATTCGGATTATCTCTTACAGAAGATTCAATTCTTCTACCGATGTACTTGAAATTTGCCTGTCTGTTCACCACTTTATGAGCACAAGTGTGACAGCCCTTTATGGACTTTATTTGGAATGTTGGAGACTTCATTACAGAAGAAGCACGAAGCTTCCAATTGCACTCATTCTTACAAGTTGCAATGATTATGTGTTTCTCATTTTTCAAAAACTTCAAGTCCCAACCTCTTCTAACAGCCCAATCCCTCAGCACTTCCCTACATTTCACTCTTGTCTCAAATTTCATTCCTACAGCCAAATCTACGTCACCCATGTCCATCTTCTCATCCCACTCTAGATACCCTTCCCCCTCATCATCAGAACCTCTCACTAATCGTAATTCTTCCTCTTCACATTCACTAAACCACTGTTCAGGCCCCTACTACTTTCTTCACCCCTAGCATTTTGTTCTTGTTCCTTTCTTTTTTTCCTCTTATCTCTCATTAGAGCCCTAAGTGTTTTAAGCATTGTTCTTGTGTAGTTTTCAGGCCTACTATTGAAGATATCATCATCCCAAGGGCCCTCCAAGTCCTCTAACATCTAGGAAGGACAATCAGAGGCTAATGATGAGTCAAAATTTGAGTCTGATTCATCATCACCCCCCTCAGTCCCATCCACCCCCTCTGCCTCAGCCACCCCCTCTACCTCAGCCTCTCCCTCTCCCTCTCCCTCAACCACATTTTCTGCCTCAGCCACCCCCTCTGCCTCAGCCACTCCCTCTTCCTCAGCCACATTTTCTGCCTCAGCCACCCCCTCTGCCTCAGCCACCCCCTCTGCCGCAACCACTCCCTCTCCCTTAGCCACATTTTCTGCCTCAACCACCCCCTCTGTCCCAACCACATTTTCAGTCACATTGTCATCCACTCCCTCTGCCCCAACCACCACTCAGGAATATATCCTAACTGTGGCACAGGATCAATAACATTCAGGATATTACCATCTCTATCTACAGACAATAAGAGGCCTGTTTTCTCTTCAAAATAAATTGAGATAACACTGCAGCCTTTGTAGTCTCTTAGTAACTCCCTAATACCATTATCCCCTTCTAAAATCTTTAGAGACATATCTAAAGTTTCACCTGGAAGTGCATAATATACTACTACATTATTGCCCTTGCCCCCAGCCTTTGCATACACTGTTATGAGGTTATCATAAAAAAGTCTTTTTTTATCAACCCCTGGATATTTGACCTTATACCCCCCAACATACCTAACTGTTGGTATCCACTCTATAACCCCATCTACCCACACAAAAAAGTCTGCATAGTCACCCAATACCATTTTCTGCAAAAATAATTAAGGAACCTAATTTAGGCATCTAACACAGAAAAATCATAATTTACAAGTTAAGTATCAGATTACAACCACATTCAAATAAATAAATTTGACAATCACTATGCAGATATTAATTAAGCACAGTCATTTAGTTTACAAACTTAATAGCATTCATACTGGAACCACAAGAATATTTAAGCACAGAGGGTGGGGCCATGAGTTTTTTATTGTTTCATTCAGCTTATAAACTTAATAGCATTCATACTAGAACCACAAGAATATTTAAGCACAGAGGGTGGGGCCATGAGTTTTTTATTGTTTCATACTGGAATCATCAGAGTGGGGGACCATTGTCACCAAAAAAGGTAAACATATTTACCAACAAAAGGCCAAACATACGGGTTACTTTACAAAACCCTAGATACATTTTACAAAAACCTAGTTTATATAACAAAACCCAAGTAAAATCACTATAAAAATACATCCAAAACCCCATGCACAAACACTGTAAGAAAAACAAGAAAAAACTTACTATTTTTTTGCGAATCTTCTTCCTCCTATGCAGATCTTCTTGCTCCTCGAACTGAGTCCTCAATCGACACTCAACTCCCAAAAATATGTGTTATTTTACTGTGAATAAACCTAGCTTTGGATCTAATCCCTAAATTTTACCCTAGGTTGCGCTCTTTGCAAAAACTCTAATTTCTCTCGCGTCTGTAATTTTTGTACAGTAACAATTTTTCTCTCTCTTCGATTTGGGTTTTGACTGTTGGTAAGAATGCAGCAATAGTCATGAGGGTATAACGGTCAAGCTACTCCAAAAATTAACACCGTTAGAACTCAGTTAAAAAAAGGGCACGTGAGCTGAATTTAGTAAAACATAGGGGGGTATTTTGCCTATTTTGAAAACAGAAGGGGGTTTTTAGCTGAGTTTTTAAAACACAGGGTTTTTTTTTTTGCAATTCAGCCTTTTTTATAAGGGGGTAATTTGCTCATTTTCAATATCATAGGAAGGTAAATTGCATTAAACCCTATACTTCTTATTGGTGAATATTCAACTTTTATTGCTTTTATTATTCTTTTATTATCAATACATTTATTGAGTTCATGAATTATGTGATACTAGTACAAAACCCGTGCCAAGGCACGGGAAACATTTCAATTTAAATTGTGACTATAATAATAAATATTCAAAAATATATACTTATAGAGTTGAACAAAAACTATCTACCTCTGTATATTAATTTTATTAAAAATTAAATAAAATATAAGTTTTCTTGAATTGAATGAGTTATCATTAATTATTTGAAAAAATATCCATAAAATCATATATTCTTATATTCTTTTAATCACTTTGATTATAAATTGCTTATGTTATAGTATTATTGGTGGAGTATAGCCGCGATTCACTTTATACATTTGGTCTTCTATGAGTGTCAATACCTTGATATGAGCTATTTAATTGATGTCTCCCTGGTTGCAGATAAAGACATATCCCAAATTTTCTCAATAACAATTTATTTTGTGGTTTATTTTATTCATCAATAATCCTTACTTTAAGTATATGTTCTTGGCACCAACATTCAAATCTAGTTTATTCATAATAACATATACGCCTTTAATTTCATGTTCTATTCCTGGTTCAATGAGTGCAAAGAATAAGAACTGACACACCATGCGACAATTTATGTTCTCCCAACCAAGAAGCCAACGTTAATTAGTCCTTAAAATGATGAAGTTCATGCCATAACAAACCAACTATATTTTAAGCAGGTAAGTATTTATTTGCTTGTGAGGAGAGATTGATTTGATTTTCAATTATTTGATTACAATTTATCTCGTCATTTATTTGATTTTATATTTAAAGCATATAAGTAGATTTTCTAAAGTATAGTTTGAATTCCATTTTATCATTGCAATTTGAAAACATCATTAAAATTAAGAAACAAACAAAGCTAAATTTCGTTAAAACTGCTAGTAAATTTGAAATTAATCATAAATAGTGAAAAACTGAATAAATAAATAGATCTTCTAATAATTTATTATATTTTCCCAACCTTTCACCCTCATTTTGCGTAGATGGAAGGATCGAGTTTCCTTCGCCCTCAATTTGTCGATAATTTATTGAATCCCTAATTTTGAAACCTTTTGTTGTATGTGTAAATATTCAACAAATAAACAAACAAAAAAACATATATTATCAAAAGAAACATGAGTATCTAAAACTAATGATGATTAAAAATGAACACTTTAAGGCTTCCTTGTACAAATTATCATTTACCTTGATAATGTAAATGTACAAATATTTCAGTCGTTTATTATTGAGAAACTTTTCAATGTTCAGTTTTTTCATCGATGATTTCACTTGATATCCTTTAGAGAAAGCAACAATCATTCTACCAGTTTTACTATCGTTGCTAATCACGTTCTCCATGCTAAGTTAGAGATTCCACAACTTTGTAATTTATTTTTATATTATTTTTGCAGACCCGCTATTTATAATTATATGAAGTACTTATCTTTTAAATTATTTTAAATACAAATGTCAAAGTAGTAGAATATTTGATATATAATGGTGACTTATCTTTTATACCTGTCAATTAACTTGAATGACCTATCTTTAATCATAATTTTTTTAAATGCCAAAATATTACGTCGGCCCGCGTGTGTAAACATGAATTGTAACCGGCATCTTTGATCATCTTTCAATGCACACTCACCTAGTACATACATATAAAAATTGGTGTATTTATCACATTTTCACGGTTTTTGTACTAAATATATTTAACTTGATTAAATTGATTTATAGATATAAAATTGAAAATACAGATAAATATATTTTGGTAGTCTCGATATTAGATTGTTAGAAATAAATTTGATGTACTTTTTTTCTTTAAAACATAGAAATATATTTATAGTCTCGATATTGAATTCTTAGAAATAAATTTGATTTATTTTTTCTTGATTTTATTCAATATCTATCAAAATAGATATTGAATATACATGTTTTTACATACTTCAATAATAATAAAAATATTGATTTTGTATAAATATTAATATCTTTTCATTTTTTAGTTGAAAAACTTGTTAGATAATATTGATTAGATTCTTTTAGATAAATCAAATATTTTTAATTTTTTATTTAAAAAGTTATTAGATAATCAATTTAGATCTCTTTTGGATGAATACTAATATTTTTTAATAGTTATTTTAAAAATATGTTATATTCCACTTGGCAGAAGAGTTCATTGAGGTTGTCCACGTCCACGCATACGTGGCGCTTAGTTGAATGGTTTCAATGATTCTGTTTTATTATATATAGATATACATTAAATTTGTTTTTTCATTTTCCTTATGATCAAGGTTTTTCCTTATTTTATATATGAATTCTCATTATAAAGTCATTTTACCTTTTTTTTTTTCAATCTCAAACCAACCAAGCTTTAAGGTTTTGTTGCATTAACATAGTTACATAGGTCCGCTTGAATAAAAAGTGTCAAAAAGGACGACATTTATAAAAAACATTATCCATCATACGTTCTGATGCGCTATTGGCCAAAAAATCAGCTGACATCCATTTAATGAGAGTTGTAAGGTTTATTTGGTGAAAAGCCATTATTTTATCTTTTTGAATTATAATTTGTCATCTATTTTCTAAATCATCATTATCAAAATAATTTATGAGATACTTCATAAACGTACTGAACCCATTCTTAAATTTTAGTAACTTTTCTTTAAATAATGAAGATTGTTTTTATTCAATTTATATAAATAAAACATAGCTTCATTTAATCTTAATCATTTTGCTTATGTTCTTATAATTGTAATTTTTTATGAATTTTATTGTTGTTAATACATAAAATTTTGAAAAAAAAATAATTTTTTTTATAAAAAAAATTCCTTTCACATAATAAAAAATTAATAAATATAAGTTTAATCAAATTTACATTATGCCCATGCATAGTACGGGTTACATACTAGTACCATAGTAAAACAAAATGGTCCAACTTACACGTTAACTCAAACAGAGGCTAACATTCGTTTAATTGGTTTAAAGGTGTCTAATATGTCATTTTTTGTGTGAGGGGTTTCTTGATAATTTTTAGAATTTGCAAGGACACAAATTTAGAAGACGTTCGGAAGAATAATTTATATTCAACTCGAGTGTGTTGGTCCTAATTGTGATTCTAATCAGCCCACAATCAGTCAAATTGGTTTTATCCCGGACTGAGTAAACATGATGTTGGGTCGAATTAGTTGCATATCCACCCCAATCCACTAAGTGAAACAAGATTTTTTGTTTTAATTACAGATCGATATAATTGTATGATATTTCAATATTCTAAAAAAATAAAAAGGGTCATTGATATCATTTGAGTATTCATCTTCTCTGCAATTGAAGCTCATTTCAATTCCATGTGCACGAGTTGCTAGCTCTTCAAAAGTTTTTGGTTTTATTGCTTGAAGAATATAGCAAAGTTCCTAATGCATTCCTTGGATACACATTTCAGTTGCTGAATCTCGGGCAATCGATCTTTGCAATTAAGGCTCAAATTTTTCCAGTAGTTGATATAGTCAATGACGGGCTCTTCCTTCCACTGGTGGGAGTTCGTAAACTCGATCATGCTGACTGTTCTTCTGGTACTGTAAAAACGATTGAAAAACTCTTGTTCTAATTGCCCCCAACTGTCAACTGAGTTGGCTTTCAAGTCGGTGTACCAATCAAATGCATTTCCTTGCAAAGATCAAACAAATTGTTTGACGAGGTGATCTCCATATGTTCTAGCGTTTTTGCATGTTTCCACAAAGTGAGCCACGTGTTGCTTAGGATTGCATTTGCCATCAAATTGCTGGAACCTGGGAGGTTGATAGCCGATTGACATTTTCAAGCCATCAATCCTTGGAGTGTAGGGCTTGGAGTAGGTGAAGGATGACCTTGCGCCCCCCTCAATCTTGCTCCTGATGGTTCTTTTAATGAATTCTTTTAGTTGGCCTACCGGAAGCAACCCATCAGACGATACTTGAAGATCTTTTGCAGGTTTGTCCTTCTCGATACAATTCTCCTTTGTGGATATTTCTACTTCGCCATGAGCCTCGACTTGTTTTCCCTGAATATGGCTTATCTCAACATTGTCCGGCTTGTTGATCAACCTAGCGATTTGGGCATCTTACTCTTGGACATGCTTGGTGAGTCCCTCGATAGCTCTTGTCAGGCCTGCAATTTGCTCTTCTAAGGTAGTGACATTTGTCACCATGACTGGGGCCACATTCGTTGTGAAGGAGTAGCTAGACTCGGAGCGAGGAGAGGACGGAGGAGATTTATCTTCGTCATCTTCGCTTGCATGGTTAGGCACGAATATGTCCTTCTGAGCAGAAGTAATTGGAGGAGTCATCTGGGAAGATTCCTTAAGTTTCTTCGACATGCTTCTCGTAGTAACACTGAGACTCTTGGTGCTTGAACTTGAAAACTTCGATGTGGCGAGTTTAGAATTCACCGTCTTCAAACTTTTCCTTTAGTGTCCATCGAAATACTTCAGATTCTGTTGAAGGGAAGAGATGAGAGGTAGAGAGGTCCCACTAGGCGTGCCAAAATTTGTAAATAAATTTTCGTGTTCCTGAATTTATCGAAACAAGAAAATAGTACAAATAAATTCTTGAATTGGATCGAATATTTGTGGATGCGAAATCTCTACTTGAAAGCCTCTGATTCTTCTCTTCACAAATGTGACCTTTGACTTCGACCACTTCGAAGGTGAAACTCGACGTTTGATCTCCTTTGACGTTGACTTTGACTTTGAATAACGTTAATTCGGGGGTCGTTGACTTATTCCCGTATTAAACGCTATAATCTTGAAGATATTTGACTTGAATTTGGGATATTTCTTTGTGGATTTGAGACTTTGATCTTCGCCAAGGTGGACTTCTGTCTTGATAACGTTAATTCGCCGGTCTTCGGACTTCTTGTCGAATTAAATGCTGACTTTGGACGATTTTCGCGACAAACGCCTTGAATCTTGCCTAGAACGTCGTAGATCTTCCTTGATTTGTGCTTGAGAGAATTTCGGGACTTTTGAATGCTCTCTTGCTTGTGTCTTCAATTGTATATGTTTTGAATGAGCTCCGGGAACCCCTTTATATAGCTGTCAAAGAGGTAGAGTCGTGGTGAAGTTAAACAACCTTTTGTATTATCTCTTTATAATTTAATTTAAAGAGATAAATACATTAAATATTTGGCAAGATATGATTGGTCAAATTTAACATTATCTCTTTAATATTTATATTTTCTAAAGGGATAAGTATCAAAATTATTTGTTCCAATTTGATTGGAGCGTGAAATTTTATTTGTCTACAGACATGTCTCACGTGTCAACAATCTGTGCAATGTGTCCGTCTTTATGTATGCTGATGTATCCGACTGAAATGAGCTTGTTTCCTGAACCTATCAGTTTAGCAAAGCTAGAAAAAAGTTTACGGACCTTACCTCCCTGCTCATGAACCAATTGGTCATAACCGATTGGATTGGTTGATGGAGGCCGACGTACATGTTTTCGGCTTATATGAATATCAAACTTATTTACCAAAAATAAATAAATTAAATAAATTGTAAGTTACAAACAACATCCCCAACCCAATTTCCAACTTTTGGCTTTTCTACTTAAGAGATTTGTATAAGCACAATTTGTTGTTGCAAACATCAATGTTGTCATACCCAATTGGGCTGCTAGTTATATGGGCCTCTTTTTTGAATGGATGGTAGACTGAAATACTCGGCCCAAATTGATGCTCACGTTTTTGTCCTTCATGGCCCACGAATCATGCAAAATATAGTAGGCCCACAGCCCAAACAAGCGTATTGTCAATAAACACACGTATACTGTATACATACGAGTCAACGACACAAGTGTATAAAAAATAATAACAATAATAATATAACTTTAATATTTATATTTATACGGACGTGAAGATTAACATACTATTAGCAAATAATATGCCGTATTATTGATAGTATTCTTTAAATATATCATAAAATGTTTTGATAGTATTTTTGTTAGTGTACGAAAATACATTCTTAAACGTGCTTTAAATTTATTTGAAATAATAAATATTTATTAGTTGGTATTAATATTTTTTTATGTTTAAATATGGGTTTATTCATGTAAAAAAAATACGAGTATATATATTAGTATTGTTAGTTCAATTTACGATAACACTCGTAATTATTGTGAGTGCAATTTTTTTTTAGTCAATCAAGTAGACACATAAACACTGTGACTATATGTATTTAAAAAGTCCAAAAATATTTTTATTTTTGGCCAAACTCCATTTTAGCCCTTTCTGTTTTATAGAAATAGAAATTCCTTTTGTATTTTGTGAATAGACTGAAAAATCTTCATATTTTGAAAAAATTTCGCTAAAAACTCTCCATTTTATTAGCAATTAACGGATGGTGAATTGAATGAGCTTGTGGTGCATGTGATGGTATTTTTATGACGTTTTGGACCTTATGTTTGGGTATAATAGATTAAAATGCGCCTAAATAGTGTTTAAAATTATCATAGTGAAAAATTACTTATTTTAACCTTACTTTTAGTTCAAAAGTTTGACCACTTATACATCTACTTGGCTTAAAACCAACATGAAAGCTTGTTTTTCTCATATATTATCATTCCTAGTTGTAGTTGGCAAATTCTTTTCTTGGCCACTATTTGGAATATCTTATTGTCTCATAATAAATTCGTTTTCCAAATGAAACTAGAATTTACCAAGAAAATTGTCTTCTCGATTTGTCTGTTGGCGTTGGATGTTCTACGAGCCTTTCCTACACAATATAGGAGAACTAACGAAGACGAGGTACACGCTTGTTGAAGAAACCTGCAATTGAATGGGCTAAACTCAATACAGATGAAAGTTGGTATCAAGATAAAAGTTCAGCAGTGACGATAGGAGTTATACGGCAACCTCAGGACAAGTGGTTGGTTGGTTTCTCAACAAAACTTGGTGAATGTTGCATTATAACTAGTGAGCGACTTGGACTCAGAGATGGATTACAACTTGCACAAGAAAGAAGATTGGCAAAAATTAAGATAGAAATCGATTCAGATGTGGTTCTAGCTCTTATGAGAAAAACATACTCAAATATCCATCTTGTTAGAGGACGCTGCTAAGTAATCCATGGGAGACAAAACCCACACATATAAAGAGAGATGCCAACAAAAAGGTACTAATATGCTGGCTAGATTGAGTCATGAACTTAAAGAAAGCTTAAAGGTCTAGGACGAACCTCCCAAAGAGGTTATGGAAGTTTAGTTGTTCACGTTGCATGTTCATCCATTCTAAAAATACAATTTTGTGTTCTTAACTATATATCAAAATATCAAAAAAATATATGATTATTATTTTTATAAATTTATATATCAAATTAAAAACTTAAGTTAAAATCACGATAGAAAACAATACTAAAGTTTATTTTTCAAATATAAATGCTAATCAATAATAACAATAACATTTATTATCTAATTGAAATTATTATTTAATTCAATATATATTTTGATAAATTATATTATTTCATGTAAATAATATTTAAATTTAAGTTATTATTATATGTATCTATAATGAAAATTTTAATACTTTCTTTTATGATTCTTAAATTTAAATCAATTTTCTTATCTTTTTAAAAAATCTTACAACTTTTTAAAAACTTAATGTTTAATTGAATTGTTTTGAATTCAAGTAATTTAAATTTTTAGTCATTTTTAAATTTGAAATATAGAAACTAAAAAAATAAAGAATGTGTGATGGGCCTGACGGCGACGACCACCGTCAAGCCGTCGCCCCCTTCTGTCTGGGGCGGCGAGTGGAGGTGAGGGGCGAGGGTTCGGTGGCGGAGGTGAGGAGGGCGGCTGGGGGTGGGTGGGTTTAATTTTATTTAATTAATTTTTTAAAATATTAATTTTATTTTTGATTTATATATTTAAAGTTAGTTAAATTTAAACCCTTGAATTTTTTTTATTTTTTATTTATAAATTTAAGATCCAATGGTTACGATTAATTGATTATATGTGATGGTTCTCGTATAACAATAAAAATTCAACGGTCATTAAAATAGAAAATATTATATAATAAAATAAGGGTATAAAAATCATTCTATCAAAATTTAACGCCGTTAGTTATATTTAAAGAAAAAAGACGATTGAGCTACATTTTAAAAAATAGAGGGGATTTTAATCTATTTTTAAAACACAAGGATAATTTTAACCGAGTTATCAAGACACAGGGTATTTTTTGCTATTTGGCCTTTATTTTTTTTTATCAATTAAATAAATTTAAAACAAGATTTGGGGAAAGTAAGAAACACAATCTATATATACTAAAACAAAATCATAGATGCCATCAAAGTAAACGTGCATACTTGAATAACTTCTTAGAATTTTATTTTGCCACATAATAAAATACTTTCGTTTTTATTTAAATTTAGACAAGTGGTAAGGTTGTTTATTTTTATCCAATAGAATCACCAGATTCTTTTGGATAAATTAGTTAGTAAATATTTTTTGATATCTATTAATACTTACAAAATCATTCTTTATTTTGTATTTTAATTTAGATAAGTATATTATTGATTATCCTTATCCAAAAGATTAACTCATTTTACAGATAAATTCAGTTAGTAATATAATATAAATTTATTTTTACATTATTCAATATACTTGTGTGTTTCTATACTTATTAATTTCCCTAAACTAAAAATTTAGATTAATTTTAAATTAATTATTTTTATATTCTAAAATTTAAATAAAATAATTCATAATTTAATTTATTTATCTTTTTAAACATATAATACTTCCATGCTTTAGCATGTGTTGCTAACTATTCATTATGGATTATATAAATTACCCGGGAAAATTTTTTTTATCCATGCACATTTTGTCCTGCCAACTTTTAAATATCAATTTACCCTTTAATTTGTTTATTTCTCTAAAAAAATCTGATTAGAATAGTAATTTCAATTTTTTTTCAGTAATCTCCTAACTCACTACTTTAAGTCTCTCTCGTATCACTCTACATTTTTTCACATCATGAATGATTCTTTTTCACAAATTTATTTTCTTTTCGTGTTACATCAAGATTTTTTTATACGTCAATAGGAATGACGTGCAACAACGACTAATCAATTAAAATTATTGAGAAGAGCAAGATTTATTAGGAGAAGCAAAATAGTGGAAATAAATAAGTAAAATAAATATAGATAGAGGAGGTAATATTTATATAGAGAGATGAATTGTAATTTGTATTTGGAATTTTGCAGTTTGCAGCCGCCTACAACAACACAAACATTACTCCAAGAAAAATAAAAATCCTTCTTAGCGATGATTTTGGAAAAAAACAAAAAAGAAAAAGAAAAGGTCATCTCCTCTTCTTCCTCTCCTCTTTCTTCCTTTCTTTCATTCACTTCTTCTTCTTTCTCAAAATCTCATCCCCACCAGAAAAGAAAACCCTTGTTTTGATTTCTCCATCCCAAGAAACCCCACAAATTCATTCTACTATTCGGAACACTCACCCCTCGCCTTGACTCTGGTCTCTCTGTATATAAGTATATATAGGGACTTTTGTTGAATTCGGGGAATCAAAGTGGTGCTGTGGGATCTTTGCAGATCTGGTGCTGTTTTCTGTTGAGGTAAGTTCTTATTTGTGATTTTGTAGCTAATTTTTGGTTATTTATATGTTCTTGAAGGGTCGGCCGGGGATTTTGCTTTAATTTTGTAATTAGGTTTTCGTTTTTCTGCTTTCTGTCGTTGTGTGTTGAATGTATGAAGTTTGTTGATTTGGGGGTTCTCAACTGATTGACTTGGGTTTTTATTTTTCAGATGGAAGCCATGAGTTATTATTATTATTTTTTTTATTTCTGGGGTTGAATAGTTTTCCGGGATGTACTAATTGGTCAATTTTTAGGGTTTTGAATTACTTGGCTTGTTAGTCACTTGTTTTGTGAAGTTTCTTTCTCTTTCTCGTTGTTTGCGTCCCTTCTCTCTCTCTCTCTCTCTCTATATATATATATATATATATATCTCTGTATATGTATACACACACAGAGACATAGACAGTTAGGTATGGCCTCTGTGTATGTGTTCATGAAAACCATTGATTTTGAATGAGCGTTAAGTCTAGTCTTGGTTTCTGTCAAGGTGAACATACAAAGCTGATTTGGTAATTTTCACTATGTTCTGTTGTGCGGCTAACTTGTTTCTATTCAATCTATGGAAAATTTTAGTAATTCAAAGAGGGGAATTGGTTTCCGAGTCTGCCACATGGATAGAGATTCTGAATTTTTTGGTTCTGTTATTAGTATGTCGCAGAATTTTATAAAGAAACTCAAGCTATTAGCTTTGCTAGATAAACGGTGATGCGCATTTAAAACGTGGGGTTTTTATGTCTCGGAATCCATCGCGTCTTGCATACGATTTTCATACAAAAAGGCGGGTATTAATTGAAGTCGTTTTGGTTGCACTTTTCACTAAGAGTCAACTTAGAATTTTGGCCTTGTTCTTTTCACAATCCAATTACAATTAAAATATGTGCATTTCACGAGGTGTGGCTTGAACTGATAAATGTTTCTGCGAGACATCTTATAGAGATTTCTTCTCATTCAGCTCTCTTCATTTCTAATTAAATACTCAACAGGCAATTCTGTGCGGGTTTTGATTTTCCGATCATTTGTTTAATGGTTGATGACCATTCCTATGGAAAACAACAAAGAAAGTTCCTCAAGAGAGCTTGTTCAGCGCCTCTTCAATAAGGTATGCATGAGCTGTACTCCTAGAGAAGTCACATATTTTGTTGGATGTTGCATCTGAATTTTTTATTCTAGAATTTCTCAAAAGGACTCATTTGTTGTAAAATCGTCTTAAGAATTGCGTAGCTTGTCAACATAGTTTCTTGGTTTTTAGAAAAACTCAAGTTTTGCATCCTTCTTGATCAACATGTTTTCTGATGTATAACTTCTTGATTTCACTGTAGAATGTTGAGTTGGAGAATAAACGAAGGAAAGCAGCACAGTTGAGAGTCCCGTCAGATCCTAATACATGGCAACAGATGCGTGAAAACTATGAAGCAATTATTCTTGAAGACCATGCCTTCTCTGAACAACATGACATAGAATATGCTCTGTGGCAACTGCATTATAGGAGGATTGAGGAGCTAAGGGCACTCTTCAATGCAGCTGTAGCTTCAGCAGGATCAGCTGCATCCCAAAATGGGAAAGGTTCAGTTCGTTCTGGAGCTGATCGAATTACAAAGATCCGCTCCCAGTTTAAGACTTTTCTTTCCGAGGCAACTGGATTCTATCATGATTTGATGCTGAAGATAAGAGCTAAATACGGTCTGCCATTAGGATATTTTTCTGATGATCCAGATAACCAGATTCCCATGTCAAAAGACGGAAATAAATCCTCTGAGGTTAAAAAAGGCCTGATATCCTGTCATCGTTGTTTGATTTATTTGGGAGATCTTGCTCGTTACAAAGGCTTGTATGGGGAAGGGGATTCTAAAGCGCGGGATTTTGCTGCAGCATCAAGTTACTATATGCAAGCTTCTTCACTTTGTCCCTCAAATGGCAATCCACATCATCAGGTGAACTGTCAGTTTTTCTTTCTGGTTTACTTCTTTCTTTGGGATTTTGGTTCCCTACTATACCTCTTTTTGGAAGCTTGTTTTTGCTGATTGCTTACCCAATTTGAAACTATGCTTTCCCTTTTTCAGCTTGCTATACTGGCTGGATATTTGAATGATGAACTGGTGTCCATTTATCGCTACTTTCGAAGCCTAGCAGTTGATAACCCGTTCGTTACTGCAAGAGACAACTTGATAATTGCATTTGAGAAGGTAGAATTGAGTATATGAACAGGTTCAACAACATAAAGTTCATTCTGCTTGTATTGTTATTTGATGTTTGCAGCATGTTTTATTTGTCCTGGTGGGGTCATAATCAATAGAGCTATTCTTAGCTGGGTGATAGATCTGTGAAGGATTTAGCATAAAACACGTCACCTCTATATCTGTTATGTACAATCTGGAATGTAGTCAGCTTATTAACTGCAAGTGTGCAAGTCATACTTGTGCAAACATAATGTAGTATTTGGAACACATATAATGTAGGATGTAGAAAAGTATGATGTCTCTCCCATTTTCAACAGTTCTAGAAATCTCTTAGCAGATTTTACCTTCATTTGCAGAATCGTCAGAATTATACCCAACTAGTTGGTGATGGTAAAGCTACTACAGTTAAGACTGCACCTTCAAGGATGTCTGGAAAAGGTAGAGGCAAAGGTGGGACCAGGTCTAAGGACATTAGAGCGGAAGCTACTGCAGTTAAGGAAAAAGTTCCAAATAACCTTGAGCTCTTCAAAGCCTTTATTACGCGATTTGTTAGGCTGAATGGTATCCTGTTCACACGCACAAGGTTAGTTCTGAACTCTCAAGAGTATGCAGTGCACTGTGAGTGCAATTACTGATGCTTCTTTCTTTGCTGTGATCCCAGCTTGGAAACTTTTGCTGAAGTGTTTTCAATGGTCAAAAGCGATCTACTAGAACTCCTCTCTTCTGGGCCGGATGAGGACTTGAACTTTGGTTCAGAGGCGGCTGAGTGTAGACTTGCAATTGTCAGGATGATTGCCATTCTAATATTTACAGTCCATAACGTGAATAAGGAAAATGAAAACCAATCATACGCCGACATTCTACAGCGTTCAGTCCTACTTCAGAATGCTTTTACTGCGACCTTTGAGTTTATGGGCTGCATGCTTGAGAGGTGTAACCAATTAAATGATCCATCATCGAGCTATTTATTGCCTGGGATTATGGTTTTTGTAGAGTGGTTGGCCTGTTGTCCTGATGTTGCAGTTGGGAGCGAACTGGAGGAGAAACAAGTGAATGCGAGGTCTTTTTTCTGGAACAAATGTATCGCCTTACTAAATAAGCTGTTGTCAAATAGATATATTTTTGTCAATGAGCATGAAGAGGAAACATGTTTCTCGAATATGAGCAAGTATGATGAGAGGGAGACTGCTAATCGCCTTGCATTGTTTGAGGACTTCGAGTTGAGAGGTTTTATTCCCCTTCTCCCTGCCCAGCTCATCCTTGATTTTTCAAGGAAGCATTCATTTGGTGGTGATGGAGGCAGTAAAGAAAAAATTGCCCGTGTACAGAGGATTATTGCGGCAGGAAAGGCTCTTGCTAACATTGTCCGGATAGGCCAGGAGGGTGTCTACTTTGACACAAAGTTGAAGAAATTTGTTGTTGGAGCTGAGCCTCAGATTTCTGATGATTACTTGCTTGCCAGTCCTTTGGAGCCGAATTTAAATGGTAATGTAGAAAATAATTCAGCAGGCGTTGAAATGGCTTTAGGTCATGAACCAAATTCAGAGGTAGGTGTGGAAGCTGAGGAGGAGGACGAGGTGATTGTTTTTAGGCCTTCCATGAATGAGAAGCATATGGATGAATTCTCTTCAAATTTGACTTCCTCAGTGCTTCTTCCTTCTGTAAGTGGAGCTGGCAATACTGATATTGGGAAAGAAAATGGGTCCTTCTCTGTTGGACATGATAGTTTCCTCTTTGAGAATGCATTAAATGCCAGCATGAGACCGTCAGCAACTGTTGCTAATGTTACTTCTCAGTTTTTGCTGCCAGTCCAACCCAGCATGTCAAATTGGCCAGTGGAACAGACTCCAATTGTGAATGGCTTCGCTGACTTGAATTTAATGGAAAATGGTTCCTCGCTGAAATCAGAGCTGAAAGACCACTTCAAAGTTTCTCAGCCTACTGCTCTTTCCGTGCCGTACCCACAATTTGTCAATACCAGTGTTGGCCATAATTATTCCATTCAAAATCCACAAGCTGTGGTGCAATCAAAGTTCGACTCCATTATGTTCTCTGGGGCAGCTGCTGACGCCCTGCCTGTGAAACCATCATCAATGATGTCACCAGGCTTAAAGAAGAATCCAGTGAGTCGACCTGTCAGACACTTTGGTCCACCGCCTGGTTTTAGTTCAGTTCCTTCCAAAGTAGTGGACGAGCCATTGAAGATGGACTTGAAAAATGAAAATGCTCAAGTTCCACTAATGGATGATTATAGCTGGCTAGATGGATATCCATTGTCATCGTTAAATCAGAGTGTTGGATTTGGTGATTCCTTTAATCAAGTGGGGCCTGCATTCCATTCTGTGAACAAGAACAATGTGTCAATGGGGATGACAAGCTTCCCTTTCCCTGGGAAGCAAGTTGCATCACTGCAAGTTCAGAGTGAAAACCAGAAAGGCTGGCAGGACTATCAATTATCTGATGGGGAGCATCAGCAACAATTTCAGAAAGCGAATCAACAACCTGGTGGGCCTCCACTGCAGTATCAAGGACAGTCTCTCTGGGAGGGTCGTTTCTTTGTGTGAGATGATTGAGGGACATATATGGTAAAGGTATTGTCCTCCTGTTCCCTGTTCTTTTATTCTTATTCTTTTTAAGTTGGGCATGAGGTTGGCTGGTTTTGCTCCTAGTTGCTGATGTCATTAAATCAATTAATTGGCCTATTCTGGGGTTTTTGCTTAAGTATCTCTGTCGCCTTTTTTTTTTATTAAGTTATGATCAATTTACTGCTTCAACTGTCTCTATTATTCGTCCTCTGACTTTGCAGAATGGCCAATGTAATGAAGTTCTTTTGGAGCATGGTCGGGTAGTGTTGCAGGCACATGCTGTTCAACAGGTTTCTCTCTCCCTCTCTGCTTGTGGATGTTCTCTTAGTTGTTTGTTTCTGGTAGTGGTCTTGATATATTCATAGGCAATTGAACTACATAATATATCAGGTTTTCATGGAGGATGCTAGAGTGATTGGATGGTATTGGATTTTGTTTCTTTTCCAGGAGTTCATCTAGAGTTCCACTATTGATGGTTTTACTGTGACGTACATGGATTGTCTTTGGTGACCATTGTGTATCTTGCTCTTATTAGTACTTGTTAGTTCACTTAATTAGTTTTTTACGTTTGGTTCCTTTTGCATGCATAGTTGAATTTATGCGTTGCCTCACTTATCTCCACGACTTCCTGACTGCCCGGTTGTTTTGGGCCTTACTTATGATTAGCCAGCATCCAACTTCACGTGTACGATAAACCTGTCATGATTTAATATGGTCTAAACTTGTTCGTTTTCTGTAGAACATGAAATATTTAGATGAAAAGTAAATTTTGTTGCCAGCTGCCAATTTCCCCTTACTTTGCCATTGGAGTCTATTCCTTTGCACTCCAAGCACATGCTTGTGTGTTTTCTGATAACTTAGAGGACGTTGTTCCCAAGTTTAGCTAAGTGGAAATTCCAATTTTTGCCCTTCATTTGTGAATCACCATGCAAATTGTGCTTATCATCCTGTAATTTCGACGAGGGACTTGACTAGCTAGTCACAGATTAAGTTGCATTGTTTTATGTGTTCTTGCATGGGGAAACATTTTGCATAGTAGGTTGAAGAGGGAGGTTTTGTAGTTGCTCTCGTTTGTTTCTCAAAATTTCCTGATAGCTATGTTTCTCTTGCTTTATTCATTATATGTTTTTCTCACCTGTATATAGAAGAAAAAAGGATGTTTCATCGAAGTTGTATGTGGGTATTTGTTTCTGCGGCAATCCTGAACTCTTGGACAGTATCCTATTCCATAAATGGTTTGCCAAAATAAATTGTAAAGCAGTTGGAAATGGTTGTGAATATGCAAGCAAAAGCCATATTTTGAGAGTAATTTTGGGTGTTTTTATAGTAGGCAGGCCGATGCTGGTGTCCAAAGCACGATCATGTCTTGCCATTCTATAATTGTGTGAAGAACTTCATCTAGATCTGATTTGGCCTTTTAGCAGCTATTTTTGGAGGTTGTTACCTGTCAGCAAATTGGAACTTCTGCGACAATCCTTTTAAAGTCGAAGCTTAGATGAACATTTTATACTATGCTTTAGATGTGAACATCTAACTCAAGAAAGACATTTACGCATGTGCTAAATAGCATTATTTAAATATTAGAGTGAAGTGCTTTTATTTGTTTATTTTAGAGCAAAGCTTCTATCTGTTAATGTCTTGTTTATCCTTTGTGTAGCTTGTGTCGAGCTTTCCAGATTGGTTCAGTGGAGCTTATGACGTCAATAGGTGAAGTTCTTGGATATTTTGCAAGCTTGAGTGCCTTGTCTGGTGGATCATTTGGGGTAAGCCTTCAGGGATAGCGGATTGTGGTGGACAATGGGGAGCATCTGGTTGGAATTAAAAGAAGAGCTAGCAATTCCGGTGGCTGGTGGAGGCCGTTTAATCTGAAATCTTTGTCGGCCTCTGCTATAACGGCATGATGGAAGTTTCAAAAGCCAATACCCAGTGGTGTATTTTACCCAGTTGTCAAGTCTGCCTGAGTTCATTCCATAAAGGGAATGTGTCATGGATGTTAGATTTAAATAAGTAGGCAGTTCTAAACGCATTAAGGTATTTCAACTTTCGTGATTTACGTTTCTGTTGTGAAAGCAACACATCAAATTGGGAGGTGAATTGTGTCTATTGTCAAACACATTATGATATTATTCGTTATTCGGATTTGAATTGTGATCTTGAAAAGTTGTTTTCTTTAATTGAGACTATAGAGTATACGTTACTCTCTCGTTCTATGAATTCAGATTTTGCTCATTGCCGATGCAAATCTGAGTTTGAGCAACACATAAAGCTGAGATACATGGAACCAACAATGACTCAGGGAAGAATTTCGCATGGCTGGTTCGTTGATGGTAATGTTGACCTGGATTCAGGAACTAATGAAAGGGTTCCTGCACATGATTTTGTCCAAATTTGTATCAGCAAATGTTGTCCAAATTTGTTGTTTCTTGAGTATCCTGGATTGATCTCTAGAGAAGTTTGTATATGAGTGAACTTGAGTAGATTTATATGGGTTGTTCCACTAGATTCCTAGTCTAATCTCAACAGACAGTCGACAGCTAGTGCACCTTATTGTGTGAAAGATCAATTTTTGCCGAGTGCATTGTCTTATACTTGAATTTTAAAGTTTATCTATTCTATTATAACAGTATGAAAAAGGGTTGAAAGATTTCTTTCATTTTATTGTGTTCTATAAAAATATCCTTATAATTATATTAACTTTAATGACATATATGTACATTAACATTATTATTATCTAACTTAATTTTGATAATATATTGAATTAATAAATTAATATATACGAAAACATTGAACTTAGACAATTTGTACCAAAGTTATTAAAAAAGTTCATTAAATTGTTGAAATGCAATTCTCAAATTACTAAATTCATGTTACATCTCATTGTTACATGTAATCTAAATCTAAATATTTTATTTATATTGTCTATGCTTATATAAGCACATCTGTATGCACTATTTATAAGAGTTTGAGTATCACTATTTATAGCCTTTAACTTTTTTTTTTTCTTTCTAACAGACAAAAATACATGTATACAAGAAGTCATTATCTGCTAATTAACATTGATCATATTTTGTACAAATTCTATTTTACATGTAATGAGAAAAAATAAATAAAACACATAAAGAACAAAGACTAACAATGTGCAATTGAATTAATGTGGGATTAATAACTATTCAATTTCTTTGATTTTATAATTAAATGTAATGATCTAATAATTTTAACTAAAATTATGTAATTAAAAAAGCACTCCAGAGATAATTATGATTATGCAATGTATAATTTATTGAGTACAATAATAATTATGTTGAGTGCAATTTCATACTAAATTAATAACTTAAATGGCTGAAATATCAAAGTAACAAAAACTAAAAACTAATAAAATTCACTAAAAAAATAATTTATAAAAATCTTCAAGAAGTGATTACTCAATATGAGTGTATACATACATCGAACTGTTAGAATAGGTGACTAGAAAACCAATCGGATTGGCGGTTTTGAGAACTATTCGTCAATCTTTATTAATACGATATTATTCTGATGAATAGAGTAAGTATTCATCACTGGCACTGTGTTTGTTGTGCTTATTACTAACGTTGAACGGCGTTTCAACGTCACAACAAATGCCCACAGACCAATTGGATAACCCATGTAGTTGGGCTGCGCATTGGATGACGGCTACGAAACCAACTTCTGAGGGTTGGTCTGAAACATTCCAAGTCGAGGACCTCGAGACTGGGCATTGAGTGTCCTATTGAGACTTGCACTAAGTATTGCATTCACTGGGTGAGTGCCGAGTTTAATTGGCAACAGACGAAGGTCGTATATGCAATTTTAGTGGGTTAGTTGATAAGGTAGTCGACTGACTGAAGTGACTCGCGTGAATCATCATATGGAAGCCTTGGAGGCTTGGTCGGTATGACTGAAATTCCCGGTTTCGGTAGTACGGGATTAGTCCTCGGACTTGAGGAATCATGTCAGTCACGTGCATATGAAGACTGTATCTTGGATCTGGCGATAGGTGATCATTCTGTAAGATGGTCATTATAAGCCTTGTTCAGTGCAGTTGGAGTATGTAGCGAGGACGGTGCATTCCAAGATAGGATCTGTCCCCTGTCAGTACATGACGGTGATGTCTCCTATGCACTCTGAGATGGTTTAGACTCTAAAAGTCTATATTCATAGCAATTGATTGAGTAGGAAAGGGTTTCCTACGTCAATCGATAGAGTAAACGCATCTCGGGTATGAAGCATAGTTGCCTAGTCAAGGATGGGAACCGACGCCCAATTCCATACCCTAGACTAAGGCCGGGAGACGGTCGACAGTTGGACCGTACCCGTACGGAATCGACGCCTAAATGTTTACACCAACATTCACCTAGTCTCTAGTGCCATGGACCGTTGCTAGACGGCCACCCATGGTGACGGGCTCCTGTTGGACACGAGCCCAAGTCTAGCTGAGGGTGAACCTAAAGGGTCACACACAAATCACCGAGGAGGTGAAGGAATTGACTTGGAGTCAATTTCAAAGGATAATAAGTAATTGGATTACTTAAGGGATTGTCTATTGGATGGACGGACTGATATTGTATCGGACCCTTGTTTAATCGATAAATAGGATTTATCGATTAATATGAAAAGTTGAGATGTTGGATCTTTTAATTGGATTAAAGGATCAACGGGAATTATTTAAGTGTACATCATATTAAATTGGATTTAATTTTGAGTTCGTCGTAATTGGATTACGGTAGAACCTGGTCCGTTAAATTTTGACCCGAGAGGTGTGTTAATTCCATTTATGAAATAGGAAGAAGTTGGACTTCTTCCCTAAATAAGCATGGCCGAAAATTGCCACTTTGGAGGGAGCAAAAATCAGCCATGTTGGATGCTAGGTGTTAGTTGACTTGTCTCTTTTGGTAAGAGACAAATCAACTCCAATCAAACCCTTCCCTTTTGGTATGATTTGATCATACCTTAAAAGTTGGTAGGTTTGATTGAAGAATTGATGGTGATTGATTGGGATGTATCTAGACATCCTTGGATGAATCTAGACACATTCCAATAATCACATTAATTATGTATATATATGATATACTAACACCTATTGATGATGAATTTCATTATTCATCTTTTTCTAGGAAAAAGATGAAAACTCTCCATACACTCTCTCACTCTCTCTACTCTCAAAATCTTCTTTGTTGCTTCATTGATCTATGATCAATTGAAGGACAAAGTAAGATCAAGAAGGAACACTAATTTGATAGTGTAATCTCTTCTTTGATTTCATCCTCTAGATCCGTTTTTTTTCTAGCAAGAAAAACGAGATCTCTCCCGGTGTGGTGTGGACTACGTTAGAGGGACCTCGTGTGGACGAACGTCGAGAGGAATCAATGCGTGTAGCCGATCAAAATACAAAATCGAGAAAGGTATTCCGATTTATATTTATGGTCTCGGTTTCTTCTTTATTCTATAGCCACGAACGCTTATTTATTTTATATATGTTTATATTCTGCGTTTATACACCGATAGCCCGAGAACGTTCAAGGGAACACCCCTTCAACGCGATTTAAATTCTTTTATTCCGCAAGTTTTTATCTCCACCGCACTTCCGCCGTGTTCCCGGGCCGATCCGCTTTTCTTCACGAACACTCCAAAAAATTGAGAGGGGAAAAAGAATCAATCATGAGCAAAAAAATTAACTAAAGTTATAAATTTTATTTTACTTGCATTAAAGAAAATAGAAAATTATAATAAAATGTACAATTTAATGGAGGAACACATAATTATTCTATGATTCTCACCGATTTTATTATTTTAATATTATCATTCTTATATATACAAACTTATTTATGTTATTGATGGTGTGTGATTCGGGAGGTGATTAGTCTAAACACATTAACTCGAGGTGACGTTGCAAGGAAATGACAAGATAGAAAATAGAAAGCTTGATTTCTATAATGAAGTTCACATATGTTATAAATGAATTTCTCTCCCTATTTATAGTAAATTACATGGGGTGAAATTACAATATCGTCCCTCAACTATCCTCGATCCGACGACCTGAATTTGATTGCTGAGGGCACCTTGGTAATTTAGCGTTCCCCACTTCTTTTGTAACTTCCTTCAAGTAGCCGCCGCCAACTTCCCTCGATGGCATTACTGTAAATTCTTTGACATTTGTAGGGCATTTTAGTAATTTTTTCTATTTTAATTTCCTATTACTATCAGTTATATATATTATTAAAAATAAAAATGAGATCAAAATTCAAACTCTATATAAAGATATATCTTTTTACCTAATATTTCAAAAGTTTGAACACACAATTTGGCAAAAAATGAATTTGTGTATCTACTAAAATTTTTGTTAAGGTATGATGTATGTAGTTAACTTTGTATGGTTATTGTTCTATTGAAGAATTATTTTCATACTCGAATTCAATTCAAAACAAGGTTGATTATTAGATGCAAGTTAAAATTATATAATATATATAATATTTTAAACAGAATTTTATGAAAAAATATTCATATTTTTCTACGTTAGATACTTGGATATGCAAAAGATAGATGGATTTTTCAAATTCATTTTATGATTTAAACTTTAAAATAATTTAAAGTTAGACTAATATTTATCGCAGTATTATTATTATGTTGATTTGTGCGACAAAATCGAAAAATTTCTTTTATATATTATATTCCTTGAAATATTGTGTTTTTTTTTTTACAAAAACCATGCCAAATATAAATGTAATTTTTCTAAAGCAAAGCAAGTTTAATAAAAGGTAAAATATACATACACAATTTTTCATAAGAATTGATATCATGATCTTAATATCATGAATGATTAATTTTATACCCGAGTCAATTGAACATGAATGTCATCTCGGCCCTCTCCTCTCTTACACTATGTACACTGGAAAATGTTTTTGAACTTTTAACATCTCGAACAGCTTCCAAAATAATCATTTTAAAGGGTCTACGACGGAATAGGGCTTAATATTAGCACTATAATGCAACATGAAATTAAGAATATTAAAAAAGTTTAGAATATTTAATGTAAATATGGAAGTTTGTGGATTCAAAGTTTTAGACAAATATAAAAGTTGAGAGAAGTTTTAAAAAAGTTTTATGTCTAAGTCTAGAAGCCTCTATAGCATTTAAAAACATTTTCGAAAGAGGTTTTGAAGCTTATCATCACACCACTAAGATTAATCTTTACCGTCGATTTGAAGAGCCAAATGTATAAATATTGAATTGGAGTTCATTTTTAAAAATCAAGTTTGGATATCAACATTTTTATCGAAGTTTTTAATTAAATCTTTTACTTATTTACACATTATTTAAGGAAGGATAAAGAAAAAGAATAAGTATTCAAAAAATAAGAATTATGCATCACGCGCAACGCGCGTTTATGTTACTAGTTCATCTAAAAGTGTGGGTTTTTATACAATAAAAAATGGACCAAAACGACTACATTGCTCTATGTGACAGATAAAAGGAAAACATACCTTTTCCCAGCTCAAACTAGATTGGATGCTACAAAAAACATAAAGAATTCTATGCAAAAAGAATGAAAAGAATTCACAGGAGGTAGACTAAATTCTCAGTTAGCCCCTGTCATCATATATTTGACGCAATCAAATCCCCAGAAGCAGAAGCCAAAAGGCTAATAACCACATATTTCATGTGTCTTCTGCAAAAGCTTTGAATATGTAGTCACGAAACCGCCTTGAATATTGTTTTGGGTCGACAGCTGCTATGAAGTTGGGATCGTACTAAATGGACTTGTATGCATGTTCGAGTTTCTTGGTGATGTCGTAATCTTGAAGAATGTCTATGATGCCGAAGAACATTATGACATCATAGTATTCCCCTGTTGGTTCTCCTACTAACTGCAGTTCAAGATCCTCTTTTCTCTCGGTTCTTTTCACTCTTGCCGGCATGTTAATTCCCAGTCTTATGCTAGCCCACCTGGAGACTAGCACATTTAGGAGAAAGTCGATATGCGACTCTTATGTTGTAATGAACAATAACAAGCATAAAATAGAAGACATCCATGTCTGTCTTACCCGACAGGGTCCAGTAGCAGCTAATCTACGTTTGCTCTGGATAAACGCGGGATAGAATCAGTCTTTGAGCCACCATTGTCTGAAGAAAGAGGAAAATGAAATAAGCTTTCACTTCTCAAGCCATCTTGGAGGCATTGAATCAATGTATATCAGTTTGGACAATAGAACTTATGGGCAAGAAGAAAAAACATTTAGTAATTACCAACGAACGTTTGAGCAACAGAGGAAGTAACGTCATCATGTGCGGATTCTGTGATGTGAAGACCAACCAGAAGGTTGTAGGTCATAATTCTCTCTTGTTCAAGAAACTCACAGTCACTATCAACTTGTCTGTAGAGAAAATATTTCTAACCCTCTGTGAAAATGAATGTGAACACAAGAACGAAAAGGAAAACGGGCTCGTCTCGTTCAATTTCAGTTACCTCAAACAAGATCTAAAGTGGAGGAATCTTGATTAAAAGTTCGGGTGAAAATGGTGTAAGCAGGGAATTACCTTCGGAATTCTTGAAACCATGTCTTTTGCAGTCGAAAGATGAAGTTGAGATCAAGATCCTTGAGTGTTGTATTTGCATCGATCTCTGTTTCTGGTTTATCAGTCAATCTACCAAAAGTGGATCCTTACAAGTCATATCTTCTATGGATTGTGTACTCTGAACAGAAAGATTTCACATGATGATGAACCACAGCTAATAAACCACGAACCACATCAATCATTCAAGAAAACAAAGCACGATATAACTTAATCCATCATTTGACAATACCTTCTGTCCATTCAACTTAACAAAGTGGAGGCCATAATATTTAGTCACCAGAGTGTTCTCAATGCTCGAACGTGATTACAATAGGCGTTTAGCATCCGTAGAAACACCTAACCATCACATGAAAGAAAAAGGATTCAAAGGACTTCTTGTATGTGGGTATTTGTTTCTGCGGCAATCCTTAACTCTGGGACAGTATCCTATTCCATAAATGGTTTGCCAAAATAAATTGTAAAGCAGTTGGGAATGGTTGTCATTATGCAAGCAAAAGTTATATTTTGACAATAATTTTGGATGTTTTTATAGTAGACATGCAATGCTGGTCTCCAAAGCACGGTCATGTTTTGCCGTTCTATAATTGTGTGAAGAACTTCATCTAGATTTGATTTGGCCTTTTAGCAGCTATATTTGGAGGTTGTTTACGTCTCCTAGCCAGCTAGAAAAAAGGAAGTCAGTAAAGACTCTAGAGTCGGTTGTTAGCTGACAGCAAATTGGAACTTCTGCGACAATCCTTTTAAAGTCAAAGCTTAGATGAACATCTCATACTATGCTTTAGATGTGAACATCTAACTCAAGAAAGACATTTACACGTGCCAAATAGCATTATTTAAATATTAGAGTGAACTTATGTGACACATAAAGTATTGACGGTTATGACTAGAGCATCAAGCACGAGCAGATAAGTTTCAACCTATGTCTATATTTGAATGAAAACAGGAAACTATCATTATGATATTTGTCATTGGGTTACCACGTACATTAAGTGGAAGGAATGGAGTAAGGCTCGACTGCTCTTAATAGAGGGGTTGAACTTGTAGTTTGTAGTTAGGAGCTATGAGTTATGAGTTATGAGTTAATGAGCTATAGAGCTATTGAGTTCCTTCTTGAGGAGCTTTCTATGGACTATTTAGGGCTTTCTAGTTGTTTCATAGAGCGTTAAAGAGTTATAAGAAACTACTGGGACTCAAGCAACACCCGGACCAACATCTGAACCGCTCCTCAGCGACCATCAATGCGATGGGACGAGGGTCAGAATCTGCTTCGATTCACTTCCGGGAAGGAGCTTCAAACAACAACAAAAATCATAACTGAGTGGTCTTGTTTGCTTAAGCAGAAACTCCGGAAAGCACGCCAGGGGAGTGACTGATTGCCTAGTTGGCAAGCAGGAACATAGCTAACGGTAGTCAGCGAGGAAGACGGCTCGGTACTTCTATACTATAAGGTGATTCTTTGAAGAAATTTAGTTAAGTTATATTTCTTAACATTGTGAGATTATATGGTGTGCCTATTTCTACAGTGTCTGATAGAGATCATCGATCTATTTCATATTTTGAGATTTTGCAAAAGGCATTAGGAATTAAGTTACATTTCAATATAGTATTTCATCATCAAATAGGTGGACAATTAGAAAGGACGATTCAGGCCCTGGGAGATCTGATGAGAGCTTGTACAATGGAGTTTAAGGAAAAATTAGGGTGACCCCTTACCACTGATGGGATTTACATATAATGATAGATATCCATTATTACATTAGTATGACCATATAAGAAGCTGTTTTACGAGATATTGATGTCAAGTATGGAGGTATGTTAAGGGATTACAACCACTAGTAGATTTTGAATTGGTATAAGAAATTATAAACCAGACACAAATAGTTCAGAAGTATTTGAAAATAGCATAAGATTGATAGAAAAATTTACTTTCATAAACACCAAAGAGAGGTTAAGTATAAGATAGGTGAGAAAGCTTTTCTAAAGGTGTCTCCCTAGAAAGGAATCTTGGGATTTGGTAAATAAGGAAATTAAAATGGATTCATCATTCTTAAAAAAAAAAAAAAGTCATTTGGGAAGTTGAGGAAATCATGAAACAGAAGTTCCTCTATTTGTTTCGTGAAACGATATGTTCATTAAATTTCGAGGACGAAATTTTTATTAGGAGAGGAGAATTGTAACATCCACAAGCTTTTATATACCTAATTGAGAGACTAATTGATAATTATTAAGAGAATATAAATTTAATTATAAATTATATATTGAAAATTAAATAGATTAAAACTTGAAGAGAGTAAATTAGAGCTTTATAACATATTTGGGGGCAAATTATATAAATTAAGAAATTAAAGAGATTACAGGATATTTAGAAATTTAAATAAAAAAAGAAATGGATAAAGATTATTAATTTATATAACTTTGTTTTAAACATGTAAGAACTTTTTTTAAATTTATTATTAATTTATATAATTATATTATTTGATCAGTGCATTTATTAAATATGATTTGTATTATCTAATGTACTATTTAACCAAAAAATTTAATAAATTTGAGTATTTATATAAATTAGTGATCGGATAAATACTTAATTGAATCGAGGATATTATAGCCAATAAATTAGAATTATTTAAGCTATTAGATTTAGCTGTTGGTGTAATGGATTTACTCAAATTAATCGGGGTTTATTAACCAATACTTAATTATACATAGTGCTGCTTAAGTAATTACTATAGTAGTGAAGAATTGACGAAAATTAATAGGAATAGTAGAAAATTATATTTTAAATATATATATATATATATAAGAATTTTGTTTGAGAAATACCATAAAATTATATTTGATAAATATTGTATTTATTAAAAAGGAATATGAGATTTTTATAATAATTTCATTTAGGGATGCTACCAAGAACCGTAACTATAAATGAGGGGTTTGATAAAATAAATTCTTATGAGTTCATTGATAAATTAGATATATATCGGGAAAGTTTATAGTGTCTAGTTATTTAGATGAAAAAGGAATGGAAGTTTGAATTTCACTATAAATGAAATATTAAAAGATCGGTGAAAATTATACGAATATTATTTAGTAATTTCATTCAAAATTTACGATATTTTTGATATATTGATTATAGCTTATTATAGGACATGGGGATAAAGTAGAAGATTAGTCAGGTCATTGTACTAGCATAATCGTTTTGAGATCGATGTAAGTATAGTTAATTGGATATATATGTGTATACTTGTTTGTTGTAAACACGACTGGTATTTGTAAATGCTTATTTGGACTACGTGTTATTTTGTGAAGTTGTCATTATGTGTTTATTCACGACTATTTATGTAAAGATTGACAGATGATTGTCTTATATTATATTCAATTGTTGCATGGAGTGGAATGAATGAAGAAGTCAATTATGAGTATATCGTTAAATTGAGATAACGAGATGACTTACCTAGTTGGGGGACATAGTCAATGGCTTATGATGATGTGATTGATGGTGATATTGATATGAGAAAAATGAATATAAGCTAGGTACCAAGGCGCGTAGGGTACCGGGGTATTCTGGGAAGTGGGGAATATCCTGTGCTGATAGCTACACAATGGGTGGTGTGGGGATGCTGTGTTCGTTGTGATGTCCTGTGCTGATATTGCTAAACACTCAGATGTGTGGGGGTATCACATCCGATGGGTATCCTGTGCTGTATATGACATGACATTCATTGAGATAATAATAGCCGACAGAACCATTGACTAATGTACTCCAATTAGAGTAAACAGGACCCTAAGATTATCAATTGACTTCAGATATTGTGTTGTGGATTTATGCATGATTGTGGTATTGATTCTTTATAGCTTTGTTATGATTATATATATATATATATATCAAATATCAGTTGGTTTGTGGCATGGCATGTGTGTATGCATGTATATTGGATGATTAGCTATACTTATTGAGTAGGCAGCTCATTCTTTAGCAACATTTTTCAGGATATAAATTACAGTGACTAGCTGAATTGGATCATAAACCGTGCTGCCAATCTTATTAGGTGGGTCAGCAGTGACATCTTGGGTTGAGATCTCTAGCTACCTAACTACAAGGATATTAGATTCTTGATTTAAAATTGTATTTTGAAATTTATTGATTTTAATATAAATTTCTTGTAAAATGAATTAATTATAAAGGACGTATTATAATTAGTGGTATTAAAGCGTAGTGCCGAAGTGCTATAGTAAGCCTTCAGGGGTAGCAGATTGTGGTGGACAACGGGGAGCATCTGGTTGGAATCAAAAGAAGAGCTAGCAATTCCGGTGGCTGATGGAGGCCGTTTAATCTGAAATCTTTGTCGGCCTCTGCTATAATGGCATGATGGAAGTTTCAAAAGCCAATACCCAGTGGTGTATTTTACCCAGTCTGCCTAAGTTCTAAAATGGAATTTTCCTCCATAAAGCTGAGATACATGGAACCAACAATGACTCAGTGAAGAATTTCGCATGGCTGTTTCGTTGATGGTAATGTTAACCTGGATTCAGGAACTAATGAAAGGGTTTCTGCACATTGATTGGGGTTGTACCCCGTATATATTGAAAAGACATAAATACCTTCTAAAAGAGGTTAAAATTGTATATGAGTTTGATGACCCGCGTACAATAGAGTCGGGTCGCTACTCGCGACTCGACCCGTGTACGCGACCCAAAACCCACTCGAGAAGACCCGTGATCTAGACCCTTGGTTTCCTGACAGCTGAAGCCTTGAGGTAACGCTACGTAGACCAGGCAAGTACATGCACTTGACTCTATAAGTACCCCTGTTCCACCGCATTAATGGTAAGACATTATTGATAGTATTTGACCTATCATTCTACTTAGATCGCACTTTTACCATCTCGAGCTTGAGCTGACTTAAGCATCAAAAGGTCTTCAGCGGGGACGATCTCGACTAGGCTCACGTTTGCTCTCTTCTCGGGGACCCTTACTTTTCAGGTGACAGGTGGAGATCGCTAACTCATACGTCACCAAAGATCGCTACCTGCGATCCGGATCAATCAAGTACAGACGTTATCAGGGATCGTTACCCGCCACCCGAATCACACTTGATTTTGTGGGAGCAATTATGTTCAATATTATAGCATTACGGATGGATTAGGCTTTGCGAGTTCTAGATCATCGTCTGAGGTTGGCTTGCTACTAGTTGCTGTGTACAAAGTTTGGTTCTTCATTCTGAAGTGTAAATGAAAGTATGTTGGATTGTATCAGCTAAATGTTGTCCAAATTTGTTGTTTTTGGAGTATCCTCGATTCATCTCTAGGGAAATTTGTATATGAGTGAACTTGAGTAGATTTATATGGGTTGTTCCACTAGATTCCTAGTCTAATCTCAACAGACAGTCGACAGCTAGTGCACCTTATTGTGTGAAAGACAGGCGCAAAGATCAAATTTTGCTGGGTGCATTGTCTTATACTTGAATTTTAAAAGTTTATTCATCTAAAAATGCGAGTTTTTTATACAATAAAAAAATTGATCAAAACGACTACATTCCTCTGTGTGGAAAATAGAAGGAAAACATACTTTTTCCCAGCTCAAACTGGATTTGGATGCTACAAAAAAGAATAAAGAATTCTACGGAAAAAGAACAAAAAGAATTCACAAGAGGACGACTAAATTCTCAGCTAGCCTCTGCCATCATATATTTGATGCAATCAAATCCTCAGAAGCAGAAGCCAGAAGGCCAAAAACCACATATTCATGTGTCTTCTGCAAAAGCTTTGAATATGTAGTCACGAAACCGCCTCGAATATTGTTTTGGGTCGACGGCTGATATGGAGTTGGGGTCGTACTGAATGGACTTGTATGCATGCTCGAGTTTCTTGGTAATGTCATAATCTTGAAGAATGTCTATGATGCCGAAAAACATTATGACATCATAGTATTCCCCTGTTGGTTCTCCTACTAACGCAAGTTCAGGATCCTCTTTTCTTTCAGTTCTTTCCACTCTTGCAGGCATGTTAATTCCCAGTCTTATGCTAGCCCACCTGGAGACGAGGATGTTTTGGAGAAAGTCGATATGCTACTCTTATGTTATAATGAAAAATAACAAGCATAAAGTAGAAGACATCCATGTCTGTCTTACCCTGCAGGGTCGAGTAGTAACTGATCTACGTCTGCTCTGGATAAACGTGGGATGGAATCAGTCTCTGAGCCACCATTGTCTGAAGAAAGAGGAAAATGAAATAAGCTTTCACTTCTCAAGCAATCTTAGTGGTTTTTGAATCAATGTATACCAGCTTGGACAATAGAACTTATGGGCAAGAAGAGAACATTCAGTAATTACCAACGGGCGTTTGAGCACCAGAGGGAGTAACGTCATCATGTGTGGATTCTGTGAAGTGAAGACCAACCAAAAGGCTGTAGTCCATAATTCTCTCTTGTTCAAGCAACTCACAGTCCCTGTCAACTTGTCTGTAGAGAAAATATTTCTAATCCTCTGTGAAAATGAATGTGAACACAAGAACGAAAAGGAAAACGGGCTCGTCTCGTTCAATTTCAATTACCTCAAACAAGATTTAAAGTGGGGGAGCCTTGAAGCAAAAGTTGGGGTGGAAATGGTGTAAGCAGGGAATTACCTTCGGAATTCTTGAAACCATGTCTTTTGCAGTCGAAAGATGAAGTTGAGATCAAGATCCTTGAGTGTTGTATTTGCATCGATCTCTGTTTCTGGTTTATCAGTCAATCTACCAAAAGTGGATCCTTTCAAGTCATATCTTCTATGAATTGTGTACTCTGAACAGAATAGATTTCCCATGATGATGAACCGCACCTAATAAACCACGAACCACATTAATCATTCAAGAAAACGAAGCACGTTATAACTTAATCCATCATTTGACGATACCTTCTGTCCATTCAACTTAACACAGTGGAGGCCATAATATTTAGTCACCAGAGTGTTCTCAAATGCTCGAACATGATTATAATAGGCGTTTAGCATCCGTAGAAGCACCTAACCATCACATGAAAAAAAATGAGGACTTCTTTTAGATGATGATTTCAGTAGAATATCTATATATTGGCAATTGTAAATGTGAGATCTCACCTTTACTTCTGCTTTCTTCATTGTCTTTATCATGTAACGATCATCGTTGGTCAAGTAAAAGAAGCTTCCACTTTTTCCAGGGGAGGAAAGTTCTCGTAACGCATCATTCCCACAGATGGATAGCATGTAATCTGCTGGATCCACCTTAAACAACATCCTCAGAGTTCTGCATGAAAATTAGGAATTTCTTGAATTTGGAATACAAGAATCATATGCACTAATTGAAGTCATTGTAGTACAAGGACTCACCTGAATACTTTGGGGCAGTAATCTTTCCATTTAAATTCACAGGAATTGTGGGGTGGAGTATATTTAGATCCCTCTGGTGGAAATTTTGTCCAGAACTTCTCCTTAGGGTCGAAAGCTGATGGCTTCAGGTCGAGTGACGGAGGTGGTCCAGGTCTTCCGACCGAGTGCCTATGCAGTTGGCCATATCAAAGATCACAGTTGAAAAATAGTAGAATTCACTTGTCAAACATTATGAGAGGTTAAGAAATAAAGAAGCTGAGTGTGTTAGGAAAAGAACAGACATAAGACTGTTGCCCGTTTCGACAGGAATTCGTTACAGATGCAAACTAGATTTCGCACAAACGGGAAAACAGCATTTGTAGCTTAGCCGGTGCAGATTCTTGTTCCTATTACACTGATGCTATGCCAATCTTTTGAGTCCAAGAAAGCAAAACAAGAATGGTATGTGAATCACAACAATGAAAAACTTACATGTTGAATAATTTAGAAGCAAAATGACAGGTTTTGTTACCTAATTCCCAACTGCAAATTCAGCATTAACTCATAATTCCTGTGCCCTTTCGAAATTGTCTCTCCTTGTCTTTTCACCACCTTCGGTATCCTGATGGGAGTTCCTCTACCGTCACCAGATAAACCAACATAGTTATCGTCCCCATTGGTTCCACCCGATCCAATCCTGTCAACAGCACCAGCAGTCCAAGGAGATGGGGCGGCACCATCAGACAAACGCATGCCTCCCATATCTTTGTCTATACCTGCATCCAGTCTACCATCAACCGACATTCTTCTTTGTCTGACGCCAGCATCTGATCCCTTGGTAGACCTCCACACGGCGAGCTTCTTCTGGGAAGGCCATATCGGGACCTTCTCAGTCGCGCAAACCTTGCAATCTTTCAAGTCGTTGGTAAAGACTTCTTGAGGATCCCATTCAAGATTTCCCTCTACTGATCCTGAGGGATAATAAGTCCCATTCTGCTCTGCTGGATCACTACTCCAATTTCCCACATAAAAACTCCCATCCGCCCATTTGAATGTCCCCGGTCCCTTAGGCAATCCGTCTTCCCAGTTCCCGTCATACACGTTCCCATTAGTCCAAACCATTTTGCCTTTCCCACAAATCTTGCCATTTTTCCATTCACCAACATAAGAATTCCCATTTTTCCACTGGTACTTTCCCTCTCCTTCCTGTGATCCACGGCTCCATTCGCCCTCATAACTATCACCATTTGCATACTCCTTTGTGCCATAACCGTGCTTCAAATTCATTACCCAAGCACCTTTATAGACACCCCCATTAGCCCCCGTAAACGTGCCCTCTCCATCCATGAAACCACTCTTGAAAGTCCCCTCATATATCGCACCCGATGGCCAACTAAACACTCCTCTCCCCATTGTCCTGCCTCTAAACCATTCTCCCACATACATACATCCATCGGTCCACCAATACTTCCCTTGTCCATGAGGGAAATTGTCGGCCCAAAAACCGGTGTAATAGTCTCCATTGGGGAGAAATCTCTCAGCTTGATAAACTTCCCCACTCGCATGCTCTTCTTCTTGATCCTCAATCTCTTCATCCACATTTTCTACTGCATAAGATGTGCCAAAAATCGTGTTGGCACGTTTCTTGGCTGCAGCCTGCGTTTTACGGACGGTGGCCTCCCAGGCTTTCATGGCTAATGCTAATAATTATAATAGATCTCCTACGGACAACCTTTCTTCTACCTTTTTCCTATCCAAATCAATGTACATCACAATCTGTGTTGATCATCTCAATGGTTTTTCTTTATGGTATTTGCATAGCTCAGCCATGCAAATCATCAAAACATGTAGTAGAATGAAAAGAAAAAGATCAATCTTTTTTCACTCTCTCTTCTCTCTCTCTCATTCCCTCTTCCTACCTCGCCCTCTCTCTCTCTCTCTCTCGTCCCTACCTACTAGTGTTGAAAATGGAAAAGAGGAGGCAGACAACCTAAACCAAACAATAAGAAGAAATTTTTTTCCTTACCCAACAATTCTTTTACAGAACTGTGTTTGTTCCACCCTATGATCAAGTCCTACATTTCTTGGATGATGTGGTGTAAAAAATCCACAAAGACCACCCAATCATCATTTTTCTCATGATGACATATGTTGGGAATGTAATGGTCAAAATGGGACAGAGAAAATCCCACTGGTCTATTTTCAGACAATGATTGGTTCTATCACTGCAACAGCATTCAGATTGGGATGTCATGCCCAAAAAATTTGTAAGAAAGACCTGTTCTTCCACCGTTATAACCGGTCCAAATGTGAGCCACCTCTCTGACATTTGTCGACCTAACCGGATTTAAGATCTATGTATATGTATAGATATAGCATTTCTGCAAACACACACAACACACATACCTCTATGTAGTTATATATGATTATTAACAATTTCCATTCTCATATGGGAATATATCATATTTCTTTCTTGCCAAATTACAAGTTGTTCCTTTCACTAGAAGAAAAAATTACTATTGCATGCACTTTTGATGAATATGGACTGAAAATCATCGTAAATAATTATTATTAATTATGGGTAAATAAAATTAGTGCAAAAATTTAACTTATCCACCATGAAAAATATTTTTGACATAGCAAAAACTTGACATGTCAAATATTTTAGCTATATTTGTAAAAAAACTACGGAGAACAACCGTTGTGTGATCATGACCAATGATTATTTACTACGACTATTTATTTTTAAGCAATTAACCGTTGTTAAAACTTATATTTCTTCTAGTGTTCATGACATCGAAATTGAAAATTTTTACCCAGACCATGTCGCGTCAAACATAATTAATCACCGATTGGATTTTTTTTTATTATTGTAAATCGTATTTCATCTCCTACTCTATTCAATATACACACGGTATGTGTATAAATTTTTTTTCTAAATAAAATACATGATGCCATATATATGCACGTGGTTTGCATATGTTGAATGATATAGGGGATGGAATCTGATTTGTAACAAAAAATTCAATTCAAAATTAATCACACATCAAGGCGCCATGTGAGTATCGCTCTCGGCAAACTGTACATCTATGATGCATGGACATGGATGAGAAAAATTTTAAAAAATTAGGACACGGCACTGACATAGCTATATATAATATATATTTTTATATACTAGAAAGTATCACGTGCAATGTACGTGCAAATACATATTTTTAGAGGTGAATAATATAATTTATTAGTTACGAAATATATTAAACTCATATCTGTTTTTATTTTTGTATTACTGAATCATTAGTATATAATTATATTGTCTAAAAAAATTGATAATAATTGTTTTAATTGATGACAAAAATCATTTGATTTATTATTTCTAACTCATTTCTAAATTTAATAAAATATTTATTCCTTAAAATTGTATTTTTGCATTTCGTATCTAATAATTATTATGTTTAATGATTTCGTATTAGAACAAACTAATGCAAAGGTAAAATATAATATATAAAAATTAAATATTAAAATAAAATTAACGAAATTCCTTTTTATTGAATTTTTTTATAAGAAATTTAAGTATAATAAAATTGATCATGTTTTATTAGTAACGTTTTTTTAATGTCTATTTGCTTTTTTTTTTTTAAATTTTATTTTGCATTTGTTATATTATTTTTGTAAAATGTTGTATTTTTTAGTTTACTATCATATCCTGAATTATTTTTCTTACATTTATTGATGTATAATGATTTTAATTAATCATTTATTAACTATTTTTTGTAAAAATTAATCTAATAACGCATATCAATAGTATGAGTATTAATTTATTTTCCAATGTTCTCTAATTATTCTAATTATATTTTACTATCAATTTTTAAAATTTGTCAAAATATTATTTACATTCTTCATTAACTTATAAGTTTGAAATATTATTGCACAATATGTTATTATTTGCATTTTTAACTTCATATTTTTAGTGTGACTTCTTCATCTATTAATTCATATAGATTTAATTGGTATTATCTATTTTTTATTAAATATTATTTTATATTTTTAAAAGCTTAATCTTTTATGTGCATACAAGATTATTTAATATTAAATATAAGATAATAAGAGATTCACTGGTCAACTAATTTTTTATACAAATAGTGTTGTTATTTACTGATATGTTTTATTTGTAATACTTAATTTGCTTTTGTTAATCATGAGTGCCTATAATTATGTTAACTGTATTTACTATTTTTAATAAATTTTAATGTGTACACTCTTCTTTTCAACCTCATTAGTTTTTAGTGCAATGTTCTTATATACAATAGTATTTGTCGGGCGGGTGTTTCTATGGTGTATTTGGTTACAAATTGCATATTTGTATTTCATATTCTTTAGTATGTTCTCATAGTAGTTTATTTACTTTGATCAAATTGTAAAAGTTTTTTTTAAAATAGCATATATTGTCATTGTAATTTAAATCTAAATTGCACTTATTAGTATTATTTTATCTCCATTATATTATGGGAAAAAGCGAGTAAAAATACAATCTAAAAATAATTATCTAGTATTAATATTAAAATAAAATCAATTACTCTGAAGTCACTCATTTTAAAATTTTCAACAGACTCCTATAATAAAATTGAGGATTTTAATTTGAATTTTTTTAATATTTATTATCAATTTTCTTTTATATTTTGAAGTTTAGATTAGTATAATCTACATCTTACTCATATGCTATTCATTTTAAATTTTACAGTGCATAGGTAAATCAATGTTTATAAAAAAAATATTTAAAATCATTCCTAGCAAATTAACGTAAAATTTATTTGCCTATTTATATTTTAGAATATATTATTCATTCGCTAAGTAATTCAAACAAATTAGGACTACCAAATACTTTTAGGTTTGGATAGATTTATTTTGTTCTTATAACTAATTCTTATTTAGGGATAATTATATTTACACCTTCTAACCTGATGTTTACATAGATCACCCTAGCCTTTTGAATAATTACACATACACCACCAAAAATGTCAAAATTGTTTACCTAAACCACCACTGCTTTTTAAAAAATTACACACACACCTCCCAAAAGTATCAATATTATTACACAACTACTCCTATTCTTTGGCTATTACGGATGATTTTCATAAACAAACCATAAATCAAGGGGTCTAAATATAATTATCCATCTAATTTATTATTGAAAAGAATATCATAATAAGAATATATGAATATCTTCTCACAATAGGAATAAACACTTAAGAGGTTCTCACTATTATATATTTAATATAAGTTGCACATAGTAGTATTATTTTAGCTCCAGTATATTATGGTAAAAATCAAAAGTACATGAAAGTATAATCTAAAAATAATTTTCTACTACTAATATTAAAATAAAATGAATTAGTAAGAAGTCACCACTGTTAAATTCTTCGAAAGCATTTCTAATTTACTAAGAATTATAATTATTTTTGTTCAAAATTTCATGATATTTATTCTTGTATATATATATATAGTTTTTGAAGTTTAGTACTTTATGTATTAATTAGATACTATTTATTTCAAATTATATTTTGCGCTAGTAAATAGTATTTTTAAAGTATTTCAAAATTTTTTATAACAAACTAATCACTTAGATATATTATTAGCCTATTCTTGTTAGTAAGATATATTATTATTGCCCAAGAAATTTAGAGGTATTAGGTCTCTAATTAAATAGTTTTCTTTTGATAGAATTTTATTCTTTTATAATTAATTTTTAATTATTTTTAAAAAGATAACTTAAATAAGGCTTATGAATGTCTTTTTATAATGGGGAACAAACACATGAGAGATTCACACTTTTATATATAATATAGGTATTTTAAATTTCTCATAAAATTAAAATATGCAATATGATAAATATCAAGATAAAATATTAAATAAGCATGTCTTATATGTAAATTTTTAACCATAACACATGACTTTTAAAATATATATAATCAGTTTATTTTTAAAAGTACACAATGAAATTTTTTCCTAATAATCCAAGTTAGTTAAATTATCATGACATCTCTCGATTTTTAGTAATTTCTTTCCAAAACTTTTAGGGTTCGTTTTGGTTCAAATGAGAGGAAAGGAGAAGTGAAAGGGGGAGAGGAAAGGGAAGGGGAAAGGGGAGGGAAAGAATAATAGTTTTCTTTTAAGTTGTTTGGTATGATTGGAAGGGGAGTAAATATTAAATACTTTATCTTGTTTGGTATGAGAAAATTAGATTGAGAAGAAAATACTAATTTTTGTAATTTTACACTTTAACCATTTCTCTTCATTTTGTATTAGAATATAAACAAGTTAATATTATACTAATATCAAAGATCTAAAAATCTTAGTAATAAAAATATATATCAAACAAGAATAATAATATTTTTTATTAATAAATATATTCATCAAAACAAACATTGTTCATTATTCTCAACTATTCAGTTTAAATAAAATAAAAATTACTTGTGCCGGCGGCGGGAAGAGGGAACACGATTAGGAGAAATGATTATTCAATCAAGATTAATAGCAAATTAGCAATAAAAAATTCTAAAAAATCACATATGCAAAGTATGTTTACTGAATTATTGACTTTGATGTAGTAGTTTTTCCAACAATTTGATTATCTTTTCTCTAATGATTATGTATGATATTATCAACGAGAAGGAGAAAAGAATTGGAGAAAAAAAAATATATATATATATATATACTAGGGGTATGTGGTACACTCGATGCGTGTGCAAAAATATTTAATTGGTCTTTTTTATAAATAAAGCAAAATAAATATAATATTGAAATGAGAGATTAAATAAATGTTAAGACAAAATAATAATATAAAAATAACTGAGATAAAAATATATAATTTTGAAAGAGAAAATTTTGAAGCGGGAGAAAGAAAAATAAAAATAGCTAACACTAAATATTTACAAAGGTAATTTTATAGTTGGAAATAGTGGGGTGGGGGTTTTGAAGAGTGGGTGGATGGGAAGTTAATAAATAAACTAATAAATTAAGTTAAATATTAAAATTGACATGCCAAAATAATTGAGACACCAATTCACCCCTCTTCAATTATATATAGTATAGATAGATATATATATGAACAATAGGGTAAATAAAAATAAAATATGTATTTTTTTTGTCTTCTTAGCCTTATACTTCCACTTTTTCGCCCAATCTCGGACGAAAATGAAATTGGACTCCGGAGGAGTTTCATATACATCCAGTTTTACTTCCCCTCTATCTCTTCCTCCAAACAAAATATTAAACTTTTTCTTATACATCCTCTTTTACTTCCACTTCTCCTATACTTCCACTTTTCCTTCCGACCAAACATATTCTTAGTTTGAGATATGAAATTAATTTTTTTTATTTAGTCCAGAACTTTTTTTTAAAGAAGTCCAATTTTTTTTTTAAAAAAAAAATTATAACAAAATCCTAAACGTGTCCAAAATGCACCATGTTATTTTTTTTATTTATATTTTTGGACGTGCCTATGCCGTGTCCGATATGTCCCCCAATGCATGTCCGTGTGTGACGCATCAAATTTTTTTTTTTTTTTTTTCTGAGTATCTGTACATTATAGCTGTAAATCAATCATATTGTTGTGTGAAATTGATTCAAATTTAACCAAATTTGATTTGCATAAAATTTCCCAAAATTTTGAGTGAGGTATATAGTTATGTATTTATACGGAAAATTCTTATCCAAATTAGTATTTTCTTTTTGGGATAAGATGGAAATAAGAAAATAAAAGGGAACATGAAATATAGGACAACTGACATTTTGCACCATCGAATTATAGAGGTTTTAGCACAATACAACCTTAAATTATAAAAATAGCACTTTGCACCCTTCAATTATATATTTATTGGCACCACGCACCTTCCACTCATTTCAGGCGACTTTTTCGTGTCGGAAAATTATATCAACCTGAATATGAAGGGCTTTTTTGTCAATTTAATAGTCTTCCCTCCAAAAAAATGGAGTAATTGCCATTTTGCACTCTTGAAATACACCTCATTTGCACAATACTGTACATTTCTAAAATTATATTTTGGGCACTTTACACTCTTAAAATAGATTCTCTAAGAATTCGCACAAAAAAATAGATTAGGCTGACTTTGGCAAGCTTTCATAATCTCTTCAACTCGAACTTTTTTTTTCTTTTTCCCGGATTCTCTCAATTTAACAACATGCTCTACCAATCTATTTAAAATAATTCATTTCAGACATTATAATATATCTTTATTATTTTTTAATGCTTGATTTCATTTTCAAAAATGGCAATAAAAACTCAGAAATGTCATAGTCAGTCTAATCTATTTTTCGATGCGGATTCTTGGAGGATGATCTATTTTAAGACTGTAAAGTGCTAAAAATATAATATTAGGATGTATTGTGCAAATAAGGTGTATTTCAAAGGTGCAAAATGGCAATTACTCGATTTGTTTTGGAGAGAAGACTATTAAATTGATAAAAAAACCCTTTATATTCCGGTTGTTACAATTTTCCAGCAAGAAAACTAATCGGAAAAGAGTGGAGGGTGCATAGTGCCAATAAATATATAATTGACTGATGCAAAATATTATTTTTATAATTTAAAGTTATATTGTGCAAAATCTCTATAATTCGTAAGTGCAAAATGACAATTGTGCTGAAATGGACATAGAATTTGAGAAAATACAAAAGAACAGTGTCATAGTATTTATATGAATTCTTGAAAAGGTCAAAATCAATATATTGGGAAACTCAAATGTTAAGTGTTAATGGTGATAGGGAGATGATTTTGCAATAATAGTGACATCCCATTATCGTATCAGCAGTAAATTAACAGAGTAAAAGAACAGAAAGATTGAGGGATTATCAGTTCATCTCTCTCTCTCTCTGCCCCCTCGCCGTAGACGGCGGCCCCACCAATTTCAGGTGCTCCCGCCGCCTATCCACCATTCTTAGCCGATTCTACTTATTGAAAATCTTCGTTTAAATGAACAAAAGAATGTTCTTGGCTACACAGTTACGCAAAACCCATGTCCAGTTCTCCCGCAAATTATCTTCCAAGCCAACTGAAGATCTTAATCTCCGAACTTGCATCGCTTTACTTCAGTCATGCGCGCAAAATCAAGAACTAGGGGAAGGCCGAAAAATCCACTCGCGGATGCTCGTTAGTGGTAATCTTGGTTCTCCTCCTTCCGCTACTAGCCTCATCAATATGTACTCCAAGTGCAACTCCATTGCCGATGCTATATCTGTTTTTCGTACGTCAACCAATGTTCATAATGTGTTTGTTTATAATTCTCTTATAGCTGGTTTAACCGTTAATGGCTTGCCAAATGAAGCTTTTGAGTTCTACTGTCAAATGCGGTTGTTTGGTGTAGTTCCTGATAAGTTTACTTTCCCGTGTGTGATTAAGGCTTGTTCAAATATTGTAGATTTGAAAAACACTCATGGGTTGTTGTTTAAATTTGGGCTGGATTCTGATTTGTTTATAGGTAGTGCATTGTTGCATTCTTACTTAGAGTTTGAGTTGATGGGTGATGCCCTACAAGTGTTTGAGGGATTGCCTTCGAGAGATGATGTTGTGCTTTGGAATGCTATGATTAATGGATATGTGCAGATTGGTGGGTTTGATAAAGCCTTAGTCATTTTTAGGAGGATGGCTGACAATGGGCTCATTCCTAACAGGTTCACGGTTACTGGGGTATTATCAGCTTTAGCGTTGGCTGGAGAGGTTCACAATGGCATGCTAGTTCATGCTTTTGCGATAAAAATGGGTTATGACACAGGGGTTGCAGTTCTGAATGCACTAATTGATATGTATGGGAAATGCAGGAAGCTTGCAGAGGCACTAGTGGTTTTTGAGAACATGATAGATAAGGACATGTATTCGTGGAACTCGATTTTAAGTGTTCACGAACAATTCGGTGATCATGATGGAACACTGAGACTTTTGAAGGTGATGGTAAGTTCTGGGTTTCAGCCTGATTTAGTGACTGTTACTGCTGCACTTCCTGCTTGCTCATCTTTGGCAGCATTGATGCATGGTAGAGAGATTCATGGGTATATGATCATCAATGGGTTGGACAATGCAGGTAATACATACACTGATAATGCAATTATGGATATGTATACCAAATGTGGGAGCATGAGGGAGGCCCGTTTGGTTTTTGATAAGATGAAAATTAAGGATGTGGCTTCATGGAATATTATGGTAATGGGATATGGTATGCATGGGTTTGGCAAAGAGGCACTTGATCTATTTTCTTGCATGTGCGATAGTGGATTGAAGCCTGATGAGGTTTCCTTTGTTGGAGTATTAGCAGCCTGCAGCCATGCAGGCTTTGTAAGCGAAGGGCGAGAACTTCTTGCAGAAATGCAGCCACGATATGGTGTTACTCCAGCTATTGAACATTATGCATGTGTGATTGACATGCTTGGTCGAGCTGGAAAACTTGAGGAAGCCTTTGAGTTGATGTCAAATATGTCAATCGAGCCTAATCAAGTTGTCTGGAGGGCACTCTTGGCTGCATGTCGGCTCCATGGGAATTCTGACCTGGCTGAGGTTGCTGCACAGCGGGTGCTTGAGCTTGAACCAGAGCATTGTGGAAATTATGTTTTGATGTCTAATATTTACGGAGCAGCTGGAAGATATGAACAGGTGGCAGAGTTGAGACATACAATGAGGCAACAAGATGTAAAGAAGTCCCCTGGTTGCAGCTGGGTTGAACTTAGCGATGGTATGCATGCGTTTCTTAATGGTGATCGCAGTCATCCTGAAGAAGACTTCCTCTATGATGGATTAGATTCACTCACTGCATGTTTACGGGAGCGTGGATATATACTAGATGCCATGGAGAGTTGTTTCTAAAGTTCAACTGGCTACTGAATTTGTATTCCAGGGATTCATCCATTTAAGATCCCAATATTTTGGTTCGGTTTCACTGTGTCGTAAAGGAAATCTCATGCTGGTAGAACAAAGGTTAGCATCAATTTGAAAATCAGTATTTTTTGGTTAATTTTACATGTTACTTTTCTATTGTATTCTTCAGTTATTCCTGTGATTAATTTACTATATCCCTTTTTCTGCTTCAGTAGACGATATACCATCTGACAACATTAAGAAGGTGTATTCATCCCAATTTATCATTTCAAGGGAGAAAACAATCGACTAATTCGAGGTTCTACCACCCTGATTGCTGGGTGTATATAAAGAGATAAGAACAGAGTTACTCGTGTTGTCTACTTGAGAAAGGTACCTTGCTCTGATCTCTTAGGGGAAGCTTCCTGCATCAGTGTCCAAGATTTATAAGTTCTAGTCTCTTGATTAATAGTGAAGAGATGATGGTCACTAATGAACAAATACATACCACGAGTACCATCTACAATCTGGAAAAAATGCCTTGATCAAGACATGCTTTGTCTGAAAAATGTTCTTGTCCTTGTTGCCTGATCGTTTGGTGCACAAATTGATGGATTGCTGTTGTTTAAGAAAACATACCCCAAACTCTGGAGAAACAAGCTGTTGATGTCTTCATAAAGATCCTTAAGACACTCTTGATGAGATCCTTAAGATAATCTCCATGTGAAGAATTATAAACGAGCTGTTGAAATGTTTTTTATTCTGGAGAGTCAGAAGGCTTGTGGATCCGTCATCGAACCTATATGTACTTTGTGTTTGCAGAAACTTCTAATGGATATGATAATTTTTGGTTCATCTTCAAATCTCAAACAGGAAAATTTTAGATATATACCTGCAAAATCCAGGTGTGGAATTGAGAAGATATGCCTTCTAAGGATTAGTGGGGGAAACAATTGAATAATGACGTAGTATCTTTTATTTGGACAAGGTGAAGTAACAAACTTGGAGTTCTTGATAGCTGAGTAGCACCAGAGCCTGGGCAATTATGGCCTTCAAGTTCGATCCTGTTGAGAACCTAGTAGCTTTGAGAGGACCTTAAGCCGAAAAACATATTTGTGGTTGTTGATAATGCGATCTTGAGTGTGTGGAAAATTGTGATTGCCAAAGTATCCACAAATTAATCATTGCAGTCTGTTTCTTTTCCCCCAAATATGCACAAATATCCTCAGCTCGGGAACAACTTCTGAGCATTGAATTTCAGAGATTAGTTGCTGGTTTGGAACTCTTTTAAAGGAAAGTCTCTTTCCCCTTTTGAAATTAGAGGGAAAATGAGGTACCTTGAAGATATTACAACTTTATTCAGGTTTTTGATAGAGGTCACAAACCAAACATAATATGATATAGGTAGGAGTGAACTACGTTTGCATTGCAATGCAATTGGTAAATAATTTACAGAAATATGATACAATTAATGAGAAGGATGTCCATTTCAATTATAGTATGTGGGCAGAGGTGTGCGGAATAATGATAACTCTTATTCCATTTCCAAACCTCTGCAGCAGCCATCAGCCTTATTAGTGTCGTGTCTATAACTTGTTCTTTTTTGTTTAGTTCCTGAACACACTTGCGGTGACCGACACGTTCTAGAGCTGTGTCAGTACCATGTCCAATATGCAAGAGATGATTTTCCGAAGTATTTCATCCTTGTGACCGACATGCTCTAGAGCCGTGTCAGTACCATGTACCTGTCCAATATGCAAGAGATGATTCTCCGGACATCCTTTTCTGCAAATTTTGCGAGGACATGGATTTTCCACAATTTAGCGTTTTCATCTAGCATGAATTAATAACAATAATTAATGTGATATGCATATTTGACTATACACAGATGGGAAAGGGCCCATGATGATTAATGTGATATTCATTTTTGGGCTTCTATAGGTAAGTGGATGGGACCACTCCCAGTGCTGGGCATGGAAATTGTGGAGGACTTCCATCCTTCCAAGCTAAAGCAAGCCTCTGCATGTTTGGGCTGGTTTCTGCAGCTATAGAGTCGTAGTCTGCCTGTTCCCACATGTGAAGGTGACTCCTCCCCGGAAATTGGGTAAAGATAGCATGTTATTCTGCTGTCAAATGCAATTAAACAGCATGCAGTCACCTTTGAAATGAAAACTTCTGGATGATCAACTTAACCTTATAAATCTTCGGATATAACAAGAGTCTGATATGTATTTACGGCAGGTATCCTGGAAGAGAGAGTCTGCTGATGAGCCTGAGTTGTATTCACATTGATATGTAATATCCGTCAACGTTTCTCAGCTCCGATACAACGTAACTCTTGACATCGACCACGAGGTAGTGATGGTCCATTACGATGGAGGCTTCTTTAATCATTTGCCTCTCCATCAGGGCTTAATCTCTAGAATCCAGACAATGGTACAAGCCCTCGTGCGTGAGCCACAGAAGCATGTAATAAGGCCTAATTGCAGTTTGAAAATTTGGCTGAACACCCCATCTCTCGGCAGGAGACTTATACTACATGTCGTTGTACGTGTCGAGAAGTAGGATATATTGTGGCCGGAGCTTCTTACCTTTGTCTGTGGTTCTTTTAGGAAAGAACAACTCATTGTTACCGAACCCGTTTCTCAGGTTTTATTCTTTTTTCTGTTGTAAAATTTGGATTATTTTAGATCGCTGAGACTAGTCAGATGTTGGAACTCGACGTGGGAGCTCAACTATCTCTGCAAAAGCTCTGGTTTTGTGAGCTTTTTCCTTATTCCCTAAGTATTATCAATCTTATTATTTCACCTTTAATGGCTCCAGCTGTTAATTTCATACTCGAAAGACTGTTATGGATACTTTACCATGACTCCAGCTGTTAATTTCATGCGCAAATGATTTTGAATTGATTGTCTCACTACTCCAGTGTGGTTGGTGATCAGCAGATTTGATTCTTTTATTTCGAGTCGTGTTGCATCTTCTATTCTAATGAATATATACATGTCATGTGTATAAAGATGACGCCTTTTATTTCATTTAGGAAAAAAGATCTTATACATGTTGCCGTTTATACACTGAATGGAATACAAGATGCAACATAATTCGGAATATAAACTTCAATTCGGGTGATTAGGACTAAAAATTTGTATGTTTTAGACCATTATTGATAGCAAACAAAGAAACGGGTCTTTCATGACTCTCAGTATTAATCTCATACGCAAGAAAGTTTCCATTGGTTGTCTGACTGTCTCAGTTTGGTGATTAGAACTAATAACATTTATATCTTTCTGGTTAGCCAACAAAGAAACAACTAATGATTCTGGGATGTAATTTTCTTACTGGCACTATTCACATTTTTCCACATACTAATCATTAATTAGTGTACGACACTTTTCAATGATGCATGTATTTCCTTAATGCAAAAATCGTGGTATTCCTCTCTATAAATAGAACATATATAAATTTTCTTGAATCTGTGGGCTGCAGAAATACACAGACATGGCACATATTCCTAAAGAGTCATCTGCATTCTTGTTGGAAAGCTCTGATGATGATGTTGAAGAGATTGACAATGGAGAGGGAGGAGATGCTGCTCAACACCCTCCATTCTGGCCTCAGAGTTACAAGTAAAGTTTTTCCGGGCTTTTTCTTTTTTCTTTTTTGTCTGTCTTACATTACATTTTGTTAATTTTGGCCCTGAGAATAAGGTAAAGAAATGGAATTTATCCAGCATTCTTTTGCATTCATACGAACGAGAAGTTTTTTGAGATGATGGTAAACGTCAGAAGTGTGGATGTAATTTACCCTTTTTGTTTTGGAGCAGGGAGACAGCTGACTCTTATGCTATTTCCGCATCACCAGAATTTGGAATCTTGAGACGTCATTCCAGTGCTAGACATTCGTTCTATGAAGCAAACAACGATGATTATCTGCACCCTGATGCAAAAACAAGTTTGCTCATGAAAGAGGAGAAAGACGACTCAGACCGCATCTCTAAAGTAACGTTATCCTGGCTAGGGAATGCGTCGTTGCACGAGCAATTAGCCGAAGAACTCCCAGTTGGCCATGGATGTAGCTTTTCTCAGACTGTATTCAACGGTAAACAAGCTCATACTCTACCAAGATTCGAGTTAAAACACTTCTAACATTTTGCTATAATCTTGTGATGAAATATTTATAGTCGTCTTATTTGGTAAAGGTGTGAACTTGATGGTTGGAGTTGGACTCCTCTCGACGCCATATACAGTGCAAGAAGCTGGCTGGAGTAGTTTGGCTGTTCTTGTTCTCTTTGCAGTTATCTGCTTTTACACAGCTTATCTTATGAAATGCTGCTTTGAGAGCAGGGAAGGCATTGTAACTTACCCGGATCTTGGAGAAGCTGCATTCGGTAGATACGGACGCCTTCTCATATCGGTACTTCACATATTTAACGTAGCTGGAAATACAAGATTTAATGGCTTTTAGTACTTAGATTCATTTGATTGAGGATCCCATAATGATGTAAAGACATTTGCCTGACAATCCTATAAACCTGCTGCTGATACTGATCATGTTCTGCTGCTCTTGGTGCAGATCATTTTGTATGTAGAGTTATATGTAAGTGGAGCTAGCACAATACTTCAGAGTTCCAGGTTCACAATTTCTCAAATACTTAAACTTATTTTCCCATCACTGCAGTCATACTGTGTGGAGCTTATCATTTTGGAAGGGGACAACCTCACTGGGATTTTCCCCGGAGCACGTTTCGGTTGGGCGGGCGTTGAGCTCGACTCCCTCCACTTCTTTGGCATAATTGCAGCTCTCGTGATACTGCCGACCGTTTGGTTGAGGGATCTTCGGTTGATGTCATATCTTTCAGGTGCTAAATGGTATATGCTGATCTATGTGAAGCATTTCTTTGAAATAAACATTGATCGGTTGATCTTCGTCTTGTTTTTCAGCTGGTGGCATTCTTGCAACTGTAGTTATTGTTGTTTGCTTGATTTTGATCGGGACGGTTGATGGTGTCGGCTTCCGCCAGAGCGGTGAAATCATGAAGTGGAACGGAGTTCCTCTTGCAATGGGCATGTATGGGTTCTGCTACGGTGGGCACTCTGTGTTGCCGAATATATATCAGTCGATGGCCGATAAAACAAAGTTTACCGCAGCACTTTTGACATGGTAAGAATGAAAAAGAAAAAACTAGCAGAACTACAATAGACAACCACCCGTCAACTATATATATATAACTAGGATGTCCACAAACACTGTCAAAATTGTAAACATACCCCTAGCAGCTAGCAATAAAGTGTTTCTTCAAAAGTGTATTGTCGGGTCAGGCTCCACACTGCAACAACATTTTCATATTATTACAGTATAACAAGTTTTTCACTTAGAACTGATAATTTTTGTCTGTCATGATGCAGCTTTGTTCTATGTGTTGTTGTATATGGAGGAGTTGCAATTATGGGCTTTCTCATGTTCGGACAGAGTACACTATCCCAGATAACTCTCAACATGCCAGCTGATTCACTTGTTTCAAAAGTTGCATTATGGACAACTGTAAATTTACATCCATAGTTTCTTTCCATTTCTTGTAAGGGATAATTACATTTACACTCCCCGATCCACGATCTATTTACACAAATCACTTTTATCTTTTGCGTAATTACACAACCACTCATGGCAGCAAAAAAATCATGGGTAGTCATGCAATGATGTTGACGTTTCTGTATGTGTAATTTTCCAAGCAGGGGTGGTTTTTGAAATGATTTTGACATATTTCTGATGGGTGTATGTGAAATTTTTCAAAAGACAGGCTTGGTTTGTGTAAAAATTATAGGCCAGGGGTGTAGATGTAATTATTACTTCTTCTAATGACTATGAAGAAATGTCTAATTTTTTTCAAGTTTTTACTCATTCTTATACCGTTTTGTTCTTGCAGGTCATAAATCCATTTACCAAGTATCCTTCTTAAGTTTATATTCGTAAGTCAATTTAAGTATGCAATTCTTCATATCTTCTTGCTCGTCGTCCTTAATGCTGTGCAGATATGCGTTATTGATGAATCCTATAGTCAGGAGCATAGAGGAGCTCGTGCCCGCCAGGATCTCTAATAGTTTCTGGTTCTATATTCTTATAAGAACGGCGCTTGTCGCCTCCACCGTCTGCATTGCTTTTGTTGTTCCTTTCTTTGGTAGGCATCGCAAATGTGAAATTTCTTATGCAAATCGAATTTGAAAATAATAATCTGCAGTCATGTCACCTGTGAATAATAGTAAGTCATGTCACATGTGAATAATAAATATCATGTACTATTAAGTAATGCATTTAAAAAATCAATAAAAAATATAGTAATTGTAGAGATGAATATATAATTGGATGAACAAACAATATTTTATTACAAAAAGTTACTCAATGGTTTAAATTAATACATTTTGTCAAAATATCATAAAAAATTAATATTTAATATAAATGATAATAACAATATTATACATCATTATCCCTAACAATAATCATATCAAAAGATAATTTAGATTAATAAAAAGCTTAAAAAGAAAAAATAAATAAATATATACAGGATATAGATTCAAAATAATATCTAAGAATAAAAATTGTTCATGCATGGTTTCCTCCTTTGCAGGTCTTGTGATGGCTTTGATTGGCTCTGTTCTCAGTATGCTTGTGGTGAGCATTAATTCTCTATTCCTTAAATTAACAATTGCTAGTCAAGGTGGCATACTCAATATATGTGATTAAATTTATTTTATATAAAATTTTAAATATTTATATACATTTATAATAAATATTTTTTTTCCATTAATACTTTAACATTTTTGTTTCCATTATAAACTTACATAAGAAATATAGTCTGGAAAAAATGTATGAAAGATAATTCAGTCAATATATTAATTAAAATGCGTATTAAGATAGTTACTCTAACGTCCCGACACATAATAAATTGTATAAATAAAGAAATTTCAGCAAACGTAATATTTTTTTGTTGAGCAACAATAGTAGGAAGAAATTCATTAATAAAATCGCGAAAGAAATGCTTGTTTTCGACTTTAAGTTGCTTGAACACAAGAAAACTTTTAAAACACAAAATGAAGTTTGTTCATCAGCAAGATACAACCTAGATTATTAATCTGCGGTAACCCATGTAAATCTTGAAACATATGATATAATATTTACAATGTTTTTACTTATTTATATCTTGACTTTGTTGCAAAGTATATGTTGAAACATTCTTTGTGAAATAATGCATGATGCTTTTCTTTTCAGGCTGTTATAATCCCCACTCTATGTTTCATAAGGATTTCAGGAAAAAATGTTACAAGAATACAGGTTATGATGATTATATTTTGCCCGCTTATTTATTTTTCTGGCGTTATGTAACTGTGAATTCAAAACTGTCGTAATATAATAAATTTTTTTCATTTTAAGTGTTCTTTTTGTTATTTTTGTGAATTGGGTGTGAAAATACCAAATGGTATAGATAATGATGATCAATACAATGTAACTCTCACTGATAATATGGTATGATACCACGTTACACAGATTTTGATATTTCATATATAAGAAAATTTCCCCCTTTAGGGGTTGAATCATCTCAGAGCGTTCGTTCCATTTGTTTGTTTACTCGACAAAGTAGAAATACAGATATTTATGCATTGAAGTCGCAAAGTTCTTTGTGTTGAACAATATGAAATTTCTATTAGCTTCTTATTTTTTGTTACTTCCGTGTTCCTTCTTAAACAGATGACTATCGGCATGAGCACAGTTTTACTAGGCATTATAAGTGCAGCCTTTGGGACGTATTCGTCGATATCAAAGATCGCAAATCGGTATTGAAGCCTACTTTCAATATATATTTTTCGTTATGCAGATGCCTACAATTAATATGATTTTTGTTGTATCGATATACTTAATTATGAGTTACTTTTATTAAAAAATTATCCCTTTTTTTTTTATTTTTTCTACAGTTATGCTTGGAAAATTCTATGCTTGCTTCTTATATAGTGACAATGTTGTTGAGTTATGTGGTGCTTTCTCAATATGTGATAATTGATTATTATGTATTCATAAAGAAAAAGTACCGTTGAAAATTAAAAGTTCTGAATATGTGTTTGCCACGATATTACTAATAATTTTTAAATGCATGTATTTATTACATAAATATTATATATAACATAGATAAAAAAAAATTGTTTGAAATATAATTTTTTTTTTGGTGTGTTTAATAAATTTATGTCAATGTGCATAATAGGCTTGAACAAAATGAGAAGCATGAAGAATGTACTTAGAATCAACAGTCATAATCTTGTTATTTTAAACAACCACAAATTTCTCATCCAAGCAACTTTATTTAATGGTAAAATTGCACTTTTGGTCCCACAGAACATGGCTTGTTGCACTTTTGGTACTATTGTTTACGAGCTCAGCAGGGACCAAAGTGTTGCACTTTTGGTCCCATCTCCGTTACAGGTGTTAAGTTATGGATAGAAAACAACATTTGAAAGTTAAATGTGGTTTTCTATGGTTTGAACCACTAAAGTTCATGGAAGTGGTATTTTTTAAGATTTTGGCTATTTGGAGACTCCCACTCGATAAAATGTATTTTAATAGCTCAATTTAGCTAAATTTATGTAAATTTGATACATTATAATCTGCAATTTTATAAGAATATTATTATAAATGAAATATTAAATTATGTAATTGAAAAATTAAAATAATTGCAAAAAAAAAAAAGAACATAAAAGCACTAGAAAATTAAAAGCAAAAAACGAACTGACTGCATTGAACGGAAAAAAATTAACTATTTGCAATATACAGATTTAACCATATTTTCCCCTGCCAATTATGTACATATATGCAATTTATATCACAAAAGCATAAATGTACATTGTTTCATCAAATTCAAATCTTTACTTCCAAATGTATTGTGATGTTTGTTCAATTGGTAGATAATCACATATGAGAAGACAAGGAACGATTTCTTCCTCATTTTAGCATAGGCACATCAATGAAGTAACTCATCTGGATACTTTTATATGATTATCAATTGGTCATACGTACGTAAAAATATCTAAGTACACTCAATTAAATGCAAGTGTAGTTAAATATTAAAATTATATTATTTTTTATTATATTAATTAATCTCGTGGGTCAATAACACTTCCATGAGATCTTGGTAAATATATAATTGGATGAACAAATTACAACATTTTATTACAAAAAGTTGGTTTAAATTAATACATTTTCTCAAAATATCATCAAAATTAATATTTAATATATGATAATAATAATAATATTATACATCATTATCCCTAACAATAATCATATCAAAAAATAATTTACATTAATGAAAAGATTAAAAAGATAAAATAAATAAATATATGCAGGATATAGATTCAAAATAATATATAAGAATAAATATTTGTCATGCATGGTTTCCTCTTTTGCAGGTCTTGTGATGGCTTTGATTGGCTCTGTTCTCAGTATGCTTGTGGTGAGCATTAATTATTTATTCCTTAAATTAACAATTGCTAGTCGAGGTGGCATACTCAATATATGTGCTTAAATTTATTTTATACAAGATTTAAAATATTTAATTACTTTTCTAATAAATATTTTCTCCATTACTTGAACATTTTTGTTTCCATTATAAACTTACGTAAGAACTATAGTCTACAAAAAAATGTATGAAAGATAATTAAGTCAATATATTAAAATGCGTATTAAGATAGTTACTCTAAATCGTATAAATAAATAAATTTCAACAAATTTAATATTTTTTTGTTGAGAAACTCATTAATAAATCGCGAAAGAAACGCTTGTTTCCGACTTTAAGTTGCTTGAACATAAGAAAATTTTTAAAACACAAAGGGATTTTGTTCAAATGCAACCTATATTATTAATCTGCAGTAACTCATGTAAATCTTGAAACATATGATATAATATTTACAATGTTTTTTACTTATTTATATCTTGACTTTGATGCAAAGTATATGTTGAAACATTCTTTGTGAAATAATGCATGATGCTTTTCTTTTCAGGCTGTTATAATGCCCACTCTATGTTTCATAACGATTTTGGGAAAAAAAGTTACAAGAATACAGGTTATGATGATTATATTTTGGTCGTTTATTTATTTTTCTGGCGTCTTGTAACTATCAACTCAAAATTACCGTAATACATTTAATTTTATTTCATTTTAAATGTTCTTTTTTTATGTGAATTGGGAGTGGAAATACCAAATGGTATAGATCATGATGATCAGTACAATGTAACTGTGGATCATATGACATGATACCACATTACACACATTTTTGATATTTCATAAATAAGAAAAATTCCCCCTCTAGGGGTTGAATCATCTCAGAGCGTCTGTTCCATTTGTTTGTCTGACTCGACAAAGTAGAAATATTGATATTTATGTGTTGCAGTCGCAAAATTCTATGTGCCGAACAATCTGAAATTTCTACTCGTGTAATTAGCTTCTTATTTTTCGTTACTTCCTTGTTCCTTCTTAAACAGATGATTATCGGTACGAGCACAGTTGTACTTGGCATTGTAAGTGCAATCTTTGGAACGTATTCATCGATATCACATATCGTAAATCAGTATTGAAGCCAACTTTCAAGATATATTTTTCGTTATGCAATTGCCTACAACATGGTTTTTGTTTTATCAATATACGTAATTATGAATTACTTTTATTATAAAATTAACCTTTTTTTAAATTAATTTTTTCTACAGTTATGCTTGGAAAATTCTACGTTTGCTTCTTATACAGTGACATTATTGTTGAGTTTTGTGGTGCTTTCTCAAATATGTGATAATTGCATATGTATTGCAAGAAAAAAAGAAGTATCGTTGAAACTTAAAAGTTCTGAATATGTGTTCTCCACGACGTTACTAATAGTTTTTAAATGCACGTATTTATTACATATAATACAACATAGATAAAAAAAAGTAAATTCTTTTTGTTTGAAATATAAATTTTGTTTTGTTGTGTTTAATAAATTTATGTCATCTATACTATTATATAAAAGAAACTCTTTTTTTACTCACAATAACGGTTAATGACACCGCCTCACCACTTTTTTGTAATGGCAAAAATAATCCTCAACGATATGATAACTACTTTATTCAACTTTTCAAACTTTATATTAATTGATAAATTAATTTTTTCTTTCTTTTCTTTTTCTTAATGTGATGTGTTAGTTTATATATTTACTCTTATTTATAATATATCTTAAAGCGTAAAAGATTATTTATTATATGAACGCAGAAACGAAGTGCCACAACCCTCAGTGTGCATAAAAGGCAAGAAGAATGCATTTAGAATTGCACAGAGTCATAATCTTGTTATTTTACACAACCACAAATTTCTCATCAAAGCAACTTTATTTAATTATTCACCAACTTCTATATATGTACATGATTGATAATTGTAATGAGCTAATTAAATTTTTATAATTTTTAAATAAATTGATTAATACATCATTACATCTGAATATTGCTCATTCATAATATAAAAATAATCTATATATAATAAAACAGAATCATTTAAACTATCCACCCAAACGCCATGTATGCGCAGATGTGGAGAGCCTCAACGAGCTCTATTATGCCAAATGAAATTTAACAACTTTTTAGATAAAAGAGAAAAAGAAATATTAGTATTATCCAAAAGAATCTAATAGATATTATATATATATTTTTAATAAGTAAATAAAAAATATATTTATCCAAGATATATTTATTTATTTTATGGATAACATCCAATAGTTTATCCAGAAAAGAATTGTATTTTCTAAAAACTAATTAAATAATATTCTTTTAAATATAAAAATAAGTAAGTAATTAATACATTAAAAAATTAAGTTAATAACTATAAAAATACGAAAGTATATTAAACACATAAATGAATTTGGATATTTTACTCACTATTTACTTGAAAAAATGAGTGAATCTTTTGGATAAACAAATGATGGTGCACTTATCTAAATTTAAATATAAGATAAATGATAATTTTTTAAGTTCCAAAATAACTAAGTAAGTAAAAATTACAAATAATTCAAAATTTAAAATAAAACGAGTAATAGACAAATAATTCAAAATTTAGAAATAAAATAATTAGTGAATATTAAAAATATAAGAATATTATTTAATGTTAAGATGAATTTTAGATTAATTGTATTATTGACTAATTTATCTTTTGGATACATTCAAATCATTTATCAACACTAAATAAATATAAAATATTTTCTTACATGGCAAAATAAAATTCAAATAGACATCGGAGAACTATGGTTTATAAAAGCTAATAAAAAAAATTAAAAATAAAGTAAATTTTTATATTAAAAAAATTAAAATTTAATCTATATATAATAAAACAGAATCATTGAGACTATCCACCTAAGCGTCATGTATGCGTAGATGTGGACAACCTCAATGAGCTCTATTTTTCCAAATGCAATATAACATATTTTTTAGATTACTATTAAAAAATATTAGTATTCATCCAAAAGAGATCTATATTGATTATCTAATAACTATTTTTTTTATAAAAAATTAAAAATATTGGATTTATAAAAAAGAATCTAATCAATATTATCTAACAATTTTTTTAAAAATAAAGAATGAAAAATATTAATATTTATACAAAAGAATTTAATCAACATTATTTTTTTTATCCTTTTCCTTAAGTATATAACAACATGTATATTTAATATATATCTTGATAGATATTGAATAAAATCAAGAAAAAAATAAATCAAATATATTTCTAAACATTCAATTTCGAGACTATAAATATATTTCTATATATTAAAGAAAAAAATAAATCAACTTTATTTCTAAAAATTCAATATCGAGACTACAAAATGTATTTCTATGTATTTTCAATTTTACATCTATAAATCAATTTAATCTAAGTTAAATATATTTAGTACAAAAACCATAAAAATGTGATAATACACTAATAATTTATATATATATATATATATGTACTAGGTGAGTGTGCATTGAAAGATTGAATAAGTCAAAGAATACCAGCTACAAATATTCATGTTTACACACGAGTACAGATGTAATACTTTGGCATTTAAAAAAGTTACGATAAAAGATAGGTCATTCAAGTGAAATCCTCGATGAAAAAGCTAGACATTAAAAAGTTTCTTAATAATAGACGACTAAACATTTCTACACTTACATTTATTAAGGTAAAGGATAATTTATACAAGGAAGCCTTAAAGTGTTCATTTTTAATCATTATTTTAAGATACTCATGTTTCTTTTGATAATATATACTTTTTTGTTTGTTTATTTGTTGAATATTTACACATGCAACAAAAGGTTCCAAGATTGGGGATTTAACAACAAATTGAGGGCGAAGAAAACTCGATTCTTCCATCTACGCAATGAGGGCGAAAGGCTGGAAAAATATTCAAAAAATTATTAGAAGATCTATTTATTTATTCAGTTTTTTCACTCTTTGTGATGAATTTCAAATGAACTAGCAGTTTAACGAAATTTAGCTTTGTTTGTTTCTTAATTATTGTAGGCTAAGTTTAATCTTTGTGTTTTCAAATTGTAATGATAACAAAAAAATTCAAACTATACTTTAGCAAATCTACTTATATGCTTTAAATGTAAAATCAAATAAATGACTAGATCAATTATAATCAAATAATTAATTGAAAATCAAATCAATCTCTCCTCACAAGCAAATAAATACTTACATGCTTAAAATATAGTTGGTTTTTATGGCATGAACTTCATCATTTTGATAACTAATGAATGTTGGTTTCTTGGTTAAGAGAGCATATATTGTCGTAGGGGTGTGTCAGTTATTATTCTTTGCACTCATTGAAGCAGGAATGAAATAGAAAATTAAAGGCGTATATGTTATTATGAATAAACTAGATTTGGATGTTGGTGCCAAGAGCACATAATTAAAGTAAGGATTACTGATGAATAAAATAAATAAAAACTAAATTATTGCTGAGAAAATTTAGGATATGTCTTTATCTGCATCCAAGGAGACATCAATTAAGTAGCTCATATCAAGGTATTGACACTCATAGAAGATTAAATGTATAAAATGAACCGCGGCTATACTCCACCAACAATACTATAACTTGATCAATTTATGATCCAAGCGATTAAAGAAATATAAGTATCAATGCTTATATGGATATTTTTCTAAATAATTAATGATAACTCATTCAATTCAAGAAAACTTAAATTTTATATAATTTTTATTAGAACTTAAATACAGAGGTAGATAATTTTTGTTCAACTTTATAAGTATATATTTTTTAATATTTATTATTATAGTCACAATTTAAATTGAAAATATTTCCCGTGCCTTGGCACGAGTTTTGTACTAGTTAATTAATAATTTACTATAATCCGCCGTCAATACCCTATCCGTGCCCTCTTGTTTTCGATTTTAGCTTTATTCTTCTTCCTTGTTCGACCTAATTAGACTCTTTTTGAACTCTATGTTCCCCAGTATGGAGCCACCTTCTTCATCCCGACATGTCTTCTCCTTTTCGTTTTGTCTTAGGGGATGAGTACCACCACTTCTCATTCGGGTGTTTGAACAGTAGGGAGGAGCTACCTCCCTTGTTCATAACAATGTCCGCCGTTTCGTATTGTTGTTGTCATCCTCTATTCTTTGTCCCTTTTTCCACTGCCCTTTTGGATCGTTCTACTATATTTAGACCCCTTCTAAAAATATAAATTATATTTTTTCTCAAAATAATTTCAAAATTACACTTACACTACCTCCAAAAATTCTCTTTTTATGCCTAACCCTCTTCTGTTAGAATTTAGACAGAAAATGCTGACATTAGCAAAAGAAATTACATAAATTTTAAATTTTACCCCTCATTTAATATTCCTATGTATATTTTTGCACTTATAAAGAGATAAATATAATATATATATATATATGTAGTAAGGTCAACATCATTATATTTTTTCTCTTTTAAGTATAAAATTATTTCATGTGAATGTTAAATGAGGGATAAAACTAAATATTTAAGTAATTTTTTTGCTGACATCTACATTTACCGTCCAAACCCTAAAGTATAATTTTACGTTTTTATAGGAGGTCTAAGTGTAATTAGCCCTAATATATATGCAACATGCTAGTTGACGGTGCTATTTTTGTTAATATCTTTTTCATTCCTTATACATTAGCTTAAATATTATTTCAATTTTGTAACTTGGCTTAGAGAGGAGAGAAAAAAAACAAAAAAAAAAGCAACCCGATTCCCCAGATCTAATTCGATTATCAAGATACCAATTTAATTTTATTTTTAAAATTTCATAGTTATATAATTTCCATAGCACTAAATTTCCAGACGTGGAATTGTTTAATTTAAAGGATGCGTACCATAAGTATGTAATATCACTTATTACACAAATTAATTTAGGTATTTTAATATGACTCTGATGAGACATGACCAGTGTAGGAAAATCAATCAACCCCTCCTGTTTAAAATCAGATTGGATTTTCTATTTTAAATCTTGTTGCATTTTCTATTCTGTTTAATATATAAATTAATATTACGTGTATAAAATATTTTTTTAAATAAAACACATGATCTTATTTTTATATATATAGTTTGTGTATATTAAATGGAGTAGAAGATCCAGTTCGATTTAAAACATAAGCGATGAAGGGGAAAATGAAAAAAATAAATAAAAGGGGACAATTAATCTATATATAAATATTTTTTTTTCTCTCAAGATAAAAGTAGTCCAAGACTCCAAGCATGAATGGCATGGCACAAAAAATGCTCCACAATTGGCCACGAAATTCAAGGGCAAAAGCGTCATTAACAATATACCACAACTCCCCATTGTTTTATTTATTTATTTTTTTCGCTTGGGTAAAATGTATCTTTGAAAAATTATAGTCTGTTTGTTTATGTTTGGTCAAATTTCGTTGTTAGTTCCCCATTTTTTGTTTTTATCTCATTTTAATCCTCATCTTTCAAAAGCAGGTTAGCATTCCCTCATTTTTTAAATTGTCCCATTAAAGTCTTTAACCGTTAGATTTAGTGGAATCTAAATTATAAAGAATGAAATATTTCATTGAAAATAGGTAAAATTGGAAAGGGCCAAATTCCTATATTATTCTTCCATAAAATATTTACCTATCATGTATTATAATTTTATTGCATGAAAAAAATACAGAAAAATTTGAAAAATCACAAGACCATGTATAAAAATAAATGAAATTACAATTCTCCACAAAATGAAATATAATATCACTTGCAAAAGCATACGTTTCAAATACCATTATATTGATAACACATCACATACTATATTTGTTTTGCATTAAAAAAATTCACATTAATTCGTCAGTAGTGCCAACAAATATCTTTATACGTTCAACATCATGCACACTTCTTAATTTCGTTGGTTTCTTCTTTTTTCTTCACAAGTTCTCATCTTGCAACAGTTTTAAAGGATTTTAATGTAACACACCATTTACCCTGTTTAAAGAAGTCGATACTAATTGAAGATCGACCAATACTAGTGATAGTTTCTGTTGAGCTTATTCGTACAATTGTACTTTACAGACTTGGAACTATCTGAAATAAAATTTGATATAAGTAAAAAAATTACTAAGCATATGCAGTGACACATAAAAATGAAAAAATTACTTACAGATTCTTGTGTTAGCACATAATTTTTTATTTTTTTTGTTGTGTATTGGTGGTTCGGAGCATACCAAGCAACATTATCTAAGTTAATATGAGAATTTGTGGTGAAAGTTAGAAAATCTAGATTGTTTGATCAATGAAATTAGGATTTAGCTGGATATTGGAGTTTTTGCTTCCTCTTAAGAAATGGATATAATGTCAAATTTGGTATTTGCTAAATCCTTCTATTATGACTAGAATTCCATCAAGATTCCATTAATCTAATAGTCAAGGGCCTTAATGGGATTAATTAAGAGGTGAGGGATTACTAAAATACATTTGAAATATGATGGACTAAAGTGAAAAAAAAAAAAAGACAGATGGGAGACTAATAATGGGATTTGACCTTTATGTTTTTATTTTCAGTTTTCAGTGTAAAATATGTGTTTTCAATTTTGTATACTTTTTTCGTGAGAAATGAAAATATATTTTGATTTGTCAATGAAATTATATTTTATATTGAACTATGATATCAAATCAATATATTTTTTTAATGAGAATGTGTATAAACAAACATAATTTCTGATATCGGTATTGGCCCAAGTTGGCCCAATGGGCCCTGGAGGCCTAAAACACTTAGACCCGGCCCAAGAGAGCAATAGGCTGGAGCAGCCTAGAGCAGACTAGAGGTAGGGTGATCTGATGTAGGTCGACCCGACCCAGGTCACGTCGACCTGCAACCCATCAGAAACTATTATTGCCTGGAAAAGGTGTCAGGACAGTGACAACTGACCCAGAGCAAGTGGGCATTTCAAGTCCTATAAAAACCCCCACCCCGACACATTTAAGGTACGAATTTTATTGCACTAAGATTGGATTACTATATCACATCCTTCTATCTCTAACTACTATCTGACTTAGGCATCGGAGGGCCTTCGCTGGGAAAGCCCCCAGCTAGTTTAACGACCTTATTTTCTCAGGTCCCAAGAAACTATCTGAGGAGGTCTCGTATGACCTGCGACCTTCAACAGGGCGACCTCGGATCATTTGGCGCCGTCTGCGGAAAAGTGAGAAAAGAAATCGAGAGATGGAAGGGACTTCAAGGAGAGAACCTACTCCAGTAGAAGGAGATCTGACACCTGGGAGACAGAATGGACAAACACCTGTAAGAAACGAAGGACAGATGATACATCTAACACTGGAGGAGTTGCAAAAAATGATCGAGGATGCTAGTAGACAAGCCATAGTGGAATACGAAAGGAGGACTATCACGCCAGCTACTCGAGAGCCAACTAGAAGACAACTTTTCCAAAACAAAGGAAAAGGTGTGGCTGAGGAAGTAAGGGAGGTAACACACAAAGGTGAATTCGAAAAGAGCCGAGAGCGGGAAGGAGTTCGTGATAAAGAGGTATCGGACACAGGATCCAGCAAGAGAGGAAAGCGCAGGGAGCCAGGGATCTCTAAAGCTGAAGTGGATGATGTAGGAAGGCAGATCGAGAGGTTGGGGCAGCAAATTGACGAGTTGAAACGAAGGGGGGAGATGGTAGCTCAAAATCGAAATTCACCCTTCGCAAATAAAATTTTGAGGTTGTTGACCATAGCTTCAGGCTACCCGATCTCCCTAAATATGATGGAACCAAGGATCCCCAAGAGCATGTTTCTGCATTTGAATTGGTAATGAATTTATATGGGCAAACTGATTCTATTAACGCAAAATTATTTGTGACTACCTTAACAGGAAAGGCGCAGGAGTGGTTCACGAGCTTACCCAGTGGGAGTATAGGATCCTACTCCCAGTTAATCCAGAAATTCACTTTTCACTTTGCTAGCAAGAAGAAGGCTGAGAGGTCGGCTACCTACCTGTTCACTATCAGGCATAAAGAAAATGAGTCATTGAAAAGTTTCATAGGAAGGTTTAACAATGAGACCTTGGAGGTACAGGATTTGAGGATAGACATGATGGTAAGTATTTTGATACATGGATTGAAAAAAGGGTCGTTCGCGTCCGCACTAGCAAGAGATCCACCGGAAGATGTGGAACAGTTGATGCAAATGGCTCAAAAATACATACATGAGGAGGAAATGAACGCTATGAAGGACGGAGAGTGGCCGAGTGGGAGAGGTCAAGGTCGGGAAGTAGGGAAAGATAGGAGAAACAGGTCTGAAAAAGACTACGAAGCTCCATATCACTCAAAATACCATAGGTACACTCCGCTTGCGACCACAAGGGCCCATTCAATGATGATGGTCGAAAAGGAAAATCTACTGCAATGGCCCAAGAAAATGCGCGGAACTCCGGCCAAAACGTCATATTCCAACAAATACGGCAGGTTTCATAAAGATCGGGGACATGATACGGAGGACTGCTTTCAATTGAAAGATGAAATAGAGAGGCTGATCAGATAGGGGTATTTCAAGGAATATATACTAAAGGAATGAAGGGTAGGAGATAGAGCAAAGGAAAGAGACCCAAAGGAATGAACGAGAAGTAGGTCTCGAAGTAATGAGAGATTTAAAGGAACAAAGGAAAGGAGGGAGGATGATCAGCGAGAAAGAGCTCCTGTGAAAGGAGTCATACATACTATAGCAGGAGGTCCTACTGGCGGGGATTCAGGAAGAGCAAGGAAGAGATATGAACGACAATGGGAATGGAGCCGAAATAGGCAAGTCTTCAGCCTGGAGAAAGAAGAACCCATCATTTTCGGAAGTGAAGATGTAAGTGGAGGGTCACAGAATGATCCAATGTTCATAAGGATGGATATAGCAAATTTCTTGGTCCATAAAGTGTTGATAGATACTGGAAGTTCGGTGGATATCTTATTCATGGACGTATTGAGGAAAATGGAGATGAAAACATCAGATCTGCAACTAGTGCATACTCCTTTAATAGGATTCGGAGGGAGTGAGGTCATACCCCTAGGGACTATAGATCTCCCAGTTTCGTTGGGAGAAAAACCGAGAAGAAAAACAATGATGATAAAATTTCTTGTAGTAGATGCCCCTTTTTCGTACAATGTAATTTTAGGTTGGCCAGGATTGAACTTGTTTAGGGCTGTGGTATCCACTTACCATCTAAAGATGAAATTCCCTACGAGGTATGGTACAGGTGAAGTAAGGTGTGATCAGAGGGAAGCAAGGAAATGTTACAACCTCTTAGTAAAAAACAAGAATGGAGAGAAGAGAGAAGGAATACCCGAAATGGCTAGGGGAGAGGTAGAAGAAAACAAGAGAAAGAAGTTGGAGCGAATTGAGCCAGCAGAAGAACACAAGGAGATAAAGCTAATCCCGGGAGAAGTTAACAAGACAACGAGGATAGGGTCTCGAATGAACTCGAGAATAGAGACTCTAATGGTGGAATTCTTAAGGGAAAACTCAGACATGTTCGCTTGGAGTCCTTCAGATTTTAGAGGAATAGACCTGGAAGTGATAGTACACAGGCTGAATGTGGACCCTCAAGCTAAGCCAGTGAAACAGAAAAAGAGGTCATTTGGAGTGGAGAGGAATAGAATAATAGAAGAAGAGGTGAACAAGTTGCTAGAGGCGAGATACGTCGTAGAGGTCCACTACACAGAATGGTTGGCCAATGTGGTAGTAGTACCAAAGTCTACAGGAAAGTAGCGGATGTGTATTGATTTCACCGATTTAAATAAGGCATGCCCAAAAGATCCATACCCATTACCTCGCATCGACCTGCTCGTAGACTCAACGGCAGGATGTGCTCTATTTAGCATGATAGACGCATATCAAGGGTACAATCAAATATTTATGGCGGAAGAAGATCGAGATAGGACTTCCTTTGTTACTGAAAATGGCATATACTGTTATAATGTAATGCCTTTTGGGTTGAAAAATGCAGGTGCTACATATCAACGATTAGTGAACAGGATATTTAAGGACCTCATTGGAAAATCCATGGAGGTATACGTGGACGACATGCTAGTCAAAAGTGAAAAAGAAGAAAAACACCTCGTACACCTGTAGGACGCTTTCAAGGTCATGAGGAAGTACAAAATGAAGTTGAATCCCATGAAATGCACCTTTGGAGTGCGAGAAGGAAAATTCCTGGGATACATGGTGAGCGAGAAGGGAATTGAAGCAAATCCTGAAAAGATAGAAGTGATCATGCAGATAAAGTCACCAAAAACGATCAAAGATGTACAAAAGCTAACAGGAAGATAGCGCCGCTAGCTTGATTCATATCCAGGTCAGCAGATAGAAATTTACCTTTCTTTAAGGTTTTGCAAAATGTCAAAAATTTTGAATGGACTGTGGAGTGTGAACAAGCTCTGAGCGACCTGAAGCAATACTTAGCATCCTCTCCTCTATTGGCGAATCCAAGAGAGGGAGAATCATTGTATGTATATCTGGCAGTATCAGACGACACCATGAGTTCAGTCCTAGTGAGAGAGGAGATGGGGAATCAAAACCCAGTGTACTATGTTAGTAAAATGCTACAAGAGGCAGAAAAAAGATATATTCAGATAGAAAAGTTAGCACTAGCTCTAGTGACTACAGCAAGAAAGTTGAGGCCCTATTTTCAATCACATAAGATAGTGGTTCTGACGAATCACCCCTTAAGACAAATAATGTCTAGACCGGATGCATCGGGTCGGTTGATAAAATGGGCAGTAGAGTTAGGGGAGTTTGATTTGGAATACCAAGCAAAAACTGTTGTGAAAGCACAAGTATTTGTTGATTTCATTGTGGAGCTAGCAGGAGAACAACAAGAGGCCGAGGAAGGGTGGATGTTACATGTAGATGGATCTTCTAACTCTAATAACGGAGGGGCTGTAATCTTGTTGCAAGGACCTAAAGAGGTTGAAGTCGAGGTTGCAGCAAGGCTAGACTTTCCCACCACGAATAATGAAGCAGAGTACGAAGCTATACTCCTGGGGCTAGAGATGGCAATCAATGCGGGGGTGAAACAAATTGATGTGTACACGACTCCCAATTGGTAGTAATGCAGATAGAAGGCTCATATGAGACGCGTGAGTGGTCTATGACTCAATACCTCAAAAAGGTGAGGGAGTGGAAAGGTTTGATAGATGCAACATACAACAAATCCCAAGAGAGGAAAATGCTAGGGCGGATGCTCTATCCAAGTTCGGAGCAGCAGCATCGGGAGTAAAGGAAAGAAAAGTTACGGTGATAGTAAGAGAACGGGCGGTAGTGGACGAACTGGAAATAAAGTGTATAGGGGAAGACAAGTCATAGAAAATGGAGATAGAGGATTACCTGAGAAACGGCACGTTACTTGAAGACCCAATAGCAGCAATGAGATTGAAATTCAAGGCAAATAGATTCACAATGGTAAACAAAGTGTTGTATCGACGATCTCCTGAAGGTGTGTTGTTGAAATGCTTGAACCCAGACAAAGCACACTACGTATTGAGAGAGATTCATGAAGGAAGTTGCGGAAATCATTCGGGGGGGAGGTCGTTGGCTCAAAAAGTCACAAGGCAGGGATACTTTTGGCCAACCTTAGTGCAGGATGCGATGGAATTTGCCAAGAGATGTGAGAGTTGCCAGAAATATGCTGCTCTTATACATTCGCCCGCGACTCCGTTGGAACCTATAAAGATAGCATGCCCTTTTGATCAATGGGGAATAGACATTCTGGGACCATTTCCCTTGGCACCAGTGCAAAAGAAATTTGTGATCGTGGCGGTAGAGTATTTCTCGAAATGGGTGGAGGCCGATGCATTGGCAAAAATCTCTGAGAAAGAGGTAATCAACTTTATTTGGAAAAATATTATTTGCAGGTTTGGAATCCCGCGAGCCATAATCTCGGACAATGGAACTCAGTTCCAAGGAAAGAAGATAGTGGCGTGGTGTAAAGAACTAAAAATCCAGCAGAATTTCACAACCGTGGGAAATCCCCAGGCAAATGGACAAACAGAGGTCACGAACAGGATTTTGTTGCAGCACTTAAAAACCAGGCTTGAAGGAGCAAAAGGTTCATGGGTAGAAGAGTTGCCAGGAGTATTATGGGCATATAGAACAACACCGAGGACGACAACAGGAGAACTCCATTTTGTTTGGTCTATGGCTCGGAAGCGGTGATACCTGTGGAGATCGGGGAGGAAACAACAAGGGTCTCGCAATATGTACCCGAGAAAAATGGACAAGAGAGAAGCTTCGACTTAATTATGGTGGAGGAAAAAAGAGATCGGGCGTACATGAAAATTTTGCATTACAGAAGCCTCATGGCGAAAAGCTACAACAACAAAGTCAAACCCAGATATTTTCAAGTAGGCGACCTGGTGTTGAAGAAAGTAGAGGTCTCCAAGCATATGGGTAAGTTGGACCCAAGTTGGGAAGGACCATTCAAGATCGTGGAAAAGTCAAGAAGAAAGGAACGTATAAGCTACAAGATATGGAAGGGATGGACTTACCTAAACCATGGAATGTGCATAACTTGAAAATTTTTTACACTTGACAGGAAAACATAGTAGTCGCTTCCACTTTTGCTGTTTGCTTTTTGATATTTTTGCATAACACTTTAACATTCTTTTGCAGATGATAGAATATCATGATAGAATGCTTGTACAAAGGTCCTGGGAAAGGACAATTTCATGTAAGATCTGTGAAAGATCTAAGTAAATTCCATTTTGGTCTTCATTGCAGATTACGTTTATTTATAAGCATGTTCGTGGACAGAAGTACGTTTAGAGAAAGGACTACAAAGGAAATCGAAAAACAAGCATGTCTAAAAATGCGACCTCGATCTGAAAAAGATAAGATATTTTAACCTGGAAAATGTTTTATAAAACTTCAATCTGTGAAAGATTAAGGAAATGTTGAATGCGACCTCGATCTGAAAAAGATGAGATATTTTAAACCTGGAAAAGGTTTTATAAAACTTCAATCTGTGAAAGATTAAGGAAATGTTGAATGCGACCTCGATCTGAAAAAGATGAGATATTTTAAACCTGGAAAAGGTTTTATAAAACTTCAATCTGTGAAAGATTAAGGAAATGTTGAATGCGATCTCGATCTGAAAAAGATGAGATATTTAGCCTGGAAAATGTTTTAGAACACTTTGATCTATGAAAGATAAAAGAAATGTTAAATGTGACTTCAATCTGAAAAAGATGAGAACCGGGAAAAGGTTCTGTAGAACTTTAACAAACGTTATATGCGACCTCAGTCTAAGATACTTAACCTGTGAAAGGTTTAGAAAATCTGAAGAGATATTTTTGCGACAGAAAGGAAACATTGTTAATGTTATCGCTATTGTTTTACGAGGAACGGGTAAAGACAGAGTCAAAGTAAAAAGGTAAAGCTGATATCAAAATTAAATGCAAATATATATTGGCAACAGGGAAAAGTTGACACAAGAGGCCGGGAAGCGACCTGCCCTATTACAAAATCGATAGCATCGCGATCTATCCTAGGTTGCCAAAAAATTCTTAACAAAGGAAGAAAAATACCTAAGTATCAAGGGGCGCATCCATCTTCTCCACCTCCTCAATCAAGCTCTTGAACTTATCATCTAAAGGAGAAGGGGCTTCTTCCTCTGGGAAAGCAGCAAGGTTCCCATCCAAAGTAGGGTCGAGCCAGTTCAGGTTGAAACCCTCTGTAAAGCCTTTCAATTTGAGCACCTATGATTTGCACCTCTCAAACCCTTGGTCTAGAAATTCAGTGGCTTTGATTGCGACGGCCACATTGAAAGCGGGGGTTTTGAGGAAGTCGTGAGCCCCTTGAAGGCGGGTCTGTTTAACAAACTCCTTATGCTCTTCAGAAGCGAGATATATTTCACGACCCTTTTTCAAGCCTTCAGTTTTGCCAGCAAGACAACCGGTAGAAAAACCCTCCTTTCTCCCTACCTCCAAGGCAACAGTTCGTGCAGTATCGACCTCAATGTGAGATCGGAGGGTAAGATCTTCTAGCTGGGCCTCGAGCTGTTTAACCCTCTCTTCAGCTGCAGCTCGCAACTTGTCATTTTCTTCTAATTGCTTTTGGAGCACGAATAATTTTGCATCACTTGTGATTTTTTCTTGACGGAGGAATGAACACCGCAGTGACAAGTGATGCCCAAATGCAATGGCCTTCAAAGTAAAATTCAGTCGTAAAAAAAAAATATAGAACGAAAATGACATCGAGGAGGAATTGAAAGATTACCTGGGTGAGAACATGAGCATGATGCTCCTCACTTCGCGTATGTGCAGTAGGAACAAGGGTAGCTTGGTCCGGGGCGAGAAGGCAAGCTTTGTACAACTTCCAAGAATCTTGGCCGACGTGCATTTTGAGGACGGAACTCTGGGCAGATGTCGCCTAATCTGGGACTAACTTTTCGCCCTCCATCTTGGCGAACACACACTTTGGGGTCCGTAGTTCTGTGCGAGTCCCCTTCCAACACTCTGTCAATTCCGCTACCAGCTTAAGATGCTTTTCCTCCTCCTCCTTATCAGCAGCTTGCTTGGCCTTCCTCTTCTCAGAGCGCGACTTACTCCGTTTGCTCAATCTACTGCTATGAGAGCCCTTGTGTTTTCTCTTATGTTTCTTGGGCTCACTGGGGCCTTCAGCAACCTCTTTGCCCTTGGACTTGGCCTTCTCAGCAGGAGATTTAGCAGCGTAGGGTTGAGTACGGGCAGCCGACTCTACCTCCTCCCCAACGACCTCAGTATCCTCGCTAGGGACCTCGATGAGGGGAACTGCAGAGGCAGGAGCAACGGGGGAGATCGCATGAGCGGGTTCAAGGGGAGCCGAAAAATCACTCAGATGCCCGGAAGAACGACCTCGAGGAGCACTTGAAGCCCCTTGAAGTGAGGAATCGGTTCAGGGAGCAACATTGGGAGGGAGAGTTCCCTTTTTAGCGCGAAGCCTATTGGCAATGCGAGCTTGCATGATAACCCTATCTGCAAAAGGAGGGAGTATTACAACAAACATAGAAAGAATGCAAAAGGAGATAAATATATATATATATATATATATATATATTGATCAAAAATCACCTAAAAGGCCCTTAGGTCGGATAGGTGCTGGGGAGAGACCAGCCAGCTTCAGGACATTCTCCGTCAAGAGCTTATCAGCTTTGTACCAATATATGGTGAGACTATTGATAATGTCATCATCCTGCCCCCACTCGTTTGGTTTCGGCTTAGGCTTATTAGATCGCCATTTGCATTGAAAAGGCCATACTTGGCCAGGAGGAGGTCGCAAGAAGAAGAATTTATCCTGCCAAGGACCTACGTTGGAAGGTATTTTGTCTACAAATTTACAATTGGTTCTGACATAAATATAAAAAAATCCTTTGTCGGCAGATCACGTAGATACGTTGAGTTTTTATAAAGACCAGAAATTCTCGAAAGAAGGGTCTAGGTAAAGATAGTTCATGACTATTATGAACATCAGTATGTGGCGAATTGAATTCGGAAGGAGTTGCATGGGGCAGGTATCTAAATGGCCTAAGATGGCCCCTACATGGGGAGGTAGGGGAAAGCGAAGTCCTGCCTCCATATGAGCTATGGATATAGCACAAAATTCGGAAGGGGGGAGATGCATACAATCAAAGGATCTAGGCATGCGAATCTCATAATTATTGGGAATAAAGTATTTTTCTCTAATTTGAGAAGGGGATACTTTTAGATTACTCATGACACCCGCCCAAGGGGTGTCGGCCATCATGGCTTGGTACTATTCATAGGGAAGGATATCGAGGTCGGGGGTTTGGACCCTCATTTGCCATTTCCAGGGGAGGATTAGGAACTACAGGCTCACGACCAAGATTAAAGGGGTCAGCAGCAGGGAAGGTCGCGGAAGACCCGGAAGAAGTATGAGAGGAAGAATGAACAGAAGAATTTGAACTATATTCGGAAGAAACAAATCACGCAGGGAAAAACATACTTGGGACAAGGAGAGGAGATCGGGATGAAAAGTCACACCAGAGGTGAAGCAGGTCGGAGGTTAGGTCACTGAATGTGAGCTATTCATGACAAAGTGTGGCGTATTTATAGAAGCAGAACATGAAAAGTCGCGCCAGAACGGACGGTGAGATGAGGACCAGAGCAGGGAGATCTAAGGGACCTGAACAAGCGACTGTTGAAATTCTCTTAGCGAGACGAGTCCACACTAAGAGAATTGGGGGAGTAATGATACGGGTATTGGCCCAAGTTGGCCCAATGGGCCTTGGAGGCCCAAAACACTTAGACCTGGCCCAGGAGAGCAATAAGCTGGAGCAGCCTAGAGCAGACTAGAGGTAGGGTGATCCGATGTAGGTCGACCCGACCCAGGTCACGTCGACCTGCAACCCATCAGAAACTATCATTGTCTGGAAAAGGTGTCAGGACAGTGACAACTGGCCCAGAGCAAGTGGGCATTTCAAGTCCTATAAAAACCCCTACCCGGCACATTTAAGGTACGAATTTTATTGCACTAAGATCGGATTACTATATCGCATCCTTCTATCTCGAACTACTATCTGACTTAGGCATCGGAGAGCCTTCCCTGGGAAAGCCCCCAACTAGCCTAACGACCTTCTTTTCTCAGGTTCCAAAAAACTATTTGAGGAGGTGTCGTATGACCTGCGACCTTCAATAGGGCGACCTCGGATCAATTTCAATTTAATTATTGTTTCAAAACTGAAAACTGAAATGAAAATATAAACAAACAGGGTGTAAGGATCCTTTAAAGATTGAGCTCGTAAGGAAGGTTAGGCTTATAAAAGTTATACCTGAGCACAGAGGACATTTTAACAGGTAGGGCCAAATTATATGATTACACATGAACCGTCGCTGCAAATTAATCATATGATTGTAATGAATCTGTACATACTTGAGACTTATGTCGGGTCGAAGTTGGGTTTAATCCAGTTGAAATTATTTATACACGAATTTCAGAGTCATTTAAGATATAAAGATTAAATATTAATGAGGGTATTTATGTTATTACAAACATCCCAGACGTGACCCCACATGACATGTGTTCTTGGACGTGTGGAGAAGTATGGTATATTGCTGGAGACAAGTTATTTATTTATTTATTTATTCAAAGACCTGCACGTTTACATTGAATGGGAACATCACCATCAGAGAATTCATTATTTTTTGGAATTATTATTAAGGATAATTACAATAAACTTTCACGAGGTCTATAATTACGAATACTCATTCGTTGTTTAACAAATTATCAATACCCCATAATTTGTAAAATAATTATGTAATCCTTGTACGGTTTCTTGTTGATATTTTTTTTAAAGGGTAAATTACAATAACCTCCCTTGAAATTTGACATAATTACGAATACCCTTTAGTTGTTTAAGAAATTACAAAGGCTATCTAACGATTAGCCCAATTTGTTAGTTTCCGTTAGGTTTTCATCCACTTTTATAGTGAACTGACCAAACTGCCCTTGTGCACTATAAATTAAATATTTATTTATCTGTAAAATTTTCCTGAATTGTTTTTCTGGACTGAGTTGAATTATTCTTTACAATTTTTTAAAATTTTCATCCGCCTCGTCTGTTTTTTTAAATATCTTTCCATTTTTTCAAAGAAAAAAGACAAAGTACAACAAAGGTAAAATTGACAATTTTTTGTATCCATTTAAAGATTACATAATTTCATCAAACATCAAAGGGAATATTAGTAATATTAATTTTTCAAACAATGAGGAGTATTCATAATTATATCAAACCTCAGGGGAGGTCGTTGTAATTTACTCTTTTTAATTTTAATTATAAAAAATTTCATGTTGGAAGAACATCATTATTAAAAAATATCAAAATATATACGATGTTAGACGGATGTTATTATAAAATAGATATAAAAAATTAAAAAATATGTAAGATTATAATTCAAGCTTCAAATTTTTTGGATGAAACGAAATCTAATTAAATAGGTCAATTATTCGACGAACATTATTATTAAAGAGGTATCAATAATTTTTCAAATAATTAATAGAGTATTTATAATTATATCAAATTTCAAAAAAATTTGACATAATTTATCCTTATTATTAATTAATACTACTTCTCTTATGTCATGAATCCGGCCCCCACTATGAATCCCATATCAATCGAAAATTAAAGAAGAATAAAAAATATTATAATATATGCTTTCATTAATTAATCTATAAATCAATGAATTCATATTACACGCATATCAGCCAGCAACATATTTTAATTATGTATGCACATTTTCCAACCTATATGATGAATATTAATAAGTTCTGTTGACTATATATACATATATATGCCTTCTCCATGTATTGTCTCCTTCCTTTTCTTCATGCAAATCACGTGTATTTTTTTTTTTTATTAAATTTTTTTATAAGTGCAAATCACATGGTATCTAAACAAATTATATTTATAATAATATAAAAAAGAAATGCATTTTTCACTCACAAACAGTGTTATACCAGTCTTTTTGTTGTGTAAAAATACTCGTAAGTTTGTTTTAATTTTCTTTATTTCTTTTGGGTAAATTACAACTACCTTCTTTGAGGTTTGACATAATTACAAATATCCACTCGTTGTTTGAAAAATTACAAATACCCCCTTGAAGTTTGTAACCATCTAACAAATAACGCATTTTCATTCATTTTTATGGATGAACTGATCAAAATGTCCTTATGCACTGAATTATTTTTTATTTAATTCTTAAATTTTTTTACAATGAGCAGAGAGAGGTTTCTTAAGTTTTTTACACAGAGGAGCAATAATGCAATTTGCCTCGGCTGATTTTTTTGTAATTTTAATAAAAAATTCAAGGTCAATTTCAAACTTTTGGTTAAAAACTACAAACCTCAGGGGGTATTTGTAATTTTTCAAATAATGATAAGGTATTTTTAATTATGCCAAACATCAGGGGAGGTGGCTGTATTAATTTACCCTCTTTTTTTTTTTAATTGTGATATGTTTGATTTATTTATTTTATTCTTATTTATAATATATTTTAAAGCGTAAAAAATTATTTATGATATGCACATAGAAATGACATGCTACAAAGCTAGTATATATATAAAAGAAAGATAAATTTTCTTGAATATATACGTGGGCTCAACTTGCTCTTGAGCAGAAATGGCACAGATTTCTTCTGCATGCTTGTTGGAATACTCTGATGAAGAGAACGCCAGAAATATTGACAATGGAGAGGATGATGCTGCTCAACACTTTCCATTAATGTGGTCTCAGAGTTACAAGTAAAGGGCTTTTTTTTTTTTTTTTTAAACTTTTTCCTCTATCTTTTTATTATTTGTAATTACGACAAATCTCAAGAATACAAGACATGATTTGCCCTATATTTTTTCTTTCTAGAGACGTCATGATTCCAGCACTAGACATTCGCTCAACGGAGCAAACAACAACTATTATTGGCAATCGGATGCAAAAACAAGTTTGCTCTCGGAAGACAAGTCGGGCCACATAACGTTACCGTGGCTAGGGAAGGCGTCGTTGCACGAGCAACTAGCCGAAGATCATCTCCCAGTTGGGCAAGGATGTAGCTTTTATCAGACAGTATTCAATGGTAAACAAGATGAATTTAATTGAATTGAAATGCGTTTGACATTTGTGATAAATAATCTTGTGATGATTATTTAGTACAGCGGTAAACGTGATGGTCGGAGTTGGACTCCTCTCGACGCCATATACAGTGCAAGAAGTTGGCTGGAGTAGCTTGGCTGTTCTTCTTCTCTTTGCACTCATCTGCTTTTACACAGCTTATCTTATGAAATGCTGCTTTGAGAGCAGGGAAGGCATCATAACTTACCCGGATCTTGGAGAAGCTGCATTCGGGAGATACGGACGCCTTCTCATATCGGTACTTCACATATATATATATATATATAGCTGAAAATATACAACTATCCTTATAAATTTACACATGTTAATGCATGTGAGAAGGTATATATTAACCCTATAAGAAGAATTTGGTAAAACATAATTTGATTGAGTCAATCGAGGATAAATATGAATTTTCATTCAAATTTTATTTTGCTAATATCAACAAATTCTGCTGCTCTTGGTGCAGACCGTTTTGTATGTGGAGTTATATGTAAGTGGAGCTAGCACATTTCCAGGTTCAAGTATTCATGTTTAGTTATCAAATACTTCAAGTACTTATTTTCCGATCATTGCAGTCATACTGTGTGGAGCTTATCATTTTGGACGGGGACAATCTCACTGGGATTTTCCCTGGAGCGCGTTTCGATTGGGCCGGCGTTGAGCTCGACTCCCTCCATTTCTTCGGCATCATTGCAGCTCTCGTAATACTACCAACCGTGTTGTTGAGAAATCTTCGGTTGATATCATATCTTTCAGGTGCTAAAAGTATAGGGAAAAATGCAAGAAACCCCCCATGATATTGCAAATGAGCAAATTATCTCCCTATGAAAAAATAAATAGCAATTTACCCCCTTGTGTTTTTTAAAATGAAGCAATTCCCCCCCCCCCCCTCCCCTGTTTTTCAAAATGAAGCAATTTACCCTCCTAGGCAATTTACCCTAGGGGGTAAATTACTATTTTTTCTTCACAGGGGTAATTTGCTCATTTGCAATATCACAAGGGGTAAATTGTATTAAACCCTAAAAGTATATGTTGATCTTTGTTAAGCATTTATCTTAAATAAGCATTGATTGGGTTGATCTCCCTTTTGTTTTCAGCTGGAGGGATTCTTGCAACTGTAGCTATTGTAGTTTGCTTGATTTTGGTCGGGACGGTCGACAACATCGGCTTCCGTCAGAGCGGTGAAATCGTGAAGTGGAATGGAGTTCCTCTTGCTATTGGCGTGTATGGGTTCTGCTATGGTGGGCATTCTGTGTTGCCGAATATATATCAATCGATGGGCGATAAAACAAAGTTTACCGCAGCACTTGTAACGTGGTAAGTGGGCTTTTACGTTTCTTCAAAGGTGTATTGTTGGATCAGACTCCACACTGTTGCAACAACGTATTCAGATTATTACAGTATCACAACAATTTTCACTTAGAACTGATAATTTTGTATGTCATGATGCAGCTATATTTTGTGTGTTGTTGTATATGGAGGAGTACAGTGTCCCAGATAACTCTCAACATGCCTGCTGGTTCACTTGTTTCAAAAGTTGCACTATGGACAACTGTAAATTAACATCCATAGTTTCATTCCATTTCTTCTGAGGGACAATTACATTTACACTCCCCGATCCACGGTCTATTTACATAAATCACTTCTGTCTTTTGCATAATTATATAAATCACTCCCGGCAGTCAAAAAGTAAGGGTAGTCTGTGTAATCATGTTGACGTTTCTGTATGTGTAATTTTTCAAGCAGGGGTGGTTTTTTAAATGATTTTGATATATTTCTAGTGGGTGTATGTGTAATTTTTCGAAAGACATGGTTGGTTTGTATAAATAAACTATAGGTTAGAGGGTGTCGATGTATTTATTCCTTCTTCTAATGACCGTGAAAAAATGTCTAATTTTTCAAGTTTTTACTCATTCTTATACTATTTTGTTCTTGCAGGTCATAAATCCATTCACAAAGTATCTTTCTTAAGTTTATATCCGCAAGTCAATTTAAAGTATGCAATTTTTCAAATTTTCTTGCTCGTCGTCCTTAATGCTGTGCAGATATGCATTATTGATGAATCCTATAGTCCGAAGCATAGAAGAGCTCGTCCTCGCTAGGATTTCTAGTAGTTTATGGTTCTACATGCTTATGAGAACGGCGCTTGTCGCCTCCACCATTTTGCATTGTTTTTGTTGTTCCTTTCTTTGGTATGCCTCGCAAATGTGATGTTTCTTATCTGGATTCAAATTGAAAATACTAAACGATGTGGATAAATATGCCATGTTTTTATTGTAATGTTGATCATACCACATACTATTAATGAAATTATTTAAAAACAATATTGAGACTTTTACAACAAAATAAAATAAATATAGATCCAAAATAATATCTTAACTAAGAATAACATGCATGATTTCCTCTTTTGCAGGTCTTGTGATGGCTTTGATTGGCTCTCTTCTTAGTATGCTTGTGGTGAGCACAAATTATTTATTCCTTAAATTAACATTTGCAGGTGTGACATATTCAAACTGTGTGTGCTTAAATTTATCTTTGCATAGAATTTAAAATATTTATTTGCTTTCATAATATTTTTTTTCATTACTTAATTTTTTTTGTTCTCGTTACCCATATAAGAAATATAGTCTTATCAACAGTACATAAATATATTCTCGGCAAACTTAGGAAGTGTTTGTGAAATTTTTTACTTTTAAAGAAGTGAATTGTTTAGAAAAAATTGAAAGTTGTAGCAGAATCAAAAGTGAGTTGTTTTGGTATGAAAAGTGAAAAGCCAAATATACTGAGTAGTGTCTGGGAAAAAAACACTTTTCCAATAAGCTTAATTAATAAAAGACCATTTTATCCCTAATTGTTAAAAAGATACTATTTTTGCTTAATACTTTCACTTATTATTTGTCAATATAATTATTCTGTCTAAAAAATAATAAATTTTATTTCAATTAGTATACTTCATGGTTAACTTTTTGCAACTATTTTGTTATTTATAATATTAAATTATTGAATACTAACAGAAGAACTTAATGTTTACTTAATTATTCCAAAAAAAAATTCATTAATTAATTATAGAAACTTAATCTATATTTTTCTATAGTATAGGAGTAATATCAGATATTAATGTAGAAAATAAAATACAAAAATTTCAAATATTATATTTGTGAAAAACGTAAATTTTAATAGTGTTAAATTGTCAAATTATTTGAAAACTCCGATATCAACTTTTTAAATGTGTAAATTTGAAGAATAAATTAAAAAATGTATATACAAATTCAAATTATTATAATGAAAGTAAAGTAATCCAAATGAAAGTTGAATATATTTAACAAAAAAAACTAAAGCAACTGAAACATCCACTCAAAGTATTTCTAGCTTTTGGTTCAAAAATATTTTTTACCAGTTTTATAAGCAGAAGTTGACATTTCAAACACTATAAAACTGCTTTCTCGAAACTAAAAGCTAAAAAAGGGAAAATTTCATTTTTGGTCCCATATTTTATGACCTTTTTTTTATTTGGTCCCATTTGTTGCATTTGTCTCACATTTAGTCCCATTTGTTCAATTTTTTTCTCAAATATGGTCCCAAACAATATTTTCGTCAAATTGTTAATGGAGCCGTCAACAGTGGCACTGTCTTGCCCCAATAACAGACTTGACAGGTCCGTTAACAATTTGACGGAAAATATTGTTTGAGACCAAATTTAAGAAAAAATTGAACAAATGGGACTAAACGTGAGACAAATACAACAAATGAGACCAAATCAAAAAATACGCTAAGATATAAGACCCAAAAAGCAATTTTCCCAACAGAAAAATGCTTTCCCGAAACTTTCGCAAATACTCCCTTTAACACTTTTTGTTGAGCAAGCACACAATAGTAGGAAGAAACTCATAAAGAAATCAGAAAAGAGGCGCTTGTTTTCACCTTTAAGTTGCATCCACAAACAAAAACTTTTGAAACACAAAGCAACTTAATTTGTTCATCAGCAAAAGACAACCTAGAATCTGCACTAACTTATGTTAAATCTTAAAAGAGATGATACAATATTTAATGTTTACAATGTTTGGTCATTTTAGGTAATGATGTGCACATTATTCGACTTGGCCTTTCCTTTTATTATAATGTCCATTTGGAGTGCATAAGCCCATTGGTGTGGCTTTATGATTCCGAACTCTTACTTTTGTTACTTATTTATATCTTGATATAAATAAGCCTATTGATGTCGTTTTATGATTTCGAACTCTTACTTTTGTTACTTATTTATATCTTGATATTTTTTTGTAAATACATGTCGAAACATCATATGTGAAATAATGCGTGATGCATTTCTTTTCAGGCAGTTATAATGGCCACTTTATGTTTGATAAGGATTTCGGGGAAAAAAGTTACAAGAACATAGGTTATGTTTCATAACATTTTGCTCGTTTATTTATTTTTCTAGCGTTATGTAAGTTGTCACTTCAAAAACTATAGTAAAACGATTAATTATTATACAATTTAAGTGGGTTATATATATAGGATAAATTATAGCTACTTTCCCTGAGGTTTGACATAATTACAAATACCCTCTTATTGTTTGCAAAATTACAAATACCTCCCTCAAAATGAAAATAACTATGTGGTTCCTAGATGGAGATATGAAAAATACTACTTTACCCTTACTGAAATTTTTTATTTTTTAAAAAAAGTATTTGAAAAAATATAAAAAAGTTCAGAGTAAGTAAAATAAATAATCCACGGAGAATTTTAATCCATAAAAATATTTTACAAAATTCTGAAAAAGATATAAAATTATAACTTATAATCCAAAAGAGCATTTTGGGCAGTTCATTACAAAAATTGGATGGAAAACCTAACGGGGTGGGCTTGTTATTAGATGGACGTTAAAGTCAGGGGATATTCATAATTTTTCAAATAACAATGATGTATTTGTAATTATATCAAATTTTAAGAGATGTGATTGTAATTTACCCTATATATATATATATATATATATATATGAATTGAATGTGAAAATATCAAATGGTGTGGATAATGCTAATCATGGTGTGATACACACTTTTGATATTTCATACCCAATTTTATAAGAAAACTTCCCTTCTATGGGTTGAATATCATCTCAGAGCATCTGTTCCATTTATTTGTCTAACTTTTATTCATTTTTTTTTTATATATATTGGAGTTGCGAAATTCTATGTGCTAAACAATATGAAAAAATATTTCTTACTCATGTAATTAGCTTCTTATTTTTCGTTACTTTTACTTTTTTCTTAAACAGATGATTATGAGCACGAGCACAATTGTATTTGGCATTTGATAGTGAGTAATTCGGAAAGAAAGTAGTCTACGCACGTTTGCACCAAATCAATTCAAGAAGCTAGGAAAAGTAAAAAAATGTGTAGTATTGCAATGTTTATTCATAAAGGAAGTAAGTTTACAATGAATTCACCCCCTATTTATAGTAAATTTTAGGGGGTGAAATTACAATGTTGTCATTCGATCCTACGGCTTAAAATTGATCTGCTGAGGGCATTTTCGTCATTTCGCTAGCCCATTTTCTTTTCAACTTCTCTTTCTCAACTTCCCTCAACTTCTCTTACAACTTCCCTTAACTTCCAATGAGGGTCTTGGCTCAATTAACAATAATTTTGAGGGTCTTTTTGTAAATATGATTTTTCTCCACGTCAGCATTGTAAGTGCAATTTTTGGAACATATTCGTCAATATCGGAGATCGCAAATCAGTACTGAAGCCTACTTTCAATATATATTGTTTGTACTGCAGATGCTTGAAATATATTCTTTCTTGTATCGGTTTTTTTTACTATGAATTATTTTTACTAGAAATTGTCCCCCTTTTTTTTCTACAGTTATGCTTTGTAAAATTTTATTGAGATGTAGCTCCTCACATGTATTAGCATGTATGAAGATGTAAGTCAATTTGGGGTAAATATAGATTTTTATTAGTATCAGCAAATTCAGTTAATTTTGACTAACGAAAAATCTATTTATTGGACGAAAACGAACATCAAGAATACTAAATATGATTTTTTCAATTATGTAATCATCCCATAAATTATGTCAATGTTATTAGGCTGCATAAAGGCATGAAAATAGTAACAGAGAGGCATGAGAATGCAGATAGACTCACACACATTCATAACATAATTATTTTACACAATCACAAATATCTCTTCTGTTGGATGAAAGTTCGTCAGTAGTGAGCCCAAGAAAATGCAAATAACGCCATATATTTTACTATTATAGGCGGGGGATTGGGTTTAAGAAAACCCTTAAAAATTACAGATCCAAAAAATCGGGGGAAATGATTGAACAAAAAAACACAAAGAGAGAATTCGTTAGAAACAGAAATGATATATACATTGTTTATTTTTTACATAATTATCTTACAGAAAGAGAAAATAACATAATTATTTTACATAACCACAAATATCTATCCAAGCAACTTTATTCAATTAATCACCAATTACCATGTACATGATTGATACACACATCAATACATCTGAATATATATCGCTTAATCATAAGATAACAATAATTAATTAATAATTTACTATAATCAACGTTCAATAATTATTACGCCACTTCTTATTAAATTCAAAATTATATTTTTTGTCTTAGCAAATTATTTTTTTTAATTAAATCACTCGGAGGTGGGGAGCTTTTCAGGGTCTCCCTCCCTTCTATATTAAGATAATTAAAAAAGAATATACAACGAAGAGTGTTACCTCCCTAGTTAAGTCTATAAAACAGTAAATAAGGAGTACTATTCCCTTACAATTGAAAGAAATGAAAACGTAAATGAGGAGCACTACTCCCTTACATTGTGAATATAGACAAACAAAGGTGAAGAGTATTACTCCTTTCCATCAAATAATTATATTTCTAAACTAAAATTCAGTGACACTATTCTTTAACCGTTTTCCCACTGTTTGATCTCTAAACTTCATGTACTTATCTTAATATAATGTGTCATGTGACATGTTAGCTGACAACACTACTTTCTTATAATATTTCATTCCTTGTACATGCGCTAAATATTATTTCAAACTTTTGACTAACTTAGGGAAAAAAAAAAAAAAAAAAAAAAAACTTTTGACTAACTTAGGAAAAAAAGAAAAAAAAGAACGAAAGTAAGGAAGCCCCACATATATTTTTCAATTTTGGGTAAAGTAGCGGGTTTTTTGAGATTTGTCATAATTATAAATACTTTTTATTATTTGAAAATTTGCAAATATCCCTCTGGAAGTAACAATTTTCTAATAAATATCCTCTCGTGACAATCTATTGCAGGAGTATTTGTTAGGCGACTGTTGCTTTTAGAAGAGTATTTGTATTTTTTTAAATAATTAGGGAATATTTACAATTATGACAGACCTCACAGTAGTAATTTATTCTTCTATTTTTTCCTCAACTGCCCCAATTCGATTATCATGATATCAGGTTTTTTTTAAAAAAATTAGCTCTAATTTTCTCAACCTGGAGTTATTTATTTTAAATTGCATTTATCGTAGTTATATAATATCTTCTATTACACGATTTTTTTTTTGAATAATGAGCGATGAACTATTAATTTGATATGTTTCTAAAGTAAGCAACTGCTATTACAATAATCAGTCCATAATATAACTACATCTATAGATCTACCAACGAAAGGATAATACAAACACCCTACAACGTAGTACTCGAACTCACGACCTTTTTGTTGTGGGACCTCAACCTCACCTCTCGGGCAAGGGATCATCGATCTATTACACGAATTAATGTACAAATTTTAATTTAATATGACAATACCAATGTTTGAAGGTCAATTCCTGCTTGTTAAAATTTAACCTAGAAAGGGGTGAAAAAATTTAAATCAAATAAATTAAATCAAATAGGATAATTCTTTTCCCTCCCAAGATAAAAGTAGTCCAAGCTGGAATGACATGGCACACCAATTTTTCTAAAATAGTGGGCTATAGGCACCACCTTTGTGAATTACAAACTCACCCTTTTTTAATATCCATAATCCTCCACAATTGCCACGAAATTCAAGGGCAAAAATGTCATTGAAAATACACCAAGACTCCTAATTGGAAACAAGTATTAAAAATTTAAAAAAAAAAATAAGAAAGAGAATTAAATGCAACATACCCCTTATAAAAAAAAATTACTAAATAAAAGGTTTTTTTATCAAGAAAAAAAATTTCGATGATGAATTACAGGACTGTAAGCTTCTTTTATAAAAGTTTATGTATTGAATTAGTTCTTTTTATTAATTTTCATTTGGAATGATTTGTTACCTATTAATATTTTAATTAACAATAAATAAATGCAATTAATCTATGAAAAGACTACTTGTATTTGCTTGTTTTTACTATTTATTAAGTTTGGTAGATAAAATATAGATCTCTTAAAATATTCTTATTTTACGTCATTTTTAAATAATTAGTTCTATTAATAATTTGTCACTCATACACATTTAAAATTATAAATGAATTACAACCAGCTCCTTTAAAGTTTGTTATAATTACAATATCATCTCGTTGTTTGAAACATTACAAATATCCTCCTGAAATTCATAATTGCCTAACAAATATTTTCCAATGACAGCCAATTGTAGGGAGTATTTAATAGACAATTACTAAATTCATGAGTACTTGTATTTTGCAAACAATGAGAATATATTTATAATTATAATATACCTAAGATATTATGTTATAATTTATCTTAAAATTAATTTATTCAATATTGATTTTTGTTCAATCATCTTTTATTTAATTACAAATATATATTATGTTTACGTATCGAGGGTGCTTCGTATGTGTATGTGTATATATATATATGTAGGTATGTATGTATAGTAGTCATGTTGTGCAACCGACCTTTCAATTCAGCCGCACCAAAATTGACTGCGGACTCCAATTGTTTTCCCCAAAAACATGCTCCGATTATTACGCTGCCCTCCCACCATTAAAACTTTTTAATTTTTTCTTTTGCTCCTTCATCAAAATAATGTGAAAAAAAATCAGCCCTTTTCTGGAAAATTGGAGTAGGGATTGAGTTGTTAGAAATGGTTTTTTGCTTTGTTTTCATCAATCAAAACGGCGTTCTGTGATTCGTATATATATATACAAATTCTTCTTTGATTTTTGGATTAAATGTCTGAGTTGGTGGCTCGAACTGGCCGGCATCAGCAGCGCTACGAGGATGGTTACCGCCTCATTGCTGGGTATTTCTTTGTTTCGTTTTTGGTTATTTGCGTTTACATGCATGGATATCTGTTTGATGTGTGTTTCGTTGCTTGAGGAATTTAGTTCTCGTGTTTCAATTGGGATAATGTGGGGGAAATTGGAGTTAGTTTTGTGTTGTGATTTAAATTCTAATTCTTTTTCTTTTTTTTTTCTGGGTTGGATTTTAATTGGGTTTTTGTTTGATGAATTAAGTATGAAAAATTTTCGGGTTCATTTGATTCTGTAACTATTTCTGGCAACTGGGTTTTGGTTAATTGGGAGAAAAAAAAGAGGAAATTTTGGGCGGAATTTTCTATGAATTTAAGATGGTGCAATTTTGTTCAAGCGGGCATGGATTGTTATTGGGATTGGAATCTGAGATTCCTTTATTTTTAATTTATTGTGGTGTTTCTGCAATAAGGTTAATGACTTTTGTTGTCTTGTTAGCAATTCATGATATTTTTTCATGTCAGCACCACATTGAGATTTATATTGATGAATGCATTTCCAAGACTCACACTTTGATTTGGATTTTTTTGGGTATCTTTCTGTTAGGGTTTTGTTTTGGTTGGGTGTTGGAGTTGGGAGTTGATGCTGCAAAGATAACGGGAATTTGAAAAGATGACAGAAGTTTAATTTTTGCTGTAATATAGTCACTGCCTTTTCATTCCCGGCAACGAGCCCAATAAATCTGTGGAATTATCTTGTCCTGGGTCATTGTAGGGTAAATTGTGGAAAGAAAGGAATACTTCATAGTTTTTTCAACCCCGGAAATCGGCAAGGGTGAGAGGAACTGGCCCCTCTCCCCACTCCTTAATATTCATAAGTCATAAGCCCTTTCACTCTTCCATGGTTTGGTTGCTCTCTGTTCAAGTAATCTTGTTAAGAAAAAAGAACAGTACTATCCGATGCATGAAGGGGTAATCATACAGATGGGCTGTTAGTGAGGTATCAGGAGAATTGACTCTATGCATGAACAGAAATCTTTTGAACTTAAAAGTAAAAACGTACTGCTGACTGTTATTTAGCTCAACTTTCGGTATCAGCTAAGATGAGTTTCCTTCGTACAATTGGCAATGTTTTCATTCATCTTTATGTGCTGGCTACACTTTCTCATGGATGAATATAGTGCTTTGTTGGATCACACATGTGTTCCTTGGACTGATATCGTGCATGTAGTTTGAAACCGGACAAGAAGGCGAAAAATTCTTGAATTTTCCTAATATACTTCTCTTTTATTTCATCGATTCTGAGAACTTTATAATATAAGTCTGCATCATTTTTCCTTGGTTCTAACCAATAAAGTCATTTCCCAGGTGTATCCCCTTCAAATATAGGAATGATGTAGAAAATGGTGATGGAGCAACTGAGCAGATAGTAGAAGTACTAATGATCAATTCAACTAGTGGACCTGGTCTTCTGTTTCCAAAGGTGAGACTTGGACTGTGCATCTTATGATCATTGGAAATTGATGGTAAAGAATTTTTAGTTCAACGATCTGTTTATGTGGTTTACAATGTTCTGTGGCTGCTGATAAGACTTACATATGGTGGATTTCTTACCATTCTGGCGGAACTATCCTTACAGACATTTGAACTCGAAAATTGCTTCTGATTGTCTCTTGTGACTTCTGTCCTATGAATAGTGGGGCATGAAGAAAAATAGTAAGACAAAGTACTTATCCTTTTTACAGTTGTTTTTTGCAAGGTCTTTTCAGATTGTTATGTACGTGACTTCGTGTTGTTGGCATACAGAAAATTGCCTTATTATATTAACTCAGTTGACATGAGAGAATGATTGTTTTGATCCTCCATATGCACTTCAATTGGGTGTCCAAGATTGTGCTAAGATATGTACAGGGGATTTAGCATTAAATTGTAAAAGATGGACGAGAATAATGGAAAATTTTAGACCAATAACATGAACTGGCGTGTTGGTTTTGTGTCTTCCTTGTTCAACTTCAACCTATATGTTGCTTTACTGTGGTTGCACATTTGTTTTTACTATGACTTGTCCTTTAAAGAACCCCTTGTATCCCGTCTATCCCGGAGTATCTTTGACGAAAACCTTTTACTCCCATCAAAGAAACCTTTTCTCCACCAAGTAAAAGTAAGCAGCTTTCTATGACACTGTATTATAGTATTCTACATTTAAACATGCGATGCTGCTGCTAAAAGTTCTTAGAGAAGGACGAAGGTGCAAATAAAATGATATATTTCTGTCATCCCTGAAACAAAAAGGTTGACTGGTTAGATAGAACAACCTGATGAATCTGAGGTTGTTGAATACTTCTGTGTCCGGTGCTATCAAGCCCATAATATTAATGGATTAAGATAGCTTGTCTGAAATATTGTCATATTTTTCACATTAGATGAATGCATAATATATTGATATCACAAGAATTCCAGTTGCTAATGTTCTTTTTGTTTCTCTATGCAGGGTGGATGGGAGAATGATGAAACAGCTGAGGAGGCAGCAGAGAGGGAAGCCATTGAAGAAGCTGGAGTTCGAGGGGATTTAGTGGTAAGATATAATGTTTACTTCTATTCCTTTTTTGCTGGGTTATAATTTAATCTTCAATCTTTTGTTCTTATCGGCTCATATCGTTAGTGCCTTTGCTTCATGGAGGCATTGCATTGACAAAGCTGGTAAGGTAATGTATTGTATGAAAATGAAGTAACGATCTTAAATGAATGCAACCTCAACACAGTGTGCATTAAGTTGGAGCACCATAAGAATGCGTTCATGTGGATTTCTGGATCCTAAAACTAGAAAAGAAGGGAAGTCAAATTTCGGGGACAGTAAAACAATAATCTGTTCATGGTTGACGGACACTTTGTTACATCATTCTCTTCTTTCTTTTCTTCTTTTCCATATTCAATATATTTGATTTTGTTTGTTGGAGTGCAAGTGAGTGTATAAGGACAAAGAAAGCTGGACGTATGAGAAAAAGTTGTGTTTGGGTGGAAAATTGGAAATATAGGCGCATAAGACAGAGATACCTTCATCTTGATTTTATTTACCTTATTGAAAGGAAATAGTTGATTGGTAAGTTAAAAAAACTATTGTACCATATGAGGGAAAATATTTGAAACTTCTTATTTTTTTTCCCGAAAAATCATATCAAACCACTTCAACTAAACCATCATACTTCTCATATGAAAAGTAAGTTCAGCTTATAGTCCTTGTTTCACTTCCTTCATAAATTTCCTCCTGAATTATTAACCTTAGGCAGGACAACTTGTCTTTTCATGATTCGTATTAGATTTAATTAAATTCCGATTGTCAGAGGTAGTATTTTTAATTCAGAAACTAAAAGAGGAGGGTGACGAATTAGTTCATATATTTACTACAGAACAAAGACATCAAATTTGTATAGAAGCATCTACTTGGGAGATTCTTTGACCAAAAGAAAATGAAATCTGACGGTGCAGACCGTCAATTGGCATAGGACAAACTCAAGCTTTATTTATTCTGTGTTCCTGGTACTGTTTGCAAATACTGCTATCCATTTAACCCGTCAACTCTTGTATCTTTTCTCTTTCCCCATTTTTCAGCATTTTCTGGGATGCTATCCATTCAAGAGCAAAACACTTCAAGATGAGTATAGTCCAGAGGGTTTGTGCAAAGCTGCCATGTATGCTTTGCATGTGAAGGAGGAACTCGACTCCTGGCCTGAAAAGAGCCGCCGGGAAAGAAGTTGGCTGACAATCCCTGAAGCCATCGAATGCTGCAGACATGTTTGGATGCGAGAGGCTCTCGAAAAAGGATTCTCCAAGTGGTATGCGGACGGTATGATTAGCACTTTGCCTAAAAAGGATTTTCCCAATTCATCATCAAATCAGCTTTGAGATTTTATTTTTTCCAACTTCCTAGCATCGGTATCATTTCCCAAGCCGTTCTTGGTACCGGTTTGTTTTATTAGTCCTCATAGGACTAGGAATTCAGAGTAAGATGCAAATAGTTATGTCGTTTTAGGTGTTTAAATCGTTCGGAAGACCTCTTTTTTGGTATTTAAAACTGCCGGCCCTCTTGCGAAACAAGCTATTTGAAAGAATTGGAAGGATGCATTGGAAAAAAATTGTCATTATTGATCATATCATTATTAGTTGTCAATTTTGCTGTGGAATGTCATAAATACATTGATTTATGTACATTTTCTGTCTGCAGTTCTGTTTTGAATGTGATGCTATATAGATGTGGGAGACTGGGGATTGAACTGTGTTTGAAATAGTATTTTGGTTAAGTTTCAAGATGAGGTTGCTGAAATGATGGGTGTCAAGTTATTGGAACAGTGATATCAAAGACCGATTGTTATAGTTGAAATCATGATAAATATTTTGGTATAGCTAAAAATCACAGCAAATATTGACTAATTATGGTAAAAAATTATTTTTTTGTATTAGTTCATGGTTAATAGTATTTATTTAGGGTAAATTACACAAACACCTCTTGAGCTTAGGTCTAATTACACAAACACCTCCTGTCTTTTGTAAAATTACAGCTTCACTACCTGAAGGGTGTTAGTGTAATATTTTTCAGGGGTATTAGTATATGTTTTGCTTTTGAATAAGGGGTGTAGTTGTAATACAACTATAACTTCAGGGGTGTAGTTGTAATTTTACCCAAATTAGGGGGTGTGTATGTATTTTAGTCTAATTTCAAGGGGTGTTATTGTAATTTACTTATTTATTTATTGAAATTTTTAAGTCGTGGATTGTTATAGTGTAGTGAAAAATTAATTTTTTTTGTAGTGACCGCTGTAATTGAGTTCCAAAAGTAAATTTAAGGGTTTCAATCAAAGGGCCGGACTCGCACTCAATAAGTAGTTGAGACTAAGATCCCATTATTTTATTTTGGAAGCATGAAATCATGAGTTTTGATCACATCAAACATGTACATAGGTATATATTTGTTCACTTGTGTAAATAATTTGTTTCTTCTACTTCATTATAATTGATGATTACTGCCGAATATATTGATTTATCAATTGATGTAACAATTTATAATTATTACTTTTCTTGGAAAAAAAAAAAAGATTTCAGCATTAGCGCAGCAATTTGAGGATGATCCAGAATTAAAAAAATTTACTTGAATCAAATTTGAAAGGTGTTTGATTAAGGGAGTGTTTGTGCGCGCTTCAAAAAAGTGCTTTTCAGCTTTTGGATGTTGAAAAGTACATTTGAGGTGTTTGGGATGTCAATTTCTGTGTTTGAAACTGCTACGGAAAGTACTTTTAAGCCAAAAATTGGAAGCACCTTGGGGGGTGTTTCTAGCCGCTTTGGCTTTTTTATAAATAAATTCAACTTCTTTTTAGATTACTTTACCCTCATTATAATAATTTCAATTCGATTTTATAATTTTAATGTATTTCAAAGTTGCTCATCTAAAGTTGATGTTAGAAATTTTTAATAATTTGAATAATTTATCACTAACAAAATTTATAATTTCACATGTTTAATATTTTAAAATTATACTATTTTATTTTCTATATTATATCATATTATTTCTAAATCATAGAAAAATATAAATTAAATTATTAGGATTAATTAAATAATAATAATTATTTTATCATATTGTTAGTTTATTTATTATGCATGAATGAACAATTATATTACATAATAGGAACATTATTGAACTAAACATCCAGTTTTTCTATAGTATTGAATATTTTAATAATATAAATTATAATATTATGTAAAAAATTAAATATGAGATATACTAAATAAAAATTATTATTTTTGAGGAGAAATAATTATTATAATCAAGAGATACGTGCAAATATTAAGGCAAAATAGTATCTGTTTAAACATGGGGACAAAATAGTTTTTAATCAATTAAATGTGTTTAATAAGTGCTTTTCTCACAAACACTACCAATCTAGCTTTTCTCTGCTTTTCACTTTTTTTTTACAAATACTAACCACTTTTGATTCTGCTACAACTTTCAACTTTTTCTACGAAAATTACTTCTTTAAAAGCAGAAGTTCTTGCAAACACTCCCTAAGTTTATTTGAAATATCTTATAAACTTCTATCTTTTTTTTTTCTTTTAAAAAGTTCATAAAATTCTCAACATCTTATTTTAAAATTTTATAAAAGAAAAAGGTTACCAACAATTTTACAGGCTTTATAAGCTTTTGAATATTTTATAAGATGTTTTGAAAAGTTTATAAACTAACTAACGCCCTCTTGATCTTTTGAAACCAAACACTTGCAATCGATCAGTCATTATTGTTAGACTATATATCTTTAATTTGCCTTGCAATTAGCTTATTTGGAGATGATAATCACAACTAAGATTTTCCATTAACCTAAAAAATAAATTAAAATATAGTAAGTGCAAAGTTTAAAAGAAGAATATCTTATAAACATAATATAAAACAAAAAAACATAAAATAATAATTAAAAATGAAAGATGAGGTAGTATTTAAGGTAACATGACACTAGTACATTAATTGCAAGTTGGCCACTTGACTGAGTGCCAAGTCCTTAGTCCTTTCTCCTGCCCCAAAATTAAATTCTCATTCAAAATCAACAACTCAAAAGATGATACCTATAGTAACATGAGCCATATCCCAACCCCCACTCCCTTAATCATTTCATTTACATGTAGGATAAATTATATTAACATCCCTTAATAAGGTTAAATTACACAAATATTTTTCGTGTTTTGTATAATTACAGTTACACTCCCTGATGGGTATTAGTATAATATTTTTCAAGGGTGTTTGTGTAAACTTTGTCTTTGAATAAGAGATATAGTCAATTACCCCCCCCCCAAAAGTATTAAAACCTTCAAACCCCCCCCCCCCCCCGACCTTCTAATACCTTTAATTTTGAAGTTCAAAAAGTCCATTTTACCCTTACTAAAAATTAATTTATGAAAAAAAAATAAAGAAATTTTTAAAATACCAAAACCACTATTTTTTGAAGTTTTATCTAATTCTATTTTCACTTGTTCATCGAGCTCTTTTTATTTTTATAATTTTAAAGTATTGGGAGCTCATTTTATTTTAGTTTCACTTATTTGTCAAATCAAATTAAAAATAAATTTACATTCATATAATTACCACATTTATATAATTACCATATATATTAATTGTATATTTTCTTATTAGCTCATGATAAGCTCTTTTAATTTTATTAATTATATATTTATTTAAGTAAATATATATATATGCATGTATAAATTTATTTTTAATTTGGTTTGACAAACAAAGTAAACTAAAATAAACATGAGCTCCAAGTACTTTAGGATTACGAAAATATAAAGAGCTCAATGAACAAGTGAAACTAGAATTAGACAAAGCTTTAAAAAGAGTGATTTTGGTATTTTAAAATTTTCTTTATTTTTTTTCAAAGAGCAAGTTTTAATAAGGATACAATGAACTTTTTAAACTTAAAAATGAAAGGAGTTAGAAGGTCAGGGGGTTTTTGAAGGTTTTAATACTTTAGGGGGTAATTGATATGGGATTTATACTTTAGGGGTGGTAACTGTATTTAATCCTTTTGTAAAAGACAAGAGTGTTTATGTATTTCGATCTAATCTCAGGAGGTGTCAATATAATTTACCCTTATATATATTTGGAATGACTATGGTTTCACCTTTTGGCCTACGATCTATTTACACCAAATTATTCTTATTTTCAATATATATATATATATATACGCACCAAAAAAGTTAAATTTTTTTGCACAAATCATTTCTGCCTTTAAAAAAATTACACATACACAACTAGAAACGTCAACGTTATTTACACAAATCATCCATATTTCTTGAAAAATCACACTTACTCTCCAGAAATATCAACATCATTACACAAACTACCCATACTCTTTAGCTGTCATGGATGATTTATGTAATTGCAAAAAGTATAATTAATTTGTGTAAATAGACCATAGATAAGGAAGTATAAATGTAATTATCTTGTATTATATTTTGTTATATATTGTTAAATATTAAGTCGAATAATTCCCCACCTCTCAAAGTTGATAGCTCTTTCCTTCTAAATAAAAATAAATGCGGCTTCTCTTTGAGAAAGAACATGACCTTGTAACAAGCAAGTGAGTTTATTTATTGTTTTTCCAAAAAGAAAATACCTAATTACGAGCATAATTAGAATTAGTGGAAAACACACGCTCAATGTGATATGTAAATACAATAATATATTTATTAAATTAATAATTTATGATCGAAATAGAATTGAGTAAAATAAAATATAAATAAATAAATAGATAAAAGAAATTCATATATAAAGAAAACTATGAGTGAGATAATAAATGGAGAGAAGTAGTTACTTCAACATGAAAAGTGAAAAAATAAAAATAAAAATAAAATTGACAAACTAAAATTCGAAGACATCAAATTGGTGTGCTCCCTTAATAATAAGGAATAGATGGTCATTGTTGTTGCATAAGCCATAATTAATTAATTTAATAAGAAAGTTACTTTCATTTATTTATTTTCTTAAGGAGAACAATAGAAATTAATACTAGAGCTTTGCTTTGATCCTCACGTCGTGGCATGGACTTAGAGAAGTAAGAGGGTGTTTGCAATAGTTTCTGTTTTTGTAATGAAAATAAATTATGAGTTAAATAGTAGTAAAAATTGAAAGTATTTACTAAAAATAAATAAAATAAAATTAGAATGTTTGCGAAAACATCTTAATATTTATAATTACCAATAAACTGCAAAAAAACCAATCATTTAAGCAGATCAAAAATAGAATTATATATAAATAATATTATTTTTAATTTATTTTCTACAATAAGCTGATAAGTGATTATTCCAAACAGTTGCAAAAATGCCTAACACTCTCTCTCTCTCTCTCTCTCTATATATATATATATATATATAAACTAAATATTGTGGCACGCAGTACTTATGCATATAATATTCAATAATGTTTATATTCTTAAAGCTCATAATTTATTCTTGTGTATTAAAATTTATCATCGCCTTACAACCTCACATGCAAATACTGTCCGATACCTTTTTCTAATGCATTAATTATCAACACATATTTTACTCAACTTAAATTAAAAGTTGAAACTTTGTACAATATATGTTATATTGATAACAATGATTATTCATACGTGCAACACAAATACTAATATGTTATTTCTATTTCAATTAATAATAAACTAAACATAATGGAAGTAAATTTAATTTTTGAGTACATGTAATTGTATGGATTAATTTTAAAGAAACTTGATTGAGTAGTTAATTCAACATGAGTTGGGAAGTTGAAGGTCATTTTTGGCATTAAAATAATTTGGTGTAGTGTTATCAAAACTACCACTTTGAGTCTAAAAATCCTCTTCCCTTTATAATAGTACTAGTGGATATAGCACACCGTCCCTACATGGATATAATAAATAATATTTCACATTTTAATATATATTATAACTAAGAAATAATATAGGGTTAAAAGCAGACACCCCCAATGTTTTGGTCGTTTTGCACTTTGCCCCTTAACTATTTTTTTTTTTTTTACATTTCAAACGAATCTAATTGGAATATTCCATTGTGTGGGATACACCAAATCAAAAGAAAAGAGGGGGAAGAAAGATGGAAAGCGAACTCATAGTAAGCAAGAGGGCCGGGAAGGAGGGAGCGGGGGGATTCCTTCACCTAAGGACCATAGCGAGAGGTAGAAGAAGAGAGGCAGGAAGAGTTGGCGTCCAGGAAGGAGAAGGAAGAGGCGATAAAAGTCTTTTGGTCATGCCGGAAGAGTGTTGCCTGCAGGCTGACTAGATCATTTTGGGACATTGTCTTTGGTCGGGCGATGTCTCTATCAATGGAAAAGCGAACTGGGATTGCTCGCCAGCTAGGTCAGATTGGAGCATGGGCGATACACTCAATACAGCCGGGATAGGGAGAGCCCCATCCTCCTGGAGAAGTCATCGAAGGCGAAGACCATCGGCTGTAGGAGGGCAACAGGAAGGAGAACAACTCCAACAACCTGCACACCTTGACTGCCTTGTTATACTGAAGGCGCCGTTTTGTTGTGCTTGTCTGATTGGGAATTGGCGGATTGGGAAAGAGATCTGATAGTTCCGACTTCCCTTAAGTGACAAGAGGGGTGAGCCGCTCAAAGTCCGTAGATAAATGCTATCCGACTTGAATGATCGATATCCTTGATCCCCTGATGAACCAGAAGGCTGAGTGCGAGAGAAAGAGACATTCATCTGTATTGTCAGAACAGATCAACGAAGGTATACCGTGCCACCGGGTCAGTTGTTTTCGCTCTAGACGGTCGTCGCACGAGCTACTTGAACCAACCTTTAAAGTAAGTAGTCGATCCGGAGCTTTCTCGTGCCGGGAGGAGTTGGCCTTGCCCAGAACTCCCACTCGAGTCAAAAAAGCTCTAGATCTGGAAAAAGCGAAAGAACCCCTAACATAATTCGAATGGAGGCTGACGGCTGAGCCCACTCTGGCCTCGAGTTCAAGTAGCATCTTTATATGTATCGGATCATTTGTGGATTGAAATGCAGAAGAAGTTAGTTTACAAAGCGAAGCACAGCATGATGAAAATGCAATGCAGGTAGATGGAACTGATATTACTCAGTCTGTCGAAAATCAAGAGAATTCCAGGTTGGCTCATCTCGCTGCCTAACCGACCAATGGGTTGTTGGTGCTGTTTCCAGCGATTCCTTGGAGAACGATTCACCAAATAGTAAGCTGTAGACAAGGCTTCAGCCAAAAAAAATTCCCTTGACAAACCAACATTAGAAAGCATACAACGTGCTCTCTCCAAAAGGGTTCTCAAAAATCGACAATCGAAAGCCTTTCTATATCCCAGTTGTCCCATCGGTACAAAGGATTGATGATTCTATTCTATATAGACGCTATTTTGCTAGGCCCCTCCTAACTAAGGAGAAAGGTTTGAGGCAAGGGTGGAAAGAGACGCTCGGACGGCCATACATATCATATTACGCTCGCTCGGTCTAGCCAGAAGCTAAAGCCGAAGGTCCTTCTTTAAGGTGCCATACCATTTATTTAATTAGCAAATGCCCTCGATTTTTTCTGCCATGGATAGAATTCCTCTTTCCATCGGAGACGATCGAAGTGGTGATCTCAATCTGTCCGCAGTCGAACAAGCAGTCTATGAGCAAAGGCTGGAGAAAATCATATACCTATTTATAGGCTCACTAAACATACTCAAAAGAAAAGGCTTTTCTTCTGACCACGAGTGGCGTACTACGGTATGACGGTTGAGCTGTCTGGTTAATCCAGTTCTATATCATATTCGTCTAGAGCTCTTCAGCAAGTTAGGAAGCAAGAATGATTCACTAACCTTTTAGGGAGTGAGAGAACGAAGGACCGAGGTCCTTGCGCAGGCGTCTCATCCCTAAGACTTGCTTGCTCTGTATGGAGTGTCCCGTGAACATCTTTAGTTCTTTGATCCATTCCGTGGCGCGCAATCCATCATTGGCTGAAAGAGGAAGATTCCCGACCTGACTGAAGGGGAGGCGGGTAGAAGAGCAACCTGAGTTTCCATCTCTTAGGACTTCTGTTACATCCCTTGGGAAGTTCTTCTACCTTCGATCGAGTGAAAGCCAGGGCTAGGGCCCTCGCTCGTTGTCACCTATGTTGGGTTTGGAACCCTGTAGAGAATTGCCCTGTGTCCATAAAGGAAGAAGAAGCCAAGACTAAGAGCTTGCTGTATGGTGTGGATGTGTGCAGAGAAATTGTATCCCGGTAAGGTCTTTGACAGGCAGGATAGGCGCACTGGATCTATTGTGGATGTTTCTGCAGGAAAGACTATGCTAGGGCGTGTGGTCGACGCCTTGGGAATACCTATTGATGGAAGAGGGTACGAAACTATGCCCCTCTCGAAAGAAAAAGAGATGCTTTCCTCCAATAGCGGAAATAGCAGCGCTTTCTCTCCTAGGGGGGCTAAAAAGAGAATTAAGAACACCACAAAAAATCCCGGCGGTCATATTTAAACGAGATGGCGGGGCGTTCTCCTGTTGACTCGAATTTTTTGGTCCCACAACCCCATTTTCACGGTTTAGGCTGCTCCCATTTCGCTCGCCGCCCTGGCCCGGGAAGGTTTCTCAAGTTCCAGATCAAATATGGCGCTTCGGTGCCATCATGAAAAGCCCTACCCTGTAACACTTTGGAAGTCATTTAGTATTATATTATGAGCCTAGGGCCTGGCCTGGGGGTTGAGCCTAGTATAAAAAATTCATATCTTCCTCTCACCCATTTCCATTCGCAGTTACAATTCCAATGGAATCCATTCAATCGGCTGAGAATTTTTTATGACCGCTTTTTTAAGAATTTGGAACCAATATGGTATTTATTCGACCTGGTCTTGCCTAGATTGAACATGCAACTAAAGGAGTCGGGCGTACTCGACCACTTGAACAGGGACACGCAGAGTTTCAGGGGTATTTGCCATTATGAATAGCCCTGAATTGTTGTTCCTCCAGTAGAGATTTTTGGTCTTAGTGAACCTCTTTTCTTTCTGGATCTCTACCTCAAGTTCTGTTGCTTAAGTAAGTCGTGGCCTCTTGGTCGTTCGGAAGAGCATTTTTCTCGATCAGAATAGTGGAATGGAGGGCACTACAAGAAAAAGACTGGGACTAATAGAACCTCCGGACCAACAACTGAATCAAGAATCCGGACGCATCAATGAAGACGAGGGCCAAAGCTCTGCTTTGGTTCACCTCCTGGAGGGTTTCTAGGGGGGCTTTTGAACCTTTTAAGGTAGCTGCCCTTAGGCTCTACCTTAAATACAGTTTAATTGTCCAACTGGGAACTAAAACACCTCTAAAAGAGGAGGCGAGAGTCTCTACTGCCAACTCGTTTCACTCCAGTTTCCCGTAGCAACTACAGCAAGCTGACTAGCTCGCTTACTTTACTTTCACTCAACGGGCAGTCTTTAGAAACAACAGGGTGTACGTATCCCAGGCAGAAAGGTAGTTCCTTTGGCGAGATTCTTCCCCCGTTATTGTCAAGCATCTCATTCACTACTAAAAGAAAGGTATGGATATTCTGCCCCGGTGAATCAGATGGCCGCGGCGATGGAATCTGGGACGGAGGACTTGTAGTATCTCTCTAGATCTGGCAAAATCGAAAGAACCCCTAACATAATTTGAATGGAGGCTAACACTTCTCCTTCCGACCTTCCAGCACCGGGCAGGTGTCAGACTCTATACATCGTGTTACCACTTAGCAGAGTCCTGTGTTTTTAATAAACAGTCGATACCCCTTGGTATGTGCCGCTTTTCTAATCAAAAGATAGGAGAGAGCACCCCTTCTCCCGAAGTTACGGGGTTCGCGCCGGCGGTCCAACAAAGAGGCGCAGTATTGGTATCTTTCTTTCCATTACGAACGACACGCTTCGCCTGCTCCCTCCTCGTGTCCACTAGAAGCGCTCGTGTCCAGAGCGAATCACGCCTTTGGACGAGTTGTGGGTTGGGTAAATTTGTAATTTCATCCATCAACTTAAAAAAAAAAAACAAAAAATAAATTAAAAAAAAACTCAAATTTTGAGTATTTCCCCTCCTTCGTCACCCACCTTCACCCAAATTTCCAAATTTTGGGTCTTCACATTTTAGCCATCGTCCACCTCTTCGTCGCCGTTGTCCACCTCTAGCAGCTGCACCACCACCTACACAATCGCCGCCCTTTTGCACAACTGCCGCCCACCTCCTTCGCCTCTCCTATAGTCTTTCCCCCTTTTTTTAAATTTTAGGTCTTTTTCCTTATCCAAATTGAGTTCCACTATCACAACCACCAATTAATTTCAAAAGTGGGGTTTGGTGAAGGTGGTTGGCAATGGTGTATGAAAAAGAAGACCCTTTTTGGGTTGTTTTTCTTTTAAATTTGGATTGTGGGGGTGGGGGAGGGGTGAAGGAGGTGGGTGGAGGCTGTCTCGGGAGGCGAAGGAGGTGCGCGAAAGTGGTTGTGCAATGGCTGAAGGTGGCTGCAATGGTGGATGAAAGTGGTCAATAATGGCAGATGAAGAAGATGATTGATTTTTTGAGTTTTTTTTTTTTTATATTTCTGGTTTTGGGGGGGGGGGGGGTTCTTGAAATTAGGATGTGAAATTACAATTTACCCCAGCTTTAGTCCACTAAAAAAATGCATGTCTTCACGCACTCGAAATATTCCTATTTTATTCCCCGAAAAGTGAAAAAAAATGATAAAGTGCTACAAAAATCAAAGGTTGGGCGGTGGATGTAAAAAAAAAAAAAATGGTTGGGGGCAAAGTGAAAAACGACCCAAACGTTGGGAGGTGTCTGCTTTTAACTCAATAATATATAAATAAACCAACACATCAAATTTCACAAAAAAAAAAAGAAAAAGAAAGAAAAACAGCCAACTTGAGTGTAAAAAAATTGATGTCACAATGTAAGTATCCGCTATTTATAAGTAAAATAGATTTTTTTTTATATATTAGTATAGATAGATATATGCCCTCCCTCCCTCTCCGTGTGTATGCATAGAAATTAAGGGTAAATTACAGCCACCTTCCCTGATATTTGACATAATTATAAGTACCATCTCGTTGTTTAAAAAATTATAACTACCACCCTAAGGTTTATAATTTTTTTACCATATGCCTGAAATTAACCATTTTGCCCATGAATTTTTAGTTAAAATTATAGAAAAATCAATAGAGGCAAATTGGATTATTGCTCCTCTGTGTAAAAAACTTAAAAAACCTCTCCCTGCACATTGTAGTCCCAAAAAATTCAAAATTTTTTAAGAATAATTCAGATTGCATAAGGGCATTTTGGTCAGTTCACTTATAAAAATGGATGAAAATGGGTTATTTGTTAGACGGTTACAAACCTCGGGGGATATTTATAATTTTCAAACAACGAGAATATATTTATAGTTATGCCAAACATCAAGAGAGGTAGCTGTAATTTACTCTAGAAATTAAATACTTAGATCATCATATGAATAGAAATTTAGGATTTATATGAAAAATATATACAAAGTTTATAAGTCAATTTCAGTTCCAGAGAACTTCAAATATATATATACTAGACACTGTGGCATGCAGTCCTACGCGCATATTTTTTAATAATATTTTTATTTTATTAAAGCTCATAATTTGTTTTTGTATATTAAATCTTCTTATTATCTTACAATCTCACATATAAAAACTGTCCGATAATCTTTTCTTATGCGTTAATTATCACTAAATATTTTACTCAAATTAAATTAACAATTAAAAATTTTCTCAATATCTGTTATTTCTATTTCAATCAACAATAAGCTTAAACAAAATGAGGGTAAATTTAATTTTTTTAGTACATTAATTGCGTGGAATTAATTTTTTTAAAAAAACTTAATTGAATAGTTAATTCAATATAAGTCGGGAAGTTGAAGGGTATTTTTGATATTAAAATAATTTGGTGTAGTGGTATCAAAACTACCACTTTAAATCTGTAAACCCTCTTCGCTTTATAATAGTATAGATATATATATATATTTCAATTGGAGAGATGGAATAATATGTCGACAAAGGTCGATAAGCTATTCAAAAAAAAAAATTAAAGAGTTTCTTATAAAATTCAAAATATCTTATTTTATTTTTTAAAAAAAATTGTCAAACAATTTACAAGAGCTTATAACATCCTATAATTAATATTTTGAGGAGCTTATTATAAACTTAGTTAAACACCCTCTAAATCGATTAAATTAAAGCTTAAATGCATTTTTCATTATGTACTTTTTGTATTTTAGTATTTTAGTCCTTTATTTTTTTAGGTTAGCAAATAGGTCCTGTAACTTTTTTATTTTATGCGATATTGATCCTTCAATCACCGGAGTTTACAAATGTTATCGGAAATCTTTTTTAATTTGGGGCTTTTGTTCCCATTGGTCAAATTACTGTCAGCATGGCACCAAGTTTTTGTCCTATATCTTTTATATTTTGGTGTTTTAATCCTTTATCTTTCTAGTGTAGCAAATAGGTCCTGTAACTTACAATTTTTCGCGATTTTGGTCCATTAAATTGACCAATTGAAACAAAAGCCCCAAATTAAAAAAAAAATAAAAAATCCGGCAGTATTTGCAAACTCCGGCGACTGAAGGTCCAAAATCACAAAAAATTAAAAAATTATAGGACCTATTTGCTCCCCTAGAAAGATAAAAGACTAAAATACTAAAATGCTAAAATGCAAAAGATTCAGGACGAAAATTATATTTAATCCTTAAATTAAGCACTAAAGTAACTAGAAAATTAATAACCAAGAAATCAATTATACCATTGCCATTTAATTTTAAATATCTTCATCGATCTTTACTCACAGATTATAAATTTGTATATAGAAAAATTTATAGGATTTTGGTCCTAATAATTTGAAAAAGTGATGAAACCTAACTATTTGAAATAGTTCTTCAACGTTAAAATTAAATTAATGAGCAAAGACTTAATTACCTATTTTTCCATGAATCCCCCTTTCTCTTTTTTACTATATGTCAATTAGAAATTAAGGCAATAATACAAGTTATTAATTTTCCCAAATTAAAATAACCAAATAATTCAGTTGAAATTAATTAACAAACACTGGAAATAATAATAATAATTAGCGATAATTACATTTACACCCCTAACCTATGATCTGTTTACACAAACCACTCCTGATTTTTGAACAATTACACATACACCCACTAAAATGTAAGCATTATTTACATAAACTACCCCTATTTTTTTAGAAAATTACACTTACACCCCTCAAAAGTATCAACATTATTACACAAAGTACCCTTATTTTTTGACTATCAAGAGTGGTTTCTATATATAATTATGCAAAAAGCAGGGTGATTTGTATAAATAAACTATAGGTCAAGAGGTGTAAATATAATTATCCCAAATTATTATTGATAAGCATACCTAATTAATTTACATGGCCTCAAAATGATGAGAAGGCAGCTTCATAAAAGCCATAATCATCATCATCATCATCATGGAAGTATGACCCGAATGTCGTCGTCGACGGATCCGACCCGTTTCCCACTACTTGATGATACTGATCACCATCACAAGTGGTCATCGTCGTCGTCGTCTGCCCTACCCCTACTACTTTTGTCATCACTTCCTCTACTGCATGAACATTATTATTATTAATGTCCTCCTCCTCCTCCGCCACTACCACCGCCGCCGCTGCTTTCTCCGCCGCCGCTATATCGGCGTCCTGTCCAGTGAGTTCCTGCACCAGCGCTCTGAACTCCGCTGCGCTGGTATTGAACTTGATAGGGTTTGTTATGTAGACGACTTTGAGCGCCGCCGTCTGCTGCTTTTTCTTGCTTTTCAGCTGTTTCGTTGCCCTTTTCCGGTGAGATTTGTCCATCTTTAGAGAGAGAGAGAGAGAGAAGAGAGAGAAATTGAGAAGAAATGGAAAAATGGATATGGATCTAAAATAGAGAAAGTGAGATTTTGATTGTTGATGATAGGTAAGGGATTTGAGACTAATGAACCAATGAATGAATGCTCAACGTGATCGGATTGGATTTTCTATTGCAATTTATATTATTGTATTTTTTATTCCATTTAATATATACATGATATACGTGTATAATTTTTTTTAAATTAAAATTAATGACGTAATATTTATATACGTGATATATACATATAAAACAGTATAGAAGATACAACAAAAACTGTAACAGAAAATTCAATCCGAAAAAACGACAACTGCAGTATATATATCTATTTATAAAGATAGAATACATCTAACATTTCCCAATTTTTGTATACATAGTTCTTGTTTTAAACTGGACTATGAATAGTGTAATAAATACACATATAACAACCTTATAAAAAAAAAAAAAAAGTTTAATGCAACTTACGTACATGTAATTTGTAAATGAGCAAATTATTCTCTTATGAAAAAAATAATAAAAGTTTACCTCTCTGTGTTCTTTGGAATTGAGTAATTTACCTGACTGTCCATTTTGAAAAATACAGGGAGATAAATTGATTCATTTCAAAAAATACATGAAGGTAAACTGTTATTTTATTTTTCATAGGGGATTGCTTACATTTTTTTCAAAAATAAAAAAATAAAAAAAATACACATACAACCTTTTCTCATCGATGTCATCATCCCCCTCCACCCCCCCCCCCCACCCCACCCCACCCGGCCCCAACCCAACCCCTCCAAAAAACAAATAATAAAATAATTATGCAGACTTTTTAATGTTATATTAATTTAAATTTTGATATTTTCTATAGTTATAATTCTATTTCTCTGGCTCTAAAATATCTAAATGCTCGTGGGCTTTAGAACGGAGGGCACCACGTCAAGTTGGTTTAGTAAAATATCTGCAATATTCTATTTTATCTCTCCTGTCTATAATTTATCTAAACAATTCATCTTTATTTTTTTAAATTTTATACATACACAAATCAAAAATATCAACAACATTTTTACAATCCATTCCCAAAAACATCAAAATCATTGCACAAATTATCCCTAAATTCATTATGCCTGAATACGGGGTATATCAATGTAATTTATTCTACCTGATTTTATTTTTTTTTCACTTAATAGAGTTTGTACTTGTAAATACAATTAAAACATCATGAGATGTACTTATGATTTTGAGAAGGACATAAGTTGTTTGTGTAATTAAACCTAATTTTTAGGGAGTATTGACGTAATTTACCTTAGAGAATATTTGAGTATAAATATATATATATATGATTCGGGTTGCTCACCTCGATCTCGAGTGTTTCACCTAGTTGAGTACCCTTAAGTGCGATCTGGTAGGCTCCCCAGACTAGTAACCTGAGAAGAAACAAGCACGTTATGCTAGTCGGGAGCGTCCCCCGGCGTAGACCCTCCGATGCTTAAGTCAGACACTGGTCGAGATGGTAATATGGCAATCAGATAGAATAATATGGTAGAATATCACTGAATAACTTACCTCAAATACTGTGGGATAGGTATATTTTGATATGGTATCGACCATGGGTGGCCCGATCTTCACGACGTAGGCTTGAAATGGATAAAGAGGTCCGTGACCTGAGGAATGCAAATAGCCAACCAACGTTATTGGAACATGACCTGCTACTTAGAACATTCAACCAACCACGAGCGCGAGTAAACCAATCCACACAACGACACACTTGGGTCGAGCACGAATTGGGGGCTTTGTGAATTTGAATCACCAACCTAATATGCTAGATTGACAAAGCAAGGTTTCACTAAAGCTGAAAATAGGATATAAACTCTTCAAAATATGAGAACTCTCTCTCAATATTTCTTAAACTTGGATAAATCTTGGTTCTTATTATGGGCTTCCTTGGGCTTGAATTATTGAAATTAAGCACTCATGTTGGGCCTCCAATTGTGACTTGATCCCATTAGCAAATATTAAGTTGGATTGGGCTTGAATTGCTTCTTGCATTCTCTTCAACCTTCCTCTTGTCATTGGCCCACTTTCAATTGTTAAGTCTTGGTGCAATTGATCGTGAACGCCTTTAGCTCGTTGGATGCCCTCAGTGCTCTCATCATCCTCCCCCTCTTGAAAAGGAGTCGTCCTCGACTCTTCATTATCTGTATCATAAAAAGGAGAAAGATCAGAAACATTAAAAGTAGCACTCACTCCATACTCACTGGGCAATTCAAGCTTGTAAGCATTGTCATTGATCCTTTCAAGGACTCGAAATGGTCTATCCCCTCTTGGCATGAGCTTGGACTTCCGTTTGTCTGGAAACCTCTCTTTTCTAAGATGCAACCAGACTAAGTCCCCTGGTTCAAAGATAACTCGTTTTCTTCCCTTGTTTGCACGGTTCACGTACTGTTGAGTCATCCTCTCAATATTACTTTTTGCCTTCTCATGGATTTGCTTAACAAATTCAGCACGTTTCTTTCCATCCATGTTTATTCTCTCCTGCAAAGGCAAAGGAGTTAAATCAATAGGTGCAAGAGGATTAAAACCATAAACAATTTGAAACGGCGAAAACTTAGTAGTAGAATGGACAGCCCTATTGTAAGCAAACTCGACGTGCGGTAGACACTCTTCCCAACTCCTCAAGTTCTTCTTCACAATTATTCGCAACAAAGTTGAAAGTGTCCTATTGACCACCTCGGTTGCCCGTCAGTTTGAGGATGACAAGTAGTAGAGAAAAGTAACTTAGTTCCAAGCTTGCCCCACAAAGTTTTCCAAAAGTAGCTAAGGAACTTGGCATCTCGATCAGACACTATAGTCCTTGGCATACCATGGAGCCTCACAACTTCCTGAAAGAAAAAATTAGCAATATTAGAGGCATCATCAACTTTATGGCATGCAATGAAGTGTGCCATTTTGGAAAATCTGTCAACAACAACAAAAATAGAATCTCTTCCCCTCTTAGACCTAGGCAATCCCAAAACAAAGTCCATTGAAATATCTTCCCAAGGTACACTGGGAATAGGGAGGGGCATGTACAATCCATGAGGATTAAGCTTTGATTTTGCCTTATGACAAACTATGCATTTCCCCACAAATTTCTCAACATCTCTACGCATCTTGGGCCAATAAAAGTGTTCACTCAAGACTCCCAAAGTCTTAGAAATACCAAAGTGACCCATCAAACCCCCAGAATGTGCTTCCTTTAACAATAACAAACGAGTTGAACAATTAGGAACACAAAGCTGGTTGGCTCGAAATAAAAACCCATCATGCAAATAGAATTTGTCCCATCCGTTGCTTGGGGTGCAATTTCCAAATGCTTCACCAAAATCAACATCATTAGTATACAGATCTTTGATGAACTCAAAGCCAAGAATTTTAGCAGCTAACATTGAAAGTAAAACATACCTTCTTGAAAGTGCATCAGCAACAATGTTCTCCTTACCTTTCTTGTGTTTGATCACATATGGAAACGACTCAATAAACTCTATCCACTTTGCATGTCGTCGGCTAAGCTTGCTTTGACTTTTAATATACTTGAGTGCTTCATGATCAGAATGTATCACAAACTCTTTTGGCCACAAATAATGTTGCCAAGTTTCTAATACTCTAACCAATGCATAAAGCTCCTTGTCATATGTGGGGTAGTTAAGTGTCGGCGCATTTAGCTTCTCGCTGAAATATGCAATCGGTCTACCTCCTTGCAAAAGAACTCCTCCTATGCCAATCCCACTTGCATCACACTCAATTTCAAAAGTCTTACCAAAGTCGGGAAGGGCTAGCAAAGGTGCATGAGTAAGCTTCTCTTTTATGGTTTGAAAGGCTTTCTCTTGTGCTTTTCCCCACTTGAATGGAACATTCTTCTTTGTTAACTCGTTCAATGGGGCTGCCATGGTGCTAAAGTCCTTCACAAATCGCCTATAAAAGCTTGCAAGTCCATGAAAGCTCCTCACTTCTCCAATAGTGGTGGGGTTGGCCAATCTTGGATAGCTTTGACCTTTTCTTCATCAACTGTGATTCCTTCAATACTCACAACAAAACCAAGAAAAACAACTTTGTTAGTGCAAAAGTCACACTTTTTCAGATTTCCAAATAACTTTTCTTTTCTTAGAACCTCGAGGACTTGATTTAGATGTGCTACATGTTCTTCCAAAGTCCTACTATAAACAAGAATGTCATCAAAGTAAACTACCACAAATTTGCCTAGAAATGCACGCAAAACATGATTCATCAATCTCATAAAGGTGCTAGGTGCATTACTAAGTCCAAAAGGCATAACTAACCACTCATAAAGCCCATGTTTTGTTTTGAAAGCGGTTTTCCACTCATCTCCTTCTTTCATCCTAATTTGATGATAACCACTTTTTAAATCAATTTTAGAAAAGATAGTTGAACCATTTAACTCGTCAAGCATATCATCCGGCCAAGTGGTGAAGATGAATATGAGGACATCCGGCCAAGGAGAGTGAATAGACCAAGAGATAGACCGAGACGGCCTAGAGATGAAGATGGTGGCCTAGGAGGAGTTAAGGTCACAATTCCTTCATTTAAAGGAAAGAGTGATCCCGAAGCATATTTGGAATGGGAGATGCGTGTTGAGCAAATCTTTTCATGCCACAACTACTCAGAGAGTAAAAAGGTCAAACTCGCAGCCCTTGAGTTTACCGATTATGCTCTTGTTTGGTGGGATCAGATGCAAAAGGAAAGGGTTAGGAATGGTGAACGTCCTATCACAACATGGGAAGAGATGAGAGCAATCATGAGGAGGAGGTTTGTTCCATCCTATTATCGTCGTGAGCTTCACAACCAGCTCCAACGTCTTACTCAAGGTTCTAAAAGTGTTGATGAGTACTACAAAGAGATGGAGATTGCCATGATTCGAACTAACATCATAGAGGACGATGAAGCAACTATGGCTCGTTTCTTGCATGGGCTCAATCGTGACATCGCTGATGTTGTGGAGATGCACCACTATGTAGAACTTGAAGAGATGGTACACCAGTCCATCAAGGTTGAACAACAACTCAAGCGGAGAGGACTTATGCGGAGGAGTTCTAACTCATCTACATTCAGTCCATGGAAGAACAACCCCAAGAAAGACACCCCTTCCACATCGAAATTCAAGGAGGCCGATCCTAAACATGGTGACAAAGTTGCTGCAAAAAAGGTACAACCCGAGCCTAATTCTTCAAGAAACCGTGATATAAAGTGTTTCAAGTGCCAAGGGAGAGGGCACATAGCAAGTGAGTGTCCTAACCGACGTACAATGATCTTCAACAACCATGGAGAGTTGGAAACCGAAGGAGAAAGCACCGAGAAAGAGGAATTATCACAAGAAGATGGTGATGGAGAGTATGCCGAAGAAGGAGAGTTGCTTGTTACTAGAAGATCTCTTAGTGCCCATATGATGGAGGAAGGCAATTGCCAAAGAGAAAACTTGTTCCATACACACTGCCAAGTTCAAGGAAAGGTATGTAGCATGATTATTGATGGTGGTAGTTATTGCAATGTGGCAAGTACTGACTTGGTTCAAAAATTAAGTCTACCTACTATCAAGCATCACCGCCCATACAAGCTTCAATGGTTGAATGAGTGTGGTGAGTTGAAGGTGACCAAGCAAGTAAAGGTATTGTTTTCAATTGGAAGATACAAAGATGAGGTTATTTGTGATATTGTGCCAATGAAAGCATGCCACATATTGCTAGGGAGACCATGGCAGTTTGATAGGCATGTGACACATGATGGATTCCAAAATCGTTACTCTTTTGTGCTACGAGGGGCATCCATAACTCTCAATCCGATGACACCAAAGCAGATTTTGCAAGATCAGATTTTGAGAGAAAACAAAAGAGAGTGTGAGAAAAAGAAAGAGAAACAAAAAGAAGAGAGTAAAAATGAGAATGATAAAAAAATGAGGGATTCAAAAGATGGAGAAAAAAAAAAACAAAAGAAGGCAAAAAAAAAGAGTACAAAAGTGAAAAAAAAAGGGCCATTTGAAAGGAAAAAAAAAACAAAAGAAAGAAAAAATCTGATTGTGTTATTGTTTCCTAGCTATACTTTGCTACTATCCTTGTAAGCCAACCGATCTTGATTTCCCAAGTTGTACCTAGCTTTTTTAGACCATTCTCTTGCTACGAGTAAGTTTGAATCGTCCATCTACACATACTTGGTTGAGGAAATAATTGGCATTTGTTTTTGAGTTGCTAGATAAAAGCATCGAGTTTCATAAGTTTTAGAGTAGAGAGTGTTAAGTGTAATGAGACTATCGTTGAGAGTCAAGAGTTGTGAGCTTATTAAGTGAGGAGTGAAACACGAGTGGAAAAATAAAAGAGTGAAACACGAGTGGAAAAATAAAAGAGAGAAAAAAAGAGTGTGGCAAGGATTTGGTGAGGTTCCTATAATTTTATTAAATGGCAGAAAATCGAGATAAAGGAGTTGTTGAAGGAAGTGATGACAACAACTCGGGAGAAACACTACGAGGCGGAGTCGATGCATTCCATATGCAAGCCTTGGTGAGCCACCTTGAGAAGTTGCTTGACCGTAAGTTGGAAGGTCTTCATGAAAGATTGGATCAAGTAGAGGATCGAGTTGCCGGTCCAAGAGTTACAAATCAAAGACAAGCTCCCAATCCACGGCCTCAACATCATGTTCATAATGAGTATTTGGAAGAACCAAGATTTATCCAAGTTTAAGAAATATTGAGAGAGAGTTCTCATATTTTGAAGAGTTTATATCCTATTTTCAGCTTTAGTGAAACCTTGCTTTGTCAATCTAGCATATTAGGTTGGTGATTCAAATTCACAAAGCCCCCAATTCGTGCTCGACCCAAGTGTGTCGTTGTGTGGATTGGTTTACTCGTGCTCGTGGTTGGTTGAATGTTCTAAGTAGCAGGTCACGTTCCAATAACGTTGGTTGGCTATTTGCATTCCTCAGGTCACGGACCTCTTTATCCATTTCAAGCCTACGTCGTGAAGATCGGGCCACCCATGGTCGATACCATATCATATTTATAGCACCAATGTGTACGTACGGGCGTGATCCACGTGGCATCATCTCTGAGCGTGAGTCATCTCCTTGATTGAGAGTCTAGATCTTGGCACCTAGAGATTAGTACAAGCTGGGTCGCTAGTCCGGATTGGGTCATGCTTGTGCACGGATCTATGGGTTGTTGGGTGATTTTGGGCCCTCTCTAAAGGTATATCAGTCTTTTCCCCTTAAATTGGGTTACACCCCCATCAATATACTAGCCATCGTGGGCCTCGTGGCACGTCATTCTTGCGTGCATATAATAAATATTTTTTTGCGCTTTACAATATATTATAAATAAGAGTAAAATATATAAATTAACACATCATATTTAAAAAAAAAACTAATTTATCAATTAATAAAAATTTGGAAAGTTGAATAAAGTAGTTATCATATCTATTGAGGGTTATTTTTGACATTACAAAAAAGTGGTACGACGGTGTTATTAACCGCCATTTGTAAGTAGAAAAGGAGTTTCTTTTATATAATAGTATATATATATATATATATATATATATATATGAAAATCAATTGTAGTTTACCATGTTGGGCTGACAATTTTAATTGGAATATATATTCAACCATGAGCTAAATTGTTGGCTAAAATATTTAGAACATCAAAGTTAGTTTAAGATATATATTGATGATTGATATCCAGTAATCAATAGTTTTTGCAGGACAATTTTAGAAATACTACTTTTTTTTTTTTTTTTACCTTCATAAATTATAAACTTCTTACAAAAAGTAAAATTATTGAAAAAAAGAGCATTGAAATACATTTAGAATCGAAGAAAACAAATAATAATGTTTTTCTTTTTATCAACAAAATTGCAAAACCCAGTCAAGTAATTCATTACTGGTGTTAATTGCAATAATTTGATTTAACTATTCATCAACTCGCTGTGGAAACAATTTTTTTTTTCTTTTAATTACGATGGGGGTGGATTTAAACATGGTGTGATGTTAATTCAACTAATTATTGATGGCTTGATTAAAATAAGTTGAAAAATCTATTTTTAGTTTACAATTTATGTCTCTGAATTATTTTAAATAAAAGTTATTTGTGCCAAAGTTATAAATATCTTTCCACCAACTTCTATTATTTATTGATATAATTATAAATATTAATTTTTTTCTCAATTATTTCAATTTTAACCTTTTTTTTATTTTTATTTTCAAATATTTTTAATTTTACTTACAATGAATTTATATATTTTGTTTTGTTACGATCTATTTCCACCACAAAATACAAAATAGAAAAAGCGATAATTACATTTCCCTTCTTAAATTTGGTGTAATTACAAAAAGACCCCCTGTGATTTAGAAAATTACATCTAGTATTTTTGAAGTTTGCTTCTGTCTCATATATAGGTATCTCCGTTATTCAAAATTCGTTGTATTTATTGATATTAACAAAAAAAAAAAAACTGAATGAAAATCATTGTTTACCATCGATTGCCTTATTACTGAATTATTGTAGGTCAAATAAATCTTTTTATGATCGAACTACCATTATACATTTTCACACGTTAATGCATGTAATGAGCTATATATCCACCGTTATAAGGGTAGTTTAATAAGAAAAAAAAATTATTTGGCCTACAATAAGTCAGTAATAAGTCAATCAAGATTAAATATAGATTTTTATTTAAATTTTTTTTGTTAATGTCAACAAATTCGTTGAATTTTTCGAACGAATGAACTTATATTTGTTAGACGTTAGCAAATATTAAGAATATTAGATGTAAATTTTCAAATCACATGGGATCTATACGTAATTACATTAAACACCCAGGAGGGGAGCGTAATTTTTGAAATTAGCAGTGAGTGTCGAGTGTGCTACCCACGCATTAAATTTGCGGGTAGGCATTAAAAGAGTGTTTCTAACACATCTGGCGACGTGGCGCTAACGTCAAGGGAAGAATCTAGAGTGAGCGGTGCAGGGTGCAGTGAGGGGGCTGATGTCATTAGAGGCGGGCGCAGTGACGTCATCCGCCTCGCGTCGACATCTAGCATCACAAGATCGCGGGCCCCCCCACACCCACTTGGCGGGTTGACAGCCACGTGTTCACAGTTTTTAGTGTGTGTCCTTTTTTAAATGACTAAGTCAATTTGGCACGCCGTCCCTGCATACATATAACAAATAATATTAATACTTTAAAATATATTATAATACATTTTAAAAAAATAAAAGAGAAAGAAATAAAGAAAGAAAAAAAATTAACTTAAGGGTATTAGTGACATAACAAAAATTTGTGTCGCGGTGTAAGTAATCGTCTTTTGTGAGTGAAAACGGTGATTTTTTTATATATTAGTATAAATAATAAAATAATGTCTAATTAAATAAAAACAAAAATAATTAAGATATATTAAAAAAAAAGTCATGTATTAAATTGGGAGTAAGTTAGATCTTTTGTGCAACGTTATCCAAAACGATTTGGCATAAATAATAATATGGAACATACATAATTATTGGGGTGAATTACAATAAAAAAATTTAAATTCGATATAATTATAATTATTCTCTGATTTTTTTAAATCAAATATCTTATTAGGTTTGTAATTTTTAATTAAAAATCTGAAATTGTCCATTTTGCTATTATTTTCTTTAGTTGTAGAAAAAAATGAGAAAAACTATATTATTGCCCATTTGTGTAAAAGGCGTAAGAAATCTCTCTCAGTGCATTTTAGTCCAAAAAACCTTCAGAAAACTTTAAAAATTAAATAAATAATTCAGTTTGCATAAGGATGTTTTGCTCTGTTCATCCATAAAAATTAATAAAAATAAAAGTTCATCCTAATTCATCATAATTATTATTGGTATTTACAGAGTTGCTTAGGGGAGAGGAACACTACGTCTGTGAACAAGATAGTACAGCACGTGCTTTGACATTTATATCAAAAATCAACCATACATGTTAAAAGCAAGTTGCTACACGAAATTGATTTCTTGACATTGATTTAAATTTCAAAATTCATTCTTGAAATTTCAATTTTATTTTAAAATCATATATGAAGTTTTAAATTTTTTATTTTCATTGTACTATCTTCAACACTTTAATTGCTGAAAACCGACCGCTCAACAAATAAGGACAGAATGCCATCAACATTTGATTGAGTTGACTGTTGACATCACATTTTCCACAATAAAGAAAATATTCTGGGTTCAAACTCAAACTCACCTCTCCCCCATTGTAATAAAAAATAAAATGGGAGCATAATCACCTCATTTCGACCACAAGATTTAGTACAATATTTCGCTTTACTGACAATTATAATTTTTAATTGATAAGAACATAACTGTCGAGAATAAACTACCTTCGTTGTAGCACGACCATCTCATATCAACCCGTCATCTTAAAACTATACTTGAGACATTGCAAAATATATAGAAGAAAGACGTGGAGTCGAGTAAGTAACAAGTGCAATCTTTTATCCTATATAAATAAATGTAGATGTCATCAACCACTTGATTGAATTACTATCAGTATCATCTTTGAAAAAAAAGATCTTGAGTTCAAACTCAGATTATCCCGACTCCCTACCCCATTGGTCATGTTGGGGTTATACATATGGTAAATTTATGTTATTTTCAAAATAGTAGCAGCAGGAGTGGTCCAAAATTTAATTTAATAATAAATATGTGGTAGGAGAGGAATTGATGAATGTGGAGGCAGGCCACTTGCACTTGCACATCAATAATAATAGAGTTATGACTATGAAAGAAAGGGGCCATTTTGTGATTTCCCTTTTTTGCTGGGACCAATTTTCAATTCTCATTTCTCTTTTTGGTCTAATTAGGAATTAGTATATTGTAAGGGGAGAAAAGTAAGAACATGAGGAAATATTTATAGATGCCCTATATATATCTTGATGATAATTGATAACCCCTACAACCTTAAACAAAATGCTCCATCCTTGTATCCAAATTCTGCTACATCTGTTCCTGGTCAGTACAAAGTATTTTCTATCTAGAAACATTAAACCTGATTCCCATTTCATATTTTACACCATGTACAGATGAGATGAGATGAAATCACGAGACGGGACGGACTAATGCTCGTGCTTAACACGGGCCTTTAATATTCCAGGAAGAGGCGGGGAGGTGGGAGGCCTACCCGATACGTTTGGTCTTGAAGGATGAGGTATTTGAGGCTGGTACACGTTGGCCATGCTCGAGCTTTGACCTCCATCGCTGGTGGCAAGAATTTGGGATGTGCCTGCACCGTCCACTTGTGGTTTCTCACAAAATTTCATCGCCTTGAGGACGTAATTATCATCGTGCAGCTCAAAAGGAGTGCTGCAAGTGCAATCAAAATACATCATCCGTTATGTTAGAGATGCTGCTGTTATTTCTGAACCACGTTATGTGTAAACCTTTACAAACACAAAAACCTCCATAAAATGTTGTGTTTTATATTACTCGCCGCCTTTTTTATGCCAATCTTGTGAAAACGATAACAAAAGCAAGGCTAAAAGTGCATGTCAACCTAAATTGCTCGTTAATGAGAATTTGAAATAAAAGCATCATATTATCAGATATGCTGCAGAAAACCACTCATAAAACAATGAATAGCCAGCAAAATACGCGTTTCTACTGGTATTATGTAGTGAATAGTAGGGTTACCTATTGAAATCAAAATGCACCAGCTGCATATCTTCTGATATTTCCACCTCCACGGTTGCATGTGGACGAGTCTACAGTTTAAAACATGCATCAGTAAGCAGCACCCGAATGAATTCCAAAATCGTATCTGGGTGGTGGTTTCAACACCAATCATAAGTATTCTCAAAAGGATCTGTTCTGAGGACAATGACCTCGACAAAGAATTAGAAACTCTAGCATGCATTTGAAAAAGGTCTTACATTTATATTTACCACTCAGAAAGTGCAGCAATGTCGACCTTTAGTATCAGAAAGCAATGAATTTGTTATAAAATCAGAATTTACAAGAAAAAAAAGGTTTTCAACGAAATATTGCTGCTTTACATTCCTCATACGGACTCAGAATGAGTTTCTTCTTAACCTGACAGGAAGAGATCTTGGGGTATTAACTGATGTCTCCATAACAGTAATATATCTATTGAAATACTAATTTATAAAATAACACTATTTGTTCAGTTATCTACCAAAAGCTCATCCCAGACACCATAACAAGACAGAAATTTCAAGGTGTAGCGTCTTTGTTTCTTTATGTTTTCATTTTCAGTTTTTGAAGCAGAAATTAAGGTAAAAACATGTTTCTTTATATGTATTTTCATCGGGAATATATTGATTTGACACCACTCCAATATAAAACACTATCTCATTAACTAATCCATTCATATTCTCATTTTCACACGAAAACTTATACAGAATTGAAAGCACATATTTGACACTGAAAACTGAAATGAAAACATAAACAAACAGGCTGAGAAGATCAAGATCCTTGGCCTTCCTCTATGTACTTTCAAATGTCAAATTACCAACTGGGTCTCTATCTTCCCAATTTTTAAGTCAAAGGATCAGTTGGATGATAAAACGTAATGATGTAATCTTATATTTTCCTCTACACGTGATACGTCGGTCCGACCAAGAAGACCCAATTTAGCATGTAAAAACTCTATTATGGCGGAAGAAGCAAATCGAGAGGAGATGCAAACACGGTGCGAAAAGCACTAATGTTGACGTTTATTATGGATAAATGCATGATTAAAAATCTCTGTAAAAGACCAATCAAGTCTACCTGCACCAAAATAAAAGGCAACGCCACTCCACCGCTGGGAGCATTTCCCGAGCCATATAGTTGCTCGTTACGCTGTACGAGGTTTTGAAGACCAATGTACTGCAGCAAATCACAGGGAGGGTTGAGTAAAAATATTCGACATGCTATTATGGTCATATCCAGATATTTTATGCATATCGGGATCAAACTCAGAAAAGTAGATTATACATTATCAAGATTCTTACTTGTTCCTCCAGCTCTTCCAGATATGCTGCTTTCTTTTCAATTCTACTTCTAAGTCCTAGACGTTCAGTCTGCAACCGATTATATATGAATGAACATCGGATAAATCAATGATATTGGCATCGATAAGTACTTCTCTTGTGACAGAAATACAAGAATAGGGGAAATAAAGGAGGCATACAACAATGAAAGATGAAATCTAACCTTCAGTTCTTCAATGTCATTTACGCTAGTCCGAGGCAGACCCTTCCACTGTATTTCCTTTTTATCTTTAGAAATTATATCCATCGCCATTAGCACATTTAAAGCATCATACACCCTTCTACGTATATTCTTCTCATCGTATTGTTGCTGGCATATATTTTGACAATTAAAATTTTAGCTTGATTATTAGGTTTCACAACTTCAAGTGGAAGATATGAAAAGGCATACGGCAAGAAACCTGGTCTGGAGATGCAAGGTTATTGTTGGGATCTGCAAATTCAGCAACAAGCTCATCGGCAACCTGTGAAGACATAAGTTTAGATGTAATTATAAGTGAGTGGTTCAAGAGTAGAAGCTGCTTTTAACTCGCAAACATGAGCCAGGACAATACTAAAAATTGGATAAAACAAGACGAAAAAGTAATACAGGTCAAGTGCAAGACTACTCTAAAACTTCTATTATATTTTTCAGATTGAATATATTGCTAAAAATTGTCCAAAAAAAAAAAAGAAAAAGAAAAAGGGAAGAATAATTATATTCCCCAAAATGAAGGCATATCTCGGCAGCTTTAATTTTTCCCCTTTATGGAAGTAGCAGTTATGCTAAAATTAAATAAATGAGAAGTTTTGAGGAGTTGCAAACTTCCAGAAATAAGTTTAGGTGAAGTTAAAGTTAACAACGGAACCAGAAAAGGACTCGTCAGTATAAGGACTGTCAGGCAAGATAAGCAAATAACTAAAGCTGAAAACTGAATGAAAAAATGCTTCAGCAACAGCACTCAGTGGCATGACTATTATTGCTGTAAGTGAGAAAGTGTCAAATGATTAATGACAATCAAGCGCTAATACTGCATCTATATCCTTCTCTCTATTTCAAGATTCCGACTTGATCCATTCAGAATTGTAGGTGAGAGTCGACAAGTTAAGGTTGCCCTCAAAACTAATGGTTCGGTGTTAGTGGTGGCACAACATTATTTAAGATCAAGAGGGTGGATTTGGGGAAAAAACTTCCATTCTGAAGATGAATTCTTATTTTAGGGCGTTGCAGGAGGAAATGTGAGTCATAAATGTGGGTGTGGGGCTTAGTAATTTCCTAAAGTGTTGGTAACTAGTTTGTCTTGGGACTACCCAATAATTAAACTGCAGAGGTGCCAAACTGTACATTATAAATAAAAAATAAATAAATAATTTATTTATTGAAAAAAAAAAAAGGAAAAACTCCAAGTGAAAATAACACTTGTGGGAATTACGTTGCACATTTGAGTCATCAACTCATTCAACCAAAATATCAGATTCCATACTTCCCCTCAATAAGAAACCATCACGTCAGGACAATAGGCTGTCAACCACATGTGTGCTTTGTTTGCATTAAAGCACGGGAGAATGATGGCAATGCATGAGTTAAATTATCAAACATATAAGAATCCATGTAGAACCCCATAACTGTGTTGCAGGCAAACAGAAAGAACAAAAGATAAGCTAAATTCAGAGAAGATATCAAACAACAGTACAAGTTTTTAGAGCCTTCTAACCTCATTATATGTAGTTCTCCCTTTGCTTTCCACTTTCTCGCACACTAACAACAAGAGCAAAAAATTAATCATTACATAAAATTGCGATCTTAATTGATTTATTTTACATCCTCTGAGTCCAATCACACTGCAGTAGGAAGGCCTGTAAATTTTGAAAGTCAAACTAAGCCTCACAAGACTGAAGACTAATCGCTCATAGAAAGGCCTATAGAACCAGAAATTGGTGATGATAAATTGTTTATAGAGAGGCACAGGCAACAAAAACCAAATTAGTTATCAGTTCTTTTTCCTATTACACTGTTCCTACAACTAAGGCGACATACACGCATCAGGTATTTGGTACATATAGATAACAATGACATGTGGGTCCCTCATTTTAAGCATAAATGACATATAACCAACTCCAAGCAAATGTAAATTGTACCAAATGTGTGACAAGTAAAGAAACCTACAAACAAGAGAGCATTCCGGTTGATCTGCAAGTTTTCTGCAGTAATATAACACCAGATATCATCTGCCCAGATTTTCTAATATAGGATCACATGCCCATTAATGTCACGCAACTCTCAAATGCCTTTTCTTCATTCAGAACATTCAAAGGAAGGGAAAAATGAATACACAACAAGTCCAAACCCAAAGATCTAAGCCATGACATCCTCCACCTCTCACTCCTCACTCCCCACTCCCTTCCATTTTTGGTGCCTAGAGTTTCAACAATTCCTAGTTATTATTCAGTACCTGACTGTTACTGTATGGTCAGAATGTGCGACGAAGAGATTGATTGTGCAGTATACTATCATGCGTTTATATGTATGTGGTTTGTGTGTGTGCATACAAAGAAGCATGTAAACATCCATGAGTTCAACTCTTTTTTAACATATATTTCTGAGTACAGCTTGTTACTTGGCCATAGAACACAGAATTATTGTTGGATATTAGGAAATCAATACGTATGAGAGAATCTGAGAAGAATCAAGGAGTCATCGTAAATGTCACATGGATGCTATTTTTTTTTGTTCTTATTCTCTCCAAGGTTTCACATCCAAATTCTCTTCATGTAATTATTGTATTCAAGAGAAGAGGAAGTCAATAAACGACATTTTAACTAGCTCCATCTCCTATTCTAGTTAGGTAATATCGGTGCATCTCAAGAGAGAATGTCTCTGCTATTGAGCGATACACCTTGCATGAGTGCCGTCCAGCCAACACTCTTATTACATACAGATTTAGGTAAGAAAAATCAAATAAAGAACAAGAAAAGGAGAGATGAGAAATAAAAACCTTTCATGCTAAACTGACGGAGCCCTCGACCACTCTTATCACCTCCAACTGCACGTTGACCTCTCTTCTTCTTCCTGTTGCTGTGAAGATGATTAACATTAGAAAGAAAACTTTCCAGGACAAGAGAAGCATTCAACCTAGTGGACATTTGAAAGACTAGGAAAAAAGAAAGAATCATAGATACAAATTAAAATAACTTGATTCATTCAAAGCACAGACTTCTATTTCCTAACCATCAATTTCAATCATTTCAATATCTGATTTAGAAACATATATTTCTTCTACCACTCTAACCAACAGCAACAACTCCCTTTTCAAATAATTCCACATTAACAATCCATGGAGTGCAAACCAATATGGAACAAGCCTATCTTCCAAGCACAAAGCATCAACCTCACAAAGTATAACCTCATAACACATGGAGTTCACAACACGAACCTTTCTTTAGCTGTCAGGTAACTTAGTTAACCCACAATCTAATGGCATTATTCTCAAATTTCCTCGCCTGTTATTACTATCATATAAATAGTATATTAGCAAGCTGTTGGTCTTATTTTTTAACGGCCATGGTATCATATTTGCCGATGTACCTATAAAAGAACATTCAAGGCGAAGTACAGATAATATTACACAATTCACGTGATTTTACTACCAATTCTGTATTAGACTCATAAGGATCTACTGTAATTTAACAGTCATGGCAAATCAAAAAATTATAAAAGAAACCAAAGGCTCACCCAGCTGGCCCCTGCGATCCAGCATCGTCCCCTTGAATATCAAGATTGTTCAACCGAACAAATGTGCTATCACTGGCCGGAGTTGCCATCGCAGCCTCACTACGGCTGGAGGGCGACCCCATGCTACCGCTGGTCGACATGGATTGACCAGAAATAGTGGTACCCCATGACCTGGTGGCTCCTCCACCCCCACCTTTAGACATGGTTGATAGGTTCTTATCCCCATCTTCTTGAGTGCTATTGTTATTATCATTGCTATGATTAACCATATCCGCAGAAAATCATAAAAATTAGAAAAGACCTAAACAACAACCCAAAACTTCTAAGAATTTGACATATATCTGCAAATACTAAAATCTTGAGAATTTGAGATAAATCCAGATGATAATTGAGCAAGAAAAACTCTGGGTTCAGAAAAAACAGTCTTCTAAATACTGTATTTTACAGAAGAACCGCCAAAGGAATTTTCAGAGAAACCCAGTAAAGAATGCGGCCAGGAAAAAGAGTTTACCCACCAAAATCTCAACACTAAACCATCACATGACACTCAAACAAAAAAGCCCAGGTCAATTCAAGCCAAAAGGGTAGATTCTTGAAGAGATAAATCAGATTCCCGCGGTAAATACCCCCCAAAAGAAGAAATAATAGTGGGACTTTCACAATTTACATTGAGTCGAGAACGACATCTGTGAACTGTAACAACAATGGCTGTAAAAGGGGTGCGTCAATTGTCAAAATTAGTGCAATGGTTTTGTCCTTTACTCCCTTTTCCCCTTTAATTTTCCACTCCCGTAAGACTAGAAAAAACAAATGATCACTGAGGTTGAAAGGTTCCAACGTTTTTGTTCGGTTTTGCAAATATCAAAAGAGGATGGAGAGGCGAACCGGTGGTTTCTTGATCTGCGAAAAGGGGAAAAGAGAGCAATGCGGTAGGAGACTCTACCAAGAAAGGAATCAGAGAGGAGGGAGGGAAAGATCTCACCTCTCAAGGGTTTTGATTTTTTGACGAAATCGCAGTAAAAATTCGATTATAAATTAATAATAAAGTAAGTTTTATTTGAGTTTATGAGATTATTCTTCGTTTGGATTAGTTCAGAAAATGTATAGAATAAAGTTATTCTTATTGATGTTAAATGTTTAATTAGAAATTCTAAAACCAAATTTTAATAAATTAATGCGATGCTTTCTATGGAACTTAAATATATAATTTCAAACTTGTCATGTGATTTTATTCTTAATCATTGTACTAAGATATCACATATGTTTCTTTTCAACATTTAAATGTATGATAAATGGACCTATTTTTGTAACACGATCAATTAAATTTATGTAATTAAGGTCCTACATTTGTGTCATTGGCCGCATCTTAGTCAAGAATATCGGCAGTAAGTCAAGGAAAATATGCGGATGGCCAAGCGATGCCAACACGCACGCAAGTGCACAAGCAACAAGTGAGCAGAGACTCTTATGAATTGGAAATTACAATATTTTTTGTATGGGAACTTCCCTGAGGTATGAGGATGCTAAGATAGCAGTCGTGGGGCGACGTTGTGTTGTGGGTAAGTCGATAAGCCATGCCGAAAGACAAGAAGGCATATTTGGGCATGCATTATGGGATCATAGAGATGTTGACATATCGATTGGGCCTCGGACTATGGAGTGACCCTTTACTTGGGTGAGGCATGGTGAAGACATGCGCCGGTGATGCATCGAGTGAGTGTTGGGTATGAGATGGGCATTGTGGACGCATGATTGCCCTGTAGTGCTGAGATGGAGCGAAGATGCTCTTGTGAGATGCGTCGGAAGGATCCAAGATTGTTTGCCAGACACATGCAACAAACTAACTAGTCGTGGCCAAACACAAAAACAAGCAAGGGCATGCGAACCGCGGCCCTTGGCGAACATGGACATTATAGATAGGTGAGTGTATGGGCACAAGGTGCTACACAGGGATGCTTTCAAATATCGTGCTAGCGAATTTTAAATGTCGAAGACACATGACGGCAGTTGTTGATACACAAGATGGTGGAAGGTTGGTTGAAGGTTGAGTGTAACCTAAGACGCCGCACAAACAAAAAATATATTCCACTGTGAGACAAAAGAGTTCGATCGTGACATAATGTCACGGCCAAACTAATAAGGGAGTCACAAAAATTATCCAATTTCTTTTTCTAATAATCAATTTAATTTCATATCTTATAAATATATATGTATATAATTACGGTAACAACTTTTTACTGCCTAATGGAATTATCCAACTCAATTAATCAAATTATCCAAGCCCAATTAAGATGAAATAAGTAGGGCAAAGTGCACAACGCTCAAGAAAGCAAAATACTTATCTATACCTACAACCTAACTGAAATTTGCTAAGGAAAGCGAGCCAACCCAAACCTTGGTAGCTCTCTGGTGGCCCAACCAATTCAACTGACGCATCAACATCACTTTTCACTTTGTACAACACCTCAACTTAGAGACACATTAACAAGAGATAAGCATGTTTTTGGATTCGGGATAAGACCAATGCCCCCAACAAGTAACATATTTTTCCCTGAATGGACTAGTTTCTTATTGATGTGACAGTTTGATTCTTGTTCACTTGAAATATGAATGGCGTGACATACAACTGAACTAATATAATTCCATAAAACTAGACTTTGCCAAAAATTCAGAGATAAACCAAGACCGTGTTGAACCAACCCCTAATTATGCATCCAACTCCCATGAATAGGAATTTAGATATATCAAATTATGTAACTTAATTAGCTTCATAACCTCACATGACTTTACTTATTCAGTCTACTTAAATAGTTGACATATCAAATCTCTCATTTTCATTATACATACTAAGTTTGTCTAAGACTCTCCCATTTAAACAACCAGTATAGATAAACTCAAGACCTCACAAATTAATCGATACTCAATGTCAAGTTTGCCTTACTCAAATAAATTAGTCTTCTCCAAAATAATAAGTAATTAAAATAATTAAATTTCACAGTCACATTAAGGTCAATCTAGACAACATCATCCAATTGCTAAAAATAGAAAAAGGTTGACTTACAATTAAATCTTCAAAAAAGTCTAAAAGAATTGAAGTCGTATTCTAATAAGTCAACTTAATTGTTTGCCCGGATTGAATTTCCTATTTCATATCATATTTCATCTTCTACTCCATTCGACATACATGGATCATATATCTAAAATATTTTCTTAAATAAAATAGACGATGTCATTATAATATACATAGCGTGTATATATTAAATGAAATAAAAAATGAAATATGATTTCCAACAAAAAATCCAATCCGATCATCACCAACCCTAGCTATAGAGCCATGAAATGCGAGTTCCAAGTGAAGGTTTCTTCTTAAAAATAGATAAGACCTTGGAATTGCATTGAATGGTGCAAATCCCTCAACCACCAAACCTTATTGACTTGCTCATGCAAAGACATACATGCTCTTGCAATCATTCGTGGGAATTCTCAATTTTAACTCTATATATAGGATTGATGTAAGAACTATGATTCTCATCAATCCCACATCAAAATCTTCTTCTTTCTTGTGACTGTTTCTTCAAAAAATGAAGCCTACATCTTTTCTTTTCCTTAGTGCCCTTTTAGCCCTTCTTCTCATCTCCTTTGCAGCAGCCAATGATGCAACTCAGAATGATGAGGGGGCAAATCAAGTAGCCAATGAGAAACAATCGTACGGTGGTGGTTGGGGCGGCGGAGGTGGATGGGGCGGACCTGGTGGTGGATGGGGTGGACCTGGTGGTGGGTGGGGCGGACCAGGTGGCGGATGGGGAGGAGGATGGGGCGGATGCCGTTTCGGCTGCTGTCGCCGTGGTTACGGTGGAGGGTGCTTCAGGTGCTGCTGGTCAGCTCAAGAAGCATTAGCCTACATGCAAAATGAAGCCAAACCTTGATCACATAAAGACATTCATGCCATACCATATGACATGAACAAAAGTGCATGGTTTACGTATGTGCCCAAATCATAATAAAATGAGTGTATTATGTATGAATAATATGTTTTTATAAAGTTTGTGAGAGTGTACACTGCAATAAATATAACATTTTCAGTTGTATTCTATCGCACGCGTTCTCTCTTTCTTTTATTTTCTGTTGGTTTGTAATGTCTTAATTATTTTTTTCCTTTTAAATTGAGTCTCGATGACTTTTTCCCTTATAAAATTAACAATAAGGGATCGATATACTAATATATCGTTCAATTATTAATTTAATGTATTCATCAATAGCCAATATTAATTGATTACTTTAATTATTATTATGTTTTATGATTAATATTTCTTTTTGGAATAAGGGATTATTTAATCTTTATTATGTTTTTATATTGTTCTATATAATTTTTTTTTAGTAAAATCGCCTGTAACTAGGTGGGGGGTTTGGCGAGACCCTATCCTTTATTATCAAAAGAATTATAGAATCCTGTACAAGTTTAAAGCAGTAAAGGAGGAGTAATACTCCCTTTTGCAAAAAAATCCCTACCTCTAGTGCTACCTAAATTAGACAATTTGAAACTGGGAAAAAAACACGTCAGCTCGGATTGAGGTCCCCCATGAGCCACTTAGGGCCTTTTCACTTTTGGTATCATCCGTTACGGGATTAGCACTTTTGGCCCATAACTTACAAAAATTAGCAGTTTTCGTCCCCCCCCCCCCCCCCCCCCCGTTTTTCCATTAGTTTTTTAACGAAAATGGCCATTTGGCCGTTAACTTTTTCAAATTGAAGGAAAATTTGGCGCTTTGTGCTTAGAACAAATTTAACTACTATTGTGAGCTAAAATAAAAAATTGAAGGAAATTAGAGCAAATAAAGGTGATTTCTATCATCTCTCACAAAAAACAATCTTTCTTTTAATTTTATTTGTATTGCAATTTATCATTTTCTACGGACTCTGTAAATATTAGAACAAGTGCTGATCCACAAAAAATTCAAGCAACCCAATGTAAGCATATAAATTACGTAAATTGCATAAATTATAAAAAATTAATTACATAAATTGCATAAATTACAAAAATTCAATTACATAAATATTTACTTGAATATTTACGGAAATCAAGTACATATTCAATTACAAGAGCTTGAATCTTTGTAATTTATGCAATTTAATATAATTTATGTGGTTACATTGGGTTACTTGAATTTTTTATGAGTCAACACTTATTCTAATATTTACAGAGTTCGTAGAAAATGATAAATTGCAACACAAATAAAATTAAAGAAGGAAAGATTGTTCTTTGCGAGAGAGAATAGAAATCACCTTTATTTGTCCTAATCTCCTTCAATTTTTTATTTTAGCTCTCAATATTAGTTATATTCCCGCCAAATATGATACTGAGCACAAAAGGCGCCAATTTTTTCTTCAATTTGAAAAAGTTAATGGCCAAATGGCCATTTCCGTTAAAAAACTAACGGAAAAACAGGGGAGGACGAAAACTGCTAATTTTTGTAAGTTACGGGACCAAAAGTGCTAATCCCTTAATGAATGGTACCAAAAGTAAAAAGGACCTAAGTTATGAGACTAAAAATGTTATTTCTCATATATATATATATATATATATATATGATAATTTGAGGGTCACCTTTCGCTGCATGATGCCCAACCTTGTGAGCAAAGGTTGCAAACGCCAGTGGCCTCCCCCCTTTTGGATGATGTGCAGAACTGCCGTTGCATCCATCTCCACCCAAATCCGTGTATACCCTTCATTCGCCGCTAGCTCAACCCCCATAACCACAAAAAATCGTCATTTGATTATTGAAATATGAAAAATAGTAATCTAATATAGGGCTGCAAACGAGCCGAGTTCGGCTATATAGTGGTATCAAAATCGTAATTTGATTATATATTGAAATATGAAAAATGGTAATCTAATATAGGGCTGCAAACGAACCGAGCTCAGCTATATAGTGGTATCAAAATCATAATTTGATTATTGAAACATGAAAATTGATAATCTAATATAGGGTTGCAAACGAGCCGAGCTCGACCAAAAATTCGAGCTCACGAGTTTACGAGCTCGAATTTGATTATTTTTTTTCTAAAACAACGAAATTATTCTATAAAAATTCATATGAATTGTATTAAATATGTTTTTACAAAATAATTGTCGAAATGTACTAAATTGTTGATTAAGCTTGTTTCTAGACAATATAAACCAAATACCATATTTTAATATCATCTAAAACTAAAATATGAGGTATTGACTAATAATTCTAATATATGGTGAATTTTGAAATAAATGTATTTTGTTGTAGTAGATATCGAAATTATAACGATAAAATTCATATGAATTGTATTAAATATTTATTTATAAAAAAATATTGAAACATATGAAATCATTGATTAAGCTTGTTTCTAGATAATTGGAGGAGTATGCTAGCAAATAAAAAAAGAAAAAAAAAAAAGAGGCTCAATCAAGCTATGTTTTAACAACAAATTCTCCAAATTAACAATAAAATAGCCAAAACGAGATTGCATATCGACACCCTAATTTACTTTTCCCTCCCCCAAAACAGTTCCCCTATTAATAATAGTCATGAAAATTTCACTCTCAAGCCGTAATAATAGAATTTTGTTAGTCATAATAACTTGTATAACTTTCATAAGAGCCAATGAAATACGGATACGCTTATTTAAAAGAGACAATGAGAGGAGTTGTTGTGAGAAGAATTAAAGAAAAGTACCTAAAGGAGGATAGCTCTTATGGAAGCAACAATGGAGCTTCGACGTGTGTCTGAGGCGAAGATGGAAATCTGAGGTCGGCGCCACCAACGACGGAGCTTGGAGACGTCGACCATCGATTTGGTGCTGAGTCTCTTTTACCGGAAAAATGAAAGAGAGAGTGAGAGGGAACTCATTTCTCGTTATCTAGAGTGTTCTTTCTATTTCCTTATTTACTTAATAAATGTATAAACTACTAATATATCTATATTTCTATACAGAGAACATATTGAAAAATGTAAAAAGAAATTTCAAAAAGTAAAAGGATATGAAAAAGAATATGTCAATCTTCACCGCCAATAAAAGTTTCTCAATTAATTAATTATATTTTTCAATGAATTTTTTTGTTTCTAAACCTTTTTATATTTTATTTATTTTTGTAAAATTTTTATCTATGAATTCTGCAACGAAAATTTTAGTAAGAACTTTATAATTTTTTTACCAAACGCAGCTACGAATTGTTTGCAACATAAAAATTCGTTTCTAATTTTAGCAACGAATGTTTCATTCCTAATATTAATTTCGAATCTACAAGAACTTAAAAACCTTATTCCTTGCTAAATTCATTGCTGATCACCAATAAATTTACCCTCATTTCTAATTTTCGTAGCTATTTACATAATTTCTTGTAGTGTTTTTTCATATTTTTATTTTTGTTCGAATCATTACCTGTATTATGAGACATGATCAATGACATCAAAGTTAGGAATATGGGATAATGTATAACATTGTAGAGCAAAACCAAACCCATTAGTTCAATAATCTAATTGTTTTTTTTTTTTTTGAAAATATTTTTTTGATTATTTTTTATTATATTTATTTCTCATAATAATACTTTGTTATATATATACTCCTTTGATAATAAGTTATTTGTTAAGTTTTGCAAAATTCGTCATGTTTCCCTTTTTAGAATAATTCATGAAAAGAATAATAGCATCCAGTTAATATTTAGGGCCAAATGTAGACATCTCCCAACGTATAAGGAGTTTCACACTTTTCCCCCCAATCATTTTTTTCTTCAAATTCGATCGCACAATCTTTTATTTTTATTGCACTGTGTCTTTTTTCCAATTTCCGACGACCCAAAGGGGAATTCCAGCTGAGTGAAAACACGCGCCTTAGAGCGATTTACAGCAGGGTAAAATTATAAATTCACATTCCAATTATTTTTTTTAAAAAATATAAAGGAAAAATTGAAGGAGAAGTGTCTTCTTCATCATCCACCATTGCCATCCACCTTCATTGCCTGTGGTTTCTCCGTCCAGCGTGAGTCCCCCCACCCCTCCGCTAGAACGTAGCAGTATTCTCCATTGCCCCATTCCAACCCTCCAAGACCAAAATCAAAATCTAATCCAATGTAGCTCAATAGTGCAAAATGAAACCAAATTTTGAATAACCCAAACACAATTTCAACACTAATTTTTGTTGATTGGTAGCAGCCCAATAGCAAAGAGAACTTATTTGTTATGGCTAATTTCAAATTCCTCATGCGAAAGTTTCAATTTTAATGGCAGATTTGGAGTGCCAAACTCCTCCACTTTCTTTCTTTTTATTTATTTCTATTGGGTGAGAAATCTGAAGACGAAAACAAAAAAAGTGGGGTGGTGGTGGGAGGCGAATGAAGAAGAAAAGAAAAAAGGTGGGCATGGTGGTGGGCAACAGGTGAAGAATAAGGAGGAAAATGAAGAAGAAAAGAGAAAAGGAAGGGGGGGGGGGGCCTTAGCGACGAAGAAGAAGAAGCCTTTTCATTTTTGAATTTTTTTCAATTTTGTTATTATTTTTTTAAACTTGGACTGTAAATTATAATTTTATCCCGTTGAAAATCAACAAAAGTGCGTGTGTTCACATAGTTAGAATATTCTCCTTTGATTCAACGAAAATTTTAAAAAAAAATGGTGGGCGATCGAGTGTAAAAAAAAGTTGGGGGGAAAGTATAAAAACTCCTCATACGTTGGGGAGTGTCTGCACAACCCTAATTTTTATGATTGAAAATTTTGTTGTAAAGTAACACTATATAATAAATCGATGTAATATTAATATGCAAATTTGTTACATAGGTAGTAGCATAAAACCATTATTTTATTAAAAATAATTTATGTACATCCAAATTTAATTTTATTGGGTGTATATCTCTTCATTCTTATTTTAATGAATATAAAATTTTATAAATTTTATTGATATTGATGCATTGTAAGTTGGAGACATTTTTTTTTTATATATTATTGATCTCATTAAAAAAAATTCTTAACTAACTTTCACATAATTTGTAATTTTGTAAAATATAATTTTAGTCATAATTAAATTAAAGGTGAATTACAATGACTTTTCTGAGATTTGCCATAATTACGGATATCCCTTTATTTTTGAAAAAAACTACAAATACCCCCCGTGATGTTCGTAACCGTCTTACAAATAGCCCATTTCCATCCATTTTTACGGGTGAACTGACCAAAATACCCTTATGCAAACTGAATTATTTTTTATTATTTTTAAAATTTTTTTTTTTGAATTTTTTTGGACTAATATTCTCAGGGATAGGTTTCTTACGTTTTTAACATAGAGCAACAATAATATAATTTGCATTGGCTAATTTTTCTATAATTTTAAAAAATAAATTAAGGGTAAAATGGTAAATTTTAGGCTTATTGGGTGCTCATGTATTATGTGAGTATTTTATTATTTGTGGTGATAATTTGTGACATGGTGGTAATTAATGCGGGATCCCCAATTCTTTTTAGATTGATGTAGTAGGCCTTGGATGTATTTTTTTAGCATAATGTAGTAGGCGTTATATCAATGTAATTATATTTTTGAAAAATGTATTTTTGGGCCGATTTTTGGAGGCCATGTATCATTTTTTTTTGGGATATATTTCACTATATACCACCATAGGGCCAAATTATCTCAACATGATGCACCAAATATTAGTGTAGCCCATGCGGGGCCATTTATTGCTTTGTTTTATTCATATCGCATATGGCATGCACGTAGCGTTTTTTTGAACATAGAGTTATTTTATTCATGATTAGTAAATAGTTTATTATGACTTTTTACTCAGTGGGAGATGATTACTAGCCGTGTTGCGAAATTTTCGATTTCGCTGGTATAAAAGAAATAATAAATAATTTACTTGGATCTAGAATAGAATATAAGATCAGTGCTATTTTTCTTTTTGTGCACACCTAGAGATTTTATATTAACTCACCAATTTTTTTGAGTCTATTAAATATTGAGATGGATAATTTCCTAATATTGTCGCGTCTTAGACGTTGAAAATCAATGGTGGATTAAGAAAACATTTACGCTTTTATTGGTTAAGCTGCAAACTAAAGAATCGCATTAGAGAGTTGTCAAGCTCTAATCTTGAATATGAGCTCACCCATCCTTAAGTTGCTAATTGAGTTGACTTATGGATATTTATGTGTTCAACTAAAGAAATCGCCAAACTTGAGGTTTGATTTTTTTTTTTTCAGTTGAAACACAAAAGTGATGCACTTGTTGCTCATTTAGAACCAACTAAAGTGTTGTTGGATCAAACAAAGAGTAGCACGATAAGTGCAAAATTGAAAATTTTGATCAACGAGGTGATAATTGTATCACTTTTTTTAAAGCAAGTGACACCAACAATTGTCATAGTGCTATCAGAAACTAGTTACTTCACTTGTAATTGAACTGAGAGGGAAGTTTGACTAAATAAATATACTCTCATTAATTTTTCTAGGGTCTCCAATTCTCTCCTTAGATGGATGGTAGACATGGTAAGACCTAGCACATAACTCGAGATTGAGCAAAATGACTATTATCGGTATTGTGCGCTAGTATTGTGGCATAGAGCATAAGAGGAGGCATTTTGGGAGTGCCACCCCACGCTCACTAATTGATAGGAGTTGTACTCTTCAAGAGTCACGTAAAAAGCAATGGAGCTACTCTGAAGAGTTGTGCAAGAGGGACTAGTTACCCGATATAGTCTAATTGTGCTAAGAGCACTCTTAAGACATTTGTTGTGTGTTGTGGCTTATCCATCTTGGATGCATTTTTTTACTGTCATGCATTTACATTTCTTCTTTCATTTCTTGTGATGGCATATGGAATTTTGAGAATGACCATGTTAGTTAGAACAAACTATTTGGTTTAACTCGCTAAAGTCAACCTCCATGAGGAAGATTATGTTAGCTAGAGTAGGCCACTTGGTTCATTCGCTAAAGGTTATTCTTCCTTGAGATTGACCATGTTAGTTAGAAAAAATCTCCTGGTTCACTCGCTAAACTCAACCTCCCCGAGGAAGATTATGTTAGCTAGAGGAGGCCACTTGGTTCATTCGCTAAAGGTTATTCTTCCTTGAGATTGACCATGTTAGCTAGAAAAAACTCACCTGGTTCACTCGCTAAAATTAACCTCCCCGAGGAAGATTATGTTAACTAGAAGAGGCCACTTGGTTCACTCACTAAAAGGTTACTCTTGATTGAAAATTTTCCCAGCGAAAAGAGTTTGCTGGAAAATGAGGATGGTTTATCAAACCACTCAAACTTGTCCAATAAATGAATGCAAACTTATGAGTATGAGGCATGAAATGATGCAAAAGTGTTTCTCACACTATTGATCAGTGCACCTATCTCATTAGTTAAAAAATGCTATTTTCAGCGATTTTTGACAAAGGTAGAGAATTAAAGGATGTGAACATTATGGTTCCATGTACTGACAAGGAGCGAAAGTATCATGTCTGATTATGTTGGACAAATACTGAGAAATATAAAATTGCAAACGAATCATGATTCTAATCTCTTAGCAGCTATATGAGCTTGCAAAAGGAAAAGAATCTAACATTTCTAGAAATGTCTAGAACTTAAATGGTGCATAACCATTTTGCATTTCACTTGGGTAGATGCAATTTTCGAATGCAGCCTACAACATGATAAAGTGTCTCCACTAAGTTTGAAAGCGCACGGAAGACATGAGTAAGATGTATTCTGCCATGGAACAAAAGAACGAACAAGAAGAAGATGAATTTCTCATATATTTGGTTCTGTGTTTGGTAGTACAGACTCATTCCCTTATTTAAAGGGCTAATTACATCAAGTAACTTCTCTTAACAACAAAACCGCTATATTAATTGATAATCAGTTAAGTAACAAATCTAACAACTAAAAAACGTGAAATCACTAAAGAAAAGCGGGTTATCAAACTAGCCTTATCTGTCTAGGAGAAAGCGTGAAAGTGGACTAAGCTAAAACGCTTTAACATGGAATGCGTCTTCAATGTCCAAGTAGCCTGACGTAAGAAAGCTTTCACCCCCTCCTCAAGTTGGACTTGGGGGAAGGTCCACCAAGCCTAAATTGGAGATCAATGCTATGAATTGTGGACCAGACAATGCCTTTGTAAACACATATGCCAACTGGAGTTTAGAGATTACATGTTGGGGAGCTAGAAAACCTTCTTTATACTTATCTCTGACTAAGTGGCAATCTATCTCCAAATGCTTCATTTGTTCGTGGAACACGGGGTTGGCTACAATGTGTAGTGCCACCTGATTGTCGCAAAGGAAGGGTATTGGAGTGTTGATTGCTACCTTCAAATCGCGCAGCAAGTTAAACACCCAAATCAGTTCACACGTTGTGGATCTCATGCTTCGGTACTCCACTTCTGCGGTGGATCGAGACACGATATTTTGTTCTTCGTTTTCCAGGAGATCAAGGCTGAATCGAGAAAAATGCAGAATCATGTAAGTGATCTTCTTGTGTCCATGTAGGATGCCCAATCAGCATCACAGTAGGCGATCAAATCCTGCGTGCTGCCCGAAGGAAAAAATAGCCCTTTACCTGTGGTTCTCTTAAGGTATCTCAGTAAGTGAACCGCAACATCCCAATGCTGCTTGCAGGGTGCCTGCATGAATTGGCTGAGCTGCTGTGCCGCATGACATACATCTGGCCTTGTGAAACCTAAGTACAAAATACGACCAATTAGTCCCCGATAAGATTCTGGGTGTACAAGAGCATTACCTGTTTCTGTTGAGAATTGGCAAAATGTGAAATCACTAAAGAAAAGCGGTTATCAAACTAGCCTTATCTGTCTTGAGGCAGGGTTACAACCTCCTAGGTGTTATTTTTCTCTAGAGCCTCCAGTTCATTCTGCATTGCTCCTTTCCAAGCTTCATTTTTGCAGGCTTGTTTTATAGCTTTTAGGTTCCTACGTGTTAGCTGAAGATGCCAGAAAAGATACATGTGCAGAAGCATACGTAGTGACAGAGTGTGCTGTAAGATCAGATTCTAACAAATTACAATGGAAATCTTCCATCCATGCTGGCTTATTAGTGTTTTCTAGTGGACCTTCTAAGGATAATATCTGGTTGTGTGTCATCGTGTGATCCTGGGGTCACGCTATTTTCTTGGTCCATTTGTTCCACAGGTTGTGGGATTTTATCTTCTTCTTCCTCTAAAACAACAAGTATAGGGCAGGTTACGGGATCTAACTGTCTTCCTGCATAAGGGAAAACTTGCTCATGGAATACTACGTCTATGGAAATAATCATTGTTTTAGAAGCCAAGTCAAACACTTTGTACCCCTTCTATCCTACGGCATAGCCTAGAAATACTCCTTTGCCAGCCCTAGCGTCAAACTTTCTTTTATGCGGCTGTGTGTTAGTAGCAAAACAAAGAGTGCCAAACACTCGTGAATGATCATAGTTTGGGGCACTGTTATGCAAAACTTCAAAAGGAGTTTTCCAATTTAGTGCCTTGGTAGGGAGTCTATTAACAATGTAGGTAGCGGTAAGGAGAGCTTCTGACCAAAACATACTAGGTAAATTAGACCGAAACATTAAGGCTCTTGCTATTTGTAACAGGTGTTTATGCTTTATTTCAACAACACCGTTTTGTTGCGGTGTGTATATGCATGATTTTTTATGCAAGATGCCTTCATTATGTAAGAATTCTTGACACTCTTGGCTTAGAAATTCTGTCCATTGTCACTCCTAAGGGTTTTAATCCGTTTTTCAAACTGAGTTATCACCATTTTATGAAAAAGCTTCAAGACATGCAATGTTTGTGACTTATACTTCATCAAGAAGGTCCAAGTGCTTTTGCTATGTCATCAACTAAAGCCAACATATAAGTACATTGTGAGATAGAATGTTGATTGTACGGTCCCCAAATATCAACATGAGCAAGTTCAAATATGTTGTTAGTGTGTGTTTGACTAACAAGAAAAATCAATCTGTGATGTTTCGCTAAAGGACAGGTTTCACAAAGATTCATGGACATTTTATTTCCTTTAAAGAACTGTAGGTGATTTAGTACATCAGTGGAAGTGTGGCCAAGTCTTTTATGCCACAAATTAACATCGGTAGTACTAATAGTAAGTCCTACTTCGTGCAGTTGTCTAGCATATCCCTAATGTTTTGTTCTTCAAAAGACAGATCATCCAATATATAGAGTTTGCCTACTAGCTTCTCTACTCCCACAATTCTGTCATTCCTGTGGTCCTGCAACAAACAACAAGTCGGGAGAAACCTGAATCTAATGTTGGTGTTGTCACAGAGTTTACTAACAGAAAGCAAATTAAATTTTAGGGATGGGACATGCAACACATCTTGCAGTTTCAAGTTCCTAGTTAGCATAATGTTCCCTGTGGTTCCTACCATTTGTTTTGAGCCATCTGCTAGGTGGATGTACATTCCAGGTTTACATTTTTTAACATGCTGAAACAGTTTTATACTATTGCACATATGTGAAGTAGCACCGCTATCCACGACCCAGTATTTAGAACATTCAGAGGCAGAGTTGGCTAGAACCTTACCTGCATAATCGTTGAACGCTTTGAAGCTGTCTTCCCCTGCAGATGCCCCTGCATCCTCTCCTTCCAGCATCCTCCTGACTACAGTTCTGATGAAGTCCGAGACTGCTTTATCATCCATCACATTCTGTACCGATTCTTGGTCAGATACTTGGCTCTCCGTTGTACTCAATGCTTTGCTATTTATCGTCGAAGTCCCCTTCCCTCTTTGGTCCATGAGGGTCTTGTACCACTCAGGGTAACCTTGTATTTCGATGCAATCTTCTTTCAGATGTCCCGTCGTTTTACAGTGGGTGCACAACTGCCCCTTCTTGTCTTGCGCACTTTTCTTCTTCCACTGATTTCTTGCATTTACTCTTTGAAAACCTTTAGCCTGCATGGCCATACTTGGGGGGGAATTTCCATATAACGAACTTACTTCCCTTTGCCTCTCCACCCTCAGCATGATTGCATAAGCCTTGGCAACAGTTGGCAGGGGCTCCATCATCAAGACTTGACTTCTGATGGCTTCAAAAGATTCGTCCAGGCCCATCAGAAACTGCATAAGACGGTCTCTCTGGTACAGATTAGCTATTTCCTTTACCGCACCACAGCTGCAGGATGGAGTTGCCACCATACATGTTAGCTCATCCCAGAGCTTCTTAAGTTTGCCGAAGTATGCTGAAACGGACAGATTTCCCTATGATACAGAGGCGATCTCCCTTTATAGTTGATATATCATAGATTCGTTGCTAACCCCAAATCTTGTTTCCAACTCAAGCCAAAGATCTCGAGCCGTGTCAATATACAGAAAGGATTCAACAATGTCCTTGGATATTGAGTTTAGGATCCAGGAAATTACCATGCCATCCGCTCTCTCTCATTGTTCGAACCTTTGTCTGATTCTTTGGGTTGGGAATTTTTTCCCATTGATGAACCCTAATTTCATCTTGGCTCTCAACGCGATTTTAATGATCTGCTCCAAGAGAGAAAGTTGGTGCCAATCCAGTAAGTTCGATACCAACACGGTCCTCGAATTATCTAACGCCTGAACTCTCAGGCTTTCTGGGTCTGTTTCGATCCTCTTTTCTTGATTTCTTGTTTAGTAGGGTTTTCCATGGTTGAATTCAAGGTTGTATTCTATTTGGTCTAGGAGGGTAGATTAGAAGAAAGGCAGAGCGTCAGGAACCATCAGTTGATGGCTCTGATTCCATGAAAGCACACGAAAGACGTGAATAAGATGTATTCTGCCATGGAACAAAGGAACGAACAAGAAGAAGATGAATTTCTCATATATTTGGTTTTGTGTTTGCAAGTACAGACGCATTCCCTTATTTAAAAGGCTAACTAAATCAAGTAACTTCTCTTAACAACATAACTGCTATATTAACTGATAATCAGTTAAGTAACAAATCTAACAGCTAAAAAACGTGAAATCACTTAAGAAAAGCTGGTTATCAAACTAGCCTTATCTGTCTAGGAGAAAGTGTGAAAGTGGACTAAGCTAAAACTCTTTAACATGGAACGTGTCTTCAATGTCCAAGTAGCCTGACGTAAGAAAGCTTTCAAAGTTCTCCAACTCTTGTTAATATGGTAGCAAGCATATGGCACGTACCTACTGACTTGGCAAGATATGAATAAAGGTTTCATGGAGAAATTAGTCGCGCAATATAGATTTCTTAAGAAGGAACCTTTTTTAGATCCGTGAGGTCAATACAGTCTTAACTATAAGGGTGAAAGATTCTTAAGAGAGGTGCCCATTTCTCTGCAATGATGATATTTTATTCATCTTTAGTTGCAAGAGATAATCGAAGCGACTCAAAAGTCAGTGGGAGTATCTGACTAAAGAAAGGATTCTCAAATTCCACAAATAAGGAGTGAACATTAATAATGTTCTCCCTCGTCTATATGAGACTGAATGGGTATCCTCCACAATTGTTTGATGGATATTGATGAGTCAAGAATTGACTTCACGTAACACTTCCAGTGGACAAGTGCTTAAAGGGAATTGATAAGCCTAATGACTAAGAAAAAAGTTGATCTTCTATCTATGTGCAAGATCATTTTGAGACATGTGGTTTCTAAAAGGTCAAGTGCAAAGTAGATAGTTTATTATAAGTATAAGGGTCAATTGAAGGCAAAATATTTACGCCCACTTGAGGGGTGTAGTTCTGAGACATTCTCCTTGATGGTGAGATTTGTCTGAATTCTCCATAGCCACTATCGCCACTTTCACCTAGGTGCTCCTTGCTGATGATAGTTGATATATCCAATTAAGTAGTGGATATGATGATCATGTGGATCTTCTAGTTAATTTAAGCTGTGGGGTAAGCGCAAGTTTGGTGCTTGCAAGCTCCATTTATAACTTGAATTATTGTCCAGGCAGTGATAATATCGATTCCATCGAGTTATCATTTGATAGGCTTGACGATGATCGAGATGATCACCAGATATGTCAAAACTGTGAGAGAATTAGCTCTCACTCCGATGCGGGCGAATAAGTTTGATGGCTAGAAGTGATGTGGAGATATCGCCAAATAGAGTGGCAGTCTTTCGCATGGACATAGGAGCAAGTATGATGCATACTTAGTGTTTAGATACTAAAGTTGTATACGTATCATACTATCCTAATTGATACTCCATAACCACAGTGTTCTTAGTTAAAGGAGATGCCTTGAATTGAAGAAAAGAAATGTTGTGCTCGTGAGCGTTGTAGAATGTTTGATGCGCCATATGTGTGCACAACTAGTCCTGTGCTCAATAATTAGAATGATGAGTAGATATCAAAGTGATCCTTGATGCACATATCGTGATGCAACAACAAGTGATCAACAACATATCTATGAAAGCAATCTAAGATCAGACTAAAGACTATCTGGTCATGATGCACATGTGATGCACATAGCGAAATTCTGTATATTTTTGGGTGCCAAGTATTGTTGGAGGACCTAGTATACGGATGCCAGATATTATTGATGAGACATGCGCATAATCAATTATTCTCCAACATGTTCTACGAGCGGTATGAGCGCTCATCCCTTTTACCTAGCCTCGGTATTGATGAAGGCATGTTAGTGGTAAAAGATCATGTAGAACTTGATTCTTATGGCTTGTGAGAACATTAGATTGGTACTGAATTATGAAATGTCACTAGGCCCTGATTGGCCCTCTCACACGGATAATCGCCCTGGCGCCGCGATAACGAGCAGGATGAGACTTAAAAGATCATTTCGCACTAGTGAGTCATGCGAATGATCACCTTCGCACTTGAGAAGTGGGGAAGGGCAATGTATAATGAATAGTTGCCTTGGCTAGAGAAGCTAAGATGAGATCACATATTTGATCGATTATGAAGTACGTCCGAACTTCATAAAAGGCCTATTTTGAGCTGAATGTGCGAACTACTAGAAGGCATTAAGAGAGTGACCGTCTGGTAGTGCGCAAGTTAGGCGCTTGGATAGCGACTGGAATTAGGTTCTATGATGTTGAGAGTCATGACATGCCCAAGTTGAGTGGGAGCTCCATCATAACATGTATTCATACTACATGTGCTTTAAGCTGACCTCTTATGAGGAGTGACTGAATGGGTCCCTATTTCGTCACTGTGTGATCCCATATTGTTTCTTGTATCCTTTGGAACTCTGGACCATGTCATGAGGTGGAAGCTTGACGATGCTACTTCAGCATGTCATCCAATCGCCAAGTGTGATTCGGTCTGTCGGAGCATGTCTAGGAAAGCTGTCAAGACCAAGCTGATTGGTATGGGAGGCCGAGAAAGAACTAAGTTGGTAACGCACTTGTGTTCTATGGTTCATAGCCCGGGTGACTGTGTTGGAATATGTCCAAATAGTCATGAACATAGATACATACTTGAGTGAGTTAAGCATGCTGTATTTATTGAGAGATCTAGAGATGCTTGATTAAATGCGACCACAAGGTTTGGGACACATAGCGAGTTTTTTTGGAGTTGAATAGTTATGTTAGTTTTGGTAATGACTTAATATAACTCTCCTCACTTTTCTTTTTTCTCGTTGGTCGCACGCCTTATTCCCTGTATGAAAGAGGGGATGAGAGATGAGAATTTTTCGATTGAGGAGGCTATGTCGAATATGTATGAGTGGGAGATGTTAAATATACATACATATTTCAAGAGTTTGAAGTCTCCCAAACTTGTGGTTAGGGAGGACTCCTCTTGAGTAAAAGTTTGTAGTCTTCTGTACTTTGTATTGGGATTGGACTCCTCTTGTGCACACCTATAAATAAGGTGCTTCTATGGAACCAAAGCGATTATTCAATTCGATGTATATTCTCTCAAAGCCTCACGCAGATAGCTCTCTCTATTCTCTCTTGGAGAATCACCAAAGTCTCCTAGGATTTAAAGTGTGTAAATGAGTGGCTTACTCCGGTAGTAATCCACCGAGGCGAGCAAGGTATGTTCGTGGGTTCCACAATATTTGGAGCAAGATCAACGTGGGGAGATCTCAAAGATGTTCATGGGGATCTTGAAGATTTACGTAGGGTAATCTTCAAGAACGAGTAAGACGATGTGTTCGTGATCCAATCGAGGCATGAGCTTGTATATGATCCAAATCCAGATACGTGGATCGACATACTTTCCACTGCTACAGGTTTAATCGATCCACGATTATGTGCTAATGTGTATATTGATTATATATAATGTGCACATAGAGATTACATATTCTATGCGAGAATATTAGTTTTATGTATTAACCATTGTTATTTTCAACAAGAAGGAACAAAGAACATGATTAATATTATAAATAGATAGTAGCAAATTAGCTAAGTGGTGATGGGTGGTGCTAGTAAGAAATATGGGCCACCATTGTTGCAGCAAACAAAAAGTTCCATGACTTGCTATGAGAGTGGCTTGCATTATTAGAAGGTCAATTGATTAAAGCAAAAAACTGGCTAATTGAGAAGCATGTACAAATAACAGAGAAGCAACATTCTCAACTCTTTAGAAGTGACATCCAAACCATGATGTATAACAAGGCAACAAATGGAACTATGCTGTAAACTAGCAACAGAAGAAACAAAATCATTATCTAGGACGTATATCAGAGAAAACCTAGTGGCAATGTTTTTAAAACCCGGACCGGACCGGCCGGTTCGACCGGGAACCGGACTCAAGGCCGGTCCGGGTATGGGTGTAAGAGCCGGGGTGGTCAAACCCGTCGTGAACCGGTCAAAACCCAAAAAAACCGGCAAAAACCGGTGGAAATCGGTTAACTCGGTTTCAATTTTTTTAAAAAAAAAAAGAAAGAGAAGAAGAAAGGTGGTGTTGCGGACAGACTAGTGGAGCTGGTGGGCAAATTCCGGTGTCGGCGGACGGTGAATGGTCATCTGAGGTGGGGGTGGAGGAGAACTAAGAAGAAAAAAAGAGTACGGTGGGGGGAGAAGAAGGAAATGGGAAGAGAAGGAAAGGGGAAGTTAAATGTGGGGGAGGGAAAACGGGAAAGGGGGAGGGAGAAGAAGGAAAGGGGGTAGGTGGGAAAGTGAAAAAAGAAAAGGGGGTAGGTGGATTATTTTTATATTATACATATATATATACATATATTTTAGTAATATTATTTATTAATCATTAATATAGTTGAATTTTTTAATTTTTTATCAAATGAGAAAAATAAATTATATATTTTATAATTGTATTAATTCTATGAATTATATTTATAAATTATTTGATATATTTTTTTGTGTTCTTGTTAAACTTTTTTTGAATTATTATTATTGTTTAATTGAATGAAATTTATTTTGAAAATTTTTAAATTTTTATTTAAATGTATTTATTTTTTTACCTTAATAAATTAATATATAATGTGTATTAATATTCTATATATATACATATATATAAAAAGTCCGAGTCTACCGGTTTTTTTGACTCCGGTCCAACCGGTCGAACCAATGACCCAGTAATTTATCCAGTTCGATCTCCGGTTCGGTTTTCAAAACATTGCCTAGTGGGACATTAAATAAGAAACAAGATAACTCTCCAATGAACCAACTAATGAAGAAGCATATACAAATAACTAATTAGAGGTGCAGCAATGTTCAACCAAAAAATGGGGGAGTAGTGCTAGCAAATAAAAAAAAAAAAAAAGAGACTCAATCAAGCTATGTTTTAACAACAAATTCTCCAAATTAACAATAAAATATCCAAAACGAGCCTCCCCCAAAACAGTTCCCCAATTAATAATAAAATTTCACTCTCAAGCCGTAATAATAGAATTTTGTTAGTTATAATCACTTTCATAACTTTCATAAGAGCCAATGAAATGCGGATACACTTATTTAGAAGAGACATGAGAGGAGTTGTTGTGAGAAGAATGAGAGAAAAGTACCTGAAGGAGGATAGCTCCAATGGGAGCGACAATGGAGCTTCGACGTGTGTCTGAGGCGAAGATGGAGTTCTGAGGTCTGGCGCCACCAATGACAGAGCTTGGAGACGTTGGCGATCGATTTGGAGCTGAGTCTCTTTTACCGGAAAAATGAAAGAGAGAGTGAGAGGGAACTCATTTCTCGTTATCTAGATGCTCTTTCTATTTCCTTATTTACTTAATAAATATATAAAATACTAATATATCTATATTTCTATACAGAAAACATATTGAAAAATATAAGAAATTTAAAAAAGTAAAAGGATATGAAAAAAATATGTCAATCTTCACAGCCAATAAAAGTTTCTCAATTAATTAATTATATTTTGCAATGAATTTTTTTGTTGCTAATTTTTTTTTCATATTTTATTTATTTTTGTAAATTTTCAGCTATGAATTCTGCAATGAAAATTTTAGTAAGAACTTTATAATTTTTTTACCAAAACCAGCTACGAATTGTTGCAACATGAAAATTCGTTTCTAATTTTAGCAACGAGATATTTCATTCTTAATATTAATTTCGAATCTACAAGAACTTAAAAACCTTATTCCTTCCTAAATTCATTGCTGACCACCAACAAATTTACCCTCGTTTCTAATTTTCGTAGCTATTTACATAATTTCTTATAGTGTTTTTTCATATTTTTATTTTTGTTCGAATCATTACCTGTATTATAAGACATGATCAATGACATCGAAGTTAGGAATATGGGATAATGTATAACATTGTAGAGCAAAACCAAACCCATTAGTTCAATAATCTTTTTTTTTTTTTGAAAATATTTTTTTGATTATTTTTTATTATATTTATTTCTAATAATAATACTTTGTTACATATATATATATATACTCCTTTGATAATAAGTTATTTGTTAAGTTTTGTAAAATTCGTCATTTTTCTCTTTTTAGAAACAATTCATGAAAAGGAATAATAGCATCCGGTTAATATTTAGGGTTAAATGTAGAAATCCCCCTAACGTATAAGGAGTTCGCACTTTTCCCCCCAACCGTTTTTTTCTTCAAATTCGATCGAACAACCTTTTCTTTTTATTGCACTTTGTCTTTTTTCCAATTTCCGACGAACCAAAGGGGAATTCCAACTGCGTGAAAACATGCGCCTTAGGGCGATTTACAGTGGGGTAAAATTATAAATTCACACCCCAATTATTTTTTTAAAAAAAACATAAAAGAAAAAATTAAAGAAGAAGTGTCGTCTTCGTCATCCACCATTGCTATCCACCTTCATTGCCTGTGCTTTCTCCGTCCGGCGTGAGTCCCCCCACCCCCTCCACTAGAACGTAGCAGTATTCCCCATTGGCCCATTCCAACCCTCCAAGACCAAAACCAAAATCTAATCCAATGTAGCTCAATAGTGCAAAATGAAACTAAAATTTGAGCAACCCAAACACAATTTCAACACTAATTTTTGTTGATTGGTAGCAGCCCAAGAGCAGAGAGAACTCTTTTGTTTTGGCTAATTTCATATTCCTCATGTGAAAGTTTCTTTTAATGGCAAATTTGGAGTGTCAAACTCCACTAATTTTTTTTTTTTTTTTTTTTACTTCGATTGGGTGATAAATTTGAAGACGAAAACAAAAAAGTGGGGTGGTGGTGGGAGGCGGATGAAGAAGAAAAGAAAAAAAGTGGGCATGATGGTGGGCAACAGGTGAAGAATAAGGAGGGAAAATGAAGAAAAAAAAGAAAAGAGGAGGGGGTAGCGGACGAAGAAGAAGAAACTAAAAGTCTCTTCATTTTTGTATTTTATTTTTAATTTTGTTATTATTTTTTTAAATTGAACTATGAATTATAATTTTACCCCGTTGTAAATCGCCAAAAGCGTGTGTGTTCACGTAGTTAATATTCTCCTTAGATTCACCAAAAATTGTAAAAAAAAAAAAAAGTACAATAAAAAAGAAAGGTGGGCGATTGAGTGAAAAAAAAAAGTTGAGGGCAAAGTATAAAACCCCTCATACGTTGGGGGTGTTTGCATAACCCTAATTTTTATGACTGAAAATTTTGTTGTAAAGTAACATTATATAATAAAATGATGTAATATTAATATGCAAATTTGTTACATAGGTAGTAGTATAAAACCATTATTTTACTGAAAATAATTTATGTTGCATCCAAATTTAATTTTATTGGTGTATATCTCTTCATTCTTATTTTAATGATGATAAAATTCTATAAATTTGATTGATATTGATGCATTGTAAGTTCGAGAAAAAAATTATTTTTATATTTTTGAATTTGATCTCATTCAAAAAAAAATCTTAACTAACTTTCACATAATTTGTAATTTTGTAAAATATAATTTTAGGTATAATTAAATTAAGGGTGAATTACAATGATTTTTCTGATATTTGGCATAATTACAGATATTCCCTTATTTTTTCAAAAATTACGTTCAAAAACCCCATGATGTTTGTAACCGTCTTACAAATAACCCATTTTCATCCATTTTTATGAGTGTGACCAAAATGCTCTTATGCAAACTGAATTAGTTTTTATTAATTTTTAAAATTTTCTGAATTTTTTGAGATTAAAATTCTCAGGGAGAGGTTTCTTACGTTTTTAAAATAGAGGAGAAATAATGCAATTTGCCTCTGCTAAATTTTCTACAATTTTAAAAAATAAATCAAGGTTAAAATGGTTAATTTCAAGCTTTTGGTTAAAAATTACAAATCTCAGGCGAATATTTGTAATTTTTGAAAAAACGAAAAGTATTCGTATTTATGTCAAATATTAGAGGATGTCATGTGCACACTAGTTTATATAATCTAAGTAGGTCAATGTGCACAAACCTCAAGAAAGCAAAACACTACCTACAAACCTAGATGAAACTTGCTGGCCAAATCGAGCTAGCTCAAACCTACTTGTAATTTAATGGTGGCCTGACTAACTCAATAGACACGTCAACATCACTTTTCAATGTTCTCACTTTGGACAACACCGCAACTTGGAGACACATTAGCAAGGGATAAGACCAGATTGGCCTCAACAAGTAACATTTTTTCTAAATAGATTATTTTCCTATTGATGTAGCAGTTTCCGTTCATACAATCGGACTAAAGTAATAACATGAAATTAGACGTTCCCAATAATCCAAAAATACCAAGACGATGCTTAACCAACCCCTCAATGATGCATCCTACTCCCATCAATAGGAGTTTAGGTATGTCAAAAGATGTGACTTAGCTTCATAACCTCACTTAACTTTACTTATTCGGTCTACTTAGATCACTAACATGTCAAATTTCTCGTTTTCATTATATTTACCAAGTTAGTCTGTCTAACACTATAAACAAATTGAGTTTTTGCTACACTATAAATGATCACGGTTTAAAAATCATGATAAATTAATATTATTAACCATGATCAAATAAAATGTCAACTTTTACCACGATTAATCAATATTATCCATTATTTTTAGTCATAGCCAAAACATTTATCATGATTATGACTATAACTAATATTTTGGTCATATTTGCAGAAACTCAGGCCTCACAAATTAATCACTGTTCAATGTCAAGTTTGCCCTGCTCAAATAAATTAGTCTTCATTAAAATAAAAAATAATTAAATTTCATAATTCATTTATTCACACCGATGATCATACACACCTTAATTGGGTAAAATATTTTTTTTAGTCCCGTTAAAAAGAGTCATTATCGGTTTTAGTCCCATAATTTTTGCAGGTGTCGCTTTTAGTCCCATTAAACCCAAAAATAAGTCTTTTCAGTCCCAAAATGGCATGTGAAATGCACATGACAGATTGACGTCGTTAGCTGCCCTTAACGTCCGTTAACAGGCGTCGTTAGCTGCCCTTAACGTCCGTTAACAGGCGTTATACCCTTAACATTGGTTAACAGACGTTAAGTCATGTGCACTGCACATGCCATTTTGGGACTGAAAAGGCTTATTTTTGAGTTTAACGGGACTAAAAGCGACACCTGTAAGAATTGAGGGACTAAAACCGATAATGACCCTTTTTTAACGAGACGGGACTAAAAAAATATTTTCCTCGATAAATAAAATACCTAATAGTTTGTAAATGAAACAAGAATAACTAATGGTATTTTAGTCAATTCATATTTTGTCCACCTAATTTAATACTTTAAAGTATTGTATAGATAATATTATGCGGGTCTTTTGATCCCAATGAATCAATTTTGACCAAAGTTTAAAGTATTGTATAGAATTTTAAATTTTTTTATTATTTAAAAAAAAATTGATTTGTTGTTTAATATGTATAGTAAATGTTGAAATTAAGATAATCCTCAAAATTTTCTTTAAAATGCACATAATCTGTTAATAAGAAAATATTCATTTTTAAAATATGATGTGATCAATCTTGACGGAATATCCTCCTTCACTTTTCCTATCATTTATTATCTTTAAACCTCACTCTATTTATCAACATAATTTATTTTTTATTAGATAAATAAAGGGTACAATATTTTTTTAGTCCCGTTAAAAAGGGTCATTATCGATTTTAATCCCACAATTCTTGCAGGTGTCGCTTTTAGTCCCGTTAAACCCAAAAACAAGCCTTTTCGGATCCAAAATGGCATGTGCAGTGCACATGACAGATTTAATGTCCGTTAACGGACGTCAGTCCCAAAATGGCATGTGCAGCTAATGGCGTCAGTCTGTCATGTGCACTGCACATGCCATTTTAGAATCGAAAAGGCTTGTTTTTGGGTTTAACGAGACTAAAAGCGACACCTGCAATAATTGTGGGACTAAAACCGATAATAACCCTTTTTAACGAGATTAAAAAAATATTTTGCGCCACCTTAATTATCCATCAAGGTCAAGGAAGACAACATCATCCAATTGCTAAAAATAACGAAGGTTGACTTACAATAAAATCTTCAATAACCAAAATCTTCAAAACAATCTAAAAAGAATTGAAATTGTACCCCAATAAGTCAACTTAACTGTTTGTCACTAGTCGTCACCTGAATTGGATTTTCTGTTATAAACACTAGTTCCACTACAAGAAAAATATTCAATAGCAACGAAAAAGAATCAATTAGTAAGTAAAATTCTCGTTGCTAATACATTATTTGATACAAGAAATTTACTTGCTAACGAATTTAGCAACGAAAATTTACCTACTAATAAGTTTACCAACGAATTGTTTAAAATATATATTAAATAGTGTAGATAAGCAACGAGAATTTTACTTGCTAATTAGTTCGACACTGATTTCAACAACAAATTTTTTCGTTGCTATTAAACTATTTTCTTGTAGTGTTCATCTTCAACAACTCCATTCGATATACATACACACGCCATGTGAACAAAATTTTTTCCTAAATAAAATAATGATAACATTTTTATACACATAACGTGTATATATTAAATGAAATAAAAGATATAATAAAATTTGAAACAAAAATCCAGTTCATTCTTGGAACGAGAGTGCCAAGTGAAGGTTTTTTCTTAAGAAAACAGATAAGAGCTTGGAATGCATTGAATGATGCAAATCCCTCAACCACCAAACCGTACCTCAACCACCAAACCATATTGCTTTACTCATGCAAAGACATGCATGCTCTTGCAATCATTCATGGAATTCTCAATTTTCGCTCTATACATAGGATTGATGTAAGAACTATGATTCTCATCAATCCCACATCAAAATCTTCTCCTTTCTTGTGAGTGTTTGCTTCTTCAAAAAATGAAGCCTACATCTTTTCTTTTCCTTAGTGCCCTTTTAGCCCTTCTTCTCATCTCCTTTGCAGCAGCGAAGGATGCAACTCAGAATGATGATGGGGCAAATCAAGTAGCCAATGAGAAACAATCGTACGGTGGTGGTTGGGGCGGGTACGGTGGTGGATGGGGCGGGTACGGTGGTGGATGGGGCGGCTATGGTGGTGGCTGGGGCGGACCGGGTGGTGGATGGGGCGGACCAGGTGGCGGATGGGGTGGAGGATGGGGCTGCCGTTTCGGCTGCTGCCGCCGTGGTTTTGGTGGAGGGTGCTTCAGGTGCTGCTGGTCAGCTCAAGAAGCATTAGCCTACATGCAAAATGAAGCCAAACCTTGATCACATCCATGCACATCATATGACATGAATAAAGTGCATGGTTTATGTACATACCCAAATTATAATAAAATGAGTGTATTATGTATAAATAGTACGTTTTTATAAAGTTTAGTTTGTTTGAGTGTATTGATTGCAATAAATATCACATTTTCAGTTTGTATTCTCTCTCTCTCTCCTCTTATTTCTCTTGGTTTGTATCGACTTACTTTTGTTTTTAATTTATTGGTCGGTGGTTTTTTTTTTTTTTCCATTTAAAGATTAAGAATAAGGGATCGCTATATTGAATATCATTCAATTATTATTTAATATATTCATCGATAACCAATAGAATAAATTGCATAAAACTTCATTCGTTTTAAATATTTAGCTAAAAGCTCTCTTGTGTTAAAAGAATAGGCAAAAAACTCCATGTATTTCCAAACTATTGCACAGTCTCCACTTCCATTAGTTGTGGTACACAACGTTAATATTTTTACTGAATTACTCGTTATATCATTTGCATAATAGTCATTAATTTTCAATGGTTAAAATCCAACAGTTCATGTTCAATCAATTCCAAAATATATTTATCATTTATATATATGCACAAATATATATATATATACATATCATATATATTCATAATATATATAGGTTAAATTGCATTTTCTGCCCCGTATATTAGGGGGTGTGGCAAAATAAGGACCATATATAAAGGGGTGACAAATAGTACCCCAGAATTTAATTATTTTTTACAATTACAGGACTTCGATCACCGAAATTACAAAAGTGGCCGGAAATTGATGATGTGGACTAAAACTAGGGTTTTTTTTTTTGGGCTTCTGCTGACTTGGTATATTAATTAAAATTTTGATGCCAACTAAGCAAATAACTTGGCAAAAAAAATGATATAAATTGAATCTTGAATTTATATTATCTATATAATTATAAATTATAAAAATTATTATATAACAAAGATTAAAAAAAAAGCCCAGCCCCCCCCCCCCCCCCCAAAGAAAAAAAACCTATGAATTTATTATAGGTTTTTTTTTGTAATAATATATAATGATCTATAATATACTAATTTATTTTTTATAATTTTATGTATTTTATTTTTTTATTGTGTATTTTATTCATTTTTATACATAATATATAAATGCAAAATTCATTTTATACCATTTTTTTCCAGGTCATTTGCTTAGTTGGCATCAGAACTTTAATTAAAATGCCATGTCAGCAGAAGCCCAAAAAAATCCCTAGTTTTAGTCCACGTCATCAATTTCCGGCCACTTTTGTAATTTAGGTGACCGGAGTCCTGTAATTGCCAAAAAAAATAAATTCTAGGGTACTATTTGCCACCTCTTTATATATGGTCCTTATTTTGCCACACCCCCTAATATATGGGGCAAAAAATATAATTTAGCCATATATATATATATATATATATAACTTCTATACATCGACACCACCCGCAGCCTTTATGGGGGCGACCATCGCCGCCAAGTAGTCAGGGCGACGGCAAGAGCAAAAGGAGGTGATGGCGTCGTCACCCCGCAAAGGGGGACGTTGACTAAGGGTGCGGGGTGACCTCCGCCTCCCAATTTGGGCCACCATAGTCGCGTGTCGTCGCCCATATCAGGAGGCGAAGGTCGCCTCCCCACGACGGCAGTCGTCCACATCTTTGGGCGACCGCCGCCGCCAAGGGTGGGGTGGAGACGGAGGCCGAGAGGTAGAGGCGGGGAGCTGTTGGTGAAGAAGACAAATATTTATTTCCCTTTTTTTTCTTAAATTTTATAATTTATTTGTTTTTATTGTTTGTATTTTTTTTATTTTATAAATTATATATATTATACGTAAAAAATAAATCTGAACTATTGTTTGAAAAAATATTTTTTTTTTAAAAATGAAGTAAAAATAATTTAACTTTTCAAAATTTAAAAATAACAAAAGAACTATTAATTTTTTATTTTAAAGACATGATAATTTTAATTTAAATATTATTATAAATAATATAACTTAAAATATTATATATATATACATATACTTTTTTAGTATTTTGATATTTAATTAATATGCTATATAAATAAATATAACTTATTGAAACATATTTAAATTAAATAATAATTTAATTTAGTTAGTAATATATATTGCTATAATTGATTTTTATTTATTAAAACTAAATAATAAATTAAATTAGTCATTAATATGTAATTTATTGAAATGATGCTCTTTGCAAAATAAGAGTGTGAAAATATTTTCACACTTAAATGTCTAATAAAAAGGGCAAAATGGATATTTGCTAACTAAAAATAACACTATAGAGAGCCGAAAATGTTGTCAATTCACATCACCCACGCGTGTTCATCATTGTCCATTAAAATATAACGAAGATGGGGTATTTTGCTGCCATTTAAATAACACAAGCGATTTTTTACCTCTAAGCATAACATAGGGAAATTTTGCGTTATTTTCATAAAATATTGGGGGTGTTATGCAATTTATCCTAACCAATAATTGATTATTTTATATTCTTAGATGTTTTATGGTTAATATTTCTCTTTGAAATAAAGAAAATACTATCAATAGTTAAACATATCAGGTTTGATGAGTGTGCATAATTTATATTTTTGTTCTATTTATTTAAGTATATGGAAGGTAACAAAAATAAAATAAAGAATTGATTCCCCAACAATTTACAATTAGTGATTCTCAAAAAAAAAATAAAAAATCCAAACACTCGAAGTTTAATTCCTTTTATCGTCTATTTAATATTTTCAAACACTTCCGACTTTTAACGCAGTTGAAACTATCAACTTTTCACTTCTTTATAGACAAAAGTTTTTGCAAACACCCCCTAAGTAGGTTAATGTGCACAAAGCTCAAGAAAGAGAAATACTACCTACAACTTAACTAAAACTTGCGAGGCGAGCCAAGCCTCAATCTACTTGTAGCTCATTGGTGGCCCAACCAACTCAACTGACACGTCAACATCACTTTTCATTTCCGACAACACCTCAATTTGGAGATACATTGGCAAGGGATAAGCATGTCAGGTGGAATTTCGAAAAAAGACCATGCTAGCCCCCAACAAGTAATAGATTTCCCTCTAAATAGACGACTTTTCTATTGATGTGGCGGTTCCGATTCTCGCTCACTTGGAATATGAATAAATGTAATCCCATAAAATTAGACTTTTCTAATAATCCGGTAAATAACAATACTGTGCTTAGCGACCCCTGATGATGCATCCAACTCCTATATCTATACTATTATATAAAGAAAATCCTTTTTTTACTCACAAATGGCGGTTATGATACCACCGTACTTTTTTTTTGTAATGCCAACCCTCAACTGATAAGATAAAATTTTATATTAATTGATAACTTAGTTTTTTTTCTTTTTTTTTTAATGTGATGTCATATATTTTACTTTTATTTATAATATATTTTAAAGTGTAAAATATTATTTATTATATGCACGCAGGAATGGGGAGCCACGACGGCTAGTAGGAGTTTAAGTATGCCAAATGATGTAACTTGGCTTCATAACCTCACTTGAATTTACTTATTCAGTCTACTTGAATCACTAACATGTCAAATCTCGGCTTATTTACTTCTTTAATATTAAGAAAATTAAAAATAACAAAAATAATTATAATATATAATATATAACATGAATGGTAAAAGTCGAACTCTTTGAGTTCGACTTTACCAATATATATATTTTTTTTATAAATTTCGAAGTCGAACTCTTTGAGTATGACTTCAAGTCGAAGTCGAACTCTTTGAGTTCGACTTCCATATTTTTTTATTATTATTATTATTATTATTATTATTATTATTATTATTATTATTATTATTATTATTATTATTATTATTACTACTACTACTACGTATAATTTATATTTAAATGTACAACAAAAAATATATATAACACAAAAAAAATATAATTACATCACAAAAATTATATTTAAATCAAAAAATAAAATTTAAAAAATTAATTATAATAATTACAATTCTTAAAAATGACCGTCCGTCCCACAAGTGCGTCGGTGCCGTTGGCGCCGAGGTCTTCTTATTTCTTCATCCATATTTTGTATTGGTTCATCTTCAATATTATCATCATTATTTGCATTCATATGCAACCGACTTGATGATGTTGCAGAACTAGACTCTCCATAATCACGATATGCACCAAATGCTGAAAATGAAATTGGTGAGATGTTATATTCTGGTGCATATGTTTGACTCGTGCCAATGCCAAGGTCAAGATCAACCTGTCCATAATAAGGTTGTTGGCTTGGCATGTATGGAGCTGAATCAAATCAATCACTTTGTTGGGGCGGTTGAGGCACGTAGCAATCTTGATATACATTTGGGGAACGGTGTGTTTTCATCAATTCTGATCGGTGTAATGTGACGCAAAATTGCGTTTATGGACACACGCGAACCCCTAAGTTCCCCTTCGTATGGCTGAAAGCCCAAATAAAGAGCACAATATTCCTGCCATTCGGTAGTAGATCTCTCCCGATCCACTTCGGTGGCAGCAAGTCCGTCTATTGGGAGTCCCCAAATTATTTGGACGTCTTGTAAGGCTATTGTCGTTTCCCCTACGGTGAAGTGAAACGTGTGTGTTTCGAGGCGTCACCTCTCAACCAGTGCTATGATAAGATGCGCATCATACACAATTCTGCCGCATCGGTACACACCATAAAAGCCCATTTCGTGTAGTACTACCAACACCCTGTGATGTGGGGCATGCTCTTGGAAGTGTGTCCAAAATGCACCATCCGCACGTCGTGCCTTTAAAGGTTCATCTAAATCGCCATCAATCACCTCATCAGACTTGTGTTGCCTTTGTGATGACAACACGGTTTCATCGCGTGGATCATACACTTGTCTTCTGTCCATATTTTACAATAGCTAATGTTTGGTGTAGAGTGAAAATATTTTGAAAAATTACGATAAACTTCAGTGTAAACTCAAAGTGTTGGAAGAAATATAGGAGGTAACGTATGATGTAAAGGTATGTTACATCCACCTTATATAGATATATTGAAGAGGGTCACGGGTAAAAAACCCGTGACCGAAAGCTGCAAGACTCGTCCTTGCAGCAAGGACGAGTCTTGCAAGACCAAGGCTGCAGCAAGGCAAGGCTGCAGCAAGGCTGACCGATGCAGCCTTGCTGCAGCAAGGGGTCACGGGCTTGCTAAGCCCGTGACTCCAACAACTTTTTTTTTTTAAATGAATATGTAGACTTAATAATAATAATAATTAAATAAAATAAAATAAAATGGAAGTCGAACTCTTTGAGTTCGAAATTTATAAAAAAAAAAATATTAGTAAAGTCGAACTCTTTGAATTTGACTTTAACCATTCGTGTTATATATAATATATTATAATTATTTTTGTTATTTTAATTTTCTTAATATTAAATAAATAAATAAACCGTCAAATCGCTCATTTTCATAATACATACCTAGTTAGTTTATCTAAGACCTTCCCATTTAAACCAGGGGGGAGCTAGGCCCTATCGAGCCCTAACGGCTGATAGGGCTTGGCTTCGGTCTAAGGTTATTGGCCTATCAAGCCTTAGGCCTGAACTTGTTGCGCCCATTTAAAAAAAAAAAAAGAAAAAAAAATATTTAAAAAATAATTTGTTCGACATGCCCAATTTTAGTCTCTCTCCACTAGTTATAATCACACAATTTCCAGCTAAGAATTTTTTTTTTTTTTGCTATCTTGCGATTTTCTCAACAGCAGGTTATAATTCTTCCCAAAATTGATCTTGCTTTTATGTTTTATGTTATTGATTTTTAATTATGTATTGCCATTTTCCACCAACTTGTTTCTCTTGATAGTTTTGTAATTCTTGTATATTTATTAGATAAAATAAATGTTAATTTCTCTAGATTATTTTTTCGATTCGTGTAGAGCGCCAATGTCTGAATTGATCGAAATAAATTTATTATTTATGTCGAATTTTTTATGTTCATTAATTGAATCTTAAATTATTTGTTCATTATTTTATTTGGTAACTTTTTATTCAATTTCTGAGGACAAATAAACAAGTTTATGTAAATGTAAGTTTTAATATTCAAGGAATTGATAAATTTGTATTATGAGGCCGTGAAATTTGTTGATTGTAAATTTCAACACGCCCCTTATTACCCCAGTGATATTTATAAGAATTAATTATATTATTGTATTTATTTAATTTTCAATGATTATTATATTATGTTTTTTATGAATTTAATATTTTTTTATTGACCAAACTAATTAATATAAATTTTAATAGGGTTAAACCAAATTTATGGCTTCGCCACTATAAACAATAGTACAGATAAACTAATGACCTCACAAATTAATCACTATTAAATATCAATTTTGCCTTGCTTAAATAAAATAGTATTGACTCAACTAAAAAAAATTAAAATAATTAAATTTCATAGTTGATTTATTCAAATCGATAATCATACACACCTCTAATCATCACATTAAGGTCAATTAAGATAACATCATCCAATTACTAAAAATAGAAAAGGCTGACTTAAAATTAAACTAATAACCAAAATCTTCAAGAAAATCTTAACAAAAATTGAAGTTGTACCCCAATAAGTCAACTTAACCTCTTTCCACCGGTCTTCACCAGTATTGAATTTTCTATTGTAAATCTTGTTCCATCCTCTATTCCATTCAATATAAATAAACGATGTGTATAAAAATTACATCATGAATTTTATTTAGAGAAATTTTTTGTTCATATGGTGCGTGTACATTGAATAAAATTGCAGAAAATAGAATATGATTTGCAATAAAAAACTGAATCCAATCATCACCACCCCAAGCTATAGAGCCTTGAAATGTTGAGTTCCAAGTGAAGGTTTCTTCTTCAAAAACAGATAAGACCTTGGAATTGCATTGAATGATGCAAATCCCTCAACCACCAGACCATATTGCTTTAGTCATGCAAAGACATATATGCTCTTGCAATGGGAATTCTCAATTTTAACTCTATATATAGGACTGATGTAAGAGCTATGATTCTCACCAATCCCACATCAAAATCTTCTCCTTTCTTGTGACTGTTTGCTTCTTCACAAAATGAAGCCTACATCTTTTATTTTCCTCAGTGCCCTTTTAGCCCTTCTCATCTCCTTTGCAGCAGCCAATGATGCAACTCAGAACGACGACGGGGCAAATCAAGTAGCCAATGAGAAACAATCGTATGGTGGTTCGGGCAGTGGAGGTGGATGGGGTGGACCTGGCGGTGGGTGGGGCGGACCAGGTGGTGGATGGGGCGGGCCGGGTGGCGGATGGGGCGGACGTTGCCGTTTTGGCTGCTGCCGCCGTGGTTACGGTGGAGGGTGCTTCAGGTGCTGCTGGTCAGCTCAAGAAGCATTAGCCTACATGCAAAATGAAGCCAATCCTTGATCACATAAAGATGTCCATGCGCATCATATGACATGAATAAAGTGCATGGTTTATTTACGTACCCAAACTATAATAAAATTAGTGTATTATGTATCACTATTAGGTTTTTATAAAATTTGTGAGACGTAAATTGCAATAAATATCATATTTTCAGTTTGTATTCTCTCTCTTACGGCCGCCTTACTTATCTTTTCTTTTAAATTCATTCGTAGGTGATTTTTTTTTTCCATTTAGAATTAACAAAAAGGCATCGTTAATATATCGTTCAATTATTAATTTAATATATCGATAGCCAATAATTTATTATTTTAATTATTATTATGTTTTATGATTAGTATTTTCTTTTTTGAAATAAGAAATATACTAATCAGTAGTTAAATAGAGCAAGTTCTACATATCAAAAAAAAAAAAAAAAAAGAGCAAGTTCGATGCATGTGCCTAATTTATGTTTGTGGTCTTTTCCGTCAAAATTTTCACGACTTTGAGATGGAATATGAGCATATGCAATGCTGCCAAAGACCCTCAAATAGTCGACTCTTGGCTTTTGATTGTGTCAGGCCTCATATGGAGTTTTTATTTTGAACAGTTTTGGTTGGAGACCGATTGAAAATATAATTGATTGTGTAAATAGCTTCTGCCCAATATAAATTTGGAAGACCTTTACCTTTCAACATGCTCCTGGCCATTTCAACAATTGTTCGATTTTCCCTTTCGGCGACACCGTTCTGTTGTGGTGTCCTGCTCACTGTCAGTTGTCTTTGAATCCCATTTGTGTTGCAATATTCAATGAAGGGATGATACAGAAATTCTCCTCCTCGATCTGTTTTCAAGGTCTTTATTAGAAGACCACTCTGTCTCTCGACAAGTGCTTTAAATTTGAGGAAAGTAGAGAATACCTCTGACTTTTGACTCAGGAAATAAATCCACATCATTTTTGTGAAATTATCAATGAAGAGAATGAAATATTTCCTGTTTCCAGGAGAGGGAGTTTGCATTGGACCACATATGTCTGAATGAACTAGTTACAATGGTGCTTTAGCTCGCCAAGAAGTTTTGGGAAACGGAAGCCTGTGCATTTTTTCATATATGCACCCTTCACACACTTGGCTAGATTTCTGGATATTAGAAAGCCCAGTCACCATATTTTTCTTCTTTAGAAAGTGAAGTCCCCCTTCATTTAGATGACCGTATCGCAAATGCCACAGAAGTGACAAATCTGATTTCTCCACTTTGAATGCACAACTCTCATTTAGCGGCATCATGAGAGGAAACATTTTATTTTTCATCTCAATATTCGCGTTGACTGCATTCTTCTTATTATCAAGAATCTGACACTTTCCGGTCATCAAAATGAATTGAGAAATCTTTCTGGATGAGCTGGCCAACACTAAGAAAATTGTGTGAAAGATTTGGTACATATAGTACGTCAGTGATGAGTTTTTCCTCACCTTTTTCTCGTCTAGACAACTATCATACCTTTCCCTTCCGCACTCTTTCGAGATCCATCGCCAAGAATAATCTGAGAGGTGATATTTGGATCGAGACCGACAAAGATATCCCGATCTCCTGTCATGTGGTTGCTGAAGCCGCTATCTAAATACCACATATGTTTTGATTTACCTCCACTGCTTGAGTAGAACAAGATTTCTTCGTTTGGTTGCTTCGAAAATTTTGCATCTTCCTTTTCTTCAGATTTTTCTTTATTTTGAAACCAACAATTCTTCTGAGAGTGGTTTGAAATTTTGCATCTTATGCATCTAAAGAAGCAATCTTTAGATTCATGGTTCGTCTTTTTTAAAATGACACAACAAGACGAGTTATCATTGGAGTTTTTGGATGATTTGCCTTTCCAACTTTTATTCTTTTGGCCTTGTCGCCGCTGTTGTTTCCCTTCATTTGACTTGGGCCCGCTTTGTTGTTTGATGCTTGCTTAGATTGAAAAGCTTGTTCGGTTGATTCATTAGTGGAACGACTGAGTCTCTACTCATGCGCGAGAAGAGATCCCGTCAATTCGTACATTGTCATTTTGGACAAATCCTTGGACTCTTCAATAGCTGCAGCTACATGATCAAACTTCGACGGAAGGCCTCGTAGCACTTTCTCAACGACCTTTTTTTCTTCGATCGTATCTCCATAATTTTTAATTTGATTCACGATCTCCGTGACTTTGGATGAGAAATCACGAACTGTCTCCTTTTCATTCATTTTGAGATTATCAAAATCTCGCCATAGGGATTGGTAAACTTGATTTTTATTTATTAAAACTAAATAATAAATGAAATTGATCAGTAATATGTAATACAGTAAAACTACTATAAATTAATAAGTTGAGACCAAGTAATTTTATTAATTTAAAGAGGCATTAATTAATCGATAAATTAATAATTTATTGAAAAGATTTTGCCTAATTCAACAAACCTATATTGTTCTTCATGAATAAAACATATCATTGTATTGACTAATTGAATAATGTTTATGTATAATATGACTAATAAATATAATGCACCCCCCTTAAAAAAAAGTAAAGTTCATTGTAGTACGTAGTATTAGTTAAAATCACCTATTGGATAATCTGAGTGAAAATTATACATGTTCAGAGGTCCAAAGTTTAGAATTAATTGTAGCTAGTGTTGTTGAAACTCTTATTGAGTATGAAACTGAAGATGATACAATGCATTTGCTACCAATTATGCGGAAGGAAACACGCATAGCGACAATAACTCTTCACAATTTTTTGTTGCAGTATGAGAACGCAACACTGCAGCTTTTGGATGTAGTAAGGAAAGTTAGAGATGAAATACAGTTAGATTTAAAAAAAAAATAAAAAAAACAAACAACGATAGAATCATATTTTACTAAATTGTCCTAGTTATATTTGTAATGTTATAGAATTATTAATTTATAATATTGAAGGGACCATAAATTTATATAAGGGTCTTTCGAAAAATTATTATCTTATTAATTTATTGAAATTATTAATTTAGACCTTGGGCCCAAGTCAGAATCGAGAAAAAATATTATTTTAGAGAGGTTATTAATTTATCGATTATTAATTTAGGTTCTACTGTATATTGAAATGATGCTTTTTTGCAAAATAAGAGTGTGAAAATATTTTCGCACTTAAATGTCTAACAAAAGGGGTAAAATGGACATTTGCTAACTAAAAATAACAGTATAAAAGCCAAAAATGTTGTCAATTCGCACCACCGCCACGTGTTCATCACTATCCATTAAAATCTAACAAAGAGGGGGTATATTGTTGCCTTCTAAATAAAACGGGCAGTTTTTTGCCTATAAACATAACACAGGGGAATTTTGCGTTATTTCCCTAAAACACAGGGGGTGTTATGCAATTTACCCTAACCAATAATTGATTATTTTATATTCTTATTATGTTTTATGGTTAATATTTCTTTTAAAAATAATGAAAATACTAATCAGTAGTTAAACATAGCAGGTTTGATACGTGTGTATAGTTTATATTTTTGTTCTAATTATTTAAGTACATGAAAGGTAACAAAAATAAAATAAAGAATTTATTCTCCTACAATTTATCAATGAGTGATTCTCCAGAAAGAAATCCAAACACTTCTTGAGTAGGTTAATGTACACAAAGCTCGAGAAAGTGAAATACTGTAGCACCCTCTACAACACTATGCTTTGATACTACTGGTTATAATACATTCTTCATAATTAAAGCCAGTTCACAAGAAATTTATATTAGAACTAATAAATCATGAAATACAAATTTAAATAAAAATCTAATTTCTTTGTAGTTATGTAGCTAGAGATCTCAACCCAAGATGTCAATATTGACCCACTTAATAAGACTGACAGCACCACTTATGATCCAATTCAGCTACTATTTGAGACTTATATCCTGAAAAATACATGGCAAGGAATGAGTTGTCTACTCAATAAGTATAGGTAATTGACTTATATATACAGATGTACACACATACACAATAAAATGAATATCATGCAATTACAACAAATATAAGAAATAACATATACAAACAATCATATATCAATCTACACATAATACTCAACTTTATTATTTATTTTTGGAAAAAATTGCATAATACCCCCCTGTGTTATAGGAAAATTGCTAAAAACTTACATGTGTTAATTAAATAGCCAAAAAATATCCCCTAAAATTATAAACCCTGCAAAAAAAAACCCTCTCCGTTAAAAAAAAAATGAAAAGTGGCCTACACTCGCTCAAAATGAGAGTGAAATATAATTTTGACCTATTTTCAGTCTTTTGACCTTGTTGAAAAGACAAAATTACCCTTATCTTATGCAATTAATTCCCTCTCATTATTGTTTTATTAATTCTTTACATTTTTCATATTTTACCAAAAAATACTATAAATACTAAATAATTAATATTCATTAATATTTATATAAAATAATATTATTACATCAAATTAAATTATAATTATATATAAAAAATTATGAAATTTTTGGATATTTTAATTTATAATTTTTTTTAAATCAAAATACATGATTTTATTTTTAAATATTATTTAATTTAAATTTGTGTTGAATATATCTTGAATCAAATTATTAATATAAATTATAGTAAATAAATTTTAATATTTTAATTTAATTATATTTAAACATAAAAATACATAATTAATTTAATTCATCATATTAAAATTTAAAAAATTAAAAAAAGATAATAAATAAAAAAAATTTAAAAAAAGAAAAGAGAAAAGGTCATCTTCTCCAAACATGCCCGCTCTCCCCCCCCCCCCCCCCCACCTGCACCTCCTCACCGACGCCACCCTATCTATCACCTGCGCCTCCCCACGGCCTCCACCTCGTCGCCTCCTCTCCCTCTACCTGTTCAAGTTACGCGCGACCACTCGCTGCCCAGATTTGGGCGACGAGTGGTCGCGGCCGCCCAGATCTGGGCGCAATGGTCGCCGCCCAGATCTGGGCGGTGAATTCTTGGGCGATGATGCTCGTCGCCAGCCCAGCTCTGGGCCGCGACGGGCGTCGTCGGAGCTAACGGCTGGTAGAGGTGGGGCGACAACCCTCCACCAGCGTGTATGTATATATACACTGTATATACATGTAGTATATTATATATTACAATTATATGTATTTATTACATTTTTGTGATAGATTTTATTTTTAATATATAAATGTAAAAAGTATTTAATTTGGACCGTTCATTTTATCTATTGAAATCAATGGCTACTAAAATATAATTAGATCCTACGGTTGTGATGCAATTAAGAAAATCCAACGATCATTATAATAACAATAGTATATGTAATATAAGGGTATAACGGAAAATTGCAAAAAAAAAAAAAATTAACGGTGTTAAGCAGAACAAACGGCGAGGGGAGAGTGTGCAAATATTTTTAAAAACACAGGGTTTATTTCGCCTATATTTTTAAACACATGGGGTTTTTAGCTGAATTTCTATAACATAGGGGGATTTTATGCAATTTTCCCTTTATTTCCTTAGGGCTCTGCTTACCCATGTTGGAGTGCGTCACTCAATGGTCTTTATCGGCTATCATCCCCTCAATCATAATATCTCTTGTTTTTTTTTTTCGGTACCACACAACTCGTATGATACCCCATCATCAGTGATACCACACAGCACACAGCTCGTATGATATCCCATCATCAATCATAGCACACAGCACAAAGCTCGTATGTTATGTCACATCATCTCCACTGATCAATGACAACACACAACTCGTCATTAATCATATTTTCATAAGCCATTGCAGTATGCCCCCCAGTTAGGTATGCCATCTTTTTTATCTCAATTTACAATGTTCTCATCAATAATCTCACCGTTTATCTTCTTTCATTCAACAATCAAATCCCCATCAATAACTTCAACGTTCAATTTCATTTAGCAATCATATATAGTACACACAATCGCCCATCTAACTTCCACACATCATAACCACATATAGTCACATAATGACAACTTCACAGTATAACAAATAATCCAGACAAATAGCCAACAAGTCATAATTTCGTATACAACACAAGAATATATTTCTATATATATAAATATATATGTATAAATTCTATTAACTATACTTACCTCAAACTCAAAAGATCACGTTAATAGAAGAAAATGCCCAGCCCTCTACTCTATCTTCACGTCCTATAGCAGAATATAATATGTATTATTAATATATCAAAATATGGTAAATATCAAATCAAATTACTAATTAATATTCATACTTTTTCCACCAATACTTTAATAGTTCATTTATATTAAAATCCAAACCTCCGTTCCTTTCTCGTCTAAATATTAGACGCTATAAACTTCCCCGTTATATATCTAATTTATCAATGAACTCATAAGAATTTATTTTATCAAACCCCTCATTTTTTTATAACTATCGTTCTTTGTAACATTCTTAAATAAAATAATTACAAAAATCTCATATTCCTTTCTAATAAATACAATATTTCTTAATTATAATTTCCTAATATTTCTCAAACATAATTTTCTATTATCCTTATTAATTCTGCAGTTTCTTCACTACTATAATAATTATTTAAACAGTAATACATACAATTATGTATTTGGTTAATAAACTCGATAAATTTGAGTAATCCATTTTAATAATGGCTAAATCTAATAGATTAAATAAAGGCTAATTTATTGGCTATAATATCACCGGTCCAACTAAATATTTACCCGATCGCTAATTTGTATAAATGCTCAAATTCAATAAATTTTCTTATTAAATAGTAAATCAAGTAGTATAAAATATATTTAATAAATTCACTAATTAAATAATATTAATATAATAATTATTACAAAATTTAAATATAAAACTTACCTCAGAAAATCACCTTCAATTTGTGAGTATTTTTTTTATTAGCTAATTTGATTTCTTCCTTAGTTAGGAAGTAATGACACACACACATATATATATATATATATAAATAAAGAGGGCAGCCACGTGTTGCCCCTTTTCAATTCCTTATTCTTTTTTTTTTATACTTTTATCAAAATTGTAATTTAATCTCTAACTTTTAAATATATATATTTTAACGATAAATATTTTATAAAGCTTCAATTTAGTCTGTTCAAGTTTTAATGTATATATAATTTCAACCTATAATTATAATTAAATTGGATTTTCTCAATAATTACTAATTAACCCCTCAATTAAGTATAAAAATCTATGGATGTCACAATTCTCCCCTTCTAACAAAAATTTCGTTCTCGAAATTTAACTTACCCTTCTCATGAAATAAATAAGGGTATTTCTCTCTCATATGCTCCTCAACCTCCCAAGTGGCTTCTCTAGGAGAGTGATAACTCCACTTTACCTTCACCATTGGTATCTGTTTATTCCTCAACTTGCTTGCAGTCTGATTCTAAATTTCTATCGGGCTCCCTAACGTATGTTAATTCCTTTAAAATCTCTATCTTCGGTTCATACAAGATATGAATAGGATCATATTGATATTGTCGCAGTATAAAAATATGGAACATGCCATCTATTTGTGACAATTCTACTGGTAGGGTAATTAAGACACTAGTAGACCTTATATCTCTGTAATTTCGTGCGAGTCAATATATCTCGAACATCTTTTCCTTTACTTACCAAATCTCAATATTTATTTCCACTCAGATACTTTCAGAAAAATTTCCTACCTATCACGTATTCCATCTCTATTTGGTGTTTATGAATGGAATTTTCTTACCGATCTTGTATTATTTCCAAACAATTCTTAACCATTTGTATCTGATCTATCATTTCTTATACCAATTCAAGATCTACTAGTGATTGTAATCCCTTAACATCCCACCATACTTGACATCAATATCTCATAAAAAGGCTTCCTATATCGCCATACTGATGCTGGAATGAATACCTATCATTATATGTAAATCCCATCAGTGATAGGTGATCACCCTAATTTTTTCTTAAATTCCATTGTACAAGCTCTTATCACATCTTCCAAAGTCTGAATCATCCTTTCCAAGTGTCCACCTATTTGAGGATGAAATAGTATACTGAAATATAACTCGGTTTTAATGCCTTTTGTAAAATCTCAAAATATAAAATACATTGGAGATCTCTATTAGGCACTACAGAAATAAAAACACCATGTAATCTTACAATGTATGCGAAATACAACTTAACTAAATTTCTCGAAAGAATCACCTTATCGTATAGGTAAGTAATGAGCTTACTTCGTCAGTCTATCCACAATTACTTAAATATCATCATGTTTTCTGAAGGTACATAGCAACCCAATGACAAAATTCATATATCCTATTTTTATTCAGGTATGGACAAAAGTTAAAGCTTAGTTGCTAGTGCATGATATCTCTTTTGCCAATATCTAAATTATGTCGTAACATTCAACACCACACATGTCACATACGTTATTTCCACATACCAACCACATTATGTTTCCCTGGACTTTTTAATAAATTGACAGTCAATATTCAACCCAAACTTGTAATATTATCACAATACTAAATGGACCTATACCCACAAAATCAAATGATCTAATTCCTCGGGTCAATACTTAAATTATAGTAAATCGTATACTAGTCGGTCATCCAATAATGATTTATAATAAATTTTAGTACTAAATAAACCCAAATATTCCAAAATAACTTAGGCTCCTGAACATCTATTCTAATCTATTATGCCTTTACTTACTTACTAGTTAAGTATCTAGTCACAACTCCTGCCACATCCTTTCTCATCGTCTACAACTAGTAGTAGGATTTTAGATTTCGATACATTTTTAAAGACCAGGATACCTGATATAGTGTATTGCAGACTTTCTATATGATCACACCATGTAACCCATCCATATCTTGTACACAACCTTGCCCCACATTCACTATCACCCCATCCGTCCTTATTACTAATTAGACTTTTTACCCTAGTCTATTTTCTCTAACCTCCTAATAAGAAAGGATCCAAATGGATCTTTATAGTTCTATCACTACTTATTTTACTACCTATCAAGTTTCAAGATATTCTTCCCAACATATAAAAGCAGTAAGTACGATACATTGTCCAAGTGTACTAATATAGTCCCAATGTATGAATAATAAAATTATATACACCCATACCCACTTCATCATATCTCTCTCATACCTCAAGATTTTTCCATGAATAAGAATTCTATTAGTTAGCTCTAAACTCAACATTCGCTTTTCTTATATCTCATTAATATAATTTCACCAAAATCATCATTCCTAAGCCCAAATATCTCTCGTATATTGGCATTATAAAATTTATTGAGCACCAACTATATCATCTCATTTATCTAATAGATGCTATAGAAGTTCAAATCATTTCTTACTGCATTCTAATAGTAATACTTACGTAAAATTTAGTTGGTAGTTGTTAATCCCAAGACGCCTATTACAAATTGACCATCACTATTGACGATTGCTAATATCAAAATTTTGTCAAACAATCAATACCAGGCTTATCACATAAGTTCCTTTCGGAATACCAAATACAGTATGTCTCTAAGATTCCTTATCAAATTGAGAACCAATAGCAAACCAAACTTTTAATATTGTCACAACCGTAAGAAAACTACCACAACAAGATCAGTGACTTAATTTCTCGGATTAGTACTCCAATTATAGTAAATCATGTATAATTGATCACCCAATAGTGGTTCATCACGTTTTAGCATCGAACAAATCCAAAAATCCCAAAATAACTGGAGTTTCTAAACCTCTACTCTGATTCAATTGTTAACTTACACATTAGCGTGAATGATCTTATCCTAATGCCACTAAGATGATAGTTGGCTTAAATTGTAAAGTTTCTAACAAATCCACTACATGATCAACCTCTAACTTCACATTCATTGGCATTATTTGTAGTAATAATATCACATTAAGACTTCCCAAATTATCTAAAAAGTGATTGAACTTTCCTACTCGAGGCATCCGCTACTACATTCGTCTCCCAAAGATGATAACTGGTAGTACAATCATAATTTTTTAACAATCCTATCCATATTCTTTTTTTTTTTAAATTCCTCCTTGTACATCAAGATATATTTTACACTCTCATGATCATTGAAAATCTAAAATATTTTCGCCAAACAAATAGTGTCTCAAAATCCTCAATACACATATAATTGTTGCTAGCCACAAATCTTGCATAGGTAACTTAACTAGTTGTTCCTTAATTGAGGAAATGCATACGAAATCACCTTCTTATTTTATATTAATACACACTCTAAATCTTGTTTCAAAGCATCTGTGTACATCACGCATCCACCACTACCAAATAGTAAAATTAAAATCGAGTTTGAACTCAATCTTTTCTTTAACTTATCTAAACTTTGTTGATATTGTTCGGCCTAGTGAAACACCACCCCTTTCTTAAATAACTCCACCAAAGGACCAACAATTATATAAAAACCATCAACAAATATTATGTAATACCCAACAAGTCCTAGAAACTTCGAACTTCAATCCCCTATTTATGTCTTCCCCATTCCATAATAACTTTTTACCTTTACAGGGTCAATCATAACTTTATCTCTAGATATCACATATCCTAGAAAAACTACCTAATTCACCAAAAACTCTGATTTACTTAAATCAATATAAATCTCTTTCTCTTGCAATATCTGAATCACTATATTCAAAATATTGTTCATATCTCCCATATTCCTTGAATACACAAGAACATCATCTATAATAACTATGACAAATTGACCCAGGCTCTTGACCTTAATGATCGATTCCTGAATGTCGTAAATGTCATCAGTGCATTCTTTAATTTGAAATGCATTACTAAACTCATAAATGACCCTAACGAGTGTGAAAAGTTGTTTAAGGCATAACCTTCTCCGCTATCCTCAATTGCCAATAGCTAGACCTCAAATCGATCTTACAAAATATTGCAGCTCTTTTCATCTAGCCTAGCAAATCACCAATTCTTGATACTGGGTATTTAGTTTTCACTGTCTCCCAATTCAATTGCCTATAATTAGAACATTTTCTCATACTGTCATTCTTATTTTTTGTAAACAACACTAATACTCCCCACAGTAAAGTACTCCGGCTAATGAGTTCATCTCTAATATTTCTCCTATTTGTTTCATAAACTCCTATAATTCTACTAGAGCTATTCTATATGGCGTAACCGAAATAGGTGATGTCCCAAGAATAGTCTCTATTTCAGAATCTACTTCTCAATAACGAGATAACACAAGTAGTTCCTCAGGAAATATCAGAGATATTTCTCTAACTATTATAACATCTAATACAACAGGACTAACTATCATAATATCATGTAAATTAGCCAGATACGCCTCACACCTTTATTTAATTAAATTTAAGACAATCAGACGTATATTAAACAGTTAGGTATAACTTTCTCTTCTCCACAATCACCGTACTCATTCGCCAATTGACTTCTACTACCACTTTCTTTATTTAATAGTCAACGATACTCCGTCTACGAGATAATTATTTCATTCATAAAATAATGTCAAAACACTAAGGTTTATAATAACTAAATCTGGATATGGTGTAACATCAACCACTACCGCTAGACCAAATCTTACTACACTATTAACTAACATAACCCCACCAAGCAAACGCATATACGCATATATCATACTTTAGTGGTTTTATGTTACTATATACAAATTCGAAGGACTCTTTAGGGTCAGCAGTGTGCTCACGTGACATTCCAGCCTATATGAAGCTCTCATTTACTCTTAGGTTCATAATATATGTTTTAAGTATTTAATAATACAATTTCTTACCAATTATCCCTAGATAATCTAATCCCCTACTCTGATACCACTTAATGTAGCACCCTCTACAGCCAACGTTTTCAAAACCGGACCGGAGCGGCCGGTCCAACCGGTTTAATCGGGAACCCTCGTCGTGTCCGGTCGGTCATGTGATAAAATTAGCCAAAAAAACCCGAATGGAACCGGTGTGAACCGGCAAAAAACCAGTAAAACCGACGACTCGGTGGAACCGAAAAAACTGGATTGTAAATTAAAAAGAAAAAAATAAGAAGAAGAACTACAAAATCATCGTCTTTGCCTCGGTTGTTAGTGTTTTCAGATTCTCTAGTCTCTCTTCACTAGAAAACCCAGAACAAGAAAATCAAATTAAGAATGAAAACCCATTTGGCTTAATTTATTTTGGAGGAGTGACAAAAAATATGGAATAATGAGGTTTTTGAAGTGTAGCTATGGAGGATTTCAAATGATAATGGTAGGTTTAAGAAAAAAAATGAAGAAAGATAGGGAAGACATGAGAGAAGAAGATGACGGAGAGAGAAAGAGGCAAGAGAAGATGAAGAGGCGGCAGCTCCATTTAGAGTTGTATTTAGGGTTTTACTTTTCAATTCTTCTAATATTATTAGTTTCAAAAAGTGCAAAAGCTTTATGTGCAAGTTGGAGGATTTGAACTTGAGTAGGTAGGAATCTTAGTTAACTTTCCAACCATTAAACCATAAAATTCAATTGTTCCAAGGTAATATATAAAATATATATACATGTATATTATCCGATTTTTTGCAAACGGTCCGGTTGAACCAATGACCCAGTGGCCCAGTAAGTCCTCCGATTCAAATGTCGGTCCGGGTTTAAAAACATTGTCTACAGCACTATGCTTTGATACTACTAATTGTAATACATCCTCCATAATTAAACTCAGTTCACAAGAAATTTATATTAGAACTAATAAATCGTGAAATACAAATTTAAATAAAAATTTAATTTCTTTATAGTTATGTAGTTAGAGATCTCAATCCAAGATGTCACTGCTGACCCACCTAATAAGACTGACAGCACCGCTTATGATCCAATTCAGTTAGTAACTGAGACTTATATCCTAAAAAATATGTGGCAAAGAATGAGCAGCCTCCTCCATAAGTATAGGTAATTGACTTATATATACAGATGTACGCACATACACAATAAAATGAATATCATGCAATTACAACAAATATAAAATAACATATACAAACAATCATATATCAATCTATACATAATACTCAACTTTATTATTTATTTCCTTAGGGCCCTGCTTACCCATGTTGGAGTGCATCACTCAATGGTCTTTGCCGGCTATCGTCCCCTCAATCATAATATCTCTTTTTTTTTTCCGGTACCACACAGCACACAGCTCGTATGATACCCCATCATCAGTGATACCACACAAGACACAGCCCGTATGATATCCCATCGTCAATCATATCACCAACACATAGCTCGTATGATATGTCACATCATCTCCACTGATCAATGACAACACACAGCTCGTCATTAATCATATTATCATAAGCCATTGCAGTATGCCCCCTAGTTAGGTAAGTCATCTCTTTATCTCAATTTACAATATTCTCATCAATAATCTCACCGTTCGTCTTCATGCATTTAACAATCAAATCCCCATCAATAACTTCAACGTTTAATTTCATTTAGCAATCACATATAGTACACACAATCGCCCACCTAACTTCCATTCACCATAACCACATATAGTCATATAATGACAACTTCACAGTATAACAAGTAATCCAGACAAATAGCCAACAAGTCATAATTTTGTATACACCACAAGAATATATTTCTATATATATAAACATATATATATACATATATATAAATTCAATTTATTATACTTACCTCAAACTCAAAGATCACGTTAATAGAAGAAAATGCTCAACCCTCTACTCTATCTTCACGTCCTATAGCAGGATATAATATGTATTATTAATATATCAAAATATGGTAAATATCGAATAAAATTACTAATTAATATTCATACTTTTTCCACCAATACTTTAATATTTTATTTATATTGAAATCCAAACCTCCGTTCCTTTCTCGTCTAAATATTAGACGCTATAAACTTCCCCGTTATATATCTAATTTATCAATGAACTCATAAGAATTTATTTTATCAAACCCCTCATTTTTTTATAACTATCGTTCTCTATAACATTCCTAAATAAAATTATTACACAAATCTCATATTCCTTTCTAATAAATACAATATTTTTTAATTATAATTTTCTAATATTTCTCAAACATAATTTTCTACTATTCTTATTAATTCTGCAATTTCTTCACTACTATAATAATTATTTAAATAGTAATACATACAATTATGTATTTGGTTAATAAACTCGATCAACTTGAGTAAATCCATTTTAATAATGGCTAAATCTAATAGATTAAATAAAGTCTAATTTATTGGCTATAATGCCACCTGTCCAACTAAATATTTACCCGATCGCTAATTTGTATAAATGCTCAAATTCAATAAATTTTCTGATTAAATGGTAAATTAAGTAGTATAAAGCATATTTAATAAATTCACTAATTAAATAATATTAATATAATAATTAATACAAAATTTAAATATAAAACTTACCTCGGAAAACCACCTTCAACGTGTGAGTATTTTTTTTTATTAGCTAATTTGATTTCTTCCTTAATTAGGAAGTAATGACACACACATATATATATATAAAGGGGCAGCCACGAGTTGCCCCTTTTCAATTCCTTATTCTTTTTTTTTTATACTTTTATCAAAATTGCAATTTAATCCCCATTTTTTAAATATATATTTTAACCATAAATATTTTATAAAGCTTCAATTTAGTCCATTCAAGTTTTAATGTATATATAATTTCAATCTATAACTTATAATTAAATTAGATTTTCTCAATAATTACTAATTAACCCCTCAGTATAAAAAATCTATGGATGTCACAAATACTACCTACAACTTAGCTGAAACTTGATGGCAAGGTGAGCTAGCCCAAACCTACTTTTAGCTCATTGGTGACCCAATCAATTCAACTGACACATCAACATCACTTTTCATTTCAGATAACACCTCAATTTGGAGACACACCGGCATGGGATTAGCATGTCAGATGGAATTTCGGGAAAAAACCATAGTAGCCCCCAACAAGTAATAGATTTTCCTTTACATAGACGATTTTTCTGATGATGCGGCAGATCCGATTCTCACTCATTTGAAATATAAATGATGTAACATACAACCGGACTAATGTAATCCCATAAAATTAGACTTCTCCAATAATAATCCGGTAAATAACAATACCGTGCTTAACAACCCCTAATGATGCATCCAACTCCTACATAGGAGTTTAAGTGGGAGAATTATACTTTTGGTCCCTCCATAATACCCCAAAAACAGTTTTGGTCCCTTTCATTCGCGAGTTACACTTTTGGTCCCAATTAGATACATTTTTAAACAGTTTTGGTCCTGCCGTCAATTTTTCGTTAAGAGTTAAAGGCAACCGCACGTGATGCGCATGTGATGGTCATTTTGGGGGGAAATTGATCGGATTTTAGCGCCAAAATTGCTTGCCCTAGCATATAAAACCCATTTTGGCACAAAAATGTCTCAAAAAAATTACAACCCATCAATATTCTCATTTGCATTTCATTGACCGAAAATTTGTTGCTCAAAATCCAAATTCTAGTCATTTGCTTGCTTCTCCTGGCCATGGACCTCGCTTCTCCACATGCTTCCAATTTCTGCTTCTTCGCGCACGAAAGAAACCTCACTCAAAACACTAGTTTAGGGGTCGAATTAGCTCAATGACCCACGCTAATGGGTTGGTTTCCAAAAATTACAAGGTTTTTTGGGTCAATTTTGAGGTAGTGTGGATTGGAAATTTTATAATTAGGGTTTTGATAGAGGAAAATGTGGGAGATGGGTTCAGACTTGAGATAAATTGGGGAAAATAGCCGATTTGGGGAAGAAAAGAGGCTCACAGCGCCACACGTGCATATTTTCCGTTAACTCTTAACGAACAATTGACGACAGGACCAAAACTGTTCAAAAATATATCTAATTGGGACCAAAAGTGTAATTCTCCCGAGTTTAAGTATGTCAAATGATGTAACTTGGCTTCATAAGCTCACTTGAATTTACTTATTCAGTGTACTTAAATCACTAACATGTCAAATCTCTCATTTTCATAATACATACCAAGTTAGGTTTATTTAAGACCTTCCCATTTAAACAATAGTATAGACTAGTAAGTGTAGCACATTCTATGTATGTGCATAAATTTTAAAAAATATTTTGAATAAAATATATTGATAAATTATATTATTTATTTTTTGTAGAGTGAAAAATTATCTAATATATATTTATAAGATAATATGTATAAGATAAGAATGCATGAGAAAGAAAAAACTACCAAAAGGTAGTTATGGAATGAGTGAAAAAGTTAAAAATAATTAATTAATTTTTTTAAATAACAGACCAATTAATTTAAACACCAAACTGGTCCTCTCCAATAATATATAGTATAGATAAACTAATGGCCTCACAGATTAATCACTATTAAGTGTCAATTTTGCCTTGCTCAAAAAAAAATTAAAATAATTAAATTTCGTAGTTGATTTATTCAAAACGATAACCATACACACCTCTAATTATCACATTAAGCTCAATTGAGACAACATCATCCAATTGCCAAAAATGGAAAATGGTTGACTTACAATTAAACTAATAACCAAAATCTTCAAGAAAATCTAAACAAGAATTGAAATTGTACCCCAATAAGTCAACTTAACCGAGTTCCACCAGTCGTCAAATTGTGGTGTCCTGCTCACTGTTAGTTGTCTTTGAATTCCATTTATGTTACAATATTCAACGAAGGGATGATACAGAAATTTTCCTCCACGATCTATTCTCAAGGTCTTTATTAGAAGACCACTCTGTTTCTCGACAAGTACTTTAAATTTGATGAAAGTAGAGAATGCCTTTGACTTTTGACTCAGAAATAAATCCACATCATTCTTGTGAAATCATCAATGAAGAGAATGAAATATTTTCTGTTTCTAGGAGTGGGAGTTTGCATTGGACCACATATGTCTGAATGAACTAGTGGTGCTTTAGCTCGCCAAGAAGTTTTGGAAACGGAAACCTGTGCATTTTTCCATATATGCACCCTTCACACACTTGGCTAAATTTCTGGATATTAGAAAGACCAATCACCATATTTTTCTTCTTTAGAAAGTGAAGTCCCCCTTCATTTAGATGACCATATCGCAAATGCCACAGAAGTGACAAATCTAATTTCTCCACCTTGAATGCACAACTCTCATTTAGCGGCATCATGAGAGGAAACATTTTATTTTTCATCTCAATATTCGCGATGACCGCATTCTTCTTATGAACGAGAATCTGGCACTTTCGGTCATCAAAATAAATTGAGAAATCTTTCTGGATGAGCTGGCCAACACTAAGAAGATTGTGTAAAAAATTTGGTACATATAGTACGCCAGTAATGAGTTTTTCTTCACCTTTTCTCGTCTGGACAACTATCGTACCTTTCCCTTCCGCACTCTTTCGAGATCCATCGCCGAGAATAATCTGAGAGGTGATATTTGGATTAAGATCGACAAAGATATCTTGATCTCATGTCATGTGGTTGCTGCAGCCGCTATCTATATACACATACTTTTTTATTCACCCCCACTGCTTGAGTAAAACAAGATTTCTTCGTTCGGTTGCTCTGAAAATTTTGCTTCTTCCTTTTCTTCAGATTTTCCTTTATTTTGAAATCAACAATTCTTACTAAGAGTGGTTCGAAATTTTGCATCTAAAGAAGCAATCTTTAGATTCATGGTTCATCTTTTTGCAAATGACACAACAAGACGAGTTATCATCGGAGTTTTGAGATTATTTGCTTTTCCATCTTTTATTCTTTTGGCCTTGTCGCCGCTGTTGTTTCCCTTCATTTCACTTGGGCCCGCTTTGTTGTTTGATGCTTGCTTAGACTGAAAAGCTTGTTCAATTGATTCATTAGTGGAACGACTGAGTCTCAGCTCATGCGCGAGAAGAGCTCCTGTCAATTCGTACATTGTCATTTTGGACAAATCCTTGGACTCTTCAATAGCTGCTGCAACATGATCAAACTTCGACGGAAGGCTTCGTAGCACTTTTTCAACGACCCTTTTATCTTCGATCGTATCTCCACAATTTTTTATTTGATTCACGATCTCCGTGACTTTGGATGAGAAATCACGAACCGTCTCCGTTTCGTTCATTTTGAGATTATCAAAATCTCGCCATAACGATTGGTAAACTTGATTTTTATTTATTAAAACTAAATAATAAATGGAATTGATCAGTAATATGTAATACAGTAAAATCTCTATAAATTAATAAGTTGAGACCAAGTAATTTTATTAATTTAAAGAGGCATTAATTAATCGATAAATTAATAATTTATTAAAGAGTTTTTTTCTGATTCAACAAACCTATATTGTTCTTCATAAATAAAACATATACATTGTATTGACTAATTGAATAATGTTCATGTATAATATGACTAATAAATATAATTGTTGACGTCAAAATATTTTGGAATAAATCACCAATTAAAGCCCAAATAAGTCGGCTAGCAATTGGGTTCCAACATAAAAGTCCATAATAAATTTGGGCTCGTCATGAAGAAGCTAAATTCATAAGCCCATATTAAATTTGGACCTTATGTATTTTTATGGGTCAATTCAAAATAAAAATATATATTATTTTGGATTGGCTAAATTGGGCCAAGTACATGTTCAGAAATACAGTCCATCAGAAGACTAATCCATGTCAAAGCCCGCGATGATAAAGCCCAATGGAAGAGCCCAAGCTGCTAAAGCCCAACTCATTCCTATAAATAGGGGCCTCAACCGCACAAAAAAGACATTCAACACAAGCAAAATCCAGCAAGAGCAAGTCCAAAGCTTTCTCCGACGACGAAACTCTGCAACGACAAGGCTTTGATACGAAATTTCAAAGTACTACGTGATCGCCTTCTACAAATCAAGAGGGAGATTACACATCCGATTCAAGAACAAGCTTCAAGCCCTTGAATCGACATTCGTAGAGAAGAATCAAAGGGTTACTTTAAATTCAAAGATTGTAAACCACTTTATATTCAAATTAATATATCGTTTGGTCCATATTTTTCTTGTCGTGTAGTAATTTTTTGCAGACACGAAATTTGTGTCAACAAATTTCTAGCATGCCCAGTGGGACAATCTCTGTCCCTCATCCCTTCATTCTATGCAAGAACTCAAATCATCACTTTCAAGTATTCAATGGCACCAAAGAAGAACAAGTCGCCTTAAGCGAGAAGAACATCATCAACTTCACTATCGGCAGTCAATCCTCTATCGGGGGCAAGATCGTGGACACCACTCCTTCCGACGGCTCAAACTCGGCAAGCCCTACGGAGATCAACTCGAAGTCTACTCCTTTTGCCACTCTCCCCGCTATGATGACCGAGGCCACGACAATGGAGGAACAAGTCGCTCAAATGGCCCAAGCCATAGCCGACCTCCAAAAGATTGTGGAAGAAAAAGATCTCCAGATTGCTCGGTTGATGAACAAACTCGAGCCAACCAACATTGGGGAATCAAGCCACAATCACTCGTCTGCTTCAAAGCACGCAGGAAAAGAGAAGTGAATGGACAAAGAACCACCGAAGGAAGAGTTTGTCCAAAAATCTAGTCCTTCCGCGACCTCCATTGCCGCGTTGTCCGTCCAACAGCTGCAGGAGATGATCGCTAGCACCATCAAGGCTCAATATGGCAAATCTGCACAACACTCGCCCACCTACTCGAAGCCATACACCAAGCGAGTCGACTCCTTGAGGACGCTGATGGGTTACCAACCGCCAAAGTTGCAGCAATTTGATGGAAAAGGTAACCCCAAGAAGCATATCGCCCACTTCATCGAGACGTGTAACAATGCCAGTACTGACGGCGACCTCTTGGTGAAACAATTCGTCCGATCACTCAAAGGTAATGTTTTTTATTGGTATGTGGACTTAGAGCGAGTCAATTAATAGTTGGGAAGAGATGGAAAGCGAGTTTCTCAACCGCTTCTGCAGCACTCGGCACACAGTGAGCATGATTGAACTCACCAATACAAGACAATGGAAAGATGAATCGATTGTTGATTATATCAACCGTTGGCGTCCCCTGAGCTTAAACTGCAAGGACAAACTTTTAGAGGCGTCAGCCATAGAGATGTGCATTCAAGGTATGCACTGGGGGCTTTTCTACATCCTCCAAGGGATCAAGCCCAGAAACTTCGAAGAATTGGCTACGCGTGCCCATGACATGGAGTTGAGTATCGATAACCACAAAACCGCCTTCCCGATTGACGATCAGAGAAAAGACAAGAAAGATTCCAGGAGAGGCGAGAAATTTGCCAAACCAAGTGTCAAGGAATCCATGGCCATCAAGACGGATCCTGTCAAGATCTCTTCAAATGATAATAAGAAGTTGGAGAAGCCCGAGGACCAATGTGTGATGAGCGACAGACGTCGGCCTACGTTGAAAGAACTGCAAGAGAAGAAATACCAATTCCCCGACTTTGACGTGCCTTATATTTTCAACAAACTCTTGGAGAGAAAGTTGATTGAGTTGCCAGAGTCAAAGCGTTCGGACGAAGCCGGGAGAGTGAACGACCCTAAGTATTGTAAGTATCACCGAGTGATTAGTCATCCCATAGAGAAATGCTTCGTGGTCAAGGAAAAGATCATGGCACTAGCCAAAGAAGGGAAGATAATCTTGGATGACGAAGAGACAGCGAGGGCAAACGTCGCCAGCATCACTCCGGCGAATAGTGTGCAAGTCTCGAAAGGAAAGCTAAAAGACAAGCAATCCACCACAACAACATCATCTTCGCTTCAGTTTGGGAGTCTTGCACCAATACAAGTAGAAGCTTCGTCCGTCAACAAAAAAGAGGAACCCGCCGACGATGACAAAGGATGGACCCTCGTGACGCGTCGACAAGGACAAAGATGGCATGTCGACAAGCTCCACTCTATGCTGCCAAGGAAGCCACGCTTGAACAAACGCCCGCGGCGTGTGCAGACGAAGAACAAGTCAGAGAAGATGACCCGCCAACGCCTTCCGATGACTTGAGAAGAGTTCTTCCCACGGACATTTTTTGAGCGAAAGAACAAGACCGCGAGTGCTTCTCCAAGCAAAGATAGAAGAGAACCGTTGGTCTCCTGCTGCACCACCATATCCTTCACAGACAACGACTTACTGCTTGGCTCAAAGCCGCACAATTGACCACTCTTCGTCTTGGGGTTCGTACAAGAACGAGGAATAAATCGCCTACTCATAGACGGTGGATCTGCTGTCAACATCATGCCGAAGTCCACAATGAAGAAGTTGGGCATAACTTTGGAAGACTTATCCCGTAGCCGTTTGACCATCCAGGGCTTTGATCAAAGGACTCAACGAGCTATTGGCATACTCGGCTCGACCTCATCATAGGGGAATTAAAAGCAAGCACTCTTTTTCATGTCATCGATGCAAGAACCTCCTACAACCTGTTGCTAGGAAGGCTGTAGCTGCATGAAAATGGAGTTGTTCCCTCCACACTACACCAATGCTTCAAATACATCAAGAACGGGGAAATTGTGAAAGTTGATGCTGATATGAAACCTTTCACCGAGGCGGAGTCATACTTCGCTGATGCAAAACTCTGCCTCGATCCCGACACCATGCAAGAAGTGTTGCCCTCGAGATTTTCGGTTGGTCATTCCAATGAAGAGATACACCCCGAGGCTACGCCCTCTGAAAGCAACAATGAAGAGGTTAGTAAGGTGACGATTGATGAAGCCCCAACTGCTGAAGGGCATGAGTTCAAGAAACCACCATACTCGTCGATGTTTCGATATGTGGTTCGGTCAAAAGCCAAAGGGAAGCAAAACCAACCGAAGCAAGATGTTCCATTACTCTTCAAGGGAAGGAGACAATTCAAAGAGCCAAGGGCCAATGACTTTCAAGAAATCAAGAATAAGTTAGTCATGCCAATTACTGGCCTACGTCCACTAATTTCAAGCGACTCTCATTTTTCAAAAGAACAACACAAAGACATACAGGGGGCATTTGGTCCGAAAGCGTATAACCTTTTGGCAAAGTCCGGCTATGATTTTTCAGCGCCATCAAGACTCAACAAGTTAAATCCTAAGTTGACAGGAGAAAAAACCACGGGTTGACAGAGGCGCAACACAGATTGAGAAAACAAGACTACCGTGTAGATCAACCCCGTACCGGCTTGGGCTTCTCTCCAGATGAACCTGTGAAAATTCATACAAAAAAAAAAAAAGCGAGCGTGTAACTGCACAATATACTCCTGCAAACGATAAGAGCAATGAAAGTCAACGACCGAATGATAGCCGTGTCTCAGTATTCAACAGGCTCGGCACTCCTAACGCGCGTACTTCCGTCTTTGAACGACTAGGCGAGGCAAAAGGAACTTCATCCGGCAGTACGAGACGACGCCAGCGAGGGTCAGTGTTTGATCGCCTTGGAGATGACCATTCCAAGAAAAAAGGTCGTCTTAACGAGACAAAAGAGCCAAAGAAAAATGACGCAGGTATCTCAATCCCAAGGAGGTAAGACTTCACTTCTAATCATCTCTTCAGGGGGACCAATTAGAATAAAGCAACATGTCGCTAGGGGATCACACGACTCATCCGACACTCCAAATGAAGAAGAGATAGAAGTCATCGTCGGCTCCAATCATGTCAGCATTGATGAAGGTTCCGACTCGGACGTTTCCGAAGATGAGGTCCAAAATGCTCCCCCACAACTTGAAGATGGCGGACAAGCAACTGTTGATGAGCTCAAAGAATTGAATCTTGGCACAACCGAGGAGCCGTGCCCCGTATTTGTCAGTACACTCCTAAGCTCGAAGGAAGAGGAGCAATACTTCAAAACATTGAGTCAATATAAAGATGTCTTCGCGTGGATGTACAAAGAGATGCCAGGTTTAGACCCGAAAGTTGATATCCACCACCTTGGGATAAAACATGGAGCGCGACCGGTAAAGTAGTCACAAAGGGTTCTCCGTCCGGACCTCATTCCTCGCATCGAGATAGAAGTGAATAAACTGATCGACGCCGGTTTTATTAGAGAAGTTAAATACCCGACGTGGATTTCTAGCATTGTGCCTGTCAAGAAGAAGAATGGCCAAATTCGCATTTGTGTTGACTTTCGAGACTTGAACAAGGCGTGTCCAAAAGATAACTTTCCATTGCCTATCATTAAACTCATGGTTGACGCAACTACAGGACATGAAGCATTGTCTTTCATGGATGGCTCCTCAGGGTACAACCAAATTAGAATGTCACCTAAAGATGAGGAATGCATGGCCTTCCGTACTCCCAAACGAATGTATTGCTACAAGATGATGCCCTTTGGGTTGAAAAATGCAGGACTTACCAACGTGCTATGCAGAACATCTTTGATGATATGTTGCACGACAAGGTAGAATGCTATGTAGATGACCTAGTCGTCAAAATCAAGAAAAGAGAAGAACACTTGACGAACCTCCGGATAGTATTCAACCGCTTGAGGAAATACAACCTAAAGATCAATCCTCTCAAGTGTGCCTTCGGCGTCACGTCAGGAAAATTCCTTGGCTTCATTGTTCGCCACCGTGGTATTGAAGTCGATCCTGCGAAGGTAGACGTCATTCAGAAAATGCCACCACCAAGGAACTTGCAGGAGCTGCGAAGTCTTCAAGGCAATCTCGCGTTCATAAGGAGGTTCGTATCAAACCTGGCTGGAAGATGTCAACCTTTCAACCACCTCATGAAGAAGGACGCCCCTTTCCAGTGGGATGAAGGATGTCAAAATGCCTTCGAAAGAATCAAGAAGCATCTGCTAAATCCGCCAGTCTTGGGAGCTCCGACACCCAGGAAGCCACTCATATTGTACATAGCAGCACAAGAAAGGTCTGTGGGCGCGCTCATGGCACAAGAAAATGAAGAAGGAAAAGAGAAAAGCCCTATACTAGTTAAGTAGGACTTTGACTGAAAATGAATTGAAATACTCACCCGTGGAGAAAATCTGCTTGGCACTATTTTATGCCATCAAGAAGTTGAGGCATTATTTTGAGGCGTACTCCATAAGACTCATTTCTCGTGCTGATCCGGTCAAGTTCGTGATGTCAAGACCTGTGCTCTCCGGGAGATTGGCAAAATGGTCCATTGTGTTCAACCAATACGAGATAGAGTATGTGTCCCAGAAAGCCATCAAAGGATAAGCTCTTGCAAACTTCCTAGCTGATCACCCTGTGCCGGCTGAATGGGAGATATCCGATGACTTTTCCGACGAAGACGTCTTTTCTGTTGAAATCCTCCCGGCATAGACAATGTTTTTTGATAAGGCAACATGATCCGATGGAGCGGGAGCAGGCATCGTCTTTGTTTCACCAGAGAGGCAAGTGTTGACTTACTCCATCGTCTTGAGTGAACTATGCTCCAATAATGTTGCCGAGTGTCCAGCCTTGATCATCGGCCTTCAAATGGCTTTGGAGATGCGGATCTTAGAGATAGAAGTCTACGGCGACTCAAAGTTGATCATCAACCAAACCCTCCACGTATACGAAGTCAAGAAAGACAACTTGGTACCTTTCTTCCGGCAGGCGTCGCATCTGCTCAAAGGATTCGTGAGTGTGACCCTGAATCACATCCCAAGGAAAGATAATAGAATGGCAGATGCACTAGCCAACCTAGGGGACCACCTTGGCCTTATCTGAAGGGGAAACCACGAATGTTCATGTGTGCAATAGATGGGTAATTCCTTCACTTGCTATATCCGATCAAGAGGACTCTTATGCTATCACGACCGCTACCACTGATGATGAAGATTGGAGAAAGCCATTGATGGAGTATTTGAAAAACGGCAAGCTACCAGACGATGTTCGCCATAAAACAGAGGTGCGACGAAGATCATCCCGTTTCATCCTGCACAAGGACATCTTGTATCGGCGACCTTTCGAAGATACTTACCAGCGTTGCTTGAACGGTCACTACAAAAAAATACGGGAATAGGAACGGTAAGGTATGACCGTTCCAGTTCCCGTTCCACGTAGGAACGATTGTAGGAACTGTTATGGAACGGTAAACCGTTGATGACGCCACAGTCGTCATAATTGTAATAGAAATTAATAGGAATGGTTGGACCGTTCCTATTAGAGTGCCAAAAATGGCAAGCCAATTTGTACACCTATAACCGTTTCTAAAGGGGACCTGATATATTTTGGACTTCAATTTGGAACACATGTGTGAGATTTGGAACGGCAGGCCAACCGGGAACACTGACCATTACTGTATGTGTTCCAAAGGCCGTGTCACTTTGGACCGGTTGGCTGACCGTTCCAACATGTAGTCCTACAGGAGGCCCTTTTACGCCATGGGGAAAAATATGATGCAATTACCATTCAAATTACGGGTATATAGTAAGTGAAATTGTGTTACAAGTACCGGTCCAAAATGTACTCCAAGTAGGAATGGTATGTTTTTGTTGTGCCTCGTACCATTCCTAATATGCGCTAACGGCTATATTACAATGGTAACTTTACCGTTCCTGCTACCTCTCCTGAGACCGTTCCTAAAGCTGGAACAACGGCTATATTTCAACGGCTAGTTTCGTGTTCCAAATAATATTCCAATGACCGTTCCAATGTTTTCTATATATATGTCCCCCTTCTTTGTCATTGTTCTTATACTTACTCTCCAACTCATTTTGTATTTGTAACTCCCCCCCCCCCCCCCTGATTCTTTATATGGAAAATCGAACATATCAACTACCGAGCGCGAATTTTGGATTGATATTGATAGGTGTTTTGCTCAGGTAAGTATGCAAAATTCTATTATTTATATATATATATATATACAATTTACTCTTGTCATTTAATTGTTGTTGTGAATTATACGTAGGAACAATCATGTTAAGATAGTTGAGGAAATGGATGTATGATCGAAATGTCCTGGGTGTGACGCCGGAGTTTGAGGATGGTGTTACAACATTTTTAGAATGGGCCCAGTCTCAACGTGCATATATGGACAGGGACAAGATTAAGTGTCCCTGCCGGAAGTGCAAAAACGAACAGTTCAAAACACCAGACGAGGTAAATTTGATTTGTGTATGAAAGGGTTTATGCCAGAGTATTACAATTAGACTTTGCATGGTGAGGAGAGGGTGCAGGAATACTTTGAAGCATTGACAGCGCCCCCTCTGCAGCAGCAGCAAACGCCACCCGTTCAGGAGGAGGTTAGTTCGCATTGGAGTGATGCGCCTCAGATGGATTGGGCGCAGAGGATGGTATTCTATGCCGGCGGGCCGTCATTCTGGTCTTCGTACAACCAGGAGGGACCGACTGATGATGGTACTCGGTATTGTCCATCTGATGGGGGTCCTAGTTCATATTACGATTCGGGGCCCTATGATTATGTGTCTGGCTTGTCAGACCGTTTTTTTGATGTAGTTCATGCTGCAGACCAACCTTTGTGGAATGGCTGCACCACCTCTCAGTTGGCGTCAATTGCCTCTTTGGTGAATATCAAGGCCGAATGGGGTTTTTTCGAGCATACATATGATCGGTTATGCCAGTGGGCTGATACTGTAATGCCCCGTGATCACACTTTCCCCGCCGATTATTACAATACGAAGAAATTGATAAGAGAATTGGGTTTACCAGTTCAGAAGATTGATGCTTGCAAAAACGATTGCATGTTGTACTGGAAAGACGATATTGATTTGGAATATTGCAAGTTCTGTGGAGACGCTAGGTACAAGCCCACCAGGAACAGAAATCCGAAACGCAAGAAGTCCCCGTATGCCATTCTTAGGTATCTACCGATTACCCCTCGGCTGCAGAGGTTGTATGCGTCGGAGGTCACAGCAGAGCATATGACTTGGCATGCGAGCCATCAGACGGAGGAAGGATCCATGTGTCATCCGTCCAATGCAGAGGCTTGGAAGCATTTTGACCGGACGTATCCTGATTTTGCAGCTGAACCGAGGAATGTCAGACTTGGGTTGTGCACGGATGGGTTTGCACCGCATAGTCAGTATGATAAAACTTACTCATGTTGGCCCGTGATACTTACACCGTACAATCTCCCACCGGGAATGTGCATGAAGTCTGAGTATATGTTCCTAATGATGGTGATCCCTGGCCCATCGAATCCCAAATGTCTTATCGATGTCTAGTTGGAGCCGTTGATCGAGGAGTTGCAGAATTTATGGCATGTGGGTGTACGTACGCACGATACTGCGACAAACCAGGCATTCATGATGCATGCCGCATTGATGTGGACAGTGAACGACCTTCCTGCTTATGGTATGGCGTCTGGATGGAGTACCGCCGGTGTTATGGGGTGTCCAGTTTGTATGGAGGACACACGGGCATTCTATTTACAGCACGGTCGGAAGGCATGCTATTTTGACTGCCACAGGCAATTCCTACCACAGGGTCATCCTTATCGCAGGAACAAGAAAGCCTTCACTAAAAACCGAATGGAGAGGAAGGTTGCACGTCCGAGTCTGACTGGAGAACAGATCCGAACCCGTGTCGATGCATTTAGTGTTGCTGTCGAACAACCGTTGAGTGAACCAGAAGGCTACAGTGTCGACCATAAGTGGACGAAGAAAAGCATATTCTGGGAGCTTGAATACTGGGGGGCGCATCTGATACGACAGAATCTTGATGTCATGCATATTGAGAAGAATGTGTTCGATAATATATTCAATACTGTGATGGACATCAAGGGAAAAACGAAGGACAATCTGAATGCACGGAAGGATCTGAAGATCATATGTAATCGGCCGGAGCTTGAGGTGGACGAAAGGAGACCGAACGTGATGCCCAAGGCGGTATATACACTGACGAAGGAGCAAAAGAAGAAAATATATGAGTGGATTCGTTGTCTTAGGCTTCCTGATGGGTATGCCTCTAACTTGACCCGTTGCGTCGACCTGAAGGAGTTGAGGATGCACGGCATGAAGAGTCATGATTGTCATGTTTTCATGCAGAAATTGATTTCGGTTGCTTTCCGTGAAATGCTTCCAGAGCACGTGTGGGGGGCCTTGACGGAAGTCAGCCTTCTATTCCAGATCCTATGCTCAACAACACTAAATGTGGCCAAGGTAAAAGAATTGAAAGATAGTGTAGCCGTCATCATGTGCAACCTCGAGAAAATTTTTCCTCCTTCCTTTTTCGACTCAATAGAGCATCTAATTGTTCACCTTCCATATGAGGCGCGAGTTGGGGGCCCCGTGCAATACGGGTGGATGTACCCATTTGAAAGGTAATTAAATAATTAATACTGTTAAATATATACTTATTATTTGCATTTTAATAAATTGTCATATGAATAGATTCCTACGCGATTTGAAGAAAAAGGTGAAAAAATAAAGCACACGTCGAGGCGTCAATTGTAGAGGCTTATATATGGACCGAGGTCGCCTATCAGATGGATGAAGTCGTACCTAATCCAGATGTTGTAATAGATAACCAAATATTTGAACTGCATGACCCAACGGAAATACAATTGGTCGTTGATCATGGAGCAGGGCCATCGCGCTCGCCAGACAGTGAATCCGAAGATGAAGATGAAGATAACTTTGACGAGGCTGAGTCCGATGAAGAGACTTTTTGAATTTTCCAAAAAAATTCTGTAATTTTTTATCACAGTTATTATTAAAATTGTATTTGATAGATGTACTCTGATTATCAGGACCGTTCCTATTTGAGGTACAATATTTCAAATATGACGGCTAATTAAAAAAAATGAGGGAATTTGAATTAGGAACGGCCCAAATTTATACGGACCGTTCCTAGTTGAGGTACAATATTTCCAATATGGCGGCTAATTTAAAAAAATTGAGGGAAATTTGAATTAGGAACGGTCCAAATTTATACTTATCGTTCCTATTTGAGGTACAATATTCCAAATATGGCGGCTAAATAAAAAAATGAGGAAAATTTGAATTAGGAACGGTAGGTGAAAACCTACGACTGTTCCAATCTGTAGTGCAATATTTCCTTCTGCACCCAATGAAAAATTAGTGGGAAATTCAACTATTGGAACGGTACGTTTAAACATGACCGTTCCAGATTATAATAGGAACGGTACCTACGTGAGTGCATTAAAATGACATCATCCTTTATAATAGGAACGGTATTGGGAACACGTCGTCCATTAGGTAACCGTTCCTAGTATTATAATTCCAACCAATTTGTCCGATATCTCAACATCCGTCAGCCGGATCGACACCATTTTTAACACGTACAAGGTTATGGATATGAATTGATGTCCAACGGTCGGATTTTCAATCAGTAACCAGGATTTAAGGATGCATTTGTTTTTGTCTCGATGAATACTGACCGGATACGATAATTCGAGATCCGCACACCGAAATATTTCAAAACGTCATATAATGTATTCTTTTGTGTGTTATATCATATCTAATGGTCTGATTGGAATTTTGACGGTCTGATTATGCCGTGCAGTACAACAATATAGGATGCCAGTTACATCTATGAAATACTAACAAAAAAATGTTTACAAATATACTTCATATTGTGAACGTGTGTCTATTTTTTGGAAATTATTATAGATTTTTATAATCTTTAAACATCCAATTGTATACATTTATTTAATAAAATAAGTGTTCAGAACGTGTTTTCTTAATTTATATTTACTATCTAAGAAGATAAAAAAAAATAATTGCAATACATATAGGAACGGTAATATATGAAAATAGGAACGGTAACTAAATGCATGTCTAAAAACGACGTCGTTTCTTTATTTAGGAACGGGGTTGGGAACACTTGTTATATTATGTGACCGTTCCTATTAGTACAATTCCAAGTACTAAGTATTTGGAATTGATATGGGAACGGTAATTTTTAATTTAGGAACGGTCGGTATTGGGAACGGTTATGGGAATGGCTGTACTACTAAGTGACCGTTCCTATTTAGGTCAACATCATCAAAACGACATCGTAGTATGGTTAATACGACGTCGTTTTCTTTATTTGGACCGCTGATAGGAACGGTCAAGGAAAATATGACCGTTCCAAAAAAGTTATATAAATTAAACCCTTGGCTGAATTTTTCTCACTTTCTCCTCTCTCACTCTCTCTCTCTCTCTCTCTCTCTCTCTCAGAATCTGTCTCTCTGCCCCTTCAGTACTCCGCCTCCGTCGCCACCTCACATCTGCCTCCATCGCCGCCGTACATCCGCTCTCTCTGTCTCTCGCCACCACCACCACCACCACCCTCTCTCTCTGACTCTCGCCAACCCAACCCCACCAGCACTCGCGGCCAGCCACCACCCCACTCAGGTTCTTCACTCCATTTCAGAAATTTTGTGTAATTCAAGGCCATTTATGTAATTTCATAAATTTTTTGGTTATTTTCTATAGCTTATGTAAATTTTAGGATAACTTCTGTAATTTCTGTAGATTTTAGGTAATTTTCTGTAATGATATGTACATTTTAGGAATTTCTATTAATTTCTACAATATATGTTGTAATTTCTGTTAATTTCTTTAAATATTGGTTAATTTTTGTAATTTGTGTTGTAATTTTAGAAATTTATGTAAATGTTGGTAATTTCAGAAAATTTGTGTAATTATGTAATGTTAGGGGTATGCAATTTTTGTGCATTTTCTGTTAATGTATGCAATTTCAGTAATTATTATGAATTTTTTGTTTTTTTTTTTTTTGAATTTTCTGTAATTATTTCTGGAATTTTCTGTTTTCTTTGTGAATTTTCTGTAATTATTAGAAAATTCAGAAAATAATTAGAAATTTAATATAATTATTAGAAAATAATGTTATGAAAATTCTTCGAAAAATCGAAAAATAATGTCATGTAAAATTCTATACGAAAGTGTTTTAAAAATTCTAAAAATTTTAATTTTTTCTGTTTTTATAATCTGGAAGTTTAAATTTTTTTCAAATTCTGAAAATTTTTTGAATTTTTGTAAAATTGTATGTAATTTTCTGTACATTTAAAAAAAAAAATGGGTGATTTTCTATGAAATATTAATTTTCTAAAATTTGTTAATTTATGTAATATATATGACATTTATGTAATTTCTACAATATATGAAATATATGAAAAATCTGGAATTTTGAATTTTGTAAAAAATCTGGAATTTTGAATTTTTTAAAAATCTGGAAATTTGAATTTTTTAAAAATCTGGAATTTTTGAATTTTTTTCAAAATCTGGAATTTTGAATTTTTTTAAAATTTGAAAATTTGAATTATTAAAAAATCTGGAAATTTTGAATTTCTTAAAAATTTGGAATTTTTAAGGATTTAAAAATCTGAAAATTTGAATTTTTTAAAAATCTGGAATTTTGAATTTTTTAAAAATATGGAATTTTGAATTTTTTTGAAAATTTGGAAATTTGAATTTTTTAAAAATCTGGAAATTTCAATTTTTAAAAAAATTCCATAATTAAAAATAGGGTTAATTGTAATTTTCGTCCTGTAATTATAGGTGTTTGGCATTTTGGTCCTTTAAGTTTCTAGGGTAGCAAAATAGTCCTTTAACTTTTTAGTTAATTGCATTTTCCATCCTGTAATTATAGGTATTTGGCATTTTGATCCTTTAACTTTCTAGGATAGCAAAATAGTCCTTTAACTTTTCAATTTTCGCGATTTTTCGTCCTCTGGTCGCTGGATTTTTTAAACCTTGTCGGAATAATGGCACGCGATTAGGTTGATCTTCTTGAGTGATACCACATTCAGTCATTGCCCCTTCTTCCAGTGAGTTTAAAAGCCTCATGTTTGAATCGCGTGCCATTATTCCGGCGACCAGAGGACGAAAATTAAAAAGTTAAAGGATTATTTCACTACCCTAGAAGCTTAAAGGACAAAAACGCCAAATGCCTATAATTACAGGAAGAAAAGTGCAATTAACCCTTAAAAATATGATAATTTGAAGGACTTAGTGCAATTTTAGGGTAAAATTATTGTATTTAGTATAAATATGTATAGTTTTAGAATTTAGTTTGCATATATATTAGAATAAATTAGAAAATTTTTCATTAATGAAATTAATTGATACTTACATGTATTTTTTAGATAATGTCTGGTCGGGATTTTCCACCTCGAGGAGGTGGACGTGGCTGTGGTCGTGGTCGTGGTCGTGGCCGCGGTCACGGCAAACCGGCTATACCACCGGCCGGTGTTGCTTCCCAGGATGGGGAAGCAGTGTTTCGACCACCACCACCACCGGCAGAGCAGGCACCCGCACCACCTGCGCCGGATCAGCAGCCCGGTGCGTCTACCACTGCGCCGGATCAGCAGCCCGGACCATCCACTACTGCACCGGCGGTCGATCCGCCCGTCCATGGGCTGCCCCACCATCACCACCCCCACCAGCCCCACCACCATCCGCGCGCCAGTACATCACACTCGCCGATGCGAGGTACAATTTATATTTTTAATTTTTTTTTGTAATTTAAATTAATTCCTTTATGTCATACTAATTATTTTATAATTTCAGTCGTGATCGGAAGATCCACGAGCGCATGTACGCGGTCGTGCGAGGACACTATCCCCATCCTTGGGGCAGTTTGCGCAAGGTGCCACCAAAGCACCAGCATTTCTGGTTTGAGAGTTTGAAGGTAACGGTAATTAATTTTTGTTTTTAAATATTTTAACAATCTAAGTTAATATATATATATATATATTAATATTTTTTTTAATACAGATGACGTACTAGTGGGACGCCAACGATGAGTCGATGTTCAAGATCTTCCACGTTTGGGTGGGGACGTTCTTGAGGAAGAAGTTCATGTTTGCCAGACAGTCCCTGCGGAAGCCTCTATGGCTGGCGAACGAGGTCTGGCGGCAGTTGCTCCTATACTGGGATTCCCCGGAGTTCAAGCAGGAGCAAGAGAAGAACAAGGCGAACCGGAACGCCAACCAGCCGCATCCGCTACTATGTACCGCGGGGGATCTGTCTCCGTCTGTATGCACAAGCGGAAAATGGTAAGATATCTAATGTTATTTCAATTATTTATTACTATTAATTAAAATTGTAATAACTTTTTCCCATTTCTTTTTACATGAGGAGCAGCTCGGCCGACCAGTGAAGCAGATGGAGTTATTCTCCAAATGCCACAAGAAGAAGGCCGACGACGGCTGGAGCGGGTCGAGGGCAGCGGAGGTGGCGGTAAGTTGTAATTAATACATTCTAATTTAATTTTTTAAATATTTGAAAATTTTCTAATTTATTGTAATTATTTTTGCAGGAGATGTTCCAGAAGATGATGGAGGATCATCAGTCTCAGGTCCCGTGCAACCCTGAGGATCCTGCTTCTGAATCAGAGGGTTCGGTGGCGCAGACCGAGCAGCAGATGTGGCTCACTTGCATCGGGGGCAAGAACAAGGGCCGGGTATTTGGTCTTGGTTCTGAGGCCCTGGGTCTTAGCCAGACCGTTACCTCGCCATCACCATCGCCAGCGCCCGCGCCAAAGCCAGCGCCTTCGTCAAACGTGGAGGGTCGATTGGGCCGCCTCGAGGAGATAATGGCGGACCTGATGGGCATGATGAAGAACATGCAAACCAGTCGCTCCAGCGCCGGCCCGTCACGGCCTCCTAGAGACCCCACCCTTCCAGACATTGACGAGATGGACGAGGGCGATGGGGACGAGGAGTAATTATGTATTTTTTTTATTTTGATTTTTTGTAATCAAATCGGATAATATTCTTATTTAATATAATTTTTATTTCTAAATTATACATTTTTTCATATTTAAATATTAATTATATAATGAAAATATTATTAATAATTTAAATGATAAAAACTATTAATATAAAAAAAAATAAATAATTCATTATTTAGGAACGGTACTTTAGACGGTTAATCAGCGCACGGTACCGTTCCTATATTTGACTTTTTCAAAAACTTACCGTTCCCAATGCAGATGAAACAACCATTCCAACTATACACGTCAACCGTTCCTAAAGACGAAATCTACCGTGCCTAATTGTATTCCAAAATTAATTCTTTCGTGGTTAAGCTTTCGTTCTAAAGACAATACCCAAAACCGGTCCAAAATGGTATTCCAAAGTTAGAGTGCTAAAACCGTTCCTAAGTGTCGTGACAAAATATATTCCAGTTGCCGGTCCTAATCTCTACAACTAACCGTTCCTACATGTATTCTAGACACCATGCTAAATTTTATCTACAACATAAGGGTACTATTCCAAAAAATGTTCTAACGACCGTTCCTAATTTCGCGATTTAGTTTCGATGCTACCGTTCCTAATGTTTACAAAGTGTTCCAAATGCAAAAATATAAATTTATACGTACAAAGGTAATTAGGAACGGTAGAACGAAAATGTGCCAAAAATCGTTCCCAAATAGGAACGGTAAACTAGTTACCGTTCCTAATAATTAGGATCGCCTCTTATTGCCACGGATAGCCTCCCGTTCCTCAATCGTTCCTAATTGCAATCCAAAAGGTTCAAGTGAAGTATTTACCGTTCCAAATAATAAAAAAACCGTTCCTGTTACCGTTTCAATTCCCGCTTTTTTTTTTGTAGTGGGTGAGAAACCATCGAAGCCATGTCAGAAGCTCATTCGGGGATATGTGGCGCACATTAATTCGGCCCGAAGCTCCACTTCAGAATCAAAAGGATGGGTTACTATTGGTCTACAATGGTCAAGGATTGCCTAGAATACGCGAAGAAATGCGAGTCCTGCCAACTGCACGCCAACTTCATCCATCAGCTGCCAGAGCCTCTATATCCTACAGTCGCTTCATGGCCATTTGACGCATGGGGACTTGATGTCGTGGGCCCTAACACTCCTAAGTCATCTGTCGGGCACATCTACATTCTTGCAGCTACCGACTACTTTTCAAAATGGGTTGAAGCCGTTCCACTCAAAAAAGTAAAGAAGGAAATTGTGGTAGACTTCATCCGCGTCAACATCATCTTCCGGTATGGGGTGCCTCGGTACATCATCACCGACAACGGAAGACCTTTCTACAACAAGGCGATAGCCAAGCTATGCGCACAATTTGGCTTTAAGCAACACAACTCTTCAATGTATAACGCCGCGGCGAATGGCTTGGCGGAAGCTTTCAACAAAAACTCTTTGCAACCTCTTGAAGAAGATGGTGTCGAAGTCGAAGAGAGACTGGCACGAAAGGATAGGCGAAGCACTATGGGCGTACCGGACGACACATCGGACCACTACTCAAGCTACTCCATATTCCTTAGTCTATGGTGTTGAAGCCGTCCTTCCCTTGGAGAGTCAAATACCTTCGTTCCGCATTGCGATACAAGAAGGACTCGCCACTGAAGACAATGCTCGTCTAAGGTTGGAAGAGTTAGAAGCACTAGATGAAAAAAGACTTGAGGCTCAGCAACAACTTCAATGCTATCAAGCCCGCATGACGAGAGCGTTCAACAAGAAAGTTCGACCTCGGACATTTCAAGTCGGAGATTTCGTCCTAGCAGTAAGGCGACCAATCACCCTTACACAACGAATGGGAAACAAGTTCGTGTCCAACTGGGATGGCCCTTATGTGGTGAAAGAAGCCTACATGAATGGTGCCTACAAGTTGGTCGATAAAGATGGCCTGCGGATTGGTCCCATAAACAGCAAGTTCTTGAAGCGTTAGTACCCCTGAAGACCACGCTCCATGACGCATGAGCCTAAACTGCATGTTACTCCTGGCCCGCATGAGTATAAACTGTGCACGGCAGACATCCTGTAATAAATATAAATAAATAAATAAGAAAATTCAAGTTTCTTTGAACTACGTTTTGACTTGATCCCCTCACGGGGTACGTAGGCAGCTTGGGTATATGTTCCTAAGTTCAGTCATATCTTCAAACAAATTCGTTGTTGTTTTAAGCAAGCTCTCTTTCCCACAATGAAAGGCAAGCGAAATACACTCTAGCGGTATCGAGCATACTAAGCCATGTTGTGCATGCTAAGTCGTGCTCTTCTCGAGAAGAAATCAAGCAAAAAATGAAGAAAGACGGCTGAACACGCCCTAACCGTGTTAAAAAAACACGGTTGTGTCCATGGGGCAAGCAGAACACGGCCGTATTGGAAAGAAAAGGGTCTCGCCGGAGACAGACCGAGAGAAAACACGCCCTGGCCGTGTCAGAGAACACGGTCGTGCTCTCAGTCATCATAAAAAAAAAAATTCTCTCGGGAAAGAAGAGGGCGATGCAAAAGGTTTGGTCGATTTCATACCCAAGGTAAACAAGTTTTGAAGTTCCGATTGATTTTCAATGTGCATTACAACCGTTCGTATCATGGCTAACGACAACGAGAAAAGAAATGCTCCAAATGTTACAATAAGCCAAATTCCGAGAAGAGATTACGTAAAAGAAATACTTTTATTGCATCAAGGAGTTTGTCTACATGGAGGAGAATGAAAAGACAAGAAAAGGATAAAGATAAACATTGAATTCCGAATATTCAAGCAAATAAGCTAAAGTTTGCTAAATCTTTCTTCGACTCCTAAAGAAATGCTTCCATCTTCTCCAATACTTCAATCTCCTTTCCGAAAAGATAAGGGGTGTTTTCGAGCATTGAGATCTTCTCTTTCTTAGTCGCCACTTCCCTCTGCAAGTCGGTCAAGTTCTCTTTGGCATCATGAAGTAATGAGTTGATGGACTCCTCCTTGTGTTGCAGTTCCATGAGTTGTTTCTTCAATACGCCTTGTTGGTTAAAAATTTGGAGGATCTCGGCTTCAAGACTCTTCACCTTGTCCTCATGCTCCTTCTCTTGTGCTTCAGCAGTCGAAAGATCACCTTTAGCAAGTGAGAGAGACTTCTCATAAACCTCACGCGTGATGTTCTGAGTAAATTCCAACTTGGTCTTCGTGTAATTGGAAGCACCGTCAAAGAAGACACTCAAGTGACTCTCTAAAAGGGATACGTCCTTCATGTAGACGGCCATCTCCTTGATCAAAGCATCAACAATTTGTCTCACCTCGGGAAGTCGTTCAAGGGGGGTCATCGTGATCTTTTGGCATATGGATTCCCAATAGAACTTGAGCAACAACCGTTCTACTTCCGTTTTGATAGCTTGAGGGCAGAAATCATGGGAAGAAGGTGGAGCCTCAAAAGTCTTCTTTGGCTTCTTCAAGACATCTTCTGCGTGGGGCAACTTCTCCACGATGGCCGGTAGCACAATCTTCGGGCCTTTGCTAGAAGTTCCGACGGAAAGAGGCTCATCTCATGGAATAAGTTGCAATTCACCGTGCAAAGTGGCGTTCATGCCGGGCAAGTTAGATGCACTAGTCCCATTCACCGAGCCAACGCTGCCTTTCGGAGTTATGGGAACTCCTCCTTCAAGACCCGCAAGCTGAAACAATAAAAAGAGGGGGGGAGTGTTATATAAACAAAAGAGAAAAAGATCAAGAAAAGAAAGAGATAGTAAAGGAGAATATAGTGAAAGTAGTGTGGCGATATATTTATGTAGAGCGCCAACTCGTCTAAAGGCATGAAAGAACTGGGAACGTCCTCAAAGAACGAAGAATTCACACTAATTGCATCTAAGTCAAAAACCTTCTCAAGTGGTTGAGGATTGCTAAGTTGCTCGTTCGAGATGGATAACACGGAGATCACATCATTTTCACTGGACAAAGCACCAAGGGGAGTGTCCACAAGCACGTTGTGTCTTCGTTTAGGAGCGGCAGTGGCGGTCTTCGTCTCATCGATATTGACGGTAGGGATGGCTCGATTCTCTTTGGGTTCCTTGTCCAAACCAGGAGGATGATTGAGTTTAAGAACAACTCTTGTACTCTTCTCGGGGTGAATCCTATTGCACTTGGTCCACCACTCCATATACTCCTTCGTGACGAGGGGAGATGAAGAAATGCTACCGGGAATAAAAAGTTTAGATGAAGCACCGGACAAAGTGGAAGATTGCCAAAGTCGCCCAAGTTCCTTCAAGCTACAAGTCAAGATCTCCTTCTTCAAACGCCCCGGAACGTCTTGGCAGAAACCAAATCGACGGCTAAAGCGGTGGGGACCGTAAGCTTCGACAATGGAGTTCGCCTCAATCCGAAGTGTCAAATAGTTAGAGCGCAAAGCGACGAAGAGGTCCTTGTAGGTGTTCGATAAGCTCGTGTCGTCTACCAACAAAGTGGGGCCTTGATGATGGAAGTGCACATACAGAAGCCTCGAAAGATTGATGCAATGAAATAAGTTGCGTGCCTCGGCAGGTTCAAAATGTCTAGCCATGTTCTCCCCCGCGTACTTCACCATTTGGGCTCCAATGGGTTCAAGCTTGGGTGGAAAGTGAGTCTGAAGATAACACCCAATCCAACTATACATGTAATGAATGGGAAAGACGGCGGAAGACTCGGACAAATTCGTGGAAGTGGACATATCCTTAAGGCCTCGATAGATGCTCGCCAAGACAGTGATAGCCAAAGAAAAACATTCACCATGAGCCATCCTACTTGCAAATTTGAAAACGGAAGCATGCACCTTACCAACTTTGCCGTGTGGAAGGACAAAACTACATAGCCAACACGAGAGAAAAGCCGCCACATAGGTCTCGTCTCGTATGTCCTCCGGAATCTGCAGTGCGGTAAAAGGCTCATCATAATCCTTGCTCCGATGTAGGTTCAAAGCGTCGACGTCACCACTAGGATTACGAGAAAGCTTGGGCTCGTTGACTCTCTTCCGAGAAGAACGCAAAGGAGGCGCGGCGTAGCGAAGAGGTCCTTTGAGCCAGAAGTTGACCCAATCAGAAACAAGTGCTCCATTCGTGTCTTTAGGAAGGCGGTGGTATGCCAAAAGCAAGTATTTGCAGCTTCGTGGGATGGAGGGCTTACACGCTTCATCGCCTAGCAAGTCCTTGGAAGAAGGGACAACCTCGTCGTAAAATTCTCCACGCACGGGTAACCCACAAAGTCCACGGATGTTCCACAATGAAATGGATATCTCTCCGACGTCGGCATGTAAAGTGTTCGTAGAAGGGCACCATAGCTCAAGGAAGGCTTGGAGAACATGCTTGTTGCAGACGTACGTGAAAAGAGATGCGTGCACGGCTGCGTGAATCTTGGTGGCATGAAGAATAGTCTCGTGATGACCAAGCACGTCTTCGGTCCACTCCCAATAGCCGGGGTAAAAGGATACTTCGCCATACTTCGATTAAGAGGTCCTCCATGAAGTCCCGTTGGTGGCAAGGTGGCAGTTCGGAAGAACAAATTCGGTATCGGCCTTGATGTCATGAAGAGAGGACTTGAGCAACAATACCTTGACTTGAGAAGAAACATTCGAATGGGGGTCAAGCGTGTCTTTCATCACCTCTTCGGACCACTCATGAAGATGCATGGACTTGGACAAAGAACGAGACTTGGAGGGACGGGTAACATTGGTCGGCTCATGAACGCATAGGGTGGTGCCTTTCACTTTGAGATTGTCCTTACCGATTCGGATGATGATGCTTGGGAATGGCTCGGTACGATCTTCGAAGTCCACGTCTCCAAAAAAAAAAGAGGAAGAAGAAGAAGAAGAGAGAAGTATGAAGAAATTAGGAGTCAAGGAATATGTGTACGTGTGCACGTGCATGAAAACAAGTAGCGTGAGCCAAAATACAAAGAATCTCTCACGGTCAAATTCATAAACACTTTGTGAGCAAGATTCCACGGAAGCCTTTGTAAGAAAAGATGAATAAGTTCATACCAATTTATGTTTAAAGGCATCGAGCAACGACGAATTCTGTTCGCGGAGGCAAAATAGGAAGAGATCAACGTTCTATTTGTATTACCGTGAAGAAAACTCATTGATGGTCATAGTTTTATACTTGTATTCCAAAGCTAAGATTTGGAGACTTTCCATCAATTGCCAACACGTGAGCTGAGAAGGTAATAATGAAGGAAGATTTGCATTGCAAAAGAAATTGACATTACATAAGGAAATATGGAAAAGTCTGATTATGTTGCTGAAAAAAAGATAAAAAGAAAAAACGGTGCGCATGGTACATGGTCGTGTAATGGAAATATTGCATTCCATTTTCTACATTGTAAACAAGGCATGAAGATTTGGTTTGCTACTGTCCGAGAATTTGTTGAAAGCTAAATTGGGCTTTAATGGACCTATATTCACAAGAAAAGGAGAAGAAAGAAATGACAAACAAAAAAAAAATTCCAAGACTTCAAGTCACGCCTTCGACAATAATTGGCATGTTCTTCGCCGAGCCTTGAAGTGGGGGCATCTGTTGACGTCAAAATATTTTGGAAAAAATCACCAATTAAAGCCCAAGATAAAAAAAGTCCATAATAAATTTGGTCTCGTCATGAAGAAATTAAATTCATAAGCCCATATTAAATTTGGGCCTTATATATTTTTATGGGTCAATTCAAAATAAAAATATATATTATTTTGGATTGGCTAAATTGGGCCAAGTACATGTTCAAAAATATAGTCCATCAGAAGACTAATCCATGTCAAAACCCGCGATGATAAATCCTAATGGAAAAGCCCAAGCTGCTAAAGCCCAACTCATTCCTATAAATAGGGGCCTCAACCTCACCAAAAAGACATTCAACACAAGCAAAATCCAGCAAGAGCAAGTCCAAAACTTTCTCCGACGACGAAGCTCCGCAACGACAAGGCTTTGATACGAAATTTCAAAGTACTACGTGATCGCCTTCTACAAATCAAGAGGGAGATTACACATCCGATTCAAGAACAAGCTTCAAGCCCTTGAATCGACATTCGTAGAGAAGAATCAGGGGGTTACTTTAAATTCACAGATTGTAAACCACTTTATATTCAAATTAATATATCGTTTGGTCCATATTTTTCTTGTCGTGTAATAATTTTTTGCAGACACGAAATTTGTGTGAACAATAATGCATCACCCTTAATAAAAGTAAAGTTCATTGTAGTATGTAGTACTAGTTAAAATCACCTATTAGATTATCTGAGTGAAAATTATACATGTTCAGAGGTCCAAAGTTTAGAATTAATTGTAGCTAGTGTTGTTGAAACTCCAATTGAGTATGAAACTGAAGATGATACAACGTCTTTGCTACCAATTACGCGGAAAGAAGCACGCATAGCGGCAATAACCCTTCACAATTTTTTGTTGCAGTATGAGAACGCAACACTGCAGCTTTTGGATGCAGTAAGGAAAGTTAGAGATGAAATGCAGTTAGATTTAATTTTTTTTTTTAAAAAAAAAAAAACAACAATAGAATCATATTTTACTAAATTTTCCTAGTTATATTTGTAATGTTATAGAATTATTAATTTATAATATTGAAGGGACCATAAATTTATAGAAAGGTCTTCCAAAAAATTATTATCTTATTAATTTATCAAAATTATTAATTTAGACCTTGGGCCCAAGTCGAAACCGAGAAAAATATTATTTTAGAGAGGTTATTAATTTATAGAGGTTCTACTGTTTATTGAAATGATGCTTTTTTGCAAAATAAGAGTGAAAATATTTTCACATTTAAATTTCTAATGAAAGGGGTAAAATGGACATTTGCTAACTAAAAATAACAGTATAAAAAACCAAAAATGTTGTCAATTCGCACCACGCGCACGTGTTCATCACTATCCATTAAAATCTAACAAAGAGGGTGTATTTTGCTGCCTTCTAAATAAAACGGGTAGTTTTTGCCTATAAACATAACACAAGAGAATTTTGCGTTATTTTCCTAAAACACAGGGGGTGTTATGCAATTTACCCTAACCAATAATTGATTATTTCATATTCTTATTATGTTTTATGGTTAATATTTCTTTTAAAAATAATGAAAATACTAATCAGTAGTTAAACATAGCAGGTTTGATACGTGTGCATAATTTATATTTTGTTCCATTTATTTAAGTATAAGAAAGGTAACAAAAATAAAATAAAGAATTTATTCTCCAACAATTTATCAATGAGCGATTCTCCAGAAAGAAATCCAAACACTCCCTAAGTAGGTTAATGTACACAAAGCTCAAGAAAGCTAAATACTACCTACAACTTAACTGAAACTTGATGGCGAGGCGAGCCAGCTCAAATATACTTGTAGCTCATTGGTGACCCAATCAACCCAACTGACATGTCAACATCACTTTTCACTTCGGGTAACACCTCAATTTGGAGACACATTGGCAAGGGATAAGCATGTCAGATGGAATTTCGATATAAGACCATATATACTAGCCCCCAACAAGTTAATAGATTTCCCTCTAAATAGACGATTTTTCTGATGATGCGGTAGTTCCGATTCTTGCTCATCTGAAATATAAATGGTGTGACATACAACCGGATCAATGTAATCCCATAAAATTAGACTTCTCTAATAATAATTCGATAAATAACAATACCGGGCTTAAGAACCCCTAATGATGCATCCAGCTCCTACATAGGAGTTTAAGTATGTCAAATGATGTAACTTGGCTTCATAACCTCACTTGAGTTTACTTATTCAGTTTACTAAATCACTAACATGTCAAATCTCTCATTTTCATAATACATACCAAGTTTGTTTATCTAAGACCTTCCTATTTAAACAATAGTATTATACAAACTAATGACCTCACAAATTAATCACTATTAAATATCAATTTTGCCTTCCTCAAATAAAATAGTATTGACTCAAATAAAAAAAAATTAAAAAAATTAAATTTCATAGTTGATTTATTCAAATCGATAATCATACACACCTCTAATCATCACATTAAGGTCAATTAAGATAACATCATCCAATTACTAAAAATAGAAAAGGTTGACTTAAAATTAAACTAATAACCAAAATCTTGAAGAAAATCTAAACAAGAATTGAAATTGTACCCCAATAAGTCAATTTAACCGCTTCCCACTGGTGCTCGTTCCAATTGAATTTTCTATTGCAAATCCTATTTCATCTTTTACTCTATTCAACATATATTACGTCACATGTATAAAAATGACATCATGAAGTTTATTTAGAAAAAAAATTATTCACACGGCGCGTATATGCTGAATGAAATTGTAGAAAATGGAATAGAATTCGCAATAAAAAATCGACAGAATCCAGTCATCACCACCCCTAGCTATAGAGCCATGACATGTTGAGTTCCAAGTGAAGGTTTCTTCTTCAAAAACAGATAAGACCTTGGAATTGCATTGAATGATGCAAATCCCTCAACCACCAGACCATATTGCTTTAGTCATGCAAAGACATATATGCTCTTGCAATGGGAATTCTCAATTTTAACTCTATATATAGGACTGATGTAAGAGCTATGGTTCTCACCAATCCCACATCAAAATCTTCTCCTTTCTTGTGAGTGTTTGCTTCTTCACAAAATGAAGCCTACATCTTTTATTTTCCTTAGTGCTCTTTTAGCCCTTCTTCTCATCTCCTTTGCAGCAGCCAATGATGCAACTCAGAACGACGACGGGGCAAATCAAGTAACCAATGAGAAACAATCGTATGGTGGTCCGGGCAACGGAGGTGGATGGGTGGACCTGGTGGTGGGTGGGGTGGACCTGGTGGCGGGTGGGGCGGACCTGGTGGTGGATGGGGTGGACCTGGTGGCGGATGGGGCGGACGTTGCCGTTTCGGCTGCTGCCGCCGTGGTTATGGTGGAGGGTGCTTCAGGTGCTGTTGGTCAGCTCAAGAAGCATTAGCCTACATGCAGAATGAAGTTAATCCTTGATCACGTAAAGATGTCCATGTGCATCATATGACTTGAATAAAGTGCATGGTTTATTTACGTACCCAAACTATAATAAAATGAGTGTATTATGTATCAATATTAGGTTTTTATAAAGTTTGTGAGACGTAAATTGCAATAAATATCATATTTTCAGTTTGTATTCTCTGTCGTACGGCCTTCTTACTTATCTTTTCTTTTAAATTCATTCGTCGGTGATTCTTTTTTTCTATTTAGAATTAACAATAAGGCATCGCTAGCTATGTTAATATATTGTTTAATATATCAATAGCTAATAATTGATTATTTTAATTATTATTATGTTTTATGGTTTATATTTTCTATTTCGAAATAAGAAATTTCTTAATCAATAGTTAAACAGAGCACGTTCGATGTATGTGTCTAATCTATATTTTTTGTTCTATTTATTTAAGTATATGAAAGATAATAGAAATAAAATAAAGCATTGATTAAAATTGCTAATTCTTAAATATTTTTATTATTGTTAAATTTGCATGAATGAAATATTATTGACAGAAAAAAGGCTAAATTAGAGATAAAGATTTTGTGTAAAAATAATTATTCTAACCCCTCGCACTTAATTAATAGTATATTGTCCTGATAGTATAATCTCATTGGGATGTCAAAAAATCAACTTGGCCCTCTAAAATAATTATGCATATTCTATTTTAAACAATAATTATCAAATTGATTTATTAACTAATTTATCAGATTTTGTAACTCACTAATACAAGCATAATTAATTTGCGAATGAACATAACTTAGTTCTCGAAGATGAGTACCTGCGACTATCATGGTTCGAATCTCATCAATATTTGGGTATTAGTTTACTGTAATAGTAATTATTGTTAGTCATATATATTTGTTATTAGTAATTAACTATACTATTTATTAATGAACGATAATTGAAATTCATTATATAATTATAAACGATTAACTAAAAAAATTCATGCCTATTTATTTTTCACCTATTCTCGAGAGAGTTCTGTCAAAATATTATCAGAAAAAAATTTCACAGAGTAAAAATAAAATTAATAGAATTATTTTCTTCATGCAATGCATATTTAAAAGAAAATAAAGGAAAAAAACAATAAATAGGACTTATTAAAAAAATAAATTTATACAATTCTCAGATGTAAGTTTACACACGCGAAAATTGCAAAACTAATCCCCTAATTTAAGATCATTTATACTTGACTCCATATTTTACAAAATTTTAAAATTAAACCTCATATTTTGTTAAAAATTACAGAAAGTATCCAAAATATTGGCAAAAAGACCCCAACTTTAACCTCACAGCTCTCTGACGGAGTCACGGAGGAGTTGGACTCGAGCTCAACGCAGACATGCGTGCTATTACCAACCCTTCCTTCCTTATCCACCACCACCACCACCCCTCCCTCGCCTCCGCCGTCCTTCGCTCCCTCCGCCACCGTTTCCCTAACTTTTCTCCCTCTCTTATTAAAGTCAGAGCCCAGTCCAGCTCCACCTCCCATGCCGAACTGGATAATGCGCGAACGGGGCGGTCGGGTTCGCTCGCTTCGCCTCCGACGCATTTGGATGTCACGCAGAAAATTGATGTTAATCCGCCCAAGGGAACTCGGGATTTCCCTCCTGAAGAAATGCGGCTTCGCAATTGGCTGTTTCAGAATTTCAGGGAGGTAAAATTTGATACTATTTTTGTTATTTGTAGTAAAATATGTAAATGCGAGAAAGAGAGACACTACATCTGATGCATTTTGAGGAATGAAGGAATTAGTTAAGACTATTTCTATAATTTTCACATGCACCTATGGAAGAAATTCACCTTCAAAATAAGTTTATAGAAAGATATGATAATTGCCCTGATTCTTATTTTTGAAATTGTAATCTCAAAGTAATTTTCTGGTTGTTTCAGGTTTCGCAATTATTTGGTTTTGAAGAGGTTGATTTTCCAGTACTAGAGTCGGAGGCACTGTTTATTAGGAAAGCTGGCGAGGAGATTAGAGACCAGGTTCTTCTTGTATTTGCTTTGGCAACCTTGTTGATATATTTCTTATTTATTTATTTTCATTAGAATGTGGAATTAGAGGGCGATTAAAAGACATATAGCTTTGTAAAAGTTAACTGATAAATTTTGATCATAGAGAGCTTGAACTCATAGAGACTGGTATAGAGATGACACTTACACTTGGCTTCATTTGTCAAGTTTTTTTATATCTAGTGTGTTAGTGCACCTTCCTGATATCCTGCATTTCGAGTGGCACCAATTCCATGTTTAATTACAATATGATATTGGACAGAGACGATGAAGTGTCAAGATTAGGGAACAATCTGGAAGAGAATGCACAAGCAAATGTATACAACTATCTTTTATCAGGTTACTTATATTGTTCATTTTCTCTTACATGGATGAAGCTTTACTGCTTTGAGGATCGGGGAAACCGTAGAGTTGCATTGAGGCCAGAACTTACTCCTTCTCTGGCAAGGCTAGTGATACAGAAAGGGTAAGTTTCTTATCTCTCAATTATATGGATGTCTCTATATTTCGTGCTACTTTTGTAGTTCCAGGCTTTTACTTTCCCAAATGCTTAAAATATCCACAAATTATTTATATGTTATTTATGATTCTTGTATCCAGGTACAGATGCCAGATTTTGATCTCCATGTTTTTTTCTGTCCAGAAAATCTGTATCCCTTCCCCTAAAATGGTTTGCAATTGGACAGTGCTGGCGGTATGAGCGGATGACCAGGGGACGCCGTCGTGAGCATTACCAATGGAACATGGATATTATTGGCGTTCCTAATGTTACAGTATGTCAAGTACATTATCTCTTTACTTTGTACATTTTATGTTCACCTCTTTCCTTTAAGCATAACCAACACATCTATATTACACAGAATTTAGGAGCATCTTTTAGACTTTAGTCTCTCATTCATCTTGATGTCACTATGATCACCCTAGGTGCACTACCAAACTTCTTTAGAAATTATTACTTTTTCTAATTTACAGATACAATTATTAGATCTCAATCTTTTTTCTTAATTATGTGCATTTTTTAAGCTACATTTGAAATTTGAGCACATTATCCAGTTTGTCACTATGGAAGTTCTGCGTATATGCATTCTACTTGACTTGGCCAGTCAATTAGTGCCACATTTTTTACGTTTATAGAGATATAGATTGTCTTGAATGAATACAGTATATTGAACCTAAAATGAGCTTGAATGTCTAAACCTACTTATTCTATGTACAAGCTTGAATTGAAGATTGACTTGATATCATGCATTCATGCTCAAGTTACCCGAAAATGTGCTCAGTGGTGTTGCTCTGATCTTTTTGGTCATTCTATACTGCAGACAAGAAAAGTGCTAGTAACGACCATCTCTATTTTCCTATACTCCTTGTAACGGCATCCAGTGGGTCACGATAAGTGGTTCTGTGTTCTCTGATGTGTTTAAGTGAGGCCTCGCATATGTCACTTTCATACATAATGTTCTTTTTTCCTTTTTCTTTTTCCTTTTTTAATTAAGTTGTAATGAACGTGTGATGCTTAGTAACAACTTTACAAATTTGTAGTAGACATTGTATGATCTGATAGAAGATAAAAAGGGAATCAGTAGACAGAAAGCATTTCTTTTTTCCAGAGTATCTGCAAGTAGAGTTTGGTTGGTGCTGACGTGCTTATTAATTCGAAAAAAGTCAATGTGCTTTAGTTATAAAACTGTGGCATCCATAAGTATGCATTGGTTTTTATGTTGGAAATTTTTCCTAATAATCCATTTCCTATCAGGCTGAGGCAGAGCTGATTTCTTCTATTATCACCTTTTTCAAGCGCATTGGAATTACATCATCAGATGTTGGTTTTAAGGTTTCTAGTCGGAAGGTATGATGTAGATGGTTTTAGTTTTTCCAGAAGAAATATTTTTACATTATGCAGTTGACTGTATTTGCTGTTGTTGGTTTTTCTTTTCTTTTTTTTTTCAATGTTTTTCTTGATAAAGTTTTCTTTTGAGGCTTTTAGGATTTTTGAACTTAAAAACAAGTTTCATAAGATAATTCCATATAAAATTTCCCAGAGAACTGATATAGATAATCGTAATATGCCCATTGTTTCATTTTAGGTTGTATTGTATGATGCTTGTGGTTATCTTATACGAAACCATACATTTCGAGGACAGGGAGAAATAAGACACAAGGCCTATGATTATCCGTCTTTACAAAGTGACATACTTTTCTGTTGGATAGCATGCTGCTCCAAATTAGAAACTGCTCTTCCATACTGATTAGCATTTAGTCACAATTTATCACATACTATGCGATTGTGGCACATGTTTTATGCTAGTGCTAATATATGTTACTGAAAACTACTTGCTCAGGATTCTTATCATGTTTGGAGTTTTATAAATATCAGATGCTCAGTTTCAACTTTGCCGCCAAATTTTATTCGGAACCTTCTTTAAGAAGACATGAGACACTTTTAGTTATAATACAAGCATAAAAGGCTGATTTCTGGTTTACTTGGAACTAAAATCACTTGACTTCATGCTTTCCTCACATGGAAATGAGGAGCAGCAAGATAGCTTTAAGTTTCTGGATGATGCCTTAAAGAATTGTTTATTAAATCATGGTTCAGAAATAAAGATAGATGTGATCGTTCTTTCCATATGCATGTGGCGGATTGTAGGTAATAGAAGTGTAGTACAAAAACATTTGCTTGAGGATCACTGATGTGTTGCCTTATTTATTGTTATCGTTCTCACATCCTACAGGTTTTGCAAGAAGTACTGAGACGCTATTCCATACCAGAAAGTTTATTTGGCAGGGTTTGTGTAATAATTGACAAGGTTAGTCTGATAATGAGGTCTCTATGAATACGCACAAGCATTCTTTCTCATTTCATTCATCTTTCTGTTATTTTATGGTCCATCCTTTTCTTCTTCCTTTAAATTTTTTATCTAAACAGTTGGAAAAGATTCCCATAGATGATATCAAGAAGGAATTGATGTCCGTTGAGTTATCAGAGGATGCAGTTGAAGAGCTGTTGCAAATCCTTTCAGTGAAATCTTTGACAAAGTTGGAAGGTTGGTTCTGACGCACATCCTGGTAGATAACTTGACTATTTTGGTTGTATCAACGGTGTAGAAAGTTTGAAGTGCTGAAGTTTGATTATTCATCTCAAGTTTGACTATTTTGGTTGCATGTTATTGAGCTGACTGGTGATAAATGATGTCAGCAAGATTAAAGTCTAGCAAAGATTCAGTTGTCAAGTTCAGAATTGATACCAAAAATATTCCTGTTAATACATGAAGAGTGAGAAAGTGAAACATGGTAGACTAGGCATGTTAACTTTATCCGGCAACTAGAATGTGTGAATTTATACTTCTTATGAGGTTATATATTTCTCAATAGAAGGGAAAAGATCAGAATGCTTGAGCGCAAGAGTCTTCATTTACAAAGATTATAGCTAAAGTTTGGAAGTAAAAGTTTCATATAGTGGTCAATAGACATCATTTCTTGAGCTTTCCCACTAAGTTTGCTTCGTTGCCTTATCCCTCATAGGCAAGATAAAAATCAACCTCTCCCACAGGTGACCTGATATGACATGTGATGAGAAAGGTAAAGCAGCTTTCCCAGTTCAGAGAGACCGAGTAAACTATTGCTCCTCTAATTGGTAGGATATACATGTGTGGTTTGGTTGTTGGCACGGTAAAACTAAATGTTCTTTTGATCAGGTGAAGTCGTTATCAATATTTTGAGGAACTTTAAATGCCTCCAATTTATTCCTTCACCTGGGTATTTTCTCATTATGTTTATTGCTTCCGTGGAATTCAGCCTGACTATATTACTTGGTTTTGACAAAACGCAGTAAGCTTTTTGCCTGCTTTAAGCATTTGACGAATCCTGCTGCTGGGGATTCAAGTATTCTCCTTATTTTAGTATGTAGAAAGAACATGGAGCGTATTTATGTCTTTTGTCATGCTTAAATTTCTCCTTGATGCCAGCTTGGTCATAGTTTTTCTAGCCCCAGAGACACTGATGCCTCTGCTACAGGCCAAACTCAGATTCTATCATTTACTTTATCAAGTATTGATTGTTAAGGTTCTGTTAGTTATATTCCATGGGTCTGGGTGAAATAAGCGTTTTCAAATCCTTCAGTTACTCTGGAAGGTTGCAATCTTGATGTCTTGCCATTTCCTATAAATCATTACAGAGAAACTTGGATCTTCAGTGGAAGCCCTTGCTGACTTGAAGCAACTATTCTCACTTGCTGAAAAGTATGGTTACTCTGATTGGATCCAGTTTGACGCATCTATTGTACGTGGCTTAGCCTACTACACTGGGATTGTTTTTGAGGTAATATTGTATGTATATATGCCGGTAAACACATCTTGGTGTCTGTTAATGGCGGTATTGAATACTAACAAGAAAACAAAGTTACCGCATAGATGACACTAGCTCAACTAGATTCATTTGGTTTTCAATTGATTATTGCAGTTCTCTTATTCAGGGATTTGATCGAGAAGGAAAGCTGAGAGCTATTTGTGGTGGTGGACGATATGACAGGCTACTCTCTACTTTCGGAGGTGATGATCTCCCAGCTTGTGGCTTTGGATTTGGTGATGCAGTTATTGTAGAAGTGAGTGGAATTTACCCCTTCTTGCTAGAACCATCTGAAATATATCTCTTCATTTCTCATCTCCACCTTTTTATTTTCCTTCCTATTGGTTATTTAGCTGCTAAAGGAAAGGAGACTTCTGCCAGAACTCAGCCCCCAGGTACAGAACATAGTTTGCTCATTGGATCAGGATCTGCAAGGTGCAGCATCTTCAGTTGCCGCTAGACTCAGGGAAAAAGGCCAAAGTGTTGACTTGGTTTTGGAAAATAAACCGTTGAAATGGTAAGTCCGGGACAAGTTTCTGACTTATCACAAGAAAACTTCAAATAATCATGAACCCCATATACAGCAACAAACTTCACTTCATTAACGCTCATACTTTTGTTGGGTTGAATGTTCATACTTCTTCCATTATTTGCTCGCTCACTATATCCCGTGTTCTTTTGTTTTTTCTTCTTGGCTTCAATATTACAGGGTATTTAAACGGGCAGCACGCATAAATGCCCAGAGACTGATAATAGTGGGAAGTACAGAATGGCAAAAGGGCATGGTTAGTGTCAAAATCCTTTCATCTGGGGAACAATATGAGATTAAAATCGATGAACTCGAATAACAGTTATAAGGTTTTAATGTGTTCTCTTGAATAGGCTTACATTTACTTTGATCCCCGAATGCTTTTACTTTCATGTAGTCTTCATCATGTACAACTGAAGTATTATTGTTTATCTGTAAGTTTAGCCATTGGATATTTATTGAGAGATGAATCTGTTTGGTACTAATTCTTATTTTCCCAATTTTTTCTAAAATATTTCTTGGTCAACCAAAAAGTACCTCAATTCTGTCTCATAAGTTTTCAGACATCAGTTGCAGAGGGAGAAATTGTAATATGTATACAACTGACAGGGAGTTTGTATGTAATATTTTAACAATTAAAGGATTATGTTTGTAATATGACAAAACTTCAAGGTTGCTGTATATTCTTTTTATTATTTATTGGTTAGTTGAAACACATCAGTCTGTTTCATAAAAGCAGCCATAAAGTATTTGAAACAATTATTAGACATTATGAAGAATTTTGTCTGTAGAAGAAAATGGAGACCATTTGTAAGTGGAATACATTTTGTCATTTTGAACCTTTTGTGGTGGAAAATTAAGTTGAGAGATTTTCCATAAAAAAAAAAAAAAAAAAGCAGCAACAAAAGTATCAAAGAAGTGGTGCTTGATCATGTCACTTCTCCATCTTAATTTACTACTCCACCCTTTGCAATTTTTAAATGGGTTTAATGCATTTTACCCATTTTTTTGATATTGTAAATGGGTAAATTATACGTTTATAAAAAATAAAAAAAAATTTATCTTCTTATTTTTTTTAAAATAGAGTAATTTCCCTTGATGGGGTAAATTGTTTTATTTAAAAAAATAAAAGGGGTATTTTGTGTTTTTTTTTTTTTCATAGGTGGTGTTTCGTACCTACCCCTTATTATAGGAGGTTATTTGCATGTTTTCTATTTCTAAACTCCTACATTTAGTAGTGCATACCAAAGTACTCAATGAGTGTTTGTGATAACTTATTTTAAGTTTATAAGTTTTTGCTTGAAAATAAGTTGAAAGATTGATTTTGATTTATAGGTTATGCTTTGGAGTAATGTAAATTAAGTTTATTTAAACCAAAAGTTTTGAGTAATTTTCCATCAATTTTTGTAGTTTATTAGAAATAATAAATATTAAGATATTTTTCTAAATACTTGAACTTTAAATCTTTTTTCACTTTTCACTTCTATTTTCAGATACGCTTAATTTTCACTATAATTAAACTTATAATTTTCTTTACAATTTATTTCCACCCTAAGAATAGAAGCCATTGCAAACATTCTCGAACGGTCAACACCTACAAATTAAAAACTTAACTACCTAATTCCGCATTTTCTTATGTTTATTTTCTCCCCTAACTACCAATAGATTCGAGCAACTTATAAAAAAATTATTCTTTAATACCTAATTTTTTTTTATTTCGGGGGAGGTCTTTTAATATTTTCCTACAAGAGTAGGTACATCAAATCAGAAAAAAAAAGACCTAATTCTACATTATTTGAAAAGTTTCCATCTGAATTCAATCTTGAAAATGGGCTCTTATTCTAATTAGAGGGTGCTATTGGGACACCAATTTCAGGCAATTTATTTGTTGGGACTTTCAATGTAAATAAAAATAAATAATTAGTGTCCTGTCACATTTTGTGTTGTTATTAATAGAAAAATGAAAAGGCCTCGAAACAGATGTAGCAAGAAGACAATTATAATTGAATTATCTAAAATTTTGTGTCAGATAATCTAATTTTGTATTTTAAATATATATATATATATATCTCGAAACCTTCAACAATATACACATGCACAACTTAGTAGTACATTCTATGATAAATACCGGTTTGAATTTTCTATTTCAATTTTTATTGTGTGTTCTATTTCGTTTTATATATACATATCAAGTATATATATATATATATATTTTTTTAATAAAAATAATGACATAATTTTATGCATGTGGGCGTGAATCTATAAAATAAAATAAAATATGTTGTATGAATTACAATAGAAAATCTAATTCGGGTTGAATAAGGCTTCAAATATATGTGATGTGAAGAGCTACAATAATAGATTTATATAATAACAAATAACTCAACTCTTTAGTTAAACATAAACTAAGTTAAGATTAGCAATTATTACATTATGATTGTTCTAATCTGAGCCCAATGATGTTGTACGATCATCATTTATGGATCGTTAATGTGAAATCATATAATTCCAAATATGTATAAATACTAGTTCCTCGTACCAAAAAGATAACTTCTGTTCCGTCATATTTTTTTATTATTTTCATATTTTCATCTTACGACCTTGCTGACTTTAGTATTCAAGAGTTATAAGAAATTTTTTTGGTGCGGTTCTTACGATTTCTTATCTTGCAGGTCAAATTTGCTAGATTTCAATCTTATTTAAGTATATTTGGATTTCTCTGCTTGGATTAAACCCTGACGGACTTATAAAATTCAGACACATCAATATAACAAAAGAATTAAGTAAAAAAATATTAATATGGTATACGTTTTTTTAATATTATGATCTCCAAACTTTGTAGTTTTGTTATGTTTTTGTTTTGACGTAAGTTGCAATTTACATTTTAAACCTTTGACTAGAAAAAAAAAAAGAAAAGAAAACTCGAATATATAAGTTTACATGCTGCTTATTTTTTTATATCAACTATCATATTAAATTAACTATATCAGTAACGACATACAAAATTACATAAGTTAACTAAAAATAAAATGAATTCTTCAAATTATAAATAAAAAATCAAACTCTGGAAAGTAAATTATTAGATGTTTCTCCGATTTTTTCTTCTTTTAAACATACATTTATATATATATATATATAAAAGAAATTAAAAATTTATAGAATTGAACCGAAGAGGACGAGATGGTCATTTTACATAGAAGAACCTTTTATCTGTCTGTCAACGTTCTTCATAGGCGGCCGAGGAAAAGGAAAGGCAATCTTGTTTATTCCTGATCGTTCCAACACAAATCTCTCTAATTAACAAATAGCCCACACATAATTTCAAAATTCTAAAACCACCCACTAACTTTCTTTTATTACTATACTAATGTACTTATTTGTGTAACTATTACCAAGACAAATACGTCGATAAATGTTACAATAATAGTCAAAATTTATTAATAAAACCATAAATAAAGGAGGTGTTAGAGAATCACCAGAGTCGTCGACTATCGTAATTTGATCTTTATAAAGATTATAAATATACCGAAAGTACCAAGTGTAAATAAATTTTTGTGTATTGATTGAATACTTGTGGGTGCGAAATCTCTACTTGAAACCACTGATTCTTCTCTTCAAGAACGTGATCTTTGACGTCGGCAACTTCGAAGGTGAAACTCAACATTGATCTCCTTTGACGTTGACTTTGACTTTGAATAACGTTAATTCGGGGGTCGTTGACTTGTTCCCGATTAAACGCTATGAACTTGAGGATATTTGACTTGAATTTGGAATATTTCTCGGTGGATTTGAGACTTTGATCTTCCGCCAAGGTGAACTTCTGTCTTAATAACGTTAATTCGCCGGTCTTCGGACTTCTTGTCGAATTAAACACTGACTTTGGACGATTTTCGCGACGAACGCCTTGAATCTTGCCTAGAACGCCGTGGATCTTCCTTGATTTGCGCTTGAGAGGATTTCGAGACTTCTTAAATGCTCTCTTGCTTGTGTCTTCAATTATATGTGTGTGTTCTGAATATGTTCCAATGACCCCTTTATATACCTGTCAAAGAGGTAGAGTTGTGGTGAACTTGAACACTTATTCTGCATTATCTCTTTATTTTAATTTAAAGAGATAAATACATTAAATATTTGGGAAGACATGATTGATCAATTTCGATATTATCTCTTTAAGTTTTGTATATTTTTAAAGAGATAATATGAGAAGTATTTATCTTAATTTGATTGGCCGAAATACCTCAATTTAACACGTGTCGGCTTTTGATTTGATGACGAAATATATATTAAAATATCAATTAATTTAACTATTTATATTTAAAATAAATTTAGTAAATTCCAAAATATAAATAGAAAAATAGAATATAATTGATAAATAATATATATTTTCCACTTGTCGTCATTTGATTGGGTGCAAAATTTGTTTGTCTACAAATGCCCCCTCGAGACTTGTTCACGAGCATCTAGTGCAACGAAGTGAAGGAGTGAACATGTCTCGAAATTGATTCTTCTTCTTCTTTTTTTTTTTTTTTTTAACATTTGATTGGACTTGAAAACATTGTTCAAACTGCCTATGTACCTCTGTGGGATGATAAAGTCATAACGTAGTTCACTTAAATTATTCTCATATCAAGGAGTCTTCAAACTTAACTTTGTAGATAGTTTATACTCATATCAAGGAGTTCTTAACTTAAACTTATTTGAATTTGTTGATAGTTTATTCTCATATCAATGAGTCTTCAAACTTCACTTTGTAGATAGTTTATACTCATATCAAGGAGTTCTTGACTTGAACTTATTTGAATTTGTTGATAGTTTATTCTCATATCAAGGAGTTTTCAAATTGAGTTTGTAGATAGTTTATACTCATATCAAGGAGTTCTTGACTTTGTAGATAGTTTATACTCATGTCAAGGAGTTTTTGACTTTGAATTTATCGATAGTTTATACTCATATCAAGGAGTTTTTCAAGTAAATTTGTAGATAGTTTATACTCGTATCAAGGAGCTCTTTGACTTAAATTTGTTGATAGTTTATACTCATATCAAGGAGTTCTTCAAGTAATTTTGTAGATAGTTTATACTCGTATCAAGGAGTTCCTCAACTTGAATTTGTAGATAGTTTATACTCATATCAAGGAGTTCTTCAAGTAAATTTGTAGATAGTTTATACTCGTATCAAGAATATTGAGATTTTTTTTGGACATTAGATAGTTTATGCTCATATTCAGGAGTACTAAGTTTTTTTTTTTTTGGACTTTAGATAGTTTATGCTCATATCCAAGAGCATTGAATTTTATTTTATTTTTTGACATTAGATAGTTTATGCTCATATCCAAGAGCATTGAAAATTTTCATGGTGTTGCATTATCATTGATATCATTTGAGTATTCGTCTTCTTTGCAATTGAAGCTCATTTCAATTCCATGTGCACGAGTCGCTAGCTCTTCAAAAGTTTTTGGTTTTATTGCTTGAAAAATATAGCAAAGTTCCCAATGCATTCCTTGGATACACATTTCAGTTGCTGAAGTCTCGGACAATCGATCTTTGCAATTAAGACTCAAATTTTTCCAGCGATTGATATAATCAATGACGGGCTCTTCTTTCCACTGGTGTGAGTTCGTAAGCTCAATCATGCTGACTGTTCTTCTGGTACTGTAAAAACGATTGAGAAACTCTTGTTCTAATTGCCCCCAACTATCAACTGAGTTGGCTTCCAAGTCGATGTACCAATCAAATGCATTTCCTTTCAAAGATCGAACAAATTATTTGACAAGGTAATCCCCATATGTTCCAGCGTTGTTGCACGTTTCCACGAAGTGAGCCACGTGTTGCTTAGGATTGCCTTTGCCATCAAATTGCTGGAACTTGGGAGGTTGATAGCCGATTGGCATCTTCAGATGATCAATTCTTTGAGTGTATGGCTTTGTGTAAGTAAAGAACGACCTTGAGGTTCCCTCGATCTTGCTTCTGATGGTTCCTTCAATGAATTCTTTGAGTCGGTCCACTAGAATCAGTCCATCAGATGAGATCTGAAGCTCTTTTGCAAACTTATCTTTCTCGATATAATGCTGCTTTGCGGATGCCTCTTCTTCATCGTGAGCCTCAATTTGTTTCACCCTGATATGGCTTGTGTCAACGCTGTCTGGCTTGTTGATCAACCTAGCAATTTGGGCATCTTGCTCTTGAACATGCTTGATGAGTCCCTCGATAGCTCTTGTCAGACATGCAATTTGCTCTTCTAAGGTTGTGGCATTTGTCATCATGACTGGGGCCACATTCGTTGTGAAGGAGTAGCTAGACTCGGAGCTAGGAGAGGATGGAGGAGACTTATCTTCGTCATCTTCGGTTGCGTAGTTAGGTACGAATATGTCCGTTTGAGCAGAATCAATTGGAGGGGTCATCTGAGAAGATTCCTTAAGTTTATTCGACATGCTTCTTGTAGTAACACCGAGACTTTTGGTACTTGAACTTGAAGACCTTGATGTGGCGAGTTTGGAATTCACCGTCTTCACAGTTTTTCCTTAAGTGTCCATCAAAACACTTCGGACTTTGTTGAAGGAAAGAGATGAGAGGTAGAGCGGTCCCACCGGGCGTGCCAAAATTTGTAAACAAATTTTCGTGTTCCTAGAATTTATTGAAACAAGAAAAATAGTACAAATAAATTACTTGAATTTGATTGAATACTTGTGGGTGGGAAATTTCTACTTAAAACCTCTGATTCTTTTCTTTAAGAACGTGATCTTTGACGTCGGCAACTTCGAAGATGAAACTCGATGTTAATCTTCTTTGATGTTGACTTTGACTTTGAATAACGTTAATTTGGGGGTCGTTGACTTGTTCCTGGATTAAACGCTATGAACTTGAGGATATTTGACTTGAATTTGGAATATTTCTTGGGTGGATTTGAGACTTTGATCTTCCGCCAAGGTGGACTTATGCCTTAATAACGTTAATTCGCCGGTCTTCGAACTTCTTGTCGAATTAAACGCTGACTTTGGATGATTTTTGCGATGAACGCCTTGAATCTTGCCTAGTACGCCGTGGATCTTCCTTGATTTGCGCTTGAGAGGATTTCCAGACTTCTTGAATGCTCTCTTGCTTGTGTCTTCAATTGTATGTGTGTGTTCTGAATGAGTTCCAAGGACCCCTTTATATAGCTGTCAAAGATGTAGAGCTGTGGTGAACTTGAACACTTATTTTGTATTATCTCTTTATTTTAATTTAAAGAGATAAATACATTAAATATTTGAGAATACATGATTGGTCAATTTTGATATTATCTCTTTAATTTTTGTATATTTTTAAAAGAGATAATATGAGAAATATTTATCTTGATTTGATTGGCCGAAACACCTCAATTTGACATGTGTCGGTCGTTGATTTGATGATGAAATATATATTACAATATCAATTAATTTAACTATTTATATTTGAAATTAATTTAGTAAATTCTAAAATATAAATTGAAAAATAGAATACAATTGATAAATAATATATATTTTTCACTTGTCGTCATTTGATTGGGTGCAAAATTTATTTCTCTACATCAAGTATATACGTACTTATTCAAAACCAAGAAAAAAAATCAAGGAAGCATAAATTTAAAAAGGGAAAGCACATTTGATTTATTTTTAATTCCCCATGATTAATATATTAATTAGTCATGGAATTTGATCGGGGTCGAGGTTCTTAACAACCGAGAACTGCTCTGGTGATGACTTGGTTATAATCTGGCAATCAACTGGAGTACGAATTTAGATGAGTATCTCAAATTAAACTAGTAATGGTTGGCATGCACACAAAACGTTAGGCTAGCTGAGGTCAGTTTAGAGTTTAAGGTTATAAGGGTCGTAGAGTAGGATCTGATAGTAATAAATACATAACTATATAATGGACCCTACTTGTTTTTGTAGGAACTTATGCGTTAGTATCCAATACAGGTTTTGAAGGGCAAATTGGTCCTTCTAGCTTACTCAATGTATTTTCCCTATTAGAATTGAGCCCTCGCTTAGCGGTAAACTGTAGCTATCTGAAACTTAATATTCAACAAAAATAATTAAATTGAGAGTCACTCCTAGAGCTCATAATTTATATTTTTTTTTATTATAAACCAATATTGCATATTATATTCCATTTGTTATACAAATGCAACGTGTATAGAGTCTATCTCGACTATATTAAGAAAATATTTTATACGCGTAACTTTTACATGTAAGAGTCAAATGTATAGTAGAGGATAAAATCTAATTTTAAGATTTCATGGGCTCAAGTGTAATTACAAACAACTACAAGGGGTTGTTCCACAACAATAGCATGAATATAAAAAGTTAAGCAAAAGAGGCAATAAAAAATGGGGGAGGCTTTGAAAAGTGGAAAATATGCTTCAGATGAAAACGACGCATAGCTTGGAATGATCTGAACGTCACGTCTCTCTCTCTCTCTCGCCATGAACGCACACATAAACAAATTCTAAAAATCATTAAAAAAAGGAAGCTGAAACCTTAACTAGGACCCTTGAATTTTGTGCTTGAACAGAGTATTCTTGAGAGGGAGAAATCAAATATAATACTTTCTACAAGATTTAGTGCCTCCCATGGTTCATTTATTAAGCTCTCAAAAATCAAAACCGCTTCAGAATTCTGGGTTTCTCGTGTTCTTGACTAAGAATTAGCATCTGGGTTTTGCTCGGTTGCTGGAGTTGTCTTCGGGTTTCTCTCTGTCTTGGTGTCTTTTTTCAATCTTTTCCAAAGCTTGGAAGTCTATGTGAAAAGGGTTTATTGGGTTTTGTGTTTCTTGTGATTTCAAAGGGTGGGTTTTGCGTGTTTGATTTGTATTTGAGAAGGGGTTTGAATTCTTTTCTTTCTACTTTCAAAGTTTTCATCTTTTTCCTTGTTTTTGTTGGCAAGTTTTTGTTTGTTTTTATAGTTGATGGTTTTTGAGTATTGAGGTGGTGATGGTGATTTATGGCTAGTACAACTCCTGGGATGCCAAGCTTCATTTCTCAGACAGCAGTTACCAATCCCATGTAATTGTCTCTTCATCACTTTAGCTTCTTGTTCAGTTCAAATTTCACTTCAGGTATCTGAAAGTTTGGAACTATGAGTCTTTGCTCAATCTCTCTTGGAACAATAGTGTATTGGCTGTGCTGTAATTGAATACTCTGTTGGTTTGAATTGTAAGCTTCTTTCACTTTCTTTCAACTGAGTAACTCTTGTTTTCCGGTTGTTATCGATATTGGTGAAAATAGACATGAACTCTTCAATCATGAATACTACTCTTTTTGTCATTTCTATGTCATCTGAGCTAAAATGCTTTGTAACAATAATAGAAATGTCTAAATAGTTGCAAAAGAGAGCTGATGGTAAGAGTTGAATGGATTAAAAACTGATTAGAGAGGAAAAGAAACATTAGTTTGAATGGTTGTACTTTGTTACTATCCTGTTATGTTATCTCTTCATCGTGCTGATATTGAAGGTGATGCGTGTAGACACTTTCGTCGAGCCTACTATTAGTTTTAATGGTGTATGTTTTGCTGGAGTTAGTTCGATCAAATTCTTTGCAGCCCAAGTGACTTTTTAATCTTGTTGGAATTTCTTTTGGTTTCTTAGTTTTACGATGAAATCATAGTGTTTGCTCATGCTTGAGTGAGGGATAATGTTATACTTTGTTGTCTGCTTTAGCATATTTTATAGACCATCGTCCTCCCTAGAGAAATGGTTTTGTCCAGGATATCTGTCTGAATACTGGAACAACGATGGCTGTGCATGAAAGTTAGTAAATTCAAGTGAAACTTTTTGGAGTGCAGGGGTACAGAAGCAAATGCAACACAATCTTCTCGAATATCTGATTTTGGGGTCCTTGAGCAGTATCTTGGATTTCGGATTGCAGATCCTGCTAATACCGGTCGAAGTAAGTTGCCTGAGTCATTTTTGTGATTGTTATTGGTTGCCACCCTTTATTATGGGTTTCCAATGCTTTGCTATCAAGCTTCAAGACCGTCCGGTTAGGATAAATTTATAGGATTTTCTTGTGAAATTCCATATTTCATCTGAAGAAGTTCGTCTACAGGTCCAGTTTTTAATCCGACTGTGAATAGCCAAACAATGGCTCCTGATCTCCAGTCTGGTGCGTTCAATAAGGTAACCACCACTTCTTTTAGCCCCATTTGTGCCTGGTTTGCTCTACGTCGTCTGGAATTCTTGTCGGACTCTGACATCTTTTACCTATTCAATCATGTAGAATCTTGCTTCAAACAATATAAGTTTTTCTCCTGTTCTTTTGGGGTCTCAAGCTATCCAATTGCAAAAGGGAACCCAGCCGAATCTAATTTCTACATCTGGTGCTCAACATGAGAACTGGGGAGAATCCAACATGGCTGATTCTAGTTCCCGTACTGATACTTCGACTGATGTGGACCCAGACGATAGACATCAAAAGGTGGTTGGTCTTTGATCCTACGTTCTGTTTTTGTTTTGAGGAGTGTGTTTATTTCCTTCATTTTTCCTACTTCGAGTTAGTCAAAACGTTTCCATCTTTGCAGAAATTACAAATTCTATCACGAATCACTTGAGAACCATACTCGTTGCGCCGTAAAAATAATTTTCCTTGTCCTTGTTTCTGCTCTGTATGCAGTTCGAAATGGGTCAATCCGCTGCTGTCGCGGTTTCAGATTCCAGTGATAAATCTAAGGAGAAAACCCCAGATCAGAAGGTTGCATCTTTATACTAGTTGTCGATTCTTTAAGTTCATATATTACTTATTGATTCATCTCTCATGATACGGTACGCAGACACTGCGGAGGCTTGCCCAAAATCGTGAAGCTGCTAGGAAAAGCAGACTGAGGAAGAAAGTAGGTTTTCTCCTTTTTATTCGACTTTCGTGTTTGGTCCGTTAAGCACTACTGTTTTTCTATTTGTGAAACCTTTCACTAAATAAAGCTAATTCTTCTTGGCCGCACGTTACTTTCCAGGCCTATGTACAGCAGCTGGAGAATAGCCGATTGAAGCTAACTCAACTTGAGCAGGAACTGCAGCGAGCACGTCAGCAGGGCATTTTCATTTCAAGCATGGGAGATCAATCTCATGCTGGGGGTGCCAATGGTTTGGTTTCTTCCATTTATTTAAATCTACATTTGTGTTTTATCTGTTAAATACGAAGAATTTGCACTACATTTCCTACTTGTTCCAATAAAATTTTATGCTAGAGTTGAACAATGGATGAATCTTTATCGTGTTCATGCACGCGTAGGTTGAAGTCATGTTCACAGTATCGTGGACGGTTGAGTTTCCAGTTTATTTTCATGTTGTGTAGAGTATAAGAACAAAATGATGAGAGTTTACACGGTAGAGCATATCAGATTTCTATTATTGACTGTGCTTCCCCTTCAATAAAATCTTAAATCAACAATAATTAACAAAACACAGCGTCTTTCCAAGGATGACTCTATGCCAAAATAATAGCTTGATCCTAAGGGTTTTCAGGAATTACGCTAAACTCAAATTATATTGTGATGCAGGGGCGTTGGCATTTGATGCCGAATATGCAAGGTGGTTGGAAGAGCAGAACAGACAGATAAACGAGCTGAGAGCAGCGGTGAACTCACACGCAAGTGACACAGAACTTCGTGCTATTGTAGATAATGTGACGACACATTTCAATGACATCTTCAGGCTGAAAGGTAATGCAGCCAAGGTTGATGTATTCCACATCTTATCAGGAATGTGGAAAACACCTGCAGAAAGGTGTTTTATGTGGATTGGTGGTTTCCGTCCATCCGAACTTCTCAAGGTGTGCCCCTATATTTATAGGCTGCTCCTTTCAGTCCAATAGTATGATGTGTCTTCCTGTATTCCGTGAAACGTTTTAAACATGGCTGTGACTGATGAACGTTTATGTGCAATATGTTCGTCATCTGTTATTTACGGGCATTTGATGTTAACAATGCAGCTTCTTGTCAACCAACTGGAGCCTCTCACGGAGCAGCAGTTGACGGGAATCTACAATTTGCAGCAATCATCGCATCAAGCAGAGGATGCCCTTTCACAAGGCATGGATGCGTTGCAGCAATCGCTAGCTGAGACATTAGCCAGTGGTGCGTCGGGATCTGAAGGTTCGTCTGCAAACGTTGGCAATTATATGGGTCAGATGGCAATGGCCATGGGGAAGTTAGGCACTCTCGACGGTTTTCTACGACAGGTATGATCAATGATCTTTTGAGTACTAGACTCTCTTCCTACGACAAATTAAGATGATTGTATTGGGACCATATCTTCCAGCGGAAAATTCTTATCCAAACCAGGTTTTGCCGAACCAAATCAATTACAAGGCAAGTGTAATACACTTGTCACGTGATTGGTACATCAATTTCACAACAAGTGTATCTTCTTGCCATATAACTGGTTCAGGTCTAGCCAAACCTGGTCCGGGTTAGAATTTTCCATCTTCCAGCTCATTTAATCTCTCAGTTGAATGTTTCTTGCATAGCCATAGACCACCAAGTCGAAATTTCTCATACACGAAAACATCTACACATATTGAAGCTGATCGTTTAACCCCGACTGAACCTGTTTCCTACTTTCTAGGCGGACAACTTGCGGCAACAAACTCTACAACAAATGCACCGTATATTGACAACGAGACAATCAGCCCGAGCACTGCTCTTAATACATGATTACTTCTCAAGGCTTCGAGCCCTCAGTTCTCTGTGGCTCGCCAGACCTCGAGAATGATATGGCAAATCGCTCCGTACAACTCCCGTTGCTCCCCCCATCATCCAATGGGCATTCCCACGAAGATCAAACTATACATGGCTCAATCAAAACGTGCAAGCATGCTGGAACCGACAACGGCCCTCACAAGATGATCATACTGTAAGATTTTCGTTGTAAAATACGAGCTTTCGATGCCGGATGTATAAATCCATGGTTAGGTGTTGTACTGATGATTCATATATGCAGTAGAGTAGGAATGAATAATGTGATTGTGGTGGTATTTGGAAGAGCAAGTTAGGAGGATGAGTTAGGCTAGTGATAGATATGTGTATAAAGGGAAGTTCAAATAATAAACTTTGGTGTAAGGGTTTGGGTCCTACTGGAGTCGATCCATGTTCTTCTTTATGCTTGCATTATTTGAATCGGAAATATGCCAAAAATTCCATTTTCTTTTTTTAAAAATAAAATAAAATAAAATAATATACTATCGGTCAATGGCACGCCGTCCTTGCGGGAACAAGGAACGGACTCAAAAGAGTTCGTTCCGCAGCTGAGAGCCGAACTCCAAAAAGGGTTTGGCTCGAAGGCGACCGGAAATGGCACAGCAGGCCTGCTCCTTGGAACCAGGCTTGTGGGACATTGAAGGCGGAGCTGACCAGCTGCCCCTTGGGACCAGCGGGGCAGCGTACTTCTCCGGTAGTTGTAAACTAGCCCTGACCGTAGTACGCTGCCCCGCTGGTCCCAAGGGGCAGCTGGTCGGCTTCGCCTTCAATGGCCCACAGGCCTGGTTCCATGGAGCAGGCCTGCTGTGCCATTTCCGGTCGCCCTCGCTGGAAACCTCTTTTGAGGTTCCCGACTCGGCTGCGGAACGAACCCTTTCGAGTCCGTTGATAAATAATTTCTTACGTTATATAATATATTATAGGGTTAATTATTATTTAAATTTACTCTGAAAATGTGAAATTTCATTTTCTCCAAAAGAGTTTTAAAATTACATTTAGATCCCTCCAAAAATTATCATTTATACCTGATTTTCTTTTATCAGAGTCTGGACGAAAAATATTGGTATTAATAAAAAAAATACATAAATTTTTAATTATATTCCTTATTTAACTTCATTACATATATATATATACTAACCATCGTGGCACCCCGTTCCTGTGCGCATATAATAAATATTTTTTATGCTTTAAAATATATTATAAAAAGAAAAGAAAGAAAAAATTAATTTATTAATTAATATAAAATTTAGAAAGTTGAATAAAGTAATTATTATATCAATTGAGGGTTATTTTTTGCATTACAAATGCGGCGGTGTCATTAACCGTCAATTGTGAGTAAAAAAAAGTTTCTTTTATATAATAGTATAGATATATGTTATATTTGTCCCGTTATAAGTACAAATATATACATGAAAATATTAAATGAGTAGTAAAATTAAAATTTTATGTAACTTTTTTATTGATGTTAACATTTTTCATCCAATTCCTAAATAAAAGGGCGTCAAGTGTAAATGTATAATTTTTGGAGGTGGTATAAGTGTAATTTTAAAGAAAAATTGAGAAAAATGTATAATTTTGTATTTTTAGGGGGTCTAAGTGTAATTAATCCCATATTATGAATAAGATTAAAATATATAAATTAATACATAACATTTCAAATAAAAGAAAGGAAAAAAAATCAATTTAAAGGTATTATTGGTATAAAAAATAAATCAATTAATACCGTTGTATCATAAATCGTCTTTTGTAAGTGAAATATATTATTATATTAATATAGATATAATTTGCATGAAATTAAAAAATGGAAAATGGTAAGAGATTGGAGGGTTGGATATGTTGTATTCGGGTTCGGGTTTGGTTGAGGCGGGTTTTGGGCTCGACCGGATCCGACCGTTACGTTCTAAACTCGGGCCGGACCTTTGCAAGCCCACATAAAAGCTTGTACTGAATTGGCCGCAAAGCAACGGACCGTATTTCAAACAAGCGCGGAACAAAAACCCTTGTTCGCCGCCGGCTGTCCTTCCGCCCGACGTAATTCTTCAGGTATCTTTGCAATTTATTTTGTTTGTTATCTGGTTCCACCACCGCCGCCGCCGCCGCACCACTCGATCTTCATCGCTCTACCACCTTCAGAGTCTTTATGTCACTTGTATCTTGTACAGCCGCCTTTCAGATTATGTGACACAAATTATATCTAAGCAAATTCGACTAATTGCATAATAATCAATGATCATAACTATTCCTTTACCTCTGGGTTTTTTGGGTTTTTTCGCTTTCCAGGATTTCTTATATTTGATCGCTGTTCAAAATGTGATCTTCTTCAGTTCTGCCGCTGAAATAATTTTGTCCTGTGTTCTGCGGTAGTGTGATTGATGAATGTGAATGTATTGATTGATGTGGTTTATGGAAGCGATTGTTGTCTTTTGCCAAATTTAGTGTAGAATTATTGAAGCTGAATCCTTTTTGCGCGATGAAGATGTTTTTCTTATTGGGTCAGTAGCGGAGGAACTTCTTGTGCATACTATCTTGATATGGCATTGTTTTATTCTTAAGTCCTTAAAAGTATGTAAGTACATTTCCGCTCAATGACTCTTAGTTTATGTTGACCGAACATTGATTCTAAATTGGTTGATTTTATGGGTTCAACAACCGCAGTGCTTACTGGAACTTTTAAAGGTACGGAAAAAATCGTGTAAGGTTTATCTGAATGCAAAGTTAACATTTTGATGCCAAAATAAAATAAGTTGAAGCTTGAACATCTGGCAATAGAAGGTTAACTTAAAGGACCCTTATTTTGGTACTCAAGTAAGGGAAAACCGCTATTAGTACTAGAGATGCTAGTGTCTTAAGCAGATATATTTTTAATAGTTTTCCGGCATCCGAGGCCAGTTCTATATTTCATGTACATGTCTTACATTTACTGAGTAACTAGAAGGGTGTTTATATGCTATAGCTGCAACAGTGTTTTGATGTGTTCAGTTGTAAAATAGCATGTACGGTTTTTTTTCTGTGAGTTTTTAAAACTTACTGATTTATGGTGATCTCTTTGTTTACAGCATATGAGATTTCATGTGTGAAGAAAAATGCCCCACAGAACACGACCTATGACCGCCCTCTTACTTTTCACTGGGCTGAATGCTGTTCTGCTGTCAACAATAACCCCTGTCTATGATTTTGTTTGCTTCCTCCCATACTGGGAAAGAAGGGTATGGTTTGCATAGTTGCTATGCTTTTGCTTTCGTATCGAATATTGAAAATAGAAATGATCCTTCTGTATTGAGAAAATTTGCTTTTTTATGGTATTCCTCACTTCTGTTTTATTTTCATTTATTTCTTCTCTTTGACTAAATATTAGCTTCATTGTCAGAGTCTCTGGACTGGCATTATTGAGTCCAGGAATATGATGCACACTAGCCTGTTTGTTTGTGTTTTCATTTATAGTTTTCAGTTTTTGAAACAGTAATTAAAGTGAAAATATGTTTGTTTATACGTATTCTCATTGAAAATAAATTAAATTGATACTACAGTTCACTATAAAACACAATCTCATTAACTAATCCAAATATATTCTTATTTCACACGAAAACTTATATGAAATTGAAGATACATATTTTCCACTGAAAACTGAAATGAAAGCACAAACAAGGATTCATTTATAAGATAGGGGGGAACGTTTGAATAAGATAGGAAATTTGGGCTCATCTATAAGTGATCTTTTTTAAAACTGGAGTTTGATCAGTATGTAACTAGGATTCATGTTCTATTCCACTTGTCTTTCTACATTGTCATGAAATAGCAAATAATTTAATTGTCATGTCCGTTGTTATGGCAATGGCCAGTGTTATATCATGCATGTGCAACATTGAAGTTTTACAACGTGGTGTTCATCAGTAAATAGATTCTAGTTTTCTATTTTATTTCCATAATTTGTGTATGCTCTTCCTTTGTTTTTCTCTATTTTGGCTTGCTGATACTGAACTTACCCAGAGAGAGCGCCGGCGCCAGGAACGTGAAGCTGCATCCACCAAAGGTTTTGGATCATCATAACATCAAAATATCTGGGACTTATAATCATTTCTTTGGTTGCCAATCTTCCTTATAGCTTGTCTATGCACCTGAAGGTGAGTAACATTGGTTAAAAATAAGAAAGTCTTCCGAGTGTCAATTCTTTTGGAGGAAATTAACAGGCTTGTCAATGTATTGTAAAAGATGGTTGTAAATGTATTATTTGTAAATTTCTTTCTTCTGACAAGTGGAGAATGCAGCAGCTTCATATCATGTGGTCCAGATAGTCATCTGGATTCAGCCCTGAATTTATGATTATTCTATCATAGTTCTTTGTCACTTTTTAGCCCCGGAGAAAACCACTTTATCTGCTCAGTTTTCTGAGAGTCTATTTTTCTCGGTTTGCCATTGTTATCGTGCATTGTAGGACTCAACTGTTCAGGTACCTGCAGCAATCACTCTTTCATTAACGATGTCGTGGGTTCTACTCTTCTGACATTGTTTGTTAGCCAGCGCTATCGACTCCAATTGCACTTTTTGGATCTTTACGTAGTTGATATCTCATTTTTGTCTGATTACTCGCTCTTGTGAACTTTGTTCGTCTTCATTTGATGTCTCGTCTCAGTTACGTAACTTTCGTCCATCCAAAGGTGAAAGGACCCAGCACCAAATCACTGGAGTTGTGTGGATGAGAATGACACTCCTGTTATGGAATTGAGTGTTGTTTCTTGCAATAGCAGTGTCACTTAGTTAGAAAGAACAATGACATCCAGATCTTTCTGCTGGCTACATGCTCCTGTCCTGCATTCTATAACCCGTTTGATTATGTTTTCAATGGAAAATGTGTTTTTTTAATTTTGTATAGGTTTCCGTGTGATATGAGAATATTTTTGGATTAGTTAATAAGATTGTGTTTTATATTGGACTGTGTTATCGAAAATATGTATTTCCAATGAAAATACGTATAAACAAATATGTTTTTACTTTAATTACTGTAATAGTTTGTTTGAAGTGTAAAGTTTCTGTGAGTGATGTTTGATTACATACACCAGTTGAATTGTTCAGTCTTTCACTTGTATCTGTTGGAGATGTCCTGCTTGATGTTTTAATCCTGACTATTATTCTATTTTAAATTGGTATTTAATCTTATATTTCACTTTATATCCACGTAAAATATGTATAAAGCATGCTATTTTTACATTTTTACAGAAATATCCTATACACGTAGCGTAATTCTAAACCGCTTTCTCGTATCTTTTAGGTTTGATTTAGGATGTCCAACACAACCTTTTTCCTGTCTTCTTGTTTGGTTTCAAGATATAATAGAAGAATATATATTCTCGTTTGATTTTATTTAAAGTCTATTTTAAATTAGTAATAAGTCAATCAATTGTAAATATATATTTTCATTCAGTTTTTTTTGCTAACGTTAGCAAATTCAGTGAATTTTAATTAACGGAGAGGAAAACAAACACCAAGGATACTAAACGTAATTTTTTAAATCACAGGAGATTTATATATAATTATACTAAATTTTGAGGGATAACAGCATAATTATTCCTAAAACAAGATTAAATGAAAAATCTTGAAATAATAGACAACTAAATATTTATTATATGATGAAGAAGAGAATAAAGTGATGAAAATTAGATAATTGTTAAAACGTCATATGCTTTTTATTTTCAAGTGATTAGATATGAGTTTAAATTGGTCCCACTTTTAACATGCATATATGCTAGCAATTAAAAGCTTCACCTGTATTGTTTTTGTCTCATTAGTAGTACCACAATATTAGCAGCTTATTGGTCCTAATTTTTTTTTAAAAAAAATAATAATAAAATTCCAACACCTAAAATGCAAGCTCACGGTTCAAACACGAGACCTTTTTATATTATCCAATGTTACTTTAAAGGTGTTTGCAAATATTTTAAATTTTTATCAATTTATTGCTGAAAATAATATTTTTATTTTACAGTTTTTACTGTTAAAGTAATTAAATTAAGTTGATTTAAAGTAAAAGTTATAAACAACTCTTGTCCGAGTTGTGAAATTAAGATCCTACAATCAAAAGGTAGTGGATTTGAGTACTACGAACGTAGAATATTTTTTAATGGTTTATATTGGTATTGGTAGATTTAGAGATGTTATTGTACTGTATACTGAATATTGTAATAACAGTTGTTTGCTGTAGAAACATTACTATATTTTCAAATTAATAATTCATCGCTCATGATTGAAAAATAAACAACCCACTACCAATTTCTGTAATTTATTAGTAAATTAGTAAATACTAAGTTATTTTTTCAAACGTTCCAACTTATTATTACCATAAAGTATAAGTTATTGCAAACACCTTCACGTGTTCTCAAATTGGCTCTTATCTTTTAATTTTATGCTTCAAATATATTTTGATATTCATATTCAATATGTATAATATGGTATATATTTCCATATTATTTATTTATTTTCATAAATAATACAAAATAATTCTGTGGACGTCAACTTCTCATTTGGTTGCCGTACAAATTTGTGATCTGCAACAAACCTAATAATTGATTTTGATTCAGTTCAATTGTTATCATACATTTGTCCTTTTTTTGGGTTTCATACTTATTTGTCTCTCAATAAAATATTTATTTTCTTTTTGGGACCTTTTAAATTTGTCTGAAAATAAAGATTTTTATTTTATATTACACTATTTATGATAGAATCTCGACATAATTGACTTTCGATCATTATTCTTAGAGACAATAATATAATATTGCATTCAGATTGATGGATTTGAAAGGACGTAAAGCTAAGCACAAGAGACCGAGACAAGAAATTTAATTTGAAGTTTCAAATCTCAAATAAGATCATTTAAATTTGTTTGGATAATTTCATTTAATAATGAATATCAAATACCTCGACTTTTCATTCTGAGTCGCGTTTTATAAAATATTGGCGTATTTGAAATTATTTTAATGTGAAATTATCTAAATTTTTTTATCCAAATACTTCATTTAAATCCAAATCATTTCACATAAATGTTACAAAAATGGGAAAATAGGGTGGGCACCCGACGCACCTGTCGTGGAGAATTGCGCATAAGCTATTTATGCTGACCAGGGTTCCTACAATTGACTTTCCGTCATAGAAAAATAAAGATCTAACCACGTGAAAAATCAACACATGGTTTCATATCATTTTTTCAGGAAAAAATGAAATTTTATCTTGAAGTTAGGAGGAGTGATATTTTTTATTGTGTACGAATTGATTTTCTTAATTTAGTCCTATAATTTTAAAATTTTGATAATTTTAGTCCTTTGGCCAATTTGGCCGAAATTGCACATGACGCAATTAAATTGCAATTTTACTATTATAACTTGGGTTGGGTCAGTGTTTTTGCCCTGCAATACTTGATTATAAGACTAAAATTACAATTTGATTGGGTCATAATCGAAAAAAATCAAAATCGCTAAATTTTTTAATTACTAAATTGAATTGTGAAATCATTCGTGCACGATAAAAAATATTATCTTTTAAATTATAGGACTAAAAATATTAATTTATTTATTTATTGTTAACAGAGGAAGAGCGTGTGGGAGAGGATACGTGGATGCGGACAGTAGAAAGAGAGGGGCCCGCCCAGTGGGAATTAGGAAGGAATGCGATTTATCGCTGCAAGAAGGCATCGCATGTGCACTTTTTACGCTTTCTCATATATCCCCACTCGCATGTGCGCTTGTCCCTTTTCTTCTTGCTTTCTCTCTCCGCTTCTTCTCCTAATTAAAAAATCAACTCCCACTGCTACCCTGTAGTGCCACCCACTCTACTTACCATGTTCCGCTCCCCCACATCATTATTATTGGTCAGAATCACTCACAGCTCACATGCACCCCAAGTACCTTCTTTAGTTGGCTCCAACTGCTGATTAGTTTCCTTAGTTTAATTATTAATAATTTAATTTGGCTTTTAGCAAATAAAGGGATAATTACATTATCCTTCATTAAAATTTAACATAATTACACGTAAATCTCCTATGATTTTTTAGGAATTCCTTGTAGTATTCTTGGCGTTTGTTCCTGTACAACAAGTAGATTCATTCATTAGTTAAAATTCACTAAATTTTATGACATTAGCAAAAATGTTGAATGAAAATCTATCCCGATTGACTTATTGCAAGTCAAACAAATCTTTTCTGACCAGACTATCTTTATTAAAGTGAATATATATACCTCCTCACATACATAAACGTGTGAATATGTATAAGGGTAAGTCAAAATAAGATTTGTTTGACCTGCAATAAGTTCGTGCAGTAAATATGGATATTTTTTGCTAATATCAGCAAATTCAGCGATTTTTTTACTATTTGAGGGATCCATTTGTTAAAGGGAAACAAACATCAGGGGTATGGAATGTAATTTCCCAAACCAAAAAAGGTTTACATATAATTACACCAAACCTTAAGAAATGAACTGTAATTGTCCCTAAACTAAAACTATAGTACTTATATTAAAAGTTCAATAATTGAAGTGTATTAACGAAAATATAATGACGCGGATAGCTCCATTGAATGAGGTATTATTCGTTCTTATTTCGTATAATATTATGATTTTCTCCTGAAAAGATGTATGAGTATGGGAAAATAGGACATGTGGACTTGTAATTAAATCACTCAAACTCCTTGTTTACAAGCGATCCGTGATATGTGCCTGCATCGTCGTACAGGGTTAAGTCTTTTCTCTTGTTTTGTTTTTGGGATTTATAGCATGTAATAAAGAAAGATAAAGTGTGAATTCCTTTTTGGGGGTTTGCCATTTGCAACGGTAAATTGAGGGTAACGTTTTGATTTAAAGGGTGGAGGTTGGTGGACCACATTAGCGACCGTTCCTATAAGCAAATGTGGCCGTTGGATGTCTTATTACAAGTTTGTCATGTTAGGAAAATGACTCGTGACTTTGCTTTTTGTGAAAAATATCAAACTCATTAATGAACAAAATGTCATAAAGGACGAGATGGCTTCATCTATCTATTGTATGCTCCAAAATGTAAACATTGTGTCGTCCACCGAAACTTTACCACAAGAGTTTTTTTTAGGGGTTAATACGAGTTATCCCAATGTGATATTGCAAATAAATAAATTACCCTCTTATAAAAAAAAATAGTAATTTATCCCTTTATGTTTTTAAAGATTAAGTAATTTACCCTTTAGGTAGGGAGGTAAATTGCTTCATTTTAAAAAACATAAGGGGGTAAATTGCTTTATTTTGAAAAACACGGGAGGATATATTGTTATTTATTTTTTCAAAAGAGGGTAATTTGTTTATTTGCAATATCATATGGGAGTTTCTTGCATTTTTTTTTTCTAAACAATAGGGGAAGTATGATTTTTCAGGCAGAAATTGCATGTGGAATTATTCTTTTGGGTTTGTGAATTCGTAATTCGGTATCTATTTATATTTGATATATACTGTAGTTTGGAATCTCCTAACTTGCATTTGGAATGATGACTCGTTTATGATAAATTCTATCTAATAGAGTTTGTAGTTTCTCAGATGCGTTAGTGGGATTATGACTCATTTAAAGTCCCGTTTACTTTGATGTATTGGTTTGAATAAAAAAATAGTATAGCTTAGTATAGTGCTTACTTTGAGGTACGAGGGCCTGGTATTAGACCACGAACCTTGTGCTAATCACTATTGGCCGCAACCAACCTGGTAAGCATGTGATTTCTTGATTTTGCCCACAATTCTTTTGTCTTTAATACATCTCAAAGGATTTAATAGTAATTTTTCACTCAACCCATATGTATCGATCGAAGTAAACATATGACTAAATTTTATCCCGATGCAAGAATACATGTAAGTAACAACTTATAATTAATTTATGACTTTTTTATCATTCATATAATGATTTAATCAAAGATAATCATATAACTCATTTAATCGGATACTCAAAGTAAACGGGGCATAACAGATAGATTCTATCTGAGATAGAGTTTGCAATTCCACATATACATGTTGGGATTAGAACTTCTCTTGAGAATTAGGTTGTGTATACCTATAAATAGAGTATATGACTGTAATAAAAATAAAATAAAAATACAAATGATAACATAAATGAGTTGATCACAAGACATATATTGTAGCATCCTCTCCATAAATATATTTTATTTCATAATAAACTCACATTTAACCAGATAAGATAAATCCTATTTTACCATTATATTACATAGATTTCATGAATTTTTAAATAATCTATGATAGTTTGGAACTTTGTACTCCACGGTACCAATTATGAATACATGATAAGGAGAGAAGCGTAATTCTAATTATTACAACACTTAAAATACAATTTACCGCAGGTCTAATACCTATGTTATTATGTAATTATGTAGCTAGGGCTCTCAATTCAATGTATCACTGCAGGCACACCTAATTTAAACATTTGAAATACATATCGTCTAGCCGCCGACAACTCCCAGGGTTCACTAAAACAGGAGGTACTCAACTGACCTATCGAGCTGATCCGACACCAAATGGGCCGTACCTCTGCGGACTCAATATGAAAGAGAAAGGTCTTCCTTTAATCACGAAAGTCGCCGGTTTCTCACCGATCGCAGAAACTCTTTGTTGAAAAAGGCTTCCCTAAATTTTCGTGGCATCCGGATCGGGATATGGCCCTGTCCTAGTGACCGCTCCTTACCTTTAGTTCTTTTGACTAGGGGAATGACTTATAATCTTATTTGGCTAGTCACTACGACTTATTCCCTGAAAAATATGTGGCAAGGGAATGAGTTGTCTACTCAATAAGTAAAGCTAATTAGCTTATATATGTATATATAACTTTTGTTAAAAGTACACTTTGATCCTCAAAATTTAAATTTATATAGTTCACCCCTAAAAATTATAATGTTTCAATTTAGATATAATTTATTTATTAATCAATATAAATTTTAATATTTATTAATTAGTGCACAATTACGTACAAAGATTTGTGGATGTTACATATACTCTCCAAAATGCTCTCTCTTAGTCCCTCTATTTTTTCTCTTTTTATGTTTTTCCTTTGAGTATCACCATAGACTCCTTAAATTTGAGGTGTGTAAATAAATGTGTACTCTAGTAATAATTCACCAAGGCGAGCAAAGTGTGTTTATGGTTTGCACAATATTTAGAGCAAAATCCAATCTAAAGTAATCTTGACGATGTTCGTTGAATGATCTTGAAGATGTACGTGATCTTAAAGACAATGAGAAAAACGATGTTTTCGTGATCCAATCAAAGCATAAGCTTGTAGACGAGTCAAATTCAAATATGTGAATCAACATGCTTCCGCTGTCATAGATTAACTCGATCCACAATTATGTGTATGTATGATTAATGCTTGTTGTGCACATAATTATGTATTTATGCGAGATTGAGATGTAATTATCCATCCTTTCCAACAGAGATAAAACTCCCGAAATTTTTTCCTAATTTTATCTTTATTTTAAAATCAATTATATCTTATCAATCATAATTACTATTTTTTTATATTTCTTATCTCATATATTTTACATATCACATAAATTAGTAATTATACATTCATCTCGCATATCTCAAAACGATTTTCATATTTTCAAAATATTTATATCCATTCGTAATTCAGATATATAATATTTAAAAATAAAGGATGAATTACAACGACCTTCCTTGAGGTTTGACATAATTATGAATATTCCCTCATTGTTTCAAAAATTATAAATACCCTCCTAAGGTTTATAACAGTCTAACAAATAATTCATTTCTATCTATTTTATGGTGAACTGATCAAAATGCCCTTATACAAATTGAATTTTTCTTTTAGAATTTTTTAAATTTTTTTGGACAAAAATACGCAGGGAGAGATTTCTTACGTTTTTTTACATAGAGGAGCAATAATGTAATTTGCCTCGACTGATTTTTCTACAATTGAAAAAAAAAAAAAAAGCAAAATGTACCATTTCAGGCCCTTAGTTAAAAATTACAAACCTCATGGGAGTATTTATAATTTTTGAAATAATGAGGAGTATTCGTAATTATGTCAAATCTCATAGGAAAAATTGCAATTCAACCAAAAACAAAACAAACAATTAATCACAGTCACAATTATTTATTTATAGTTATCAACATTTAATGGGATTATTGATGTTCTAACTAAATTGCCAATTACATGTGAGTTTTATAATTTATAGCCTGTTAGGGCTCCACCAACATTTTGCTATTTAGCTGTCCCTTAAACTATAAGCTTCGCCAAATTTAAACAACAAAAAAAGGGAAAATGTGGAAAATAGAAACAAACTTAATAATGATATAACAATTTTATTGTGTGTTTTTTTTTTTTCAAATATAGATTAATATTTATATTTATAATAATTGACTGCTCATTCATCTAATTTTTCAAATTTATTAAATACTTAATATATCAAAGTTTGGTATTATCAATCTAAAAAATCAATGTCAACGTGACCTTATTCAATTGGTAAGATTGACTGACTGACGCGTCACAAATAAATAAATTGTGGTTTAAGTCCGATAAATGTGAGTATAGTAGATTTTGAATTATCAATATGTTGTATCATATTTTAAATTCGAATATATTGAATGACGTAATGAATACCATACTACAAAAATAAAATTTTGAAAATCATCTTTATTAATTACCTTTTCTAATATCATTTAGTATGTTTAAATAAACTCACTCTTTTATGAAATTTTAACTCTTTTATTTTTTTGGAATAATAAAATTTTGATATGTTTAAAATTAATTGTATGTTTTTTTGGGTTAATCACACTTAAACTCCCTCTAAAAATATGAAATTACATTTTCCACCAAAAAAATTTTAAAAATACACTTGTGCCCCTTTTAAAATTTCTCTATTTACACACGACCCATTCTACTAGGATTTGAACGGAAAAGCTGACGTCAGCAAAAGAATTACATAAAATTTTCATTTACCCGTCATTTAATATTCTCATGTAGTTTTTTATATTTATAAAGGTGTAAATGTAGTATATATAAAGTCAAAATAGTGTAATTATAATAAAAATATTATTCTCGAATTATAATCATTGGATGAGAAGTACTTATTTATAAATGAAAAAATTAGTCATTTTTTTATATTTTTCTAGGATATGGGGGTGGCGTGAACACCATTAATGAATATATTTCTTAAAGTATTAGATGAAGTACTTGAACAAGATATTTTCAAGTAACAGATGAAACAATGATGTTAAAAAAATACTAAAAGATGATTAGTTTTTTCATTTATCTATGCATGCTTTCTACCCGATGGGCAATGGCCATATAATTTTTGAGCAAGATTTTATCACAATTACCCTCTTTTGACTCTGTATATGTTACATTTACCCCGTTACAAGTATATAAGAATATTACAGAAAAATATTGAATTAGGGGTAAAATTAAAAATTTATGTATTTTTTCACTGATATCAGAATTTTTCGTTAAAATCCTAACAAAATAAGGTGTGTAAATGGTAAATTTTTGAATGAAATATATGTAAGTTTAATTTTAAAAATATTTTGAGGGGAAGTATAATTTTCCATTTTTAGAGGGATTCAAGTATAATTAACCTTTTTTTTTTGTTCAAACATTTATTATTTGACTTGATATTGCCAGGTGGTGCAGAAGATATTAGGTGGGATGCTGCGCAGCGAATAGAAACCTCTGCCAGTTAATTATTTCTCATGCGTCATTAAAACCCCGCCTAAACCCCCCATTAATCCTCTCTCGCTCTATATAAAACCCCCTCAACAATCATCTCCTTCTCCATTTTCTCTCTCTACAGTAAAAGTCACAACACACACTGACAGTGCCTTCTGCCACTCTCTCTTTCTCTCTCTACCTATACATACAACCTTTACATATATATATACGTGTGTGTGTGTGTGTATTCATTGATATATAGCGGTGATTCTTGTATGTATGTGCAGATATAGACACGCACCAGAAGCAATTATGGTGTAACTCAATTTCTCCGGAATTTTTCGGGGGGGAGGGGTTTTTGATTGAGATTTGTAATAAGAGGTTACTGGGTATTTTGTGCTTGGTTGATTGTTGTGTGATTACACATGGGGAGTTATCAGAATTGCATTAATGGAGAGGCGGAGCCGCAGAGGCTGACGTCATCAGCTTCGTTCAAGGCTAAGAAGAAGCCGACCCCGGCCATATCCCGGGCCGGCTCGGAGGTGGATGACATCATCACGCTGTTGCATGGGTCTGATCCGGTGCGCCTCGAGCTCAGTCGCCTCGAGAACGAAGTCCGAGGTCTGTGTGTTTGTTTGTGTCGTTGGGTTCAATTCTGAGGGGGTTTGTTTCTCCGAGGAGTTGTTTTGAGTTTTGGTTAAATCTTTGGTATTTGTTGACTGGGGATTTTGTTTAATTTTGGTGTTGGAATTTTAAAAAGGAGGTGCGATAGGTTAAACGGTTGTTAATTTATTGGAAAATCAACCGCAGTTTGCTCGGGAAAGGGTTCAAAGATTCTTTTTATGGTGCACTTTTTTTAATATAAATTGGAATGCTTCGTCCTGTTTCAATCTGGAAAGGTTCTAGACTTTGATTTCGAGAGTCGAGCAATCTTTATTTTGTATTTTGAAGCAACGAGTGCTCCACGGCAGAAGATAATGTATTAGTGGATTTTGAATATGATCTAATTTTTAACTTAAAAAATTCTCTTCTCTTCTTTTTGAATTTGAAAGTGTCAAAATTATTAATAGTAAGCAGTTCGTTTGTTTTAAGATTCAATTTTAATGGTGCTTTTGGAGGTGTATGCTGTATTTATTAATTGTTTTTTCTACAAAGAAGATGAAATGTCTTAATCTGAAATTCAAATTTTAAAAGTTTGTTTCACAGTTTAGTTGTGATTTCTTATGCGGTTGGCGTGGGTGGAGTTCTTTTTCTTTCCATTGGAATAGAAAATGAAGATGGAATCTGCGGATGCTGAGTGCTCCACTCATGCAGATAATGTGGAGGCTATTAGCCTTAGAAGGCTGATTTTCTTGTTGATTGAAGATAGCGACTGTTGTTACGTATAACCAAAGATAGGAAAAGGAAGAAAAAAGAAATTTGGTAGCATGTGCCTTTGTGGAGTGGACTGTGGATGAGTGAGAGTAAAGCCAATTTGGAAGACCCCACTCCGTTTTCCTGATGGGGCTTCTTGGGGTACATCATTTCCCATTTTAAAGATGCTGCCTTGCACTCTTTTTAGATGTCCTCGTCTTCATTATAACTACAAATATAGGTTTGATTGATTTTGTCTAGCCATTTCATCTCCTCTCCACTCAGTTGCGGTCTTTGATTCTATGAACTAAGACTATCATATGTTCAAAGTCTCCAAAACAGTTAGATTTTATCTGGACAAATCAAATAGCAATTTCCTGAGGATATCTTATTCATAAATGCAGATATGATATATGAATAGACATCCTGCACTACCAGGTTGTTAGTTGTGCTCAGATGACTCATACATTTAAACTGCTGTTTGCTCTTTCCTTAGAATGTGCATTCCAGAAAAGTATATGAGCTAGAACTTGCAAAATTTCCAGTATTAAATATTCACCTGATGCTAGAACAAAAAGTTATGGTCTATGTCCTTGAAACCCAGCTGTACCTAACATTTTGATCTTCTCGTTGAAGACAATAGTCCCTAGTGCTCCACTTATTGGCCTATATAAGAGCATGCTATTCCTTGTTCCTTTTTTGTTTTTCTTCATATATCCCAAAAAAGTGGTCCTGGAAATTGGCTAAAGCTTGTTAAAGTATTGAACAGAAGCGCAATACTAAATCTAATCTTAGAGGTACTCGTGGTGTCAAATTACCTAAAAGGATAAGTCTTATTCACAGAAATTTCCTGGAGCCTAAAGCAGGCAAAGAGCTTTTTTGTTTAACTTTTAAGCAGAGTGAGAAGAGCCTGATTTTATCTTGTATTTGTTTGCTCTGTGGCAAAGTAAACAGATATGAGAATGTGTTTGATAACTTGATTCTTCTTAAAGAATATTGCAAAATGTGCAGAGAAGGATAGAGAACTCGGAGAGGCTCATGCGGAAATCAAAGCTTTGAAGTTTTCGGAACGCCTTAAAGAGAAGGCAGTTGAAGAGGTACAGTAATACATAGTATGTTGTATTCTCATATGCTATGGACAAATGCACTAATTAGTGGGAAGTTACTAGCTAAATGGCCACGTCGTTAGGCATGCATCTGAAAATTTCTTCACAACTGATACTAAAAGAAGCAAAAGCACATAGGACCAGTTTACTTCTGAACCAAATGTTGGGGCTCTTCACTTGGGGTTGAGGTGGGCATGGTGACTTAGGTGTGGGGGGGGGGGGGGGGGACTGGAGGCAAATGTGGAAATTTTAAAGCTTATTTACTCGAAACGCTTTTGATTTGTATGCATTTTATTTGTTCTGTTTCCCGTGCAATAACATGTTGGCTGACAAGTGCATGGCACTTCTTAAGAGGATTTATGAGGTCAGCTGCACTGCTGCAGCCTTATTATCCCGAATTCTTCATATTGCACCACTTACTGGAAGTGCTTTATCCTCTTTTTAGCTGCTATTTCTCTTTACACTGGCTGTATTGTGATTTCCGATTGTTTACCTGAGCATAAATAAATTGCCCCATGTTTGTGAAAGGCTTCTTATTACATCATTATGTTTCTGTTAGCTTACTGATGAGCTTAAGAAAGTAGATGAGAAGTTAAAAGCAACAGAATCTCAACTTCAAAGCAAGGTACATCTCTTTTTCCTGAATTCATTGTATATGTTTCTTTCCGACTTTCTTTTCGTTTTGTCGTCTTTCCTAGTTTCTGGTCTATATTTACTGTATGTTTGAAAGAGAGAAGCAATGGCAGAACTTTGAGAAGTGAATGATGAATTATGTGGAACTAATGTTACATTTTCATTTTTGAATTTCAGAATCTAGAAATTAAGAAAATCAATGAGGAGAAAAAAGCAGCGATGGCTGCACAATTTGCTGCAGAAGCCACACTTCGAAGAGTTCATGCTGCTCAGAAAGATGATGAGATGCCCCCCATTGAGGCAATCATCACACCATTGGAGGCCGAGTTAAAGCTGGCAAGAATGGAGGTGCTCCACCCCACTTTGATATTATTATGCAATTATTGTCCTAATTCTAAGTTCACGCATAATTTTTTAACTCCGGTGTGTTAAGATCGACCAATGACATTTTCTGACTGGACATGCATGGACATTGCACTTGTTAGGTAGCAAAGCTACAGGATGACAACAGAGCACTTGACCGGCTTACTAAATCTAAAGAGGCTGCTCTCTTGGAAGCAGAACGTGCGGTTCAGATGGCTCTAGCAAAAGCGTCCTTGGTTGATGATTTGCAGAACAAGAACCAAGAGCTGAATAAACAGATTGAAATATGCCAGGTTTGACTATTTTAGAGCAATTGGTCTCTGTACAAAGCAAGTAATATAATCAGGTGCTGATGAAGATTTCTAATAGAACGCTTACGATATCATATCAGGAAGAGAATAAAATATTGGATAAAATGCATAGGCAAAAGGTTTCTGAGGTTGAAAAGCTAACTCAAACTGTTCGTGAGCTTGAGGAGGCTGTTTTGGCTGGAGGTGCTGCAGCCAATGCTGTTCGTGATTACCAGCGCAAAGTGCAAGAAATAAATGTAAACGACTACAAATTCTTATGGTTTTTTTCATATCATTTTTGTTTAATGCTTTTTAGCGTATGCTGTGATCTGTATTTCTTGAGGTGTTGCTAACTCCAAAGCTTGAGCAGGAAGAAAAAAGAATTCTAGATCGTGAACTAGCTCGTGCTAAGGTATCAGCAAATCGTGTAGCTGTTGTAGTTGCAAATGATTGGAAAGATGCCAATGACAAAGTAATGCCGGTAAAGCAGTGGCTTGAAGAAAGAAAATTCTATCAGGTTCTCTTCGTCGCATTGATTGTGCATACTTATTGCAACTTAATACCATATCGATCATTGTGGTTATGCAATTGACTGCAAAACAATTCATAACTAGAGTCGAAGAACTTTTATGATATTGAACGAATTGTTTCATTTTATTTCCTAGCTGATTTGTGGTTTTAGTAAGTAGTGAAGGAGATAAATGAGAACCAAATAGGTATGATTACAAGTGACCTGATTATATTCTTCACATGTTCATCTCTGTAATAATTTTTCTAGTTCATATTCCTGATGCTACTGCATAAAGAAAATTACAGAGTAGCAGTTTCTGATTTAAAATTTCAGATATTGGTGAGACGACTGTTTTTTCAATGTCATCCTGTGGGCTAGTAATTTGTTTCCTTTGTCTAAAATCAAGTCTATCTGAGTCTTTTTTAGTTTTTGGTATTTTAGTTGGTCCAACAATGTGGTGTGGCAAGAATTGGCGTTTGGGGATATGGTACTTTCTACTTTGGATGTCTTTGTAGTACTGAAAGGAAATTCTCTAAGTAAAGCAGTTTTCGCAAAGTGTTGAGGAAAGGTATATGTTTCAGAAAGTTAATCTACCTGAGATGGTTCAGAAATGGAAAAGAAGAAATGTAAAGTTGATTAAGAGGGATTCTCAATCACTTTATATAGTAAACTAGTATTGTCTGTGATCTAACTTTTGGGTCGACACAGGGAGAAATGCAACAGCTTAAAGATAAGCTGGCAATTGCAGAACGTGCTGCTAAGTCAGAAGCACAACTGAAGGTGAGGATACAGATGATTTTTTGTTCTTTCTTTTGCTGCCATTGTTTCCAACATAGATCTGATCTTGATCCTCTTCATTTACTATTACTTAAGGAAAAATATCTGTTACGCTTTAAAGTTTTGGAGGAAAGACTAAAAGCATGTCCAAATACCACACCCCGTTCTTCATCACAAGGAAGAAGCATGAGCAATGGGATTTCACGTAGACAGTCACTTGGAGGATCAGAAAACGTGTCTAGATCGTCCTCAAATGGGTTTCAATCTAGAAAAGTAAACTTATCAGGGTCATCCCGGACCTTTAGTGCCAGTTCATTGTTAAAGCAAGCAAAGAATTTGTCAAGTTCATTTGATGGTGATAATACATTGACCAATAGTGGCAAGGTGGTTCCAGACACAAATGGGAAAGATAATCGAGCCACCCACGGCGAAGAGAACCCAAATAATGGAATAATTAATCCCTGTGAGAATGGGGATGGTCATATTTTACCTGCGAAGTTGAAAAATGAAAATGAAGACTGTGTTTCTGGAATGCTGTACGATATGCTGCAGAAAGAGGTTATAACGCTGCGAAAAGCTTGCCATGAGAAAGATCAAAGCCTGAAGGACAAAGATGATGCAATTGAGGTAAGTTGATGCATTCGTTGTTGTTTCTGTACACCATCCCACTCTTCCCCGCTGTGTGTGTGTGTGAATGTGCCCCTTCTGATCTTGGGCTTTTGGCGTGGAAATTACTCAGATGTTGGCCAAAAAGGTCGAGACATTGAACAAAGCAATGGAAGTTGAGGCCAAGAAGATGCGGAGAGAGGTATCTGCTATGGAAAAGGAAGTTGCTGCTATGCGCAATGGTAAAGATCAAGATCAAAGAAACCGGCGTCCTAGTGCTACCAGAGGAGCCGTCGTTGGGTCTCATGCACAATCTATAAGGTAAATAACAATCCAACATATCTAATTGTATTGTCATGAGTAAGCTAGTGTTTATTTTGGATAACGGCTAAGCGCATAAGGAGAAAGTTACGTGTCTGAATTTCATATGAACAGAGGTGCACCTAAGGTAACTTCCAGAGTATATCTGACTATGTATATTGATAGACATCCATACATTTGGAGATAGTCCTCGTGTTTGTCTCATTTCAAAGACTGTAAAATAAAAAAAAAATTGGTTGATTACTAACTAAAGGTCACATGTTCTGAACGAGCGTTGTTATTGTAATTCCAGCATCTGTGTGAAAAGAAATTCAAGAATTATAGACACATACATGCATACATATTTGAAGGTCAAACTCTGCACGTCAAATTTTGCGCACCAAATCGTGATACAAGGCGAGATGTTTAATTTGTGATGAGCACACACAGAATATTGTTTACTTATAAGTATATACTAGAATGCGATTTTGTGTATTACCCATTGCCAAACTTCCATCAAGAACAACTCCCAAGTTCATTGCTAAGAAAAACTAAAATGAAGATGCATGTCATATAACGGTACACAATGATGACTTCTCTTAATTTTTCAGGAACGGGAGGTACACTTAGGGGGCACATAAGGTATGAATATCGTACGATAATGAGAATACCTGGTTCATCACAGCACAGAGTAGTTTTGTAAGCATAGACCTGAACTTGTAAAGAATTATAGTTCTTACAATTAGTCATTGTCTTGTATATGTGGTAATGATTATCAAGCCAAAAGGATCTATAACGTTGTTCGGAATTTGTCTGATTTTAGGAAGGTGAGAAGGTCGAATTTTCTGATTGTGAGCTACTGTTGTAAGTGCAAATTGTAAATGGACGTATAATTTGAAGGTGTCCTGAAATGTAATATTTGTTGGTCCTCGAAACATTTTCAGCACGACCACTCGAAACTGTGGATGTAGTATTGTTTCTGGATTTTGAGAATCTTTAAGGAAAGACTTGAATAGACATTATTAGATGATTTCATGTTAGTCGTGTGAGTAGTAATTTACATAACATGCAGTTAGATGAGAATATGGTGATATAGTTTTGCCTTCTTATAATTGAGAGTTTCTTGTACATGTATTTGTTTGGGTTGTGTACTTACCTATTTTTTTTTGGGCAAAATTACATTTTTGGTCTTGTAATTATAGGTCGTTAGCACTTTTGGTCCTGTAACTTATTCTACTTACACAGTTGGTCCTTTTTTTTTGACGAATTTAGTATTGAATATCTCACATTTGGTCATTCTTTTGACAAATTTAGTCCTGTCTTGGTAATTTTGATCATATTCTCACTCGAGTAAATCTCATTTTTGGTATTATAATTATATGTCGACAGGATCAAATTTGCCAATACAAAACTAATTGTGCTAAAAAACGATCAAATTTGATATGTGTTGGACTAAATTTGTTAAAAAATAATTAAATGTGTAAATAAGATAAATTATATAATAAAAAATATTAATGATCTAAAGTTATATGACTAAAAATATAATTGTCTTTTTTTTTTTTTTTGTTCTGTCCTGTGGCCCAAAAGTACAATTTTGCCAAAGTTTGTACAACTTGGTTTGGCAACTACAAATCTAAACCTATTTGTTTTAGTTGATGAAAGGTGTTCGAATATAACAATATAATGCGAAATAAAAGGCTAAATTCCAATTTATCCCCCCTGTAGTTTCACGAAATAGCTAAGAACTCCATTGTGTTTTGTAAATAAGCAAAAAATCTCCATGTGTTTTAATAAATGCAACACAAAATCCCATCTCATTAGAAATTAACGGAAGGCGGGGTGCACGCTCCTGAAGTGTGATTAGGCTTGATTTTTACGCGTTTTGACTTTTTTTTGGTCCTTAATTGATTAAAATACCCCAATATTGTATCTAAAATTATCATGGTCCAACTTGATTTTTTTTATGCATTTCTTCTTGTTTCCTATCTCTAAAAGATTATAAATAGTTTTTGTTCTTAATATTTATATTAGTATCAAAATACCAAAAAAAATAAAAAATTTATACTAAATATTATTTTTCAAATTGAGATATCTATATAAATATAAATATTAAATTTATAAATTAATTTAAATATTTTTAAAAATTATATTGAAAATATATAAAATGATTAATTAAATATCTAATTATAATTATTTGAAATTACTCTTGATTAATTAAAATATATATTTAATAAATATAATTAAATTAATTAAAAAGAATTTAAAAAAATCTGGGGACCGCCGCCCCCGCATAAAGAGGCGACGGAGACGCCGTCGCACCCACACAGAACGGGCAACGACGTCACTGTCGCCCATAGCTGGTCTGGGCGACGGCGTCTCCATCGCCCAAACCAACTTGACTGGGCGACGGCAAGGGTGGGGGAGTAGGGTTTTCTTTCTTTCTTTTTTTTTTTAATTTTTTATAAAAATAATAATTTTGTTTTTTATAAATTCTAATTATTTATATAATAATATAAATTTAAATTTGTTGAATCCAAACCCTTCATTTTTTTATGATCTAACGGTTGAGATTAATTTTTTAGATCTAACGGTTATTATATAATGAAATGAGATCCAACAGTCATAAATAAAAAAGTAATAAATAATAAAAAGGGCATAACGGTCAAATGAAAAAATATTGACGCCATTAAGTCAATTTAATGGAGAGAGGCGATTGAGTTACATTTAATAAAACAGAAGGAGATTTTTCGCCTATTTTTAAAATACAAGGGATTTTTTAACCGAATTTTTAAAACATAGGGGGGTTTATGCAATTAAGCCGAAATAAAACTATATATTATCAATTTTCTTTTATGTAAAAACAACAAAATACAATATAATTTTTGTTCTCTAACTTAGATTGTTTCATCATTTAGTATGACAAAATTAGGATCCAAAATACAGTAAATCCTAATTGACACCTATCACACATTTTCTTTCAAATAAATAAAAAGATAGTCCCATTTTAATCCAGTGTTATTAATTGGTTTACTTATTCAATCTTTAAGGTTTATCCACCAAGTTTGCTAAACAGAAGAGAAAGAGAGAGAGAAGAAAAAGAGGATAATTGCATAGCCATCCCTCCAAGTTTGATTATACGTATGTTTTATGTGATTTAAAAAATTACATTTAGTATCATAAAGTTTGTTTTCGTCTAAAAAGAAAGGAATAAAAAATCATATTTACCCCTGAAAAATTTATTTATTGATTTATTGCAGATCAAATATCAACAATTTTGATGAATTTGGACTAATAGAAAGATTTATTTGTTAAATGAAAATAAATTTTATGGGTATTAAATATAATTTTTCAAACCACAAGAGGTTTATGCATAATAATACCAAACAAACTTTAGGGAGGATAGTGTAATTATTCAAAAAAAAAAAAAAAAGGAAAGAAAGAAGAATAAGAAAAATTCATTCTGAATTTCCTCAAAATTTTGGGGTCAGTTGGTAGTTTAAATATAGCAATATTTTACTATTTAGGGTTTAAAAATTCCACAAATATGAGGCTAATCCCTTCCCCGCTACAAAGGGTGTGAGTGTGAGCCTGAGGTATTTATCTTCACCCGCCCCTTAAAACCTCAAATCAAAACCCATTTCCTCTGTCCAAAAAGACAAGATTTTGAAAGCGAAACCAGCAGTAGAAGAAACCCATATATGAATGGCCCTTCTTCTCAAGCCAAATACCTCTCTCAAACGAATGGCCGCCCGGTTTTTCACTTACTCTTCTTCTTCCGTCCACTCTTTTCATTCCCATGCCCACTCTAATTTCAACCTGTCCGCTTCTTTTTCTCTCTCACGACCTTCCTTCATACTTCTTAGTAGCAGGTGATTCTTTATTTATTTATTTATTTTTATCTGGGTTGTTTATGTTTGTTTATTTGTCTGCATTTATTTGTGTAATGGAGTCTGCTTGTACTTCGAGGAGTTCTCGTTTGAGCCAGACGTTTGGAATATAAGAGTTGTTTTAGTTTCGTGTTCGCACTTTAGTTCATATATGCTGTTGGCTTAAATTTTAAAAGAATTCTCGTTGATGGATGTTAGTTTAATGGCATTTATGTTTGGTGGGTTTTTCTTAAGATGTGGGAAAAAGGGGTGGAATTATTGTTTTTGTTTGCTTACTGAGACCACATGTCTGTGCGGCAAATGAACAAGCAGGTTCTAGTATATATCCTCATTCGCCTTCTTGTGTGTTGTTGGTTGTTACTGTGTTTACGTTTTGTGTTGTATAACTCATGGGCTTCTGGAGAAAGGAGAACTTATAATGGTTCCTGTACTACTAAGATTTTGAATTTTTTGCATCAGCAGAGTTAGCTTATAAGTATATTAACATATGCATTAACCTAACATGTTATTAGCTTCTAGTTTCTTGGTACGTGAAATAGTCCGGTTTTCATGTTGCTATAATGTAAGAGACTGTAATGCAGAAGTCCTCTGTTTAATTTTATCATTTGATCATATTTGTATTATGCGTATATTATATATTTTGGAATGAAGAAGTTGAGGTAGCTGTAGTTTTGTAGCTTCCTCATTTCTTTACGCACTTATTTAGTTATTTAATTGGGTGTTAAGTCTTTTCAGTGCTAATTATAGCACTTCTTGTAATCCATATGTATAAAATAGTTATCTTTGAGTATCTCTATATTTCCTCTGTGTAAATTTTCCGCACAATGTGTATTAGTCTGGATGGCTACTTCGATTGTGTAATGTGCTGCATCTCTCTGTAATTTAGCAGAGAATATTAGTATTCTTGGTACTACCATATCTGTGTTTTCATTTCCGTAAAGAACAATAGGACGCTGAATTGTATCATAGTTGTACGAAGCATGATCTATTCTTTTTACTGATGTGATCCTTTCTCATTTGGGGCTAAACTTGACCCTTTTGATGTTTCTATTGCTGGTGGACCCTCTACATAGTATGAAGGCAAGGTTTATGTTGTTGATGAGGTTTTCTTTCTACGTTGTTGTTGATAATCTGTGCTGGTCTTGTTTGGTTTAGAGCAAGTGATAGGTTGAAAAAGGTATCTAGCAAGAATTCAGCATGGAATGCATTCGTTCTCAGAGCATTCATGTCATCAAGCATCAGCACCGAGGCTGTTCGTGAAAGTAAAGTCTCCAAAGAATATGGGTCGGAGCAGATCCAGGTGAACTGCTTGCCTTGATGAACATGTAATATTTGAAACGTCTTGCTGCATCAATAAAATTTAAAGTGACCCATCCTCATTACTGGTTTTTCTCACTATGTTTTTTAGGTATTGGAAGGGTTAGACCCTGTAAGGAAACGGCCTGGCATGTATATTGGCAGCACTGGATCCCGTGGTCTGCATCATTTGGTATGTTTTTCCTCTTTTTGTTGTGCGTTATCCTGGTATTGTGCTTAAGGAAAGAAAGTGCAGATTCATTTTGCTTAATCTATTGATTGTGCTCCTTTCAAGGTGTATGAAATCTTGGATAATGCCATCGATGAGGCGCAAGCTGGATTTGCTTCAAAGATCGAGGTCATTCTACTTGCAGACAATTCAGTGAGCATCACTGACAATGGGCGTGGGGTATGTGCTTTATTATCCACCACAGCTAGATTTTCTGTGTTGTATGGGTTAGTTGGAAATGGATTTAGTTTTCAACGCCATTCACAAGTGTTATATTACAAATACTTGGCCTGCGGATATAAAGCAGTATGTTATGGAATGAGCTTTCATATTTCTGCATCATGTCACACTGTGAATTTAGATCTATATGTGCTATTTTATTCAGATATTTATAATGTGCTGCATGTAACAATATGATGATGCTCCTTACATCTTGTCAAATTTGAAATACTTATTTGATATGCCTCTGAGGCCCTTGATCATATTCATGCCTTATTGTGAGATTTCGGTGCCACTCAAGTGTTGATTTTTTTTGTTTTTTGTGAAATAGTGCCTATTGTTTTGTTCCACTATGGGATAAGGAAATCTCTAAGATTTTCTGCATTTCATGCTACAACCATATAGCATCGTGCAATACAATGGAGATCCCCTTGGCATTGTTTTGATGCTGATGTATTATTTCATATATAATAATTGCCTAGTTATTTCCAGCATTTGTTGGAAATGTTAAGATTTCACATAAAGCTAGAGTACTCATGCACATATTCTTTTGAATTGCGTATAGTGCCCTTCTGATTATTGCTGCTTCAGGTGCTAATCAGATGCTGATACCAACATGACCTTAACCAAGTCATCAGTTTTCTTCCTTCGAAACTCAGTCTTTTGTAGGTTGGCAGATAGATTCTTTCTACACCCCAAATTTAAATCTCTAAGACTCAAATCCCTTTTATGTTGCTCATTCCATGTAAATTTAGGTTTACCATCAGTACGTGTTCTCGCATTTTTTAACCAGTACAATATAGGTACCTCCTTTGAAAAATGTCTGGACCAATCTTAATTATTATGTTTAGTATATCATCAATAAGGTCTACCTTAACCACTCACTGGCATTATCTCTCATTTGCAGCCCTACCTTTTTGATTCCATAGAAGTTTCTATAACAACTCGGTAGACTGTCACTAGCTCTGAGTTAAAAAATGTTACAGACAAACCTACATAAGCATCTAGTTGCAGGAAGGAGTTCATAGTTACCTATAATTTTGATGCACTCACCATTTAATCCTATTAGTCTCCTATTAATACCATCTTACTTGATATCTTCCCCCTGCGAATAACTGAGTTTATGTTGAAGAATCATTGGTTTTGCTGACTGGTTTTATGAATTATGAGGACGATATTAATGCATGTTGTAATTTTCTTCTGTTATGTTGCATCCTTGAACAATATTTTAGCATATATTTGTAATGCTCAAGTGAAAACCTTGTTTTAGGTATCCACTAAGAGTTCTATTTACGTGAGCTGTCTGTGGTTGCTTATTATAATTTATTTTAACTGCTTACATCTCTTTTTTTGTGCATTACAGATCCCAACCGATATGCATCCAACAACAAAAAAATCTGCTTTGGAGACTGTCTTGACGGTAGTTATTCGGGTTCATAATATTAGTATTCAGTACTTTTAAGTTGTATAAGGGTTGCTCCAGTTCTCATGGTTGACTCTTGATAGAACTTTAGAACTGATGGTAGCAAAAATCATAGGCAACACAGGAACAGTTTAGGGAAGAGAAGGGTTCAAGATAGCTTGCTTGTGTGTAACTATAGCCAGATTAGATGGAAAAAAATAATGAAGATTCTACCCTCCTTGGGGTGAAATTTCTTCTTCTGGGGAAAGGGAGTGGAGGTTTTGTGTTCCACTTGTTTACCTTTAGAGAAATTTCGTCATATTCAAGGATGCAGTGTCTTTAATTTCACACAGGAAAAAGGTCAGGCAAGTGACTAGTCCTTTTTGTACAATCCTCAAGCAAAATTCTCTTTGTAAAAGCAGCTTTTTCCCCTACTACTTCCATCTCATCTGGCCTGTCTTATTAGTATTTTCAATTGGATTGACTAAGAAATGAACTGTTTGGTGAAATTTTTGTTGCCTGGCATTTGAAGGTATTATGCCACTGTAGTATGCTAGTTGCATAAATTGATTTTTATACATGAATACTTGTGAAATATTTTTTTGTAATAATAAATTATGGAATTCTCTTCACTGAAGATCACAGACATTTATGCTCAAAAGCACCATTGCAGGTTTTGCATGCAGGTGGGAAGTTCGGTGGTTCAAGTAGTGGTTACAGTGTATCAGGTGGACTACATGGTGTCGGTTTATCAGTTGTTAATGCACTGTCGGAGGTGTCACTTCTTTTTCACTACAGTTCTTTACCCTTGGAAGTTTGTTTCCTTTACGCTAATGGATGATCATGTTTGTGCGTGGTCCTTTAAAGTCCTCTATGTTTGTACTATTCTTGATGTCTCTCTGCTCTATACATTACCTTGATGGGTTTTACATTATGGTGAAAAACTGTCTAGCTGCTGGAATCAAATAGTTGACTAGGATATATTCATGCTCATTCAACACTATTAGCAAAAAGTTAGCATAGTCTGTCTCTCGTTCATAAATCAACTTGTTCGAGATATTAAATATTCAATGGTTCTCATTTTAACCTTTTAAACTTTTAGATGGCGGGTGATTATTCAACATGGTATCAGAGCCAAGTCAAACGAAAGATCTTATCTTGACTTTGAATCTCATTGCTCCTTATTTATGAAAAAGGCTTTCACATGTTTAGCTTTCACATACAAAAAAACTGCCTGCATGTATGGGGTATGGGGTCGTGTTAGAAATATTAAATATAAAATATTTAATAGTTTTAACTCTCTAAAATTAAGTTTTTAGATCAGGTGGTTATTCGAAACAATTGTTTTGTGAGTATAGAAATATGTACACCATATAAAGTGAAAGAAATCAATCTACAGTGTTGATAACCATTAAATACCAACCATATCCAAGCTCTATCTACTATACTTTCTTACTCTGTTTCTGATAAGAACTTACGCAAAGGAGAAGCCTGCAACTAGGGAATGTTCAGGTACAAGAACATAAAGTTATCTTGGAATCTGCAAAATTTACTGCAATTTGAAAACAATATAGTAGTGACTACAAGGTTTAACACAAGCCAAGCTTGTCTTCTGGGCACACAAAAAAAGCAGACAATCTTGAGCTTGTGTTTTCCATGCTATAGCAGCAGAGCCTTGCTTGCTTGTTCTGAGCCTTTCATAAGTTGGGTGGGCTTGAACAACTTTATGCACTGGTTGACTCAATTAAATATTTTTGTTCCGAAATTAAAAGAACTCTTCACATTGAGGAAACAAGCAGGAAGATAATGGTTGGTCTAGAGTAGTGGTGATTATGCATAATTATAACTTATGACTTGGACCATCTGTAAGCCGTGGGAGAAGCGTGGGTCATGTACAGAGTCATGCAGCATTTTCTCTCCATAGAGGAAAGTGGAAAAAGAAATGGAAAAAACCGCACTAGGTCTGTCTTGGTTCATGTCTTCTACCTCGAGAACAAATTCATACATCTATCTTAGCAAGGGGAAAAGGTATATTAGATACAGCCAGGTACTTTTTTCCTTGGTCATACTTGTGCAATCTCCTGCTTTCTAATAACTGTGATATTCATTTGGCAGGCTTAACAACCTGTTAATTTCTGCTTACAGATATGTTTGACATAGTTTGTTCTAAGATAGACTGGGGTTTTCTTGATTCAATTCATATAAAGTCTTCTGACTTTTGATCAAGCTCTCTTATTGTTGTTCTTCTGGCTGACATGTATCCCTCATCTGATGTTTGCATGATATCAAGCTTCCACTGTATACTCCTTTAGCTGTTTGGCATTATGACAGCATTCTTTTGGTTGCCTCACTTAGTTATTTATGATAGCATTCTTTTGGTTGCCTCACTTAGTTATTATGATAGCATTCTTTTGGTTGCCTCACTTAGTTATTCATTCTTGTCTTTGCATATGGGTAGGCCCTTGAAGTTACAGTATGGCGCAACGGCAAGGAGTATAAGCAGAAATACTCCCATGGAAGGCCTGTCACAAAATTAGTCTCTCGTGAGCTACCAACTGATATGAAGGATCGTCAAGGGACTCGAATACATTTTTGGCCGGATAAAGAAGGTCAATCTTTTTTCTTAAAGTTCCTTTCTTTATGGCAGAAAGGTGTTTGTAAATTCTGGATTGATTGAATATGGCTTTGTGCAAAATCTGCCTTTGACTAGCATTTTCCTTATTCAGTATTCACGACAGCAATTGAGTTTGATTACAACACAATATCTGGGAGAATCAGGGAGCTTGCTTTTCTCAATCCTGAGGTAGATCATTAGCTTTGGTTGGTTATGATTCTGGATATCTGAATTCATTGTGACATAGGATGTCTTTTATATAGGCATTTTTCTATATCCCCTGATTGCAGCTCTTAGTTATAGTTATTTCTATAGCTTTTGATAATAGCCTCTTTTAGTTGTGCAGTATATGTTATGACGCTTGTTCTAATGGATGATGATGACTGAATTTACTGTACAAGTGAATAGAAGCGTAACTGCTATCTGTTCAAATTGTTCTGGAAGAGTGCCCCAGTCCGTCAAATTTCTTTTGGTCATCATGCTAAAGAGACCTCTTTACATGCTTTTCTTAACTGAGTACCATGTGGTTCTACTTCTAGTGCTAACAAGAAGATAACTATTTATTTTCTCAACCTGCAGGTTACAATTGCACTGGAGAAGGAGGATGCAGACCCAGAGAAGAGACTGTATAATGAGTACAGCTATGCTGGAGGATTAACTGAATATGTGAAGTGGCTTAATGCCGATAAGGTACGCTTGATATCTTTGTAGTTCATCTGTTGTGATCCGAGAGAGGAAAATGAAAATTCCTTTTTATGATGCCATCTCTTTTCCATTCAATATACTTTTAGTGCTCCCTTGTGTCCGGTTTTGTTGAGCATGAAATTTTGCTGGAGTTAGGACTCATGTTGAAGTCAATCATATGTTTGCATGTTTTTCTTATTAAATAAGAAAAATTATGTTCTTTTTAGTAAAGATATGTGCCAATCCCCCCTGACCAGATAGTAATTTTAAGTTTTCTTGGGGCTTGGAGGTTCAGCCTGTTTAGTTTGTCTCTGCCACACTTTCTCCTAATGCATGCAATAGTAATTAAAGACCAGTTGTTCAATAAACAGATTATGCAGTGGTATTTTCCATGACGGGGTCTTTGATGCTTTACGTCACGCGTCACTGCTCAGTGTTACTGGATAGTGTAAGGATATCATCTAGGCTTCTTTCCTGATTAACATCACCTGGGAACAAAGTTCACTAAATCTTCTCAATAATTAATGTTTCATTTGTCAGAGATCATGTAACTGCTAAAGTATTATTGTCATTTCTATTTGAAGGTTTTCCAAGAATTAATTAATGCTTATTTAGAACTGCGCCGCCACTATGATTTAGCTGTATCATTTTATTGTGAGAAGTGACATATTTCCTGTCCAGAAACCTCTCCATGACGTTGTGGCGTTTAGAAAAGAAGCAGAGGGAATATCAATTGACCTAGCACTTCAATGGTAAGAGATCAGAATAGAGTCCTATTTTATGTTGTTCCTTTTCCTTTCGCTTCGTAAGCTGTATTATCAGCCGTGCTGAAATAGAAAGTTAATTCAGCTTGTTTGGTCTTTATGCAGGTGTTCCGATGCATATTCTGATACATTGTTAGGATACGCGAACAGCATTAGGACAGTTGATGGTGGCACTCACATTGACGGTGTGAAAGCTTCATTAACAAGAACACTCAACAACCTAGGGAAGAAATCCAAAGTCATTAAGGTATCTTGGATTGAGACTGATCTTTTCTTCTAATTTTTCTGTTAATAAATATCTTTTCTCTGATGCTTCTCCTTTTCCAGGAGAAGGATATCAGTTTAAGTGGAGAGCACGTAAGAGAGGGACTGACTTGCGTGATATCTGTCAAAGTTCCAAATCCTGAGTTTGAAGGACAAACGAAGGTGTACCTGTGTTCTGTTCATTTTAATTAGCATTTTCTAGGGAAAAGGAATCTTAAAGATGTTGCAAGTTTCTAGTTAAACACTTAGAAAAAATCTTTGCTGACATCACATTATCTGTGATTTTGAAAGACGCGATTAGGAAACCCAGAGGTAAGGAAGGTTGTTGATCAAGCTATTCAAGAATATCTTACTGAGTACCTGGAGTTGCATCCAGATGTCCTAGATGCGATTCTTTCAAAGTCCCTCAATGCTCTCAAGGTATCTTCTGCATCCCCATGATATATCATTTATCTGAGCTTCTGTTATTTTAATTTTCTTCCTAGGGCCTTTAAAGACCATTTTGGTTTTACCTGTCCTTGGAAATGCCTCATATGATTCCCATTTATTTTTATTTTTAGGCAGCTCTAGCTGCAAAGAGGGCCAGGGAGTTGGTGAGACAAAAGAGTGTTTTGAAATCATCATCTCTTCCGGGGAAGCTTGCTGATTGTTCAGCTACTAACCCTGAAGAATCTGGTAGGATGCTTTCCTCTTTCTCAAATGATACATGTTGTCGAGTGAACCAAATCCGAATTTTTGTACTATGGTACTGTTAGCACTATCACGAGCATTAAATCATTTTCCAAATATTTTCAGAAATATTCATTGTTGAGGGGGATTCAGCTGGTGGGAGTGCTAAACAAGGCCGTGATCGGCGATTTCAGGTGAAGCTTTAGTCAAAATTGGTGTATAAATCCTGTTTTGGTTGCTCTCTTTTTCATTTTATTTCTTATTTTTCCTTGTTCTGGGTATAAATCTAACTGTTCTCATGTGTGGTAGAAAGACATCTAGTGCAGAATTCAAATAAATACATGGCATGTCCAATTATATGGTAAACAGAAAATAGGATTGCAAATTTAGAAGCACAAAATCTGATAATTGGAAGTATCAGTGTGGGAGTATCATTTATTTGTCAATCTTGGCTTGTTAAAATTGTCAGGATGTAGTTAGTTATTATCACGCACCTTCATATTTTTGCCGTCAGTGTTTGCATAATTAAGGTCCTGCCAAGTTTTATGGCATGCGCCAGCTCCTCCGGATCCCATCTGAATCAATCTATTAACAACTATCCATTGAGAGATATTTGCTGGCTTCACGTGAAACTCTTTTTTTCTCCATGCATCTCAATTTGTCCTTCTTGGGATAGTTTGCAGCTGTTGGGACATCCTTTCCCCTTTTGGTATAGCCAACTAGGCAGTAAATACCATAATACAATTTCTTGTTTCGCTGGCACTTGTATACCGTTGTCCCTTTCTAAGAATGCTATTAGAGTATCTCTTACAATTTGATGACAATTATTCCTCATGTTTCTGACCTGTGACCACTTCCATCATGCTTTATATGTCCTGAAATTTTCTGAAATGTCCTTATAGCAGCATCCTGGAATGGGAACAAGTAATTTTGAAAACAAAGTATGTTGATCATGCAGGCTGTGCTTCCTTTGAGGGGTAAAATTTTGAACATTGAAAGGAAGGACGAAGCTGCCATGTACAAAAATGAAGAGATCCAAAATCTTATTCTTGGTTTGGGACTTGGAGTGAAGGTCTTGTTCTTTCAAATGCTTTTGTTTCTTTTTGGCTACTGAATCTAATTGCCTATTGATTGCTTTACCATTTTTTCTTTTCTGCTAAATTGCATTCCCTCTACTTTCAGGGTGAGGATTTTCGAAAGGATTCCCTCCGTTATCACAAAATCATAATTTTAACAGATGCTGATGTTGATGGTGCTCACATAAGAACATTATTACTAACCTTCTTCTTTAGGTATCAGGTATGTACTGTGGGAGCCATGAATTATTTTTTTTATAATGCAACTCATGGAGGATAAAAATAGAGATTGCTAAGATGCCCAAATGGGTTGCTTCTAGAAATGAGAAGACCAAGTGACTCGACGAACTGTGTAAAAATATTTCATAAATTCTTATGGATTATGTTGGCAATTTAGTTTATGGGAATTTAATGCCTGCAGAGAGCTTTATTCGATGAAGGTTGCATCTATGTTGGTGTTCCACCTTTATATAAGGTAATATGCAAGATAATTTCCAAAGAGCCCTGTTCCAATCGATTTGAATAGGAAAAATAGAGCTATTTATTTGATAAATTTCATTAGGTTCTCATTCTTCTTTGTTGATGTTCAGGTTGAGAGAGGGAAGCAAGCATATTACTGTTTTGATGATGCAGAACTTAAAAAACTTCAGAGCTCTTTTCCAGCAAATGCATCATACAACATCCAGAGATTTAAAGGTGAGCTTCCTTAGAAATACAAGGTCAGTAAAATGAACTGATCCTTCGGTTCTGGTGAGTCCCAATGAAACTGTATATATAAAACCCTTCTGAATGAAACATTTTATGTTGATCTTCATAGTTAACCAAGGTGGACTTCTTCATAGACCGTTGACCTTTCAGAAAGAAAGGGAGTTTCAGTGAAAATAAACCTGTGGGTTACCTTTCCGGATTTTCACTTTATGAGCCATCTGCTTATAGGGTTTGTTATCTATTGTTATCCTGCTATTGTCTCACCAGAAACATTTTCTTGAGTTAGAATATATTCATATGCTCGGTTTCTCCAAGTCTACTTATCTGATTGACATGGTAAAACTGCAGGGTTGGGGGAGATGATGCCTGCGCAGCTGTGGGAGACAACCTTGAATCCAGAGACTCGACTTCTGAAGCAATTGAAAGTAGAGGATGTAGCAGAAGCCAGTGTTGTTTTTTCCTCTCTCATGGGAGCCCGAGTAAGTGGATCGTACCAGTTGCTTACATCGTCAGTTTACCATTTATTTTTTGTTCCAAAAACTACTTGCTTCTTGGAGGCTTGTTGTGTGAACTACGGTTACTCTCAATCAAAACACAAAATGTTTCAAAAGATGATGTAATGTTATACCCAAGATCAGTGTTGTGACTTAGCGTGGTTTTTCAGGTCGATGTCAGGAAGGAACTCATTCAGAAATCTGCTAGTGTTGTCAAGCTTGATCAACTTGATATATAAACCCACCACTGTCGGGGCTTTTTGTATGACGTTTTTCGCAATGAAGGAATATACATACTCCGGGGTAATTTGCAGCGAGTAAGCTGAGACACATCTTTCAACAATTGGCAAAATCTTGAAAAACGGCCCTGCCACGAAAGGTCGTTATTTTGGTCGAATTCAGCCCTAGTAATCTCCACTTGGGAAAAGCTGCCAAGATTTCTGAGATGAGAACACTCTCTTCTCACTCTCAGCGCAAGATTAACTATTGTTGTATTTATTATTTTCATATACATTAGATGTAGTAGGTAAGTAGTAGATACAATTGCACTCTTGATTGGCTCCATAGAGTTAAAAAGATTAGTTAGGAATCAGTCTTGCACTTGTTCTCAATCTGAGACTGCAATCTTAACCACCGGTAATGATTTGTTTGCGTCTCTCAATGTGTGCACATTTTTTTGATAGATGCAAGGTGGTCTTTAAACAATGGAGCTGGAGAAACAGGTGAACCAACACAGACACAGTCCCTGCAAGGATCAAACTTGTACATACCATCAGCGAATTCCCTTGCTCTTTAACAGTTAGTAATCACAAATTCAAGAATTCATCCAATGAGTAACTTCATGATTCTTCTGGTAAGAGATGAACAATCCCGATCGATTATAAGCAAGACAAACATGGGCCTAACATGGTAATAACACTTTGATATTCCTTTTCCTTTCGAAAATTTTCCCTCCAGGCAAATCCCTAGTTCATGTGAACATATTCAGCTAAACAGTCAAATGTAACAGTAAAGTCTCTCTGTCATATGCCTAAATTCGATTGCAGTGTTCAAATGTTTTTTTTGTAAGCTGGTGGTCCTGATCACTTGTGAAGAAAGAAGAATAAGCTAACAGGAATCAGGCATCAGCATAAACTGAAGTGCTGACCATTTTTCAAAACAATCCTGATGGCTACATCAAGAAAACTCAAATCTACTAACAGCAACAGAACAACCAAAAATCAACGCGCTAACTTGTGCAGATCATAGTTTGAGTGTTATTCACCTGCCTTCATATTGATGTTTTCTTTGATCCTCTAAAACAGATAAAGTAAAACTAGGGCACTGAACATCTTCTTTTCTTTTTGTTCCTTAGTGCAGCATCAGATGAGAGCTACAGAAACTAATTGCACATCTATAAAGCTTTACTCCTGCTCTTTAATGAATCAATTTACTGCTTTCACCTTGCCATGATATTTCTGATCTCTCTTAAGGAATACTGAAACAGCAGGTATATTTTGAAGCAGCAAGCGCTCTCCGAGTATCTTGCCAATTTTTGCAGCCGCAGCTACATCCCTAGTTGCTTTCTTTAGCTTTTTCCATGCTCAGCCTCAGGGATACTTTTCTTGTGTACTGGCAGCAGAGGCATACTGTTGCAGTCGGCGTGTGGACAACTTGTGCATTTACATATTTATTCGTGAAGTGCATCCTTAAGACATAGGGTTTGAGATACTTCATCACTCTTTCTGGCCTTACTGGAGGAGAGATCACCATTTCTGTTTCTACAGAAAATGAGTAACGAATTTGAGTAAGCGCATACCTTAGGCACCCATATGTCAATCATTTACAATCATCGCTAATGTTGACCTATGGCCAGAAAAACATCACACTGCCAAGTTTATCAAATTTGTTTCCAAATGCATTTTTTTTCATAGGCATCCTCATCATTTCAGAAGAATATAGTGGAATAAAGATTAAATCTTTTCAACTTTCACAAATGACAATGAATGCATCAGTTAAAACACTTTGCTATAGACTCTTTCCTCTCCCAATAAATTCATAAGAAAACATTTACTCAAGCTACACACAATCTATATTGCTCTTAGCTTTATGCTGAGGGATCAATCTCATTGGACATAGATACTACATAGAAACGTTTGCTGAAACTTACATAAACTTGCAAGAGGACATATAATCCAAAGCAAGAAAAATGGAGATAAGAAAAAAAGTAATCTTGAGACATACCATCATCACCACATAGCAGCATTCTACAAATAAGTTCAACAAATTTGAAGCAAATTGAATGGGAGATATAGTTTTGTAACCAAATCACAAACGTCATTAACTCAAAAGGAGAATAATGAAACATTTCCTTTTCCCAAAATTTTTCGGAGAAAATTCCCACTGATGGATATATTCTATGAATAAGTAACTTAAGCATCCACAAAAAGAGCATCATATTTCAGAAAGATGTAATGTTAAATTGTGGACAGGTCCAAAATAAATTTAGAAGCAAGAGAACATAATTAATAATACACCTTACTGAAACAACTATCAGCAGTTATTGCAGAATTAAATATAAAGCAACTAAGAAAAGAGCAATCTGACCCATTGCAGCATTTTTTCATTCACAACACTAAAAAGAACTGGATTTTTGAATCCTAAAGCAAAAAAATCTGAAACAGTTTTGCCAGTGTATTCATTTTCTTTTTTTTAATTAAATATCGGTTAGACAGTGTATTCATTTTCGCCAAGAACTATGTTCGCATAAGATCATTTAGGATGTCCCTCACAGCATACAAAGATCTAACAGACAAGCAAAATTATTACCAAAATATCTGAGAATGCTTAAATAAAATCACCAAGCAAGACATTTTCAGTTTCTATCTTACTGGAAAACTAATTGCATACTCCATTACTACTCTAAAACCGCTAAAATGAAGTCATTTAATCAGAGGCAGAGAGTTGATTAGAATGTTTCGCAAGCAAGGTGTTATCCATCAATATTTGACTGCAAATTTGCAAAAAACTTTACCCAAAAACAAAAAATGACTGCAAAGAACCAGTGCAGAAATAAGGCAAATTTTTTCTCCCACTCTCTCCTATACCAAATTAACCAGTAAGCAACGCATTACAAGAAGAAATCCATTATGAGATAAACTTAAATGCTGCAAAAATTTATCAGTTGCGATGAAGAAAATTTTCAGAGAGGAAACGCCCTTACTACTAAAGACCCGACTGATTTTTAGCCATTCAAAACCTGAGTCACTTAGCATACCAATTCAGTAACTTGATAAAAAGTTAAGAACTACAAAAGGTCACCTTGCTTACGGAAGCTGGAAGTCGACGGTGATCGAAACGGAGGCGGAGAGCGGCGGCGCTACTCGGGGAGGACGGCAGTATGGAGAGAGACAACCCGAACGACAGACTTTTAAACGTGATTTCAATCCCACTGAAGCTCGCATTTAACCTTCCCTTTTGGCATCGTAAAAACGTGTTTGGCTTCCTTTAGAGTAATAAATTATGGCAAATATGATCTCTCCTTGTATTTTGGTTACATTTGTTAGAAGAAAGCCCAGCGAATTGTGCAAAATTGAAGACATCTTGTAGGCAATATATAGAAATTTTAAAAGGGCGTGTTTACTTCTGCTACTGATAGTACAACCAATAGTAGGCCTATCTAATTTTTGGAAGTTAATGTTGTATAGACATTTGTCCAACTTGAGCATTACTATCACCATGTGGTTTGTTGGATTTTATCTGGGAAATTTAGTATAGTGTTTTACTATTTGGAAGTTTCAATATGAATTACATTGTAAAGTTAACTTTGTGACATTAAATTAATGAAGTCCCTGACTCTCTCTAAAGTGTTGCCGGCTTATTCATTGAATTGGGGGAAAAGAGAATCATAGGCTGAAGCCATCATCTAAATGTCAAAGTGTAATGTTCTCGTGCTCCATCACCGACTGGTTTGAACTTTTCCATCCGTGTGTCGAAGCTGCTGAACTCGCATGAGATGGCAAGAATAATGGGGTGTGCTGCATCTTTTTGTTCGTGGTTGATTTGCATTCACATTTGAGGAGAGTTGGGGAGACAAATGTTTGAAGGTCTTGCTGCAAGCAGATTTTAGTTGTTCGTAGGAGAACAACAAAACGCATTTCATCCTCGGTTGTTACATAGGGTCAAGCATCAGGCACAGAGCCTATCAACATGGAAATTCTCTTAGTTTGGTTTCATATGGAGCTTTGTGAAAGGATGTTGATTGACAAGTCAAATATTTTGCGTGAACAGCGGGCACGGTTTAGACTCGATTAATATATAGTAGCTTAACTATCTGTAGATATGAAATTTTTATAAAAACGTAAATTAAGCTAGTTCTGCATATAAAAGCATAATCACGCTATCTCCCAATTAATTAAGTTGAAATGCGCCTTCTGGTTAGCATACTTCATGAAGACGAGATAATACAACCCATATGCACTACCCGTTAAAATGTGTTTGAGAAATAAACAGCAAAAATAGGTAAGCATTAGATTTTGATTCCTATTTAATTGATTTATGTTTGGTTGTGTGGCAGTGTTATAAATGCATTATCCAATTCTCCCAAGCGCAATATGTATGCTATGGGATGTAGAGAGTGTTGCAGGCAAACCAATCAATCAGCCTTTCGAATACGTAATTTGATTTAACTATGGGCTGGATTCGCAATCCCTAAATTTAGATACCTCTGACGCATGATCCCATTGACGAGGCCTTCACCAACCTGGTTGTCGCTGTGCATTTACTCCGCACCCCACGCATTTTCTCTCATCATGGCGTCTGAACATATTTGCTGCATGAGGAGTGTTCTTTAGAGTACACATGTATAGAACGCCTTCAAAAGCGCAAAGAATGTTCACATTTGTGCAGGTCAGAAACACACCTAGGCGAGGTATATGTGCCTAGGTTTGCCTTAATATGCCAAACCCCATCTCTGCCACCTTACTACAAACCATGCTGACACATCCACTTGAAGTTATTAAATGGTGCAATAGTTAATGAATCTTGTAGTGGCCCTTTCACTTTGATGAACCCAGTTTACTTCGTGTTGATGCACGAACTTCGCCTATAAATAGAGCTTCGTACTACCGTATTTCCCCAACTCGAAATGCCCCGCTCCATTCTGTTGATTTGTCCCTTTCTCAAACATTCCAACACTTCCTTTCTCGATCGCGTGCAATGTGGCTAACGACTTCTATTACGAGGAACGATGTTCTACAATAGTCACTGGACCAAAGACGTGGAGAAAACGTTCGTTAGCACAGTTCACTAGAGGGGTAACGATCATTAGGTGCTCGTTCTCGTCAAAACCGGGCAATTCGCGAACAACCTCTACCACATTTCCACGAACATCGGGGTCACTGAATTCTTCCTCAAGGAACCCTTGCTAGCTTCGCCCATCCTCTGTATTAGCAGTTGGCACAGATGTGTGGTACCATGTTTACTAACTGAGGTTAATCGGATAGCTGGGATTGAGCCCTACGCTTGCGCGATGCAGCACTTGGATTTTTCGTGTGCACTTAACGAGAACCATGGCAGATGGCATCAACAGTCATGTTATAAGATAATGGTATGTCTTCGTCCCCCACGCAATTGTTCTGGGGTTCCCACTCGCACATTACGGCCATCAAGGATCCCATGCTCCGCCGTTTGTGTCTATCACATGTTGGCTCTCTCCCTATGCACATCTGTCCCCCATCACCCATTGGCACCATCTTTCCGAAAACTCACGCCAAGCAGCAAAGTGTGGCCAAGATTATATCGCATCGTTGTAACATATGGATTAATCTGCATACCAACCACGTCAAGTAAGCCACAAACCACAACAACGCCACCCTTAGTCAGACAGAAATTCTATATATATACAATGAATGTCACTTACCTTCAAGTAACTCTCCCATACGTCCTTACCCTTCTCATTAATAGTGACCATGCACTTTGTTTCGCTCCCATCCAAAGCACTTTGCCCATCATTACCAATAAGAGAGGAATATTGCCTCTTCCATACCTGAATTTCCAAGGTGATGTCTGGTTCGGCCTTAATATCGCAGTTTGGTATAGCACGTGCGAGGTAGGTCTCAAGCTCTGCAAGGTACCCATTACGGAAGCCATTTCACACTTTTCCATATCTCCTTTCAATACTTTAGCCATTTGAGAAGGCCCACTTAATTTTATATATTATTATTTATTTGTTTTTGGGTATCACATGATTGGATTTCCAGATGGCAAACTCTCGCTATGTTTGATTTCATTTCTCTTCATCTCCGCATGACGGAAATTAGAAATAAACATAATTATTCAAAATAATTTTATGGGTTGTTTTGGATAATTTTTGCACACATTCTCCCCATTATATACATCATCCACCTACAAAATAAATAAATAAACATTTACTATATACATATATACATTTTATTAAAGTATATAAAAAGACATGATTTGACAATAAACATATTTTTTGTCTCTCAATATACAACACAATACATACAAACATAATATACTATATACATATATACATATATAAAAATATATAAAAGAGACATGATTTGACAATGAACAATGTTTTATGTCTCCCGATATACAACACAATACATACAATATATTTTTTACACTATTTAAAATTAATTCCAAAAACAAACCAAACATACATTTTATCTCTAACACACACTTATTCAAGCTCTGCAAGGTACCTATTACGGAAGCCCTTGTCACACTTCCATCCGCTCGCCACGATTGACTTGAGGGCGTTGACGAGGACCTCCTCCTCGTGTGGGGACCATGTCCGCCTTATTGCACCCATTTCCTTATTAGACGGCCGCCTTCGATGTCGACTTGATCCTTCTTCGTCGTTGCGCTCCATTACTACAGAAAAGTCAAAAAGAGTTACATTCATTCCCAACTAACTTTAGTGTTAATACAGGTAAAAATTTACACCCATAGGCTAAATACAATGCAAAAGATTAAAAAATAAAATAGAGTATCCAGCATAGTCAAAGCATTTGCTTAACCTCAAATTAGAAAGCACGCATCAACAATAATAAAGATGTCATTAAAAATGTTTTCTTCTCTGAAACAAGAAAATCCCAAGTTAGCTTCTCGGAACCTAACACATCAATACACATTCACCGATTCCTTGCTGCATTTTGACACCATTCATGATACATCGACCTAACCAACTCATCCCTCCAGCTCGACCAACCAGGACTAACATCTATAGTTGAAATGTGATCTATGTTTTGGTCATTAATGGTTTCTTCCACATCCTCAACCTCAAGCTCGAGAGGATCGGTCGGCATCTCAAGACGGATGTAGTTATGCAGGAGACAACATGCTAGAATGATCCTGTTTTGGATCTTGATTGGATAGAATGAAGGGTTTTTCTCAAATATACCCCAATGTACTTTTCAAAAGTCCAAATGCTCTTCGATTACATTCCGGGCCGAAATGAGTGGCCTAAGGTTGAAAAGCTCCTAGGCAGTCTGCGGCCCACCTGATCCTCGATCCCACTCACGAAGGTGATAACACATGCCCCGATAAGATGTTAGGAAACCTTCTGCGTTCGAATACCATTGTCGCACAAGTAATAGTTACTTGATTCAAGCACAACTATTTAATTAACACACCAACCACTAGCAGCAATAATAGGAGCGAGATCAAAGAAAATATAAATAATCAACAATTGCAATTGTTACCTAAGGGTACTCTGAGGCCATTCGGACGTGTAACAACATCCCTAAGGACCTCCTGTCAGCCGCACTACCTTCCCAGCCGGTAAATCGTAAATGAATTGCATGTTGGGGTTGCTTACACCTTAAGCACATTCACTGCAATAAAGCCTTTTGCGCGTGCACCGTACTGACCCTTGTCTTGTTCAGGCACCCTGACGTCAATGAATGTGCCATCTAATGCACCTAGTCACCCCTGTTGCATTACATATTAATTACGATTCATGGTTAACGGCCACAAACATTGCGCAAAGATAGATATGTGTTAGATGGAAAAGAGTTGCTATAAGTAATGCTCAGTATGATCATTAACAGCTGCAATATATAATATTACCTTGAACCATCGCCAATCTGGGTCAGTGGCAATCATCGGGTATGGGCGTAGGCCGTGCAAGGAGGAGAGGATGCAAAAGGATCACCACGTTCAAAACAGCGTGGAAGTGTTTGCTGATGGTTCTCCCCGACCGTATGAAATCATGTTTCACTACACAATTTTTTTTTGTGATGTGCTATCACACTAAGGAATATGGCCACTCGTTTTTGAGATGGTGAAGCCAACCTAGTCTGACTTAGACCACCGTAGTGCTCAAGAATAACACAAACGACCAAAAGCGTTACGGTCCATTCGGAGTTCCTAAGGCACGTATATTTTGTACGCCACTAACCTAGTAAGATCCTAATCTGGTCAGTATCCTAAAATTCACTGTGTAACGGTGGGAGCGACAACCACTACGGCTAGTGATAGAGTTCAAATAAGTACATATAACGAAAACAATGCAAGTGCAACAGCAACATCAACATTATCTCTGGACACAATCAGAGCGCATATACGGTTGACTCGCGCCATCCTAAAATTTGCACGACTACGTAAATCCATCAAAAAAGTGCAATTAAAGTCTACTACGTGCAAGGAATTAATAACTCTACCATAATTACTATGCGGCACAAGATCCATAACTAAAGATTAAGAACATACATACATAGGTAATAATTTCACATAATATCTCCTCCCTAAAGCACAAATTCGAATAACACCATGTAACACTCCAACACCACCACATCTTCTAACAGAAGGCCTTGGATTTCACAAATCCTAGGGTTTTTCCACCGATTTACCACAGATCTGTTATAATTTTCACTGGGGCCCAGACAATATTTAACATTTATCCATACCTTAATCAGCAATTCCATCCAAAACAAAAAAAACAAAAAAAATATAATAAAAATAGCCAGACACTTAAGATAGAATTAGGGCGCAACACGAGAAGAGGCGTAAAAATAAACAATGGCAAGTGCGCACCTTCAACTAAGAACACCGACTTCAGTCTGTTAAAAAAATAAAAATAAAAAACCTTCTTCAGAAACAGGTTAAACTAACACAAAGCTGTTGTGGAAGGAAAGGTAATGTTTGGAAAGAAGATGAAGATAGCCGAGACTTACCTTTGATTTCCTAGCACTAGATGTGAAATGGACTCCCCCTTTGCTAAGTAGTCTGAATGTGGTTGTGGGAATACCTTTTACCAAATTGAGTGTGAGTTATGAGCCCCAAACTACTATGTCAGACAGAGTTAAATATGGGATGGATGTGAAAAATTAATGGCACCCGAGTATAAAAGTGTAATAGGTAGTATGAAAACGGAGGTCAATAACGGAACCAAAAAAATTGTACATCATTCAATGGGGCCCACAAATTAACAATATGTGGGGTGGGGAGTTGTATAGCAATCGGAGCATTAGTAGCAACAGTATTTGGGCCGAAGAATTTAGTAGAGGGCTTCCGCCATGACATAGTAAACAACTGACTCACACATATTATGCTGGATATATGAGTTAATACAAGGAAGTAAACACGCTTTAAGTTTTATAACAATTATATATATTATTTTTTATTTTTGTAGAATCTACATACACGAAAAGTGGTGATTATAGTAAATTCATAATCTGATGAATCTCTAAATTCAATTTATCTGGATATAAGATTTATATTGTTGCCATTTTCCTATTAACCTTGCCGATTAGATACTCAAAATATGATTTTCTTAAAAATAATGAACGAATGAAAGCATCTTTGAAATTTAGAAAGTATCTTCAACATGTAATAATATGACCAGGTTGTGTTTAAAAACAAAACAAAAAAGGAAAAAAATTACCTTGAGCTCGAGCTCAATTTCATGAGTAACGAACTTGAGCTTGACATGAGGTGCTCGAGCTCGACTTCGAGCTTGAAATTTTGACCAAGCTTAGTTCGTTTGCTCCCCGCTACGAATTATATTTTGCAATGCCACTCGACAGTTAGTGTGAGCAAAAAAGTTGCTCATTCGGTGAATGCAGCTCAGGTTCTTTCAACCTAGGATATCACAAGCTTATGAATGGAGATTTGCAAAATACACGTTAGCACTCCGACACTTAAGTCAGTAAATAATTGTGGAAATGATAAGTATAAATAAAAAGCATAAGAATGAGAAATAAACGAAGTGTAAAAGTGCTTGAAACAATATAATTTCAGTACACGTGAGTGTTTAGAAAACGTACTCTCTACCAGGGGGAGAGAAACCCTTTTTTGTAGCCTCCTCCCCCTTCGATTGGAAGAGTCCATACCTTTGGGACTCTAGAGGGTGGTTAATACTGTGGATAAACCCCAACTACTGGAGGGGTCTTCCTCATTTAGGCCGAGACTTATGACCGTTGGTGAGACTTATCCCCCAAGTCGATATGACTCTTCCGGATAAGTTCCTCGCATTCCCAAAAGGTAGTAGGGTGAACCAGTCTGGGGCCCTAGATCCTCGGGCATCTCCCACGGGAGATAAGATTACCTTGCCTTTGAGCTGTCTTGATGGGATCCGGTCACCGTGTTAGCCAAATTCCTCCCAATGTTGACTTGGCCCCATGCGTACATCCTTTCTGGGCTTCTATGGGCCTTCTTCCCTAACGGACCTCTCTCAGGTGCTGAGGTGGATGTCTCGATTTCTTAGGCCTCCTCCAATCTTGGGTCCTTCCTAGGTTTCCTTTCATATTGGGTTCTTCTTGGCTTTATTTTTTATGGTATCAATATAGCTTACATAAAATTATTCGTACGTATACTCCATAAAGATTTTTATCAAAAGTGAATGATATGTTGGTGTGTAATTTTTATGTACTCTTAAGTGACCTATAATCCATCGGGGTATGCGATTTCCAATGGTGGTCACATAGCCAAAACTAACAACATTTGTAACAACGAAAGAAAAAAGAATCTCTAGTTCAACTCACTACAATATTATTGAATGGAACTGCATGCATTTTTTTCAATTTTACCCCTCGCTAGTGGAGTATCCGAATTCTATTAAAATTTGAGGTTCATGGACCATAATGAGCCCTATTCAAATACTCGAGGATTATTATGGTACTTCAGAAAAATATGAAACTAAAATGAAACAAACACTAAAAATAAGGGACTAATAAGAAAACCAATTGACCGAGCAAAATTGTCCATTGTCTGTTTGGGCTTTGATTCTGGCCCGGCCCAAGATGACCTCAACCCACTATGTATACTCGCAACACTTTCTTCATTTTGCCTTTCACTGAGGCTTTCAGAGAGAGAAACAAGAGAGAGAGAGAGAGAGAGAGAGAGCAGCAACCAGACGACCTGAAATGAGGAAGTTCGATCCATGGCCTGTGTTCTTCAGAAGAGAGTGGAACCGTAATTGGCCTTTCCTTGTCGGATTTGCCATTACTGGAACCATCATCACCAAGTTCTCGCTTGGCCTCACGGGTAGGGTTTTTTTCGCACACGATTTCTTAATTCTTCTGCGTTAATTTACATTGTCCCCTGATTCTCTTGTCTTTTCTCAGAGGAGGACGCGAAGAACTCTCCCTTTGTGCAGAGGCACCGAAAGTAACTTTTCTCTCTTTTTTGACTTTCCGTACAAACCCTAGGAGAAATTTAGTAAAATGCAGATCTATGTTTATGTTTCTTGTGTTTCTAGATGTGAATCATGCTGATTTTTCACTGTGGGAATGACCGATTGATGTTTTTGGTATCTGGTGCATCTGGCTTTTAGATCTACTTGCGTCCTTGTTTATCTATTTTTGGTTTTTCACTGATGTGAGATGATTCTAGGCGTGCGATTTTCTGGAAGACAAATGGTCACTGGTTCTCATCTTCTTGAATTTAGAATCAATTGCTCTTATATCACATAGTTTGTCATATAACTGGCACGCATTGCTGTCGGTTTACTTGGACAAAGCAGCATGGTGCCAGACTCGTTTACTATTCATTCAACTATAGCTTAGATATTTCACATAAGGTACTCCCATTGTAACCTTTATTTGATGTGTTGTATGGATGCCAATCTCCAGAAAAGTACTAATAGGGTGAAGTGGGTTTGAGATTAAGTTTCATACGGTATAGTTGATTAATTGTGTGGCTATTGTGAACTGGTGTATATCGTTTCAGGAATTAGACGAGTAAAGTTGTCTGTATATTATGCTTTAAGATGACTTGTCACTACCAAGTGAATGGATTGGTAATCTTGCTTCAGTTCTCCGGACATATGTTTTATGAGTTTCATTTACTGTATGATTTCTGTTTTACACTTCCTCATCTGGGCAAAATTATTTTTTACATGTAAAAAAAAAATAATTGAAATTGGTGTCGTTTGACACCAATTTTCAAAATGGGCAAAGACAGGGTTAGAGACCCCATCTTTAGAGAAGACGGGGTTTCTAATCCTGTCTTTATGAGAAATTGCAAAGCGTCAGGCAGGGTCGGAACCCCCGCCTGACAGATTCTTTGAGAGATGGGGTTTGGGACCCTGTCTCTTTAAGAATCATGTGAAGGCTGGCAATGTCAGCCTTCACATTTCATCTCTATAAAAGGGGGTGAAGTTTGCATTCTTAAAAAAGTAATATTGCCACGCTGTATTATTAAATGTGTGTCTGAAAACACATCTTCTGAACGATAATTTCTTTGATCGTACAATACACTTTTATCACGTGGACCAAAATTCTCCATAATATAACTATAAAAAAGAACACTAAAAATACAATGTAAAAATATATCAGTGAGAATTGTTGGGGGTGAAGTGAAGAAGAATGCAAACTTCACCCCCTTTTATAGATATGAAATATTTGCAAGGAGCCAGATGTGAAGCATGCGTCCCATCTTCACATGAAGGCTGGCATTTGCCAGCCTTCACGTGATTCTTAGAGAGACGGGGTTAGAAACCCTGTCTTCAATAATGTGTCAGGCGGTGTTCTGACCCTGGCTGACGCATTGCGATTTCTCATGAAGACGGGGTTACAAATCCCGTCTTCTCTAAAGACGAGGTCTCTAACCCCGTCTTTGCCCATTTTGAAAATTGGTGTCAAGCGCCACCAATTTCAATTTTTTTTACATTTAAAAAATAATTTTACCCCTCATCTGCTGATATGAAAATTTCCATGGATAAAAATTCAAGATAAAATTTGAGTATATTTACAGTTTTATATTGGTTATAAAGAACAACACATTATGTGCTTTAAAAGTTTTATTACTATCTTAAAGGATTAATAGGGTTTTGTTGGCATTCCGAGAAATGAAAGGAAGTATTGTTGTAGGCAGATGAAGTATTAGGTCCGTTATAGATTAGAATTTAAATCCTAGACTTAGCATGGTTGAGACTGGTTGTTATGGCATGCTCTCTTGGAAAAAGTGTAACCAGATATGTCACTGATGATTAGATCATTTATTTGGATAAAAATCTTACTTGCAAATTATATAGCATGAAGGACCTATAGAGCATATAAAGCTCTATTATAATTCTGGATGATACGACTTATGCACCTTTTTTTATGGTACAAAGATGTGGTGGTCAATGAGGTTGACTTGAATGCTGAAAACCAATACTTTCGACCCAAAACCTTAATTTAGGTTGACTTGGTGATGAGTTTCGTCTCCCCTCCTAAAAAAGTAGAGGAGTAATGGTTCCATTAGAGAGCATGATAACACAAAGTGTAAGGAGTTATACAGCAGCAGCAAGGACTTTGTTGGGCAGGTAAAAGGTACCTTTTCAACCATACATGCTACATATTAGCATCAAATAGAGTGCAACTGTACAGTACACTTCTTCATGGAAGAAGTAAAGATACGCCTTTAGACTGCAAATAGAGCTAATTTGCCACAATTGTGTTATGTTTTTTATGTGCGTCCTTTATTGATTTTTTCTGTCCAAAGGAAATGAAAACCAATATGTTGACTAGACTCCACTATAGTTTATCTGGCTTAATATTTAGGGTAAATTACAGCCACCTCCCCTGGGGTTTGGTATAATTACAAATGCCCTTTCGTTGGTTGAAAAATTACAAATAACTCCCTGAGGTTTGAAATTATTTACAAAAGGCCTGAAATTGACTATTTTGCCCTTGAATTTTTTTATTAAAATCATAGAAAAATCAGTCGGGGCAAATTGTGTTATTGCTTCTCTGTGGAAAAAATTTAAGAAACCTCTCGCTGCGATTCTCCAAAAAAATTCAAAAATTAAGAATTAAATAAAACATAATTCAGTTTGAATAAGGGCATTTTGGTCAGTTCACCCATAAAAATGGACGAAAATGGATTATTTGTTAGAGAGTTACAAACTTCAAGGGGTATTTGTAACTTTTCCATCAATGAGGGGTATTTGTAAGTATGCCAAACCTCAGGGGAGGTAGTTGTAATTTACCCTAATATTTATATGTTTGTATAATAACTTTGAAATCTTTGCTGGAAATATGTTCTCCCCTTCCCTAGTAGGAAAGCCTTGTGCTAATTAGAGTTGTATTTAACCCGGTTCGGTTCTTTTGCTTTGCAGATGAAAGAATGGGCACCTGACTGTCTGGTCAACTAAGAAGGCCTACATTGTGGAGATAGATCTTTCATTTTTGCTTCCTGTTGCTTTAACATCAGTTATCACTCGGATGATTGTGTTGATTACATAAACATTTGAAACTTCCTTGGTGGAATCTAATGTTTGTGTATGCTGTTCTGAGAGGATGGTGCCTGAAAAGAAATAATGGGATCATGTGATGAATTCACAGCATTTTTAATCTTTTTCATCCCGCTGTCCCCAAGTCGATGTTGCTTTTGATTCCTAAATTGCATCAAGTTGGGATGTAATAATTAAAGACAATTTTAGGTTTTACTTTATGAAGATTCTTGTTTTACTGTGTATGCTGAACCTCCTGAGACACCTTTTCTTTTCAACAATTACATGGTCTTGGGAACGTCGAAAAACTGAATTGCAAAGAGTTGAATTAAAGCATATGTAGAGTTGGGCAATTACACTTCAGTGTTCATTTGCATGGAAAACTTACAAAAGGAATGATGGTTTTATACGACAAATGTGACAGACGATGTTAATGAACAGTCATTTCCATTTTAGCATCTGAAAACTCACTCTAAAGAATCTGTTCTATCAAAGCTGCATTATCTTTATAGGATGTTGTGGTCTCTAAGGTTTTCCAGAAATGTTTGTCCAATTTTGGCCCATCCTTGACAAAAATGGCTGGATATCCTACTGGAGCGTCCACCCAACTTTCAGAACCTTGTTTGGAGTGTAGTTTTCCTGTCCAGATATGCTTCCACGAACATCTCTCTCCTTCTGGGAAATAAACCTTTGACTACTTCCTTGCCTTTGTCAAGAACCGGCACGACTAGCATCTCTGTGCCAACTAGAAACTGCTCATATGTCAGTCTTTGAGCATATTCGTCCCCTGGATAGTGAAGGAATAGGTGACGACAAACAGGCAGCCCTTTCTCAGACGCTTCCCATAAGCAATCAAAAGAACCGATCGTCAGATTAGAATTCCAGTTGCAAGTGCAAGGGTTCTCCATTAGATGTAAAATTACCTTTGTCCTTTGTCCTACCCAGTCCTGCAAGATAATTGTGACCCGATAACCATCTTCCTTTTCCTACCCAGTCCTGCAAGATAAGCAACCAATGAGCTTATAGCTATACGTTTTCAACCTTCACACTGAGCTTCTATATAAAAATTGAACAAGAACCATCTCCTTCTAAGTTCAGTTCTTTTCTTTGTTAATGAAATGGTTACTGTTCTACCCGCAACCAAAATGCTGATATTGGTGTATCCTTGGGTTTGCAGCTCCCCCGAAGTATCGCGTACTTTGCTAGTGCTTCCTTGCATACCTACCACGGCCCCTGAAATTATCCACGCAGGATACTTTGCTAGTTGTAGAATACTGCAACTCGCACTGAGCTTATTGAACACTTCACAGAAACCATAGGAGGCCTCAAGAACTTCCTGCGTGGATAATTTCAGGGGCCGTGGTAGGTATGCAAGGAAGCATACTTTGCTAGTTGTAGAATACTGCAACTCGCACTGAGCTTATTGAACACTTCACAGAAACCATAGGGAGGCCTCAAGAACTTCCTGCGTGGATAATTTCAGGGGCCGTGGTAGGTATGCAAGGAAGCACAAGAATGTTAGAAGACCAACTTTGTTCTTGGATAAGCAGATTCTTGTTTGGAAACTATAGGAAAGAAAAGATATTATGGCCTCTTTATCAACCTATAATTTCATGTATCTGAATATGTGTGTTAATTTCAGCATGAAAAGGGGGTCATGCAATGAACTAGATTATCGGAGCCAGTTCAATTAACAAGATTTCGAAATGTTACCTGTATCTGGACGGCATCGTGCTTCGTTAGGTCAAAGACGGAGTAGTTGTATCCTTCAAGGTAAACTGACCTCATCTTTGATTTCATATAAAAAGGTGAACGAGCATAAGTTGTACTCTCATTACCTCCAGCCCTGCATTAGACACATACTTCTGATAAACACTCCTGAAAATGGTGAAATCTTGTTGTATCCTTCCAAGCCTGGCTCGGAGCTTCCGGTCACAAAGTGAACCAAAACATATATCAGACAGAACTCAAGGGGCTCTTTCCCTCCTGTTTAGTGCGTCTACCAGTAATCGCCACAAGAGCATTTTCCCTCCTGAAAATGGTGAAATCTTGTCGTATCTCTCACAACTATCTCCCTACCTTCTATTGCTGAGATAAATTTTGTGGCCTGGTGGCAGTCTTCACAAACTCTGAGGTTCTTAAAAACTCTGATTGGTAGACCCAATGGCACCCTTATTAATCCAAACGCTATAGCAAGTTTCTCACTATGCCAAAGAAGTAGCTGCTCTTTCTGCTCCTCCGAGACATCATGCAAAGCAGATTCAAGATTAGGCACATAACCTGCCAACTTCATTTTTTTCTCAAGCTCATTGAGTTTGTCATGTATGTGTACAAGCTCAGAGTGAAGCCTATCTCCTGATCTGAATTCATGAATTACACTATTTATCTCAATCCAGCTACATCCGGGTGTTTTAATGACCATATTTTGCTTCATTGATCTTCTAATTCTAGAAACACTTTCCCAGTTCTTCTTTGCAGCATAGACATTAGCAAGTTGCACGTAGGCAGCGGGATTAACAGGATCAAGGTCAAGCAAGTTTGTGGCAGCAAACTCAGCAATTTCTAAATTCTTATGTATCCTACAAGCACCTAGAAGCGTTCCATATATTGCAGAATGAGGTCTAAAAGGCATTTTCTTAATCAAATCCACAGCCTCAATAAGCTTACCAGCTCGACCAAGAAGATCAATCATACATGTGTAGTGGTCTGGTTTTACTATAATTCCATAATCCTTTTGCATTTTTTCGAAATAATATATTCCAAGATCCACTAATCCTGCATGATTACAGGCAGATAAGACTCCGACAAATGTAATCCAATCTGGTTTCATTCCTTTATTTCTCATCTCAACAAACAGATGGAGAGCCTTCTCACTGACCCCATGCTGCGCATAGCCCGAAATCATTGCATTCCAAGTCACCACATCTTTACATGACATCTCCGTAAACAATTTCCATCCATCTTCCAGAACCCCACACTTGCAGTACATGCTGATCAGTGAAGTTCCTACTGTCGTGTCAAAATACATAGGGGACTTGGACATATACTGATGAACTTGTTTCCCCAATTTCAACAGTGACAGATTACTACAAGCCAAAAGAACACTACTAGAGCTTGACGGATTGGCCTGGATCCCCAATTCCAACATTTTCTTGAAAAGCTTCAAAGCATCCTCTCCTCTACCATTTTCCACATAACCCGCAATCATTGCATTCCAGGTTACCAAGTTCTTTTCCAGCATTTCATGAAAAGCTTTTTCAGCCAATTCAACCTCCCTGCACTTCATATACCCAGTGATTATACTCGTCCAGGCAACCACACTCTTCACAGGAGCCTTTCCAAATAACTCTAGTGCTGATTCCATATTCCCAGCCTCAACATAACCCGATATCATCGCATTCCAGGTCACAATATTTCTTCTTGGCATGACACCAAACAACTCCTTAGCATCATCCATCCTCCCATTTTGCGAAAACCCTGAAATCATAGTGTTCCATGATGCAATGTCTTTAACCGGGATTCGAAGGAAGAAATCTTTAGCTGCCTCCACAGCAGCATTTTTGAAATAACAACCCAACATGACATTGTACGAAACAGTGTCTGGTTCAGGAATTTTATTAAACAGGTCTTCTGCTTCTTTCAGTTTCCCTGGCTTGCTTGAAAACCCGGCAAGAATTGAATTCCAAGTGACCGTTGTCCTCATATTCATATTTAGGAAAACTTCCATTGCTGAGTTTAGGTCTCCACATCGAATATAGGAGGTTATCCTTTTGTTGCTTGTGACAACATGGTTAGTTTCATGTGGATGACGTAGTGTACTTGGAAATTGTGGTGCTGGTGACTGCAATGGGTTTGGTGAAGATATGGAGGAAAGTAGTTGTGGGTTTGAATCAGCATTTGGGTATTGAAATTTAGGAGTGGAGTTATAGAGGAGATGTATAGATCTTACGGAAATAGCCGTCAAGGAATAGGATAGAAACTTTGCAGTTCTGAGCTGAAGATTAGGCATTTGTCATGGCGTGCATGGGGGAACAGATGTGTTCCACGGCCAGTGGCAGTCACCTTTGCTCAGAGTGTTTGATTCTTTTGAAAAACTTAAGATAGTTATTTTGAGTGTTGGATTTATCAACTTCTATTCTCAAACCGATGAATCTTGATGATCATCTGCATGAAATGTGAAATAATCAGATTCTTGAATGGCCCTGATTTCATCAACGGTTTGATGGTTGCATATGAGGCTGAAAATTCATATCCTTGATGACAGAAAATAAATTTAGAAGCAAGAGACATAATTAATAATACACCTACTGAAACAACTATCAGCAGCTTATTGCAGAATAATCATAAAGCATAAGAAAAGAGCCAATCTGACCCATTGCAGCATTTTCTTCATTCACACAAAAAGAACTCGATGAATCCAAGAGCTAGAAAATCCTGAAACAGTTTTGACACTGTATTCATTTTCTTTCTTTGGTTACACAGTGTACTCATTTTCACCAAGAACTATGTCCACATAGATCCATCTATGGATGTCTGTCTCTCCACAGCATAAAAAGAACAAACGGACAAGAAAAATTATACTAAATATCTGAGAATGCTTAAATAAAATCACCAAGCTAGACATTTTCAGATTCTATTTTACTGGAAAACTAATTGCATACACCATTACTACTCCAAAACCGCTAAAATGATGGCAAATTCTTTTCCCACTCTCTCCTATACCAAAATTAACCACTAGCAACGCATTACAAGAACATCAATCAGAAACAAACATTAGATAACTTAAATGCTGCAAAATTATCAGTTGCAATGAACCAAATTTCAGAGAGGAAACTCCATTACTGCAAAAGACCCGACCGATTCGCCATTCAAAAACTTGAGTCACTTAGCATACCAATTCAGTAACTTGACAAAAAGTTAATTAGTAGAACAGGTCAGAATTGCATACCGGAAGCTGGAATTCAGCGGTGATCGAAACGGAGTCGGAGAGCGGCGGCGTTACTCCGGGACACCGCAGTACGGAGAGAGGAAACCCGAAGGACAGACTTAAACGTGATTTCAATCACACTGAAGCTCGCATTTAACCTCCCCTTTTGGCATCGTAAAAACGGGTTTGGCTTTCTTTAGAGTTAAAATTGCAAATATGATCCTTGTATTTTGCTGAATTTGTAGAAGAAAGCCCAGGGAAATATGCAAATTGCAAAGATGTCTTGTACTCAATATTGAAATTTTAAGTTTCAATATATATATATATATATATATATATGATGCCTCCTCAAAATTTACCGGGCAGACAAGAGCTAGGAGCAGGTCCCCAAGCCGAGCAACCCAGCAGGCCGACACCACCCAGGCCCAAAAGTAAGGTTTTTTTTCATATATAAGTCCAGTTTTGAATAACTGACCTCACAGGCCCACAAAAATGGCTCGTACAGCAAGCCTAGTCATCAAAAAGCTCGGATTCCATGTCACACAGCTAACCAACACCTCATGCCACGTCATGTTAACAGATCTCATCCAGATTCCCAATAGATTGGCCAGAATCCGGATGTTCCTCAGCAAGTAACTGTTTTCCTGAAAAATCTGGCAGATGTGATAAGGTCCACTCAAACGGATATATCTCCACCAATTCAACTCCAATTCATGCGCAGTTTGTTGGGTTAGGAAGCTGACTCTTCAGGCTTTCCAACGGTATATGGAACTTAACAAATATCTTCCAAAATCGGATTCAACACGGGCTATAAAAGGAGCATATTGTGCAGTCATTTGACAACTTCAACTTCAGATTCATTCTCCCACAACTTGACACTTTTCAAGTAACATTTACTCCAACTTTTACACACTAATTCTCTCCATTTTTCAGCACATTCTTACATATCACACCACTTTATCATTATTCCCACCTTCTTTAAGTGTTCCTTTATTTATTTCAAGTCGAACATTATTGACTTAAGCATCGGAGTGCTAACCCCTCTTGCAAGTTAGTCTTCCATACAATCTTGGGACTTTCGAGAAGATCCCTCGACTTTTTATGATACTGTTGAACCCCGGTACGCATCATTGGCACCGTCTGTGGGAACACTTGAGCTTTGACGTGAGAAATGGCAAGTTCATACAATGGAGGCAACCATGGATCTTTCGGTAGAAACGTCTCCCTCCCTGCTGGAGTTGGATTTACTATTCCACCTCCGAATCAGACCTTGGGCATTGCTAAGGCCCTGGTCCCAACTCGTGACCACCCAACTCCAGCAAGTGGAAACCCCCGCTCCAGCTGACGACCTCATTGCTCCAGCTGGTGGCCTCCCGGTTCAGTTGTCGACTGCCTCGCTCCAACTGCGGCCTTCCCTGCTCCAGCTGGTGGCTTCTCTGCTCCAGCTAGTGCCGTTGTTGCTCGGGATGGCGACCTTCCAGTCCCGGTGTCCAACCCAATCGCTGCTCTTGCTGTTTTGGACCCGCTCTTCTATAAGCAGCTCCGACAGTTCATTGTGGAGACCAGCCAATCAACACTCAAAGCCCGCCAGCCAGCAGAGCAGGATAACCTTCTCAGCAGGAAAATGGAACTGATCCACCAATTCCCGCTGCCCTGTAACAGGACGAACCTGTATCTGCTAAAATTTGGCAAGCCCTCAGGAAGGAGGTGGTCGAGCTTCGTCAGTAGGTAACCAAGGATACTTTGCCGGTAGATCGTGGCATTCCTTTCAAAGAGGCCATCATGGCGGAAGAGCTCTCCGCTCACGTCCGGCCACCTTCCCATTTACCTGCCTATAATGGCACTACTGACCCGGTTGAGCACATGTGTATTTGAAAATGCAGCCCTGCTGCACAGGTATACCGATGGTATTAAATGCCGTATTTTCTTACTACACTAACCGATTTTGCTCAACAATGGTTCGACCAGCTCCTAACTAGATCAGTTAGATCTTTTGCAAATTTAGCTCCCTTTTCCTACATCAGTTTGCTAGCAACAAGAAGTACCGGAAATCGGCTATCAGCCTTTTCGGAGTCAAGCAGGAGGAAAAGGAGACTCTAAGAACCTACATACAACGTTGTCCTGGAAGTCCCTACTGCCCACCAAGAGGTGTTGATCAGTGCACTCACCCAGGGACTCCGAGTAGGACCACTCTTCGAATCCTTAGCAAAGAAGCCTGCAGCTAATTTCCATGAAGTATTGGCTCGAGTAGAGAAGTACATGAATCTCGAAGATGCCCGACTGGTCAAGAAAGGGGACAACAAGGACAAGAGGAGAGACGAAGACACCTTCTCCGCTCGCAGAAGCGAGGAGCAGGTCGCTGACCTTGCCCCCCCCCAAAGCGAGCACATGAAGTTTTATTTCTAAAAACCATGTTCTTCACTTATAACTCTACTACTTGCCTAATCAACATTATACTATTTGAATAAAGAGCGATTTCCGCTCCTTTGCTATACTCTGCTTTATGAACGGGTTAATCACCTTGCTGACTCCTAGCCCACTTAAGCCACATTTGCTGGCGCACACATCTCATAAGCTGCCCTTGCTGGCGCACACATTTCATAAGCAGCCCTGCAGGCGCACTGTTACTGGCTTCGAGCGCTGATAAGCCGCTCTGCTGGCGCACTCTTGCTAGCTTCGAGCCCTGATAAGCCGCCCTGCTGGGGCACTCTTGCTGGCTTATCGCCCTGCTGGCGAACTCTTGCTAGCTTCGAGCCTTGATAACCTGCCCTGCTGGCACACTCTTGCTAGTTTCAAGCCCTGATAAGGCGCCTTGCTGGCGCATTCTTGCTGGCCTCGAGCCCTAATAAGCCACCCTGCTAGTGTACTCTTGCTGGCCTCTAGCCCTGATTAGCCGCCCCGCTGGTGCATCCCTACTGGCTGCAGAAGCCCTAATAAAGTTGCCCCTAAGGAGGCATATCCTTGCTCATTTTTCAGACTGAAAGTCTTAATAACTTGCCCTCATAAGGCATACTTATCTAGTTGTGATAGCTCATACATAATAGCATGCATATGCTTACTTACTACTCGGATTATCCCTCTACTTGTTGTTTTTAGCACTTGTTTACTACCCCTTGCAGCAGGTCTTGTTCTCCTCCTACTGGACAAAGCTACCAAGCTAGACTAGTACCGCCCTGCTGACAACAGAAGGTTGTTAACAACCTGCTCCATCAGCAGGGGATCACACGCAAAAAAAAAAAAAAAAAAAAAAAAAAGGCCATGAGCCAGCATTCAGGCCTGCTACCTTGCTACAACAGGAAAGCAAAAAATATTCATAAAAGCAAGGAGGGGGAGAGCAAAATTCTTGGCATCAAATTGCCAGCAAAAGAAAGCAAGAAATATTCAAAGCTCACACCCGGGCACTTGCAAAACTTCGCACATGAGGTACCAAATATCCAACAGAAAAAGTTTAAATTGTTCTTCTAGCAGAGAGAACAAATTTAGTTACCAACAAGATGAGGCACACTTCCTTCACCAGCTGCAGCAAGAGGCTGCTGACCAACCTGCGCCACCAACAAAGGCATTGCACATAGAGCGGCCATGGGCCAACATGCAAGCATGCCACCTTACTGCAACAGGTGTATTCTTACTTGAACTAAAAACCTCATAACAGGTTGTATCCCTTGAATACATATTAAGGTGTTTTTGCAAGCCACTTTTGTTAAAGCTTGCCTATACCCCATCTCTACTTTTATCAAGCATGAGATATTAAAGCTTGCTCAGTATTTGCACTAACCAGAAGTACTTACAACTCTACTGCTCTTGTATAAAAGCAAGTCCTGCTTCCTTTCTTGTGTTATTTGCAGGCTCAGTTTTCAGCTCCCGACTGACTCCAATAAGCCGCCTGCCGGTACACGCTCCCAATAAGTCGTCCCCAGTTGGTAGGTTCACTTACGTAAGATGCCACTAGCCGGCGCACGCGTCTTCTAAGTCACCCTACTTGGCGCACGCTTCTACATAAGTTGTCGCTAGCTGGCGCACGCTCCTAATAAGTCGCCCCTGGCTGATGCGCACACTTACGTAAGTTGCCCCCAGCTGGTATATGCAGTTACATAAACCACCACTAGTTGGCGCGCGCATCCAACTCTACCATCACCAGCTGGCATACTCACTCTAATTTCAGGTTTCCTTTTACTGACGCATATATCTCAACATAATGCTCATAAAGCCTGCTTAGGCTAGCTTACTACTTGGGTTTTGTCCTTACTCCTTTGCTGCTAGATATATTCCCTCTTACTAAATCACATCTTCCTCACTAATAATAGGAACAACAGGTTCCACCCAGCTGGTTCACAGCAATATCTGCCCTGCTGGTACACAGCAGGATTGGGACAACACAGTAGGATTCGCCCGGCTGGTACGCAGCATGATTGGAGCAACACGACAGGATTCGCCCTGCTGGTGCACAGTAGGGAGGAAACAACACAACAGGGTATTTCCCACTGATGCAGTCAGGTATATAGCCCTTATGCTAACCTTTACAGGACTACTTGTTTCTACTCCACCAGTGCGACAACAAATCTCGCATACTGGAGTAGGGGAGAGTGATGATGCCCCTCAAAATCCACCGAGCCAGCCCAAGAGCTAGGAGTATCCCCCCCCCGGGCCAAGAAACCCAGCAGGCCGACACCACCAGGCCCAAAAGTAAGGTTGTTCTCATATATAAGCTCAGTTTCGAATAACTGACGTGGCAGGCCCACGAAAAAGGCTCGTACAATAAGCTTAGTCATCAAACAGCTCGAATTCCACATCACACAGCTATCCAACACCTCAAGTCACGTCATGTTAAAAGATCTCATCCAAATTCCCAGTAGATTGGCCAGAATTCAGACGTTTCTCAGCAAGTAACTGTTTTCCCGGAAAATATGACAGATGTGGCAAGGTCCACTTAAACGGATATATCTCCACCAATTCAACTCCAATTCATGCGAGGTTTGTTGGGTTAGGAAGCTGACTCTTCAAGCTTTCCAACGGTATACGGAACTTAACAAATATTCTCCAAACTCGGGTTCAGCATTGGCTATAAAAAGAGCACACTGTGCAGTCATTTGGCAACTTCAACTTCAGATTCATTCTCTCACAATGTGACACTTTTCAAGTAACATTTACTCCAACTTTTACACACGAAATTCTCTCCATTTTTCAGCACATTCTTACACATCACACCACTTTACCATTATTTTCACCTTCTTTAAGTGTTCCTTTATATATTTCAAGTCGAACATTATTGACTTAACCATTGGAGTGCTAACCCCTCTCTGCAGGTTAGTCTCCCCTACAATCTTGGGACTTTTGAGAAGATCCCTCTGTTGGAATAGGTGACCAAAAAGCCAATAGGTTTGGCAATTTGTAACCTATTCGACAACTTGATGTAGATGTAATATTATTACGTGATGAATAAGATGAGTGTTCGTCACCAATGGTACCTTCTTTGTTGCGCTCATCTTACATTTGTTAAAACGGTGTTTAACTTATATCGCAACAAAGCCCACAGACCATAGATAACAACTCATGCAGTTGGGCCACGCATTGGATGGTGGTCATGAAATCAACTGATTAAGAGTTGGGTCTGAAACGTTCCAAGTCGAGGACCTCGAGACAGGGCATCGTGAGTCCTATTGAGACTTGCGTCAAGAGTCGTGTTCATTGGATGAGTCCCGTGTTTCATCGGCGACAAGCGTGGGACGCCTACACGATATTGATGGGTTGGTCGACTGGGGTCGAGCCGACTGGACTGACTCGCGGGGATCATCATATGGAAGCCTTGGAGGCTTGGTCGGTATGATTGGTTTTTCCCGGTTCCGATAGTACGGGAGTAATCCTCAGACTTGAGGAATCATGGCAGTCACGTGCACAGGACGGCTGCATCTTGGATCTGGCGAGAGGTGATCATTCTGTAAGATGATCATTATAAGCCTTGTCCAGTGCAGTCGGAATGTGTAGCGAGCACGGTGGATTCCAAGAAGAGGATCCGTCCCCTGTCAGTAGATGACAGAGGTATCTCCTATGCACTCGGAGACACGTACATGCTGTTTGAAGCTGTGGCCACAGTGGTTGGTCGAACAGGGAATGGTTTCCTGTGTCGATGCAATGAAGCATACGTAGTCTCGAGTATTAAGCATAGATGCCTAGTCAAGGATGGGAACCGACGCCCAATTCCATACCTTAGACTAAGGCCGGGAGACAGTAGACGGAAGGATCGTACCGTACGGAATCGACGCCTAAATGTTCACGCCAATTCACCTAGTCTCTAGTGCCATGGACCGTTGCTAGACGGCCACCCATGGTAACGGGCCCTTGTGGGACACGGGCCCAAGTCTAGCTGAGGGTGAACCTAAAGGGTCACACACAAATCACCGAAGAGGTTGAGAGCTCGACTTGGAGTCAATCTCGAAGGATAAAATAAGTAATTGGATTACTTAAGGGAAAGTCCATTGGATGGACGGGCCGATATTGTATCGGGCTTTCATTTAATCGGTAAATTGGATTTTCGATTAAATATGGAAAGTTGAGACGTTGGATCTTTTAATTGGATTAAAAGATCAACGGGAATAATTTAAATAGACATTAAATTGGATTTAATGATTGGATTCGTCGTAATTGGATTACGATAAAACCCGGTCCGTTAAATTATACCCGAGTGGAGAAATAATTCCTATTTTAGAATAGGAAGAAGTTGGACTTCTTCCCTTAATTAAATATGGCCGACATGCTCCCTTGGAGGAAGCAAAATCAGCCATGTTTCATGCTAGGTGGTATGTTGACTTATCTCTTTTGGAAAGAGACAAATCAACTCCAATCAAGCTCTTCCCTTTTGGTATGATTTGATCATACCATAAATTTTGGTAGGCTTGATTGAAGAATTGATGGTGATTGATTGGAATGAATCTAGACATCCTTGGATGAACCTAGACACATTCCAATAATCACATTAATTATGTATATATATTAGAATATACAACACCAAGCATAAGTAATTCATTATTCATCTTTTTCTAGGAAAAAGAGAAGACAAAAATCCCTCTCCTCTCTCTCAAATTTCGTGCTCTCTCCCTCTCCCACACTTGTGTTCTTCACTTGATTTTGAATTAAGAAGAAGAACAAAGTAAGTTTAAGAGAACACTAATTCATAGTGTTCTTCTCTTAAACCGATTCCTTCTAAACCCGTTCTTTTCTAGCAAGAAGAACGTGTGTTTCTTCCGGTGTGGTGTGGATCACCTTTGGAGAATCCATACGTTTGGATTTCGTGAGCATTCCGGAGAAGGAACAACGCAAGTAGCCGGGAGCATACGCTAAATAATCAAAGGTAACGGTTTATTACGCTTTGATTGATTTCATTTATATATCTATGCCCTATGTGCTTAAATATATGTTTTAATATTTACACATCCTACATCGAATGCCCGGTTGAGCACCCAAGGGTACACCCCTTGGGATTCGCGTATTTTGAATTTGATTTAAATTTACGCACAATTTCTCGCTTTCTCGCTTCCGCTCGCGCTCCCGGGCGGATCCGCTTGTCCTTCACCCTCGACCTTTGTGGTGCTACGGGACCCCAGTACACATCAATATATATATATATATATATATTATTTTTGTGAATGCACGAAAAGCAGCGATTATCCTAAAATTCATAATCTCTGAATTTTCTAAATTCAGTTTACCTAAATAATATATAGGGTTAATTACACTTAGACCCTCTTGAAAATGAGAAATTACACTTTTTTCAAAGAAGTTTTGAATTTACGCTTATACTCCTCCGAAAATTTTCCGTTTACACTTGTCCCTTAATTGTTAGGATTTGGACGAAAAAAAGCTGACTTTAGCGAAAAAAAATTACATAATATTTTATGTTGACCCCCATTTAACATTATCATATATATATATTTGTACTTTCAAAAGGATAAATGTATTATATATATATATATGGAGTGATGTTGAGATCTTTAAATTTTCCCCTTATAACTACAAAATTATAACATGGAAATGTTAAATACGGTGTAAAATTAGAATTTATGTAATTATTTTGCTAACGTCGGCATTTTTCGTTCAAACCCTAACAAAAGGAGGTCAGGTGTAAATGGGGAATTTTTGAACATAACTTCAATTTTCTTTTGGGAAAAACTATAATTCATATTTTAAGATGCGATCTAAGTATAATTAACCCTATATATATATATATATATATATTGATCGTTGCCTTTTTTTCTAGTAACTTGCCCATTAAATACTCAAAATATAATTTTCTTAGAGAAGAAAATAAATATTGACTGAATAAAAGCATCTTGAAATTCAGAAAAATATCTTGGGAAAACTGTATAATTACCCCTATGTTATAGTAAAATTACATAAAAATCCCCTTATGTTAATTTTATAATATAAAACACCCTTATACTTTATAAAATCCAGCGTAAAACTCCCTTTTCGTCACAAGTTAACGGAGAGTGCGTTTCACTCGCTTGTGTTGAGACACACCTTTGTAGAGATTGCACCAGAGAAAAGGAATGGAGGTACAAACTTGCACACCTAAATCCCCCAACAAATTGTACACCCATACTAATTCACAAGTAGTGGAGCCCATGCTCCGATATTCTGCTTCCGTCGTAGAACGAGAAACGGTGTTTTGTTTCTTTGTTCGCCAAGACACTAAGGAGGGTCCGAGGAAGATGCAGAACCCTGTCAAAGAGCGTCGTGTATCCTGGCAGGAAGCCTAATCAGCGTTGCAGTATGCTAGCAACTCATTCGAACTTCCTAAAAGGAAGAATAGACCTTTGTGTGGGGAGCCTTTCAAATACCGAAGAAGATAGAGAGTTGTATCCCAATGTTACTTGCAAGGTCGTTGCATAAACTGACTAAGCTGCTGCGTGGCGTGACAAATGTCAGGTCTCGTAAAACTAAGGTAGAGCAATCTGCCTACTAATTGTCTGTAAGTTTCTGGTCTGGAAAGTGCATGGCCTGCCTCGGCAGTGAACTTGATGCCTGGTGGGAAGGGAATAGTAGCGGATTTGGCTTGATCAATTCCAGCGTCTGATAGTAAATTTTTAATATACTTGGCCTGCGTAATGGCCATTCCATGTTCCGAACGTGCTATCTCTAGGCCCAGGTAATACTTGGCAACTCCTAGGTCTTTGATGCTGAATTTGCTCCCAAGGTATTGTTTCACTTCTTGGATGGAGTCGTCCGATGCACCTGTAACGAGAATGTCATCAACATACACAAGTAATACCAACATACCTGAATGTGTGGATTTGGTAAATAGACAGTGGTCGTGTTGAGATTGTACAAGGCCAAATTCTTCAACTTTGCTCGTGAATTCGGCATTCCATTGTCGTGAAGCTTGTTTCAACCCATATAGTGATCATTTTAGCTTGCATACATGTCCTTGCGGGACCTCATATCCTTCAGGCGGTAACATGTATATGTCTTCCTCCAAGTATCCGTGCAAGAACGCATTGTTTTACATCAATATGATGTAGCGACCACTGATTGGCTGTTGATACTGCTAGGAGTGCTCGGACTGTAACAGCTTTGGCAACCGGGAAAAAGCTATCAATATAGTCGATTCCTTCGACTTGGTTGTATCCTTTTGCGATAAGGCGTGCTTTGGATTTTTCTACCACACCATCGGCCTTAAGTTTAAGTTTCTAGATCCATCTACAACCTATGGCTTTCTTGCCCACAGGAAGAGGGACCACTTCCCAAGTAGTGTTTTCTTCTAGTGTTGTCAGCTCAGCTTGCATGGCATCTTGCCACTCTGGATATTGGTTCGCCTGTTGATAGCTTCTAGGTTCCTGCAAATGCGTTAAGGAAGCCAAGAAACAAGTATACATAGGGTTGCATCCAGTGACAGCAGGTAAAAAAGAGTTAGTAGCAGTGTAATTACAATAAAAATCTTTCATCCAACTGGGTTGACTACCAACTCTACATGATCTTCTTAATGGTTGATCAAGTTGTATTTCAGGTGTAGAATCAGTGTGAGGTACAGGAGTTATTGGTAGTTTAGGATCAGGGTTGGAGCCTGAGATGGTCCCTTCGGGAACAGGAGCTGAATCAAGAGGTTCTAAATCAGCTAGGACTGTGGGAAGAGGACAAGTAACAGGGTCCAACTGTTCCTTTGTACAAGGAAAAATGTCTTCATGAAAGACAACATCTCTAGAAGTAACTAGTGTATGGCTTTCTAAGTCAAAGACCTCATACCCCTTTTGTCCGGTGGCATACCCTAGAAACACTCCTTTGATGGCCCTATGTTCAAACTTTGTTTTGTTAGGTCTTATGTTCGTGGCAAAGCAAAGGCTGCCAAAAACTTTTAAGTGGTCATAAGAGGGCTTTCTTTTATGAAGCAATTCAAAAGGGAATTTCCACTTCAACATGGTGTGGGTAATCTATTTATAAGATAGGTAACAGCAAGAAGTGCATCAGACCAAAAACAACCTAGGCATGTTGGCCTAGAACATGAGAGCTCTTGCTACTTGTAGCAAGTGCTTATGTTTCCTTTCTAAAATCCCATTTTTTTTGGGGTGTGTATGTGCATGACTTATGGTTTAAAATACCCTCTGCAACCATAAATTTTTGGAAGTCTTTATTAAGGAACTCAGTTCCATTATCACTTCTAAAAATTTTGATCCGTTTTTCAAACTAGATTACAATCATCCGATGGAAGCTTTTTAATACATTCAGAACTTGTGATTTGTGTCTTATTAAAAACGTCCAGGTGCTTCTACTATGATCGTCAACCAGAGTAAGCATGTACGTGCAATGGAAAAGTGAGGGTTGATTGTATGGCCCCCATACATCAATGTGAACAAGATCAAAAATTTCAGTAGTCCTTGGATGACTATCTGGAAAACTGAGTCTTTGTTGTTTTGCTAAATGGCACACTTCACATTCATCCAAAATAGTAGTATCATTATGTAAGAAGTGCAAATGTTTCAATACAATATCTGAAGTGTGGTCCAAGCGTTTGTGCCACAAATTGATATCAACTGTTCTAACAGCTAGAGTGCTTTCATGTGTGTGTTTCAACATGTGGTCAATAGTGTGCCTTTTGAAAGAGTTGGCATCCAAGATATAGAGTTTCCCTATCAGCTTTCCTACCGCCACAAGTTGATTAGTCCTGAGGTCCTGCAAGATACAGTTCATGGGGCAAAATTTGAACCTGATGTTCGAGCTACAACACAGTCTACTGACAGACAACAAATTAAATTTAAGTACAGGCACATATAACACATTAGTAAGTTTCAAATGCTGAGTAAACTGTATGTCCCCCACCATATTGACATGTTGTTTTGATCCATCAGCCAAGTGCACAAAAATATCAGTTTTCTTACGTTTAGCAGGCATGAACATAGCAAGGTTGTTACACATGTGAGGTGGCCCCACTGTCCACAATCCAGCACTTTGCAGCATCTAAAACTGAGTTAAGAAAGCACTTACCTACATAATCCTCGAAATCGTCTGTGTAGTCAATCTTATCTGAGTGGTTCTGGTCCAGGATTTTTCTCAACTCTCATTTCACCAGTTCAGCCACTGCTTCCTTGTCTATCACATTCTGTGACATTTCTTTTCCTCCTGTTGAATTGTTGGTAGCGTTGTAGGATTTTCCACTCCTTGTCCCAGTTTTCTTCCTTTGTTCAATTAGGACATTGTACCATTTCGGATATCCATAAATTTCAAAGCATGTTTCCTTCAGATGTCCCATTTTGCCACAATGTGTGCACAACTGTTCCTTCTTTTCTTGCGAACATTTCTTCTTCCATTGGTTCTTGGTTCCAATTTATTTCTTCCCTTGGAAATTCTTGGCTTGCATTGCCATGTTTTGTGCAGGATTTGAATAGGTTGTACTCACTTCCTTCTGCCTTTCTTCTTGCATTATCATAGAGTAAGCTTTTGCCACACTAGGCAATGGATCTAGCATCAAGATTTGACTTCGGGCATGGTCGAAAACATCATTCAGTCCCATCAAAAATTGCATCAGTTGGTCCCTTTGTCTCAGCCTGACTATCTCCTTCGCAGCACCACAACTGCAAGATGGAAGGGACTCTAAACACCTCAATTCGTCCCATAATTTCTTCAGGTGACCAAAGTAGCCAGATACTGTGAGATCTCCTTAGGACGCCGAGGCTATCTCTCTTTGCAACTGATGGATCATTGGGCCATTGCTGACCCCGTACCTTTCTTCAAGTTCCAGCCAGAGCTCCCTGGCCGTGTGTCACCTGCCGCCCCTTAGCCAAGACGGTCGGCAGTGACTTGCAGAGGACGTGCGGGCAGCAAGGGGATGCCGGCCAGCACCCAGGTACACAAACAGCAAGTGAGCAGAGATGCTTACCGATTGGAGATCGCAATACTGTTCGTATGGGAACTTTCTTGATGTGTGAGGATGTTATCCTCCAAGTATGAAGTCGTTTCATGAACATTTGGGCACGGAGATATAAGGGCGACTACCGGGCGCCATCTTGTGCGCGAGCAGGAGATTGAAGTGCAAAGCAGAGTGCTTTATCTTTCGAGATTTGCAAAACTGTTTCAATGGTGTGTTCCATGGAGTGTTGGGAACATTTCCACCAAGTTTCAGAGTTATACGGTTCCAATTGAGTAGGAAACGATGATGATGTTTGGAGCCTGCCAGTGCAGTGGCGAGAAGGCTGTTTTAGAATATTGCGCAGGCTATTCCCGGACGATGGATGATCGGATGGGACTGAAACTGTGGATTTGTGATGTATACATCGTAGGCTACGCAACGGTTCAAGCGCCACGTGATTTGGACGTCGGACGAGGGAGATAGCAAAAAGGTGCGCTCCTCGGCCACTTTAATGTCTACTGCTGGAATAAGAGAAATTATTTTTAAGCCTATTATAAGGGGGGCATGCAGTGGTGAGCTCCAGCCAGCCTCCCCCGTGCAGCAAGGCACTAAATGAGCAACCCTTGGGGGCATGTTGGGGCCTCCAAGGGCCGACTTTAGGCACCTCGAAGAGAGGGCTAAAGTCCCCGGACGGGATGGGAACCGGACGGGCGGCGTAGGGCCAGGATGGCCTACGTTGGGCAAGAAAAGGGTCAAGAGATTCCATGCTACGCGCAAGGTTGCCCCGCGGGCTGCGGGAAATCAGGGGCAACACCTCTAGGCCGAATGAGCAATCGAGGCAAGCACTCTAAGACCTCGTGAGCTAACTCGTGGCTTGCGCTATTGGGTTCTAGCCATGCACGGGGGTCCGTTGGCTAAGATACGCGGTCGTGGGGCAATGCCGCGATGTGGGCAAAGTATGAGGCCACGCTGAAAGGCAAGAAGGCATGTTGGGCATGCCGTGCGGGAATGATGCGAGATGTTGGCATCCGGATTAGGCCGCGGACTTATGATGTTGTCCTACTCGGGCGAGGCATACGAGATGGGCATGGTGAAGACATGCGCCGGTGATGTACCGAGTGAACGTTGAGCATGCGATGGGCGTTGGCAAGAATGGTTCATAGCGCCGAGAAGGAGCAAGGATGCTCTGAGCCATTGCAAGATATATCGAAAGGACCCGAGATTGTGGGTGAGATACATGATGGCGAGCTAGTTAGTTGGGGCCGGACATAAAGACACGCAAGGCGTGCGGGCCGCGACCCTCGGCGAACATGGGCATTTCTGATAGGCGAGTGTCGGGCACAAGGTGCCGCACAGGGAGGCATTCGAATGTCGCGTTGGTGAGCTACGAGTGTCGAAGACACACGATGGGGAAACTGTTAGGACTCGAATGGATGAAGGCCGGTCGAAGGTTGAGTGCAACCTGAGAGGCATCACGGGCGAAAAATAGATATTCCGCTGCGACAAAAGAGTCCGCCCGTGACACCGTGTCAATGTATAGAAAAGTAAAGAAATTGTGTTCAAAATCCAGGTGATAACTACACTATCAACTCTGGCCCATTGCTCGTAATCCTCCGATTCCTCATCTGGCTTGGATTTTCTCCCATCTATAAACCCTAACTTCATCTTGGCTCGCAAAGCAAACTTGATGGAGCGACTCCAGGAGCGAAAATTCGTACCTGTCAGAACGTTCGATACCAAGATAGTTCCTGGGTTTTCTGTGACTTGAGTTCTCAAGAATTCCAAATCTGCATCTGCTTTCTTGGTGGTTGAATCTGCAGATGCACCCTTATTTTCTTGCTTCGCATGGCTTGCCATGGTTGAGTGGCTGTAACTACGCTTTTTGGAAAATTTTCTTTAAAATAGAAGGGAGCATTAGAGACCATCAAAAGATCACTCTGATACCATGAAGAGATTGCACCATGGAAGACATTTCAGGCTCAAGAAACAAACGCAGTAGTTAAAGGGAAATTCTCAAGTGTATTTCTAAAGAAGATGAAGTTGTTGTTATGTTCAGTGCTTGGGTCAACGCCCCTTTAATAGAGTTTACTACTTAAACCGCCTCTAACCGCTGTTAACTAATCTAATAACTAACCAGCTCAGCTAACTTAACGAAAACGTGTTAGCTAAGACAGATAAATCGTAAAGGCGCTTTTACAGAGGAGAAATAACCCTATTACAAGCGTGTTCCTTCCTAAGTCTGAAACCATAAACACGAGATCAGCAAGCAAAGCTTTCAACCTTTCTGTTCAACAAGTTTACACGCTCTCGCGTCAAAAAACTGAATTTCAAAGAGTTGAATTAAAGCACATGTAGAGTTATAGTCAATTTACACTTCAGTGTTCATTTGTACAACAAATGTAATAACAGGCCCCAAAAATTATCTGAAAACAGTCTAAAGAATCTGTTCTATCATTATAGGATGTTGTAGTCTCTAAGGTTTTCCAGAAATGTTTGTCCAAATTTGGATCCATCCTTGACAAAAATGGCTGGATATCCTATTGGAGCTTCCACCCAACTTTCAGAACCTTGTTTTGAGTGTAGTTTTCCTGTCCAGACATGCTTCCATGAACATCTCTCTCCTTCTGGGAAATAAACCTTCACTACTTCCTTGCCTTTGTCAAGAACCGGCACGACTAGCATCTCTGTGCCCACTAGAAACTGCTCGTATGTCAGTCTTTGCACGTATTCGTCTTCCGGATAGTGAAGGAATAGGTGACGACAAACAGGCAGCCCTTTCTCAGACGCTTCCTATTAGCAATCAAAAGAACCGATAGTCAGATTAGAATTTCAGCTGCATTTACAAGGATTCTTTATTAGATGTTGTGATATTACCTTCACTAGCTGGATCCTGTAAAACTTCCAAGCTTTATATATCTTTGCAAACCGTGAAAAATGAGATAGAGTTCTTTCGTTGGAGTAGAACTGGCTATTGCAAGACGGCTTGTTTCCCTGATCAACAATGTGGATTAGGAAGCAAAATTTTCTACTAAACATGACAAGTTCTTGATGCTGAGGATTGCTTACTTCATGTGTCCGGAAGACGGTTGTGAATGCGTTAAGCTCCATCCATCGTAGGAGAAGTTCTTCGCTCCGTTGGTACTTGAAGAACGGTAGGCTTACAGAGCAATAGCCTCCAATATCACTATGATTGAAAGCATAACCGGAAAGTCCACTACTAAGCAAACCTACCACTGCACTCTTTATCCCATCATTAGCTTGCCAACTTACCATTTGATCCCCTTCCCAGAACAGGCTAGCCCATTTTGGACTATCCCGAAAACCAGCCCTCATGAAGAACACCAAAGCCTCTTGTGGGTCTTCCTTCTGCTTCCCAAGACAGCTACTTTTCCATTCTTCAACGAATTCCCGATTTATTTTTGCCCAGATTTCTGGGTATCTGTTGTGAGCAGTAATTGGATCTTCTCCTGAAACAGATATGCCCAGTCTAGTATTATTTTACTAGACTAAAGTTCATGTTCGATGGCGCTATTTCTTGATGTGGTGTAAGTATAACAAGAACTCAACTTAGTGCAGGAGGGGATAAGTTGGTTTGGTTGTAACATGTTGAAGATGGTTATACGATAATGTTTTTTAGTCGGGGTATATTCGATTTCCATGTTATAAACAATGTCAGGTTGCAAAACAAATTTGAAAATCGACCTGAATAGAGGCAGGCATCCACCGGCAAGCCTTCACCAAAATCAGCCATCCAGCCCCTGACTCCATCATCCACCATTTCTTGCAAAATCTGCTTGAACCAACCTGCTGTTTTCGGATGAGTCAAATCCAACATACCGACGTCAAAAGCTGTATTGGGAACCATGTATGGTCCTCCTTTCTTGTCTTTCACTAAGATGTCCAGATTCATGGCTTCATCAAACAGGTTTCTTCCTACATTGGTCTTCTCATCCACCTACATTAATTAGTTAGAGGGTTGTAAGAAATGAAGCCAAACATTCTAATTCATTATCATCTTCAAGATTAGAATGTTACATATGAAGCAACAGTTGCTGCTAGTAAAACTACATACCGGAGCTAAACAAGGATTGCAATATGTCATCACTTTAATATGCTGAGCACTAAGATCCTTTATTAGTTGCTGCCATCCCGAATATGTAGTTGAATCCACTTCCCAATTCCACCATAATTGTGACCCGATAACCGTCTTCCGTTGTCCTACCCAGTCCTGCAAGATAAGCGCCCAATGAGCTTTATATCTATACGTTTTCAACTTTCAGAACGAGCTTCTATATAAAAATTGAACAAGAATCATCTCCTTCTAAGTTCAGTTCTTTTCTTTGTTAATCAAATGGTTACTGTTCTACCTGCAACCAAAATGCAGATATTGGTGTATCCTTGACTTGCAGCTCCGCCCAAATATCGCGTACTTTACTAGTGCCGCCTTGCATGCCCACCACGGCCCCTGAAATTATCCACGCGGGAAGTTCTTGAGGCCTCCCTATGGTTTCTGTGAAGTGTTCTATAAGCTCAGTGGGCGAGTTCCCGTGCAGTATTCTACCCTCTATCATATCTCCATGAATCTGCAAGCATTTCGCAGAATTCACAAGAAAGTTAGATGTCCAACTTTATTCTTGAATAAGCACAATCTTGTTTGGAAACTATAGAAAAACAAGATATTATAGCCTCTTTATCAACTTATAATTTCATGTACTTGAATTATGTGTGTCAATTTCAGCATGAAAGGGGGTCATCCCATGAACTAGATCATCGGAGCTGGTTCTATTAACACGATTACGAGACATTACCTGTATCTGGACGGCATCGTGCTTCGTTAGGTCGAAGACGGAGTAGTTGTATCCTTCAAGGTAAACTGACCTCATCTTTGATGTCATATAAAAAGGTGAAGGAGCATAAGTTGTACTCTCATCACCTCCAGCCCTGCATTAGACAACAGATACTTCTGATAAACACTCACATTTACATTCAGATCATTAATTTGTGAAAGAGAACACAAACAAAAATGTCCAAAAACATAATCTTTACATCATTTTAACAAGAGAATTGTATCAGAAAGATCCACCTGTAGCTTACTAAATTAGCAGCAAACGTGATCGGCTGATCGCCTCTCCCGATTCCTTGTTCTTGAACGAATATCGGTACTCTCTTCCCTTTGAAATCCATATGAGAGAACTGCTCCCCAAATCCATAGAATCTCTCATTCTTTTCACTTGAATACGTGATGCATATCCTGTTGAAATCAAGAGAGGCTGCATTCTTCATCACAACATGTTCCTCATGTGCAGATGAAACTGCCATAATCACTCTCTTCCTTGAAAAACAACCACACCAGCCTACTCGAAGCCTCCGAATTCGGCCCACTTTTCGACTAAAACCTCTGTAACTATAACTTCTTGGAGAGAATTTCTGCAGCTGCCCACCATTTGGCTTCCCAAATCTCACTTGAAATCCTACTTGATTACTGTTTTTCTGATCAAACAACGCCCAATACTTAGCATGTACGCCTGCCTTCTTCTCCAAACTTTCATGCAGAAAAGAACCATCTTTCCTCATTCTCCTCTCTTTCACATTGAAAATCCTTCCTTTGATCAGAATAACCGGCCAAGAAACCGATGAATCATGATGACCATCTGCATGAAATGTGAAATAATCAGATTCTTGGACGGCCCTGATTTCATCAATGGTTTGATGGTTGCATATCAGATGGATATTCCTATCCTTGATGACGAACGAACCCCTGCTCTCCTCCACCTCCGTATCAGCCACGGCGGCGGAAACGAAGGCCCGGCCGGGAACGGTGGACCATATGGACCTTGAAGGATTGGAGGTGTGGGAAATTGAGAGAGACCCTCCACCGTTTGATGACCAAATCAACTGAAAATCATGGCCAAGATCATAAACATGATGAGAAGGAAGTGTTTGAGAATTGAAAAGCAGAGTTCCTTGAATCAAAGGCAGAGTCTTTGGGGTGGATGGGAAAGGGTTGTTGATGTGTTTATGGTGCTTTTTGGTGATTTTCAGAGATGCCATGTTTGATTTCTTGGACAAATCAAACTCTTTCTTGCATCATTTACATATATATATATATATATATACACACATGCATATATGTATGTATAGGTTTTTTGTGTAAGAAATTGCATTTGGGGAAGAAAGGATGCTTCTTAGAGTATCTAATGTGAAATGAAAGTGCATTAAATGCTGGTATGAATTCTCATCAATTATATTTAATTATTTCAGATTTTTGGGGTGATAAAGCTCTTAATTTTCTTGCTCTGGAAAGCGGATTGAATTTTTTATTTAAAATAATATTGTATTTTCTATTTTAATCAATATATATATAAATATGTAGGTACGTGTATAAAATATTCTTTTTAAATAAATAAATGATATTATTTTTGTACATATGAGGTATACACGTGTGTGTATATATATATATATATATATTAAATGAAACAGAATTCGAAAAAGAAAATCTAAATCCGCGTAGAAAAAGGGAAATGAGGGGGGCGTGTGCTTGCCAATAGATTTAGAGTAATAATTAAAATGAAATGAAATCAAGATAGAATATTGCGAAAATTCTTTTTTGACTATTAGACTTGAATTCAACTATGATGTTTTCAAAGTCAACTATGGACTTATGGGAAGGTAAGAAAACATGAATAGTATAAAAATCACTTTACGTGAGTATTTATTCCACTTTACCTGAATTATTGTAATTTATTTATTATTTTGAGTTATAAAAACAATCATATAAACCGTCAAATACGGGATGCAATGATGATTATGGTATGAGAGAGTACATGAAATTAGTATATTATTGAACATGGATGGTTTATTAACTCAAATTCATGGAATTTTGAGAAAAAAAACAATTGTAATAATAATTTGGAGTGAGGACATATACCAACAAGAAACTCAGTATACGATGGCCCATAAGCGGGTTTTAGGTAATGTAGACGATTTTCTTGACAGATTCAAATGAACATACACTACAATATTATATATACTGCAATAAAGTCGTGAATCTTGCCAAGATTCATTAGGAATCTGGCCAGGATTCAGTCATGATTCAGAAATGCCAGCTCCTCATTATGTATGTAGTCGTTTTCTGGGCCTATATTCAGAAATTTCCATATTAATAATACTCTACTTTCTCCAGATTCATTGGAGTTTTTGCCAATTTGGCTTTTGCTCCTAGGAAGCATTTGATTTTTCAGTAATTAAAGTAAAAGTGAAAACATATATGCCTATACCTATTTTTCTTGAAAATAAATTGATTTGACACTACAATTCAATATAAAACACAATCTCATTAATTGATCCAAACGTATTATCATTTCACACAAAAACCTATACAAGATTGAAAATACATATTGCTCACTGAAAACTGAAAATCAAGAGACAAACAAACAGGGCTGTCGACGACATGGATCTTTTATTATAAATTGGTATTGCATCTCGGGCTCCTGACGTGTATATACATGCAATATGAGATACAACACTAACTTGTGATAGAAGATCTGAACTGTGAATGTGATAATTGTAGCATGATGCTGTTTCCATAAACAGATGCCACTGTCTGAACCAATGGGAAGGAGATGGTAGGCAAACAAACTGAAACATAAACTTTCCATACAGGACTAACAAATGAATAGTACAAGAAATAGCTTTCAAACTAAATACCAAGTGTAAATCCAATTCATTTTTAGTCTTTGTAATTCTCATCTAAAATGCCAAATATAATAGGATTAAGAAACACATAATACTACTACAGTTATCTTGAGAACCACGACTTTGTGACGACTGCTGTAGGAACAAGTTTTTCAGCTGAATGAGCATCAGTCTCTTGCTCCCGGATGAGATTTCTCACTGAGATTCAGATGTTGGTGGATGGGATCTGGCAGAAATGTAAAATCTGCAATCCACTTTTCGTCTTTTGATCGCCCAGCCGGACACTATGCTCTCTACAGCAAGGTGGGAGTTACCCAAAGTGGAAAAGAGTAATATTTTGGGATATCAGGGCCAAAGCAAAGGGGTTCAGAAATCCCATTTGTTATGCTATACACGCCCAGATCGACATGAACCTCCCCACAAGGCCACCGTTGTTCCATTCTTTTTCCAATAAAATAGATGCTATTGCTTTTGCAGTTAAAACGATCGGGCGCACGAATAGACATAGAGCAATTATCACCAACAAAAATAGCATGATTTCCCAAACTGCTCAACCTAATCCACCGCTTCTTACTAAAATCAAATGCGTAGACATAGAATTCTATAGACTCAACGGAAGACCTCCTACGATTGCTAGTACGGTTTTGGTAAACCATCCAGAGATCTCCAGATGATTCTACCAAGATTAGTTGCTCCCAATGCCACTGAGGAAGTGATAAGGCCACATGTTCAGGAGCCTGTGGACCATTGATATCAGTAACAGCTAGGCTATCAATATCAATAACAACTAGAGATCCCAAGCCACAAAGAGCAAATATTTGATCTTTTACATGCGTAACATCTATGTACCCAGTATGGGATATATCTTTAACAGTTTTCCAAGAACTATAGCCAGGTCTACAAAAAGCCAACTGCTTCAAAGGCCCATAAATTATCATAACTAGCAAGTCCTCTTCATTTGCATGTGAATTACATGGCTTCTTAAAGACAAAAGCTTTCCCTATGATTTCATACCAACCCAGAATTTCACCAAAGTGGATTCTTAATGAGGACTTAGGTGGAAGATTTACAGAAACACGAGTAAAGGGATTATGAAGGCGGATGTCAAGATCATGTCCTATAGTCACAAGCCAACCGGAAGAAGATCCCCAGCACCGCCTACCATGAACCTCAGGTAGCTTTGAGTTATAAACTTTATTTCTATACAAGCTAATGAAACTTCTAAAGCTATCATTTTCAATGCCGGAGAGCATTAACCATGGAACCTGAGGACTTTGATGCCACTGCTTTGCTACATACACTAATCTCCAGGAGAGACAAACAGCAGAAAAAGCAAGGAAATCCTCAACCGCCACCAAATATGTCGCAATTTTGTGAATGATATCATAAGGAAGTTTGGACCAATCAGCCATTATTCGACCTGCCATTGAATTAATTATCAACCGAACAACTTACCTTTGGAGCTCTAATCATCATCGGTGAATTCGAAATCCCAGATTCTCAATCTCCATATAAACAACCAAAAGCTCATCTCACCAAGCAAATTTCAGTTCATTTGCGTCCTAAAATCGAAGGTACAAAAACTAAAATACAATTATCTCAGAAAAATCTGGTGCAAAAAATTCGGATTTCACACTCGCAACAACATCTCCAGCAAAAAATTAAAGGCTCTTTACCCGTTGAAATGTGCAGTAGAATGAGAGCAAATTACGAGCAGTTCAGTATGAAGTGTGATCGGAAGAAGAGCAAAGCAGGACGAAAAAAGGTTAGGCTAAATTGCTTTTTTGTCCCCATAAAGAAGGGGCTTTTCTTTTTCAGTCACACATTTTATGTTATTTCTTTTTTTTTTTTTTTTTTGATATTCTATATATAAAAAAATATTGCAAAGTTAATCATCATGTACTTTTATTGTCAATTTTAAATGGCAAATTGAACAATCCGTTAAGTTGCTACTACTGTTGGAGGGAAAAGTGAACCTGTGCACCTCACAAGATCAATCGTGGGTTAACTTTAGCCCCAAATTGGATCACTGCTCATTTTTTTTTCCTTTAAACTCTAAAAAATTCTTAATTGATTTTCTCCTAAATCGCTTGAGTATGGCTTGTTTGATTTGAAGAAAAACACAAAAAATCAAGTGAAGTTATGAAACAATCAAAGATAGGCGACGATGTCTCTGCAGCCCAACCATCTCATCAACCTCAGAAACCCTAACTATGGTATGTGTTGATTTTGTTTGTTTAAAAGTTTTAACTTTTGAGGGGCTTTTTATTTTTATTTTTTTTTTGGCTTGTAAAGAAATTTGTATATGTTAACGGCTGGATTTGTTATGAAAATGCGAAGACATTTGTCCATGACGTACGTAACTTATAAACCTCTCCACATAAGCAATTTATAGTGCTCATTTAGACATTTTTTTTTTAGGCAAGCAAACAAAGAAGAGAGTGAAAATGTCAAAAATGGAGGATTTTTGCCCTCTTGTATCAGTTGGAAAACGCCTCTTATAGAGATTGGGCATTTCTTGGCACCAAACTTTGGCTCCAAAAAACCCCTGAGTTACTTACATATGGGAGAGTTGAGACAGAACGGATGACCACTTTTGCTATTAAACTTGACGGCAAAAGTGGATGAGGACTAATTTGACAATATTTTTTCTTAAACATGGTATAAAAAAAAATTACGTAAAATATGGGACTAAAAAGAAAAAATTCCTCCTTTATAGGATAAAAAAAAGGAATTTAGCCTTTATTTGCTTATTTTCATGTATTTATTTACTAATTTATTTTACCTAAAAGTTCAGGAAATATGGGCCTGTACCCAATTTAAGGCCCACTGGCCTACTAATGCTAATGGGCCTCAACGTCCGTCAACCCACCCAGTTTTCAATGACGACCACATTTTATTTTGATTTTATTACCGTCACGAATGTTAAATTTATTAATTATTAAAAGGGTAATTACAACAGTCTTAAAATTTATCATAATTATAAATACTTACTCATTGTTGAAAAATTACAAATATCCTTTAAAATTAATAATCATCTAACAAATACTTCTTATAATAGACTGTCACGAACAGAAATTTGATAGACGGCCATTAATTCCAGGAGAGCATTTAAAATTTTTCAAACAATGAAAAAATATTTATAATTATGATAAATCCCAGAAAAGCCCGTTGTAATTTACCCAAATTAAAATACTAAAACAGTTGACCTGAAAATACAAAAAAGTGATTAGATGTTTGATTTTGAATTTACATTTTCAGGTATACAATTTTTTTAATAGAAATTCGGTTTATGTAACTTGATTTGTGACTTCTTTAACTCGATGAAGCTAGTCTATAAATCCTTTTATGCAAATAGGTTATGAACAAGCTAGCTCGTCTACGATTTCTTCTTCAATTTTTGTATGTGAGATGAACAGATATAACATTTCTAACAAGTTGTTGGTAAGAGTGAGACAGAGCAAAGGATAGAAGAGCCAGAATGAAGGAACTTTCATCCTGCAACTATCTTACCTTAGTTAGTACTCCAGCAAGATTCAAGTAACTCAAAACCCCATCATTTCCTTATTCCAGCAACTCTGTCGACGCAGATTTTCTAAAAGCATCGGCTCGAGCGAGCTGATTGGCCAATGCTTTACTTGGGAAAAAGTTATCGGCCTTCATCCGATCAATGAACCCATAAACTGGGGCGTTGGCATTTATATAGGCCTGGAGGAGGGATTGATATTGCTGGTGGTGTGCAGTATACCCTGCCTGTCTCATCATTAGGAATATCTTCTCCGCCTTGTGTATATCCCCTCTACTTGCGTATTTATCCATGATAGTGAGGTAAGAAGAGAATAATGGTCTCCCTGTTTTCTGTTTAATAGCCTTCTCGAGTATAGATTCTGCTTTCTCCACTTCCCCAGCTCCGATATAAAGCTTCACAACAGCATCCCAAGTCAGCGGCCCGACTCTGCAGCCACTCTCCGCCATTTGCTTCACAAGATCCTTTCCTTTCGTCAGCATATTATTGTCGGCGTAGACCTTCATTAGAGCAGCAAAATGCCTTGAAGTGGGCTTCTTCACTCTTTCCAACAGTTTATCAAAGGCCTCCTCCGCATTTTCAATTCTCTTGAGCCGTCCCCAAGCTTCAATAGCTGCCATGCATTGTCTCAACTGTGGATAAGGTTCACAAACTTTCCAGATTCGCTCAACTTTCATCCTCCCTTCCAAGGGAAGCATAAATAGGAAGCACCAAATGACAAACCCAACGTCTTTTCTTTATATCGTCTCCTTCCATCTCCTTCAATATAGCCTCAGCTTTATCTTTTAAGCCACCAATAGCATAGTACCGTGCCAACGATGTCTGAATTCTAGTATTAGCTTCCAGCCCTTCAGCCTTCAGTGTCTCCACAATTTGTTCCATCCCGATTATGTCATTAGACTGCCCTTTCACCTCAACCAGAATCTTGTATGTGAAAATGGTTGGTTTGATATTCTCCTTCTCCATTAATAGAAGAACATCAGAAAAACCATCCTCCAAGTCATCATCTTCCTGCCCACTGTTGCTAGCACCAGCCTGGAATGAAAAACTGCGAACTTCCCTCTGCGACTTTGAACAGCTTGATTTTGATTTATTAAATCTTGTAGAGGACAACAACCCATCGCATAGTTGTTCTTGAGGTTTAGTTATTCCAGCATTATAATTTTCCAAACACCATCTTGCTATTTCTGATTTCACACACCAAATTCGATCTGTCCCTGAACTTAATCCTCGACTCCTGGAACACAAACAACGCACATGTCATACTTCCTCCTGATGGAAAAGGTCTAATAAAAATGCATGCACCATTTCCAACTAAGGCTACAAGGGTATACTAATAATAAACGCAGGCACCCACCGGGAATCGCAATTTGCACACAAGACTGGAGAAATGCACACATTTTCCAATTGTGTAATGACTTGGAAACCCAAAAAATGTAAACCCCCAAAAGTACAAAATGCTTGATCTCTCGTATCTTCCCTTGGCACCAGCTAAAACATAACGACGTACACTACCACAAACTGCGAATCTACAAATAAGCATAATGCAAAGTCTAAGCAAAAGCAATCACACAGTACTCGTCAAAATAAAAAGAAACGAAGCAATGAAAAATGAATTCAAACACATGAATCTGCATTTAGACAAACACCTGTCCAGAAACAGAGAGAAGTCTAGCAGAATGAATTACCTGAGATGTGTGGAGGCTCTGCGAACTGCCCACATACTACTTCTCAAAATTCCTAATTTTGATTGCAAGAATTAGAACCTGAAATAGAAACGGGAAGAGAGAGTGAGTGATTGTACTATTCCTAAACCCTAAAAACCCTTTTGGGGGAGTGGTTAAAGATATTCTTATGAAACTGGTGAGAATATAATTCACATGACGCTCACTTTATTTTCAGAAAATATCATTCAGGTCACCTGAAATATGTATATTTGCAAGTATGGCCTATTTTCTTTGGCCTCGTTTGATTCGTGTGATATAATTCGGCACGATGAAATCGGGTGAATTGAAAAATATAATGATAATTAATCACATAATTTATTATTTTGTTTGATTTGACGTATTGTGATATGTGTTGTCCCATATAATAATGGGTTAATTACATTGACCTCCCTTATTATTATGGGAATATACAAATTTTTCCTGTTACTATAAAAATTACATAAACTTTCCTTCCAAATATATCCACCTTACAAATCGCCCCTTCCGTTAGTCAACCTAACGGATTTTCCTGATGTCATAAAAAAACTTGGTTAAAACTTCTTATAATACCCTCAACCGAAATAACTCTATTTTTTACGACTTAAATACTTCTAAGGGAAAATTTGTTATTTTTAAAGTTAATAAGGGTATATACTCATAACTTTTATTGTTTTATAACATTTTTTTAATTACATATTGTGTATGTGTAGGTTGTGATATCAATTTCTATTCTTAAAAACATCAAAGCTTGTGAAATTTGTTGAAATTATATTATTTTATAGCAAGCAATAAAACAAAACTTATATTATTCAAATATTAAAAACATAGAGGCAAATTTCAATAGTTTAGCCGATTTTACTATGTCAAATAAAAATTTAAACAAGTCAATTTTAGTGTATTTTAATTCTATAAAATTCTATACGTTATAATTTCTAGAAAAATGAAGACATAACCATAATTTTAAATTGTTTGGAAAAATACTTTTTTCCTGCTTTTTATTTCAAACAAAGAAAATAAAAATAAAAAAACACTTCTATTATTAATTTTATTGAATTATTTTTAGTTTTATAAATGAGAGAAAAATGGTCATTTAAGCATCTATTATTAAATTTGACTAATACCTATTAGCCAGAGGGAGCAATTTGTAATTTCATAGTAAGAGGGAAGAATTTGTATATTCTCATAGTAACAGAGGAGGTTAGTGTAATTAACCCTATAATAATATACTTAGGCGTTTGATTGAAAATATTAAAAAATATGATTAAAAATAAAAAACCATTAAGAGCATCATCTCTAAAAAAATTTTATCATAACGTTATAGTTTGTGAATAATTACAAAGATAAAAGAACCTTTCAATATGTATTGAAATTCAACTTTTAACATAACAATTCTCATGGATATTCTCCTTTTTTCCACGCTCATGTAAGGTAGAAGTTTATAATTTGATAGGGGCTGTCACGAAGGGAAATTTAATAGACAGTTGTTAGTTTTAGAAGAGTATTTATAATTTTTCAAACGATGAAATGATACTTATAATTGTGACAAACTTTTTGTTAATTTTAGAAGAGTATTTATAATTTTTCAAACGATAAAATAAAACTTATAATTGTGACAAACTTGAGGGGAGCCCGTTGTAATTTACCCAAATTAAAATATTAAAACAGTTTATCTGAAAAATACAATAAGCGATTCTATGTTTGAATTTGAAATCACATTTTCAGCTATACAATTTTTTAAAAAATATCGCTTATCAAAATTGATTTCTAGCTTCTTTATTTAATGTATTCCGATGAAGCTAGTCTACAAATCCCTTTATGCAAAGAGGTTATGAAGAAGCTCCTCTACGATTTCTTCTTCCAATTACGAGCACATTTTATTTTGATTTTATTACAGCCAAGAATGATTTATTCTTTTGATAAATTAATGAAAAAATTTAATTATTAAAGAGGTAAATTACAACAGGCTCCCATGAAGTTTATCATAATTATAAATATCTTCTCGTTGTTTGAAAAAGTATAAATACCCCATGAAATTAATGATCGTGTAACAAATACCCCTACAATGAGCAAACACGAAGATAAATTTGTTAGACAGCCATTAATTTGAGGAGAGTATCTTTAATTTTTTAAACAATGAAAGAGTATTTATAATTATGATCAACAGGTCCAGGAGAGCACGTTGTAATTTACCCTTATGATTCTTCCATTTCTGGGCAACTTTTTAGCATGTGAGATGAACAGATATAACATTTCTAAAATGTTATCCCACTCAAGATGTGAAATTAAAATTCAACAAGTTGTTGGTGAGAGTGAGACAGAGCAAAGGATAGAAGAGGTGCAGGGTAATATAATTCAAGGGATAAAGTGTCAACCCAACTTATAAACAAACAAAAGAGCCAGAATGAAGAACTTTCATCCTGCAACTATCTTACCTTAGTTTGTACTCCAGCAAGATTCAAGTAACTCAAAACCCCATGATTTCCTTATTCCAGCAATTCTTTCAACGCAGACTTTCTAAAAGCATCGGCTCGAGCGAGCTGATTGGCCAATGTTTTATTTGGGAAAATGTTATCAGCCTTCATCCGATCACTGAACCCATAAGCTGGGGCTTTCGCATTTATATAGGCCTGGAGGAGGGATTGATATTGCCGGAGCCGTCCAGTATACCCTGCCTGTCTCATCATTAGGAATATCTTCTCCGTGCTGTGTATATCCCCTCTTCTTGAGTATTTTTCCATGATAGTGAGGTAAGAAGAGAATAATGGTCTCCCTGTTTTCTGTTTAATAGCCTTCTCGAGTATAGATTCTGCTTTCTCCACTTCCCCAGCTCCGACATAAAGCTTCACAACAGCATCCCAAGTCAGCGGCCCGACTCTGCAGCCACTCTCCACCATTCGCTTCACAAGATCCTTTCCTTTCGTCAACATATTATTGTTGGCGTAGACCTTCATTAGAGCAGCAAAATGACTTGAATTGGGCTTCTTCACTCTTTCCAACAGTTTATCAAAGGCTGCCTCCGCATTTTCAATTCTCTTGAGCTGTCCCCAAGCTTCAATAGCTGCCATGCATTGTTTCGACTGTGGATAAGGTTCACAAACTTTCCAGATTCGCTCAACTTCATCCTCCCTTCCAAGGGAAGCATAAATAGGAAGCAGCAAATGACAAACCCAACGTCTTATCTTTATATCGTCTCCTTCTATCTCCTTCAATATAGCCTCAGCTTTATCTTTTAAGCCACCAATAGCATAGTACCGTGCCAACGATGACTGAATTCTAGTATTAGGTTCCAGCCCTTCAGCCTTCAGTGTCTCAACAATTTGTTCCATCCCGATTATGTCATTAGATTGCCCTTTCACGTCAACCAGAATCTGGTAAGTGAAAATGGTTGGTTTGATATTCTCCTTCTCCATTAATAGAAGAACATCAGCAACTTTTTTCTTGTCAACCCTCTTGTACAGAATTAGCATCTGATTGCAAGTAAAGCATGTCATAGGGAATTCCAATTCTTTAATTTTGTTGAACAACTCCTCAGATTTCTTCACATTTGTACAAGAAACATAATTCGCCAACAGGGTGCGGTAAACTATTTCGCCTCTAAAGGATTTAGGAATCTGCTTAAGGTATTCTTCGGCCTTAGAGATACCTCGTACTTTAGCAATTAAATCCAGACGAGAAGCATAATTAACCTCATTAAATTCAAGTCGTTTCGTTGACTCCACCCATTCTGACAGCTGCGAGATGTGAAGCGAAGATATCAGTGCAAACTCCAAATCATCTACAAGCACTGGTATCAGATGGACTGCTAAAGGTACGAAATAAACACATCATGCAAACAGAAATGAGAAGCATGCTTTGGCAACCCATTGCCTCATCTTCCCAGTGGTGAAAGGAGCATTAGAAATTTCCCCTTCTCTTTTGATGTATTACCGGTTCTGGAAGAGATCCAAGAAACAGCTTGATATAATTCCTAAGCTGCTGCACAGCTTTTAGACCTAACAAACTTCTAAATGATGGAACAAGATTTAATATGGCCCTCACATTTTAACTGAAAAATGATATACAATTAGATTAGTTAATAATGTATCACAACAACATGTAAATGATTAATGATGACAGAGAAAAAGATTCTTGATATGGGTCTCTTGGCAACTCAAGATCTTGTAAAGTGAAAGAGTCTCATACTGAAATAATATCACCCAATTGACTAAAACTTCAGTAGTAGCTACACAGCAAAAATGGCATATGGACTTCATTAATTAAAATATAGACAGTGCCCCTAGCATGCCCTTATAACTAACAAAAGCACTGTATTAACTACCAATTGAAAGCTCCTGCCACATTCTGATACATAATCAACACCCAGAAAAACAATCCAAGCAAATGAATGTTGTTATTGTTGGATCTTTAAGTATGAAAATACACAACAAAGCCAAGACCAAAGCTATAAACACAATCAACTTCATATGAAAAAGGATTAGACTAATCACCTGTAACGCCTTGATGAAGAGTCGCCGTATCCGAAGCTGAAACGTGGTTAATGATACTTCATTTTGGGTCACTTCATTTCCTTCTTCAACCCATTTATCCATAACCGTGCTCACCGATGAGGTAGGAGCATCTAGGATAGCCTTAGTCATTGCAGAAATAGTTTTGGGTGATTTTTTCTCTTCAACATCAGTTTCAGTGCCCAATACCTCCAACTCATTCTGTACGTCTTCAGCAACATCCTCCTCTTCAGAAAGCTCTGACCTAGAGATCAGATCATCCTCACTCTCACTCTCACTCTCATCTCCAGAAGTTGCTTCTTGAGCCACATAGCTAGGCTTTCCAAGCTCAGAAAAACCATCCTCCAAGTCATCATCTTCCTGCCCACTGTTGCTAGCACCAGCCTGGGATGAAAAAGTGCGAACTTCCCTCTGCGACTTTGAACAGCTTGATTTTGATTTATTAAATCTTGTAGAAGACAGCAACCCATCACATAGTTGTTCTTGAGGTTTAGTTATTCCAGCATTATAATTTTCCAAACACCATCTTGCTATTTCTGATTTCCCGCACCAAATTCGAGCAGTCCCTAAACTTAATCCTCGATTCCTGGAACACAAACAACGCACATGTCATACTTCCTTGTGATGGAAAAAGGTCTAATAAAAATGCATGCACCATTTCCAACTAAGGCTACAAGGGTATACTAATAATAAACGCAGGCACCCACCGGGAATCGCATTTTGCACACAAGACCGGAGAAATGCACACATTTTCCAATTGTCTAATGACTTGGAAACCCAGAAAATGTAAACCCCCAAAAGTACAAAATGCTTGATCTCTCGTAGCTTTCCTTCGCACCAGCTAAACATAACGACGTACACTACCACAAACTGCGAATCTAACAAATAAGCATAATGGAAAATCCAAGCAAAAGCTATCAATCACTACTCATCAAAATAAAAGAAGAAACGAAAAAATCAAACACGAATTCAAACACATGAATCTGCATTTAGACAAAGACCTATCCAAAAACAAAGAGAAATCTAGAAGAATGAATTACCTGAGATGTATGGAGGCTCTGCGAACTGCCCACATGCTAGTTCCCCAAATTCCTATTTTTTTATTGCGAGAATTAGAACCGGAAATAGAAATGTGAAGTGAGAGCGAGTGATAGTACTATTCCTAAACCCTAAAAACCCTTCTGGTGGACTGGTAAAAGATATTCTTATGAAACTGGTGGGAACGTAACCACTTTATTTTCAGAAAATATCACTCAGGTCACCTGAATTTTGCATATTTGCAAGTATGGCCTACTTTATTGACAATTTTTTCACTTGGTTCAAATATGAAATAACGCAATTTTTATCTTATATCTCAATTTGGTATTTCAACGAATATTTATACTATTATAAAAGCAAACATTTGGCGGACCATCTTTTGAATGTTAAAATTTACTCTTCAATCATTTTCTTTCCTTGAAAAAATAATTGGTCAAAAAATTAAATTTTTTTTCACTCAATCCACTACTTCACGTTTCTCTCACATCACTCCATATTTCTTTCTTCTTACTAACTTTTTTTTCCTCATTCCTTACAAATTCTTTTTCTTTTCATCTCACACAATTCTTTTTGTATGCTCGTGAGAACCGCGTGCAGCGATGACTAGTTTCATAGAATACTTACACGGCCCATGAATTTCGTCAAAATATACACGTGGAGGCCCAATTATTTGGGCAGGTAGGATGCAAAGTTGATAGATAAATATTTGATAAAAATAGGCATATGATTGAATAAAATAAGTTTATATTTTGCTTGCTTAGGTTGAAAATTTTATGATGAATTAATCATGTATTTACTGATATATTAAATTGGGACTGTTTAATGTTTTTATCAAATTGTCCACCTATAAGATAAATCGCAAAAAAATTAAAAATAAATCAAGAAGTCCAAAATCACATATCAAACAATCATTATTATTTGTCCAAAATAACTTAAATTTGCCCAATTTTTGGCGTTACATATATTACCAAGGCATAAATTGAAATATAATGGATAAAGAATTAAAAACCTTTTGCAGGTGGAAATGATTCGTCCACATTAGCCTGAATTAGGAAAAATCTCATTTTTTGTCCTTTATTTTAGGTCTTGATCTTTTTTAGTCCTAATCATTACGTAAATTTCACTTTTGGTCCTTTATCTTGCATTTTGTCTCATTTTTGGTCATTCGTTAACTTTTTTAACGGAATGGCCACATGAATATCACGTGGCCGTTAAGTCTCTGTAGTGGAGGGATAAATTGGCTGAGTTAGAAGCATAAACGACAGAATGCACAAAAAAAAAGAGGGCAAAATCAAAGAATTAGGGATCAACACCATTCCACATCTTCCTTCCACAACCACGCGATTTAATCATCCAAGTCTAAAATAATGGCGTCAACAAGCGATATAAGTTCAACAAAATCACCTATGATGTGCTATTGTGGTAAGACCGCGTATTTAAGAACCTCGTACTGCTATATAAACAATATATACAACAACACCATAAAACATCCTCCATTTTCAAGAGATAAATATCAATTTCAAAAAAAAAAAAAAAAAAAAGAAGAAGAAGAAGAAGAAGCAAACTTACGATAATCTAAAGGAGGAAAATCATTGAAGGTTGAGGTCGCATAAGCTCATTGTTGTCGATTCCTTGCTTTTTCTCCGCTTCTACGATCCAGAGGTGAGATTTCAAAAAAAAAAAAAAAAAGAAGAAGAAGAAGAAGGGTTGAGAAGGGGATTCTGCGAGGAGGTGGGTGGAGGAAGAAGTTTGGGGATGAAATTAGGGTTCTATTTTTTCCCCAAATACGCGAATTCAACAGCCAAAGTCAGCCACTATAGAGATTTAACGGCCATGTGATATTCACGTGGCCATTCCGTTAAAAAAGTTAACGGAGGACCAAAAATGAGACAAAATGCAAGATAAAGGACTAAAAATGAGATTTACGTAATGATCAGGACTAAAAATAAACATGACTTAAAATAAAGGACCAAAAATGATATTTTCCTGCCTGAATTATAATCTCAAATGAACTGGAATTTAGGCCACTTGCACCGGGATGCTACTATCTATTATGAGCTGGACATTTTGTAAGTAAACGCCCAACTAGGTCAAATTGAGTGTTATATCCCATCTAATCCAACTAGGTAAACTTAGGTCGGAATTTAAATTGAGAAGAAAAGACTAATTTTTGTAGTTTTACAGTTTAACCATTTCTTCATTTTGTATTAAAATAAACAAGTTAATATTTTACTAATTAATATCAAAGATCTAAAAATCTTAGTAATAAAAATATATATCAAACAATAACAACAATATTTTTTATTAATAAATATATTCATCAAAACGAATATTGTTGATTTATTCTCAACTATTCAGTTTAAATAAAATAAAAATTACTCGTGCCAACGGTAGGGAAGAGGGAACACGATTAGAGGAAATGATTATTTAATAAAGATTAGCAAATTAGCGATAAAGAATTATGGAAAATCGCAAATGCAAAGTATGTTTACCAAATTGTTGACTTCGAAGTAGTAGTTTTTCCAACGATTTGGTTATCTTTTCCCTGGCGGATTATGTACGGTATTATCAGTAGGAAGGAGAAAAGAATTGGACGGAAATATATATATGTATATATATTATATGGGCAATAGAGAAAATAAAAATAACATATGTATTTTTTTGTCTTTTTGGCCTTATACTTCCACTTTTCCGCCCAATTTCGGACGGAAACGAAATTGGACTTCGGAGGAGTTTCATATACATCCAGTTTTATTTCCCCTCCATCTCTTCCTCCAAACCAAACACTAAACTTTTTCTTATACATCCCCTTTTACTTCCACTTCTCCCCCAACCAAATGTACTCTAATTCGTTGAGGATAAAAGTGGAAATTTATTATATTTTAACAGTTTTCGTACCAATTTTATAGACTACCTAAAATACCCTTTTTACCACGTCAAACCATTCAAACTCTCATTCTCTCCCCAGAACTCCCACGTCTCATGTTCCTTGCCTCGCTTTATTTCACAGTGAAAAAGATACTAAATTCTCCTCTCAAAAGTACAAAACCACTCCATTCAACAAGAAGAAACCCAGGTTTTCTCAATCCAATTTACACGATTTGGGTGGGTATTTACGCGGTTTGAGTGGAAGATGAGAAATCATATGTTATCAGTTTTTGCCCTTTCGTTCTTTTTCCTTTTCCTTTTTTTTTTTTTTTGTTTTTTTCGAGAGTTTTCATATCTTATTGTGTTTTTTTCGAGAGTTTTCATATCTTACAAACCCCGCTCTTCACCCATGATGTTTTAACTTTGATGTGTTTAAACTTGATGATTCTTGATGTTTTTCGATATTTTGAATTATTAATGATTCTTGCTTAATTACTGATTTGAGCAAGAATACTGGGAATCCAGATTACAATACAAAGATTTAATAGTTATCCTTAGTATAGATACTGATCCTTGATATCAAGAGAATTACCGATGATCCTTGATGTTTTCATCCTTCAATGTTAAGAGTTGCCCTATTTGTAAAACGAAAGATAAAATGTCTCATTGTATGGGACATCCTAACCATAGTAGTTTGTTTCGGATGTTTGATTTAATATTCAACATATATGTATATTTATGAAAAGAGATAGAGAAAATGCTTATAATTTGTTAACCCTTCAGTTGAGTGCGAGTTAATGGAAAAAAGAAGATGGATTGACCTCAAGACATACTCAAAATTATCTGGAATTGAAGCCACTTACATCGGGATGCTACTATCTATTATGGGCTGGACATTTTGTAAGTAAACGCCCAACTAGGTTAAATTGAGTGTGATATCCCATCTAATCCGGCTTGGTAAACTTAGGTCGGAATTTATTACATATAAAAACATAGTAAAATGAATGATATAAAATACAAGAAATAATTATATTTACACCCCTTAGTCTACGATTTGTTTAACACAACCCAAACCTGCCTATTGGATAATGATACATACCTCCACCAGAAACGTCGATATTATTTATACAAACCACAATTGCTTATTAGAAATGTTGAAAAAAGTGTAACAATCGTAGTAATCATTTTGAAATATCAACCAAATTTTATAAGATAGTTTTTGAAACCAAAAACACAACAAGCACGTTGGAACCGAAATGATAAACAGTTAGACATGTTGTTTTACGGTAAAATAAAAAGAAGACTTACAACGAGAATTATATCGTAATAATTATCAGTCCAAGTACATCACCAAACCGAATCACAGATTAAATCTTGCCTTGAAGAAGTTATACGTCCCATTATGAATGTGCACACGGGTACTACGCAACTTCTTCCAGGATAAGACGGTTTCTGTTCTAACGGTATTGCACTAGTACCGTAGAACACCTCGAACAAACACTCAGTAGCCTTACGGAAACAAGAGCTCAAAAACTCGAAATGTGCAGGAGATCAGGAAGAAACCGAGAGAGAGAGGGAGAGCACATCTGTATTTCCAGATTGGTGTGTTTGTGATAAGTGTGAAGCAGCCTTTATATAGGCATAAAAAATCAGCAGCATTTAGCTGCCAATTACAGCAGCATTTAACCAACATTAAGAAGAAATAATCAGCCATAAAGCTGAGATTAAAAACAACATTTATCCTGGTAAAAAACGGGCAAAATTTCAAATCAAAATATCAGTTTTATTCAAGTTAAAACCTGATATAAATGCCAGTAAAATTTAGATTTTAAACCAGGAGTTAAGTCCGATTTTTGACCAAAATTTGAAAAGCAATTTTCTGGATTTAACCAATAAAATTAAATGTTTTTGCTGCAAAAAGATATATACTGAGATTGAGACATCCGCCTAACGTCCACGGCCGGGTCGGGACGGGCGACGACGGCGCGCGTGTGATGCAACCCCTTGTTCACTCTAGTCTCCATAACGCTTGAAACACAAAATGAACTTTGGACTTAATCTAAGGAGTTTAAATTATCCTTAAACTTCCAATGTGGGATAAAGGAGTATGAGTATAATAACATCACCCCCACATACACCTTATATCCTTATCAAGGTTTTTAAAATCGGACTGGACCTGCCGGTTCGACCGGTTTAACCGGGAACCGGCTATGAGTCCGGTCCGATTTCATTCATAAAAACCGGATACCAAAAGCCCGGTGTGAACCAGAGAAAAATGGGAAAGCCCGGTGAAGCGGTCATTCAGAATGACCTGGTTTTTACAAGAATTGAAAAAAAAAAAAAACATTCACCATTTTAGCAGCTGTTGGAAGCTTGGAACAACCATGGGCATGGCGGCCAGAGCTCGTGTAGAGGTGGATCCAGCCACCAAATGCATAGATCTAGGAGGTTTTTGAAACTTTTTTTATTTTTCATTCTCTAACAGTGAACATTGTGTGTGTGCAGAGAGTATGTGTGAGAAAAGAGAGAAGAGAGATTTGTGGGGAAGAGAGAGAAGACGAAGAGTGTGTTGAGAAAAGAGGGAAGACTTTGTGGGGGAAGAGAGAAGACAAATGGGTGGTGATTGGAGAGAGAGAAAAGGAATAGGTATTAATTTAATGTGTTTTCAAAATTTAATGTATTTAATAATTAAATATATTTTATTTAAAATGTGAACATTGTTATTATTTTAGAGAATTTGAATTTCTTTCAAGTTATATTTTACAAGATGATTTAATAATTAAAATTTGAGTACAACAAACTAGATTGAAAAAATAAATATGGAAATTAGTTAGTCGAATACATAAAAATGATTAAATTATCTACTTTATGAAGTGAAATACTAATCATATTTAAAATTGGTATTTATGTTGTTATATCTTTAATTAATTTAGTCAATTTATATATATAATTGATATATATATATATGTATATATGTGTATGTGTATGTATATCCGGGTCAATCGATTTTTTGAATTCGGTCCAACCGATCGGACCAATGACCCAATATCTTGACCGGTTCAATGTCCGGTCCGGTTTTTAAAACATTGATCCTTATCAAAACTCTACACTTTTCCTCATTTCCCATGTGGGACAAGTGCAATTCTTCTATTTCTCTTACAATCTAATATATGGATTTAATATGTAATTGAACCCATATTTTAGAACAATTTATTGTTATCAATTAGCAACAAATATGCAAATTACAACAATCCCCCCATAATTCCATAGATTTGAACTCAAACTTTTGTATTTTGCTTTTAACAATGGTATCTTCTGGTTTGAACCACTGCCTAGTTATCTAACGTCAACTATCACCGGGTCAAATGGAACTAAGTCTTGAATTTGAGCCCGTGGTTGTGACAACGTCTGTCAGTAACAACAAGCCACCGGCTTTGTGTTGATCTTTAGGGTTAACACGTTAGACCATGTGTCCTGATCATGTTCATGAATGCTTTTAGGAATAACATCATTCCTTAGTTGCGACCAAACAACTATATTCACTAGTTGGAGCGTCTCCAGGGATGCACTGTTAGCATCTCGTCTAAAAGACTTGACCCTATTCAGAGTTAAACTCTTACTATACTTGCAGTAACAACACCTTCCAGAATTACAGGGGACAGACTCCAGATACAGAGTATCAGTCTATTTTGGTATTCTGACATACCCTACGACTTGTTAATACCACATCGAACCTTCTTTGTGGGATCTCCACTTAGAAGGTTGGGATGTTATCGTAGATATATCACTGATAGGTTTTCAGTCACATCCACAATCTGGATTTTTGAACTTGTGACAGATCTAATCCTTTCGTCAAAGGATCATCCACATTGTCCTTTGTTCCCACAAAGTCAATGCTTATAACTCTGTCCGACACTAATGCTCTTATAGACTTAAGTTGTCTTTTGGTTGTATTTACGACTCTGAACCTTTGCTATTATGGCTGACTATCAAAATATACAACAATAAGTGGAAGAGGTTGACTTACAATGGGAAGTTGTAGTAACAACCCATACAACCATTCTGCATCGGTACCAGTCGTATCCAACGCACATAACTCGGCTTCAAAAAGATCGGGTTATCAAAGTATGTTTTGCAGACTTCCATCAAACTGCGCCACCACATAATGTAAATACATATCCTCAACACCCATTAGTTCTGGAGTTTTTGGCTATCCAGCTAGCATCACTATATCCCTCAAGAACAACATGGAATCTACCATAATGAATGGCCAGTGACATTGTGCCCTTAAGGTACCTTAGTACCCTATCCAAAGCTCCCCAATGGGTTCTGTCCGGACAATTGTTGTATCTAGCTAGCTTTGAGATAGAACAAGATATGTCTGGTCTCGTGCCATTTGCTAAAACTCCCAATAATTTGGGAATACCTTAGTTGTGCAACAGGAACACCACTTTTATTTTTGAATAAAGCCACAAAAGGATCATATGGTGTCTTTGCAATTCTACTGTTTTGATAGCCAAATTTCTCAATTATCTTCTCAGCATAGTGAGATTGAGAAATAGTTATCCCATCAATTGAAGAATCATCTTGATGCCAAGAATCACATTAGCCTCACCCATATCCTTCATTTCAAACTTATTTTTTAAAAACGGCTTGGTTTCGGTAATGATTTCTAAACATGATCGTACTAAAAGAATGTCATCTACATACAGGCATAAAATGATAATCTTATCCCCTTTAACCTTACAGTAAATGCATTTGTCATTCTCATCATGGTGAATCCAAACGCAGGAATAATTTTATCAAACTTTTCATGCCACTGTTTAGGTACTTGTTTAAGTCCATAAAGAGACTTAACAAGTTTACAAACTTTGTGCTCGTTATCATGAGCTACAAATCCCTTAGGCTTATCTATGTGTATTTCTTCCTCGAGTTCACCATACAAGACCATCTGGTGAACTGGAAGATTATACTCCGAAGCAAGTGCTAAAACACCCGGATTGTAGTCAACCGAGCTATCGGAGAATAGGTATCGAAATAGTCTATTCTCTCTTTTTGTCTAAAGCCTTAGCCACCAATCTGGCCTTAAACCTATCAATGGTTCCATCAGATTTCAGTTTCTTCTTAAAGATCCACTTACACCCAATTGTATTACACCCTGGAGGGAGATCGACTAGCACCCATATCCCATTAGAGACAATGGACTCCATCTCACTTTTTTCAGTTTCCTTCCAATGTTTGACTTCAGAAGAAGCCATAGCATCTTTGAAGGTTATAGGCTCGTCCTCGATATTAAGTGACAAAGTCACTTCCAAAATCCTTGACAATCCTAGCTATCTTACTCCGTCTAGGTCCATCTGACTCTTCATGAGTTGGACTATTACTACTAGGATTAACCCCTACATTTTTCATCTTTTCCACATGTTCAGGAATAGAAGTGGAAGCAGGTGAGTCATCATGTGAAACACTTTGAGGTGTTCCCACTTTCATGGGAAATACATCTTCCAGGAAAGTAGCATCATGAAATTTGACTATTGTGTTGACCTTAATGCCTAGAATTTTTGATTTAGTAACCAGAAATCTCAGTGCATAACCTGTCGCCACATAGCCCAAGAACACAACATCAACAATCTTAGGACCTAATTTCTTTCTTTTGTGTTCAGGGACCAGTACCTTTGCTAGGCACCCCCACACTCGAAAGTATTTGAGGCTTGGCTTCATCCCTCTCCATAATTCGAAAAGAGTATTACTTTATTAATATTAATATTAAAAAAATTAATATAAATACTTTATTAAAATTAATATTAAAAAATTATTATATTTTACTTTAATGATAAAATTTAATATTAAAATTTTTTATGACTATTATTGACTTTCTCTTTCTTCTCTTTCTTTCACACTACCTGATTCTTTCTTTCTCTTTCACTTCACCATTTTTTCTCCCCAAATCTCTAAATCCTTAAACCCTAGCCCAAACCAACTAATCTATTGTGTTTAAGAAATGAAAAAAATGAGAATAAAAAATATTGATAATTTGGGGGAAAGGGGGGGTTGGGGCGAGACGGGGCCGGGGTTTGATCATGGTGGGGCGGGGAGAGTATGGGTCTTATATAATTTAACTGAGGTAGGTCTTGGGTCTGGGCGGACCCGTACCAGACACCCCCCCCCCCCCCCCATCTCTAAGAATCTCATTGAACTCACAAATATCAATATGAACTAAATCAAGTATTTCTGGATCCATTTTAACTGATTGATAGGGTTTCCTAACTTGTTTAGCTTCTACACAAATTTGGCATTTGTAACCTCGTTAAATTTTCATGACTAGGTATTAAATCCAGATTCATCATACGTTTAATTGAACCCAAATTAAACGACCTAATCTACTATGCCACAAAGAAGTAGATTCGACATTCAAAACAATAGAATCAGAAACTGCAATCTTATAGCATTCAACACGAACTTTGAACAACCCATCAAACAAATAACCTTTGCTAATAAAAATACCAAATTTCAAAAGTACAACTTTATTAAATTTAAAGAATAATTCACAATCCTCGCTAACTATTACAGAACCACTTATAATATTTCTCCTAACAGTAGGTATATGGTGAACTCTTTTCAATGACAGAACGCGCCCTGAAGGAAACTTCAAGTCCACGCTTCCTATCACAAAGTATTTCAGCTTTACTGGAGTTCTCCATACTCACTGTCATTCTATTGATGGCCTGATAAGACAAAAAAAGCGATTTATCAGCACAAAACGTGCACATTTGCTTCATTGTCAATCAACCAATCAAAAGGTTCGTAAATAGTAAGGAGTTCGGGTTGTACAGAAACATACCCTTCAGTTGCTCCTGAGGTGCTAGCTGAAAGAAAATCCGGTGGATCGTCCCGGGAATTGCGCGAATGCGGAAGCGCGGTAAAATTAAACATATTAAATTTTACAAAATAAAAGGCATGCTTTTTAATTTAACGAACACGCTCAAGGGGTGTGCCCTTGAGGTTCCCGGGCGTTCGGTGTATCTCATGATCATAAAACAATTAAATAAATCATGGAGGCCATAGAGTTGAAAAATAAAGAGAGACGAAAATCTTAAACGAGACCTACCCGTTGTCGTTTTCGTCTTCAACTACTACTTGCGTTGTTCCCCGTTTTGCACCAAGACCTCGTTCTTGAGATCCTCCAAATCGTGACACACGATCCACCCACGTATCTTGCACGTCGTGCTAGCAACGAACAAGTATTATTTTTGGAGTGGACGAAGCAATAACTCGTTATCAATTAACGGTATTGGTTCGTCTAAGTTCTTAATGTTCCAAGAACAAAAAGAACTAAGGAAAAAATATTTTCTTGCTAGAGAAAGAGAGAGGGGGCGGACGAGAGGTAAGAAAGGGAGAGTGTGTGTTGTGTGTGTTTTTCAAGAATCATCAATCTCTTAAATGTTGGAAGCTAGGGGTTTATATAGAGGAAGAGTTTAATCCTCTTTAAACTCAAACTCTAAGTAACCTAATTTGACTAGGATTTTGACCTAGTCAAACTAGTGTTTGACCTAGTCAAACGAATCCTAGCCTTCCATCTCCCCTTTCCATCTCAACCGTTGATTTTAATTTAATGGAATATTTAAATCCTATTAAATATTCCAAAAGGCTAAAAGAATAAATATAATATAATAAATAAATATTATAATTTATTCTAAGCCCATTAAATCAACCCTTTTAATAAATCCTATTTATTAATTTAATTCCCTTTATCAAATAGAAGGAATTAATTTCTCCAAGAAAATATAGGACCCGATTAAATCTAATTTTATCATTCATTTACTCCAATATTTAATTCTAAATTAAATACTAAGTGTGTGTGTGGATAGTGTGTGACTCTTTAGGTTCACCATTCAGCTAGACTTGGTCGGATTCCTAGAATCCGTCCGTTACCATGGGTGGCCATCTAGCAACGGTCCATGGCACTAGAGACTAGGTGAAATTTTCGGGGATGAACATTTAGGCTCTAACAGTACACTTGTCCTTCTGTCTTCGGTCTCATCACTTAGGGTCTAGGGCACGGAAAATGCAGGTACCCATTTTGGACCTAAGTGTCGGTCTGTCCTCACTAAACGCCGCAAGGGAAACCTTTTCCCTTCTGTTCAGTCACTGTGGCCACAGATTTCAGGGACAAGACACAGAGCATATATGAGACTCAACTGTCAACACCTTTTGACAGGAGACAGATCCTTTTTTGGAAACTACTGTCACTTTGTACACCCGAGCTGCACTAGACATGGCTTATGACTACTCAAGAGTATTTTGGCAATCTCTCACCATATCTAAGATACAGATCTGATGTACAGGTAAACTCAGCAGTTCCTCAAGTCAAAGGACTTGGCCTGTACCGTTGGAACCAGGAATACACGTCATACCTTGCTGACCATACTCAAGGCTCTCCGTAAGACGGTTCCCGCGAGTCACCTCAGTCAGCTGCTTCCTAGCACGCTGACCCACTAACACTGCTTAGACGACCTTCGTCACCCGTCGATGAAATACGACAGTAGATGCTTAGTGCAAGTCTCAAAGGGAATCCCGGTACCCATTTTCGGGATTCCTTGACTTGGAGATTTCCGGACTGATTCGGTGAGACTGATTTCATGGACCTACCTCCAAGCGTAGTCCCAGTCCCCGAAAACGTTACTCAGTCCGTGGGCTTTGTTTGCATAGTGAACAGAAATGTAAATGCAGATAAGTGAACGTAAATAAAGTATTGCCATATGAATTTTCACTTCTTTATTCATAAATATTTTATCAAATACCAAAGGATTGTCTAGACATAGGTTACATATTCCTGCCAAAATTGGCTTACATGGTCACCTATTCTAACAACCGCTAGAACCTCCCACAATCATGTTGACAACTGCATGCCCAAACTTGACCTTTTGCTTAGGATAATCCTTGGCCCAGTGTCCCATATGCCCACAGTTCCAACAGGGTTTGCTTGCTTTTGATTTCTTGTTTTTAACGGCTTTGCCTTTATCGATGGTTTTCGAGTTCAGGTTCATAGTGTTCACTTTCTTTTCCCGATTATTAAATTGTGCCCTTGGCTTATGCTCAACAGGCATCTTGTGGGTTTGATTCATGTGCTCTTCCTCAATATTAATTGTGACCATAAGATCATCCAGAGATATTCTCCATTTCTTATGCTTGAGTGTCATGCCAAAACTTTCCCAAGACTTAGGAAATTTATCCACTATGACCATGAACAGAAACTTCTCGGGAAGCTTCATCTCATCATCAGATAGAGAATGCTCAAGATTGATAATCTCATGCGTCTATTCAGTTACAGACCTCCCCTCAACCATTTGATACCTCATGAACTTGGAAACATATTACTTTTCGAGCCCTTGCTCTTCAGTATTATATTTCCTGTCCAACTCATCCCACTACGATTTTACAGTGTAAGAGTCGGAACAATGGACACGAAGAGCGTATTTGACATTTCTGACAAAATGGCTCATCGGCCGATTTGATCCCGCTCGGTCCACTGCGCAATCTCAACAGTCTTGGGATCGATCTCAGTTGGTTCAGGGCAAGTCACCTGAATTACCGACAAAAGCCCTTTCATCATCAACTAAATTTTCATTCGTTGTTGCCAACGTTTGAAAAACTGGCCCGATAATTTTTCTAGTATTCTGGACAAGTCGACTTTTGGGGCCATCGGAATAGCAACAGAAATAGCATCGGCCATTTTAACATTTCAGAAGCAAAAAGTAAAACCACATATTTCAAAACCTCAAAAATCCGAATTTTATAACTAAAAAACAACAACTGTTTTCGTTCCAACCAAAAACTCGATTATTCCAAACCTATAATTTCTTCAAGATTATTGGAAAAAGTGTAACAATCGTAGTAATTGTATTGAAATATCAACCAGATTTTATAAGATAGTTTTTGAAACAAAAAACATAACAAGCACGTTGGAACCGAAACGATAAACAGTTAGATATGTTGTTTTACAGTAAAGTAAAAAGAAGACTTACAACGAGAATTGTATCGTAACAATTATTGATCCAAGTATATCACCAAACCGAATCACATATTAAATCTGCTTGCCTTGAAGATTATACATCCCGTTATGAATGTGCACACGGGTACTACGCAACTTCTTCCAGGATAAGACGGTTTTTATTCTAACGGTATTGCACTAATACCATAGAACACCTCGAACAAAGACTCAGTAGCCTTACGAAAACAAGAGCGCAAAAACTCGAAATGTGCAGGAGAGCAAGAAGAAACCGAGAGAGAGAGGGAGAGCAAATCTTATTTCCAGATTGGTGTGTTTGTGATAAGTGTGAAGCAGCCTTTATATAGGCATAAAAAATCAGCAGCATTAAGTTGCCAATTACAACAACATTTAACCAACATTATGAAGAAATAATTAGCCATAAAGCTAAGATTAAAAACAACGTTTATCCTGGTAAAAAATTGGCAAAATTTTAAAATCAAAATATCAGTTTTATTCAGGTTAAAACCTGATATAAATGCCAATAAAATTCATATTTTAAACTAGTTAAGTCCGATTTTTGACCAAAATTTGAAAAGCAAATTTCTATTTTTAACCAATAAAATTAAATATTTTTGCTGCAAAAAGATATATATTGAGACTGAGACATCCACCCTAATATATGCAGCTAAGTTGGGATAGGCCGACGATGACAGCGCGCTTATGGGGCAAGCCCTTATTCACTCTAGTCTCCATAATACTTCAAACACAAATTGAACTTTTGACATAATATAAGTAGTTTAAATTATCCTTAAACTTTCAATGTGGGATAAAAGAATATGAGTGTAAAAACACTCACCCCCACATACACCTTATATTCTTATCAAAGTCCCACACTTTTCCATCATATTCCTATGTGGGACAAGTGCAATTCCTATATTTCTCTTACAATTTAATTTATGGATTTAATATGTAATTGAACCCATATTTTAGAACAATTTGTTGTTACAAATTAGCAACAAATATGCCAATTACAACAAATTCGACATACACAACAAAAAACAAAAATATCATTACACAAACTATCGTTGTTTTTTTTTTTTTTTTGTCAGGGGTGATTTTCATAATTATGCAAAAAAGACATAAATAATTCGTGTAAACAGATTATAAATCAGGGGTGTAAATGTAATTAATCCAAATTACAAAATAAAATACAAAATCAAAATAAAAAGATTCAAATTGGAAATATCGTGTGGGTATGGGCCTGAAGCCCATGGGCACAAGCCCATGAATTATATCCATAACAGAAATATCTCTTGCCTTCTTTTTCCGTATATCTTTGAACTTGTCTTATTCCATTTAGCTTTTTTTCAAAGCACTCAGCACAAACAAATTGGCGAACCCTAATCCGGAGTACCTGCTCTGCTCACTCTTCGAATTCAGGACTGAAATTGAAGGAAAAAGATTAAGAAACAGAGGTTCTTCCTGAATTTATGCCTATTTTTTTCGCCCTTTTCTGTTTTGCGTGCGTAGATACGTATACATGGGTTTGCTATTGCATTTATGTGTTTATGATTCGTGCTGTTATTATTTATCGAATATATGTGTGTTCGCTGGGTTATATTATTTATATTGTGGTTTTGAGAAGGTAGTATGGATTCAAATGCGCGAGAAGGTTTGGACTCGAAGGCGGAATTTCGGAAGCCTTCGAACGATGCGGCTAACAGGAAGTACAGGCGTAGATCTCCTGTCGGAGGGTCTTCTTCTTCATCTGATGGTCAGTTCTTCATATAATTCAGATTCATTATTGATAACAATTTTTGATAAGAAATCCAAATCATATTTTCATTTCCGGTGTAATGTCTTTGTTTTCTTATGAGTCAAATGTGGAATTTTCCAAATTCTGCTTGACACGGCTGTATTTATAGTCCATACATCTCTGATTTATTTTCTTTTTGTGTTTGTGTCTGTGTTTTAAACTTCATATGTGGTTTGTGTGGACTTGTCTACTACAAGTGTTTGATTGGTTCCTCATATTGCTTGAAATTTGTGCTCAAGATGGTGTACCCCTGAGTTTTAAATGTATGTTTAATGTTAATGTATTTGTATGATTCAAATTGAAAGGTGATGTAGGACAAGCATGCTATTTCTTACCTAGTCATTCGGATATTACCAAGTTCATGATTGTGACTGATGTCTGTTAAAAGTTGAGCAAGACCAGAACCAGGTTTACTGTTACAGCATGAATTGGTTTGTTTGTGCTACACTAGTATTCAATTATCAACTGTTAATGAGACTATACCTAGAATTTAGTTTTGCGCACACTATATTTCTTAACTAGTGATCTGCCTCTGTACAAAAGGGCAAGAAACTTATTTGACTGTCTTTTTGAAGACAACTGAGCTTGAAAAGACGAATTCTTCTTGGACTGTTTATTACAGAATATGTTTCTTTTCTATATGTTGATTGTAATTAACTATTCTTTTACTCCTATAGCTTCTTTTACATGTATTCAGGGAGTCCACGCCGTGAGCGTAGCTCAAGTCCAGTCCCATCAAGGAAAGATATCACCAAACTTGCTGATGATAAGCGAAAAAAGGATGATAGTAGGAGCCAGTCGGGCCGCAGTGGTGAATCATATAAACATTCTGATCGGCAGTCATCTAGGAGCTACCATAGGCGGGATGACTATAGCAGACGTGATAGGCATGTGGATGACTATGACCGAGGTTATTCTAAGTCATCCTATCGTTCTGGCCGGGACTCACGTGATTACAATAATTTGGATCATTCTAAGGGGGATAAAGAGCACCGATCTAGAGATTATGTGAATGATGTGGACACATACTCTCATTCAAAACCGGATGGTTCAGGGCATAGAAGTAGGGATAAGGATTCGTATGATAGAGCTGGATCTGGTAGGAGGCATGCTAATATGGAGGAAAGGGACAGGGATAGAGACAGAGAGAGGCACAGAGAGGATAAAGCTGACCGATATGGAAAGACAGATCATAGAAAGGGTTCTGCGGATCTTAAAACTGATCGTTCACCTGCTTATGAAGAGTCAAAGGGCCAACGAAATGATTCATCATCGCGAAGGGATAGTTCTGGGCATCGTTTGAGAGAAGCTTCTCAGAGAGACACCAAGGAACTAGATGCCGAGAGATCTGCAACTGATGAAAAGAGAAGACATGAGAATCGTGGTGTATTTAAGGATCAACATAATTCAGAACCAAAGGAGCATTCGGATGATGTATCCACCAAAGGTCAAGATTCTGTCGCTAAGAAGCCAAAGATTTCCAGCCTGGAAAGCTCAGGTCCTGGGACAGAAGGTATGTTTCATTATCTCCTTCAGGCTCAAGCTACTTGCTACATTATTCATTTTTCAGGTTTGATATTGTATGGGACTTTTTGAACAGGCAACTCTGAGCAGGCATTCGTGAAAGATTCTGATATCGATGCTGCAAAAATTGCTGCTATGAAAGCTGCTGAATTAGGTGGGCCAATATATTTCTCTATTGGAGTATGATGATATCTGTTTCCAGTTGAATATCATATAATTGTCAAATAAACACAATGTTACTTTTGACATGCAAAGAATTTGCGTTGGTCCAGTGTGTTCATTTTAGGGTGTGCAGTGTGTGCTAGCTTTAATTTCTTTCGCATTATTATTTGGAATCAAGTACAATATTGCATGATAAATCATGCCCCTATTTTTACTGAAGTCTGCAGCATTTTATTTTTTATCACATGCAGTTTTCAGTTTGTATTGTCTGTATGTCTGTTCTTCCTGTTTTGCCCTTTTTTTTTATACCTTTTGTATGGCTTTGTTAATTTGATGTTGAAAGACAATGTTCAAATCATGCCTAACAAGATTTGTTATGCAGTATGCCATGACACCTTATCTTTTCTGTGATCTGATAGAATTCGTTGGCTTTGGTTCTATCGTTGGATGAAAATACAGTTAACAGGAATTTAGTTGGAACTGGGTATATGTCGACTGATCAAAAGAAAAAGCTTTTGTGGGGCAACAAGAAGAGCACCGCTGCAGAAGAGGTATTTAAAATCATTGCTTGTTTTACCTTTACAGCATGTAGTATTTTTCGGTCGGCCCCTTCTTCTGAAGTTCTGAACTAATTTTTAACTATCAAGGATCCCATGTCTATGTAGTTTGGTACAAGCGGGATATGGTCAAATTATTTGAATATCAAAGAAAGTACTTCAATTTTTGGATTCACAATGCATTATTTGTTTACATGTAGGACAAAGCTTATATTGACAACACCATGAGCTGTTTCTTTCTAGATTATCATTTTACAGTGAAATGTGTTTTTACCATCTGCTCTCTTTTTTCTGTATGTTTAACATGATGCTCCATATAGTCCACTCATCGTTGGGATACAACAATGTTTGGTGACCGTGAACGACAAGAAAAATTCAACAAACTCATGGTAATTTCCTTCCCTATTGTCGCTTTCCTGTTGAGTCGTATGGTGCATGAAACCTGTAGATAATCACAGTTTTCAGTTCTTTCATAAAAATTTCATCCCACATACTAACACTCTTTTAGAGTCTGAGGTTGCATTGGTGCCTATGGCCAATTGTAGGGCGTGAAGGGCGATGCAAAGATGGAGCACAAGCCAGACAACCCCGATGTGGAGAAACAACGGGAGCAGCTTCAGATGGAGCTGGAGAAGCAATACACAGCTGGATTGCGTCGAAGAGATGGTCGAACTGTTGGACTCGGGCTTTAAGATTTTCCTTTAGGTACTCTCGTGCTTGTATCAGTGGATCTTCTGTGATCATGTTGTACTGCATGAAAAAACTATTTTGTAATATGTTAAACGATCATCATGTGCCGATCTCCCAGTCTTTGATAATGACTTGTAAGGTTGTTAGATATGCAATGTTTTCCAGATTATTCACACTTAATGTGTTTGAGGATTTTGTGTCTTCTCGGAGTCAATGTGCCTACTTTTGTCAATCTTTTGTTAAATGTTTTTTCTGTTTGCCATTTCGATGGATTGGCTATTTTATGTCCTTGGGCAGTGCTGGAGGTCCAATTTTTCTTCGCACTGTTCATTGTTCATTGTTCTGTGACACGTCTAGTAGAATAGGCTTGGTCTATTACGAATCAGTGATGTATTGAGGGTTTGTATTGTTGTATGGTGTGGGAGGGGATTAGATATACTTTCCATGTAGAATGTTGGGAGAAGCTCAGGTTGATCGGATGAAGATGATGTAAGAAGCATAGGATGAGTGGACGAACCAAGAAGGATCATGTCTCACGCATGGTAGTTAAACTAATGGTTTTAATGACACTGACAGGCCGCAAATTGTGAATATTCACTGGCAGAGTGGCAGATGATTCCTGATCACTCAAGATGATTAATTTTGTGCTACTTCTTCTTCTTTATTCGTTTCTTTTTCCTTTTTACTATAAGAAAGTTAGTTATGAGCAGGAGAAACATGAAGAGAATGGGTAAGATTAGGAGGAGAGACATGAGTTTCTCCCAAGTCTTTCACTACTTCAATTTCTTACCTATAATAACTTACGTACTTGCTTTCCACATTTTCCTTTTTAGCTGCAACCCTGCAGAAGTCAAAGCCATTTCCTCCACGCCACCAAAATTAATTATTTATGCTCACATATTCATAACAATATTAGTAGCTAATAAAGGGCCACGTTTTAAATTGGGAAAGATTATTTATCTGACTCATGCTAAATTAATTGGCAAAACTGTCGCACCAATATGTGGGTGTTGGTATTTTAATAGTAATTGTTGATATATTGTAATAATAGTTATTGGAAGATTTTATGTATTTGACATCGGTAATTAACACATATTGATAGTTGAAAATTAAAATTTATGATTGAAATTGTTACGGATTCTTCAAATAGAATACTTATATGAAACAAATAAACGATGACAATTTTTATTTAATTTCCCACATTCTCCTAAGAAAGGAGATAGGGCCTCTTTTCTTTTGGGGGCAGGGTATAAACATTTACTTTGATTAGGCTAATGTAATTTTAATAAATTATGACAGTAATAGCAAACGAAACCAATTCGATCAGTTTCTTCTGGTTGTAAACAATTCAAGAACTAATGCAAAATTAGGTATCATGGGTTGGCCTACATCTCCTATGCTGTAAGCAGCCCGAAAATGAAATCAAATCCTACCCTAAATTAACAATAAATTCATTCTTTGTCTGGGTTCAAAGTTAGGCAAAAATCAAATGGTTTGGCAGTGAACATGTGGCCATTAATAGGTGAGCTGTGACACCCACCAACACCAAGCTCCATAACATAAAGGCTCTTTTTCATCTCAACCAAGACTGTGAAAAAGTTTGAGTCTTGACAGTTATACTGGTGAAATAGAGAGATCCCATTTTCCCTATACCCCTTCTTATCTTCATCAACTATTCTTTTTCCGAAATTCTCGTAGCCCTGTTTGAAAAATGATGTCTTGATTATTACATAGATACACCTTTTGTTTCTGTTCCTAGTTTGTCTTTTGATGTTCACAAAGATAGCCCACATTGTTTTTACCAAAGTGTTGCTGTGGATTTTGTCCTAGATTTCTGGTAAATGGCTTTTTGCTTAGACTTTTATTCATCTTTTTTAATGTAAATCAACCTTTCTTGAAGTCTTATCTGCCCTTTTTACCATTTTTTAATGCAGCAAAAACTCCCACTATGGTGACACTCAATGCATGTAGAGGCCACTGCATTTAAGGAGAAGCTTTAGGAACATTGGTTTTCTTGTTGTGGGCGTTGTAACTCCCAACAATCGAAAATTGTCGGTTGCCTTGTCTACAAAGTGTCACTTTCTTTTAAAGAGATTAACTTGTGCTTATCAAGATACAAAGAAACTTGACTTTCAGGTGATTAG